>JAOYRS010000038.1:5265000-6706250 GCA_032432895.1 Dryadula phaetusa
CAAAATAAAGCTCAAAGTAAGTATATACGTACAACATACCTACATTATATATAACACAATATATAACAGATTACCTAACTATTACAATACCGTGTCGTGGGAGCGTCGCGTCTTGAATCATCGCTAATTGTGTTTGTTGTGAACGCTCGTTCATCATGGCGTAATTAATTACTTTCCATTTTTTACTAAGAAGCTTTTACGTTAAAAATGGATCATTAAAATATTTGCAGGAAATCAATAAGCTTGAGCTATGATACAAAATTAATATCTAGCCAGTTTACAAAAACAGTCCACCGTATGTAAAATCACAAATAAACACTGACATAAAGCAATAGCATATTTTGTGATCTGGATACAAACTGAAGTTACAATCTCCTATTCTTATATCTATTCATTAAAATGATGGATATGCGTGAAGATAAAGTAAAAGAAATAAATGACTTTTGTTATAAGAACGGATAATACTAGAAGGAAAAAAATATATAGGCTTAATTTGAAAAAAATATGGTTTTATTATTCGTTATGCTTAGACGCCTTTATGGTACAGTTGAAAAATATTTGACTATATATAATTGATTAATATTCAAATTCTAATGAAAAAAATTATAAAAGACTATAAATCTAAATGAATAAATATAAAAATAAAAATGGTATACGTTACTTTTACTAAAATTCGAGAAAGGCAGAGACAATTTGGCTAATTTTGATTTTGAAATATTTGTAGATAGACGAAGGCTTAAAAGGTGAGAAATTTTACAGAAAATATAAGGGAGGCCGATCGTGGAGCAGCGGGACAGCGTCTGACAGTAAACGCAATCGGTTGTGGGTTCGATTCCCACTCGAGGGAGTGATTATATTTAAATTATTATCACTTTCTCGCTCCGCTAAAGACAAAGTGCGGCGTTGAGTTCCACCATTCAACACTCAATGTCTCGAATTCGGTGGAAAGCGAAGTACGGAGTGTCTTGACACTAGATACTTTCTGTCTACCCTGCTATGTGGGATAAAAGCGTGAAGTTAAACAAAATACAAAAAAAAATAAGGGATATAGTAAAAATAATAAATTCATATTTGAATAAGAGAAAATATTTTGATTAACCTCATTATAAATCTAATCGAGATTTAAATTTCATTAATAAATAAAAAAAAAAACAAAAAGCTTACATTTATACATTCGAATACAAATATAAATAAGTAATAAGTAAAATTATACAATTCACTTTCATTACAATACAGTAATTATACATACATACATATAAATGCTTTACTTTCATCAAATATGACCTTTCCGGGGTTTTTATAAAGGCACTAATTTAAACAATTAAGTTAAGTGTACTAACGTTTGAAGTGGGTTATGATGTAACCTATTTTAGGGACAGACAATATAAAAAGTATAATGCAGATGTTTTTCGATCTATATCAGCTGAATGAGTTGATGAGTGACAATAATACTAAATCGATGGAAAAGAATTAATGAGATATCTTATAATTCTCCTTCTTTACGATATATAAAGGCACTACGTAATGAAATATATAAAATGGTTTTTGTTAATTACTTTTTTAAAATTACATGTTGAATTGCGGAACCCAACCCTATGCTTTATCTTACTAAACTTAAAAAGTAACAACATTGTTTCATTCTATTTCCCCAAAAATGAGAATTGAACTTACGTCCATACTCACGTACTACTATTATAAAATAAAACAATCACAGGTAAGACCACTCACAATGATAACAAATCACACACCATGTAACTTTATCAACACAAAAACATTACAAGTGACCAATTATTGGGAGCGATTGGCGAAACCGATGGCTCTCATCCGAGGCCATATTGATAATACCAAACGACGCGTTCCTTACCAAATGGCATTATTATGCCATATGCGGTCGCGGTTGATGTTATTGGTCGGACGCCAAACGCCTGGGGATTGTGGCAAGAGCTCCATGTTAGCAGATCGTGTGAAATTTATAGAGTCGCAATTTACGTAGTACACAGTGACAGTACAGACAGGACAGTGGTTGGGAATAATCGAAGATAAACCTGTGACAATGATTGAAGTGCTAAATGAATGGTAAAATATTTAAACTATACCCTACCGCAAGCATGGTATTTGATTTTGTACTATACACTTGCCTATATCTTCAATTATTAGATAAATATGAATTTTGTTTCCTTTTACAGCTTCACACTTAATCCTCATAGTAGTGTAGTCAACGAAAACCTACACTAGGTTTCCTGCCTGCCTTCATTGACTGCTTTCCGTCCGAATTCTAAACATTGAGGATTGAGTAGTGAGCCCAACGCCGCGCTTTGTCTTGAAAGAGCACAGAAACGAAAGCAAACGTTAAATATAGTCATACCCCGAGTGGTAATCGAACCCACAACAATCACGTTTACATACATACACTGACCCACTGCGTCACGAAGATTTCAAAAATTTTGTGTATCTTTTCAACTAAAAAGAAAATTTTACGCTTATATTAATGGTGGTTTACTGAATTCTTAGAGTAAAATTTAATAAGCACTGTAAATAATCAATACAACAATTATTAAAATTCGAGGATATTATAAAATTATGAAAACGATATTTTATAATGTGTTATGAAACTAGACTGACCGTGCTTTATCTCCGTTCAACTGGAAGTTGTACCCAATTATACGATTTACCACAAATGATAAATATAACACAATACATAGAACAAAAATATATATCTATTTTGAAACATAATATCTCTCGTATTTGCTAAATACCAAAAGCTTGTAAATAATTGTCATTTGTCACTTTTAATGAAACAAAACTATTTATCGTGCTTTTACATATAATAGATGGCCCGTTGACGCGTTGACAACGCGTTGCCTTAGCAACGTGTGTGTTACTTTATATAACCTTGTATGTCAAACACATGGTAGTGTGTGTTACATTTATTTTATTAATTTGATATATTTTTACGAATTATTTTTTAAAAATATTAGCATTCTACACTCCTTGTCTACATAAGCCATAATTGTGACAGAGTATGAAATGCTCTTCATATTTTTCGTAAAAAATAGTATCAAATTTTACTTCACATATTAATATATAGATATTTTACTATTTCGAAAGTGTTATTACAAACTTAGGATGAGAAAACGTCACCTCTTCGCCATACGACATCTTATCGGTCAGAGAACTTGGACAGTATCCAAGAGGCACGGATTTGAATCCCGCTACGTTCAAATTTCGAAATGTTTTTTTAAAAAATAATATATAGATTTAAAGAAGCTTTTCTTGAAGATATTCTTAAAAGGCCACGTATACAACAATATTATAAAGAGTCTTAATACATAAAGAGGGCAACACTAATCATTGATATTATAAGAACATTAGCCAAAGACTGTCCCAATAACAAATCTCTTAAATATCAATTTTTCTTTACAATAGATATAATCTCTGTGACATAACCAAGAAAAACTTTATTTTATGAAAAAAAAAAATAAATGAATGCAACTCACATAGAAAGAAAAAAGCTAGAACTCAATTTGAGAATCCGCACGTTCGCATCCAATAACACTGATAGGTAACTTACTTGACCGCGTCAAAGTCTGGAATGGTAAACCTTTTTCCCCAACTTCAATACAAGATCGATTTGATGCAAATGTGTTGAGCATTTATCAAGATATTAACACGTGCAATGTTATTATATATAGAATGTAAATATACTATAGGTATACACGTAGTTATTTTATTTACAATATTAATTGTTTTTGTATCAACTCAATTACTTAGCAAATCAAAAAGATTCATTCTCTCAACTCGCGTGGTCAAAATTTCAGATTACAAAATAAATTTAGAGATAATAATTACATTACAAAATACAAAATACAGCAAAAAATCATGATTTGCCAAGGAAAATAACAGAAATCACGAATTCTTGGCTATACTAATTACTGATCAAAATTATTTACCTTGCAAGAGCAACAATCATATTAAATTTATACACACGATAATTGCTTTAAAATTCAATAATAAAAAAAGAAACATCAAGGCTATGAGACTTAAACGTACGTCTCAATATTGCAAGATTCCATCATATTTATTATATTAAGGTAATTACAAAATTATATGGTGAAAATGCAAACAAAAACATCCAAAGGTTCAGTACCCCAAGTAGCCAATCTCATTCAACGACAAGGGGCTCAATAAAATTGTTCCGCGAGCGACGAACTGTCTTCGCACACTAAACGAGAACATGAATGTTTTAACACGTAACGCTAAACATTGCTTATTGGATTGGACCCTGCTTTGGTATACTGGTCTCGACTCTACCAAGTACACTGAATCATGAAATGAGTATGAAGTGTTGAGAAATTCATGACAATTGTATAAATGATTTCTAGGCTTTAGTTAAGTAAAAGCTTTGAAATGTATTAGGTTTACGCTTGTGTACCAATATAAATGTTCCCTACCCTATATAACGTAAAAATAAATTTAACTTCGTATTTTACGCCGACAACAAAAGTTTATTGGTTAACAAATTTCACAATTAATGTACTGTAATACATATATTTGTAGTAACTTTTCCAGTATTACCTCTATCTTTCTTCTAAAACGGAATAGGTTTGACTCAATCAATCTCAGTAAAAAAAATAGTAATTGATCATATGACCTCTATCTTTTACACTTTAAGCCTTAATTTTCATGTATTTCATATAAACTTCTCTAAACAGAGGCAATAATATGCGTTGCCCCGGTAACTCATATTTTACGCGTTAGCGGTTTCACCAGAATATTTTAATATTCTCCTTTTAGTAATATAAGACAAAAAATATTCTTACTTTAAAGTATAAATGTATACAAATTCAAAGAAAACAGTTCACCGATTCCATAAGTATCTGACTGTAAATGTATAACATTTCAGTTGTTGATGCTAACTGGAGCATTCTATTTTTGGATGCCGCGCATTAATCATAGAATAATACAACAAGGAATTATTTTCGCGTCCAACTTTATCTGATATGGCGGAGGTCACAAGTTCCACCGTTAGTAAAGTATAATAGTTCAGTATTTTTTTAGCTTCACGCTTTTATCCCGCATAGCAGGGTAGACAAAAGGTACATACCTCAAGACACTCCGTACTTCGCTTTCATCGATTTTGAGACAATGCGTGTTTAGTGATGGAACTCAACGCCGCACTCTATCTTACCAGAGCGGGGAAATGAAAATAATATAAATATAATCACTTCTTCGAGTGGGAATCGAACCCACCGTCAATCGCATTTACAGACGGTCGCTGTCCCATTATCCCATTGTGATATCATATAATTAATTAAAACTCCCGTCTGCTCATTATTTCTGTGTTCTTAGGAAAATGATAATAATTTTGTTAAGACATATATTAGTCGTATATATTGAATATGACAGTTTAAATTCTAAATTCTATAAATATAGAATGTTTATAATAAAAAAAAAAATCAAAATTTACAATACCATTATTTTAAAATAACATAACTAAGTATCAACGATATGACACGATTTAATTGAAATCTCACTGGAGACAGATCTAGAATATTAAAGACTAACAAACGCTTGATGGGAACAATCAAGCAGAAAGTTGTCTGAATTAATCTAGCCCATAAAAGTGAAGACTACATAGTACGAGTTAAGATAACAGAAGCAGTTAGCGAGATGATGATTGTTATCAAATTAATGTCAGTTACATTCATGAAATAAGTATACATATGAAAATAGAAAAATATTCGATTGCGATAGATTGTGAGTCCCATTGGTGAAATAATTATATGTAGTAATTATTTTTATTCCCTCGCTCTGGGAATATTATATATATATATATATATATATATATATATATATATATATATATATATATATATATATATATATATATGAGGTCGATCGTGGAGAAGTGCTCCAGCGTCTGACTGTAAATACGATCGGTTGTGGGTTCGATCAGCACTTTAAATAAATTTAAAAGAAATTCTTATACGTTTTCTTACAACTTATTTATGTTGTTAGCATTTCGACGCAGCTGGTAGTAGAACGCATGGCTTAGCGGTCAGAGCGCTTGGACGGTATCCAAGAGGCGCGGGTTCGAATCCCGCTGCGTTCAAATTTTTATACGTTTTTTCAAAAATGTTTTCTAATCCTAAGTGTGGAATAACACTTTAAAAATAGTAAATATTTTTTTTATATTATGTAACGTGATGTGTTTACCATTAAATTTAATTTAAGAGCTAAAAAATATTTTTTATCTGCATAGAGCGCAGACAGGACGTACGCGTTGCCAAGACGTTCCCTTCGCTTTCCGTCGAAATAAAAATAACTGAAATATAATGTTTCCCCCGAGTGGGAATTGAACCCACAACCCATCGTGTTTACAGTCTGCCGCTGCCCCAATGCGCCACGACCGACTTCTATATGTACAAGTATGCTTATACATAATAAAACCAACAATTTTGACTATATAAGTAAAAAATAAAAAAAAAAAGATACAACTTATTTAAGCAGATATTATACATGTTTAGTTAATTGCGGTACAGTAAACAGGTCATGGTATGTGTACGCCAATCGCAATTCTACCATCGTTAACGTTCTTCGGTTTGCTGATCGTGCCGACGTATTTATATAAGTATATAAATATAAAAAATAGTACAACTTAGAACTATTTTTTAAACATTTCATAGATAATTATAACATTAAATCGTTTGAAATTACTTCAGAAAAATATGTATAAAATTATTATTATAAAATTTTTTAATAATCGTTTTTAAGTAATGAAATTAAAAAGCATATAATAATCTGAACAGAATAATAACGTGAATTTCGACGAAAAGCGAAGAACGCAGACACTATGTTCTCTCGATTTATGCCACAAAATACTTATTCATTAATTTGAGAACTCGATAAATAAAAAAACACATTTATACGCAACCAACTTACTTCAAACTGCAAAGCATGTTTCATATTGAAATAACATCGCAGTAAAAATATTATACGAATTTTAATTTCAAGTTAAAAACAATTAAAGATATTGGTAATTTATTTTAATTATAAATTCATACCTTACAAAACATATAACAATAACAATCATACACAACAGCCATCCAAAGAAAATATAAAAAATAACAATTAATGAATTATATCACATCCTGCGCTTAAACAGAACAAGTTTTTAAAATTAATGCACTATACAAAATTTATGAGACACAGACATCAGGTTTGAAGACAGGATTGGAACAGAGAGCAAACGTGTAGCCATATAAAATTTTATTACCATTCAATGGATTTTTAAACTGGAGATATCATCGTAAGAAATAAATCATAATATAATATAAATAAATGTGTAATTCATTAATAAAAGATGTAGATATAAAAATGGCATCTTATTACTTTTCTTTTCATGCATAATAAAAACAAACAATCGCTTTTTTAATTATTAATTATGTATCTGTTGGCTTAAAAAATTATCGTGGTCAGTTTAAAGTTCAATGACTCCACAATTTCTACATCATCTATATAAACATATAGTATATTTATATACAAACGGAATGTTACCCTATTAACAAACACGAATAAATCTTTTGTATAGAACATTTTAGGAAGACTGTGTGTTCGTTGAAGATTGAGCATCTACTGCATTTGTATGATCGTGAGATATAATCTTGTGATAAGTTACTTCATACTGCACAATTTCCTTTGTTTTAACAGCTTTGTCGCGCGACATGTATTATATCTTACACTTTATCAAATCGGAGAAACATTTTATGAAAACAATGATTCCCTTATGGGTAAATAAAACTAAACTAGGTTAGTATCAAATACGCTGTGAATTTATAGACAAAAAACGCTAAACACGTAAACATAAAAAAAATAACAACCCAAACCACCTGTTAGCAAGCTCGTAAACCACAAACAAACCGTTCCGTTAAACTGACACACGTTGCACCATCGATACTAAAATGTATATACATATGAATTTAGCACGTACTGAGGCCGGTTGACCGTACATAATTCCCTTACACCTAATCCTATTACGATAGGTGTAAACCTCGTGCAAATCTTAATCAAGGAATATTCCCAGCAAATTGAATGGCATTAGCTGCAAATTGTTGGCGTGAAATCGGAACAATACTGGAATTCGCCACCCAATTCGCAGGGTTCCAATTAAAATCTGAGTGGGACATTTCTTAGTTGGATATTAGATTTCTATTGTATATAAATTGAGGAATTTGCGAATTGTGACTTGTTTCAATTAAAATTTTCAGTATACTGAATGGATTTCCAATAAGTTGAGAACTCTTAAGCAAAAATAAAGACACTTTTAATCCAAAAATTAAGGGTAACGAATGACGATTGACAAGATTAGGTAACCGTGCAGATACACTTATACATCACAAGTTGTTAAGAAAACGCGAGACTGATTGCACGAGCAAGTGTTTCGAGGTTGCGGATAAGTGCATGATTGTGCCCGTATTCTTCAAGTGGACGATTGATGGATCACTTAGTATGTAATACGCTGAGCTTTGGTTTAAGCTTCTCGTATAGGTATCGCGTGTAGATAAGAATAGTAAAGTTTTCAAACAAAAGCAGCTTTACTCTTCATCCAGCATATCTGAGTATCCTCTCAGAGACAATCTAATGTCAAGACACTCTGATGACTGCTGTCGATTTCAAAATCAAGACATTGATTTTGAAATCGAAAGCAGTCATCAGAGTGTTATTATATTGAGTGTATTGAGTGGCGAACTCAATGATACGGTTGTATTCCCAGAGCGAAAAAATTAAAATAAAATTTAAATATAATCTCACCCCCAAGTGGGAAGAGAACACAATTAATCACGCTTCAGTCAGACGCCATCCCACTGCGCCACGATAGTCTCAATATTTTGCATAAAATTAATAAAATATCCACTGTACTCGATGTATATATGTGTTATATGAAATAAATTTTACAATAATATTAATAAATTAAAACCGTCGTTTAAAAAATATACATACGTATAATGTTTATTTTACATATCATATTTAAGAAATAGCGGCCGGCGAGGCCGGTCGTGGCGCAGAGGGACAGCGTCTTAATGTAAAAGCGATTGGTTGTGGGTTCGATCCCACTCGGGGGAATAATTATATTTAAATTATGTTCATTTCCTCGCTCTGGTCAGACAAAGTGCGGCGTTGGATTCTACCATCCAACACGTAATGTCTCGAATTCGGTGGAAAGCGAAGTACGGAGTGTCTTAATACTAGGTACTTTTTGTCTACCCTGCTATGTGGGAAAAAAAATTTTTTTAGCTTCCTTGATTTATCCCTTGCGGGGTAGTCAGAGAGGACGGAGCGCCAAACAATACGGTCTTTTTCGCCTCGTCCACAGTCAACAACCTCTTCATACATGCTCTTCGGAGGGTCCTAATTCTTTTTACGTGATCTTCCACCAGTAATCAAAGTATCCTTGATACTGTATCCTTGTATGCTTGATACTGGCGGAATGTCACGTGAAAAGCTTTCGAAGGTCAAACGGGGTCTCCTTCGACCTTTCGTACCGTTCAATTTTCATTTATAAATTTTTCTTGCCATTCTTTCATCACTCATCCTCTCGACGTGCCCAAACCACCTGAGCACGTTCTTCTTCACGCTTACGCCTGCCATCCTGCGGATCTATTCGCTGCATATGCAAAATAATCATAAAATACCTCAATAATAAAATTAAAATTCTGTTCATCCATTAATGATAAATAGTAAAGATACGAGCGAGAAAGACCCAGCTAAATTAGTTTAGAGATGATTTGTCTGCACATAAGTTTCCTCGTACCGGCTAACTTTGGAATATGTCCAAGTGTACTCGTAATTTCGGAGCTAAAATCTATAAATTCATCCACTTGTAAATTCAAGTTGAGCAAAAACCATATGGAACTTACATAGGCATTTAAAAGTCAAATAAACCACTTGCAATGCTAAAAAGTTATTCCAGTTACCTGCAACAAAAGATAAAAAAGGTATGTAGTAATAATAATGTTTCACATAATCTAAAAACAGGCTCAAATCTAAGTCAACATTGAGAGCAATTTGTCTGCAATGAGTGCGTCGTGTGAAATCACTTTGATCTTGGCAATTCATATGAAAATCGCAAGCTTATCCGTTATAAGACTGGTAAATATATAATTTCTCTCTACAGAGATGTTAACAACGTAAATAAGTTGTAGCAAAACGTATAAGAATTTCGACGCAGCTGGTAGTAGATCGCATGGCTAAGCGGTCAGAGCGCTTGGGTGGTCTTCATGAGGCGCGGGTTCGAATCTCAATGCGTTCAAATATATAACTATTTAAATTTAGATGTCTTAATGTCTTAATATCTTAAGAAGTAAGTAGCCACCGGTCATACTATTATTACAACACCTTATGATATAATATTAATATAGGGTTATATTGATTCAAAGGGTTGGCGGACAACTTGTTTACTAGTAACTTTTCAAAGCCTCATGTATCAGTGGAGTACGATATAAAATATAATATTGAATACTTAAATCGACAATTGTTAAATTTTTATCAAAGCTTAGATTAGCTAAAGATGTAAAATCCAAGTGACCGCATTTTGCAAGTCGCCGTTACACTCTGTTAATAATCATAATACTACAATATTGGTAATATCTTTTATTGATGCTAGGTACTTCCTATTTATCCTGTAATGGGGAGAAAAACCTGAAGCTACATTTATAATATCCAATATTAAATAATACCAGTAAGGAACTCAATCCTCACTAGAGAGGTCTGCTATAAAATATATAATTTATATATTCTCATTTACATTTTTTTTTTATTTTTTCTAGCTTCACGCTTTTATCCCGCATAGTAGGGTAGACAGAAGGTAACTAGTGTCAAGACACTCAGTACTTCGCTTTCCACTGAATTCATCATTGCTTATTGAGTGGTGAAACCCAACGCCGCATTTTGTCTTTACCAGAGCGAGGAAGTGAAAATAATTTAAATATAAAATTGAAAAAATTACAAAACATTGTAATATTACTATAACTTATTGTAATAAATCAATAAATATGTGTGCATTCCAATAGTCGCGGGTTCGAGGCGGACCTCGATCATAAATTTAAGTGTTTCTTAAAAAATTTTTTATATATGAAAGTAATACACATACATATATAAAAATATATCATTACAAAATCGTAAAACTCCATTAAAAAAATGTATTTCAAAATTCGTACATTTGCAGCATCACATTAAGTGGTTGAGTAATTTTTGATTGTAAACAATTGTTCGCGATTTGAGAGCTCTTCCGGTCTTACTTAACGAGATTAGAACGTTTCAACTCTAGGAAAAGATTGAAGATTTGGTTCAGTCAACAAATTATGTTACAAAAATGATAATCTTTCAAATATTTTACAGCAAACATATATATATATATATATATATATATATATATATATATATATATATATATATATATATATATATATATATATATACATATATATATATTTTTTTTCGAAATTATTATAGTACAAATGTGACCATCTCTTTTTAACATTAAAAATCGACAAATTTAATGTTACCTTTTCTTATTTAATAAAAAAAAATTTTTTTTCAATGATTATACAAGTATCAACCTACATAAACAAATATTTTGAATATATACTTACTAAAAAAATACGGTATAATTAATACATAATCAATTAAAACACTTAAAATGTCCTAATCTTAGCAAATTTATAAAAAAAAAAGTTAAAAAGGAACTCCAAAGCGTTTTGTTTAACAAACCGAGCACGGGATACGTTTATCTCTTCACGCCCACCAACTTTGATAATGCTCGGGTTAAATTACAATTGCCACAGCATTACGCTGATGTAGTAACAAAACTATCCACGGTCATAGTGTACATATGAGCATGTAGTCCCTACGGAGTAATGCGATATAGTGTTAACCAAAACAATCGTCGAAAACCACACAGTGTCAAATTGGACGGTTCTCATTCTGCTATTACACAGATAATACTCATAAAAAAACTGTTAAACGGAAATTAAAAAAAACAGCGAATTTTAAAGGCATAAATATACAAATTAAATTTTAACCTTTTAATAAATTTAGTTACATTCGATTTTTATATTAGTCTAGTTTATTTTAAAAGAAGCTTTACATACAACCTATGAGACGTAATTTGATACTTTTAAGCAACAAAAATAACTAGCACAGTTAAAAATTATTTGCAATGATTAAGAGATGTTTGATATCAAAATAGATTATCTTTATGTTGGAACTTAATAGGAAAAAAGAGTATTCTTCTAAAGTAAGAAACGTATTTGTTTCCTATTTTTTCCCACTTTATCCCGTTTAGCATAGTATTCGGAGACAACCTAATATCAAGACACTGCTGCGTTCTGCTTAAAATCGAGACATTGCGTATTGGATATTAAATTCAAAGCAGTTCTTTGTATACCAGAGCGGAGAAATAAAAATTTTAAATGTAACCATTTCCTCGAGTGGGAATGGAATCCACAACCAACCGCGTATACGCGCTTTCCCACTGCTCCTCGGTATACACTTATTCTAAAAAAAAAATCATACAATTACTCTATATCCATCAATATTTGCTATTATCATATTCGAAACACATACATGTATATGTACGTCATTTAACAGTATCAATTCTGTGTAATTAATCTAGGTAGTCTACAGATGCATTTGATTTATCTTATCATTGAATACAAATGCAATTCCGCTTGATATACACGATTCAGATCAGATTAGACCACCGTTCAGCCACGAAGACATCAATCAAATAACGCTTCTATAGCTACGTATACATATGTATTTACGTACGTGCTAACGCGAACACATATGCATATATCAGTAAGTAACGCTTAACTTACTTGACATAATGGACAAATATTACAAATAAATTATTCTATATATGTATAATATATTTTCTGTAGTAAAAAACAAGTGATGATATTAATTTTTGTAAATTGCCATGGGCAGAGGAAAAATGTTTATAGTAATCAATAAGGACTATATAACATTTAGTAAAACGTAGTTGAAAAGTAAAAAAAAATATGTTTTTTTTTATTTCGATTTCAAAACACCACGTCCAAAGCCTAAGCAGAAGTTGAATATAGACTAAATTACGATCTATTCTGCACCTACCCTCTTAAATTCAGAATATTCACATAAAACATAAAACATAGCAAATTTTTTCTACAAACGTATCACAACAGTCGTACAATAAAATATTTGACGTAATTTCGTAAAAAATAACAGTACTACGGTTTCATTGTCCAAAATACTACTAACTAATTAATTAATTATTAATTACCTCTTAAATTGTGTTGAGAATTGAAATTATATCTTTGCATATAATTACAGATCAATTAAACTGTTACTCGAGGTGTAAGTAAATAGCTAGCGAATGCTTGCGATAATTGGCATGACAGCTGACTTAACATGCAATCTAATACATTTCAAAGGAGGACTGGAATTATTTTATTAATAGTAAGTTAAAGTAATCTACCGTATATAGTATAATTTAAGTAAACTTCGAGATGATATTTGCCTTTATTATATAATAGTCAGTATCATCTATTTCTATCTAGATATACTAATGTAAGTAATGATAATGATGTAACTGTTAATAAAAAGCACATATACAATTTGCCCATAGTAATTAACGAGAAAAAACTAAATAGATATTATTGGGTTTTTTTCTCGGTAATAATAAAATAGGAAAAAAGTAAATAGATATTATTGGTTTTTTTTCTCGTTAATAATAAAATAGGAAAAAACTAAAGAGATTCTTAAGATAAAGTTACAAATATTTACTTTGAAAGTTCAAATGATTTATATAAATGTGTTCTAAATAAAATATTCACAATAAATATATCTATTATTAGAGGCACAGTGCATTACTGTCGTTAAATCGTAAAAAGCCTTACATGTTTCCTAGCCAACAGCTACTTCATATAGTAAAAGAGGATATAGAAATGAATTTTGGCAGAATACGTGCGTTGTAAGCGAGTTCAGAGACATTGTAACTCGTTCTTATCAGAGCCAATCGTGTGCATACTCATTGAGTTACTGAAGATCGTTCTATTGTAGAGCTACGAGTTGCGACGCGTTACACTTTGAATTACGTCATACATTTTAAAGGAACCATGAAAATTTAAAGCGAAATAGATAAGAATTTTTAATAAACGAATAAAGATTACTGAAGTTAATCACATACTTTCTTTTTGCCGCTTCATGTTTATTTCGACACATTGCGTGTTAAAAAATCGGAACTCAACACTGCATTATATATAACAAAAGCGGAAAAATAAAAATAATTTAAATGTGACTTTTTATACTAAAAATAATGTTAAAAATTTGATAGAAAAATATAACATTAAAAATATCAATTTCGTTTTAAACAGTATTCACCTACAGCAACTGACATTATCAAACATCATAATAAACTTAGAGTTTTATATACTGATATGAAATGTACTTTTAAAATTAAATAGATTATATAAACGCAGAATATAATAAAATCGTATTTTAAATTAAGGCATTAGATATATAACGTAGATTTTATCGAAGGGTATTATGAAAAGCCTACAATATCGATATTCTCAATATCGGCAGCAGATTTGCCGTGTAACGAGGCGAGTCGCTGACAAAACAAATTTACATAAATCCCGACGAATCCGTAAAAATGACACGCCACGGCGATCCGATAAGCCTTGGATATCATTAGCCAGGGACATATTGTAGCTATCATTCACTTGTGGGGCCTCGTCGGCCTTTCTCTGAAAATTCAAAAATATCCCAATTGGTATTCTCCGTACATCTAAGATAAATTGATAATTTGTCATACATGTATAAAATTTATGAATATTTCTCGTGAGATTTACGTCTTAAATGAAAAGTTAACAAACACTAATGTATTTGAAATATTCAGCTTTAATTTAATTTGTTATATTTATCAAGCACTAGTTATAGCCCCCAACATCGTTTGCGTCGGTTATAAGAATCGGATACAAAATACAGGTATTTTCTGTGCCCGTGAGATTTTCTAATAATCGTCTCCTAAAGTCTCAGGAGAGTGAAGAGAAGTACCTTAATAAACTCCATAGAACAAACGTGCTAAATTTCAGTTCATCTCTACATTCAGTAGCAGTTTCGGGTATGCGATGTTTGTAAGTCAGTCACTAACGCAAGAGCTTTATATACATACGAATAGATGTTCAGTAATATAGAGGGGATTCATTTACAGTTTATAGTTAGACGCATATATACCTGTATAAAGGTATTTATATTTATTGGTAAAACAACTTTGCAAACATACATATACAGTGGATGAATCATTTTATACCTGAGAGTATGTAAGATCTAATCTATATACGTACACCTGAGTGTATGCCAAGTATAATCTTACCTCCTTTGTTCTCTATAGCTTGGTAAAACCTAACTCACGTAGATATGCCAAAAAATATTTTCCACTCTGAAACCAAGAGCTGTTAGCGATTATTAATTTAATTTCAATCCTTACGGTGCACGGCAGGAAGTTTCATAACGGTCGCCGGAGAAACTTTTTAAAATTGTACTTTTCCGTCTTATATTTCATGACACAATCAAACTGAATTTCCACCTTTGTGGATTTTTAAAGCAATTTTGATTTGTACAGTGAAATTGAAATCCTGTTATACAATTTTTTAGATGTATGAAGCAAGCACTTTGTACCAACCAAATGCCGAAACACTTTTAAAAAAATATTCTCTTCTGTGCGTTTTAAAACTAAAAAGAACCTACACTTCTGTTTGCCGAATTTCTTTACGCTATCCGCATTCCTTTAATCACCACTTTATATTCAGTTTATATCTAGTATTTTTCATCCATTTGATGTTCTCATTTAAAAAAGCACATGCTATATAATACGATATATGTAGAGTATGAACAGAATTGAAAACCTAAATACTTATGATATATCCTTTAAAGTAAAATATACCGGGTAAATCAATAGAGAAGTCTTTGAAAACCAAATGCAAGTCTTTAACTTTGAAACAAAGGAAAGGTACGAGCGAAACCTGTATGATAATTTGCAATTTCAATAAAATGTTGCTGAATAGCTTTTTGATATAAATTGTAAGACTGAGGAGAGTTCCTTATACATGTTTGAATGTATGTACATATTCAAATTCTGAATATAAATAAAATAAATTTAAATTTTTTATTTCAATTGTATTTGATTCCATAATATAATTCTGATTTAAACAATTTTTTCACTGAAATTAAAAATTATATAAATATACTTTGCAATACAAAGAAGTACGGTGTTAGGTCTTGCCACCCACACAGTGACTATAAACAGATAATTTATGTAGTATTTATCATTAGCGTTTCTCTTCCGTCTAAGGTATTAAGGACATTAAGTATTTTGAGATGTTACCTTCTGGCTTGACTCATTGAGGCCAACGCCATCTGCATACATTTCCTGTGATTTAACTTTTTTATAATAAACATCTTCTGCATTTTAAACGTATTCACTTTCTCCATGTTACAGTGCACCAATCTTTTTTTTAAATTTTAGATGACAAGTGCCTTTATTTTCCAAAACTAAATATTTTTTTACATAAATTAACGTCAACAACATTCAAAACATAATATTTCATTGTGAGATAATCAATAGAATCATTAACAATTTATTCATGGTCAAAATAATGTAATACATCATAACGCAATATGAAAACGGTTTTTGTTCATAACAAAATTTATTGAGAGTGAGTTAATGTAAATTAATAAACTGTACGTAAATATATATTTTTTTCGTTTGTAATTTATTTTATTTATGTTTAATATAATTGGTTTTACTAATGAAAATGTAGAAGATATCTAAATATGGCATGACATATAATTTATTATTTAGGGGTACATTATTGTGTTACTTTGTTTTCTTTTAGTTTCACGATTTTATCCCGCACAGCAGGGTAGACAGGAAGTGCCTAGTGTCAGAAGACTACGTACTCCGGTTTCCGCCGAGACGGAACAGTGGAACTCAACGACACACTTCTTTTTCTTCTTCGTCTTACCAGAGCGAGAAAATGAAAATAACTTAAATATAATCATTCCGTCCTTCATCTTTTCTTTTTATATATCTCACAAAAAGCATCAATTATAGTATTCAATTTATTTTTATTAAGTAGTAAAGAATTTATTCAGTAATTAGAAAGATAAAATAAAAATATAATTAAGTATTATAATTTTTACAATATCTAAAAAATTGTCGTAAATACTTTTAAGTTAACTAAGCAATGCTTACAAAAAGCCTCACTTAATTAATAGAGACTGCAGATTTACCGTTTGAGGTCATCTCATTGTACGGTATATAGTTTTTAACTAAGCCATTGTCATTGAAAACTGCATTAACATCAAACAAAACGTTCATAATGGCAGACTATAAATATTAAATGTATGCCAGTAACAAAGTTAAAATATAAATTACAATTTATAATACCCACTTTTAATTATAATATATTCGAATATTTTAAACAATAAACCCGTAAAGCATATTTGAGAAAATGAATTCGTTTACGGCCTTTTAACTAAAACACACGAATTAGTATAAAAATAGTTATTTTGCTTACATTCATTATCCATGACATTGTTGAATTTGTCTACAGTGAGTAAAATAGGCTTAAAAAGTTGCTTCCCGCTTTATCCCGTGTAGCAGAGAAGTCTGTGTATTGTCATGCGGCTGTGACCAAATCAATGGAGCGTTTTCTTTGTTATCAGAGAGGATAAATTAAAATTATTTATATTATGCCCCGAGGAAGAATTTTCAGTTAGATGCTGCTTCACTACGCTCTAGCCTCTAGTTTGTATTTTCATATTACTCGACGGTTATCTTATGGAAATTGCAAAATAATCGATCTATAACGACCTGTCGCCTTTAAACTTAAAATACAAATATCAAATTACTAAATACACATCACAACTTGAGCATAAGATGTACTGGATTTGTTGACGTGTAAATAATACGTTGCTCTAGCAACATATGTGTGTGCTATATTCACGCTTTTGTCTAGCATAGAACGGTAAAAGAGGAGTGCCTAGTGTCAACACACTCCGTACTCCGCTTTCCGTCAAATTCGAGTCATTGCGTGTTGAGTGGAGGAACTCAACGTCACGCTTTGACTTACCAAAGCAAGGAAATGAAAATACTATAAACATAACCACTCCCCCGAATGGTAATCAAAACAACAAGCGATTGGGTTTACAATCAGACGCTGTCCCCACTGCACCACGATCGGCCTGTTTAATGATTTTTATGAATTTAAACAATTCTGTTTACACTCTGCACTAAAATGTATGCTTCTCGTATTAATATATAGAATTAGCTATACATCTAAGCAAGCTATTAACGAATCGTGAGCATGAAATAACCTACCACAAAGTCAGGTATATTTGTCAGTACATAGACAAGGTCATTAAAGTGAACAGTAATTATAATAAATTTGTAAAGTTCAACGCATTTTGCTTTACGTGGATTGCACATATTTCAATGACGGGCATATGACCTTTCGCTCGTCTTTGAGCACGTAGTTTGAGTCAAGTATGTTTAGATGCAGTTAGGTTTAGATGTAGTAATATAAAATGTAATAGAATTTATATCGTAATTTAAGATATATTTCTTGAAATTGTTTTAATTACCGTTAGAAGAGATATACCTATACCGATGGCCCCTACATAATGTATAGAAAATTCATATTACTACTGATATATGTACAGAAAGGTTCGAAAAATTCGTATGCACGTTTTTGAAATCAAATGAATTGCTTGAGAAGACTTGACTTGAGTAAAACAATTTATTAACATTCATTATTGTTTTTGAGCAATTATTTATTTACATTTTATTTATTTATTTATTTGTATATTTTATTTAATTATTTAAGGCGACACAGTGGAACTCAACATCGGAGTTTTATCTTCAAATATAGCGTAAATAAGTTCTTTTTAGGCAAGCGTTTGTCATGGTAGTGGTCTACCATCAACGCTAAGTACCAACCAGGCTATATATATAGTCAAATACATATAAAAATAAATATTTTAAAATCTATAAACAAATCTTTTGCCAGCCTAATTGCAATATTGATAATATAAAGTTTTGATACTTTTCCTAGGTGTCATCGATATCTTTATATATTTACGCTTATCCGAATATAATCTGGTCTGTAATATTTTCGTGCTGCATCACAGGAAGAGCTTCTAAAACGTTGAATACATAGTTTCTCCTGTCCCTCATATGTACTAATTTGTATATAAAAATAACACTTTCAAAACAACAAAATTAAATAAATAAATTAAATAAATAAACAAAATTAAAAAATTAAATAAATAAATAAATAAAAAACATTAATATTCAAATATCAAAGATGAGAATGACATTTAAAATATATCTTTTGCAATAAGTATCAGTGAATTATGCCACAACGAGATAAAAATATGTATATTGATGATTTTAAAGAAGCGCTCCTAATTTAAGAAATATCTACTTTGACCTCGATCTAGATTATTTGTAATTAATGTCTCATTTAATTTATTGGACTTGCTTTTACTGATGACAGCATCAAAATGAAAATCAGCATAATTAATTATATTAAAAGCTAAAGTCAATGAATTGTTTTAAAAAAAACCTATCAGCTTCTAGAATTTTTTAATTCCTGCATTGAACGTCAGAATGACAACACATTAATGCTAATAAATTAATAGCAAATAATTAATTTAGTTACTTAATAAATAATATATATATATATATATATATATATATATATATATATATATATATATATATATATATATATATATATATATATATATATATATATATATATATATATACTATACTATACGTCTCAAGTATTATTTGTGTGTTCATAAGAGGTGCAAAATAACTTCTAGATCATAAAGAATAACATTTCACTTCCAACTAGTGAAGGAAACACCCTGACACAGTTAAAATACATACTTGCTATACTACAGAGATTCTTGTATATGTAATGTGTATGTGTAAATTACGTTTTGAAATTGAAAGTCTTTGTTTGAAGATTATTAGAAATAATTCAGAATATTGTTTTTATAATAAAAATGTCATCTATTTTTAAAAACTTTATGTATATTGAGATGGATTATAATTATATATTTGTATATAAATAAATCAGCTCCTTAAAAATAAGCCAATTTTATAGATATAATGTTAGCGTAAGCATAAACGCACTTAATATCTTTTCGCGTCCTAAAGTTTATATGACCGAAGCGAAATTACGGATATTATCAACATCGTATGCGCGAACTCAAATTCAATATTCTTCTAATAGTTAAAACGTTTCGGTGCGAGGCCGGATTACCCAAGAACTAAATACGACTATAGTAAACCATTAGTAAATGTACAATAGACATAATTGTAATCAAGATATTAATACTAAACTAAAATTATCGACCTCGTTTACATATAAAATACGTTTTGTACGTCACTTTATAAAAAGTTTTATATGTGAAACAAAGTGTGGGTAATATTTATTTTATTAATTTTTGAAAAAAAAGCAGCTTAAAATTTTATCCCGCATAGCAGGCTAGTCAGCGTTGAGAGCTGTCCGCCAGAATTCAAGACACTGCTGGGTTAAGTGGCGAGAACAACGTCGCGATGTGTATTACCAAAATGAAGAAATGAAAATAAATTTTAAATTCCTCTGAGTGGGAATCGAACCTACAACCAGTCGCTGTTAGAGACAGAAGCTATATCAATACGCCATGATGGATTATTATTAATTGCACTTTTCATGCATTCTTATAAAAAAATCGCTACTGTTTATATTTTGTTAAAAATCTTTTCCAAACACCATTGCACGTGAACATTGATATTGCAAAACAGAAGCTTATTTTAATAATTATTGGTCAATGTCAATCACGAAATAAACATTTCATTTTATATTATGATTTAAAATGTTCATTCTAAGCCATATAGCAGTGTTACACAATCTAAGTTTAGAATATAGCGTCATCTTCATTACGTAGGAGGTCAAATTTTGACATTTACAAATCATTTAGATGTTTTAATATTTGAAAGTTAATTGTATAACAATAACATTTATGCATGAATATCTCCTCTATAATTAATTCTGTTAATGACACGACTGCGCTGAAGGCACAGGAAACGCAGTATTAAAATAAATCCCTGCTTAAATATTCATTAATACGCTTACACGATTTTACTCTCAAGCAATACACGAACAATTTAAGGGCAGGCAATAATGGATTGCCTCACACATACAAAAAAAAATGACTCATTCAAAAACAGGAAGACTGTTACTTAGAGTAGTTATAAAACGTTCGACTGTACCCAAGGCGAATGTGTCTTCGATATTAATAAAATCTATATTCTCTCCAACTACACTGCAATGTCTAATACACGTAAAATATACAAAAAAAAAACACATAAATAAAATAAAATAAATAAATTAAAAAATAAAATAACGGTTGAATAATAACATAAAGATAAAATTAATCTCTCCGCATAATATTTTGTATATAAATACAGTATTATTACCACGTATTTATAGAGAAACAGTTATTTTTATTGTTATTTATACAACTATAATATGTTTAAAATAATAATAATAACTTTATTATTTCTCTCATATAGATTGACAGTAGGTAGGTACGTTTCAATCTATTGAGTATTTTAGCTATTTAAGATACATATCTATGTATGAGACTGGTGCCTGTACTAGGAAACCTGTGTTGCAGAGTACCAGCCGCCCCTACACTGGACCAAGTAGATATAAGTAAAATAAAATAATGTGTGAAACAAGATGCTTCTGATTGCAAAAGCGTTACATCACACAAAGCTCGGGTGTGACGATGCACCAACGACCTTTACCAGCGCGTGCCTTCACATCCGGGTCGAATTAGATATTACTAAAGCTACCTTTCAAACGTTAAGTTACATTCCTTGCATGTTATGTTATAATAAACTAATAGTTGTTTGATTATATTTTTAAAAACATATTATTAAAAAATTACTTAAGTCGTCATGTTCAGAAGGACATGTTAAAAAAGTATAAAACTGGGATCTCCCTGAGATTCAATATACTCGTATGTATGTGTATGTATGTATGGCTAAAAGAGCATAAAGGTAAAAATACCTAAAATAATAACTGATACGTAGTTAGTAAAATGAAATTTATTTTATTACTGTATTATATTCATATTATATTATATATAATTAAAAAACCTTCTGAATTATTTACATTTATTTTCATTAAAAATTGTCCGAATCCTATCAATTCTACTGTAAAATAATTTGATAAAACAATAAGGTAGTAAACTAAAATGAAAAATAGAAAAAATATTTGTATAAGAAACAAAATATAAAATACCATCATATGTAAAAAGTAACAAATCACAAAATATCTATTTATAATACTAGAAAAATATGCATTAAATAAAGAAATCTAAATCATAAAAACTGAAGAACCTTGTAACTAATATTTCTAACAATACGCGCCTATTATTAAAATATTTATTACATTATGTCTGCAAAAAAAAACGCAAAAAGTTAAATGAACGCAAATAGCAATAATAATATTAACATCCGGTCATTTCTTTAATATTCATAACTAAATTATAACGGTTGTTAATATAAATTTTTTATTTAACATGAAATGAAAATAAAAAATCCTACACGACAGTTTTAAAAGTTATTAAAATGTCCAAAAGGATTTACAATCTTTGGGTGCGATATAGATTTTTTCGTAATCCCCTACAATTTCTTACAAATTAAAACGAATTAATAGAGAATTTGGATTCATAGATGGACATAATATACTACTTGCTATATCTTACGAACACCGTTTGAATCGATTCGATTATAACACGGGAAAAACCGATATCCCCCATGCATTTGCGTATACTCCAAGCAACATACATGCCAAATAGATACGGTTATACGCTACCTGTCAGTCAGTAACATATATACAAAGATAAATAAATGTTTGCATTATCGACATTTATGATAAAATCATTATTACAATATGACAGCGCGATTTATGATTCCAAAGCGGATGTCACAATATGATATTTGCTTAGAAAGTAGCGTAAAAGGTGTAAATATATACATATGAGAATCTTTAGTTCGCATGCGGTCAGATGCGCAGTTATACAACTTGTTACGTAACACCTTTCACCAGAAATAGAACCTAGACTAGTTAGATAAAAATAAACATAAAATATTAAACTTATTAAGCTAATTTAATAAATTATTAAGAAACAAAGAACTAACGCTAATTTGACTTATCTGCAATTAATCATGAGAACGAATAATATTTAAAGCGGATTTCATTATCTTCATAAATATGAACTCAACACGCAATGTCTCGAATTAAGGCAGAAA
Source organism: Dryadula phaetusa (assembly GCA_032432895.1). Lineage (NCBI taxonomy): Eukaryota > Metazoa > Arthropoda > Insecta > Lepidoptera > Nymphalidae > Dryadula > Dryadula phaetusa. The sequence continues at coordinate 5,288,429 of JAOYRS010000038.1, forward strand.
GTGTCCTGAAAGTAAATTTTCCTGCTTAACAAAAAGCAAAAAATATAAAAAAAACCATAATTTAGTAAAAAAAAAACAAATACTTTTATATATCTGACCACAAGGAATTACTAATTTCAAAATTATCATTGATTCTTTAATATTCCAAAGGTGCTAAAATATCAAGGTCTTCCCAGTGTTTCTTTCACGGGAATAAATATAAACTAAAAATTAAAATAATTAATAATTAATAAATTACTGGCCGTAGAATACAGAAGAAATTGAGGCCGGTCTTGGCGCAAGAGGGTCAGAGGCTGACTGTAAACGCAACTCGGGGGAATGTGTTTTTGCTTCCTCGCTCTGGTATAATAAAGTGCGGCGTTGAGTTCTACCATTCAACGCGTAATGTCTAGAATTCGTTAGAAAGCGAAGTCGGGAGTGCCTTGACACTGGGTACTTTCTGTCTACCTTGCTATACGGGAAGAATGCATGAAACTTAGCATGGTCAGGTTCATTCAAAGTCACCGAAGCACTAAGCTTGTCTTAGAATTTTTACGGAAACGGAAACAATGATACTTAAGGTATTACAATAATCACAAACAAAATTAATAATAATATATAATGTGTTTGTGTATAAGTAGTTTACTCAAGAAGAGAGGTGGTAAGATTAATTATCCCCTCTATGTATTAAACTAATGAATTATAATTTGATTTTAATATATTCAATTAAATTGTAAGTAGTATAACTTAATTATTTCTTATTTAAGTTGTTGAAGCGAACATTTTTTTTATACATTAGAGAAGTTTCGAGAAAAATTAATCTTTCAACATAATTTATAATTCATATTAATAATAAGTTAGCAAAATTTCATTTTTGTTTTCAGTTTAAATGAAGTTTCTAGTTCACTTTTATTATGTCGGGCTGTAAATAACGTATACTTAATATGTATTAAATGTAACAACATTTAATGAGAATAATTTCGTTATTAAATTCATTTATCGTCATGAAATTTGGGAATATTACATACTTGATTTGGAAATAGTATCAGGTTAAATAGTATAGTGTTATCTTGTCAAGAGAATATGATGTCAATGACCTTAGTTTTGTTGACAGAACCCGAAGCTAGGAGACGTAACCCTGCAACAATGCTCATTAGTGAAACTATAGTTTGGCCACGTTACATTTGCTTTGATTCTTTTCTTAACATGTAAATTAATAAACAGTTTTGAAAAAACGTATAAAAATTTGAAAGCAGCGGAATTCGAGCCTGCACCTCTCGGAAACCGTTTAAGCCCTGTGTCCGTTCAGCCTGCATTCTACTTTTACGTCGAAATTCTTATACTTTTGTTACAGCTTATTCATGTTCTTAGCCAAAGATTTTTTCTAAAAAATAATCGATTGGCAAGAGAGAATACCTATTTATTTTACTATTAATAAAATTTTATTGCTTATAATTAGAAATTTTTTTTTAGAAAAACGCGTAAAATATTTTTATTAATTTTTTTAAATGTTGTCTAATTTTAAATCTAGTGCTAGAATATGCTTCAATAATATGTAAATTACTATTACTGACGAAGACTTGCTATCGAGAAGATGGCTGTTGAAATCCTGGAACTTGTACTGGTAAACCAACAGAAGTGTATTTTTAGTTTATCAAAGTAGTACTTTCATTTCTTACTACGCTTATAGAGCTGATGCTAACAAATATTTTAATGAAAATTTACTTTGTAATCCAATTTCCGCTTATATATATAAAAGGTAAGAATAAAAAAACTATTACGTGAAAAATTCATATTATTATAAGTATTTTCTTTATGTTTTGACCCAACTATAACACTAAAATTTAACGCACGTAGTAGAGGGTCTGACCTAATATAATCATGTCGTTCTAGCAACAACTCAACGCAACGCCGGTCGATATAAGTCGACACATTTCGGTAGCGGAACGTCTTTAATTACACAAACATCCTGACATCACGGATTCAACGGAAGTACGTTGATTTTCTATGTAATGCGCATATAATTTGCACACGCGATGACATAACTGGAGAGTCATAAAAAACAATTAGTGATAAATTAGTATCTCTATCTAAATCTATATCTAAAATAGTATTAAAGCTTCACTTGTTTTTACTATATATATATATATATATATATATATATATATATATATATATATATATATATATATATATATATATATATATATATATATATATATATATATATATATATATATATATATATATATATATATATATATATATATATATATATATATATATATATATATATATATATATATATATATATATATTTAACAACTTAGGTTAAAAGTGCAAAAAAGCATGACATACTAGTTTGTTTTTTTATAAATAAGTAAAATTAAGAGTTTCCATTTCTAATATTCAAATGAGCACTTTTTGCGACCGCATATACGCGTATGTATACACGGTCTATATATCAGCATTGCATTTTTTGTCATCTGTCTATTTGTTCCGGCTAATCTTTGAAACAGCTGGGCCGATTATCGCGAGACTTTCACTGACAGATAGGTGTTGTAATAAGAAGAAACTTGGGCTATTTTCATTTTAAAATTATAAAATAAAGATCCAAAGACGTCAAATACTACGCAGACGAAGTCGTAGGCACAAGTCATGTTAAACAAAATTGTTAAATTCCCACCTCCTATTTAATATATAAATTGCATCGCTCTTTCGGCTCTTCTGATCTGATAATAAAATCAATTTGATACAAGATTTGATCAAAGACTTCTTATTTATTCAATGATTTGAAGTAATTGAATAAATAGACTTTTAAATTTATAATCACATATTTTTAAAGGTAAATTTTAGCATACTATATTATATATCTTGGCTAATATGATCACGATTAAATATTCAGCTTACTTCTATTTTCATTTCATATAATCAATACAAAGTTATACTCAAAATTGCTAAATGTATGTATTGTAGCAAAAAATGAATTTACTTGTACTAAATAGAATTAGTTACGTTTTAGAAATAGTCTACGTTTAGAATTATATATATTTTAAAAATCTAGACCAATAAGTATTGTTATTATAATATTCTGTTTATCTCAACAAGTAGATGTTATAGGTGGTAGATTAATTAAATCAAGCAGAACTATATTATACGAAATTATATATTAAACGAAATTACCAAGAATTTTAAGTACTTCATCTTAAACGCTAATAATAATCATAAATTACAATATTAAAGAAAAAATAGGCTTTTCAGTTAATTGGTCAAATATATATAGATTTAGACTAGACACTAGTTCATGTCATAATATAGTATTTTTTAACTTCAGTTAAGCAAGTAATAAGTATAAGTAATAAACTATAAAATGAATAAAATATTAGGTAAAAAAAAACCTTACAAGTCAACAATTGAGTTTTAAAGTCAACGTTATCAATTGTGATCGTATAACATCAAAACAACCGGACAATGAGTGGGTGATATCTCTACATCACTGGCATCGGATTTCAGAAAACAACGCCATCGCTTATTTGCCGCACGAATCTTCAATGCACTGTGATTCTGACCAATCATCTGTAATTGAATAGTATCGATGGCAGAAAGGTCAGCGGGTTCCCATAAGATCCAGTTACAAGTAAAATACAGATAGACAGCCATTTTAAATCGTGATTTTAAATCGTTAATGTGTTTAAATAAAACGTGTGCATATATAGTGTACATTCGCAATAAATGAGTCCTTTATATCATGATTGTTCGAAAAGTATTCCTCTATTTATAAATTCACAGGAATTAGTTGAATCAAACTAAATTAGATTAATATTAAACAGGAAGCTTCACGCTTTTATCCCGCATATCAGGATAGACAGAAAGTACCTAGTGTCAAGACACTCCAAATTCGAGATTACGCGTAAAACTATGTGATTTAACCCTTAAAATAGTAACAATGTAACATATTTGCTTTATTAAACGTATTAAGAGAAAAAAGAAGCCACACCAATACTATTATGAATTCTTATAATGTGGGGTATTGCTTATATTTAGAACAGAAGTGTTTCCGTGGTTACGTAAACTTTACTGCTATGTATTCCGATAATCCGTAATGTTTCCATGGAAGAGAAAGAACAGTGTTGTATGTTTTAAAAAAGAGTAAAAATAGTTTTTAAAGATCGTACCTAAGTACCTGTATGACAAATACATATTATATAATAACAAAATCCTTAGGTTTTACCTCTCGATAGAAGTTTGAGATAACGCCTATGTGAATGCAGATGCTTTACCTGAAAAACGAAAGGGATATTATATTAAAACATAATTTGTAATTGCATACACACAGTACGTAAAATAAAATCTTGAAAAAAAAATTAAAATTTTAATAAAAATTTTTTCGTCTATTTATAATGTCTATGATATAGTAGTAGAGTATAAGACTAGTTGCTGCCCGTAAGTATGTTCGCGTGATCATCATATACTTCAGATATTCAATTTTTATGTTACAAATGTGATTTCGGCAATCACCATTAATCACTAGGAAAATTTTAGTTAAGTTGTCATTTTTTAAATCGAATATTAGTTACAGTTATCTGGTCTATTTTTTTATCGGTTCTTCACCATATTTTCCAGTCTTCAAAGCAAATTATATACTATGCTCCGGCCAGGTTCAAAATTTATACAAAGGTCAAAGTTTTATACTAATCCGCCCAGTAGTTCCAAAGATGGGCGTTTAAAAATGTTTTATTCGTTTTATTATATCTTAAATGTACCTACTTACATATTAGATATAATGTAATAAAGCTTTTTATTTCAACCAACAAGTACTTTTAGTGAAATGCACAATTACGTTAGCATTAATAAGCGGATATCCTCTGCAAAATTGAATACGAAAATTTTGAATTAACCTCGAATATCTCAAAATAGTAAAGAATAATGCAGACTAATGAACATTTTGAACTTAATTATTTTTGAAGCCTTTGCTCAAAAGGTTCAGTTTTATCACCAGTTTTATTTCTCCCAATTTTACTCCTAAAATCATTTTCACAATTCAGAATTTACGCCAAAAGCCGCAGAGCAATTTGCATTTCTTACAGTAATATAATTTTCAGTTTATTTTTGTGGTATTGTATTGGAAAGTTAGCTTTGCGAATAAATAAATTGTACAATTGTTGTAAATATAAAATATATCTGAATATTTTAAATTTTAAAAATACTTTAAAAACGTTAATATCAAAAAAGAATTGTGTAAACAACTAACGATAAAAATAAAGTACAAACAATAAAAATCCTATTTGAAAATGAGAAAGCGATTGTAGAGCAAGTAATACGATTGTATATTTTTATCGAATATAAACTATTGAATAAAAACATTGAGCCCCGGGGCATAAAGATAATCCGTTTCACAAAAGAAAAACCACATTTCCCCAACCGCTGTGTAATTTTAGCTCTACCATGGCATGAATAACGCAGATTGTATCAATTAAGGTTACAAATTAATATCGTTTATCGAATTTAATAATTAAGTATCATGAATCATCTCAATTTACTACCGGAGATGGGAATATATTATTAATTTAAACGATATATTGCAGCGAATTCACCAATACTGCCAGCTGTAATGGTTGTTATGTTATTATCAATATAACAGATTTCGGGTAGAATAGTATGAATATAGCAAATGATGGGAAATATTTCATTTAGGTCGTTTATTGAAACTAAAAAAATATTATTATTAATTTAATAAATTTAGTATTGCCTGTATAGCGTTATTAAATTTGTGTGAATGAACGAACACACTTATATAAACCTTATTGGGCAGTCAGTAAATAAATCAACTGCATAAAAAAAATTGACTGCCCACTTTAAAGACTTTTATATCACAAACAATAACCAACACAATCAATATGCGAAACCTAAAACGTCGAATCTTCATAAAACAAACAAGGACACTTCACACAAGTGGAGAAAATGTATCTTGCAATATCCTTGCCGGAAACATTCCCAAAACAAACACATGTTACACACAGTGGTATATTGTCTTACATAATATGTAAACGTATGTACTCCGACGGAATGTACGTGATCTCACGCCCCATGGGATTTATTGCTAAGTCGGAAAAAATATTGCCTACATTACAAGAGGCGCAGTGCGTATGTTACATTCTTGTGTAGGCACTTGTCAGACACTGCTATGAGCACTTAATAAATGGACAAAAACTCTTAAACCCATAATTACTAGGGTTATTTTTCTACTCAATTTTTTGTAGTCTGTTGTGATGATGAAGATGTATAAAAATCATGTTAAGCTATACTAAGAAAATGTAAGGTTATTATAATATGGGTAAGTATAAGAGTAAGTGAAATTTAATCAAATAATACATGAAATGAATAAGATCTTTGTTTTACGCGATTTTTAAACTTTCTAAATGAAACTATTTTAAAACACTTAATCGCGTATATTTTGGTATTCGAAAATATTCATTTTTGGACACCTGACGTTTCGAACAATTTACAGTAGTCCGTGGTCATATCTAGACTGAGGTAGCAATTGTCTATCAACAGACAGTACGCGAATACGCGATTATACTGTTTAAAATAGTTTCATTTAAAATACCTAAAGTTACTGTCTCATTGAAGTCCAGCCCATTTTCATAATTCGCGTGTGAAATATACGAGTTCATTTTTAATCAGAATGCGCATACTGATAAAGGCTAATTGACAAACATTAACACCTCCAATATTAATTTTTAATTTACATTTTTTTAACAGTAAAACTAATGTAGACCATAAAGTCCTTATACGAAAATATGTCTTCTTCAATTATGTTTACTCTGTTGTTGTTCAAAATGTTATATTCTTTTATAAAGCAAATATTTGGAAATAATAATTTAAAATATGTACATTTTTTTTAAATCAATTCAAAATCATTTTATCATTTCTTATCAATTTCTCACGTAAAAGTTCGCAAAAGCTATATATAGCAGGAAATGTCAATCCAGCGGTATCAATATAATCTTACTTTGACATCTTATTTGTTTCAATTTGTAAATCTGTAAATCCAAAGCGGGTTTGTACGCGCGTACCAATTTAAGAGTGGCATAAGTGTGACATTATATATTTTTTAAACAAATATATGCTATTTTAATATATTTGCATTAGCTTGCTTCGTTTTTTCGTTACTAAAATATTCATAGTTTTATAGCTTCATTTCCCGAGTGTACTGTGCAAATAGTACCAGGTGCTGTACAGACAGTACTGTTCTCTTTTTACCGCCCATTTTTAGAGCCATTACATGTTAAGTCACATGTTAACACACAAAGACCAAAAATTATCTGTGGTATTATAAATGAAAAAATATTTTAACAACATTAATTTAGACACTGACCTCGTAATTTCAATCACGTATCGCATCAGATACATCCACAGAATTTTCATTATTAGCCATCGTGGCACAGTAGAATTGCACGGTCGGTTACTGGTTGAAATCTCCTTCTCGTGTATAAAATTTATTTTAATTTCTTTGTTCTGATATGTCAAAGGAGTCAACGGAAACTTTTAAATTGCGAAATTATCCGCAATTATTTTATATTTTAATTATTAATTGAGGAGTTTTCTTCTTTATTATAATATATATTTTAATTAAGTATTAAAATGTATTACTTTCACTTATACAAATATACAGCAAACATTTTTTAGCAGTTTGTTTGATGTTTGTATGTGACATATTGTATGTGATATATTTATGAAAAAATTATTGATTTTTAAATAATATTTATAGTAAAATATATATTTAGTGCTAAATTAATTATTAAATGCGATTAAACACGTAAGCATACACATTTAACAGCAATATGAAAATGACTTAACCGGCAGGGCACAAGTAAAATGTAGGTCAATCCGTTGGCTATGACAAAAAACAGCCAACAAGTACCGGACTTAGGTATATTTACTGGTAAGTTTGCATTAAACTAAATAATTGATTATTGCAAGCTAGATATAGATTATAAAACACTTAGACCTACAAGACATGGCTACACATGAATATTTCCATTATGGTATAAAGTAAGAAATTTATTCTGCGTAAAGTTCATTAATGAATTTTCCTTAATAATTTGAAAAATATACTTACAATATAGCCCCATATTATATTTTTATAAGCATTTATAAAATGGTCTTTCAACTTAACTATATCTTGAATCCTAACTAATTTTAATGAATAAAAATATTCTTGTTAATATTAGAATAAAATATATTAAGGGTGATACACATTAATAGCTGTCATGAAATATCACAAGGTCGTTACTATTAGATAGATAATATTACGCTGATACAATGCTTTACTTCAATTACGGTCTTATCTGATATGAGAATGTAATTTATAATAATGCGTTTATTTATTGAAAACTATGACAATATATTTACTTATTTAAAAATTATAACGTATCCCACGAATGCTAATTATTATGCATTAAAATATTATAAATGATACACGAGCCGGGTAGTTAGAGAGAATCTAGTGTTAAGACGCTCAGTTCACTGTTAACCATCCGTACTCTAAAAATGAGAAATGATAATAATTTAAATATAATCATTCCTCTGAATGGAAATTAAATCCACAAACAATTGGGTTTACAGTCAGACGCTGTCCCACTGCGCCGTAAAATAGTTTTATTTCAGAAAGATAATGAGACAAAAAGTCAAGACAAAAAAGAGTGACACCGTCGACGGAGTTGTGATCTCTCTTATCTATACATACAATGGTGGTAGATACATGTTACAATATCGTGGATTGCTTATATTGAAATTTATAGGCATACCCCCGGTGTATTAAAACTACGAAATTAGGATACACGCACGAGACATGGCAACAGACTACAAAATACCTAGTTTTATTGTAGCTTGTTAATAAAAACATTTCATTACACTTTACAACAATAAAATAACGTTTTATTATTCACAAGCAGGTTCACAATTGTAAGTATACTTATATTTAAAAGAAAAAAATCGTACAATAATTTACCAGTTAAAACAAATAAAATATTCAAACATAAATATATCTATTTATGTACACGTTCACAACTCTAGCGGTTCGCGTCAAAGGTCATCTGTGAAAGTTTAAAAGATATGCTTTCGCTTTACACTATTCATTTATCTGTACTCGCGTGTCATTTTAGTTATTGGATCCATTAGATACTTTTACAATGTGTTTTTAAACTATATTTAAAACCATATTCAAAGTATATATAGTACACAGGAGATAATCTTTTTCAAAACGCAAATTATTTTTTACGCACATGGCCCTTCCAATACTCAATCACATTAACACAGTAATGAAACATCAAAATAGTAAAACAATACTAATCAAATTGAAAACTTATTATTAATCCATTATTCCAAGTAATCATGGATACATTTTGAGTGCTATCTAAATTCCTCGAAATCATATTATCGACATTTGTGAATATACGATAAATGAATTTAAACGTCGGCAATGCTACTGATATTAAGAGATAATGTTCAATCAACTTAAAAGCGATGTATCGGTAAATTGCGTCAAATATGTACGCCATGGTTGTAGTAAAAACAATTGGGGTAAAAGTGATCAAACCAATAGCTTTGTGCACTTTGTAAATTAATCAATTTCTCAGTATTCGAGAGTTCGAGAACATATATAGGTTCTTATATCGTAGATATTAAATTAGCCTCTTTTGGAATAAAATAAATTAATAGTGATAAAAATATCGAAATTCTAATTAATATTTAAGTATAGATATATAATACCAAGATCTATTGTTTAAATATAGCTAGACGTATTACCACACACAGTAGCGCTAATCTTCAGCATAATAACTAAGATTAAAAAGTTTTAAACCCGTAGATAACGACTTCATTTAAAAGTTATGAATGACAAAACACTTGCAAAATGCAACTGCTCACTAAATGCAAACAAACATAAAGCTTATCTTGTTCATTAAAGTTCAGTGCTTTTATACTAAATAATAAGGTACAGTGCCGCTGAAACCATTAGAGTATGCTAATAATTTAAAATATAATTAACATACTAAAGCAAAAGATGTATACGTTTACATTCATTTTATATATAATTATGGCTTTACCAGCATAACAGAAACATAACTGATGTGGTAAACATGAAAGTCCATTACGAACAATTATATAAATCGTTTTCCACTATAAAATCTATTCAAACACACCATCACACTAGTGAAATCAAAATATATTTGCAATAATAAATACAATTGCACTTACGCAATGCCTACAATAATTTTACCGAACAAAAGATCAAATATGGCACACAATGAATGTATTCATCATAATTCAACCGCAATGAGAACATCCAGCCTGTTCACTATTCGATTATTCAATTGAAGATGATTGCAGATATAAATCTATGCATGACTAATAATATGAAATACCAGAAGGCTCAATGTGGAACAGGACAGCGGCACTGCAACCACCTCACTTATAATCGACGCCCGTCATTTATATGACATTTATTACCACACTATAAACGTAAAAAAATAAAAAAAAAAACAAATATTTACTATTTTCACTCAGGATCCGAAAACATTTTTGAAAAAAACGTATAAATAGATTTTGCCTACAATTTTTTATCAGTCATAAGACAGCAACATTTTGAATATATACAAAAAAAATAATCTAAAATTACTCAAAAATCAATACAAATATTTAAAAGAAATGACCAAGAAACTAAAACTGATTTTCAAACCCATAAGAACACGACATAATAAGACGGTACAAACGATAAACGCCTAGGCGCCCTTTAAAAGTGTGTCATCAACAATGTGTGTTCATACAATAGAAATATAAAAGTCAATGTCCGTAGAGCGTTATCCAATAAAAGCAAGATTATAGTGTTGCTACTAATAAAACGAACTCCGCTAACGGTATGTATTTAACAGGTTTCCTAATACGCTATAGGTATAATATATAGTACAATTTTGAAAACATCACGATTTTTAATTAGTGATTTAATTGATCTACTTGTTAATCTGTTACAGTCATTGATAACGACAACAGTTATAGTATTTAGTTTTTAAAAATGTTACAATACTGGACTGGTTTCGTATAATGTTACGTAGTGCTGCGTATTTTTAGCTTCACGTTTTAATCCTGCGTAACAGGGTAGACACAAAGTGACTAGACTAGAAAGTGTCAAGACACTCCGTACTTTGCTTTTCATCGAATTCGAGACAATGGTGAGTGGTGGAACTTAACGCTGCATTTTGTCTTTACCAGAGCGAGGAAATGGAAATAATTTAAATATAATCACTCACCTGAATGGAAATCGACTTACAACCGATCGAGTTCACGGTCAGACGCTGTCCCACTGCGCTATGAACAGCCCGAGTATTTAAATAAATCAAGGGAATTTTATAAATATAAATGCACAAACACAAACAACTTTTAATGGATGACAATTGCGAAAGATAGGAACAAACAGAGCTTCCTACAGGAGGTCTTTGTCGGAGGATCAGGTGCTTTTGGGACGATCACCATTTTTAATTATAATACTATGTAAAAGAGGATTATAAGCAGCAAGAAAAGCTAATTTTATGTTTTTATTTATTTTTAAGCTTTAAGTAATAATTGTTTTTTTCTACACTATCATGGACAACATCTAATAAAACGTACAAAACACTACGCACAAGTTAGAACGATCTCCACACGGTTCACACCCGCGTGTCCCACAGCGCCACGATATGAATATTTAATTTATCACTTAATATCTTCTACCTTACACACTCTGAGAACTTTATAATTAAATAAAATTCAATTTGAAACTTTTGTGTTGTAATCTTATGTACTTACTTAGTTAGCTTCGCTTTAGATTAATTTCATATAAAGTATAATGCGTCTGTTTTACCTTTGAAGTAGAATTAATTTAAGAATAGTATATTTATATAAATAGAACTAAATTCTAAATAAAAGATGTCATTTTTTTATTTAATTTTCAATACATAATTGGAAGGAAAAAGAGTTAAATACGCATATGGTCAGGTTAGTGAACGTATGCAAATGGAGAAATCATTCAAAGCATAGTAGATAACTTAAATTTCATTTCAATATCATTAACTATCATATAAGTTATATATTATATATTTTAAAACAAAACAGTACAACACTATCAAATGAAACACATTAAAAGACAAGAAAGATTTGAAAATAAAATAAAATGAGCTGAAAGTGATAAATGAATGTATGGAATTTCTTAAGGTTTGTACAAAAAAGTGCTAATTTGACTAAACATGAGGTTAAAGACGTCTGATGATACAGGTGCCCCGGGGCCACGCTCGGGATCACCCGCATTCAAATTACCCAGATATAACAAATTAATACTTAATACTACGATATTAGAGTTCAACATTGTTTAAACAAAATATTTAACACTTGTGCATTTGTAGTTATGTATTTAAAATATTAAATATTACTATCTAAATATTACCTAATTAGGTATTTACCAATCGCATAGAATTTGGTGTCGACACAAAACTTAAAGCTTGCTTAAGAAACTAATTCTCCACTGTTTTTCCCCGTGGGGAAAGGGATAGGATACAATTCCCCTCCGCTGCTAGGTAGCGTCACGTAAGAGGCAGGTACCCCAGTTATTTGGTGGTAGGAGGTTAATTCTCTGACTGGCTCGCGACCACTATCATGACAAAAAGGATCCGCCAAAATATGATGATGAGTTCCGGTTCGATGTCATGTAGCTTTCCCTATTCCCAACCATCCTTTCCCTCATCTCCTTTCGTCGTGGCAAGTAGGACTGTAAAGGCGATCGGTTGTAGGTTCGATCCCCACTAGGGCGAGTGATTATATTTAAATTATTTTTACTTCCTCGCTCTGGTAAGACAAAGTGCGGCGTTGACTTCCGTCACTCAACACGCAATATCTCTAATTCTGCGGAAAACGAAGTACGGAGTGTCTTGATACTTGATCAATATAGATAGAAAGTAGTACATTATATCTATATTGCTATGCAGGATAAAAGCGTAAAGCTAAAAATTGAATGAAATCTGACGTGAAACGTCCCATTAGGCATTACACCTGCATACCGATATTATATCATCAGAAACAACTTTAAAATCTCATAAGCACTTGTAAAGCCTACAATGAATTCAAAGTACATAATTGAACTATAACAATAAGTCCAGTCTTGAAATAATATCTATTGCGTACTATAAATAAGGCGGTGCGGTCATTGCCACTGACCTTGCGAGAGCCTAAGGCATAGAATCCATTACAATAACTAGACAAGTAATAATTGCATAACTTGATTATTGTACGGTGTGGATTATTTTAATCGTTAAAGAGTGCATAGTGAGATGTTATATGGGCAGGTTGAAATTTAAATTTTAATGTCATTTTCATTTTTACAATTAAAGATAAATTAAGTTTTTTTTTAAGTAAAGATATTAATTTTCAAAAAGATAAAAATAGCAAAATTATTTTTTAAATTAAAACTTGATTTGCGTTTATTTATAAGTAAGTAAGTATATAACATCTAATATAAGTTCTTCTTTATCGAATAAATCTGCCTTTGTCTTGTCTCTCCTTTTCGGGTACATTTCTCTGTTTTTATAGGCAAGACGTGACGGACTGCGATATGGCAATGAATTTATTTAGATCATAGGGCTCAATCAAAAACCCTCAATACAACTTAAACAAGTTTTGAGAAGAATAATAAGCTGACTAAATATTATAATAAATTTTGAATTAACCCATAAAATATACAAAAAAAAAAACAAACCACTCAATACGCAATATTACCTACCACACTTGGGTTAGTCACCTGAAAAAGCTATTAAATATTGTAAGCGCCATGATTTATGTCACTGATTTTTAGTCTTTGTGCACAGTAATTTGTTTTGGTATATAGGTGATAGCAGTTTTTCTTGCTTCACGCTTTTATCCCACATAGCAAGAAATAATCTTGTGTCAAAACACTCTGTATTCCGTTTTCGGGAGTTTGCGTATTGAGTGGCGAAACTAAACACCGTGCTTTGTTTTACCATTGCGAAAAAATGAAAATAATATAAATATAAACATTTTCCCGAATGAGAATTGAACCCGCAACCGACGGCGATCATCAGACGCTGTCCCACTACGCTGTCCTACTACCAGCCTCTAGCACATATTTTATCTGGTATTTAAATAATGTTATATTAATAATAATATATTTGCAACCGCGCAATATCTGTAAATTACAACGTAATGTAATAACAATAGAAAATTTTATAACACGAAAACATACTTATAATATATATAGTATCAATAAGTAAGACAAAATATAACTGATATAAACTTATCACGTAAATGTATAACATAATGGGAGCAAAATCAAAACGAACGCCACTTGAAGTTCGAGAGTCCATTCAACATAAATAATTGAACAATGGCGTTGAAAAACAGTTCTCAAGACAAGTAATAACGGTCCTCGTTATAAGTATTTATTGAGTCATTATTTTCAACGTAATTTTGTAACTTTAATTAAGATTCATTCATATAATTTTATTTAACCATTTGCTAGCACTTGGAAATATTTATTAACTAATGTTAATATATTTAAATATAAATATTATTAATAATCTATTCCTAAGTTACTTTTCAAACTAAAAAAATATTTTCCAAAGCTTTTAGATAGAATCAAAATTATTCTTTTTAATATAGTACAAAGAGACCTTAATTGATTTTAAATTAACATTTTGTGCTAAAATCGTGGTCCAAATATAAATAATGTCATTTTAATTTGTATAGTCGAGTCCGACACGCACATTCACGCCGCTCGCACTCGATTCAAGAACAATACAGTATGTATGGTCAAGCATTCTAACGGTATGAATACCGCGGTCAAAGCAAGAGATTCTACATATTCTGCGGTCATAACGGTGTATAAATGTTTTGTTAAAACTTGCATAGAAAGTTACGTCTGGTTCATTAGATATGACAACTAAATATAAGCAAATAAAGTATTTTTATTCTTTTTAGTTTTTAGTACAAACGATGACTATAATCAAAACTTAAACCAACTTTGATATATACCAGATTTTATTTACTATCTTTTGAATAAGTCAAAAGAGTTTCGAGACTTTGAAAAGAATATGATAACAATACAAGTGTGGTGATCAAGAACGCATCAGAAAGTAAACACCATTAAATATATGGTCGTTTTAAACCGCCGCCGTATCGTCGGAGGGAAGCGAGAGCATTCGACTTCCATTTATCAATTGTTGAAACTGGATGAACGCAATAAAGCGTTCTATTCACAGAAAGAACGGTAAGCACGCCCGTTGTTAAACAGTAGCATCTCTAAATATAAATATGAATTTATAACAGTTGAAGTATTATGTTTAAAGTACACAAATCTTTAAATTGAAGAATATCAAAACTGTGAGAAAAAATATTCAAACACATTTAATTTCTTGTAACGTTTAAAATTAAAACTTGTATTTTACTTTCTAACGTTTATACATCAATTTTTAACATAAGTGTGTCTTAAGCGGCACTAACTGTTCATGGGTCCCATACAAATATAACTAACCATATCTCATATATAGTGTTGTACGCATTTATTACGCAGCGTGTGATATAGCACAATAACTTCAAATTAATAGCTAATTCGCACAATGAATGAGAGACGTTCCACGATGAATACAAGTGACTCATTATTACCAAAGAGACTTTGATAGCACATAGGAAAACAATGGCGAGGGTACACTGAGACGAGTCATTACAATAAATAACAGTCCTATCCAGAAGTGAGATGGACGAAACGTGACCCCTGAACTTCCGCGTGGCATCACGAGAGCATTTGAAAGTAACGAAAGTAAAGATGATTGCTTGGAATTTTTAGATAGAGAACCCGCTGTAATAGCTGTACAAAAATGAATTTAATGATTTCTCCACATTAAGTGATGATTGGCATGTTATTCCTAATAGTGTTAGTAATAGAAAATAGTAATAACACAGCACAGGTGTGAGCGTGGAAGAGCACGATAAATGTTTATCGACTTTGAGGTTACAAAAATAAAATTCTGACAATAACAATGATTATGAATTATGAAATAATTATTAAAAGACTTAAAAGTATTTGCAGGTATAGCTTAGAACCATAACATAATAAAGTTGCTGTAAGCTAATATAGTTACTAACTTTTCACATAAAAATAAATGTTCCCAAACTTACAAAAAGTTAAATTAACTTCTTTTTTTTTATAGCCATTACATTTTTTACCCAAAAACCTACAAACGCTTAGGAATGAGCATTGTTTAACTGAGTAAGACATTTAAGGATTTAACTGAATTAATAGTATGGAGAGTAATATAAACGCAGTTGAATTAATTTAGATTACCTTCCTTCTGGCGATTACTGCGAAGGAATACAGCTTCATTTAGTAGATCGTTGTCAGTGTTGGACCCATATCCTTAATGTTCAAAGATGGTTTCTCGGCTGAAATGGGTCACTAATGGGATTTGAGAGTCAATATTTCAATGAAACGAGTCTTGCGGTCGGTACGTAGTATCTGTAATTGGTGTCTAAACATATATCTCTTAAGGCTACGTTGTCGGCAAAGTTGTTGAAAAATTTATTAGCCTAACTTATAGTTTTTGGGTTGAATTTGAATAATAGCCCACCTATTATTCGACTTCTACGTAATATTAAAGTATTATATTTAAATAGGAGTAGTGACACAAGATCCTCTAAAAATAATTATCTGTTATCATACAGAACAGATTGGATGTTCAAAACATTAAGCATGTACTATATGTATACTCATATATAAGCATTGAATCGACCAAATATAACGCATAGATATCAAATACAATTTTAGTGAGATAGCTTTAATATCAAATATGTTAATCAGCACAAGACAGAGAATTATTTGAAGATTTATCAAACTATTTATTGTCAACACAAACATTTGGAGATGGTTCACGTGACTTAAATACATATTTACGTAGCTGAGTACGCAATGAAGTTACTTATGTTTGCATTAGGAGATTAGATGGGACTTTCAAAGTTTGCCGTCCCTTTAGTGTGAAGTTTGAATCCCCCGAGACACCATTTCACGGGAAACGAACTTGGATTAATAGACAAAGCTGTCAGTTACATGATAAGCCTTGTTATGTATGTAGCCATACATTTTTGTCTTTCCAGTAATCTTCATAATAAGTAACATCTGAACAGATTTAGTATCTCTCTAGTCATATTTTAAACATCAATGGTAAAAATAAATAAAAAAAAATCATAGCAAAAGTAATTAAATATGTAACTGTAAATCACTTTTATTGCCATTTAAAATAAATTATTGTCCAATTAATGAATTCCAGAATAAGTGAATCGATAAAAAATGAACAAAATCAAGATCAAGTATCGTATTGAAAGTGATAAACAAGTTAATTAACAACTTTTACAAATTCAGTGTCCAATGACGTGAACTCGTCAATTATTTTATTTATATCATCCATCATAATACTATAAATAAAATGTATTGATATTTTTAAGGTTATTTAACAAATAAATCTTCTTATAGATTATATATCAAGAAAAATATAATATCCCTTCGGGTGTAAGAGAATAAAAACTTATCATTTATTTCAAGATTATAAACTAATATAATAAAAAAATAAAGTAAAACAATTAGAATAACAAAACAAAGAATATCATAATATACCTAAATATCCTTTCAAATATAATATCATCAGTTAATTATTAGCTTGCTGTGTATATTTGAAACGTTGTCTCTTTCTATTACTTGAAAATATACTTGTGCTAGGACGCAACTGCAAGTATATCTAAAAAAAGGGGCTTCATAATTTTTACCGTTTAGTCACAGTCAGAGAGAGTCTCGTGTCTCAAAAATTGAGACATTGTATAATTAGAGACAGAACTTAACGCCGCGCATTGTCTTACCAAAACAAATAAATAAATACAATTCTACCAAATAGAGATTGAACCCGCAACTAATTGAGTCAGACGTTGTCCCACTGTGCAAAGATAGCTGCTGCAAGTAACTACATAAATGTTTCATTAAAATCTTTTCGGATCGCCCCGAGTCCTTATACCATATATAGCCCGCACTGTTCTTTTTTGGCTAATGAAGACTCATTCTACCATATAAAAAGCTTAGTCATTAAGACATAAAACAAGAAGCAATGGTTGGTTTTATAAAACTTATCTTCCCAACGACCGAGTTACATAAACATGTGTTCTCGATTCGTATAACATAATTATTAATGAGCTAGCTACTCCGCCCTTGTTTCGCACGGGTAGTAATGATTTATTTAGTCAGCCGGTATGACTTTTGATGGACAGATTAGGGGAAGCCGTGTGACATCATTTTAACAGAGAAGTACGGTGGTTACGGATTAAATTATGCACTCCTATATAATAAAATACTAAACACAATCATGTAAATGATTATTTGTTCAGTTAAAAAGAACTCTATTATCTATGAAAAAGAACGATATATTTTTTTTATTTATTTCAATAGGTTAACACCGGCAACTTAACTTCATTCAATTGTGACCAATAAGTATAATTAGCCAAAAGTAACAACATTTTTTTTTTAAATAAATCACTAAGTATCTTTATATACAAATCACTAAAGAATAATTTCCTATCACTCGACTTAACACAAATTAAAGTACGTTTAATCTATAAAAGCGTTTACAAATTGCATATAATTCCTATAGACTTATACTAAACTGACAACTTAAATGTTTTTGTATAAGACAGAATAATATGATTTACATTGCATATATTGGTGCAATGGTCACTTAAAACACCTGCAGCCTTTATTTATAATAACAAAAAACAACCTACAATGAAGTGCTCAACTTACGTCAATCTGTGAATTATTTTTCCTTGTCGTGATCAACAAATACCTGGAACAAAAATATAAATATAAATAAATATGATTTTCTTTTCTGTCATAATTCACAATTTGACATTTTTCTGTAATTAAACACAATATCTGAATATAGAACATTGACAAATTCGTTCAAAATCAAATTTTGAATTACCACATTATTGAGTTTTGAATCCGATATGTAAGAGATGCTTAAAGCATAAAATCTTACATTTCACGAAACCTAGATATGATAAAAAAGACATTTCGTGAATCATATTAGTATAAGATACATTAGAAGTAGAAATAATTAAATTTTCTTATCGATTTATTCAACTGATAAGAGAAATATAGGTACATTTACCGCTAATCTGATATAATTCGATAAGATTTCCTTTTAATTACTTAGCAAAATATTGTGTCATAACTAAACTTAATGATTATTATGGACGTTACTATGTTAGTAACGAATAAAATAAAAAACAGCTTTACGTTTTATTCCATATAACAAGGCACCCAGAGAGAACCTACTGTCCAGGTATTCCGTTTACTGCTTAACACCCGAAATCGAGACATTGCGTGTCAATTGCCACACTTTCTCTCAGTGCGGAGAAATGAAAATTATTTAAAAAGGATTCGCTAACCCCAATTTGAATCGAACCCACAATCGATCACATTTACCGTCAAACGCTGTCCTACTGCGCCACGATGACCTCAATAAATAAATTAAACACTCAGTCCACAAAAGCAAAAGAATTATTTAATTCGCACTAAATATTTGGTAGCGAGGATAAATGTTTGCAAAACAACGCTTGGCCGCTCCATTCAGAGATTACAGACACAAATGATCTCATATGTAACCACTGTTCTAGCTATTACAATTCAGCGCACCTTGCACAAATATAAATGTTTATTTAAAATATATATAAATATAATGAAATATTTTTATTGCTCAAGCTTACCTTGTTTGCAAAGCTTAGGTTATAATATACTATGTTAAAATAACATTGTATATATGAGCAAGTATCAAATTGTACCAATTCGTTTTAGCTTCATGATTTTATGCCGCATAGCCACCCTGGACAGACCCCTGGTGGGAATCGAACCGACGCTTTCCCACTGCGTCAATATTATACATTTTAATTTTATACTTATAATTCGAAATATCAATTAAAAATATTTTGTTAGTAATAATTTGATTTGTACATAAAATTAAAACTTAAGATATATATATATATATCTGCGCTTTTATCGTATAAATAAAATATCAAATAATATTGTTTACTGTTAAGTAAATTACATTTTGTATAAAATAATACGGAATTCAGTTTTGTATTTAATATGCTATAAACTAATTATATCAAAGAACTGAAGATGACCTCATATGAACATAGTAAGCTTTTTCATAACACTTCTTGGTAGTTTAATGTTATGTATCTTTATTCACGATAATAGTATAAAATATTTTATATTTTCCATGTAAAATATATTAAGTAAGTATACTAAATATAAGAATGTTATATGAAAAATAATAGTGATTTTGAAGACAGATAGTGTGCTCTGTGTTTTATATTAAGTAGTTATTGAATAAATATATTAACGTTACATTAAATAAAATAAATATAACACAAATAAAGTAAACGAATAATTTCCAAATTGGTTACATAACTATAAAAAATCTTTATAAAAAGCAAAGTGCATAAACTCATCAACCTACCAACCACAGTAGATAAATCGAGTCATGAAACAGATTATAATGCGAAATCTCTAGAAGTTTTCTATTTAATGTACCAGATAATGTGTACCGAGTAAACAAATCGATTTTCTATCTCCATTAGAGCGGATGCCGTTGCATTCGACTCTATCACGTACGCAAATTACTAAATGCCACTTCTCGATTTTTACTTATTTCACATCAAATCTAGTACCTACTGTATAATCGAAATGGCTACTGATAAGACCGGCATTGTTAAAGGCTAACACGGTAACCGATTGTGTTTATAATTTTTCTTTTATAATTGTTTACCTCACTAACGTTATATAAATTGTAGAAAATATAATTTTTATCATTCGGAGGGCTTTCTGTACTGGGAAAGCTTATTCCCAGTGCATTAAAGGGATCTCGAAGCATTGTTTGGGACTTTTAGTACTTCTAACGATTAAGGAGTTGAATCCGCAATAAAAAAAGCCTTTCTATGTAAAGTTGATATATACAGTAATTTAGTACTCGCACCATGACTAGATGTTCTATACTGTAAACCATTATGAAATATGTAGATATCACATAAATATAAGTAAACACATTTGTACGTTATATTTACAAAATTTACTATTTTTCTATTTAAGAAAAATTATAGATTGAAAAAAAATTAATGTTCGTATAATAAACACAATTATAGTTAAAAATATTTATAAGAGAAACTAACGAATCATTTCGAAACAGTTTATTACAAAAAAACCTATGTACGGGTTTTATGTAATTTATGGTCACTTAAATCCAATCATACATTTTGTTTGAAGTTAACATGTGTTCATATAGTAATGTTATTTATGATAAAAAAAAACATGTAGTTATTTACATTATTTAATAGAGAATTAGCTGATTGTGCTGCGTGTTACAATCATAACGTCACTCCAATGTTCACCTCCTTGTTAGTTGGGTCTATCAAAAACTGTAGTCCAATGATGCGTGAACATTACATTTTCTACTTAAAACCTAAATCAAGAAACTGCGTGAAGAGTGACGGAATCCAACGTTGCTCATTACAAGGGAGAAAAAAAAATTAAATATATTCGGAACTAATCCTGTTTAACACCATACACCGTCCAAATTTTAAATATTAAAACATAATTTCAAGTTTGTACCCACAACTAAGGCATTCAATAAAAACATATTTCAACTGCGCCACAGAGCCATCAAATATAATGTATTAAACTCAACGTTCCACATTTCATTTTATATTCCAAAAGGAAACCGAACAAGCATCCACATCGTATAATAAATATAGCTTCAGCCATAAATATATATATTCATAAAAAAAGTTAATGATATCCTGTGACTGTATAAGATGACCTTTTAACCAACTCCCGGGCATACTAAGCTAATTTAAAACACGAAAGGAATGCTAATAATATAACTTTACTATGAAGTCCGTAACGGTCGGTACAAGTCTTTTGCTTCCGATATTTTTTTACGTATATATTTAAAAAGAATACGTGTGCTTATTAAAGTGTACATAAAACACATATACTTATTTCTATATCACTATATTGGACACGTGACATTAGACTATTCATCAATGTAAATGAATGATTTTATAATAATAATAGTTTTTTTGTTTATGTGTGTCTGGGTCGTTTGTTCTTTGGTGCACGCTAACCTCGAAAACGGCTAAACCTATTTATGCATGCAGTTTTAACTATTTTAGTGTATTTAGTGCCGCTTGCCATTGAATATTTGATTAATTTCAATCAGTTCATAAATAGGAAAATTACTAATACTGTTTAATTACAAACACACTTTTTAAAAATGCATGAAAGTTTAGTATTCAAAGTAGACAAATCATAATTTTATCGCATTTTCAAGCTATTTTTTTTACATGGACGTAGTCGCGGCTTGGTTAGTAATGTATTATGTTTGTATACTTATAATGATGTATGCCTTCCTGTGATAAAGGCGCTATACTTTCGGGTGGTAAATGGAAACGCATAGTACTTATAGCAAGAGCCAAATCCATGCAAAGGAAATTGCGGGCATTAATTAATACTTATTTGCTATGTTCTAAAATTGTTCCTAGTTACATAAAATAATGGTAAATATAATTATTTCATGTAATAATCATCAATTAGAAACACTACCACGACATGATATAAAATAGCTACTGGCACCTAATTGATTTAGTAATACATTATGTACTGATGTTCAAAGGTCGCAGAGTCTAATTAAATTTGTTATAGAACAAAAATATTATGTTATTATATAACGTGTTGAAAGTTTTGCATATTGGTGAGTTATGAAGTTTTCATATATTCTCAGTTTACTTGTAAGATAAAATATATAAATTAGTATAATTTAATAATGTAGCTTTATGCATTTTTGTAACTCTATTCTGTTTCCGTTTCTTTGCAGAGACGTCTCGTGTTGAATGTGTGAACGTCAAATTTTGTATTACCAGAGTGAATAAATAAAAATATTTTACTTTTAATCATACCCCGATTGAAACCTCTAACCATCGCTTTCAAAATCAACCACTGCGCCACAATGTCCTCAAATTATAAAATATTTTTATATGATTAACTTGCAAATAAACAACCTGTTTATAGCTAAATCGTTGTACATTATATAGAGCAGCAGACCTATTTAATATGTATTTCTAAGTACGTTTAGATACGATCGAGTTAATCAGCGCACATCAATATACATTGTAAGTTACATAGTACTATTAATGATTTTGCGCATTACAAGGTAATAAGTCATTTTTTTATATTGTTATCCTTTGTTGTATATAAACGTGACTAATATTGTGATAATAATTTTTACCTTTCACTTTTCTACAGATATTGCCCGTTAGATCATACTAGCTTCACGCTTTTACTTTCTGTCTACCCTGCTATGCAGGTGTCAAGACACTCCGTAATTTGCTTTCCTCCGAATTCGAGACATTGAGTGTTGACTGGCGGAATTTAACGCCGCTCTTTGTCTTACCAGAGCGAAGAAGTAAAAATACACTCCCCCGAGTGGGGATTGAACCCACAATAGATCGCGTTTACAGTCAAACGCTATCCCACTGCGCCACGACCGATAGTACGAAAAAAAAATTCTTAACATAATTATAACCTCTATATATTATACTGTCATACATGATAAAATGTATTGCCGTGTTAGTATCGAATCCTTTTAATTTTTACCAGATGAAAAAAAAATTTACACGTCTTGTACATATATGTATCTACGTATATTAATATTGATAACATAAAGTTATTTATATTAACACTTCTCAAAGAATTAAAATAATTATAATAATACAAACAAAATGATAAAGTTCAAATAAGAATACTAAAACTATAAATAGGTGTTTATAAAGTTTTAAATGGGTCCTTGATCTTTTTAAATTTTGTATCAAAATAGATACGGAAATAATGTATTATTATACATCCTTGATATGACTACTTTCGTTTCGTATATATGTTCATACTAAAACATCTTTGTAATAATTAAAACTGTTATATATGATAATAAGTAAAATAAATTATAGAATGACCAAATTTTGACTGTAATCAAATTATAATATTAATACTCCATTAATAAGTTAAATTGCCGATAATTATTTGTTAACTCAACTTGCTAGATTTGATAATGAGCTCTTTTTAGTATGTTTTAAATGAATACTATTGATTAAAAAAAAGTAAAGTAAAGGCGATGGAATTTATACATAGTAATGAAGGGCCCAGTTTCGATTACTGCAATTTATTTATAATTTTTAAAATAATATAAATAATATTGTAATTTAGAAAAAAAAACCTAAACGTCATCTGATAGAATATAGATAGAATTAAAAAAAGATTTATAAAGAAAACAAAGATTGATCTAATTGTAGATTTGACTTTATACTTATAAAGTAAGCATACGTCAATATTGTTTTAACATAATAATTTTAACAATTACAGGAATAATACACAGAATTAATACGAGTATATGTATAGTTCAAGTTTTAGACAAACAGTTGAGGCCCGTCGTGGTGCAGTGGGACAACGTCTGATTGTAAACGCGATCGGTTGTGAGTTCGATCCCTACTCGTGATTATATTTAAATTATTTTCAAGTCTTCACTCTGGTAAAACAAACTACGGCGTTGAGTTCCACCACTCAACACGCAATGTCTTGAATTCGGTGGAAAGCGACGTACGGAGTCTTGACAATAGGTACTTTCAGTGTACTTTGATATACGGAGTGCCTTGACACTAGGTACTTTCAGTATACCCTGGTATGAGGGATAACAAACGGTCTAAAATCTTAATAGATCTACAATTCGTAGATATTTAGCTTCCAATATATCAAACACATGTCTCTCAAGACGATATTATATTATAATAATAGTACCTTTATGTTATATAGGCTGCTTGCCTTTATAACATAAAGGTCTTAAAAACACAACGTCGTTTAGAGCAATACTAAAATACTGCCTAAATTGAACCAAGAAATAATGAATATAAATGTAAAATAATGAATATAAATATAAGCAATTTCTTACGACATTTGAACCAGCGACCTCCAATTTAAGACAATCGTATTGACTCATACCTAATAGTAAACCCTAATTAACAACATACACGTAATCAATATGTACGAATATGTTAATGAATTTTAATATGTATTATTGTAATTACTACATGTAGGGCAATTTGGCACGTAATATGTTACCCAACTTGCGTCCGCTATTCGAAACAATTGAATGGCCATAATCATTTTAATACATTAGCGAGATAGGATCGCGTTTCAACTGGACTAACATTGCACCTAATGCACTTATTAGAATGAACGATGCGGTTGCATTTGCATGCGATAGCTTCATGTTGAAATTAAATGTGTCATTGCTGATGTGATACTAATGTTTTATACAGATATAACTTAATTACGTTACGTCTTCATCAACTCTACTCATTCAAAACTTAACTTTACTTCTTTTGAGGTTTCTCTTAGAAATAAAGAGTGCGTTTACAACATGTTTAACTACTAAAATGTAGCTAATAACGAAATGTATTAAGACAAAGTGTTAATAGTGATTATAAACCCTCTATAAGGGAAAATATTTTTTTTTTTAGTTTCATGCTTTATCCCTTGCGGGGTAGTCGGAAATAAAGTTTTAATTTTTATTATTTACATTATTTACACAATTAAGCATATTTTCCCATTTGAAAGGCAAATTAACGTTTCAAAACCACAAGAACGCTACAAATATTCATTCGTTCACACAGTACTAGCACCTAACTCTCTCACGGTCTAAGATCACTAACCGCATTTGAGCCTGCGGGCTAGTGCGAACTGACTAAGGCGATAAGTCCACTTGAAATGTAGCACTGATTACAATAAATCTGCTAGATACTACGATGTCATTGCTATATCAATCTATTTATTGATAGCGGTTTCCTTATATGAGTCACAAGCTCTTATAGGTATTCTTCTTGTCCCAAATATTATTCGCATATTAAATTATACATACGTAGTTAAAATTATTTCAAAATTATATGACCTTATGTAGTAAAATAAATAAAAATATTAAAATAAAAACAAAGACAATAAAAACCTGAGTATTTTGCGAGAATTAGAATTAGACAGAATTATTATGACATTTAATATGTAGCAAACCAACTTACGTTTAAAAGTTACTTTACAAATATGTAAATAATAAATAAAATACTAAAATTTGTACCGATACTCCGCCATTGGAATAATTTGTAAAACTATTGTTATTTCATTTATCTACAGGTATTTAAAACGTAAAATACAATTATTCTTCAGTAAACTAGTAAAATAGCTTAAGCATTGTTTTCCATATGAGAAAGAATTTCCAGCATTTCTCTTTATCATGCAATCCTAGTTAAAATACTATGTAAAATATCATAAGTTCTATAACTGTTTCTCAAAGAGAGGCATAGCATGTGAACGACGTACCTTAGTGTGAAACTTGTACACTTGACCGACGAATGGCCTCTGGTGACATCGTCAAGTTACGCAGACCAATGTACAAAAATCTTACACATATATAAATGTAGGTAAATTAAATAGAAAACTAATAAATAATAACATCTTGATAAAGTTATAAATCAGTTGATATATTATTATCTATATATATATAATAAAGGTGTAAACTTTTAAGTTCGGACACTGCTAAGTCCTTTTTAAATAATGTTTTCACTATTGTATTTTAGTAGCCCTCCTTTATCAATTAGATTCTATTTTATTTTAATCGGTTCATAAATCAAAGAGAGTTATAGCAATTAAAATCATTTTGTTCAACAAAATTACTATAAAATAACTGTTCACTAGAATTTGCTGAAAATTTAGTTTTCAATGTAAGACAATTTTACCGATATCACCGGGCAGTAATGTAAGTAGTACTTACAGCAAAGGCTAAGGCAGTAGGATTATTTTTGACTAAATAAAACTGGTTGTGAATTCGACTCTCATTCAGAGTCTCGTTAGATAAATATTTTTATTATTCCTCTCTGATAATATAAATTGAAGTGTTGAGTTTGGCCATTCAATGCGTTATCTCTATATACGATGCCATATGTAGAACTAAATACTTTAACTAGAAGATCCTCTCTGACTACCCTATCTGCCATATGGGAAAAATCATAAATACGTTAATGCAGGTGTAAATTATATGCAAGTTTACATTTAAAATTGAAAAAAATTCATACCTAATCTAAAACCTATAACAAACACAAGATGACCTTGGTTGACACCAAAAAGAATCAAACGTCAGCATACACTATAATTTGTACGATAGATTACTACTAATGACATAAACAGTAAGTCGGTAATTCAATTTAGAAGCTACAAGGTTGCTTACAGCACGATAATCAGATTTTACTTTGTTAACAGAACAAAATATAGTTTTAGTACAAAAAAAAACGTAAAATAAAAATGTTTCTTCAGTGGCGTCGCTCCAAAATAGATTCGTTAATTACGTTAGATGCAGTTTTTAAAATAACAGTATGACTGTAGTCGCGGTGTCTTAGGAATACTAATGAGATTGTAATAGAAAATGTTTATTTAAAAACAACGTTACCAAGTTTGTGTTATGTGTATATTTTTATTAAGTACCTACATATATGTAAAGCAAAAATTTATGTATGTTATAAAAAACTAAGTTTTTTTCAGAAAACTGTTGACCTGCGTTTTCATGCATATAAAAATAGCAAAAATATTCATTAAAATGGGACGGTAATTTTCGTCACAATCGACATCGTTGTAATAGCGCATGTGGGACATCGAAAGTTCCCGAAACTGGAAGACCCCGGATCGAATACAGAAGTTTCCAGTCTGTATTTTATTTACCAGTTATTTTTAAGATAATTGCTTATTTTTTTCTCTTCTTGTATTTTATTTTTCGTTTTAGGAAAAAATATTAATTCGCCTTTAATAACCCATATACTTTGTATCAAAAAAACCATAAAAACAAAAATTTTAAACACATCGGTTGTTGATCAAAAGGAATTGGTCAAACTTTTAATAGTAAAAATATCAGTTATTCCCTAACTGATGATCAATGATGATGTCACAATATTAACAAAACTGAGCAAAACGTATTTTATCATAGTTTTCTATAAAACAGATTTCACTTTCAAATTACTAAAAGAAAATTTTTAATCTAAATATATTTACTATATCAATTACAATACAATTATATTTACATTAAAACACTTATATTGTATATAAAGACGAATTCGCACTATCACTTGCAGTATAAAGGTTAACTTAGAGAGAGCAAACCTAAGATAACATTCATTCATTTAACGGCCTCGCTTGATTGATCGGGTCAATACGAAAACCTGTTTCAAGTGCAGTCGCATAAGAACATGGTACTATCCGGCTCATTTACAGTAATGGTACTTTTACACCAATTGTATTATTGAAACAATAATATAAAAATATATGTAGGTATATATTGAGGTCGGTCGTGACGCAGTGGGACAGCGTCTGACTGTAAACTGTGGGTTCGATCCCCATTCGGGGAAGTGATTATATTTAAATTATTTTCGCTCTGGTAACACAAAGTGCGGCGTTGAGTTGAGAGTCTCGAATTCAGAGGAAAGCAAATTACGGAATACCTTGACACTAGGTACTTTTTGTCTACCCTGCTATGTAAGATAAAAGCGTGAAGCTAAAAAAAGTGTGTACTTATTATTTCTCCATCGTGACACAGTGTACAGCATGATTGGTTCTTTGTTCGATTCTCAATTAGGTGGTGTATTAGAAATTATTTTTATTTTTTCGCTTTAAGAAAACAAAGCTCGGCTTTGAGTTTAGTCGTTTAACGCATATTTAAAATTTAGGCGGAAAGCGAAGTCAAACGGAGTGCCTTGACACTAGGATCCCCTTTATTCAATTATATTCGTTTTATTATACTACTTTTATATAAATATATTTCGAAGATTAAAATCAAAGTAATCTAAAGTAAATAACAATTACTCATTAGGAAATAATTCGTCAACTTCCTAATTAAAAATAGTTCATTCCAAACTTTAGGAACAGAGAACAGGAAAATAACAAAACACGGTATCTATGACAAAGGCTATATTCAAAATTCAAGAGACATGTACCCGTGTATAAAGGCTTTGAACTTTTATATTTTTAAACTCCTAGTAACTTTATTAACTTCGAAACTTAAAATATTTTTATCATATTAAAGCTAAATTTCACTTTATTTAAAATTAAAACAATTGGAAGTTTAAAATTTAATCATTATATTTAAAACATTTATCGGTGATTAAACTAAAAAGAAATTCAACAGAATTTATCTCATTAAAATTAAAAGGACTGGCAATATAAGAGGCCTAGTGTAAAGAGGCCCTTAGATAGAATCTACCGTAATGAGCACTCATGCATCTTGGCTCGGTATAAATAAAGGCATTCAAGGCGCTGAACGTTGAATGTATTATATTGATTTTTGTTTATTTTAGCATCTAGTAATTCCTTTAGTGCAGCTGGAAACAGGGTATTTTTATTGCGAAATACTCGTTCGTTTTTATACGATGTTATTTTAAACCTGACAGTAAGTTCTACAGGACTTTATTATCGTGTACTTCATTCCACGATAGAATTCATGGTAAAAAGTGAAAACATAAAATTTTATGGTTCGGCAGTTACGGATAAATATCTATACTGCGCAACGTCCGTATATTTTCCGTTTAATAACAATAATATAGAGTAAAAGTGACTACCCTGCTTGCATCACTTTATTTTTTTTAGCTAAAAAAATGAAGTGATTTAAATGCACTTAAAACTAATTTACTACTAAAAGTGTAGATCAAGACACTTTATACAAGAAAATTCACTCAAGTGAAAATTTCTAGGTGCTTCAATTCTTATCAAACTATAATATTATAAGCTTATAACTAAACTACTAGGTACTTTGTATTTCTATCAAAGTTTCCTTTTGACACAAGGTTACAATCCTTTGAACACCTGACAACTTCTGTTTACTTAGTTAAGTTTATTATAGTAAAATACGTCTCAACAACGCGGGTAAAGTAGAATAATTGTGAAAATTAAATATATATATATATATATATATATATATATATATATATATAATATATATATATATATATATATATATATATATATATAATATATATATATATATATATATATATATACACATATATATATACACCCTTTTATCCTGCATAGCAGGGTACATTAAAGTACCTAGTCAAGAGTTTTTGAGTTTTTCGAACTCAGGCGGACCGTAGACGGTGTAGACCGTGTGTTAAGTGAAAAAATGGTTAAAATGTAATATTTCCCCCGAGTGAAGAACGAGCCACCAAACGATCGCATTTACCGCCAGACATTGTCCCGCTATGCCACAGCCGATGTCCAAAAAATTTAAAATATATTAGGCATAATTAAATATATGAGTATTATATAAATTTTATTACCAGTGCCTAAAATATAGTATCTTCCTTGGTATAAATATTATTTAGCGTACATTATAAATATATCTTTTGTTCTCTAGCATGTCTGCTTTGTAAATTAAATAAGAAAGAAATTGAAAATGTTATGTATTCTAAATTATTATATTAACTTCAATTTTAATGTAAGACTTAGTGTAATTGGATAATAAAAAAATAATTTTATCGGTTGTAACGTTGTTGTTATTATGCAGACGGTATTTTAATAGTATTTAAATATACTTTAAAAAGTAAATTAGTCTAGAACAAAAAACCGCACGTATTGCTTAAGGTCGCAAGGCGCACGGTACCACGGCTAAGTATTTTTACTGAAGTATTACCTACGATTTTAACACAGTGTATATCGGATAACGGTCACTGTTAGCTGATTACGAGTAAATCGAGCCAAGCTAACTAGCAGGTAGTGCAAGAGGCTTTTTTAACTTCACACTTTCATACCGTATAGCAGGGTAGATGTACCTAGTTTCAAGAGATTCCATTTTCACCGTTTTAGCTTTTCGCCAAATTCATGACACTACGTGTTGAGTGGTGGAAATTAACGCCGCGCTTTATTTTACTAGAGCGAGGAAATGAAATCATCAAATATTTAACAGTCAAACGTTGTCTGAACATAAAAATAAACATTTGGCAGTAACTACGCTACGACCGGTCTGGTAGAGATTTATTTTAAAAAAACGTAATACAAGAAGATGCAAATCTCTCTGAACAACGTAAAGCAAATCACCGTAATATATTGACTTAATACAATCATAATCTGCAAAATTCTTCAAACTTAAATTAGCTCGAAATAAATCATGATAAAAATGAAAAGGTACGGGTCACATAATTAACTGCTACACACTGACCGTTATCAAAGTGATTACATGGCCACCGTTTCACCCTTTAGGTCACAGTCACAGAAAAAAAACACAATAGAAATTTCATTTCACGCTTTCACAAAATAATATAGGTACATACAGATAGAGCTGTTAGAAAAATTTAAAAATTCGCGCCCGCATGCTTTATATGCAAAACACGAGCGCGGCTTACAATTTTAGTTCTTCAACAGTTGTTTTACATTGCACATTGGCTTATATCAAAATGATGTGGGGCAATTTCCCTTTCAACTAACATCAATCTACTTCGGAAGTTAGGCTCGTGATTACGAGTGACTGTTATTGTTCGACGATAACTGTTTGTTCTATTCAATTAACTTCTATGAATATTTCTTGCTTGAATGAAAAAATTGAAAACATAGCGTTGCAAATATTATTTTTAGAGCTGCCTTTTATTATAATATAATGCAATGGTTAATAGTAAAACTGTTCTAGGCTATTGAAAAAACATAACTAAAGATTTTATCAATATAACTGAGAACAGAACAGAACGTAAACAATGAAGCACGTTACAAAGTTCTCTTTGAGCGATCTGTTGATGACTAAAAATACGAAAACAAGATTTTTAGTTACAAAATATCGTAAAAACCCATATTAGATAAAAAAAAATAAAATAAATCTTTATGCCGAGAAACTTACTGACATTATTACTCCTAGGTCATCGCCCTCGCCATTTCAATTATATATATCTAAAACAATGTGAATATTACAAACTTTTACTTTTACTATAATAAATAACTTTTTCATTAGAATTGAAATACCATCCGCTTTCATAAACCAATTTCTTACACTAATGAAAAATTCATAACTTCCTTTCCGGTAATACTCACTTAATAAAAAAGCTAATGAAAATTAATAAATAAAATTAAATTCTTAAATTATAATAGGAAACAATGGCGTTGCGTATTTATGAATAAATATACATAATTTAGTCGAGTGTTAAAAAAAATATTATTGCATAAAAATATTGCGTATAGTAAAAATAAGTCGTTGTAACAGACAATAAGAAATTTGAAAATAAACTTAGTTTTAATTAAGTTTATATTTAAAATACAGGTTGTTTCAATGCTGTCTACACAAAATTATTATCATTCGTATCGTATCGAGAAACGAATAATTTTAAAATGGCTAATTAAATAATTCGTCACAAGGCGTTATGTGTTTATTTAACAAATAAGACGCAAAATCGTAAAAATAAAGTAATTAATTACTAATGAATTTTAAATATCAAAATAGAGTATGCATATTAACTTTTAAGAATATCACCAACGAAACGCATACGCGAGGAAATCGATTAATTTCAAGTATTGTATAGTGTAGGTATGCAATGTGCACATGTTTAAATTATACAATTTCACACTCGTTAGTATTCCATCACAATTGTGATTAGTGCTCGGTCGTAATAAAAATGAATGTAATTAAGTATTTATGTGTAAAATATATACAACGCATAGATTAACCTCACTTTTTTGAATGCTTATACATTTTCGTCATGCAACTGACTGTAAAAGCATTGGTTTTGGGTTCAATTTCCACTCGGCGGATGTAATTTAAAATTATTTTCATCTGGTACTACAAAGCGCGGCGTTGAGATTCACCGCTTAACACGCAACGTCTCGAAATCAAACGTAAAGCGGAGAACAGACTGTCCTGATACCAGGTCTTTCTGCTTACCCAATAATAATCAACATTATATCACTAATAATCATATGAGCTGAATGAATCGAAGCCAGAAGAACAAATAAGTGGCAACAATTTTAGTTAAACACGTTTGCACTACAAAAACTTAATAAGCTCATTATCCAGAATGTTCCCACGTACGTCGTTCCGGAGTGCGCGGAAATGTTCAAAATAATTACCCTAGCGCGACACAAGGCGTTATGTCATATAACCATTCATATAAGAGACTGCCCAAAGCCGCAGTGGTCTAACCTATTTTTCAGAATTAGTATATTTATATTTGAAGCAGTTTCTTTTAAAAATATATACTAGGGAATATAAAAACTGTTTCAACATAAATCCTCATTTTGATACTTTTTATTATATCACTGGTATAAAATGTATTATAATTTAAATATAATAAAAATAAGTCAGGCAGGTATCGAGGTGAACTTAACTATGAGCTCAGTCAAGAATAAAACTGAATTTCTGATACATTTTCAAGTATTTTATATCTGATCGGCTGGCAACGTGAAGATTTCTTGACAATTCAGACAAATTCTATTACAAAAGAAAACTATTTTTCTAGTGATTTAGGCCACTTTTACAGGCAGCCTGATAATTAGACTCGTCCCATATCTTAATTTGAGGCTGGTGATGGTTCTGCAAAGCCGGTATAATTGCAGTTTATGATATTACTTACTGTAGAACATAAATTGCAATCACACAGCCGCTTGGAAACCGTTATGAAAAATATGAAAGTAACGCGATATTTTCTTTTTATTTGTGATTGTTAGTTTTCATCATGCAAGGTTAATTTATAGAACTTTACAAAATATTGTTTAAATACATATTGAAAAACTATCAATTTCATTAACTTTTCTCTTTCATGTAATAACTTAAGCAAAGTAATATCGAAAAGTATCATATTAAAAAAAACATTTAGTATCAAAACTAAAAAAAAACACACGCGTTTTCAACAAGAACAGATTTACCGTACAAAATTAGCCAACTCCCAAAGTGTTGTGCAAACCAAACCCACAATAAAACCATAAATAGCAAACTAATTCACGCGGTGACAGAACACTACTTGTCATGGGGCATTAAACTTTTGTTCGTCGTACTGCAATGCAGATTTGTGATATGTGTGATGCGTGTGGTCCAATCAGAAGGCATCAATTGCACACGGCGATTTGGTTTACGAATTCAGAAAACATGTAAAACTTACAAAACTACGACTATTCACTACTAGAAGTAAAGAATATATTAGTGTATTTTTAAATGTAATGATTTTCGTTAAGTATTATTTTTTAAGACAGTAACAAAAATAATTGCATTTTCGACGATTTTTTTTATTATACTGTAATGAACATACATAACTCAGTTAAATATATTGTAATATGGGAACTTCAAGATAAAACAGAAATAAGGTGTATAATAGAAGAAAATGAATTAAGCAAATTCAGAGTAAAGAGTACATTCATTAAATTAGCCCACACACCACTGAAGTCAGATTAACATCACAAGTAAGAACAAATTATCTTACTAAAAATTCAACTGTAAAAATAATTTTATTCGTAGATACCGCTATTAAAATTACTTAAATGTATTAAAATCTCTTTTGTATAGTAAATATACCAAAAGCTCACCAACAAATTTCCAAATTAAATCTTTTAAGCAATATAAATGTGTCTTTGAAAACAATAATCCCCACTTGGATGGATAAAATTATCTTATCACATAAATAGCTGCCATCTTAAATGCGTACGTACGAAGAGCTTTTAAGATGCATTGCTCAGTATAATTAAACATTCTCAACGGGTGTTGAGGCTTTAAGGTTTTTGTGAGACGGTAATAAAAGTTTACAGCTGTCTGAATACGCCGAATCTGCTTTTAAGAAGTAATGTATAATGTAAAATATTAAATATTAAACGAAAAATATTATTATTTTATGTTTATATGAAAAAATATCTGTATTTATATATTGTAAAGCATTTTTTGACTTGACGCGTTCTAGTTAAAACAAAAAAGACAAGGAAAAATAAACTAAATTGGAACTTGTGTGTCCGTTTAAGGAATTCAATAATTATAATTATGGAGGACTATAAACAACTGAATACCTCATGTCGTAATTTTAATGATAGACAAAGGCTGGCATTGGCAAGAGCCTTCAAAGTTGGCAATTTGAAAACATCCGACGGAAACTCATTGACACAAATGCCTATGTAATCTGGCTTTACCTAGAGACCCTATTTCTGAGTTTTCAAGGCCTTGATTTTTTGTCGAACAAAATTTAAACGATTAAATTCTTATCTTTTTGCAACTAAAACGATCATTTCACTTTGATAGTAGTACCGTATTACAAATATGATAACTATGAGATTTTTTTTGAAAAGTAATTATTTTTCATTTGAAAAGTAATTATTTTACATTTACAAAGGTATATTCTGTAACATATTTTATAACAAAAAAAATATTGACTTACATGTTAATTAGCTATATCTTTTAACACAATACACGTTTCAAATTTCTTCATTGCTAATAAAGTATATATTATAATACAGCCCTTCAAATATTAACCAAATTAATTATTATCAATAACACATCAGTGTCAGCCGTTACTGGGTATATGAAAAACTCCTAATATCTTTTGTCGGGAAACAAAAAGCTGTCGAAAACAAGGATAATGTCAGACAATATAAAATCTACATAAGTACTTTCATTATAATGACTAACATTAGAATGGCGTCATTGTGGCACACTGTGAGATGTACCTGATGGAAACCCTATTCAAATTGCTAACTTAGCCAGATTTTTTTATATAATAATATGAAACAAATATCGTCAGCATAGAATAAACTAAACAAGCCTATTTTTTGAATATGTCAAAACGAGCGCTTAGTGTAATTAGCTCTCAGTACCAAGAAAAACAAAATTTACATATTTTTTTTAAATTTTACAGTATGCATTTTTAATTTTTAAATATTAAACAATTAAAAAGATCTCTCTAGGAGTCCATACAGTAAAATTTAAAAAAAAAATCGTGTTAGTCATACTAAACAATCAAATAAATACCTTTAACATGATAGTAAGTTCTCCTTGACATGTCGGCGACCTTAGTGCGCCTCACCGTGCGCCAACGCATCACGTCTACTGCTTTATAATTTTGTATCTAAACAATAATTCTTGGTTGTATTGCGTACATCCAACCGCAAAACCGGCTTAAGCTATAAGTAGACTTGTCAAGTGTGAATATAAAAAAGGTGCAAGAAGTATTTTCTTTGGTAC
This sequence comes from Dryadula phaetusa, assembly GCA_032432895.1. Taxonomy (NCBI): domain Eukaryota; kingdom Metazoa; phylum Arthropoda; class Insecta; order Lepidoptera; family Nymphalidae; genus Dryadula; species Dryadula phaetusa. Next base: position 5,324,815 of record JAOYRS010000038.1, read on the forward strand.
TTGTGCTTATTTCTTGTGTAGTTTATTTTTAGCTACAGAAGCTCTTTCGTTTCTATCACGATTTTTTAGAACCTGATATTGTTATAATAAAGCAAAAACTCGATAAGTAAAAATTATTAAAAAATTCCTATAACTATCAAAATATTTAATTGTACTTAAATGTTAAAACCAATGATAACAATTGTGATAAGGCAAGGATAAAAAACATAATATAAACGAAACATTTGTAAAACTATTTTCAATTAAATGTTTCACAAAAATTATATATATTCTTGATGATAACACACACAGTGTAATTACAGTTCCACTTATCACCTTAGCGAGATCTGTGATAATTCCCTTATCTGTTTACACGTAGAAACGCTCGTGGTCGACTGGACGGTTGAGCCGAAACCGAAAGCAAATTCGTTGTTAAAATAAAATTAAAATGAAATCTACGTACGTAATACGAAAGTTAATCATAATATTATTCTGTTTTAGAAATGAAGATTTAATGTGTTAGTGATAGTTTCATATGAATATTATTAACATAATCACGAAAACTTTTTCTTAATTTAAATTCTGAGCGTTTAACGTATAGATGCAATATGATATGCACTAAAACACGATATTTTGTATAATTATTTAATATTGAACTATATAAAATAGTGTATGTAAAATACATTAAGTATGCCTTTCTAACATAATAACTAATCTAAACTTAGTATTATAAACTGTATATAAAAGAAAACAGTAAGTAATTAAAAATCATACTGTTCATTTCTTGCCGAACAGCCTTACAGATAATTTTACATGACGAATTAATTATTAGCCGTATACAATTACCTGTCATTCTACGCACAGGTGTAACAAAAAAAGTAAGAAAGAAACGACGCCAGATCAAGGTGTCAACGAACGCGCTAATTCAATACCTTATAAAACAAATTCGGATATAACCTCAACGATAATTTATTAAGTCGAAGTGTCCATTATAAAGACCGGACAAGTGACATTCCGAATGCATCCAAGAGCATTACTATTCGCAAAGCATAAGCACCGACCTTGAACGAAGTTGGATATCCCCAGGGTCGTTTCCCCTTAACCAGACAGCTCCGATATAGTTGATAATTATTTTTTTTAATTTACAGCACACGCCACATAAAATCCACAGGTAAAAATCCGAAAGCTCGTAAGTAACTCGCGCAACGTGAGCGCACGTCTGTCCGTGACGGCGCGTTGAGTACGACTGAGGAGGATCGAGGTATGGAGGTCCGTTTGGTCGGAGGTCGCAGACGATTGGTTGAGGACGGTGAAACGGGATGCGGCAGCGAGATGCGCGCATCGCTCCCGGCTTCCGTTCGTCGTGTTTGATAAAATTCGCACTGGAAAACTTGAGTAATTGCTATCGCTACTGCACTAAATCTAAAATTAATTTTGCCGTGTGTGATTAAAATTTTTGTTGGCAAAAAAGTAATAAATCGTACACGTATTGTCTACAACAAATAAGTAAAAATTTTAATTTAAACAACATACAATTATACAGCCTTTGGAGGCCTACTTTTTATTTTGGTTGCTTAACAATTATACATAGGACGTGGTTATTTGTGAGTCATAATCGCTGACTTCGAATTGGACTTTCCTTAATGTAAATTTAGGTATTATTAAATCAAATTCAATGAAATAAATTATGCATAGCTATTATAAGAGATTGCTAATACCAAAAAGTATGTACGTAGGTCAAATATTAAAATTCTTCAACAAGTGGGTTCTTATTTTTTTGTAAGTACTAATTTAAATTTCCGGTAATAACAAGTTATGTAAATTTGGTGAAGTAAATAAACCATGTTTATTAATTAGAATTTTGCTTTAATGAAAAGCAATTGATTCAAAAATCTTAAAGATTTTACGTGCGAGGCTGTTGTAGCGCAGTAGGACAGCCTCCTACTGTACACGCGATTGTATTTAGCTTAAATTTGATTCCACTTGGGGAAATGATTATTTTTTTTCGCCGTTTTGATAAGACAAATCAGAACGTTTATTTCCGCCACTTAACACGCAATGTTTCTAATACGGACGGAGAGTGGCGAATGGAGTAGCTCTAGGTTCTCTTTAAATGTTCTACTATGCAGGATAAAGTGAGACGCTACTTTAGTTCTAAGTTGTATACGTTTTACATATTTTATGTTCCATTTTGGACTACTTTAATTTAGTGCCTAAACTAACAAAAAGAATAATTTTATTAAGTAACGTTTATGTAGTTTCAACTACTTATTAATACATTACTTTCCTTTGTTTTCCGTAATGGGCTGTGGGTTCTGTAATAAAGTGCAATATTTTCAACCCGCTTATTATATCTATTTAATATAAGAAAATTTGCAACGGTATTTTGGTCGATACTTGTCGTCTGATTTGCTTGAAAATTAGCATATACGTTCGAATTTTATGATAACACAATATTTTTAAAATATGAAACAATTTTACAGGTAATAGGTGTCCTAGCTAGGACGACAAAGATAACATAACAAAACAGAAAATATTAGAAAGTTTATTTTATTTAATTTTAAAATATATATTTGTTAATTAAAATTATAATAAAATATACTGGGAATATCTTTGTATTAATTAAAATTATAATAAAATATACTGGGATTATCTTCCGGTTCTAGAGGCGGTATACTTTTAGGTCCAAGCTCCAATCTGAATTGGTGGTAAACGGAAGTAATGCTTATATCAAAAGTCAAGTTCACCTAACAAAGTTGCGGGCATGCACTAGTAAAATAATAAAATTATAAATATTTTGTATTAAGCAATATTCATTACGGAAATTATGACGATATATTAGGATACCTATATTTAGTTATAGAGATAAAAACTAAATATAATACACGCTCAACATTACGCGTAATACGGACCATTCCACCATAATGTTCTACTCAACTCAAGAAACAAAACAATAGTTACTTAAAAGCCAGAGCATATACTTATGGTGCACTTGCTCAAAGTAGCAATCTCATTACGCTAACAGCATGGACTAATTCCATATACGATACAAAAAAGGATTTCAGTTGTCTCCGTGCACCCTTAAGTAGATATTGTGAATATAATCAAAGAATGAATATCGAAAATTACATAATGTTAGTCGCTTAAATATATGATCATTCTAAAATCTGTAAACTCTTCTTGATAATGTACTATAAGAGAAAACGTCATGTATTCATAATTTCAATATATATATACAGCAGGGTCTCTGCTTTCCGTCGATTTCGAGGCATTGCCTGTTGAATGGCGAAACTCAAAGCCGTTCTTTATCTTACCAGAGCGATGAAATAAGAATAATTTTAATATAGTCATTCCCCCCGTATGGGAATTGAACCTACAACCTTTACAGTCAAACGCTATGTAACTGCGCTACAACCGGCCGCAATTATTTACTTTTCCCTTATATATACAAAACTTCTATTTATTCCTAAGTATATTTTTTACACGAGTATAAAATCCTTTATTACTAACATGAGATGTATTGGATAATAACAAATGTTTTAAATTTGATACGTCACAAACGGTTGTAAATATTGCCATATACTCGTCAATAGCATTTAGATATATATATATTTTTAATGAAATAACATGTTTGAAATAAACATGCAAACTTATAGCAACTAGTATTTGAAAAATATCAAAAATAAATCTTTTCTATAAGTACTTTTCTATAAGTTTCTGTAAGTACTATTATAATAGAAACCAATCGGAATTTAGCATTCAGGGGAATATTTCTTGGCAGTTATCGTATTTTAAAGCTTAAAACTTTAAAATCACAAAAAGAGAACACTCACGAAAGCAAATAAAGATACGGAAAAGTCCCAAGTAAATAGCGAACAAGTTAATAATAAATATGTAAAAATTAAAATATCAGCATAAAATTTTACTGTTTTATAATATTAATAAAATACGTTATTATGTTTGTACTATATTAAAATTTCAGCATATGGTGTAAGTGAATTAAAGGTGGGCAATGGTTTGTAATTGAATAAAACTTGGCCGACCTAGATGCGAACGTTAGAACGCGCAGATCCGTTTATCAAGTGCTCACTTCCCTTATCGCTCGCCACTCACTGCGCTTTGTGTATTGCATACGTTTTATTGAGTGATAAAAAATGTACTATAAAATTTGGCAATTTTATAGCTTTCACAGGTTTGTTAGATTTCTTTTTCATTTACCATGTTATTATACTAAAGTATACTACGTGTACGTGAAAATAATCTCTCTTAAAAAAACCAAGACGAACCTTTTGTGAACAATATCTGTAATAAAGTTTACAGATATACATACATATACGGCCATAAATAATTGTATCTAAAAATAAATTTTACCAAACTATATAAGCATTAAAGTGAATAAATAAACGTTTTAGTGTTATCAATCTGACGGGAAGCTATAAAATTATTTACAACTAACAAACTTATCTAACACTTTCATTCAAGAGTACATAGTATGTGTGCACAACTTCCGAATGCAGCTCTGCACACGATAAGCTATCAGCGGGTCAGCTGGAGGGTTCATTATCATCTCGTATTTACTCAGCAAATTGACTTAGGTCGCCGACCGATGTTTGTAAAAACAGCATACTACTTTATTTGTTTAGGTCAAAGGGGCGGAAACTGGAAAATACAAAGTATTTAAATTGAGTCATAATATTATTTATGTTTGGGAATATTATATTAAACTGGTAATTGACGTTAGCATATTGTAAAGAAAAATATTTTAAAGATGCATTCATTCTTTATTATATAGGTAGAGAGCATCTTATATAAAAAATATTCATATTCTTTACATTCCGCTTACCATGGACGTAACCCAACGCCTATCTTTGTCTTACAACACCACTATAATAAAAATATTTTTGAATGTAAGCATTCCTCAAGCCAGGGGTAGGAAAGAACTATTTTAAAATATTAAGTACTTAAATTGTTTATATATTATGTAAATTTGAAGTTACAATGAATTTTAAAATTTATCACAATATACTAATAGTATGTGATTTAAAATAACTTCAATAAAGTTATAAATTGAGCGTGCAAATTGAACTGATAGTATAACAGTACACATAACAGTTCGAAATCCGGCAATTAGATGGCACTCCGTCGATCGCAGCTTCTCCCATTGCGGTTAATTTCGTTCAATTAGAGCAATTCGCGTAACCACCTCTAGTTCGCCTGATTAAAATTAAATTTGTGAACACATTTTCAAAATTCCCTAAGTTCAATGCGCTGTTTTAAATAGTCTTTTTTAGGTATATATGTATATTTAATTATTATATATATATATATATATATATATATATATATATATATATATATATATATATATATATATAGTATTATTATTAAATAAGCAAGTAGCATATACCTAAAATTGATTCTTAGGTACCTAAAATTATTTCTTACTTTCATACGTTTGGGGGGATGATTTTATTTAAATTATTTTCATTTCTTCTCTTTGGTACGAAAACGCGGCGTTGGGTTTCACCTCTTAACATACAATATTTCGCATGTCTTGACACTGATACGACACTTGACACTATATATATACATATGGTTTGAAAAGCTTTGATTCGTTTTGTTATTAAATTACGAAAAATAACATTGTTTTATTATGAGAACATTTGTAATATTATATAAGTTATGTTTAACGATATCTAAGATTAGTACATGATTATTGTATTACGAGAAGAATAACCTTTTGAAGAAAAATCCACTTGTTACGAAAATTAGTACGGACCGATGCAGACGACTTTCCGGCAGAAGTCAAGAATCAATACCTATCGACTAATACCGAAACTGTTCAGGAAGCTTGGGATCAACCCTAGTCAGCACATGCGGCGGGTGAGCGTGTTTTTGGCTTTTCTAAGGGAGGACGAGTCATCGACAGGGAGACATAGTGGTGGAATGATAAGGTACAGGAGGCGGTTCGTGAAAAGAAGACTGCTTTTAAGGAGTGGCAGTTCTCTAATTCTCCTGAAGACAAGGTGGATTACATAGTGGGAAAGCGTGCCAGTAAAAGTAGCCAGAGCCCGCAGTCAGAATTTGTCACCACTGTACAATAAACTCGAAACTGCGGACGGGCAGAAGTTCGTTTATAAATTAGCACGTGCTTGGGATAAAGCGACGCAGGATATCACAAAATGTCTTTGCATCAGGGATTCCCGAGGTTCGTTCCTGTGTGATCACACCCTTGTGAAGGAGAGATGGAGATCCTACTTCAAAGAGTTGCTGAACACTCAGCACCCATACAGTCTACCAGCTGAATTGCCCCCTAACCTTAGTTTTATTGCCCCAATAACCTTTGTCGAAAATCGGAATTGTCTTCGCCACATGAAGAACAGGAAAACGGTGGGACCTGACAACATTTCGATCAAAGCGTGGAAATCATTGCGTTCTCATGGTATGCTCATGATCACTGACCTCTTTAATCGCAGCTTGAACAATGAAACACGTCTTTTTTACGTATTTTTTACGCGTCAATTTGCCACTAATAAACATAAAACAGTGCGTGACACTTATACATTCAATTACTATCAATAATCTTCTACTCGTCATGTTTTCCGGCCTAGCCAGGGTCTGCCTTCCCACTCAACTTTGCACGATCTAAAACGTCCTCTGTTGTTAATCCATTGGCTCTCATGTCCTGCATCACAACATCCAGCCATCGCTTCCTCAGGCGTCCATGGGATCGAACTCCAGGGACAGATTAGATAGCAAGGTATTTTCGTCGGACGTAGTTTGTAGGCCGTCTACATGGCCACGCCATCTCAGGCGCCTCTCTTGGAGCTTATCCGCTACGTAACGGACTACAAGACTACCTCGAACGAATGTGTTGCGTACGCTGTCGCCCATCTTTATGCCACACATCCACCTCAGCATCTTCATCTCCATGACGTGAAGCTCCCGAGGGTGCTGAGATAGAGCTGGCCAAAATTCGCTGCCGTACAGGTTCACTCTCTGCTCCAGCTTAACCTGGCTCTCGTCAATGAGTGCTATGTCATCGGCGTACATCATCAAACATGGCGGCTGGTTCCGAATATACGCCGAGACAGTATCTAAAACTACATTTAACAAAAACGGGCTAAGGGCTAAGCCTTGGTAAACCCCTATCTTGGGACCTTGTGTCGCCAACAGCAGTTCTAACCATTGAAACGGAATCGCCGTACATATCTCTGATAATGTCAATAGGGGCCTTAGGGATCCCTGTAGATCGCAATGCCCACTCAGTCACACAGTCAGCAAGGCCTTCTGCAGATCTAAAAATGCTATATGTTGAACTCTCCTTTTTTTCTCAGTATGCCTCCATCAAAATTTGGAGGCCAAAAATAGCATCCATGGTTCCTGTTCCAGTTTATATTCATATTGACATTCAGAGAGAGCACATTCTCGGCGAAGCCCGAGATCGATCATGCACTCGAAGAGCTGCATGGTGTCACTCATGATTGATCCCCCTATAACTATCACATTTTGAACACTGCCCTTTCCTTTGTAAATTGGGATTACGTAGCTGTTACGCCACTGATATATATTATAATTTCAGTGTTTACTATAATTTCAGTGTTCACTATAGTTTCATTGTTCAAGATGCGATTAAAGAGGTCAGTGATCATGAGCACACCAAGAGAACCCAATGATTTCCACGTTTTGATCGAAATGTTGTCAGGTCCCACCGTTTTCCTGTTCTTTATGTGGCGAAGACAATTCCGATTTTCGACAAAGGTTATTGGGGCAATAAAACTAAGGTTAGGGGGCAATTCAGCTGGTAGACTGTATGGGTGCTGAGTGTTCAGCAACTCCTTGAAGTAGGATCTCCATCTCTCCTTCACAAGGGTGTGATCACACAGGAACGAACCTCGGGAATCCCTGATGCAAAGACATTTTGTGATATCCTGCGTCGCTTTATCCCAAGCACGTGCTAATTTATAAACGAACTTCTGCCCGTCCGCAGTTTCGAGTTTATTGTACAGTGGTGACAAATTCTGACTGCGGGCTCTGGCTACTTTTACTGGCACGCTTTCCCACTATGTAATCCACCTTGTCTTCAGGAGAATTAGAGAACTGCCACTCCTTAAAAGCAGTCTTCTTTTCACGAACCGCCTCCTGTACCTTATCATTCCACCACTATGTCTCCCTGTCGATGACTCGTCCTCCCTTAGAAAAGCCAAAAACACGCTTACCCGCCGCATGTGCTGACTGGGGTTGATCCCAAGCTTCCTGAAAAGTTTCGGTATTAGTCGATAGGTATTGATTCTTGACTTCTGCCGGAAAGTCGTCTGCATCGGTCCGTTCAGCAACCACCGCTTGATCCTAGGTCTGCGTTTTTCGGCTACATTCTTTTTTGGAGTAACGACGAAGTTCATGCTTCAATTACTAATCTATTCACAAAATGGCCTTAAAACCTATCATGAAATTTCACCTGTTGTATGAATTCGAAGTAATAGAATATTTTAGGTTAAAACTGACTAATATTAAGATTCTCTGATGACTGCTTTGTATCCGAAATCAAGACATTTCATGTTGAGTGGTGAACTCAACGCCGCACTTTGTAATGTTCCCAGAAAACCAAACAACCAATAGAACCAACAACCAATCGCGTTTACAGTCAGACCGTTTGACTACAGCGTGACTACTGAAATATATGTCGAACGAAGCTCACTCCACATTTTTCCAATTACTTTAAAGGCAACTTGCTCTCGTACCGCTCATCTTTGCGCCATGATTCTTTCTACCGAGAGGTCGGGGGAGACATCAGTTGACCTATGATAACATATTGTTGATGATACTGGAGGAAGGTCATTTACGAAGATTCACACGAAGGTCATGCATGAAGAGATTATTTGCTGTGGACGAGGTGAAAGAAGTATGCAGGAACCTTAGCGTTTAGCACTCCGATCTTATTGATTACCTCGCTAGGGATGAAGAGTAAAACCAAAAAAATACGTACTTCCTAAAATATTAATTATAGACTACAATGCTAAGCAGCAAACGGCGTGGAGCTAATTATATCTAACATTCTTACTATATTTACGAGTACAAAATATTAAAATGGTATTTTATATAAACAATACCATTTATTTGCAACGACGAAATTCTTATATTTTCTCTATTTCACGTTGAACAACAAAATGTAATTATGCTTCAAATACTAGCCGTTGTACTCCGCAACAAAACGTACAGATAAATAACAATAAACAAATCAAACATAAATAATAAAATAACAAGTTCCTTTTGATTTCGTTTCAGCTTATCTTAGAAAATGTTTACTCGTCACAACCAATAACTAAAGGTCTTAAACATAAGATCTTAAACATAAGCTTATTTGGATACATAAGCATGAGGTGGCATCTTAATGGCCACGCGATTGCTTATGGGTTCAATTCCCAGTCAGAAGAAGGATAATATTAAATTTTATTTTCATTTTACCATTCTAATAGTTAACCTGCGTGTTTTAAGTTCCGCCTCTAAATATGTACTGTCTGAAATTCAGGCGGAAAGCGGTGACCGAAGCCCTCCAATGTAAAATAAAGCGTGAAATTGAGCACATCTCATTTGAATCATTAAAAGTCCTTAATATAGTATTTGAGCAAAGATGATGGCGGCTTTGCCACAATTTATACTACTACCAAAAGTCACCTTCAGTAAAGAAAAAATACAATATAAACAAAATAGGACAACCTAGTGTCAAGACACGCCGTTGACAGCTTTCCACACGTTATCAAGATAATATATAAACTAATCACTATTCTTATTATTACGAAAAAAAAAGAAAGAGTATTTGAAAAAGTATTAAAATATAAATTGAAAAAAAAAAACCGTCAATTCAATATGTATGATTTAGAATAACATTCTATTGAACATAGATGATATTTTCATGAATACCGCACTTAATTAAGTGATTTTATCTCGTGTTGACGTTTGACAAACACCCACGTGTCCTGTAATGTAAATATGATCTAGCCTGAACACACAATTCAACAACAGTATCATTTTGACATGAACCAATACACCCTGTGTTTTCACTGTGATATACATATGTTTTGTATAAGTACTTCAATTTATAATTAATTATAATTTTTAAACTTATATTTCGATGTCAATAAGTAACATAAATTCAAATACAAAGTATATTTGAACAACGCACTTCATACAGTAAAACCCATTCAGGGGATTATATAAAGAAAGGGGATTATATAAAAAGTTTACTTAAAGTAAAGGAGATAGAGAGAGGAAAGAAGGACTTAAAAGAGATCTCAATTGCATATTTAATTAACATAATAACAATCCAATCTATAAAAAAAGCATAATATTCAAATATATAAATGATTACATAAAATTAGACCTAAAAATATCAGGCCTAAATATAATAATATGATATATTATCTGTGTTATCTAGACACGTATTTAAACTGTGGTTTAACTTTCCGAACAACTAATTATCTAACAAGCTTATCTAAATTATATAATTATTAAACATAACATACCTAAATACTATAGCCCACAGTGACTGTAAACGTGATTGGTCGTGGGTTCGATTTTAATTTACACAATCATTTTCTTTCTCCGCTCTGTTAAGACAAAGCACGGTGTTAAGTTCATCACCCAATACGAAATGTTTCGATTTTGGGCTGAATACAGTTCATGGAGTGTCTTGACATTAGGTTTTCTGACTACCCTGCTATGTGGGATAAACCGTGAGACTGTTTTTTCTAATACTACGAGCTATTTGCAATTATAAATGTAGTAGGTACCAAAGTACTAATATAAATGTAGAAAGGCGTTAACCTTATCATCAGATCATTCTTGTAAAAATAAATATGCTATTTTTAATAAATTTGCTGTTTCGTGAAATATATAAAACGAATTTTAATAAATATACAACAACCTTTGTACTTGTTTTGATTGACGTAAATAAGAACCTTTTAAGTTTGAGGTGTTGTTGATATGAAATTTATTTTTATCACCGGTCCTTGCTTAATAGTGTTCGTCTCCAATTTTTTCCTTCTATTATAATAGATACCAACAATAATACAAAAAAATGTAAATAGTTATTTATTCGCATAGTATTACTATAATATACCTATTTAAGCTAATCTATTTGATACAAATTTCATCACCTAAACGAACACATTGTGTAAAAAAATAATGGCAAAACCAATACCTAATCTGAAACAAAAATATTAAGTTCATAAAAAAAAAACAATATACTAAGTAGAAGAAACAATACAGTTCAATCAAGCCAATAAATTCGGGCGAAAGGAAATTTCAAACACGATCAAACGAACCAGCAGGAAAGGGACAGTCAACAAGTGACATACAAAAGAAAGAGACAAATAAACAATTTGTGAAAAGTTTGCAACAGAATGATGTAAACAATAAAAGTTCTTTACGAACTTGACGCTTATACGAAAGGGTTTGGAGGTAATGAATAATATTGATAAATTATTCAGGAAGCAATCGCATTATATTCGAATCCATAATGAAATTTTACGACTTTAATTGTAAAGTTTTTGGGATTTATTTACTTTACACTTTGCTATATAAGTGCGAGTCAATTATTATTTACGAGATAATTCATCTACCTGACTCAGTCGCTGTAACTTAACCGTATCCGACTGCACGCTGTGGTAGTAGGTTCAACACCCAAAGCGTTTTCCGTTTATTATTTATTCAGTTAAACAAAATACGAAATTATATATAAGCAAACAAATTCCTCCAATATGAAAATTAAAAAAAAAACACTGGAACAATACCTACTCTATATAATATACAATTCAAAAAAAGCGACCAAAATGGATTACCTGAATAAACCACTAGTTTCCATTATTTGTCACCACGAAGTGGCAGCAAATTGTCTTCCATAAAAGCTAATATCCGAAGCACTATGGCGTATCTATTATGATTATCTCAAAATGGAGTCACTGCGGAACGTCACATAATAAAGGTACGAACGAGCCTCATTGTTGGCTAACGCGACCCTTTAAATCAAGAGTCAATGACGACACCATTGGCACCTAACGACATTTAGAAATAACCCTATCGCTTCACTATGAAATCTTTACTTATAACCTTTTAACAAAAGAAAGTTTATAGGCTAGTGATTTATCTTTAGTTTAAAATAAAATCTTTTCAAATATTTTTTTTTTCAAATAATTACAATATTTAATTCATTTTTTTTAGCTCTACGCTTACAATCTGAATAACACGGTAGATAGGACATACATAGTGTCAAGAAACTCTGTACTCCAATTTTCGCCGAATTAGAGACACTCGAAGGAAAGCAACGCACGGCGTATTTTTACACTATATGCTACCTGTCACCGTGCTATGGAAAAAAAAACAGATATACACTATCATTCGGCATAGACAACTTAGTGAGCCGTGAGCTGCTTTTCGCCCGAAATCGAGACATTGCATGCTGAGAAGCAAACTCAATACCAAACTTTGTTTTACCAGAGCGGTGAAATGAAAATATTTTTTAGATTTAATCATTCCTCCGGGTGGGAATCGAATCCGCAACCAATAGCATTTACAGTCAGATATCGCCCCACAGCGCTCCGATAGCCGTAACTATATATATATTAAACATATATATTTAATTAAGTAAATACATATCTATAATTTCACTATACATAAATGGTGATGATAATAATTAATTATAATCGCAAGATATCGATAATTGTTATGATATTTCTAATCGTAAAGTGCCTACGTTTGTAGATAATATTTTCCTTCGTGGCACATTTTAGATAAGCCCAACCGAACCTTACTTTATAAGATATTTTTAGATATGAATCCTCTACGGAGAAATATTTACGTTCTAAATACAAATTATAATCTTCTGATCTTGTTTAAGATAATTTATTAAATTAAATTTGAGTTGTTCAGCCTACTATGTTATATTATTTTTATTATCTTTTATTGAGATGGTTATTTTAGAACCACAAGCGTTTTGTTTTTATTAAAATTTCCAAAAGGAAAACATAATAATATATAGAAAAAATAGCGCATGAGAAATATCGTAAGATTTTTTCTTAATATAGCTATACTAATAAATATTTTTTTTTCATCCAACATTCATAGCAGACAGTAGCTTTATGTTTATAAAAATAAATGCCTCATTGGCTTTTTATATATGAAATAATAAATATGAGATAGTATAATTAATATTTTGAGTATTACTTTACATTGAAATTTTTGTAAAGTATATATTAATAAAGAAAAATATTTAATATCTTTTTTCTATCTTATTCATAATAGTAAGTTACAAGAACAAAACTACATTGAAGAATTAATTTAAAATACATAAAAGAACTATAAAATCTATTATTACATTAAAATAATTATTGAATCTACTAATCATGAAGAGAAGTAAAATCTCTAAATTAGTAGAAAAATTGTTCACTCACTGGGCAATATTCTTCGGAGCAGTGGCCATGAAGTGCAAGATGATAATTGAATCGAGCTCCAAGTCGATTTTTCCCATTTTAATAATATCATACTGAGCCGATATCCAATCGGTTTTTATCGCGGAAAAAGTCAAAGAATCAAGGGGCAAAATTGAATTCTCCACGGAGACAACGATTTCGTTTAGTAAGACCTTTACAATGGATTTGGAGGCAGGCGAGTAATTAATTATATGACTCGAGAGTGTACTACAGAACGAAGACGTAATCAATTTCGCGTTTAAAGGAGTGGAGAAACGTTTTAATGTACATATTTGATTTATAATTAGTAGCGTACCTTATGATTCTTGTATATATTATTATGTTTACAACATATTAGTAAATTAAAATTAATTTTTATATCACAAAATTAAATCGATTAAGTATTTTTACAACCAATCTGCCATAGACCTATAGTATTAAATCTGATAAACATATTTTATTCGCTTGTTTGCTAAACATATTTTATTTTTAACGGCGGTAAAGCCAGAAAAATAGTAATGTCTATTAATAAAATTTTCATCATTAGTTCATCATCAAGATATATGTGTGTATAAAAGTATACAAACATTAGATTTTAGCAACACTTTCTCTGGATATTATCATAATAGATAATTTACATGGCAACATCTCTGCACATACGAGTACACAAACAAATGTTATATTTTGTAAGAGAACGTTAGTACAATTCCTTATCTGCCATACGATCGCACATTAATGTACTGTAACTAAGAACAATTAAAATGCACAAAAGCAAACCAAATTAATTTTGAACATGGTTCGGTTAAACGTTTGCTTTGTTAATTACACAGTGATGATAATTTTAATAAGACTTGCAAGATTCACGAATTTACTTTCACCTGTAACATATATATATATATTCATATTTCTATGTACGTACATAGAAATATGAGCAATCGAGATCACGGGAATTAATTAACTACATAGCATTCCTCGAATTCAATAGCCTTATAGACATGTTCTTACTAATAATGTGCATTCAACAAATTTGTCATTCTTTACAAGTCCAAATTTAGCCTTGAACCTTGTGATCTATGAATATATAAGAACTACTAACCTAATAAAATTATTTTTTGTTTAGCTTCATGCTCATATCCCGCATAGCAGGGTCGACAGAAAGTACCTAGGGTCAAGACAGTCTATACTTCGCTTGGTCTCGAATTTGGTGGAAATTGAAGTACAAAGATGGTTAATGCGTACATATATTGTGAATGTATATTAATTAATTAGTTTTTCCCGTCAATCAAATAGTACAATAGGCATGTATTTTTAAATGAATCTATTTTAAGCGAATAAATTGCGTACGTTTTGGTAGACACAGTTTACACAGTGACAATGTACTACTTTAAAATATTCAAAACAATTTCGAAAATTTTATTTTCGAATACTAAAATATACGCGAATACTTCTATTAAAATAGTTTTAATAAAATGCGTAAAAATCGTCAAAAACTAAAATATATATAAATCAAATATGAACGTACTTTATCCTAAATAAGGATAATTCTAAGTAACTAAATGTATATTGGAAAATTGAGTGAGACAACATTTTTCCATTAGCTAAGTCTTCAATAAATACAATATCTGAACAGGTATAAGTGTTTTTGCTGTTCAAGTAAATAAATATTGGGTTTTTATTATAATGTATTGTATAGTAAATATTCTATTACAGGTTAATGATACAACTATATATATATACATATATATATATATATATATATATATATATATATATGATTATAACAAGTGGACAAAGTGCAAAACTTCAATATTATGTGAATATGATTTTTTTGTTTTGGCTTTGACATAAATGACAACGAACCGCAGATAAAAGTTAGTAAGTACGCTAATGGTTTTTAACAAAAACTGGCTGTAAAATGATAAAATTTTAGCGAATGTTTTTGTTAGAAAAAAAATAATTCAAATGAATCTAATATATGTAAACAATGCTTTAGTTTTATATAATATGAAATTGTAATAAAATACTTTACAACTAATGAGATCTTTAATATTTGCGATTTATACACATTATAATGAAAACTAATTTAAACGCATTAATCGCATGTATTTTGGTAGGTACTCGAAAATATATTTTTTGAAAATCCGACGCTTCAAGCATTTTATAATATTTATTTATAACATTTTACACCTTTACTCTACTCTTCAAACTCTCAAAATAATTCAATGGTATAATACATAGTAACACAACATTGTCTAATCATACTTTATACTAAGAACATGAAAACACACTATTTGTAGCCAATCATTATACACAAAAAAACCTTATATCTTAATTCTCAATAAATCTCCAAAGTGTTTGTACTTAACAAAAATAAATTTTAAGGAAAGATAACGCATGTGACACGCAGCAAAATAGGGGTTGGTCACAAATCATAATAGGAGGACAGTGAAAATAGAGCATCTTTCCGACCCGTGGGGATGCAGGGGCTATTCTATATTAACCCAAATTTATGTGAGATCCTCGGCAAGCCAAGCGAGACGAAATGTTCCGAAAATATTAATTTCACATTTCTATGCAAAAACAATTTTATATTTTTGCAACTTTTAAGTTACAAATATAACATCACTACTAATAATGTTTTACTTAATTATTTAAAAAGACAAGATTGATATTTTAATAAAAATTATAGCAGCCTGAAAAATTATAATAGCAATATAATAGTTAAGTATTTTTCACGTTTTGCGATATAAATAACAAACTTGATTCTCTTGGGGATTTTACAAATCTATACGTATCATGAAATATTTAGGCAAATGAAAATATGAGGCCATCGTGGCGACGGATTATAAACACGATCTGTTGTGGATTCCATTCCTATGAAGAATAATTATATTTAATCTAACTTATTGATTATAAATTATTTTAATTTCCAAAGCGCGGCGTTGAGTTTTGTTAATCAATACGCAATGTCTCGGATACGGCAGAAAGCAGAGGTTTGACACTAGGTACTTCTTATTATTGAAGTTTCATATTTGAAGATTATGAACGTATGACTTTTTGAGACTTAGGCTAACTTAGATTACTACATGTTTATAGGTGTACGTTAATAGATCCACATCCGGCCATGACAAACTTCAACACGGCTGTTACAAATTTTATTGTAAACAAATTTGTGGAAATATTTTTACACATGTTATCCTCGCATAAAGAATTTACGCTAACGAAAAATTGCAAGAAATAATAATATAGCGAAAGATAAACCTATTTATAGGGCAAAAAGCAGCTAACAGAGTGTCTTGACACTATGTTCCCTCTGATTACCCTACTATGTGGGATAGTAAAGGTAAACGAAAAAAATCTATAAATGCTATAAAAGGATTTCATTTAATAAGGTTACATTACTTTAAAGTGTAATAAATATTATATGTATATCTCTATCCATTATATAATTATTACAACCTTAGAACGAAAGACTAAACTAATCCTAGCAGATTATTCAACAAAACGTGCAAACGGTATAGATCTTGTTACATTTCACAATACAGTGTAGCACCATAATAACGAACGACCGACACCGGAAAACGTCGCCATCAACAGCATTTACTTTGGTCTCTGACAAGCACCTCGCTTGGAAACTGCCACTTTGTTTGCGGACATACGTCAGTACTCCGGACATTGTAGATTGGATTTTAAAAAAGACATTTTGAGACATTTATTGATCAAAATTTGACAAAGCGAATTATTTGAGTTTAATTTTAAGTGATTATGACGGATCACATAATAACGTTGGTATTAAGATAGAACGCAGATATTTTTAAAAGCCAGAGAATATTTGTATTATATGTAGGAACTTACATATTTCTTTATAATGGCAGTTGAGATTCCTAAAAGAAAATTAAAAAAAAAACACTGATAAGAGCGTCCGCAAACAAGTTCATTACGGCATTACAAGTATATTAACATATAAAAATTAAATGTCCCTAAGGCAGATGGGGATTGTTTACATCTACACACAAAGTGAAAATCATAAGCTCTAAATATAAGTTATTATAAGGAAAATAGAAATAAAGCTTAAGTTTGCGAAAATTAATTAGTTACTTCTACCAAGAAAACTAACATCTTAATATAAACCCGAATATATCTCAAGAACCGTAAAATTTCAGTCTACGCAAGCAGTTAAAGTTTCGCATCCTAGTTAATCCTCTACAAGCTACTACACGAAATGCGAGTTCAATAACTAGAAACTTCGTAAACGGAAACACACCTGTTTACTGCTCTATTCATTACAACTTAACCGTCTCCTACTTAGAATTGAATAACGTATAAATATTAGAAATGATAAAAACTCCATATAAAATATTTATTATGTACATTATTTATATATTACATCACACTGAAATATAGGAAGTTTCTTGTAATAATTCGTGTAAGATTAAGCTGTTAAAAAGTTTATTACATTAATTGTATCAAATCTCATTTCCAATATTCCTTAGTCTAAGGTTACTAAAATAACATATAAATTTACGGTTAGTAATACACAGTAGGATTACATAACTTCATTAAATTCAAACTTCTGGATCAGGGGAAACTAGTATAACGCAGGAACATCGCATTCAGGTGGGGTTGCCATTGTATGTATAAAGTTTTGTCAACTTAAATCTAGTTTGTTAGAATATAACAATGTCTTGATTTAGAACATAGACGTTATTATTGGTCTTGTATTGTATTATTTAATTCAAGTATACAAAATATATATTTGTGGGTATAAAATATTTCGTCTTTTACATTTCTATTGTTGAGCTGACAGAGATGGTATACGCAGCTATTCCACAAATATTTACCAGTTTTATTTTGACCTTTATCATATATCTAAAGTAGCACATCATCTCTAAAATCTCTAATATGTTAATTTTGGCAAAAACGCGGCGCGTCTATCGCTATCTAGCATTTTTTGTTGTAAAATTAGGCAAAAACTATTAACCAAAAAATGTCTTACAATTGGATCTCCCGGCTAAACATGTTATATCAAACCATTACCAATATAAAAAATAATAAGTAGGTAATAAATTTAACATTACATACTACTTATTCATAAAATTTGTTACCTCATGTTGCGAAATGATATTATTCGAAAAACTCTCATTTGACTTCCAGCTCGACAGTAATATTTACTATTTACCTTCCGTACCATGACAAGAGATAAGGTTTTATTTAGCAAACACTGAATGTTTACAGAGTCGGTGAGGTCTGACCTCACTCAACTATGTACTTTTTATTACTAATATGAATTTGCTTATATAAAAGCATTCATTTTACACACATATATATATATATATATATATATATATATATATATATATATATATATATTCGAAAATACAGTTACAGATAGACTACACGCTACTGTAGTGTTCGAAATGTCGGATTTCAAAAGTGTATTTTCAATTGATTTTTATAAGTTTCCTTGCAAATATGTAAAAATTACATTTTTATACAAATGATACGAGTCTTCTAATACCTTGTATATTATATGTTGTAAAATTATCAGCCAAAGTAAAATTTTACATGGTGTAACTATTAACACCATCTCCACATTGTGGAGTTGCGCGTCAGATATGGGTTCGATTCTCACTTGGTAAAATAATTGATTATAGTTACTTGACAGGCTAAATTAAATATTCTGCCCTATATATTTATACTTTCGTCTACTGTTAGATGAATTTTGTCACATATACAAATAAATTAAAAGAGAGTATCTGTGTGTTATATTAAAATAACCGCTTTTTAATAAAAGTAAATGTATGTATGTATACTAATATAATTTTAATATTTTTTGTCTGCTTGTCTGTTTGTTCCGGCTAATATCGTGAACAGCTGGACCGATTTTTATGGGGGTTTCACTGGGAGGTGGCGGTAGTAAGAAGAAACTCGGTTATTTCTATTATACTAATTATAAAGTGAAAATCAATAAATAAATAACAAAATATAACATTTTAACAATAAATAAATCACATGTACTATGTGGGTTCTGACGATAATACGCGTCGTAATGCATGCGATAACTATACATTAAGCCACATGGGATAACATACCTTTTCTAAAACGTATTTACCCGGTGTTTTTAGAACAAGCGTTATGTTTTATCCTATTCATGTGTGAATCATCTATAAACGATGTAATGAGCCACTATCCGTTATTGTCACGGTAAGATTATTGTAAAATCTATAAATATAATATTGTTGTTAATTAAATATAAAAAACTTTTCACATATAAATTACGCTCAAAACGAAATTCGCTTATTGAGCGACAAAATGTCTCATTTCGTTGCGCTCATGTTATACGGCTATAAAGCATTGTAAAAATAGATTATCAAGTACATATATACGCTTAATAAATCTAAAATTATGTGGTTTACTATATTTTTAAAATGTTCTATGTAGCCAAACCTTAAACACCTCAACCAACATCTTAAGCAGATTAGCCGTGTGGTTCTAATGTAAGCACTCAGGCTTACCTTTGAAAATATTAATATTAATAAGAACATTTAGGAATATGGACATGCTTGAGCCGCTTATTTTCCGGCCTTTTCTGTTTAAACTTTTACACTTAACTGGCATAAGAAATATATTCATAAAATACACTACGATTCGCATTAATTTTCAAATATTTATTACAAAATGTTATATGTCAAAATACTTAAAAGGTGTTTCTTTTTAATATAAAAGCAATTAATTTAAATATTCTAAGAGTTCTTAATGATGTAAAAGGACGGACAGACATTAAAAATAAAGTTGTTTTTTTTAAATTTCATAATATACTGAAGTGGAAAATGAATATAGCAATATTATTATTTATTTTCATAAATATCGATTTATACTAGTTTTTATTCTCATATACTAATTCTAAGCAAGAATTGTATAATTGAGTGAGTCTGTTAGGAAACTTTAACAAAGCTGGAATTGCAGTTTGTGCAGATTTCCATTACATGGACATGGCCAAAGTTCATTAGCTATTTCTAGTTCTAAGTCCAATTGTACAACAAAGCTAATTTAAATTTATTTCCGAACAAAACAGCCTTTATCAATACATAAGACATTTTAAACTTTTTTTTAAACAAACAGTAGAGCGTGAAAAGTATTATTAATCTATATATTAAGGAGGCCATCGTGGCGCAGTAGGACCGTTGATTCGATTCCCACAAGAATGATTATGATTAAAATTTATCTCCATTTCTCTAGTAAGACAAAGTGTTGAGCTTGCCATTCAACACGTAATATCTTGATTTCGTGCGAAATGCAGTACGGGATTTCTTGAAACAAGGTTGTCTCAGGCTACCCCTGCCATACGGGATTTGCAATGACCTAAATAGTTGCAGTTTGTTTCCTCCACAAATTCTAAATAAACATGACACTGTTGGCAATACCAAATAAAACCAAGTAAATACAGTATGCAAATAATTCAGAGCTAATTGATTTCCATACATAATTGGAGTACATTTTGTAAATCAGTCACATACTTCGGAGCGCCTGTTAGGAAAGTTCCACAATGCACTAGTTCCACAGTTTGCATGAATCGCCGTTCAATAGCGTGGCGCAACTTCTGGTAGCCGAGGGCCGATAGAGGCGTGTATGCAGCAAAATTCCATGATTATCTTTTGTTAGCTGGCTTGTAGTACACATAACTTTAAAACTCGCGTTCACACTCGTACTGCTGATTGAAAAAGTTTCTATAAATGCTTAGAAAAAACAACAACATATTGGAAACTTGGCTGCTAACGTAGAAATTGGTTGTAACTTTTTGTCTTTGTAGTTTTTTTAGTTACATTTATTTTAATAGAAGCAAGAATATTATTACTTTATATTATTATACATATAAAGAAAACTATTATATAACTTCTTAGAATAAAAAATATATATTTCTATGTGAAGGTCAACCTCAAATCAAATTACATTTTCGTTAATTCTTTTTCTAACCACTACACTTATGAGAAAATTTATTTCTTTATCGTAACTCTACTTAAAACTAGACTAAGGTACATATTGAATTACTATATAGTCATATATATCCCTACTTTGACATATATAGGTACATATTTTCACTAAGCAAATAATTCGATACATAGCCATACACAAACACGATCAACTATTACGAGATAACAATTGCAATTTGCAGGGAAATTAACAGGTAATCTGTATTGAGACCGTTTGCAATACAATTTCAAATCCAGACGAGGGTTAATTTGTTTGAGCTGTCTGCCCTAACTAGCGGAGCAATTAGAGTTCTGGCTCATAAATTTCGTAAAATTACATTTCATTGGTCTGTTTCGTATTGAAAATGTAGACATTTGGGAATTGCCTCTTTTTGTATTCATCACATTCGCTCAAATAATACGCGTAATATAAGAAATAATATTATAACGTGATAAATAATATATTTAGTTAATAAAGTTACCTTAATTGGAAAAAGAATTATAAGCTTACTATTTTCTTAAATATATAACTGGAAAAGGATTTAATAACGGAGGAATTAATAAACGAGAATAAAACTTGTATTTTATTTTAGTCTCGACGTAATTCTGTTTATGTTCTATATTTTTTGGGTGGAAATTAGTTACAAATGGTATAGGGAATAAATAGATTAAGTTACAAGTACCACTAGGAGTTCAAAGTTAAGTCTCAGTCAATATACACATACGTAATACCTATACAAATTAAGCATATTATTGTAATCTGTATTTTTCTTACCTTCAATATATATAATATTTTTGAAGGTGAGAAAAATACTGGCTCGATAGATTTTTGAATATATGAAATAAACCTTGAAAGAGCGATAATTAATTTTGAAGTTTAATTTTGCAGTATTTAGAACTTTAGATAATAATATTACTTTTTTTGTAGGACACCTCTGTGAAAACAAATGATTTATGTTTAAGAAAGCTGCTATATAATACTGGTATAGACATAAACATTTTGTGTTTTAGAAATTTTACACAGTATCAATAACCAGTATCAGTTTTTCATCAGGAGAAGACGTTGGTTTCAGTGAGTATAATCTATGATTAGAAGGCTTCTTCTTGTCTACCCTGCTATGCCGTATAAAAGCGTGATCCTAAAAGAATTTTGCAAGCATACACTTTTATTTAAATGTAACTTCTAATGTGCACAGTAGAATTTTATACTACAAACGACAATCTATAACGGTTTAGAAACTTAAACTACTCTCACTTTTATATTATTTTTCCAAACCTATTAACAATATGTTTGGCAATAGTCGCAAACTTAAACGAACAATAAATTAACCTAAAGAAAATTCCTGTCGTGGCGACATCTGCGGTAGCCCAAAACATATTCTCGTATACGCAGTATGTACTTACATTACTTTATTGCTTAATTAATATGACATAGTCAGCTTGTGTATAAATTTATTTCGTCCCATTTAAAAGTTGGCCATATCATGGAAACCGCAATGTTCATTATTTTAAATATACACGTACACAAGTATGTATGTACGTAATATAATGAACCCCACTTTATTTTATTTTTGCTTGGCTTTCTTTTATCTATTAACATAAGCAATACAACAGAGTAATATATATTATTAATTTATTATATTTTTCAATTACGTTGTAAATTCTCTTTGTTTTAGGAACTTTGACTTTTTTGTTTAACGCATTCTATTATTAGTTGGTTAATATGTTGCATTACTGAAGTATGATAGGTAATAAAAATCCACTGAATACACAAGCGAATTTTCTAACTGTATATACTAGCTGTCTCACACAACTTCGTCTGCGACTTTGTTTGCATTTATTGGTCTAAGCGTATTTCATATAGCATATACTCTTTGTCGTGAACTTGCTTATCACATTTAGAAATAATTTTTCAATCTCTATCCGTCAGTTTGAAAGTGGATTTTAATAAAAACAACTTTTCCGGTTTACAATATTAGTGCAGATAATTGAATTATAAAAAAGTTTTCACCAGAAGTTAAAAACAAATGCAATGCAAAATCATGTAGCTAGCGCTATAAAGCGCTCGTTTTCAGTAATTTCACAAACTACGAACAATGCCCTTCAAACAGAAACATAGTTATACGAACATTCAGACTCAAGCGAACTTTTTGATTAAAGACAATCTCTCTTAAATGCAATATTTAATCACACATATTATGCATGGCATCGAATTGAACGTTACACTTTGTCCAACTAAACTAGAATATTGTCTATATATATATCTATATAGAGAGGGCATCGTGGAGCAGTGGGACAGCGTCTTCCTGGACATATTTGGTTTCCTGGATTTATTATTGGTTTTGGGTTCGATTTCCGCATGGAAAATGATTTTATACAAATAATATCTTTATATTTTTGCTCTAGAAAGACACAGCGCGTCGTTGGGTTAACATTTCAGCGCGCAATTACTCGATTTCAGGCGAAAAATAGAAGAACAATGTCTTGACACAAGGTTGTGTGAATACCTTGTTGTGCGAGATAAAGCGTGATGCTGTTTTATTCTTGATATTTTTAAAGATTGATACTCGTTTGAATAAAATTTATTCCGACCGAAAGTATATTAACATTTATTCAGACCGAAAGTACCTAGACAACCTGTTAAGACATAAGACAGAAGAAATGAAAATAATTTAATCGGAAATTAAACCTATAACGGACCATTTTTACAGGCAGTGTGTGAGTAGGATTTAAATTCATGAAAACTTGTATATCGATAAATGAATGAAATAATATTACTATTAAATATACCATATTGACATACCATTTAAAAGGCCGATAAAGCAACAAAGTTGATACTATAGTTAGTAAAGTTGCATAGCGATAATTCTCTCGACTTTATTATATATACATAGCTTTACACTTTTATTTCGCTAAGCATGGTAGACAGAAGGTATCTAGTATCAAGACACTCCGTACTTCACATTCCACCGAATATGAGATATTGCGTGTTAAGTGGTGGGACTCACCGCCGCATTTTGTCTTACCAGAGCGAGGAAGTAGAAATAATTTAAATAAATTTACTCCCCCGAGTGGGGATCGAACCTACAACCGATCGCGTTTACAATCAAATACTGTTGCACTGCGCCACGACTGGTCATATTTTTCTTGTAGTTATATAATAACTTCAAGAAAAAGAAATATTCAATAAAATAACAAGAAAATCTAAACAAATATGAGTATCGTATACTTAATTATTCTAATAGTCTACACTTTGATGAAACAACTAAATAAAAAAATAACCCCATATATTTATGCATTATAACCATTTCAATATAATCGAAATCATTAAGCTAACAACTAATTACGCTCTAAGAATGATTTGAAACAGTAATTATACGTTAATAATCTCAATTAGCAAACTCTAGAGTAACTTAGTACTATTGCATAAGCGAATGCTAAGTATTGGTGCTAGGAAGCGGATTCCGCTTTGCATAATCACTCATGTGGTCTTGTTGACAAGTTCCAAAAGCGATACTGATCCTTGAATATTGTATGGAAAGCGTAGGACATTGTATTATATACACAATGAAAGCTACATTATGAATAACCAAATTACCTCTATTAAACTAACTACTAACGAAACTACGGCAGTAATCCAATAAAGCGTTAAAGATAATTTATTATAATATAACAAATAATAATAGAAAATATTTAAGTCATTTCTACTATACTTCTGTACGTTTCACTTATATGAAGAATAAACTAAGATATACTATAAAATAAATCCCTATACATATTACATCTACAACAGTAGCATACTTGGGTATACATAAGTGCCTTGCCACTCCATCTGTATATACAGATAGAGTTAAATCTGCTGTAATATGTACAGAATACACTTTTAGTAAAAAAATAAAAAACCCAAATGCGCTTAAAAACTAAGCTTTTAAATCCGTTATTTTGTTTTTTCAGTATTTTATGTAAGACGACAACCATGTATCACCTGTCAAAATCGATTTTTCGGGCTTACCAGTTAAAAGGGAACAAAAAAACCAACATACATAAATACATACATACTTACACATGCGGTAAAAACATAACCCTCCATTTGATAATCAGGTAAAAAGAATAAGAATTCCATTCTTTCACCTAAATATAGGATACAGTAGAAATACCAATAAATTAAGTAATAAAATGCTTTCAGTAAATAAAAATTGGTAAGTCATTCACTCAATATATCATAATACCGTACGACGAACTTTTCACTGTCTATGTTTTATGACAGTTTCCATGGCAGCGATATCCTCTTTACCAAAGGGCAAACATTCGTGTTAAAAACGGCTTACATTCTAGATATACAAGTAATATTTGAACATTATTCAATACTAGTGACCGTGTGCATAATCACTTGCAAAAGCATGTATAAGTGTTTTTCAAGTAGTGTGTATAAAAATTATTTTATTAATTTAATATATTTCTTATGCATTACTATAAAAAATATTGCCATTATAAATTTTTACTCCACATAACTCGCCTTTGCAAGCTGCAAAATATAAATTTCAGTGTTTTTTTTCATTGTTTATTTATGTTGTGTGCAATAAAGAATTAAAAAAACTATAATTATATCATATTTCATGTAGAAGTCTATATTATGTGCGTAAAGATCATCCTGTTAGGCGTAGATTTATATATGTACGATTAGCCTTCTCATCACCATCTACAGTTGTGTAAACTGTATATTTTTTGCAACATATATTTCATTTAATAAATTTTTTCAGAAATTTCTACTATCCTTCTTATAAACATAAAGAAACACAATTTATACATTCAAAGTAAATAATAATCATAAATAGACTAGAATCTGCAGACCAATACAACGACCACAATAATACAATTTCAAGACATCAATCAGCGGCAAACGTCTTTAACTAAAATGAGCCAAAAACTGATGTAAATGACAATAAAAAATCGACATCCATTATTCATGACAATACTGTGACGTATATACAGACAGATGAACATTCGAACAGGCACGCGGCAAACAATTGTAGTAATTTCGCACGTACAAAAGGCGTAGAGCGTTAGCCGAGCACTTAATTGCTTCATTACATATTCGTGGTTCTAACCGTACTGACGTCAATTTATAGACTAATTGCATACGGTGTTGACGTTCGACTTGCCGCTTACGAAATTATGTCAGAGCCACAATTGACACGAAAATTCGATTGTGAGAGCTGATATTGATCCTTCACTTGAGCTTGTGATACTTTCGTGACATGATATTTTTTTGACAAAAGTATATACCGATTTAGGATTGTTTAATATTATATATATATATATATATATATATATATATATGTATACATAACTTTAACACAATCAGATACATGATTAAAATCAAAAAAAAGCTAACAACTTTAACACTATAAAGAGATGACATGTATGACGTATTTAAAATATTCATTTGTTTATTTATTCTTATAATACTTTATACAGAAGATGAAATATGAAAATTAATATAGGCAAAATAATTTACGTTTAATAAAGTACAAATAAAATGTATATGAGGTAAAATTAATATAAAAGGCTCAGTACAAGTTGGACTCGCCGATGAAATGTTCCGTGCTAATATTTATAACAAAAAAAAAAACATTTTTACATATGGGAGACTTTAAATATTTATTTAATTTTAATTTACATATTGATTTACTATTACTATACTATAAAAATAAATATTCGGTGAATATTTCAAGCGTGTACCTGTTGCTATTATCAATTTATATGCGAGTCTTCTTTAATATTTATATAATTCTAGGTTTTAGTAATTGTAATGTAACAGAAATACACCATCTGTGAAAATTTCAATTGTCTGGCTATTACAGTTCCATGACATAGCCTGATGGCAGAAAGACGGATAGACGGACGGACGGACGGACAGACGGACAGCGAAATGTCGGTAATAGTGTCCCGTTTTTACACTTTGGGCACGGAACCCTAAAAATGACAACATATATCAAAAAAATGAAATCTCCATCCTAACGTACACAATAATAGTTACAAAATCAAAAAGCCTTAATAACAATTTGGCGTGCGCATTTTGTGTTTCATCAAGTACCTACACTTGCCACTTGTATACTGTGAAATGTGCAAAGGGCGCGTTATCATTTGGCCCTTATCTTGGGTGTTCGTTAAGCTAAGCATTTTACGACCTTTTTACAAGGTCTGATTTTTCAACGTTTAGCAGATAAGTAGCTTATTAAAGATTTTATTTTTATTACTTTCACCATGTTTTACGAGTATCGTTAAATATGAATTACACGTATAAATTATTGTAGCGTCATTTTTTTTACTTAAAGATACTGATTCTAATACTGTATTTCGCTTGTCATTGATTAACTGTTATATTATGTTAATATAAAGAAAATCACATTTCGCTGTTGAGCCATCACAGTACACACAATAAGTATAACTATAAACAAGCTTTTTTTAGCTTCGAGCTTTTGTTCCGCACAAGCTTCAATGGCTAAATTTTATTGTAATTCTATTATTCACAATAAACGTTTTGTTACTAATTATATCCTATAATATGGGGTTTCCCAATAAGAACGATATATTTTGAAAATGAAATAAAACATGTAATATATGTTCGAATTTCGTGGTCAATGGCAATTTTCAATTTATTTGATAGGAAATTTTATGTTATTTATGATTTAACCAAAATATCGTTCAAATGATCGCTACGACTTTTTTTGCACGGGTGAATACGATCGGTCCAATTTTCGGTGCAGCATTATGGCTGGTATGGCCGCTATAGTCACTCGAGTTGCGTTCAAGGTCTTGAACCGTAGCTGGCTTATTGGCATACACTTGAGATTTAACATACCCCTACAAAAAATAGTCCAAGAGTGTTAAATCGCATGATCTTGGTGGCCAATTGTGAGGACCGTTGCGAGAAAGAACCGACTCACCAAACTTATCACGCAATAACCCATTGTGACGGTCGCAGCGTGGCATGTTGCACCATCTTGTTGAAAATAAATGTCATCCGCATCGATTTCATACACTTCAGGAAAAAAAATCGTTCAACATGTCACGATAACGGTCGCCATTGACAGTAACAGTACGGCCTTCGTCGTTTTTGAAAAAGTACGGGCCAATGATTCCATCGTACCATAATCCGCACCAAACAGTCAATTTTTCAGGATGTAATGGTGTTTCATGAACTACTTTTGGATTTGACTCACTCCAGTAACGACAATTCTGTTTGTTCACATAACCATTGAGCCAAAAGTGAGCATCTGTAGTCATCTGAAAAGATGATTTTCCTAGGAATTTCGGTGTCCGTTGCCATCATTTCAAGCGCCCAATCAGCAAATTCACGACGTAATCGATGGTCTGCTGGCTTGAGTTCTTGTGCCAACACAATCTTGTATGGATGTAGGCCAAGATCCATACGTAAACTTCGCCAGGTTGTCACTCTGGATAAGCCCAATTCTTGTGCACGTCGTGGAACGTAAACATTTTGATTTTCTTCGACACTGGCTAATACGGCGGCAATATTATCTTCACTATAGCTTGTCCGTTGTCGTGTTGGTGGTCTTCAATCGTGCCAAGAATATTCACTGTCTAGTTTTTGGATTATGCGACGTATAGCGAGCTCAGACGGTGCACCATGACGACCATGTTTAGCACGAAATGCTCTTTGAGTAGAGACAACACTTCTCGAAATATAGAAATATAGATAGAAAATTTGGACAATTTCCAAACGTTGAGATAATGTGAACTTGTTCATGATTAAATGGCAAACACTACTGAACACAAAACAATATAAATGTCAAATGTTAAACAACCAAAATGGCGGCTGTGAGCTATCAAAATCCTATCATCTCTATTGGGAAACACTGTATTTTGTTTAAGTAAAATTTTAAACGTGAAAACTTTTTGTACATTCGCTAAGTAATTTTTTTGGGTCACATACAATTTTCTAGAAATCCTATTTTAGTGCTCAGATATACTCCATAAGGAAATCAAATTTCAAATATCGGTATATTCGAAATTTGATCTTCCACCGCAAAGTATTTATTTTTGTCTGTGGATTATTTATCAGTACTTTAGTCAAGACTTTGTGTATATACACATAAGTTTGACAATATTTTCTTGTTGATATTCAAAATACTAAAAAAAAGCAAGATATTTATATTTAGTAGGTCGACTATCTATATCTTAATCTGATACTAAGCGTTATATCATCATATAAAAATCGCATAGATCTAATTACAGCAGCCGCCGACACTAGAGCAGCCATTCATTTAGTTAGGCGGAGCGTCAAAATGAATTATGGCACTTCATTATACTAAAGTGCTGTCTTATAGTGGCTAAAAAGATCCCATTATGCCTTCGAAACAGCCTCCCTCCCATTCATTAAGTTCAACAGTTGATTTTATTCAATTTAAATGAATCCGTATAAATTCTTTTGAAATTTTTTGTAAAATAATGGTAGGCTATATAAACTTAATTCAAATATTATTTGTCCCATTTGAATTAAAAATACATCGAAGTTATATATAAGGACTGCAACACAATGTGTAAATTAATTGACGGATTATTGCTTGTAGAATGTACATACTTTTTTTATTTAGCTTCACGTTCTTATCCTACATAGCAGGGTAGACAGGAAGTACCTAGTGTCAAGACACTCCGTACTTCGCGTTCCACCGAATCTGAGGCATTGCGTGTTGAATGATGGAACTCGACGCTGCACTTTGTTTTTACCAAAGCAAGGAAGTGAAAATAATTTAAATATAATCACTCCTCCGAATCGGATTGAACCCACAACCGATCGAGTTTACAGTCAGACGCTGTCACATTGTGCCACTGCCACAACGGCGATGTCCTTACTTTGTTATGGGAAAACAATGTTTCTTTTATTAAGGTCAAAAAAATAGATGTTCATATAGAAAATCGGATAACTTAGGTTATTTTATTATTTGATTATGCCTCTAGTTGTAATTAAATAGAATATACTGTAAGGGTGTCTAAAAATTTATAGATCAGAAGAAAATTGGAAAACACATCAGAAATAATACTAAGATAAGTTTATTTTTAAAGAATTCTCAAAATGATTACTTTGTTTAATTACCTTAAACATTTAGACCAATTTTTGTATTTTTGTGTCAAGACACTCTGTTCTCCGCTTTCCGTAGAATACAAGAGATTGTGTGTTGAATGGTGGTTTTTATTTGATGTAAATTATTTATAATAATTTATAAATTCTGACTATTTACTTTCAAATTTGTTTTTAGTAAGTAATTGTTATTCATTATTCTGTATACAACAGAAAATCGAAAATATATTATTATTGCGCGTAATAAATATTATTTACTTTACAAAATGAAAGCACAACATCAATCATCAAATTACACCATAAACTTAAGGTAATATCTGCGGAACGCGCTATAGAGTGTAAAAAAGTTACGCCAAATTGCTAACTAGAAAATTGGATACTTAAACAAGCCCGCATAATAAAAGTTGTATACGACACTGCCTTGCACAGGAATAAAGACTTAAAGGTTATTGAGATTATATCTAAAATATCTGAAACTGACGCAAAACGTGGAAAATTTATTAGTAGTTATGACTTCGAGCTGTGTCAGGGAATTTTCCTACCTTTGATTTAATTGAAAAGTTTGTCCCACTAACCACGTAGTTGGGAACGGGCCTACCTTTCTTCATTGCATTATATATTGTATGGTAATTTATACTACATTGTACTAATTAATCACCGAATGTTTTTCTAACAAATCTAATTTAACTACTATTTTTTTTTATTTTAGTTATACGCTCTTCACCCTACATAGCAACGTAGACAAAAAACTACCTAGCGTCAAGACATTCCGTACTTCGTTTTCCGCCGAATTCCAGACACTGCGTGTTAAGTGGCGAAACTGAACGCTTTTTTTTCTTAATAGTGACCAGGTGTCTTTTTCTCTCTCAACCTCTTGCGGAGGGAGAGGGGAAACGGTTTCAGGGCTGGCCCTCAGACCGTGGTCTCATTCGCTACCCACGAACTTGGGTGGGTCTTCAGGGGAAGCCGCACGACGGCTGTGGTGCGGAATTCCATAAGGGATTAGGTAAAGCGGAGGTTATGAAAGAGGGGGGGGGGAGGACCCGGACGAGCCACCCAACCGGATGAGACCCTCAATTATTCGACCACAGCAGCCGCTCTGGGATCAGGTAAGGGTAGGAGTAAGTCTCTTGGGAAACCCATACGGTCTGGTGTTCTGGTATGGTGAGGAGCTATCGCTCCTATAAATCTGATGTTGACGAATTCGGACATATCAGCCCGGGCGAAGATGTTAATTGCCAGTCTCACTATGAGATATTCTAATAGCTCGATGCGGAGTTCTCTATGCAGAGTCGCATTCCTCACGCATCGAGGTGCTTGGACTGCTCGACGAATGGCAATATTTTGCACAGTCTGTAGATGCTACTGCGAAGCTGGATATACCACGAACTACCCCCTGGGTTTCTACCCTCAGGGAATGGAAGGGGTCAAGGTCCGGGATGGGCTTGTGGACAATGTTCGTCCTAATCGCCATAGAACTCCTGGGCGAGGGCCTCAAAAAGCTTGTGTGGTAACAGGTAGTCCCCTGATGGCTACCTTTATGCTGCTTTCAGACGGAAGGGCGTAGGAGTACCATGACAGGTACTGTCTGCAACTGGGTCGCTTGGCGAGCGACCAGAGGCGCATCGGCAAAGGCGACGCCGGCCTGAGGGGGTGCATGTGCGGTTGTGGTGGTATTAGTGGTTGCGACGGTGGTTGTCATAAGCATCGTCGTGGAAATAATTTAAATATAATTACTTCTCGAATGGCGAACCCACAACCGATCGCGTTTAAAATCAGACGCTATCTCACTGCGCCACGGCCGGCCTATAACTGATTACTTAAATATACTAAAAATCATAATAATTTCTTAATAAAAAAGTATAAAATCAATATATAATATAATAAGGGTACCTATACTAAATAAAAAAATATATTACATTAAAATAATTGAAGGAAATGAATATTTCCCAGAAATCATTAGCCGTTCAAAGGTTTTTCTTTTAACAAAAATAAATATATATAATAATAGTCCCAACCTTTACATTTGCTATCAATTATGTAGCCTCATCCTTTTATTGGGAAAAAGCTTAATTTCGTAATGTGACCCAGGCAACTCCCGCCTTACTTTTGGTACTTTGAGGAATAAGTTAAAAATAAGAAACGAAGAAACCTCAATTTATTGTAAGTGCCATACATGGAGTATATGTATCTTTTTTTATTTTTCACCTCTATACAACAAGTTATTTATTATTTAAGTAAAGTGTACATATTAAAAAAAACAGTTTAAACATAAAATTTGACAGGATTTTGTAATATAATTTCACTCCTGCACACCTTGCACATGAAACAACAACGGTTCTGACACATGATGTAAGCTAAACCACTAAATCATTCACCATCGAGTTCGATTCCCACTCGCGGGAAAGTTTCATGTATTCGCTGTGGTAAGACAATGCGCGACGTTCACTTCCGCACCCAACACGCAATATTTCGAATTCGGCGGAAAGCGGAGTGTAGAGTGTCTTGACACTAGGTATTTCCTGTGAACCCTGCTATGCAGGATAACAGCATGAAGCTAAAACAAAGAACTTAAGCACTCGGCCGTTTAATATAAGGTTAGACAAATTATTATTGCCTAAATAATTTTTTTATTAGTGAAATTAGGATAATTTATTAGTGAAAATTTTCAAACTTAATGTTAGCCATATTATTATGTAAATAAATTGTTATTGTTATTGTAAGCTCAAACTAATGTACGCATTATAAAGTCCTTTAAGTTCGATTAACTGTGGCCGCCATAATCAAACAGATGATGATGTTTGTTCAGTCAATATGCTAATGACCCTTACCACCCCTCTACTAAGATTAACCAGTTAATACGGCGATACACCTACATAGTAAATTGATCATACTTAAGTTCTAGAGTAGCGAGCTTTAAGCAGTGGCACTTGAAATGTGATTACACAAGGAATGCTATCGATTGACACTGCTGATGGCAGTGCGAATACTCAGTTAAATTAGTAAGTTTGTTTGATTTTCACGTTTACACATATCACAAAAATAAAACTATTTTTAATATATTCTGAAAGAATATACAATCTTTAAGACTTTATATAATCTTTAAGACTATTACTTTATTCTTAATGAAATACACTTAAGAGACGAAAATGCTAAAAATATATAAAGACGTAGATTTACGCATTATTCCTCATACCAAGAGTGTCAGAGAGAACCTAGTCTTAAGATACTCCGTTTTCCAATTTCCGCTTGAACTTGAGACTTAAAGAACATTTCTCAGAGTAGGGTTGAAACCATAATCATCTCGTACAATCTGAGCGCCAATAGGCTTTAATACACTTACTGAAGAAATATTAAAAACGGTAAGAAAATATTCCATAAAAAATGCTTCAAACATTTGATAAAACACTGTCGAGACGATCCCATAACAAGTTTGCGATGGTAATCTACAAAAACAAAACGAGGTCAGGCAATACACCAATATAGCGTGCTATTTGCGGTTAGAATCCGAACGAGCATTTTAAACCCCCCTACTATTTGCCTCCATAATGTTTCAGACCGTATATTTTCAACTTTCAATAAATTGATTTATTATTTGCCCAAAGCTTTTACTGGTGACATCTGTAATTATATTAAGTCAATGTAGAAGGTAAAACGTCACAAAAAGCTTTAAAAAAATTCTTTTTAATCTGCCAAAGCGATGTCTGTTACTTTTTATCTTCATTTTATTTCCTATACAGATAGCATACTTAAATAAACACAAATAACAAAAATAAATTATATAGGTTGTATGTTAAAGAAATTTCCTTTGGGTTGCAATATATACTTTGAAAGTGAAAAACTAGTTTCTGTTAGTTAATTACAAAAAAAAAAGAATATTTTATTTTTTTAATTCTATTACTTAATACTATTCTTTAAGTTATTTAAAATTTATATTTAAATTATCTAGTACAGCTGATCAATGGTCGCTGGTTTTAGTAAAATGTTTAATTGTCGTCCGATCCCGGTTTGACTATTGTTGTTGGGTTGAAAATCATGAATAATTTCTATGTAGGCGACGAAAAGTTTTTAAACATTTTACTAGGCCTTTTCGGGGAATTAAATTTCAATTTATATTCATATTGGCAGTACAAATCGGATGCACTGACGCGTCGGCCCTAAATATATTCGGTTCATTCAATTATTGGTTTTCGTTGATTACTTGCGGTTTTACGATTTTTAAATTATTTCCATTATATACTTTGTCTTAAATCCGGCACAAAATCACAAATTTTGCACTCTTTCATGCTTTACAAATATACGTATATGTAAAAGATAAATTAATTGTAGTCCGTTGCAACAGACACATATTGGCACAGCGGCTGACTATAAACATGATTCGTTATGGATTTGATTCTCAGGGTGATGTAATATACATAAAAAGCATTATAAGACAAAGGGTTGAGCTCTGCCACTTAAAAAGCATTGTCTAGAATTCGAGCGGACTAAGTTTTCTCTGTATAAAATACATCAAGAAATATAACTAAAAAATTCAAACAAATTGGAACCTACAAAATTTGAACGTAGTTTCAATAAAAAAAGCATTGCGCAATTTATTAAATGTACCAAAAATATTCTATTAATTTCTACTTAGAAGTATTAGCAAAAGAATGTTGACATAACTTGAAAATTAAAATTTAAAAGTTTCAGTCTACAACAAAAAAAATAATCAGTACTAATAAGTAAAATTTATTTTCTGAAATATATTGAATATTTAATTACAATAATATATTATAAAACAATAAAAAAAAAATGTAAAAATGTTTTAAAACTTTGAACAAACCAAATTTCATTTGCAAAAACTGAAAATCCTATTTGCAAGTTTCAAAAGAATACAACCATTCGGCGCCTAGATTTGCATTTCATTATCACATGATGAGATAACAATATGTTATTTTTCAACATTTTTCGTGAGCTTTCCACTCGGTACGGCAAGTTAGGAACTCGACGCTATGATTGCATTAACGCTCTTAGCAACTTTATCCATTTGCTTTGTTTACACTCGAGACAGGTTTTCGCGGAATTTTAACTGAAATTTCGTTTTGTGCATCCTAATAGGGTTTTATGTGAAACTATATTTTATGGTTTGTAAAACGCATAAATTAGGCTTACAGTATTTACTTACATCTTTTACGGACTTCATCCACATTATGAATTTCAACTTGTATACTTTACAAAATCTGAATAATATTATAATACATATTCTTTAACATTAAATGATAACTTTGAGAAAATAAAAAAATTACGTACATAGTGGTCGACGTTTATAAATCTCGCTACTATATTACATAGATAAAGTTTTAATATATGTTTTTTATCTTCACATAGCGCAAAAGACAGAATTGTAGGCTGAATCTAGACCTAGTGTCAAGACACTCGTACTCCGCTTTCCGCCCAATTTGAGACATTGCTTATCGAATGGCGGAACACAACGCCGCGTCTTATCTTACCAGAGCGTGGAAATGCAAATATTTTTTGTTAAATATTTCACCCGAGTGAGAATCGGCCCCACAACCGATCGCGTTTACAATCAGAGGCTGTCTGTCCCACGGACCCACGACCGGCCTCTCAATAATATATTATCCTAATCAATCGCAATATAAATATTTATACTAAAATATAAGTAAATATTACTTGTAAGAGCAGCGATCACTTATTCACAGGACCTATATCATTTTCTTATTTTTTTTATATATCTTTATATATATCTATATTATCTTTGATTTTACCACGCATACTTTGCTTTAATATTTATTTTTTTTGTAACTATAACCTTTTCCCGTATAGCAGCTATTAAAGTTTCACCCTTTATCCCGCATGGTAGGGTATTTAGAAATAACCTAGTGTCTAGATACTCCGTTAAGTGCTTTCTGCGCGACATTGAAACATGTGTTGAGTGGCAAACTCAACGCCACGTTTTGTCTTACCAGAGCGGAGAAATGATAATAAATTTTAAATATAACCTAGTAAAAGATAGTTACAAGAAAAGCCCTAAGCGGACGTAGAACTCACAATCTTCGCGTTTACAATCACACGCTGTCACTTAAATAATATTCTCAATACTACAATTATTTTCATTTTAAGAAATATATAGTAAGAGAGTTTTCTTAGCTCGTTGATTGTATAATTTAGTTATCCTCAGCTAGGAGAGGCGAGTTGTTAGTTAATAAATAATTTTATTGTTACATTAATTTAAAACGTCGCTGTTAGCTTCATCTAGAGATAGGGTAAAGTACGTTGTTAATTATTTCGAAGCAATTAGAAAATATATTACAGTGAAAGTGTTTTAATTTTACATGTGGGAATCATAAAATTACTTTATATTTGGTATTTTTATATCTACATAAAATACCGTTAAAATTATATTGACAATAACATTATCAAAATTATCTATTTATTTGAGCTTTACACTTTTGTCTCGCATAGTAGACATCTCTCTCTATCTCGGTAGACAGGAGGTACCTAGTCACTCTCCGTATTTCGCTTTCGAGACATTGCGTGTTAAATGGATGAACTCAACGCCGCGTTTTGTCTTACTAGGGTAGGGAAATGAAAATAATTTAAATATAATCATTCCACCGAGTGGGAATCAATCCCACAACCTATCGCATTTACAGTTAAACGCTGCCTACTGAGCCACAACCGGTCTCAATGAAGTGCAATATATAAAATAGTATAGAAGTCGATGAAAAATGATATATTTTGGGCGATTTCTATAAGTTATAATATTTTTTGAACATGATATGATTTCGAATTAAAGTGACTAGACTCAAAATTTATTGAATTTGACCTGGTTCTGTTTGATTAACACAACATTCTAATAAAGAACTATGACATATTCGATAAATTTTGAATTGAGTCACTTTAATTCTAAAGGGCGATATAATTAATATTTTTTTTATTATTGTACAAAAGTAAATATTTAAATGAACTGGACATTAAAAACCGCTATAATATTCTTATTATAATCAGCTTATTAAAATATTTGTAATTAATTGTTATCAAATATATGCTGTCCAAGTTAATTTCGTAAAACGTCCTGACACTTAACGCAGATTAATATAAACCAAATAAAGTGATACATGACTATTACATAATATAGGTACCTGCCAGTTTTATCTCGGTAACGATCAAACCTTAGGATCCCATTTCACACAACGCATTTCCATACGCAATAAATAACGCCGTTTCGCTATACACACTCGTATATTTATCATATATATATGTATATTCAAATATGCTGGCCCTTGAAATCGCATTAACTTGAGGTGGCTGTCGGTTTTCTTTAACGAGATTAAATGTATTGCAGAGTTTACATTTAAACAAACTAACGTTTGCTCTATAATTTACTTAGATTTTTATTTTATTAATATAAAAAACCAAAAATACTAGATTTTGTTTGATTTCCATAACACAAAATATAAAATTAATATGTTATAATAAATCAAAAATCACCAATGAGAAAACTTTTACAGCTTATTGCAAAATTAAAAAAAAAACAATAAAAATTATAATTGAACAATCGTTCATTCATTAAGCATTGTAAAATGTGCTCTACTTTTTACGCCTGTCACCCATACGAAAAGCTTTTATGATATTTTATGATGGCTTTATAGTTGATTCGTGTGCAGAATTCGTAATTTGTAATTAAAAACGAACAAAACGTCGGGCCTTCGGGCGTGCTCAGCCTGCATGCAAAAACCTTTTTGAAAGATGTTCCTCGGGATTATTTATAGCTTGTAGCTAGAAAATATCCCCACGAAAACAAGACGTTTACGATGTAATGTCAACCGGACAAAATTTTGGTCCATTGTCGGCGGCTTCTTGCTCCCTA
Source organism: Dryadula phaetusa (assembly GCA_032432895.1). NCBI lineage: Eukaryota > Metazoa > Arthropoda > Insecta > Lepidoptera > Nymphalidae > Dryadula > Dryadula phaetusa. Next base: position 5,363,209 of record JAOYRS010000038.1, read on the forward strand.
AAATATTGTTAAAGTCCCTAATTAAAGTGCCATTGAATTATTTCCTCCGGTGGTATTCGATGAATTTTGTTGGTAGACTTTGGGGTAGGAAAGACGTAATTTAAGCTTTATTATGGTTTTATTGCTTAGCGTTCCATACGAGAGGAATCATTATAGTGCTATGTTAATAAAAGGAATGATAAATGTCACTTTGTAATAGAAGTAAATTTTGATAGAAATACATATTTATATATAAGTAATCTTTTAAAACATTATATACTATGATAACATTGAATATGCAATAAATCTTTTTGAAGATTTATAAGTAAAGAATTTGGAATATCTCGGCCAAACGCAAGTGTTTTGTCGTCATCGTAACTCTTTGTTGTACTCTAACCAACCGTGAATAAGCCCACTATTCGCCGGAAACGCAGTCTAGACTAGACAAATGCATTACAATTAACATTATTTTTATTTATATAGTTTAGTATTTTTTAGGTGTTATCCCACACTTATGATTAGAAAACATTTTTAAAAAACGTATAAAAATTTGAACGCAGCGGGTTGCGTACCCGCACGTCTTGGGAACCCTCCAAAAACAACCGTCTTGGTTGGTCTTGAAGGCGCGGGTTCGAAAACCGTTTTTTCAAAAATGTATTTTTATTTATTATATAACGAAAGAAAAATAATTAAATATATATAAAAATAAATATTTTTTATTCTATTAGTTACAATGAAATTGTAAACGATAATTAAGTCCCCCAACTCCTGTCCATATAATAGATAGGTTTGCATCACTATAAATTGGTGACCACATTTTATCGCAATGTGCTTTGAATTTGTCCAATGTAACCGAGCTATTTGTTAACACCGTTGTTACTTGCACATAAAATTGGCAGCTAGCCATAGTATTGAGCATTTACGCTCTATATTGTTAAGTGTTTCACGAACTAAAATAATCGCATGTTAAAAGATCTTTTAGCCCGCAGCGTTGGTTTCGCCACTCAAAACGCTATATTTCATGAATGAAAATGCAAGAGCAAAGAAGAACTTATCAGAAGATTAGAATTTGCATTATATATTAAATCAGGCGATTCATTATAAAGAAAACTTAGCAATAAGATCTTTGATTTTCACAATTATAACATAGTTTAAATGAAACTATTTTAAGCGCATTAATCACGTATTAGTCCGAGGTCACAAGAAGACTCTGAGTCTACCTGTGACCATGAATTATGACCATATAAATGTCAGGTTTTCAAAAATATATTTTCGAATACCAAAATATATGCGATTAATCCATTTAAAATAATTTCATTTAAAACATAGTAACTTTTAGGTATATCAATATTAAAACACATTGTAACTTTATCTTAAAATTCTGGAATAATATTCAAACCTTTATGTATTACATTTTAATGTATAGGCCAATAGAACAAGTATTTATTACACGAAAACAATCTTAGGAGCTAACCTCAGTTTTATTAGGGAATATAATATTATAGGTATTATACTATCTATCATAATCTAAATAAACTATTTATATTCTATCTATAAAAATAATTTCAAGCTTTTATCCCGCATAGCAGGGTAGACAGAAAGTACCTAATGTTAAGACACACTGTACTCCGCTTTCTGCCGACTTTAAGACACATTGCGTGTTAAGTAGCGAAACACAACGCGGTACTTTGTCTTATCAGAGCGAGGAAATAAAAATATTTTAAATATAATCAATCCCTCGAGTGGGAATGGAACCCACAACCGTGTTTACAGTCAGACGCTGTCGCACTGGGCCACGGCCGGTCTGATAAAAAAAAATAGTAATATTATGATAATGCAAACTCATAGCCTTACATATTATATATACATATGTGATTAAGGAAACCGGACCGGAAAATTACTAACATATATTTAAAAATATATTCTATTTGCATTTAAACCCGCATGTTACGATCTAGCGCCTTACGGAATATAAACCAATTGTATGATGATATCAAATAATTTAAGATTTAGTATAGTTACTGTTATTCTATTTCTTATTTCCAACAAGAGAATATTGGAGCACATTCTGGCAATCTTAACACGCGGCAGCGGGTCAATCCAAGTTCATGTCAACAGTCTGATGACGGATATCGTAATGTATTCATATTTGGAATCACCTTTAAATACTTAATAACTAGATTTTTAATTATAATAAAACAATATTTCGTTTTTAACCGCTCATATGAAATTAAGCCTCAAATGTCATCAATATACTGTTATTGACATAATAAAAGCGAATAGATTTAGAATAGAAACTCAAGTGATTTGAGTGTTTTATATAATTATTCGTACACTTTCTCGTGAAAAATATTATTATTTTATAATTGGTTATTTCTTTACGAAAAGAAATGTGCAGCTGTTTCTTTTAATTGAATCTTTATTAAACTCGAAACTACACCCTTAAAATTAAAGTGACTCGATGCAACATTTACCGAATTTGACATAGTTCTATATTTAAATGTTGTATTTGAATATAGAACTAAGTCAAATTCTATAAATATTGAGTTGAGTCACTTTAATTCTAGCGTGCGATATAATACAAAGTAGTTAATTTAATAAGCAAAATGTGAAATACAATAACAAATAAAGATATTTTTATGTTTTAATGTGATTATTTTAAAGAATATAATTTGAAAAAAAGTATCCAAAGGATACCCTAAGTCTTAATTTATTTATTTACTGAAATATAGATAAACAAATTTTTGATTGCACGTGGAATTTTGTACTTGACATTTATATCTTATTTTATTCTCAATATTAAACTTGGCACTCATTTTCACTTTTGTAAGTTTTTCATGGGATAATTTAAAACCTAAGATACGACGAGTTAAGATTATACGAGTATGACTAATTTTTAATATTACTTACTACATAAAATACTGTATTTATTTAATTCATTTTAATAAATATAAATTTCTATTATGCTTCCCACATATATTATACAAGAAACATTTTAAAACAATAAGATTAGAAGTAAGTGATATCTTACATAGCAAATAATTATTGTTAATTATTGGAAATAAATGTTTATAGTTTATATTGACTTTCATTTTATAACCTTATATACATTCTTTTGTATCACTAATAACAAATCTTACCTTTTATTCCAATGAAAAGCTTCTATTCGTTACCACTTAATTGCATTTACTTTGAAACAAGTTACACATCACTGCTTACATAGTAATTCAATAAAAAGTACCAAACTATCGAATGTAAACACTGCAAAACTAAACAAAATATTTACTATAAGAAGCGAACTAAATTACTTTGTTTTAAAAAATAATTTACACAGTCTAATAGAGAAATAATATGGTAAGAATATGTTAGCGAAGTTATTTAAAAACATTATATTTACGCCAAAACAACACGAAACACATAACCTGGTAGGGATATTGTCAAAACTGTCATTTGTTTGACGCCATTGTTCCCGCGCATGCGGCTTGCACTATTTACTTTTTGCGCATGATCTAACTTAGTAGGTCTTTTTAAAATTTGAAAATAATCAAGTAGTACATATTTCTTTTTACTTTTTTAAATATTTTATGATAAATTATAATATTTATATAATGGTGCAAATAATAATATTCGTGTTCGTTTAATTTGATATTATTTTTCTTATATATTTTTTTTATTTTACGTGACAAAAGCAAAAATATGTACGTTCATAAAGGTAGCTGTTTTAGTTACAAAGTGTAAACGAATAAGTAAGGAGGTCTGTTCCCATATAAATTTATTATGACTGTAATTTTAATTAATAACAACCTATATAATATTACATAAGTAAATATTTTTTTTCATAAATTTGATTTAAATATTACAATTTTTTTTTGCAAGTTTTTACAACGTTCAAATTTGTTCAAAAAACTAAAATTTAAATGTTTAAATAATATTTATGTTTAAAATATTTTCGTTACCTATTTGAAAATAATATATTTTATGTTAATAATAATAGTTACTAGCCAAATTTACTACTTTCTGGGAACACAAATTTTGATTCACTGACTGTATTTATTTTAATGAATATTAAATTAATATTAAATAAAGCAATAAACATTTTTACTGAGTTTACCACGAAAAAGATTTCGCCTATAAAGTAAAAGATTAAAAAGTACCTGCACAAAAATTAATGTAACAATAACTAAAGTTCATCGTTTCCGAGGTAATCACGGAAGGTGACTTACGACGCAAGTTTGCTTGAGCAAAGTGATGATGTACATCTTAAAGTTTAATTAAATTTTTAACGAATGGCCTCGGGTTAACGTATTACGATAATGTTGGAAATTAAAAATGCATTTTTTTAAATTACATATAGCTTAACTAGCTTTATATAAGCATTGTGCAATCTGTATATACATTTAGGAAATATAGGCCATCATAACACTGTGAAATACGGTTGGGCTGTGATATATATATATATATATATATATATATATATATATATATATATATATATATATATATGACGAGATTTATTTTTATGTTGCTTTTCTGATATGAGCGACGTTAGCTTCCATCAATTAATATGCAGTCTTTAATTCTTTCATTCAGAATGAAGCATGCTGAAAAATATGACAGCTCGTTATCTTTACTCCCACGATAGTTATAATACCTTATTAAAACTCAAATCGAAAATAGGTCAAGTAATAGGTTTTTATTGTACTATCTACACAAATTCGATGTGATATTTATTTGATATAAATATATATTTAGTATTCAATCTATATACTTATAATATAACTGTAGAAGGGTCAATTCTGTACATTGAAAATGTTTAAAAAAAATAGTAGCAGGGATTGTTACTACATTAATAAAGAACCCTAAAATGTGATTAAAATAATTTTTGTAGTTAGATTACAATAAAATTCTGTATAATTATTCTTCAACATCCTGAGCATCACACTGGATACTTTATATCCCGGAAAAACATATATTAAAAAACAAACTTAATTTTACAGCCCGATCCGTTGACATGACTACTGTACTAACCGCAAATAATAAGGTTGTCGTATGTTGCGTCACCCATATTGGAGTATACTAATATTACGCTTATTTTTATTTACTAATATTATACTTATTTTTGATATATGACATTTGGCCCTACATTCAAATTTAGTTAGTTATTTAAAAATAATTATTTAAATAAAATAACAATATGTTTAATTTTTACTTATTTCAATATTTACTCATTTTATTTCAATGAAGACAATCTTTTGTTTTAATTTAAGATTCTCTTATAATTAATACAGTTTTAATTTATCAAAATTGTTTATATACAGGGGGTGCTAATAAAACCACCTTAATAAAAGACTATACATACACCTATTATAAAGCGTTCATTTGAAATGTGGTGATGGTATGATGGTGGAGTGTGTGCGTACTTTAGAAATCGATGATATATAAGAATTTGAAATCGATAAATTGATGATGAAGTAATAAGAGGCCATCGTGACGCTGTGGGCCAACGTCTATAGTAACGGACTGTAAATTGTTGTGAGTTCGATTCCCACTCGGGGGAATGATCATATTTAAATTTTCTTCATTTTTTCACACTAGTAAGTCAAAACGCAGCGTTGGGTTCCATCAGCCAGCACGCAATGGCTTGAACTGGAGCGGAAAGCGGAGAACGAAGTGTCGTAATTCTAGGTTTTGTCTGCGTATAGCAGAGGTATACGGAATAAACACACGGTAGAATTTTTGTCTGTATTATTAACTCTATATATTAATATACATAATTAAATTCAATAAAATTCACTTTCTTAATATATGTATATGTTATACGTTGTGTCAATTGTAGGTGTCGGTAAGTACGTAGAGGTTTTAATTTAAAAGTATATTGGTTGGCAGGTTATTTTCTAGGCTTATTATTAGTTTTATAAATCGTTATAATTATTTCTTGTGGCAAAGTCTGTGATTTAACCGAGAACGCGGCAGGTGAAAGAACGAAATAACTATAGTTGTTAGTCCGCGCGGGCGAAGCCGCGAGCGGGCTGGTAGTTAATAAATAAGTTCTTGTATTGGAATTATCCTGTAAAAATTTAATACGATTATCTTAGTACTTTATTTATTATTTACGAATTAATAATTGCAAGTACTAAATTTACAAAAGGAATCTGACGGAAATCGTATTATATGGAAATTTAGCTACTGCTATGTGGACTGACAGAAACGTACGTTATAATATTTATCAAACAAAATGTAATATGAAATATCGTTTCAAACTTATATAAAGCTTACAAGAAATGTCTTGTATTCTTTAACAGCTTGAGAAGTCTTTTGAACGAATTTTACCAAGTGAGCAATTTTATATTACTCTTTCAAGTATGAATATAAAGGTTCCTTTACTCTAGGTGAGTACACGAGTTAATAAGACTTTTGTATTATATCTGGTACTTTGTACACATGAATTGATACAAAAAATGGAATATGAATAAAGCTATACTTTAATAGATATATATTTTGTATTATATATTTGATAAAATGCTATTTGCCAACGAATCGGGCAAATTAGAAACTCGATTCCTTTTCTTTTGTTTAGCTTCACGCTTTTATCTCGCATAGTAGGTTACTCAGGAAGTATTTAGAGTCAATACACTTCGTACTCAGCTTTCCGCCGAATTCGAGACATTTCGTGTTGAGTGGCGGAACTCAACACCTCGTTTTGTCTTACTAAGGCGAAAAAATCAAATAATTTAAATATCCTATATATCATTCCCATAACCAGACTCGTTTGCAGTCAGACGCTGTCCCATTTCGCCACGACCGGCCTCATTACTTTTCCTTCGTTTAAAAAAAGTTTTATAAATATCGCCCTCGTTGATGAAGCGCGGCGTTGAGTTCCGCTACTCATCATGCAATGTATTGATCGGAGAGCAGAGTATCTTAACATCCTGTCTACCTTCAAGTGTGGGATCAAAGCGTGAAGATAAAAAAATAGTAGGGCGTCATTAAAATAATATCCAGGGCAATAACTTAGCAACTAATACATAGGTACCCTAATCCCTGCCACATATCCTTACTAAAGAAGCTAAACATCTTAAATGTAATTAATTTTAAATGGAATAGGCGTTGAGTGTATCGCAAACTGGATTTTCGATTTGCAACGTACACGTTCGCTTTCGTGTACAACTCACGTGTTATATTGCTTCGTATAAATGCATACGATGCCTCGAAGCTACTACGATTTTCTATCAAAATTATGTAATTATAATTTGATACCAATATATTAATACAAGAAAATCTTTGTACCACTTTTCACAAAAATTCGAACCGAGGAGTTTGGAATTTAGCACAGTTATAGTTTATATAAAGAAGGAGTGCAGATTGTTAATATAAGAATATTAATCAAAATCAAAAAATAAAAAAAATCATGCATGAAAATATATTAAATCCATAAAATAAATGTATCACACCTTAATATGTGTTTGACATACACGTTTATATAAAGTGACAGAAACGTTGCTAAGGCAACGCGTCAACGGGACATGTAGTATTGTTAAAAGGCTAATTATTTACAGTTCTCTAGTTTTCAACAATTTGTCGAATAACTGAACACCACGCTACGCCTTGTGAAATCAAATTAAGCTCACAAATAAAATTCAAACCCACAACTATGTCGTTTATTAGGGCGCATACAAACTTGCAGATTAATCACATCAATAATAAGATAAACAATTTTAAGTTCTAAACTTGACTTATCTAAGTGTCAAAAGAAAGTGTGTGGCGTCTACAAAATATCATTTTCATTTGCAATACACATTCTTACTTACCCAAACATTAATTTTATTAATTGCTTTAATATTATATATTTTTTTAATATTCATAATAATTTGTTTTAACTTAAATTTTAATAAAGCATTCGAATCGAGTTAAGATAGTAACTTACCATCGTATTACGAATGAGACGGCAAGTGTGAAATTGCAACACTATGACTTCGCATGGACACGTCTTTAATAAGAAACACATCTGGTTCAATATGATTTTAAGCGAAATGGAAAAGTATAATAAAATTTACATGCCTATAATATCATCACCCAAACCCACACTACACATATTGGACATAATGAGGTATAAAAAATTAGAGAATTCATTCAATAAATTATTATATAAAACTATTTTAAACATATTAATCGTGTATGTTTTGGTATTCATAAATACATTTTTGAAAACCCGACCTTTCGAATACTTAACAGTCCGTGGTCAACCCCGTGGTCCATTTGTTACAACCTCACAGGTCTATCTGTGACCACATCTACATATCTATACGCGGTTAATATTCAGTTTAAAATATTTTCATTTAAAACCTAATCTACACTTTTTTAATATTAATATCTACCTATCTACAAACAATTAATAATTACCTGTACATCTGTCAAAATTAAAAAAAAATTGACGTACTCCGTTGATCCGTTTAAAAAAAAATCTATATTTACTCGAAATTGATATTTGACAGAACGAACTTACCCCGGATCTGGTTGATGAGGAACAAATTATAAGCGTGCTCGTTTTAATTGTTTTTTAAATTAATTGTTATTATTTTTTATAAAAACATATCTAAATCTCATCTCATTTGCAACTTTCTTTATTATTCGTAAAATCGATGTATATCATATTAGCTAATTCCTGATGAAATTCAACGTTTTTTAAACAAACAGCAGTCGCTATTTTGAATTTATTAAAATTATCTTTTAATCAGACCAAACTTTCTATTTATTTTAAGTTCAGAATATATTTATATATACTTCTTTATATAACAGTATATAATATGTGAAACAGCTTTTAAAAAAATGTAGTTCATGTGTTTACATGAATTAGTTTTAATACAAATTTTATTTTTGCAATTTAAAAGTAAATAAAATTTACCGCTACTATTACTGTTTTTGTTAAGCAAAATATATTTTTTTGCAATATAAATTGAAACCAAAAAAAGTGAAGGAAACGCGGAACAAAGTCAATTATATCTAGACCTATTTATTATAGTTTAACGAAAAGCTAAGAAGCGGACCATTGTGGCGCAATTAAACAGAGTATGAATTTCAAGGCGATAGTTCTAGGTTCAATTCACTTCTCAGTGCCACACGGAGAAGAAACTTCATATTTAAATTAAACGTCACATTAGCTTTCGCCTCTCAATACTGAATGTCTATGTTTTGGGAGGAAATGGGAGTGTTTTATATTTCCTTTTTTATATATAATTTATATTTCGTATTATTAAATTAGACATTTAACATAATAACCTTTTGAATTGATGGCTTATGAAATTCTGATATAATATTTGTAATTATTTGTCTCGCAAGCTATAGTTATATAATATTTCGCCTCCCGTAACTACATACACGTGAAACCTTATTTCTTGACGAGTTCCGCTCTTGGAAATGGAGGAAATGGGTCGAATGAAAGGTAAAATTTTCATTTGTATACGTTTCCTTCTATTAATGTTCCAGATCATTTTATATGAATATTTTGTGATGTTAAAAATGTAACTAATTGTTTATTATAAAAATTGAATTTAGAAATACTGTTTAATTCGTTCAAAATAATCGATTTTAAGTTATTTTAGTTGAAACATTAGATTATTAGAGGCCGGTCATGGCGCAGTGGGACAGCGTCTGGCTTTTAACTCAATGGTTGTGGATTCGATCCCGCTCAGGGAAGCGATATTTAAAATTACTTAAATTTCTCCGTACTGGTAAGATGAAACACAGCCTTGAGTCCCGCAAATAAGCGATGCCTCAAACGTTCAAGCGGAAAGCGAAGAATAAAATGTTGTGACCCTAAGTTCTCTCTGGCTACCCTGTTATGCGGGATAAAGTATATAATAATAAAGATTTATTCATTAATAAGGAACACGTGAAAACAACTTAGATTGCACACTTGAAGTGAAGGAAGAAGAGGCAGTATAGCCTCTTCTTCCTTCTCAACATGCTATGCTACTTTATAGATCGAGATTTACTAAGAAGTACACGTCCCGGTACTTTCAGGCATTATTTACTAAATTGCTACCCATGGTTATTCTTGTCAACCTCTCAACCTGTGTTGACTTAAAAATGAACTTATTATTATAGTAGTAAAAATTATTACATTTAAAGTAAATATGGATCTTAATTATTAAGATAAATTATATTACTCGTTGCCTGTTGATTTTGGCATAATATTTGTTTCGCCCTCAAACATCGTGTGGATAAACAATCCATTGATGCAATGAAGCCGTTATGAGTCCGAATGTTTGCTCCCTCGTTAAGTTAATTTATTTTATATAGACATGTCAATATAAAAATTAAACGTGTATTTATTCGGTTATAATTATAATCTGAAATTGCCTGTTATTTTTTTTCAATAACATATTTCCTTTTAAGCTCACGATTTGTGAAAAGCGAAAATTTTGGTATAAAATTTCTACCTTTGATACTCCCACATGGGAGGATGAAAACGTCTAATTAGGATATATGATACTCGTAGGATAAAATTGATAAATAAGACGTACATACATACATATGTATGTATGTACGTATGTATGTATGTATGTATGTACGTATATATGTATGTACGTATGTATGCCATATTTTGTATTTTTGAAGATTCAGTTGTCAGTGATATTCTTGTGTAAAGAGTGAAATCGAGACGTTGCTTGTTAAGTCGCGAACGCAACGCCGAATTATATGTATTTTAAATTTAAGAATTTGTCACTGAAATAAAAGTAACTATTTAAATCTGAAACTAGAAACTACGTTGTGTTAAGTTACGTCAAACTTTTCCTCAGGGAAAGCTCACAAAGTTATAATAGGTTTTTATTTATAATTTTGTTTCATGATTATTTTAATATTTAATAAGATGATTTTAATACTACATACTTAGTCAAAAATATTTTGGACGTCTTCTAAGAGCCCCTGGTTCGAAATCATCTATACTTTTATAAAGCTTCATAGCTTATTACATATAGCAGGGTGGTCAGACCACAACCTCAGTGACAAATCACTACATGGACTGCGTCTTAAGAAATGAACTCTACACAAAGTTTGTCTGTGTCTTTTTCTAGTGAAAATCGAACTCACAATCTATCGTGTTTACAGTCAGACACTATCCCACTTGGCCATAATGACCTAAATTTAATTGATATTATATATGTACATGTAAGAATAACCTATGATCCATACTTAGGCTTAGAACCTATGGTATATATTTTTACGTTGAATTGTATATTTATGATACACTAACAAAAGCATATAAAACAGTAATTCCCCACTGTTTTCGGCAACTTCATTATTAATTCACAATGATGACGACATTGCGTGACATTTACAATATATTTTTAACGAATATAAATTAGTTAATTTTAAAATAGTAGAGTATTAGTGTTGTGACATAAAAAAATAAAATAAATAACACCACTCTATAAGCTCTTCTATTTATTGTCAACTTTAATTTTACAGAATTTAAAATTTCCAAAGCTTGTATCAATTGTGGAATAATTTTTTATGTTTAAAAGTTTATGATAAAAGTATTTTTTAATTCGTAGCTTGTTTAGAAAAAGTGCTGCGTTGAATTCCGCCATTTCATACGATACATGTAATGCTAAGGCTAAGGTGGTAAAAAATAGTAAAACAAGGTAAATAAGTTGGTAAGAAATTTTATTGCTTCATCACAAACGCGACTAGAGGTAAAGTAACAAATATATGGCAGTGTTTAGGGATATTCTATATACTAAATTTAGTTCCTGACGACCTCAACCTTGGGTGGGTGGCTTCTGATGTACTCAAGAGCCCTGACGATGTAGTCTGGGATTGGCACGGGGGTGGGGAGATGGCCTCCCTACGAAAAGAAATTGTGATTAGTATTTATTATACACTGAGTTATTGTTATATATCTTAATATGTAGCAAATTTGTGTTAAATTTCTGTTATTAAGATTTCTTTCAAGCCTATTTATTTAAAATATTCTAAGGCAAAGGAGTATTTGTACCTGCTAGTAAACAGTAAATAAGTTGCATGTAATCAACAAATACGTAGTATTAGTAACATATTATTAAAATATAGCAATAATTCAAAATAATATTTAAAGATTGACACGAAGGCCGACCGAGCTTATAAGGTAAGAAATTCAAATATGATTAATCACTTTCCGGATAGTACATAAAGGTCCTGCAGTCCTACGTAATGTCGTTTTAATAAGATAGCATGTTAAGAGTGCATCATTTGACCCAGATGGAACCGTTCTCTTGCACAAAAGACGTGGGCTTATACTACTAAGAATATTTCTCAATGTCGTATTCAGATTTTTTGATAGTTTTTTATAGTTTGAAACTTTTAAAATGGTATAATTACCTCAGGTTGGTATCCGAATTCGTTGGCTACATATCTGACTTCGTATCTTTGACCATCAGGGCCAGAGTAAGCGTTGGCACCTTGAACTTCAATAGCTTCGTCCTCCTGTAGTAGAACGAATCAGAGCTTAACGGTGTATCTTATTACAATTTGTACAAATCGTCCAAAATTTAGTACGATGATGTAATTAAGAAAAATTCCAAAGTTGTACGATAACGTCTCATAGATCTAGGATTTTTTTATATTATTATTAGAATAAAATATATAGTGGGCTGACCTTGAGGAAAATATCAAGGTTTCCCATATTAATTTATGCACATATTTCGACAACAAGTTCATCTGCTTAATAAATGTCATTTAGTCTGACCTCGGAGATGTACTCATTAGTAATTTATTCTACCTTCTAGTTTTATACACTCATTAATATATATTTATCGATTCTTGCTAAAGGATTCAATTATATTATTAAAAAAGAGTTATTCTTATAAAGTTTCTTAAAGATTATGAGAATTAAAATTATTTCTAATATTCTTTAGGTTGTCTTTGTACAATTGCTGTTATAGTAATTAATATTACTGTAGTCCTTATCTCAAGTTTTTGCAATGTTTTTTTTAAAGATTATGAACACGTGGTCTGTACCTTTAGTTATCCATTTTTGAATGATTTTTTCGCATTACTTAACTAAGCTAAGAATTAAGATGTAATAAATATATCGCCTTAAGTTATTCATGATATTATTCAGGGTAATTCTATAACACTAAATTGTATAAAAAAATAAAACACTCACGCGTCCAGCGTTCTTCAAGACTCCGCTTTCTTGGGCGCTAATGCCGTTGCTGGTTTCAAAGGCAAATTGGTATTGGTCGGGGAGGACATCGGCATCTTGCTTAACGATGACAGCATCAGCGTCAACGGAGCGGAGGTGGGCGACGTCAGCAGCAGCGACGGCCACAAGGGCGAGGATGGCTACGAAGGATTTCTAAGGGAAATTTCATAAAATATCTATTATATCGTTTTATATATTGGACTAAACATGATTTTTCATGAATTTTATTAATAGTGGGAGTTTAGTTTTTAATCAAATTGCAACGATCAAATTGGCAAAAAGAAAGCGATAACTGATTTCAATGGATATGAAAAAAAACGACTTATGGTTTTTATAACACATATTTCTATGTAAGAATCAATTAATATTAAGATTTGTTTTGTAAAAGGGAAAAAATATAGTTGTAACAATAACGAAAATACAAAATAGAAGCATAATTGATATTATTTATGGATTAAAATAGCGAAATAAAATTTATTTCAAACTAAGAATGATAAATACGTATATGGGCAAAGATGCCGTTATACGAATTCATATATATTTAGTATTATATTATATATAATAAGGTGAAGCTAAAATCCCACTCACCATGTTGTGTCAAAGTTAACAGACGATGTGTAACTGTGATTATAAAATAATCGCCTCGCGTTTTATACCCGTTGAAATCATTCGATTATGGTTCTATGTATCAGCATTTGCATTATTTTGCAACAAAGATGCTGATCTTCAATATGATTTGATTTTTTTTACAAGGTGAACATGATTTGTTGGTTTTTCATGGAGAATGGTGATTTTATTAAAACGGTAGGCGGTAGCCGCCGTTAGTGACAATATTGTAAAAAATATTTTACTTGTTAAGTAGTCCAGAATGTGTATGTGATTACCATGTGTAACGTTATCTATACTTTATACAGTCTCATGTTTTTTCTCATCTCGCTTGGTAGTAAGAATTTATTTAAAAACCAATTCAAGACAAATAAAACAATAAAGTAAATATGAAAGGGTGAAAATTCTTGTTTTATTTCAAACAGCCAGCTTTCCATCGAAAGTAAATGTAATCTTAAATGAAACTATTTAACCGGATTAATCGCGTATATTTTGGTATTCGAAAATACATTTTTGGACACCTGACGTTTCGAACACTTTACAGTAGTTTACTTTACCTGTGACCACGGGCTACTGTAAAGTGTTCGAAACGTCAGGTGTCCAAAAATGTATTTTCGAATACCAAAATATACGCGATTAATCCGGTTAAATAGTTTCATTTAAAATGTATAAAAATCGCGAAAATCAAAGATCTTATTAAATGTAATCTAATGTTAAAAGTATTAGAAAGTAAGGTAATTAAATATTTTGTAAAATATATAAAAAATATTGTCTTGAATTTTTTAATTTAACGTAGAATTAAATTTAAATCAACCAACCTGTATTTCTAAAAAATGAAAAATTCTTCTTAATCTTCATGATGGTTATTCTTAAAGTTTATATCGAGATAATCAATACTAAAATTGTAAATCCAGTTATGTAATAAAATAAGAAATACGTGGAAAATTTGAAAGCGTTTGACAAAACTTAGCGTATATTATATGCGGCTACAGGGCCTACTACTAGCTAAAACAATTATAAGACAATATCAATTAATATCATATTAAAATAGAAATAAATACTATCACCCTTGACTTTGAAAAATTTTAATTTATTTTTGAATTATGAAAGCTTTTATAAAAATATATTTTCAAATCAACATAAATCTGTCTAATCTGTATTTTACTTATGTTTTAATATTTCCAAACGTTAAATAAATATTATACAATATCTTTTAAGTCCTTTTAAAGATTGATAATATTAGTTAAAGAAACTGTAACTGTAATATTTACGCACCACTGTTTTATATAGCATATACATTATAGTTATATTATTTTTATATATATTATTTATAATATATATCATATATTATCTAGTATAAGTATAGAAGTCTTGATCGTGTCTGATACCTGAAATTTTAATCTTCTTATAAGTTCAAATCATTCAGAACAAAAGAACATTATTTATATTAAATCATTAATAACTTGACTGTCTCTTGGTAAAGTTATAAAGGCACATATCTAAAATAATAAGTTATACAGACACATATCTGAAATAATCTTTAATTTTTGTGATTTTTACATATTTTAAATGAAAAGTAATCTACCTATGACCAAGGACTTCTACTTAAGGTGTTTGAGACGTCAAGTTTATAAAAATGTATTATCAAATCTCAAAATATACTCGATTAATCCGTTTAAAATAGTTTTAATAAAACATAGGTATTAGCGTCCTTAGAACGCTGAGATGAGTCGAGACTTTGGATTCCACTAGCCCACACTATACTTAAGAGAACAATGCCATTTGTTATAAGTTTCTCTTTATCTACAAATATTATATTCAAGCATTATTATAACGTACGAGTTGTAGCTCGCAACTTTGTTTACGTGCTACCTTATAACGTGAGGTGTTGTTTCACGTTCGCTTAGGAATTTCACACCCCTTGACCCTTTTCTCCTCTATATTTTCCTAATGAATATACACGCCAAATTATTATATGAAAACATATAAGCCATAATTATTTGTTAGTTTTAGTTATTTTCGTTAAATTATTACCCATAGTCTTAAGTTAGTTTTAACATCAGAGAATATTTTTTTTAATTTATACCTACATATGGAATAACACTATAAAATAATAAAATATACTTGTTAACATGTCGATTTCACCCAACTTACTTATTGATAAAATCATGCTCCTTTGAAATAATTTAGATGAAATATTAATATATGTATTAAGCATTCTTGTTTTAATTAAAGACGTGTTTAGATTAATTTAATAGATATTCATTAAGAGTATGAATTGACGAAAAAATACTAATTATCTATTTATGTATCGTACCATCCATATAAAAAATGTATCAATATACCAAGAAAGATTATTTAAAATGCAATTATTAAGTGATTAAATTATAGAAGGCTATATTATGCACTGGATCTTATAGACATGTAAATCCTTAGTAAGTATATGTTCTACAATCATCGCGTGGATGACCACAGTGTGTGTGATAACAAACTGACATGTCCTATGTATATATATATATATATATATATATATATATATATATATATATATATATATATATATATATGATATATGTCAATAGGTCAGCATGTTACTAAAAACCACAAAAAATGTAGTTTATAAAACCCGTTTTAACGTTGGGCGAGGGAATTATAGATGAGCTGACAAAATAGTCTGGCTTCTTGTACGACTACAAAAAGTAACTAATAAATTATATCGTTAAAATTTAAGTTTTTATAAGGAAATCATCATTTAATATAACATATTTTCCATTTGAGGAAAACGTTTAAGTAATAAATTAATTTAAACACGCGTAGGTAATATACCTTTTTATGCTTAACTAGTTATTACCCGTAACTTTGTTTATATTATTTTTATTGCTTTTGTCCTATTTCATCTATTTGTATTTATTGTAAATCTTAGTATGTACTCTACATACTAAGATTTTTATGTCTTATAATGTTGTTTGTCGTGTGTCAACATACATATATAAAAGTATATATTTTAAATAAATAATTTTATAATTATTTAATAAACAGATCGTCTCGGTAAGCGTAGCGTAGGGAGATCTCCGACACGCTGGGCCGACGACATAGGATTGCCAGTAGACACTGGATGAGGCAGAAAACCGAGCAACGTGGCACGCTCTGAGGGAGGCTTATGTTCAGCAGTGCACAGTTATAGGCTGATGACAGAATAAACGGATTAACCGCGAATATTTTGGTATTCGAAAATATATTTTAGAAAACCTGAGTTTCGAACCCTTTACAGTAGTCCTGGGTCACAGGTAGATTGAGGTGGCATCCATATGTCGGTTGATACAAAAATCAATCAAATGTCAATCTACTGCCATCTGTTTATTAATTGCCTTGCGTACTGCCTGGTATAGTCAGTTTATCTCTAGTTGGTTGGATTTGACATTTCCCGATTTTTAGACGAAAGTGGTTGGAAACTTTCTACCACTGGGTCCCGTCTGAGGTGGTAGAAAGTTTCCAACCACCTTCTTCATCATCATTTCAGGATTATATCTATTTCTCTTAGCAAGGATATGAGGTTTATTAACCTGATGTAGTGGTTGGGCTTATTCATTGTATATTCACTCACAGCTGACTGCAATACACGCCCATTCTTGATATAAGAGATGTATACCTTCACCCTAACTCCTCTTTGTTTGCGCAATGTAAACTAAGCCACAGTAATAATTCAGTTTTGAAAACAGCTTACTGTAAAGGGATATTACTTTTCACTGGTCTCACTTTTTTATCAACCTTGAATATAATTATATTTGGAGCTCTTCCTAAAACGTTGCCTATCCTTTCTGTAATTCAGGTCTCATGTGGTACAAATGATGGCTTTCTCTTCGCTGTGGGTGGCTTGTTGGTTTTCATACAAACCTTTTTCTGGCCCTTTACCCCTTGAAGCTCGCCCCCTAGGCGTTATGGGTAGCAGAGGAGGTAAGCTCTCTGAAACAAAGATGTGCCAACGATCGATATCTGTGAAGGGGGTGGTGGGGTATATTCTCAATTTATTTATTTTTCTTTATTTCTAATTTTATTTATTTATTACTGAGATTGAAAACAAATTCGACTTTAGTCGTATGTAATCCTCAGATCAAAACAGACTCAGTCATATTACTCATAATATGACTGAGTCTGTTTTTTTCATTCAAAGGAACTGCAATACTTAAACAACAAAACAGAAACTATCGTGTGAGTTTTTATTAGTTGCTCTAGGCTTTGATAAAATTATATATAATTTTCGGCCATTTAGTAGACAATAGTTATAAAGAGTCAATGAACCACTACAAAATGCATGGTGGGTAATATATTTTCATATTTTTTTATGTATAAGTCATTTAATGAAATACTGCGTATATATAAACATTTAGTTGCTATTTTCTTTTATTATTTACAGCTTTAAAATTTAACATTATCCTACATGGTAGGATACTCAAGGATAACTTAATTTACACTCGGTTCTCCCGGATACTTCGTTCTCCAATTTCCACCGAATTCTTGATATTGTGTGTTGAGAGGCGGAACTAAACACCGTGCTTTGTCATGGCAGAGGCTAAATTAAATGTAATCTTTCCCCCTAGTAAAAATCCATAACCAGTCGGCTTTACTGACAGACACTTTCCCACTATGCCACGATGAGCTCTTTATTTTTAACGCTATTTATGTGGAAAATATTATCTGCAAAATTTTTTGTGTGATGAAAAATGTGTTGATAGACTGAATACGATTAATAACATACAAAAATACATATGCCTATGGCGGGGTAAGTGTATTTATAAAATTGTATAAATATTGAAACAGTCCAGCCAAACAACTTTTTAAATCAATTAAAATATATTTTTAAATATTCATTTCGGTTCAGTGGACAGTTTGCTCGGCAGGCGCTTTCAATTAGGCCCCAAAACTAAAAAAGCTTTTTAAAGCTTCAATGAAATCTAATATTTTGTATATGACTATTATATTTCATAAAACTGTTAAAAATAAAATGAATTTGCAAACAAACAAAACTTCGTATAGGATATAATTTTTTTTTATAATATGCACGGGGAATTCATACAACATTCATGTTTATTTATTGATTGGCTAAAGTATAAAATAATTAATGCATTTTAAATTTTCATATGTATCAATAAATTTTTTTTTCGCTTCGTAGCGCAATTAAATAGAAAAAAACATAAGGAAAGGATGTCTGAAGTCTTTTATATATTCCTTGATATAAATTAAAAATTTGGTGTCATAATTCTAAAAACTATCTTTCAATATATAGGTAGTAAACGAAAAATGATTACCTAGAATGACAATTTTACGCATTAAGGTTTACCAGTACACTGTATTTGTGTGATTATAGAAAAAAGACTAATTAATAATTACCTTTTCTAGGGTGAAAATTAAACGAGCTTTCCCTCTTTAGCGAATTATGTTCTTGCAATTGTTCTAGAGCCAGCAATTGTCCATACGACTCGTATATACAAGTGAACTTTAGAAACTTATACCACGACTCTATCCATGTTACTTGTTAGTTTTGACATTATTCCTTCATTTTTATTTTCGATTGTCATCGTTTCCACTGTACAATCTCATCTGCTGGATTTAGATCTCTGCAAAGGATCAGTCCTATGCTGTATTATACGTTTGTAATGTTTTAATTATCAATTACAAAATCAATATAAATGTAAAATAACATTCTAAGTAAATTAACAATATAATAAGGTTTATTATTTATAAAATCACTTGCTTATCTCGAATCTCTGTCAATTTGTTGTCAGACGCTATCGGCATCTATGGATGGTTTTTAAAAGTTAAATAACTCATTCTTTACTTGAATTCCATTATTTGAAAATTTGTATACATGAGTAAGTAACGTAACGGGTAAGGTAATCTAAGGTTTTTCGAATGACTCGAAACCAAGTCGGCATTCTAATGGCTTATTATATTGAAATACAATAACCATTTGTGTTAAAACATACGAAAATACGTGTCGATTT
The DNA here is from genome assembly GCA_032432895.1 of Dryadula phaetusa. Lineage (NCBI taxonomy): Eukaryota > Metazoa > Arthropoda > Insecta > Lepidoptera > Nymphalidae > Dryadula > Dryadula phaetusa. Next base: position 5,382,982 of record JAOYRS010000038.1, read on the forward strand.
ATTGAAAAAAATAAAAAGTACTAAAGATTAAAAGGTATAAATAGTAGATAATCAAGTATAATTGACGCCATTATAACACATTTTTTTATCTTCACGCTTTCATCCCGCATAGCATGGTAGACAGGAAGTACCTAGTGTCAAGACTCTCCGTACTCTGCATACAATTTCCAAATATTTCTTAAAAAAAAATACAGTGCTGTGCTCCGCAATTCAAGGTTCTATACAAATCTTGATGTGGGCTCTTTTATTATATTATACTTAATAGAAAATATTTTGTCTTAGTCAAGTGCTAATATTGCATTAAAAGAAGAGACCATACAACTCCTTCAAATCATAATAATCTATCAATACACACATTAAAACATATTTTATTTAGTTTTTATTTCAATGTATATACTTTGTAAACAGCCTTACGTTAAATTTTTTCAAGTGCACATTGTAAATATCCATATGACAAATTATTATGCTTAGTGTGTTTTGGAAAACGCTTGAGAATTTTTAATCCACAATACCAAAAACCGAATAAAATTTTGAATCATAAATATTTGAGTTAGGTATGTCTCCCGTAGAAGCAGATAAAATTTGTTTTTTTACTATCATTCAATGAGTAAACGTCATTGTTTCCGTTTATAGTAACTTTCTTATAGAATGACATTGTTTTTCTATAGTTTAAAGGAGGTAAACTAACAAAAGAATGATTGGTAAAGATTAAAAAAAAAATACAACAATTTTTCGTTTTCTTCGTTCAGGATATTCAGAGTCAACTTCAAGTTATCCGTCTAAAATCGAGTCAGGTCATTTCAGTTCTTTAATTATGGCGCACCGAACTTACCAGTAGAGCACTAAATCACTTTGCCAATGTCATGTTGTATGGAGAACATACGAAGGGTATCGATCGGTAAAAAAGAGAACAAACTTACACTCTTATAAATTGCATTTTAAAAAGATGTCCAGTAAAACACAGCAAAATCAAGTAATGCATGCGTATTGAGTTTGCCACTAAACATCCAAAAAATCGCGCATCAAAAATAAATAAATTGAAGAAAGATTCCCCTGAGTGGAAATCGAATCCACAACCAATCGCGCTTACAAATACGCTGTCCACTATGCCATGATGACAACTAAATAGTTATATACAGAAAACATATAAAATTATCTAAAATATCAGATTACACTACAAACAGACTGATCTTATATCACGAGAAATTCCTCAAAGAATCTTAATGTACGCTTGAAAGGACGATAAAAGACCAGGGTAATTTTATATCCATTCATCTTATTGCTACAGCTATTGGCCATTACCTTCATACCTTTAGATGACGAGCTATTTTAACCCGAGTCCTAACCTTTCTTCCCACAGATTGCGTGGCATGACCTCTGTAAAACCTAAGAAACTCAATGTAGAAATGTATATACATATATATATATATATATATATATATATATATATATATATATATATATATATATATATATATATATATATATATATATAATGAGTGGACAATGAACATTGGCGTGTACTAGTATAAATCACTTCCCAGATGTGCCGCAACGACATTGATTTGTTTTTATTTTATTTTTTTGTGTATTATATACTTTATAAGTCATGTATCTATAGATCGGTAGAAAAAGTCTATCTGTTGTTTCGTAAATATCTAAAATACATGACATTTTTTAAAATTTCATATATAAATTACAAAAAAAATTAAATTAATAACAAAAAAATATTAAACATCTACAAAAATTATTGCGGTACAATTTCTGTCATAAAAAGTATAATAATCTCGCAAATGTGAGTTCAAATCTTGTTGAAATATCAGCCATCTTTAAATCAATAAGTTCTATTGTGTTTTTTTAGTTAATTTCAGAGTTTTATACCAATTAATTCGAGCGTGAGTAATAGGGGGGTTTATAGAAAAATGTTAATTTAGTGTTATATGTCATACTTATAATACTCCTTTACTCCTAGTTTAGTTATCTTTTATTCCTAGGAGATAACTATCTAAGTACAAATTGAACAGCCAAGCTGACATGGCGCAGCCCTGTTTGACACCCGATTAAATATCAAACTGAGGAGACATGCCAGCTCCTACTCGTACACAGGCTGAGTGATCTCGATAAAAAGATTTTACAGCCTGCAACAAGGGTCCGCTCACATTGTACCGGGGCAGTATCTTCCATAACTTCCTTCTTACAACCCTGTCAAATGCTTTTTCTAAATCCACAAAAGCACAGAAAATTTTCTGGTTTACAGCCAAAAACTTTTCCATGATCATGCGAAGAGAAAAGACCTGATCCATGCACGCTCTTCCAGGTCTAAATCCGCCTTGGGCCTCCCATAAAAGCCTTTTGGATCTCTCTTGCATTCTTCTCGCTAGAATTTTAGCATAAATATTTACTGCCCAAGCTAATCAAACTGATAGCCTTATAGCTTGCACAGTCTATCTGTGAACCTTTGCCTTTATACAAAGGCACGATGACTGCGCCTTGCCAATCATCCGGGACCTCTCCCTTTTTCCAGCACAAATTACATAGAAAAAAGAACAGGTCCAAGATGCGCGGTCCACCATATTTGATCATCTCTGCAGTAACTCCATCTACTCCCGCTGCCTTACCACATTTCAGACTTCTTATGGCATTCTCTACTTCTGTTATACCAATTGTATATATAGACGAAGAAAGAACGGAATGCAAGATTATAGTAGATAGAAAGATATTAGAACAAGTGAATGAGGTGATATATCTGGGAAGTATGTTTAGTAGAGATGGAAGATACGAAATGGATATGGAAAGGCGTATTGCTGCCGGTAACAGGATTAACGGTGCTCTTGTTGCATTGATGCGACGACAAAACGTCAGCGTACCTGCACGTGTTGAGGTTCACAATGCAGTACATCAGTACTGCATTGTGAACGGCAACCGACGTTCTTATACGGCAGCGAAACGTGGGTGGGTCAAAAGAAGAATGAAAGAATGCAGTAGAGATGAGATCTCTTCGTCGGATATGCGGAGTCAGCTTAGCTGACCATATTTGCAGTGAAGAGATACGCAGAATGGCAGATATAAGCGTGAATGTCACAGTAAGAATGAAGAAGAACGTGCTCAGGTGGTTTGGGCACGTGGAAAGAATGAGCGATGAAAGAATGGTAAGAAAGATTTATGAAACCAAGTATCGTACCCCTCACGGTACGAGAGGTCTGGGGAGACCTCGATTGACCTTCGAAAACACAGTATCGAAGATATTGGAAGAAAGTCAAGTAAAAAGTATGAGGACCCCCCGAAGGGCATGTATGAAAAGGATAATGACTGCAGACGAGGCGAAAGAGGTATGCAGGGACCGTAGCGTTTGGCGCTCCTTATTCTCTGACTACCCCGCCAGGGATAAAGCGTGAAGCTAAAAAAAAACTGTTGAAGTTCTTGCCAGCAAAGCTGCCTTTCTAGCCAGTGGTAGCTTCCTGTAGTACTGACAACACTGACATTTTATGCTATTGACAATGATTGACGATTCTGGTTATATGTGAATAAAGAATATTTTGATTTCAATTAATAATGTATATTTACGTATACATATGAATTGTGTATGAATTACGTTAGCAAAAGTAAACTTGAATAAGTTAATAAATATTCCAATATTAAACAATTTAAATATTCCATGAGTTCAAGGTTTAACTATCTGTTATTTTTAGAATATTACATTAAAAGTTCGTAAATATTTATCATTAATCAGAATATAAAATCACTTTAAACCAGTGAATTACTAATATAAAAAAGGAAAAACATAATTTTTTATATCACACTTTATTGCCAGCTCGTTTCTAACATTTTACGATGCTTGGTAAAAAAATAAAAACAAACAAAAACAGTAAATCGAAGTCCAACAATTAATCTATAGAGGGTTATCCAGTACTAATGTACTAAGACTTAGGCTTTCTTGATGAGAACGCGTTCTACCGCGGGTGGGTGGGACTCGATGTACTGGAGACTGCGGAGGATCAGCTCAGGGATTGGTGGTGGTTGGGGGATGTGGCTTCCCTGGAAGTTAAGAGAACATATATTAATAATCTATATAAAAATAGTTCATAGAATAACGACATGTATATTAGTTTATATTACATAGTTTCATCTATATACTGTATTTCTCAGGACAAGTAACTAGAGTCAAGTGTTTAAGCACTTTGTTTTTTTTTTAATTATAATCAATTTTAAAAGAAAATAATTACTAAATTACGTACAGAAATATTATAAATAATAAATAGTCTCTATTTTTGAATCTTAAAAGTCACCACAAAGCTTTTAGCTTAAATAGTCAATAAATAACATGAATACTAACAATAAATTTGGAATACACAATTTTAAGCAGTTACGTCATACAAAGGTATGTACTAACTAATGATATACTATTGTAACAATGAAAAGATCAAGGTTTATTGAGTTTATATATAAGATCGTTAATGTTAAGCATTTCAAGGAAAATATATATTTTTTTTATTTTATATAATTTAAAAGTATTTAGGCGAATTCGTGGTAAAATATGTATAAAGTGTTTAATAATATCATGTATGTCTGTTTTTTTTTAATTACTATTAGTTATAATACTTGATCTGTCTTTTTGTCACTTATTGCTTCTCTTATTTTGAGCTATGTCTAATATTTAAATAATAAAATTATTTTAACTTTATACCTATTTAGAGAAGTAGAGCCAAGTCGCTTATTTTTATACTCTACTGTTTTTGGTTGAATAGGAAACTACATTTTTAAATAATAACATTATTAGCAAATTTTACAAATGTATTACGTAGTATAATTTATGTAATGTAATGAAATAAGAAAATCAGGAGATGTATTATGGACATTCTATCAAGCTAATACGTTTTCTTAAATAATTAGCTAACTTAATGGAAAATAGTGAAAAATCTTTAGTAATTATGTACTATTTATACTTACAGAGGCCTGGTAACCGTTCTCGTTGGCAATCCATTGTAGGCTGATTGGGGTACCGTCGGGGGCGTTGTATTTGACTGATCCCTTAACCTCAAGAGCGGGATAGTCCTGAGAAATAACATAATGTTAATAACCTTACTATATATTTTATAAAAGCTACTAATTATATAAATCCTATTTGCTTGCTTCTAAGTGTAATTTATTGTTAATTAAACAAATAATTTGCTAGCACGCCCTCCTGTTACAAATATTGAGTCATTAAGCTACTCTTTGAGGCCCCAACTTAATTTAATCAATTGTAAATTAAGAGTAAAGACCCTCTACCTTGCGGAGGTCAAATTTATTACTTTTATATTTTACTCACTTATACAAAATAGAGCAACTTATACAAGCTAGTGACTATAAAACTTGAAGAAATTTAAAATGTATTTAAATTACAACTCTATATAGTACAAATTAATGTACTTTTTGTGTATATTAGTAAAAATGTGATTTCCACTAAAATTCACGTATTCTCCACTCATATAGTATAAGCTAAGACCATTCTTTGCTTTAGAAGTTTATAAAAATAAGAAGCATCTTCATCCTTTATCCCGCGGGATAATCAGAGACAATCTAATGTCAAGACTCTACCAAAAATTGAGACATTGCGAGTGGAATGGCAAACTCAACGGGCACTCAACTGGCACTATCATTTCAGAACAGAAAAATAAAAAAACACTGTATCTCATGAACTTACAGAGTTTGAGTTCTTCAAGACACCATCAGCTTCGGAGTAGATACCGTTGGCGGTTTCGTAAGCGTATTGGAAGTTGTGTCCTTCAGGACTGATGTCGTATGATGATTTGACGATGGGTGCTTGGGACTCATCACCGACGATGTGGGCAACGTCGGCGGCAGCGCACGCCACGGCAACAGCGAGTACAATGAAGAATTTCTAGAGGAAATATTATTAGTAGTCTTAATTTAATATTTTTTAGAAAATCTTGTAAGTATATAATTTTCATGAAAATCAGATTGATCAAAAATATAAATAATTGAAATGTGTTAATAAATCAATTATATTACTGTTCTATATTTTTCACTGTGTTTACTGATGGTCCAAGAAACAAGAAACGGATAAAGGTAAAAAATATATTGTCTATCAACAAGTACTCAAAATATATGAATTAATAGTTATAAATATATGAAGTAATTGTTTGAAATATTAATTAACATTGCAATAAACGAAATATGTATGTTATTTAATATTTATTTTTAACTAAGGGAGCTCTCTTACCATTTTGCTTAGTGGGTTATCGGAGCTGATTGAGTGTCAGTCTGATTTCAAAATTTCGCCAAAGCCTTTATATAGGTAATACCTGAGTCGAGATGCGAATTCATTATCGTCTTGTTTTGCGTGAACTTGTCGCGCCCGTCCAAAGATATGAGACGTGCAAAAATAGATTAGACACTTTAATACCTACTTCCTGGGGTCCATATTGATAAAACAATGTATACCCTTTTCATTTCAAAGTGTTATTAAAAAATATAGGTATAAAATAATTTTAGCACTATTTCTTGCTAATGTGTTATTATAATATTTTTTAAATAAAGATGAATATTATTGTAAATATTAGCAACTTGTATTTGGTACTTGGCTTTTTAATATAATTTAAATTTTAAAATACTTGAAAACTTTACTTGGCTATTTATATTATTGATTATTTACTTGGCTATTTTAGTATTATTTAAATTTTAAAATACTTGTAAACTTTATTTAAACTTAAACTTTAAAATAACCACATTTAACATTATAACAGATTATTATTATGTTTCATAATTATAATTGTTTCCTTCTTCTTTTTATTTTTTAAATAAAAATTATCATTTTTGGCCCGGAAACGCAATAAAATAATTAGATTTGTACAAATATATAACCTTAATATTTTTTTTTATTTTCTCGTACTTTGACATCTCAATTATGATTTTTACAATACGAGTAGTAAGAGAGACACTTTTGCGGTCTTGTAAAATAAACTGTGTTCTGAGTTGGACGTCGCCTCCCAATATATTCCATAAATGAATTCTTTAAAAAGTTTCAGTGATTTTTAAGACGATAGTGATTATTCTATATATATGTAGGCATATATAATTCATGTAGTATAGTCATATTAACGTAACAGAGTATATTTACTCATAAAGTATGTATGTAATATTGTATGGTAAAACGGTAGAGTTTGATTCATTCTAAATACACTATCTTTAGCAAATTAATAAAATACAACAGCTATACGTATTTTGAAAATGACCATTATGGCGCAATGGGACTGTCCCACTGTACGTGATAGTGGTGAGCTTAATCCTTACTTTAGAAGTTATTATATTCAAATTTGTTTTTCTTTTTTTTTATAGGACAGGCAAGGCAAACGAGCGTGCGGGTCATGTGATGGTAAGTGAATACCGCCGCCTACGGCCCCGTGTAACACCAGAAGAGCTACAGGAGCGTTGCCATTTTTCGCTTTGGTAAAACAAAAATCCACTCAAATGTTTTACTTATAATTTATAAATGTAGAGTAGAAAGAACGGAGTATCGTGACACTTTGTAATTTCTGCCTACCCTCCCACTATGTAAAAAAATAATAAAATCATGGATATAAAAATAATTTAAATATAATAAAATTATTAATCTTTGTTCATACCAAATGAAAAAGATGCATATCTAGAATTTAAGCCATCTGTGAGCAACAAAACGTGGTATTATTATCAAAAATGTTTGATATTTGGCCAAATGTATGCAAGACGAGTATTTGATTGTAAAGCTCTGTTCTATTTAACAATTCAAGGTCAAATAATCCTTTACCTTCTTTACTTGTATGTATATGTGTAATTTATTATGGACTCTGTTAAATTTTAGAACAAGCAGTTCGAAATTTTGGTCAGTCGATATATTTTTCAACATAATTAATTTGTATTCGTTCATTGTAATACGTTGAAGTGAATATAATTGAAATGTAACTATTACATTTATAAAAAATATTATATAGTCCACTTTCATATTCAGTTTTTTTAGTTTTCAACTTTTATTTTGAACAGTAGGGTTGGACAGTAATAACCTATCAAGACACTCCGTATTCCGCTTTCCGCCGAATTCGGGACATTACGTTACGTTAAGTGAAGGAACTCAACGCCACGCTTTGTTCTACCAGAGTGGGAATATGCAATAAATTAAATATAATCATACCCCCGAGTGGCAATCGAACCCACAACCAGTTGTATTTACAGTTAGGCGCTATCCCACTATGCCATGATCGGCCCTCGTATTCGTATATACTCGTACATATATTCAAAATTTATCTGTGAAATTAACTTAATAGGATTTACAATATTACGATAGCTTATAGCCGAATTGATTAGGTTATTTAAGGTTCAAGTTAAAAATAAACGGAATTTTAATATAGATGTAATAAATGTGTAAATAATCAAGATAATTACTGCATTACTAGCCAATCTAATTATAGTCCATTTTTTGAGATGCATCTCTTTATATTCAAGTGGTCAAATGGGTAGTATGGCTGAGTTTAAGTCTAGATTGAACAGGCTACATTGATACAATCCATGGTACACTTGCTAGCATGTCCTGTCTGTTTACATGACCGGATTACCACCTGATAGAGGCGGAAATGCGTGGCTAAGCACTGGCAAAACATCACTGGAACATTTCAGTTTCAATAACATGAAGAGTAAAGGTGACTCTTTTTATATTAAAGGCGACATTTTTATAGATAATTATATTATTTCTCAAATTATAATAAATATTTATATTTAACGCCTCTAATTGGTTGTGGGTTTAATTACCACTTGGGGGAATGATTATATATAAATTACTTTCATGTCCTCGCTCTTGTAAGACAAAGTGCGGCGTTGAGATCGTTCACTTGTCGCACAATGCCTTGAATTGAAACACTAAGTTTTGGTATATTGTCTACCCTGCTATTCAGGATAATAATGTGAAGCTGAAAAAAATACAAAATATTTAGTTATTATATAAAAAGAAATATGTAGGTGCGAAAGATTCGTAAAATCGTTCCCTGTCTAGACGTCACGGAAATTGGGCTTAAATTGAATTATAATTTAATAAGTGAAAAAGACTGAAATATACCTTAACCGTTATGAAGGAAATTGTTCTTAGAAGAAAGTTTTACATTTCGTATATTCATTTATATTAATAAATTTTCATTTTTGTGTTATGAATTTAATATTATTTATTAGCAACTGATATTTTTGTTGGATATTTGATTATTTGCTATTATAATTTGATTATTAACTAATTTATTCTACAAATCAATATTTAGAAATTGACACTAAGTTCCCCGCCATTTTGAAATTATTACTCAAACGTTATAAATATTGAAAAGTCAACATTTTAATCTGATTTACAAGTATAAACACTGTAGGCATTATAGGGCTGATGTACCGACTAGTAACATACATTTTTAGATTTTATTTTTGTTGCATTTATAAAAGTAATTAATTTTATATGGAATATTAAAATAAATAATTTAAATATTTTAATTAACATTTGATATTTAAAAGGAATGGTAAGAATATCCTTGATAATAGTATAGACATGTGACGTTTCCGCTAACACTTTATAAACTTTTGATTGACAATGACCGTTGTGTTGCAGTCATAAATTATTTTTACGCTAATTGTATTCTAAAATATGCAATAAAATTATATACTAAGAATGTATTGTCGTATCCTTGAACTATACGGCATAATAGAAACACCTACTAAAATATGAATTCGGGGCTGTTAATAAAACAAGTCTTTATATCTTTTTTTATAGCTTCACGTGTGTGTTAAGACACTTCGCACTCCGCCTTCCGTCGTATTCAACACATTACATGTCGAGTGGAGTTTAACACTGCACTTTGTCTTAACAAAGCGAGCAAATGAAAATAATTTAAATATAATCATCTCCCCGTGTGCGAATCGAAGCTGCAACTGATCGCGTTTACAGTCAGACGCTATCTCACTGCGGCACGGCCTGTCATAAACAAGCTTTATATTATATTATATAATATTGTGTATATAAATTATATATTCCTTTGCTTCTTGAACTCTGATTTTCCATACAGTTAAAAAATCATGATTTGTCATTGCAAGTACTTCTTAATTTGGCTAAATTAAAATGGTAATTATTAATAACAAGTTATTTATTTAAAGAAATAAGTCAAATACTTAAGGAGAAAATAAGCATTAGACTATAGAAGAATTGCACTTGAGACTAACTAACTCTAAGGTATTAAATTAATAAAACTTATTTTACATTTTAAATCAAACTATTTTAAACGGATTAATCACGTGTATTTTGTTATTCGAAAATACATTTAAGGAGAACTTGACGTTGCGAACACTTTACAGTACTCCGTGATTACAGGTAGACTGACAAGTATACATTTTTTTAGCTTCACGCTTTTATCCCGCATAGCAGGGTAGACAGGAAGTACCTAGTGTCAACACACTCCGTACTTCGCATTCCACCGAATTCGAGACAGAACCAACCAACACAGCCGACCACAGTCAGACTCTGTCCTACTGCTCCACAACCGACCTCACAAGAACACATATTTAAAATATAATTCTATTCTTTCATACACCATATACTCCAGGTTAAAAATGTTATCTGAATGCCTCTAATGGAAGAATAGAGCAATAAAAGTTCTCAAAGTAAAAGTGATAACACAAGGCAAACCTGTTAGGATGTTTTGCTTTTACGATTATCTATTACTCACATCAGTAGATACGGCAGACGGTTTCAAAAGTAACCAAAAAAGCACCGTTTACAAAACGTAGATGTTAAAATAAAATATGACACGTTGTTACGTGCGTAGCATATTGGATAGAAAGAACCCTAACATTATTGAAGACACTGGTTTTCAACTTTCCACCAAATTAGATTATTTGGTGTAGAGTAACGCAACTTAACGCCACGGTTTGTTCCACCAGATGTCGAGTCAAATCAATAATCATTGTAAGTTTAGACAGTAACATATCGGATTTATAGTCTTTTAGTAGATTAACATCAACTCTAAATTTATCAAAATTAATTTCTATCGTTGTTAAACACAGTTTATTTGTCTACTTAAAAAACCATATTAGTTCGTGCAGAACGCTCCATTTCAATATCTTTGGAAGGAATTTCATGATAAATTGTTTTGTTACTGCCCGTACTATTTATTGGACATATTATTTAAAACTAAAATTTTATTGAATGCAAATAAAATATAACGATTGTTTTATTAACTATTTTAAAATTACAGTAGTGAGGTCGTGATGAAAACGGGCCATTAGATAACGCGGAGTGATGTATTCGCGCCATCTACAAAAAGCTGTCGGGTTTTAGGCGAAAAGGTCAAACAAAAAAGATTTTTAAAAGGTTGATTTTGTAAATTTGCTTCTAACTCACTACGTTCAGATGTCACCTGACCAGTTCATTAAGAGGATAGTACTCTTTTGACATTTTATTCTTAATTGTATTTTAATATATTATGGTCTAGTTTTTTATACTGTTTAATTAAATGATGTTACTGGACAAAAAAACGTTTCAGGTACGCCTTGATGTGTTAGACTTCCTGCTTTGTAGGTAATAAAGGAGGATTTTTTTATGTGCCGATTTTTTTAATAAGATAATTTTTATAGCATGTTAGGTTATAAGAGTAAATTATAAGCCAGACGAATAAAATATTTAAATAGTTTTAAATACATAAATATGTTCACTGGTTACACAGCCCCGTATGCGGCTATGGTCGGGAATTCAATTTCAAATTTTAGCTTCGTAAGAAATATTTGCATATATTTTTCTCCAAAAGTTGGCTCATTCAGCGATAAATAGCATGAATGACACACAGCTGACACTAATAAGTGAATATAAAAATTGAAGGACACTCCGTTCGCCACTTTGAGTCAAATTTCGTGCGAGATAAGTGGCGAAACTAAACGCTGCGCTTAAATTAAGTAAAATTTGCAATTTAGTTGCTTATTTTGGGTGTAAAAGAGACGATATACTGCAACTCCTGCGGGAACAGGAAAACGGGATTTAAAATATAATGTCCACGCAACTAAACGTATGTAGTTTTTTGTAGTGTAGTTGTTTGTTACATGGACCTCGCCACCTAAAATATCTTTTATAAATTTTATAAAAAAAAAATAATAAAACAATTATTTACATAAGTATCTAAGACACAATACCATTATCACCATTTTTAGACTGTTTTATAATGAACGTTCAGTCTTAATTCTAGAGATGCCATCGTCAATCAATATTTGCCTTGACATATTGTAATAGACCGTGACATATTAAAATATATATAAACTTTATTAAATATAATATTTTCTTAATCTCATTTTTTTCGCAGGTATACATTTGTAACGTTATGTCTACGTTATACATGTCCATAATATGATAAATATTCTCAGTGTTTGTGGTTTTATATGAGTGATAAATGACAAAAAGAAAAATCTTAATATAATCAATATCTCTGTGGCCAGTCTTTCAAAGGCCGATCATAGATAAGCGGTTATAGGTTCGATTCTCACTCAGAGAAACTATTATGTATAATTATTTTTTCTTTTTCTCGTTCTGGTAAGATAAAATGAGGCGGAAAGTGGAGTACGGAGTGTCTATGACAAAGTCTTACAGTATTGTACTCATAAACGTGTTATAAAAAGAATCTTTTGACCCGTTTTGACGGAAAAGTATGAAAAGTGTCATAGTTAAAGTTTATATGCATTTCTACACCATATTTTTGGTAATGCACTATTGATATTCAAAAGTATTCAAATTAATATTACACACCTCATCATGTGTTTGTCTATACAGACTTCAATGTACAAAAATATAAAAATCAATATCTTTGAATATTTGCTAAATGTTCGACATTCCATCTAAGACGCCGTCAACAATATCCACGCAAACATATGTATACGTATACTACTTATATATAACTAGTTATGCTCGCGTCTAGGTCTGTATAGAATTTAAGATCTCTAGTTATTTGTTTTATATTTCTAAAATAAAAGTAGCCTAGGTTACTCCTTATTATATCTACCAGTGAAAGTCTCATTAAAATTGGTCCAGTAATTCCAGAGATTAACGGAAATAAACAGAAAGATAGACAAAGAATGTACAAAAAATGTACAAAAAATATATTTCTTTATATTTACCATGTAAACATACATACATATTTCTTAAAAAACAGTTATTTATATATTACAAACAGACACTCTAATTTTATTTATCTATATGTACAGATTATCAAATGTTATTTGCCTTATTTGTTCCGGGCTTGTGAAGTTTAAAGTTCACTTCTTATAGTAGTAGGACGGAGCAAGACCAGCCCGTATCTCTAGATTTTATTTATTTTGTTTTAGAAAAAAATATACCTAACGAGTTTGAACCTCCTAAAGCAGATTTTGTGAAGGTGAAAATGACTATATTATATGTACTTATACATATGTAGAAACAGTAAACATGTGTTAATCGTGACGTATAATATGTTCTTTCTATATATTATTTAAAAAAAAAAATTATATATATGAAAAATTTAATTTCTTTTTTTCTATTTACTTAAGCACAGAAGTACAATTATTTTTTTTTATTTTCATAAGCTTACGATCCACCACATAAAGCCTGATGTTAAGCGATTTAGGATGTTACACGCTTGCCTAGAAAATATCTGTTAATTAAACAAAATTCACGGTGATATAATTTTGTCATTAGCTTTTTGTCTATAGAATCCTGAATTCTTAATTATTAAACAAACTAATTATGATTATTCATTATTGATTATTGGCAACTGGTACAACCACTTTGACATAAGTTGTAAGTCAAACATTTTATTGGACTTATTATAATAAAAATCGAAAATATCAAAGATTCCAGTGTTTGTAAAATTAAAATGCATAAAATAAATACCTACAACTGGTTAGAAATGCTGTAATTTTAAAAATTAGAAACTCACATACTCTGCTTATATACTACTTTATATAAATTTATTTAGGCAGGTACAGTAAAAATTGAACAGAGCCTTAAAGTAGAAAGCAGTACATATATAAATAATGAGTTCTCAAATATTATGGCGTTGATAGTATTATATAATAATTATGCATATTATTAGAATGTTCAAACGGCCACGCCATTGTTATGACCCCGGATTTGACATAATAATAATAGTCTTAATGGTTATGACCCGCCCGACGATACTCGTCCTGTACAGTGGGTCACCTTGAGACAACATACTTTCGTCGATTTTAGGGTTCATCCATATAAGAAAAATATATATATATTTTATTATAATATATAATTTATTAAATATTTATATAACATTTTTGAAAAAAACGTGTAAAAATTTGAACGCAGCGGGAATAACAGTAAAAACAATAAACTATTAAAATAAAATAGCAATGTCTTATCTTTAAGTAGCCGAAATTTGTAAAAATCACTGTACAAAGATGCTAATAACATGAATAAGTTGTAACAAGTCGTATAAGAATTTCGATGCAGCGAGTAGTAGAACGCATGACTTAGCGGTCAGAGCACATGGACGGCTTCCAAGAAGCGCGAGTTCGAATCTCGCTGCCTTCAAATTTTTATACGTTTTTTTAAAAGTGTTTTCTAATCCTAAGTGTGGAATAACACTTCAAAAATATTAAACATTAAAATAAAATAGTAATCTCTCTTAAACGATTATTTCTAAATAATCTTTAAGTAGCAGAAATTTGTAAAAATCTCTGTACAAAGATGCTAACAACATTAATAAGTTGTAACAAGACGTATAAGAATTTCGATGCAGCTAGTAGTAGAACGTATGGCTTAGCTGTCAGAGCACTTGGACTGCTTCCAGGAGTTCGAATCTCGCTGCCTTTAAATTTTTATACGTTTTTTTAATCCTAAGTGTGGAATAGCGCTTAAAAAATAGTAAACTATTAAAATATTTATATAATTTTCTTTTTTTACATAGCAGGGTAGTCAGAGACAACTTAGAATCAAAACCAAAATATATATGTTTTTTGTGATTGCCACAGACTTTTTTATATCCGTAATTGTTTTTAGTTTATTTATTTTTTAACTTTTCTGCAATCATTGCTAGAGATTGTAAGATAAACTTATTTACGAAGCATTTGTTTTTTTCTTCACCTGGTAAATTGTGGTAAATTGGTAAATTGAGATAAATGTACATTCTATGTTAAATTTTTGAAAATAAATCCTTTGTCTTAATAATTGAAATATATACGTTAAGTGTACTATATACTACAATGACTTCCAGTTGCTAAAAATGTATTTACATACATAATTTTAAATTTAGATATACGTCATTTGATATTTTCGAAGTTGATACGACATTTAGATATATATAGTGGTTTCATACATCGATTGATAAATTCTTCATGCATTTCTAATTTTAAATCTTCATCTTTCTCGCCCATTGTGTACCTAACCATAGTAAAGTTAATGAAAAAGAAAAGTATAAATAACAGTACTCAACGCCGCGTTTCATTTAATAAAACCATGTGATATTCAAACAAACATTCAATATTCAAACTTTAAATCTTTTAATTTTTTTCATAAAAATAAAAGAAAATTGCATTTTTACATGTGTGGCAACCCTACAATGCGAAAGTCTATCTCTAGTAAAGTAAGGTTTGAAATAGCCTATAAATGTCCACTTTAAATAGAAAATACATAAAATTCGTTACACGATTCCAGCTTGCATAAAAATTATATAATAAAATAATGTATTATGTGAACACTATATAAAGGTTAAAATATTACAAAAATATAACAAATTAACAAAAATGGTGATGCTCTACAGCATCATTAGTCGCAGGTTTAAAGTTTTTGACATATATCTAAAACAACCCGTAGTGTTAGTACATATAAATATAATCTTCACGGTTTTCCGCGGAAAGTAGGGTAACCATAAAGGAACTGATCTCCAGCTTCCCTCCAAAATCGAGACGTATTGATTAGCGGATTTCAACACCGCACTTCGTCCTATCAAAGCGAAAAAATGGTAATAACGACTACAATTGTTAATCCAAGTGGAAATTGATACCAAAACCAATCACGTTTCATAAACGATGTCCCACTATGCTGTCATGACTACAAATATAATTATTAGATTCGCTTGATAAAAAATAATTATTTTGCACTAGATTTGAAATACTAAGGTTATAAAATAGCGTTATAATACTACAGAATTATTATTCATTTTTTATATTTTTTTTGTTTTCAATGAATGAATCTTAAAGTATCCATTACACAAGCTAGGTAGCTCCTTAGACAGCGCTTTACACTCAGAACTCTTATGCTTTAAAGATCCTAGTGTCAAGACACTCCGTACACGATCGAAGATCATTGGCACTAGCCAAGACACTCCGTACTCAAACATTTAAACTTTCAACCCTCTTCTTTATTAGATATGTTGTTAATTACAATATAGTGGCATGAAATTTTCTTATATATATACTTTAAATAGATTTTATATATTTTACTCAGCAGCTAAG
This sequence comes from Dryadula phaetusa, assembly GCA_032432895.1. Classification (NCBI taxonomy): domain Eukaryota; kingdom Metazoa; phylum Arthropoda; class Insecta; order Lepidoptera; family Nymphalidae; genus Dryadula; species Dryadula phaetusa. The sequence continues at coordinate 5,399,479 of JAOYRS010000038.1, forward strand.
CTTCGCGCTCCTTAATATGTATGAGTGTATAGCACACAATATAGCTACGTAAAGTAGGACAAGCTTTAAATATTTAACCAGTCTCTACCAAGTTGCCAGCTTAACGCTCCCAAATGTAGATAGTTTTCACAAAATCTATAGGAATCATTATAAATTATTGTCTGACATTTTTTATATTATAGTATTTGTCTGAAAACTAATACATTACTAACAAAACTTACTAAAGCTCTGAGAAATAAAAAGCTACTAAAATATATTCAAAGATTAAAAGACTATCGCCGGTCCTGGCGCAGTGGGACAACGTCTGACTGTAACGCGATTGGTTGTGGCAATTCTCACTCGGGGGAATAATTATGTATATAATTATTTTCATTCCCTCGCTCTGGTAAGACAAAGCGCGGCGTTGAGTTCCGCCAATCAAAAGTGGAGTACGGATTGTTTTGAGACTAGGTACTTCCTGTCTGCCCTGCTAAGCAAGATGAAAGCGTGAAGCTAAAAAACAAAATTAAAGGACTATACGATCGTATATTATGATTGCACACATTTCTTACTTCATAAAGGAGCGCAGTGTAATTGGTTTTGAATGAAAAGGGGGAATCAGAATTTTTACATATTTATAAGAGAGAACATATTACAAAGCCACCCAGGGGGACAATTTATGAACACACTTAGCACAAGAAGCGGCTTATTTAAAGAATAATTCATAAACTCTGTATTAGTACGAAATATTAAACACATATTTTATTCTCTCCGCCGTTTGCCGTCTTGGAATATTAAAATTTTTGTACAATATTTAAAATATAGCATTCGTTCAAGGTATTCCTTGAGTACGTTAATGCTGCATTGAAGAAAATATTAAACCTATGTCATGTATTTCAATTAAGTAAATATGAGACTACAAGAATTTGAAACTCACGGACTAAGAAGAAAATGAAATAAATTTATATGAATATTTTCAAATATCATTTGTTAGTACCTACCTACTAACTTATTACTCTATCTAGTGTAATATAATTTTAAATATAGCATAGCGTTAAATATGTTTGGTTATATGATAATTGTGAGTTTAAATAACGCTCGGCATTACTTTGTTTTTGTAGTATACGATTGTATATATTTTATCTCCATCAAATCCAAAAATATCACCAAATCAGGTAGAAAAAAAGCCCAATAATGATCAAATAATTTGGTTTTCTATTTTACATCTTCATTTTTTCGTTTAATATAATAATATACAGTTTTAGTACACTGTTACCGTACGCATAGTAGGGTTGTGTCACTCCATTGACGACTCATCCGAAATGCGAACCCGAAACTCACAGAAAATCGCTGTCCCACTGTGCCACGACGGCTTTGAAGCCAAAAATTTAGACCGCAATATATTCATGAATTTACTGCGTACTTTACATCGAAAACATAATATCTTTTATCCTACTGAAAACGAGAATCTAAAGTACTATAACTGTATATTATTAGTTTTAACATAAGACGCCATATAATTTATATCGGCTTAAAATCTTATGAATATGTACAATATAAGTCTAAATTCGCTTAATTACATCTGCGACTTTGAAAATCTCGTCAGCCCGCGTCCCTTAAATTTTAATGGTACAAGTTAAGCGATTACAACACAAAATTTGTTTGTGACTCTCATTAGACTAATCACAGTTACCCCACCGCTTTATGAATGTTAAACAATCTTGAATACGCTGTTAAATTATTGAATATCCAACGTGTGTGTTGAGTGATGCTTAATTAGTTTCGTACACTTGACATTACTAGCTGAATACTATTGATTTTTCCTGTATTGCCATGTGTTGGCGATGGTTTTCATATATTTTATTATATATTATGACGGTATTTATATCTATATTGATACATTGGAGTACTAAATGCATATGTAGACATGTTTATTTTTTTAGCTTCACGCTTTTTTATCCCGCGTAGCAGGGTAGACTATCTAGTATCAACACACTGCGTACTTCGCTTTTCACCGAATTCAAGACTTTGCGTGTTAAGTGGTGGAATCCAACGCCGCATTATATCTTACCAGAGTGAGGAAGTAAAAATTATTTAAACATCATCACCCCCTCGCGATATACCAAAATAACAACTTATTTTTACAATGTCTTTCTATTTGTCTTTTTGTTAGTTCCGGCTAATCTCTGGAATGGCTAGACGGATTTTGATGGAATTTTTATTGATTTTCTACCAATATGTCATGCTGATGTCATAAGGAGTTACTTTATCTTCAGTTTTTTTGGAGTTTAAAATAAAACCAGATATACTAAAAGCCACACAAACATTTATTTACAAATTGTATATATTTTTCAATAGGTAATTAATTGCTCGGTATTGAAATGTATTATATTAAATATTATTTTTTTAAATTTTATTTTCGGTCAATCAGATTTCTTAAGTAAATATTTCTAATGTTGATTGTGTGTTATACCAGTACTTTATATTAAAAAACAAATCTTTATATTTATTAGAAACATGCACTTTTTTATAACATGCTTTTTGAATCTTGCTTTATTAAGTTTATATGAAAAAGTATACAAAACAATTTTTTATTCCAATAATGCATTAAAATACATAACAAAAATTTTCAATAGCACACATACTATGAAGTGTGCGTAAATTTTTGTATAAAGTTACCAGTAAGTTGCTATAGCAACGCATATTTTACGCGTCAATATGTCAGCTAGTTGATCATAATTTTGTAATTAAAATCAATTGTTTATAGTTGAATAATTAAAAAAATATATTATTAAAAAAATATCTTAAAAAGAATTCTTTATCAAGGTAAAGTAATAAAGAGAGCTAGAATGTCTGAAACGTTTGGGCGTAACTTTAGACGCAATATAGGCAGATTACCCCCAATCCGGCAATTAACTGTTACCGGCCTTATTCTGTACCTACACTAGTTCTAGTTGCGAATTTCTCTCGAGGTTTCATTTTAATGGGCATAGGTCCGATGCCATCTTGGGCCGTACTTATCTTTACTAGAACATAGAAAATAGTATAATTTCAATATTAACCTTTTTTATCTAAATGTGAATCGAACCCATAACATCGCGTGTATATCCGATGCTATTTCACTGCGCTGCAAATAAGCAATATTTGAAGTGATTTGTTCTGTTGAAACATATAAAAGAAATCTTTTACCAATTGCTATTACTAAAATACTATTTAATTGATAATTATTTATTTATCATCCCTATAATAATTTAATATCAATTATAGAATAAATCAAAATTCGTTTCTTTATATTGATTATATTTGCTGTTTACATTAATTTATTGAATTATTCAACAAAAAAAATCATCAGATATCACAGTAGTATCTTAAAATTATGTAAACTTTTTTATTAAACATTTAAATAAAAATTTGATGAATTCATAGACATATTTTAATAACATACAAACAACAATTTGGCCGTTTGATATTAGTAGATGCGTCTCACGCCTCACAGCCTCCGTGACAGCTCTGCGGAGATTAAGCCGAGATTAACTTCAGATTGTAGGTATATTTGAATGCTCAAATGTCGGTTGAAAAACGTTACGGTTTCTCCCGTCTGCGATAAGGGGCCGCCTTCATAGATATTACTGGAGAAAATATAAATATTATTGTCTATATAAAGTTTACAAATTTGTGACTGGAACGTGACGATTTTCTTAACAAAGTTTTCATTTTATAGGCTTCTAAGAAAGTGAACATGATAAGGGTATTGGGTATGCAATGTTGGTTTATCATTTTATTATTTATACTTAAAAACCGTACGTTTATAAAGAAGGCAGTTATAATGTGATAAGGACTATACTGCTACAAAACTACTATGATAATTGTAATAAATTGGTCTAGCTTTTATGCTTTAGAAGCTAATGAAAGAAAGACACGCAATGTCTCGAATTCAGTGAAAACTGAAGTACGGAGTGTCTTGACACTTTCTTACTTTCTGTCTACCCTGCTATACAGGACTAAAATCGTGAAGTTAAAAAAATGAATATCTTCACTTTTTATGAATATGTAATGTCATAAAAGTAGGCAGAGGAAATAATTAATGTCAACGAGGTCTTGTTTAATTCAATTCAAAGTTGAGCAGAGTTTTAGTGGGTAGGACTCACATAACCTGCATAGCATTCACACACAGCGTGCGGACGCCTGTAAATGGATTTCCACATGAAAAAAAGTGGGATAAAAAAGAATTCATCTATTGATAGAATTTTTCTATACATAAAATTTACGGTGTCCTTATAAGTACAGTGCTAGCTATAAGCCCCACTGAAAAAGAAATTATTAATCAAAGGAAAAGAAAATTAAGTCATAGCAACGCATGAAAGACGTATTATGAGATCTCAATTCTATCATTAAGCTTGCGTTCGAATTCAAATTGGGGAGAAAATCACCTCTTTTTAAAAGAATTAAACTCGTAATCCATGGGAAAGCATCAGATATTAAATAAGAAAGGTTAACTTAAGATTAGTATGTTTAAAATATTACAATATTATAAAACAAACTTTATTTTTTTTTATTATTAATTAAATTAAATAATTTAGTAACAACAGCTGAAAATATTGTTTTTATAAATAAAAATATAATTATAATCTAGATGAAAAAATATTTAAAATAATTATTATTCCACATAGCAGTCATTGATAATCTAGTGTCAAGACACTCTGTTGAAAGCTTTGCTTTCCGCCTGGTATTGAGTAGGAACTCAACGTCATACTTTTGTTTTTAGATTTATGTTTATAGAACATATGTTTATAATGACTTTTGTTTGACTATTACGCAATAAAAGAAAACACAAATTGTTCGTCTGCTATATTTCAGTGGTTAAAAATCTAAGGGCGCGTTTAAATTTAGATTGGGGAAAAAATCCACGTTTGAAAGAGTCGCGATTGGCTATTCAAGATGATTTCCGTTTCAAACGATAAAGTGAACGTTCAATAAACAGTTGTATCTGAAAATGTACCAATATATAGCGATGTCAGTTGACCTGTATTTTTAACTTTAGTATATATATAATTAAGCAAAAATTATATTATAGATACCATATATAAATATAACTTTCAGCTTTTCCTAGTGTTGACAGTCCATCGTACAAATCTATTTGTCCGGGTCCTGTGAGAGTTCGTCGGGAAGCGGGAATTCATATCTTCATGGTTCTTTACACTCTGTTTTTAAGCTTCATACTTTATCCTTAGTGGGGTAGTCCGAAAGGAGGGAGCGCCAAACGCTACGGTCCCTACATACGTCCACATTCATAAATCTCTTCATACATGCCCTGAAGGGATCCTGATGCTTTTTTTGACTTTCCTCCAATATTATCGATACTGTGTTTTCGAAGATCAACCACAGGGTCCTCGATCTCTCATATAACTCACCTTTGCACTCCTTAACTATCGTATTTATGATATTTGGTATAATCCATACACTAAATATGAGATTTATATAATATATAGACTTTGCTGTGCGTTGTCGCTCGGTCAGCAACCAACGGAAAAAAATAAAATATCATAACTGCATTTCACCAACATGACAAAATTCTGACAAAGAATAATTTAATATTAACTGCTTACTTATAAGACGTATAAAATAAATTACAATAATTCATTTAGATGGTGTCGATATTATGTTTTTATTGTATTTTTTATATTGAAATCTGTCGTTATATATTATTGAAACAAATATAATGATAATACAATACAAAAACTAGAGCATTAAATACCTATATTCAGATTTTAGTGGTTTTTAAATGAAACTATTTTAAACGGATTAATCGCGTATATTTTTGTTACTCAAAAATGCATTTTTGATTCAAACACTTTACAGTAGATCGTGATTACAACTAAGACTACGTACTGTACTGTAAAGTGTATTGAGGAACCGATCCTAACACTTTATCTAGCCCACCGATAGCAAACCGATAGACCGATTTTAATGAAACAAAAATTAATTATTTTCCTCACAATACATCTGGTCCTCTAAGAACGTGTAACCATGATACATAAAACAAAAGCTATCCAATGCGCCACTATAATGTCATTATTCTACATTAATTATAAAAAAAACTCTATTTTAAAATAGATTTCGGTTGATCATCGTTGAACAACTTAAGTTAATAGCTTCCCTCGTCACCAAAAATTTATCTGAGTCCATCGAGAATCCTTTCAAGTCATAAATTGATAAGTCTTTGCTATCTTAATAAACAATTTGCATAACCGACTGTAGTACTAGTGTTTAAGGTTTAAAATGCAAATGAGGCGTAAAACGTGGGTTCGCCAATGCCTATTACAATGTAAAATAAACCTAATCATTAATTAATAAAGTTAAAATTGTAATACGCGTTGCGTGTCGGTAACAAAGCCATTCGAGTCCATTAGGCATGCGTTCGGGACTTTCAGGAGCATCCCCAACCGAATATAAAACTGCTTATTGAGCGAAATAATTGGCATAATCACTTAAAATAAATGTAATTCTATTGAGTTTTTCGTTTCAATGTGCTGAATCTTTTTACTCTGAGTTTTAATATATTTGTTATTTGGTTATGAAATTTTGTTTTTATGTAAGCTTTATATAGATTTTTTTTAAGTTAATAATATGAAATAATGGAGGTTATATTTATATATAATAAATCTGGAGGCGGCGTCACTTGAGTACATTGAATGTAAAATTTAAAAAATATATCTAGTAGTTTTGCTACAAGTGTCGAAAAAATATGACCTTTGGAAATTTTTCTCCGTCTGTGATAAAGATAAGAGATAACTAGAATTTGTATAAAAAAAGGCGAAAAGCAAATACTAGCTGTATTTGCTTAAAAAGAAGTTTCAATATCAAATTAGAAATAAACAATATTATAATGTATGTTCTTTTTGACTAACACTTAAAACGCCACTAGAACAAAAAGAGTAGAATAAAAAATAAGAAATTTAGAAACAAAAAAATAGCTATATAGGTAAAAGCAATACCGCATAACATTTTAATCAGAGAGAACATAGAACATTGCGTATTGTGCAGTGGAGTTTAACGCCGCGTTGTATGTCATTAGAGAATGTTTATATTATCTTTCCTCTGGAATAATACTCTGACACTAATCCACAATTATCGAGTTTACTATATTATCATCGTATGACGATCAAAAACAAAATTTTAGCAATTGCAAATATTCCAAATACCGTATACGTTACATTATCAAATTGATATTCTAGAAATGGAATTGAAAATTCATGCGCCTTGCAAATTTTAATGCGCACCCGAATGCGACCGGGCGAGAAATGGAAAACTTTTAGGATCACAACTACACCACGGTCGGAAATATACACACGATTTATCGTGATCGTTGATCGTTGATAATATAATTTTTATTATTTGTATTTTAATGTTGTTTAGGCTATAGTGGCACAACGTCTAACTGTAAACTTGGTTAAAATTTTTTATAGGTTCGATTCCCACACGGAAGAATGATTATATTTAAAATTTAAATAGATTAACCGTGTATATTTTGGTATAAAATATGTGTATCCTTGTCACTCTACCTGTGACCAGGGACTATTGTCAACTCTCCGAAACGTCAGATTTAAAAAAAAATTTTTTGGTACTCCAAAATAAACGCAATTAATCTGTTTAAAATAGTTTTATTTAAAATATGAAAAAACGCGATAAAACAAAGATCTGATTACATTTAAAATTTATTTTAATTTCTCTGCTCTGATAAGACAAAGCGCAGCTTTGAGTGCGCCACTCAACACGCAATGTCTCGTTTTTCAGAACAGCAGACAAGGGACTGTATAGTGTAGCTGACACTATGCGGGATAAAGCGAGAAGCTGCTTTTTGCCTTTTTATTAAGATTGTTTGTTTAAAATATGCCTGAAAAAAAAAATAATATTATGACTTACTATTTTCTCCATTCAGCTGATTTTAAAAACATTAACATATATAGTACATACCCACACGCTCACAACAATGACTCGCAACTTAAGTAGCTAATATAAACTCGACGGCCATTGTTTGGTTTTGGTCATTATATATTTATAGTTTAGAATTATATATTTATAGTTTAAAATTTATAGACTAAAAAAACAATAAATCAATAAAAAAATTACAATATGTAAGTGCTAGTTATAATGCTGGAAAATATATATATATATATATATATATATATATATATATATATATATATATATATATATATATATATATATATATATATATATATGTGTGTGTGTGTGTGTGTGTGTGTGTGTGTGTGTAACATATTTTAAGTAATTTCAATGAAAGCATTCGCTAAAATTATGAAAAAATATTTTTTTACCTGTAATTTATTTAGAAAACTATGAAAAAATAAAAGGTCCAGCTTGCACAATTTTTTTATTATTTCCTAAACGTCACAATATCGAAAATATTTCGTGCGCCTGAAAGGTACGCAATATCGAGACACATTTTTAATCGCAATTTTGCAAAACGGCTGTATGGCTTTTCCTTCAGAGAAGGTGCTTAGAAATACATTTAACAAATGCTCTGTTTTACAAAACTTATTGATATTTGAGAAAAATCTAAACGTAATTACACGACGTTTGACTGTATAGGAAGTCGGTTGTGGGTTCGATTCTCACTCGGAGGAATGCTTAAATTTAAATTATTTCCTCGCTCTGGTAAAACAAAGCGGTGTAAACTTTTGCCACGCAACACGCAAGGTCTCGAATTCTGTAAAAAATGGAATACAGAGTGTCTTAACACCAAGTACTTCCTGTCTACTCTGCTATACGGGATAAAAGCGTGAACGTAAAAAAGAAAAAAATATATATTTATGCAGTTATGTTATGAATATAAGTATTAACCATATATTATGAATATTTAAATTTATATAAACTATTTTATAGCGTATATAGCGTATATAGCATAGTATTACTGCCTTGCTGGATAGTAGGTATGACTGAAAAGTATCAGTTTTTGTATTTTGATAAATTCTTCATGTTTTAATAAAAAAAACTAAAACGATTAGGTTTTTTTTATAATCTATATTTTTTTATGATTTGGTCAATATTTATTTGAATTGAGTAACTTACTTTCTAAATTTACTTTTCATAAAAAATACGCACAAAAATAAAAGCTCGTGGTGGCGCAGTGGGACAGCGTCTTACTGTAAAAGCGATCGATTGTGGGTTATATTCCCACTCGCGGAAATGATTATATTAAAATTATTTACATTACCTGCAAGACAAAGCGCGGCGTTGAGATCCGTCACTAAACACGAAGTATCTCAAATTTAGGCGAAAACGGAGTACGAAGTCTCTTGACACTAGATGTGATATGTATAAGAAATATTTAAATCCACGTTTTTATTATTATTATATTAGGATGACTGATGGAAAAGATTTTCTCTACGCTGATTTTCGCTTGTTGGAAGAAATTACATATAACCAAATGACTTGAAAAAGACATATGTATATACCTATATACTACGTATAATATACGTATAGATACATAGATAAATAGACATTCACCCCAAAGTGTGTAGAAATATGGTAAAATTTCTTAGGTAGGTGAAATCTTAAATTTATAACATTTTTTTGGTTAAACATAATAAAGTAACATATTTAAGTACAGTCGACTACACCTCTCTCCTTTACTATTAAAGAAAACAAAGCACGAATGCATTTGTAACTGCTTGTAACCGCAAATGTACATTAGTGGAATCCAATTCGCAATGAAACAAAAGCTAAGTGTTTTTAGCTCTAATTGTTAACGGTTTTATAATTCAAAGCACAAATTGGAAATTCCTTAGTTATACATATGTTGTTGTAGGGGAAAATAATATAATAGAAACAAGGGGTCGTTATTAATTACTATATGTATTGTTTGTTTTGTAGTAAAACTAAAATATGTTGAAATTAATTATAGAATTCTTAATTGGGGTTATTTGAACCTGAAACTTGGAACCGTACAGGTAATCTTAAAATTAGTGGTAGCATGACTAAATATATAAAAATATGTAATAGCAATTAAAATGCTATCAATATTAATTTAGAAAATACATATTTGTTTTGTTTTTTTTTATTAATTATAATCTATTGTCGTTTTTAAACTTTTTTCGTTATTGTGTTTCATACTCATTTTGTATTAGTGTATTGAAAAATAATAATGAAGTTTTGAGAACATTTTTGTTTAAGGGAGCGTAAAGAGCACCTTTAAACGTAATCGATTGTGGGTTGGATCCGCATTCGTGAGATTCGTTATATATAAATTTACGCGGTTTTTACATATTTTAAATGAAATTATTTTAAAATGGATGAATTGCGTTCATTTTGTTATTGTAAATAATTTTTTGAAAACCCCACGCTTCGAGAACTTTACAGTAGTCCATGGTCACAGGTAGACTTAAAAAAAAGATTTTTTGACAACCTGTCCTGTCAAAATAGTTATGTAAAATATATTAAAGTTATTTGCATTTCTTAATTAAGTAAATTATATTTTAATTATTTTCATTTCTCCTCTCTAGGGAATTAAATGGCGGTGTTAAGTTTCACCACTCAACACATATAACGTAAAAAAAATCAAAAAAGCTTTAAAGCTGAAAACAGTAAGCAGTACCACTATTTCTAAACATAACATTTTTAAACTTATTTCATAGTATAATATGAAATCTTCATTTAGTCCACTCATCAACCTATCATCGAGCTATTACCATCAAAGTCGTAAAAACGTAAAAGCCACTTCCACCTTATCGTGCACATCGTTTTAAAATTTCTATCGATTACTCTTGTATTATATGAGTAATTTCATTTCGTGTTTAACTTTATGAATAAAGTATTTATTTATTTATTTATTTAATAGGAAGCCAACGTGATACACAAAAACTTATAATTACATTATTACATGATGGAACTTATTGTTTACAGTTGCGTATCATCACTTACAGGCTAACTCAACATGGGTTGCATCTTATTCAATGTTTACATCTTATTCTAAAAGTCAATAAATACAATTAAAACAAAGTGGTTAAAAAAATATGTATATAACAACAAAAACGAATAAAAAATAATAATAGTAATCTAACAACAGCTATATAAAAAGAAACTTAATTACCAAAAAAAAAAAAAAGTTGTGACATGACATATTATTGAGAAAGGAAATGTTCTTTAATTTTATTTTTATACAAATTCAAATTATCATTAAAAATGTCTAGGTTTGCTTTACGCTCAATATCATTATAACATTTAATCATTCTACTTATTAGCGCAGCTTGGCCTAAATTGGTCCTAGAAAATCTACTTTTAAAAGTATAGTATTTTGTATGTAATACAAACAAAGTATATTAATACAACACATTATTTAATATTATATTTGTGTAATTAATTATTTATGCAGAATTTGTAGAAATTCACCGGAAATGATTCATTTCCAATATATTTTTATCTGTTAAATAAATGAATCTTTTATTAATTATATTTATAGAGATAAAAAAAACCATTCATAAAGCTTATTTTACAATAATATATAAAAAAATCTCTTCTAAAAGCTTAAGGTATTTACTACTTATTATTGATATATAATTACGATTTCTTTCCGCAAATAAAAGTCAGTCTGAACGTTAATCTAAGTAAACTAGACAGCGGAAAATATTCAAAATATGAACTTTGCCCTAGGAAAGAACTTAATACTGGTTTACTATTTTCAAAGAGTTATTCCATACTTAGGATAAGAAGACGTTTTTGCGTTGAACACATGGCTTAGCGGTCAGAGCACTTGGACGGTTTCCAAGAGGCGCGAGTTCGAATCCCGCTGCGTTGAAATTTTTAATACTTTTTTTTTAAATGTGAAGTTAATACTTCTTTATTTACGATTAAACTCTCGGCAATAACGTCATTATGGCGTATTTTTTTATTTTTTGTTTCATTCTCGTTATCTCGCAAATACCCGCAAGTTGTACGAATTTTAATAAATATAAGTCATCTATCATTCATTTAAAATGACGGTAGATAAAAAAGAACATAAATGAACGTCACGGTGAATGGTGGTCACACTGAGATAAGCTATTATATTTCACAAAGTGTATCTTTTTGTTTATGTTTCAATAAAAATATAAAAAAAAGTATTTATAAGTGTATGAATGAGGCTTACGTTGCTTTATTTGGATTTTGTTCAAAGTGAAGGCAATGATAAAATTCAATTAAGCTAGCGGTATCACGACACAGTGTGAGGGTGCCGCGATAACAAAGCTTCCATATGAAATTGATAACGGCAGAGGAAATTTGATAATATTAATTATCAAGCGTCGTATTTAGTCGGGAAATTATCATAACAGATATCAGAGGGTTTACCGATGAATAGTTTACTTTGTCCTTTTATATGCCAACGTCGCTGTTAGTAGGCCGACCCCTGCGCCCTGGAAAGATCGCACATGCGCAAAGCGGTGGCAATACACAAAACAACGCCTGACGTGGCGTGGTCGGGTCTGTTACGCTGAAAACAGTCATAAATAATCATTTAAAACAATAAAACGGAATATATCAATGTAAGCTTTGAACTTTTGAGCACCGCGTACGCGAATAGCACACGCCAGTACCAGATTGTCAAAATAAACCAGCGCGTCTGCGATGTAAACATGAGCGAGCGTAAAGTATTACTCTTTATACTCTCTGTGATTTTTTATTGCCTGTACAGTGTTCACATGTGGTTTACGACGGGCAATGTGAATGAAGAAAAACCTCTGGACCCAACTCCGAATGTTGAGAAACCGAACGTAAAACCTAATATTTCACGCGCTAAGCATGCAGTGAAAATTAAAGTGATTCCTTTATTCTTGAAAGACGCCTGTAGCGCTTTGGAAGTCTTCACCAAGAAGCCGCAGCAGATTAAAATAAAACCGACGAAATCTATAGAGATGGATCTAGAAAATAACACTATTACGGTAATTGGAATTACTGTATTTCTAGTCATTTTGGTATTGAACGCTTTGCTTGACGTGCTCAAAGTCAAAGAAGAAGAAAGAGCTAGAAGAAGATTGAATCCGAACGGTGAGAGAAGACAGTCTTTATCGGAGTTTGCCAACAAGAAGTCATTGAGAAGGGAATCTAGTAGGTTCAGTTTACAGTTATTTCAAATAGCAGAATCAGTGGTCTCTTCAAATGAAGATAAGGATAGCAAGAGTCGTCGTGAGACCCGACCTTACACTCGGGGGGAGTCAATTAATTCGTACTTAAGTGAAAAAAGCGTGAAAGTTGATAACTCCGCACCTGCATCTGTTGGCGAAGTTCCAGAGTCACGACTGGGTAAACGGCAATCCATAGCCAAGTTGTTTGGTAAGCATTTCAATTAATGCGCATTTTTTTTATATTTTATGTACATTTAACTAAATGTGTTTAATACATAAATATTGAGTATTATAATATATTCATATGCTAAGCTTGAATTTGTAGCGAAACGTAAACATAATATCGCGTCTCAATGCGGACTTGTTGATTCCGTTCATCTGTGAAATGTAAATCTTGAATACTTTGTGATACAAGAAATCAAACTGCCAAACTGTTTCTTAATATTAAAAATAATATATTTATTTTAATATTATTAAATATAATTTAATGGTTTAATATTAGATTTTTTTTTTATTGAGTACTACAAATTCAAGTTTTAACTATTTAATAAATGTGTTTAAATGTATGGTAAATGAATGTTAATGTTTGTTTCTAAATTTAAATTATCTGTCCTATTTTTTTGTTTCTTTTTCCTCACAAGGTCTGTCTGACGACTGAAAAAGTAATTCAGGTAAAGATTTCACAGTCTTAGTTAGATATACACGCACATATAAATTCGCTTATATAGTTAGTAGAAGATAATAAGTACGCTTTAGTTTCATAAGTAGCTATATATTTAATTTATATGAACATATTTTACTATTTTTAGAGTGTTATTCCACACTTAGGATTAAAAAACATTTTTGAAAAAACGTATACAATTTTGAACGCAGCGGGATTCGAATCCGTGCCTTTTGGAAACTGACCAAAAAATGTTATACGTATTTTCAAAATTGTTATACGAACATATTCGTGCACGATTCACGCTTAATTTTGTAAATAGTTCTTAAATTAATACATAATGCAAACTTTAAGATAACGTTTGTATTTGAAACATAATCATTTTTTCTGGTCTGTATATTTGAATAAGCAAAGTTGAACGTTTGCTTTGATCACTAATATCACTTGTCACTTTAGAGTTTATACTCCCTTTTAACTGAAATTTATATGTGTAAGTGGTTCTCACCAGTTTTGCCGCTTTATAAGTAAACGGCTAATGACCATGCATATATATATATATATATATATATATATATATATATATATATATATATATATATATATATATATATATATATTCATTACTCTTATATAATTTTATTAGCCTTAAGCATAAAGTAAAGTTTAGCTTGTTAAATGAAGCGTCTAGTCATTAGCGCCGTGAGACATGTGTACAGAAAAGGCTTCCTTTCTTACGTAGGTACTGCTTAGACTTACAAGTTAAGCTCAGCTTTAGTTCCCATTTGAAATATGTGTATTTATGAATTACATTTAGTTATATAACGTAATTTGATTTAAATATTAAAGTATATACTATTTCTGCTTACGAAATGTTCATGAAATTGAGATATATTAGGAAAGAATAATGTATTAATTTCTATGTAATTGCTTTTAATATTACTAAAAGAATTGTTATTTATTATCTTCTATAATATTATTTAAAGAATATAAATAATTCTTAAACGTCAGACGCTGTCCCTTTGCGCCATGATATGCCTCGTACATACAGACATAGACCACCTCACAAATATACCTTTTAAATATTTATAAGCTATGTTATTCTATATTAACCTTATATGTTATCTATATATAAAAATTGCTTGTTGGTCTGTAAGTGATATTCCGCAATAGGTTTTGTGCCCTGATGTCCAAACCCATGTTCAGTCCACTTAACATAAACTTTCCAAATGATTAATCAAAGCCTAATAAACTGACGCCATATAAGCTGCCAGGATAAATTATAAAGACGTTTAATTGACAGATATATTTCCTATGTATACTTACGTATGTCCATACACATATATGAATAATAATAATAACAAGTTTATTTCACCACAAACAGTTTTCACAATATAATTCTTAATATTAAGTTAACTACAATGTCGTTCAACGTTTTTTGGAAGCCACTGTCGCCGTACTAGGAAGCCTGTATTACGGCATACAGCACCAACCCCTTAGAATTGTTATAATAATACAATAGCTATCTCGCTATCGCTAATTAAATGGTGCAAAATTTTACTTAGTATGCGAACTAAAGGAAGAAAAAAGAGAAAAATAGGAAAAAGGAGAAAAATGATAAAACATTTCTGTCTGTACTTTTACTGTACAGAAACCTGAAGTAGATATTGTAAAATATATATAGCCCTTCTATCTGAGGTTTGTTTATATTAATTTCCTATACAAAATGAAGCTGTACATTTATAATTTATATTATATACACATGCAGTTATTTAAAAGCATATAAATAGATAATATTTGAACTACCAAATCATAAAAATTGGTAATGTTCGTACAAATTTGTAGGTTAACACAGTTCTACTAATATTATAAGTTAAATTTCTGATTAAGAAATTAATTTTAAATAGAAATTTGTGTGAATGTGACAAACATTTTTTGCAATATTATATATCTCCGTTTGCGCGCACTTTATGACTCACATCGAAATCTGACTATATTACTGAATAGCTTTCGCTAAGGTGACATTTCCATTTCATGTTATAGTAGTAGCTGTTCTGTGTTTACCAAAATGCCCCACATGCTAAACAACATTTGCAAAGGTGGCATTTCCATATTTGTTTAGCTGATCTGCCATGATATTTCATTGGATATTTCAGATCTTCAATTTTTTATGTCAAAAGAACAAGCTGATTACGTTGAACAACTCTTATTATTATATTATTATCAGGTTAGGTCTTTTAGCTATTTATATGTTATATAGCTAAAAAGCCTTACCTGGTTAGAATAAATATTGAATATTTTCATTCAAATCCGTCCAGAAGATTCAAAGATGTACAAACAGACAAACAGACGTACAAAAATATTATATATATATTTTTTGTATTTATGTATGATTATGACTATTTCAATATGGTTTTGATTATAAGATAATATTAAAAACCACATATATCATGATTGAATTTCAAAATGCATTTACTTTTAAAAAAAATCTTGTTAGATATTCCTATGCTAAACTCATAAGGTCACAGCCCTATTTAATTAAACGTGTAAAAGAAAATTTCTGGATATTGTGTACGTGATTGCGTTATTAAAATAAGAAGAACCAAAAATCTTAAAAAGATCCTAGAATCATAATACATGAAGGGAAATTATGCGAACAGGGAAAATATGCGGAAGAGTGTACGAAAACTATATATCAAACTGGTTTATATTTTTGATTGGTGGCCAACGTGTGCCACGGTAGACGTCGGACAGTACACGCGTTTGATTGTGGGTTCGATTCCCACTCGGAGGAATGATTATATTTGACATTTATTTTCATTTTACCATTCTGGTACAGTCTGCAAAGTGCCACGTTAAGTTGTTCACAAGACTTGCAATTTTGACTTGGGGGTGGAAAGCAGTCAACGAAGTGATTTGAAAATACATCCCTGACTACCCTGTCTTACGGGATATAGCGTGATTTAATATGTTATATTATATATAAAAATAAATTATAGATTAAAACATCGCATTTTTTACATATCTAATAGTAGACCTCTACTATTAATTTTATATGCATTTAATTTTAAATGCTTTTACAGTTATCATAAAATATTAGTTATCATAATATTTTAGTACCTAGAAGCTACTAACAAAATTTACCCAACAGTATATCTATCGTGTATACCTAACATGTAGAGTATTACCTAACCTAACCCTACATCTAGCGTAGGCCTGTAAAACGAATACATAGAAGACGTTTCTGTTATTATAATTAGAATAATCAATAATAAAACGCATTTTAGAACGAATAATCTTATAAATTAGCTGAAATCCTAAAAAGTGATATACAGTAGAATCTCTACAAGTCGAACATAAAGAAACGAAGGAAACCCAAAAAAATCGAGTTATTTTCGGCTTATGAAGAATATCGACTCGACTTCTTAACAGTTTATTCTTATAAATTTTGAGTAAAACAATCGTTTATTTATACTTCCGGAAAAAAATACAAAGATAATGAGTATCGAATTGTAAAATAAAACTGCTATGTTCGAGATACAGAGATTAATTTTTCGAGTTATGGAGTTCTCACTGATTATATTGATTAATAGATAAATTACGAGTAATGGGGAAGGTAACAAATTGGTTTTTGGAACTACATGGAGATGTTCAAGTTATCGAGTTTCGACTTAACGAGATTCTATTGTATTTTAATATTCTTATACACCGAGTTCCGCTATAATATGTACAGAATTCATGGTTTTTTTTAAACATAAAAATGTATTATTTGCTAGGAGCTCGGCCAGCACCGATGGTACGTCGCTCGTCTTATCCAGCCTTACCTCTGAATCCTGAAATCCAAGCTCTGATGTTGGGCAGCAAGCAGTCGTCGTTCGACAGCGACGACGAGAGCGACGGGAAGGGTCGCCGAGTGAGAATTATTCGTAGATTTTAAATTTTTTCCTACATTTACATTGCACAATTAAATATTTTCAAAATGGAAATGATGTTTAAAAAAAAGTAGTACTCTTTATGAAGTAATAATTATACATGGTCTCATTTTAGATATTTAAGATACGTTTAGTATTTAATAAGAAAAATTGCAGTTTCAGTCTCTTTTGCTAATAAAGTCTTAATAATATACAATACAAATATTCTTAATATTTGCCTAACGTAATTTATCAATGGTTTTTGTGTAAGTAAATTTTATTCAAATAATTGAAACTCTAATTAATTGTTAGTAGATATCACTGTATGATCTATTAACTATATGTACAATACTGAATATTTTACGTATTATTATTATAAAATAAGTGAAAACAAAACTTTACTTTAGAATATTGTGTTTATTTCTGTACTAAAATCACTATAACGTGATTACTGTATTAGTAATATTTTATTTTTTTATTTTAAAGCAAGCACTTTATTTATAAAACTACAAAGAGTTTATAGACAAAAGTGCTTTAGTACATTACTAGTACGCTGTAATGGGAGTCAGTATTTATATAAACACCATCTTATATCTGTCAGTTTGTCCATTTGAACTGTTAGCCAAGAAGTTCACTTTGAAAGTATTAAAATACGATATATTTATTATGACGTGCCTAATGTTTGCATCACCAATGATATACTGTTCTATTTATATGATTAAATCTTATGTGTAAGATACACGAAGCTTTAAAAGAATGCTTGTTACTAAAAATTTAATATATATTATAAAATTTTTCTGATACTTTCTTCTACTGTAGTTGGAAAAAGAATGATGATAAAGCGTGGACCAGCGAAAAGACTTAGCGTGTGTCTTATCTCTTGATGTAGGATATGGGTAGTATGATGGTAATTACTTACTTTCTTGGTAATAAAATTCTGATTTTTAACAAATCTAGTCAATATATGAGGTTGCTAATTACTTATGGATTTCTATTATAAAATATATGTGTACAAGTTATTTCTATAGAAAAAATCATTATGAAAAGTTTTATACTTATATTAAAAACAATATGAATCGCGAACAACGACTTTTTTATTTTATATAAGTTTTCTCAAACACGTGAGTATAATAACTAACTACTGATAATATATTGAAAAAGATTGTTAAAATTACCGTATTAGTTGTTACTCACAATTTTGCTTGGAAATCTGATACTTAAAATTACAATTAAGTTTACTTACTTAGATACATATAAGTTTAGTTTAATTATTATTTTAATTTATTTTAATATATGTTAAATAAAAATTCAAAGTCTGATTGTAAATAGCTTTATGATGTTGTGTACATTTCATGTATATACTGGTACTGTATTATGTGTTTAATATTATTTCATACTATTTACCTCTTACCTATAAGTACGTTCTAACAACAGTACAATCTGACAACGTTATGATATTTATATCTTAAAATCAATAAAGTAACTAAATCAAAAAAAATATTTGTATTATTCAATTGCCTTACAGTTTTAAAAATGTGTCGAATTGTCGTTGAAAGTGACGAATTTTAAATTGCAAAAAATAACTTAATTAAATATTTTTAAAATATTTAAAAATAACTAATTTAAAATTATATTTAAAAATAACTAATTTAAAATTATATTTAAAAATAACTAATTTAAAATTATATTTAAAACAACTAATTTAAGGCTCCATTTAAAATAACTAATTTAAAATATTAAGAGATAAATACAAATATATACATAATACATATTAAAATACTCAAAGTATAGTCATGAAGACTACATTTTTATTTAGATATATATAACATATATAACATTTATTTAGATATATATAACATTTTTATTTAGATATATTTAGCATTAAACATGTTTTAACCTTCAAAATGGCGCGCGACTTCGAATCGATAAATCATGTTTGCTTATAATTCCTAAAGTTTTGACAAAAAGACAAAGCTCTAAGTAGCATCAAGTAGCTTCTTCTAATTTGATTTAGAAGCAAAATGAGCTGCATAATTCTCCTCTTCATTTTCCCTGTGTTGTACAAATAGCTTGAAAGCTCGGCGTCGTCGTCGCAAGAACATGGCGCGCCCGTCGTCGACTTTAGTTTCTGACTATCTTTTTTGAACTTGCAAATAATTCAACTGATACAAGAAGCAAATGGCTTGAATTCAAGATGTATGCTTATCTACATGATAAGATAAAAAAATATTATTTACATTATAGTGAGCGTGATAAAGTGCAAGGAGAACCACCAGGCACAAAATATTCTGACGGTATATTCTTGTGTATGGAGAAATGCATGAGTGTCTTAATGTTTGAAAAGACTTAAAATTTATTCCCATTAATGTATATACACACGTCAGAGAAAACATAATAAAAAAAATATTACTCATGCTAAGAAAAATATGCAAAAAAGTTTTCTTATACGAATTTTAAAGAAATAACAATTATTAAATATTAGACCGGTCGTGGCGCAGTGGGACAGTGTCTAACTGTAGCGTGATCGGTTGTGGGTTCGATCCCGGACGAGTGATTATATTTAAATTATTTTCACTTCCTCGACCTGGTAAGACAAAGTTCGGCGTTGAGTTTCACCACTCAACACGCAATGTCTCGAATTCGGTGGAAAGCGGAATATGGAGTATCTCGAAGCTAGGTATTTTTTGTCTACCTATGCGGGATAAAAAGCGTGAAGCTAAAAATAATAATAATAAAAATAAAAAATAAATACAAAATGTTCTATGATAATGTGTCTTTTTGAATCTCTTTAAAAGTGCAAGTGGTCTTTGAGGTTAGGTTTGTCTTACCAGAGCGATGAAATGAAAATAAAAAATATATTATTGTTTTTATATACCGAAAGTAATATCTGGTTCAATTATTTTGGTTTCTAATCCAAAGCTTTTAAAAGCCTTTCGCTTTCATTGTAGTTTAGGAGCTGACATCAAACGTAACGTCTATTGTTTACGCTTCGGCTCGTCCTCGACCCAACTCTAAACTTGGCCGCGAGCCAAGCACTTATATTCAATTTGAAATACTTTTTATTAAACACCTATTTTCATAAGAACCACAAACACGAGTTGTTTTTATAGTATTTAACCAAAATTTTCAAACAAATATCTAATACTATTAATAATAGGAAAGACCGGACTTAAAGAAATTTGGCTCTGGTAAGTGGATGATGTAACAGCGTGATAGATAGAATTCCAAATCATTTTTTAGCTTTACATTTTTCTCTTTATCTCGCCTAGCCGGGTGGACAGGAAGTATCTAGTGTCGAGACACTCCGTACTCCGTTTTCCATCCAATTCAAGACATTGCGTGTTGAATGGTCCCCCATTCTACTCAACGCCCTGCTTTGTCTTACCAGAGCGCGGAAATGAAAATAATTTAAACATCAGTCATTTCCCATAGTGGGAATCGAACACACGGACTATGAGTACTTTCATTACCCGTGTGTTCGTTTCTCACAATATAATAACATGAAAATTATTTCCCTTTCCTCGCTTTGGTAAAGACAAAGTGCGACGTTGAGTTCCACCACTTATCACGCAATGTCGCAACTTCGGTGGAAAGCGAAGTACGGAGTGTCTTGACACTAGTCACTTTCTGTCTACCATGATATGCGGATAAAAAAAATATTTGCGGAGTTCTAACTTAGTGTATGTACAAAAACCATATGGAACTTTATAAGTATAAAGTTAGAAGAAGAATATGTTTAATTAAATACGAAGTTTCAGACTCAACTTTCATAGATGTGAGATGCGCAATAAGTTTTCTAATTACGCTTGTTTCTCAATTGTTTACATTCATTCAATATGCTCTCGACGTAACGGCGAGTACGGTGTAAACCTTTCAAACACAAATATGGATTTCCAAGAACATTATCTCTATACTTTGAGTTATGAACAGACCAAGAATATCTGTGTGTATTTAATAAAATTGATGTTGCTCCAATTTTAAATGAAAGGCCTTGCTGAAGATTTAAAAATAATCTCTTACCTCGCGTGTTAGAACAGTCTCACACGGACGGGAATAAGAGGAACTAGTCTTGTTTGTGATATTGAAAATGTAATTGTATTGTAACTAAAGCTTACATAACATTTTATTTGAGAAAAAAAAACGTGAAAAACGTCGGGTACATCGAAAAGAAACGACCTAATCTAACTATGTATTACAAAATATAATATTTAATATGGATTATGATAACAGTATAAACACTGTCCTACATTGGAACTACAGGGGGCTTACCGAATTTCCCCTCGAGCGTCTTGAAGGCGAGGAGGACGAGATAACGGACATTTATTTAAAGGAAAATTTAATATCTCGTATACCGAGCGATATTGGTAAACTGTACAATCTGGAAAGCTTATACTTGAGCGGCAATGACATTACCGAGTTGCCCAAAGAGATATCCAAGTTAATTCGGCTGAAGTGCTTGGACCTTAGTGGTAATAGATTGAAGTATGTACCAGATGAAATCAGTGAATTAATGAATTTGAATTTTTTAATTTTGGACGAGAATGAATTAGAGGAACTGCCATTGAGGATGGCTGAGCTGCGAATGCTACGTTACCTTTCGGTTTGTGGTAATCATATTGCTTATTCGGTTTATTTCTTTTTTCTTTACTATGCGGACGTGTCAAAAGTTACCTTAGGCAAGTAACTACACTTTTTATTACAACGAACGTAGCAGGTAAGTTGCTTTACTAAGCATTTTTTTTGATAAAGACTTGAACTTTTTATAAGAGCAGTCTCATTGACCCAGTTTAATTATACGTGATAAAAACGTAAAAAGCGCTTTGAAATTTTAAAAAATAATGAAATTTCTTTCACTAATCCTTAATTCATTAATTTTTATGCACTAAATAGACTGCTTAATGAGGTTTGGTGAACAACCTACATTGTGAAATTATATGGCCTGATTATTTTAATTAAACACGTATATATATATATATATATATATATATATATATATATATATATATATATATATATATATATATATATATAAATTAGAATAGCGCAACTAAACCAAACCAAATCAATAGTAATGTATAACTTCTAATGATCAATATTAATAATTATAAAAATATAGTTTTTCACCAAAAATCACATCCTCTTATGAATATTTATTACATTTTCATACTGTCTATTTACCTTGAAGATAAGGTAACGCTGGACAAAATATAAAATTTAACAACCGGACTGGACTCAATATATTTAAGTAAGGAGCTTCACACTTTTTCCCGTAAATTAGTTAGAGATAATCTAGTATCAAGATATTAAGTTCGTTACTTTTTGCCTCATTGGATCTATTGGAGTCTATCGAAGAGACAGCATCTTACTATAATCACGATTGGTAGTGACTTCAATTCATACTCAGGGGAAATAATTATATTTTATAATTTTCTATTCTTATGTTACGAAACACGGCGTTGAGTTCCGCTTCTTTCAGATATAATATTAAAGAAATGATGTTTTAAGGCAAAAACGTAAAATGTGCAATCCGTACGTGGCCCCGATACTCAAATTTAGTGTCGCTCGTAAACCGAAGGAAGCAGTTGTAGTTGGCTCCCGATAACAAACTAACCGTTATAAATCAAGTCGAACATTTCCTCATTGATCTATTTGACCCATTTACACAGTAACGCGAATATATGATACAACTGGAATTAATATTCATAATTCACAAAGGATAAGCAATGTTAATGCATTACATTGAACCACTTTGAAATAAAAGGTTAATTCACGTTACATCAAGAATCGATGCTTTATAAAGCAATAATATAATTCGTTATTTATATATAAAGGCAAACATTTAGATATTTTTTAATTATAGTTAAAAGAGCTGATGCCGGTCGTGGCGCAGTGGGACAGAGTCTGACTGTAAACGAGATCGGTCGTGAGTTCGATCCCCACTCGGGGGAGTGATTATATTTAAATTATTTTCACTTCCTCGCTCTGGTAAAGACAAAGTGCGGCGTAGATTTCCACCACTCAACACGCAATGTCTCGAATTCAGTGGAAAGCGAAGTACGGAGTGTGTTGACACTAGGTATTTTCTGTCTACCATGATATGAGGGATAAAGAGCGAAAAGAGTTAGTAAGGTTGAACATATGCTTGTTACTCTTTCATACAAAAATTACTAAACGATTCTTGCTGAATAGCGCCGAGGAAAATTATAATTTTTTTATGATTATAATTTTATTTATGATTTTGTGTGTTTCAATTTTTAATACTTACACATTTACAATATAAAACCTTGTTATAACTAAACCAGGGCAAGTATATAAGTACAATATTTAACCTGCGTATTAAAATTGACGTGCATCTGCAAAGACTGCATGTAACACGCGATATACAGCTTCGTGGTATTTCTTTTAGATTTAGACTGGTGCGGTAGATGTGATGTATTTAACTCAATGAGTGTTTATTCATATCTTGTTTTTGGCTTCACACTTTAATCCCGCACAGCGGGGTAGATAGAAAGTATATAGAGTCAAAATACTCCGTACTTCGCTTTCTCTCTGAACTCAAGACATTGCGTGTTGAGTGGTGGAACTCAAAGCCGCACTTTATTTTACCAGAGCGAGGAAGTGAAAATAATTTAAATATACTCACATCCACGAGTGAGGACCGAACCAACGACCGATCGCGTTTACAGTTACATTTTGTTTCACTGTGCCACGACCGATTTCAATTATAATTTAAAAGGAGATTTTATGAATGTATACAATGCCTTATTGCGTGATGGTTTGAATGTAGACTATGACTAAGTCATAGACTCCATAAAACGTCCGAGCCATTTAAAGGATTATATTTAAACAAATGACTTTATGTGTTGCACATTGAAATAATAACCAGCACGGTATACGTTAGGTTACTGCACTGAAGTATGTAATTATTCACTTAAAATATATATCATAAAAATCCAACTTTAATTAATATGAGTAGATAAATAATATATAATAATTATATGAAATGAAATAATAATGATGTAAAGATTGTGAAACAATATTGACTATGTATCCTTACTGAATCAAATAAATTTAAAAAGCAGGTTCACGCTTTATCCCACAAAGCAGGATAGTCAGAGTTAATTAAGTGTCAATACATCCATTGATTGCTTTAGGTAGAGGTTTAGGAGAGTAATTATAATATTACGTAAGAATTACTTTTAATCTTTTAATTTTGGAAAGAGCGCAATGGGAAAGCGTTTTAATGAAAATGCGAATGGTTGTGGATTTTTTAAATCAGCCACACAGATAATTGATTATATTTAAATAAAATAGTGATACCAAGCGCGGTGTTCACATTTTCAGTCAACTAGTAATGTTTCAATTTCATGCGGAAAGCAGGCAATGGAGTGTCTTGACACTGGATTTTTTCTGGTGACCCTGCTAAGCGGGATAAAGTGTGAAGCTGCGTTTTAAGCTATATAATACCGAATAATAATTATATATATTTTTAGATAACAAACTACATTGGTTGCCACAAAGACCGGTATACAATTACTACCACTGTGAGTTTCGCTTTTGGAGGAATCCCAATCTGAAAGCGATACCTTATTCACTATGGTACCACATGTTCAGAGGACAGCAGACGCGAAGTTTTAATATTGGGTAATTTTAATATTTTTTTATATACAAATATATTTATATAAAAATATATTTTGAAGTACAGATTTATATTATTTGGAATTCGATTTCCATTGGTACAATATTTCTTTTTCCCGACCTTATAAAAAATGCACATAATTACTCATTTATATTTTTTTAATCAAATCATGATCATTAAGGTGATCATAGAAGCATATAATTGCAAAAAATATACAAAGTAATTTGTTTGTCACTGTCTCCTTAAAGTTGAAGAATGGTAGACCCGTTGACAGAATATTACGTTTTGCCTTAGCAAAATATATGCCACTTTATAGAGCAAAATGTTGGCTAAACTTATTATAATATTTATATAAAATATTTATTTTAAAAACATTTTTGAAAAAAACGTATAAAAATTGGAACGCAGTGGGATTCGAACTCGCGCCTCTTGGATACCGTCCAAGTTCTTTGACCACTAAGCTATGCGTTCTTCTACCAGCTGAGTCGAAATTCTTATACGTTTGTTACAACTTATTTTTATTGTTAGCATCTCTGTAGAGACATTTTTACAAATTTCTACTACTTAAAGATTATCTTAATAATCTTTTAACAATAATTGTTTAACAAGAAAGATTGCTATTTTATTTAAATATTTACTATTCTTAAAGTGTTATTCCACATTTAGGATTAGAAATTTTTTATACGTTTATTCAAAAATGTTTTCTAATCCTAAGTGTGGAATATCATAATAAAAAAATAGTTAATATTAATATTTATTATATCAGTTTCGTCTTAAATATTTGATATAATATTGGTATTTGATTAATTTAAGGTGGTTCTAATGGATTAAATTTTAATTTATTGATTTCTAAGTTTATACACTCCTCTCTCAAATGAACTTTAACGATGCTAGAATTGTTATTTTAAAAATAACAGATGCACTTATTAGTTTTGTCTTACTAGATATATTTCTTTATATATTAAGTGTTATAGTTATGAATTACATATAAAATGCATTGCGATCTTTTATAAAAACAAGCGCGGCTTCGCTTTCGATAAGTACACTGTTTTATTTCTATATATAAATATTTCGTTTTGCTTAAATTACTTAAATGACTTAGAGTACTGACGCTGACAGGGATAAGTTTAGTTGATAATGTATAGAAGAAAGTTTATTACTGTGCCGAAACTGTGACTTTATTGATAGTATAAATCGACTTTAATGAACTCCAGATGGTATTAGGTGTGAGTGAGGTTACTCACATCTAATGTCATCTTTTAATCATATAAAAACAACAATAGGTATTGCTAAAGACAATATGTCGGCTGCGATTTGTCTATGTGTATGAATTTAACAAAATACTCGACAATTCGAATTTAACGGATATACAAGTATGTTGTAGACTCCAAACTTTATTTTTCCAATTTTATTTTGTTATGTTTTATGATTTATATAAGTTTACAATCGAGATACCTATCCTATACGAAATTATTTCAGGTATTGGTATATTGTTTCAGGTGTCTTAACTATGCACATATAAACCAAGACGTCTATAACGAAAGTTGTATTTTACACCTAAATGAAAATATTGATTTAAATTTTCCTACAAATTATAAACATAGAGTTAATGGAAACGTTGTAACAGTTCCCAGTCTCTTTGAACTGTGCAAACGGAAAATGTATGAAATGATTTACAATTCAGCGAAAAAGCTAAATGATTCTTTGCCGAGCATTTATTCCGATATACATTTTTGTGTTCCAAGTAATATCAATAATGGTTTTATAAATAACAACACATATAAAGATATAAGAGAAAACCTTAACATTAAAAATAAAATGTTAGTAAATAATATCAGAAATAGATATTGTGTTCCGGCTGCCATAATTGAGGAATATTTTTATTATCTGCCCAAAGTAATGAAAGATGATCTTTGTAACGGACCTGTTTCGAGATGCGAAAACGTTATATGTAAAAAGCCAATATTCGATTACGTTTATTTGGAATTTTGTATGGAGTGAGTATTTATAAATATTTACTAAAGGAAACATAATAATTTTGTTTTAGTAACATATAAAGGTACACGTATTATTACATACGTATATGGAGAA
Organism: Dryadula phaetusa; assembly: GCA_032432895.1. Lineage (NCBI taxonomy): Eukaryota > Metazoa > Arthropoda > Insecta > Lepidoptera > Nymphalidae > Dryadula > Dryadula phaetusa. The sequence goes on from JAOYRS010000038.1 coordinate 5,426,878, forward strand.
ATGAGAAGGCGTCAATCTATATGTATTATGACAGTGGGTTCAAATACCATAAGTAATGACTATACTAATAATTAATAACTAATTAGAGGCCGATCGTGGCGCAGTGTGACAGCGTCTGACTGTAAACGCGATCGGTTGTGGGTTCGATCTCCACTTGGAGGAGTGATTATATTTAAATTATTTTCACTTCCTCGCACTGGTAAAATACAAAGAGCGGCGTTGAGTACCACCACCCAACACGCAGTCTCGAATTCGGTGGAAAGCGAAGTACAAAAATATATATTTTTTTAGCTTCACGCCTTTATCTTGCATAGCAGGGTAGACAGAGAGTACCTAGTGTCAAGACACTCCGCACTTTCTGTCTACCGAATTCGAGACATTGCGTGTTGGGTGGTGGAACTCAACGCCGCTCTTTGTCTTTACCAGAGCGAGGAAGTGATAATAATTTAACCCACAGCCGAACGCGTTTACAGTTAGACGCTGTCACACTACGCTAACAAATAATTAATCTAATAATGAAATGTAATTTTATATTAATATAGATGGTTTCCTTTCCTTTCCCAGAAAAATAATTCTTATTGAGGCAACCGAAGATGTCATTTTAAGCGCGTCTTTTTGTTCGAAATCTTGTGCAGACAGTTGGAAGACGGGAAAGAATTTATTGAATTGGAAATTTGTTTAATGTTTAACATAAGTTCTTGGGAAGGAATAAACGTTTGGCATTATGTTGTTTTTTTTATTTTTTACTTTTTATATATCTCGTCGCTATCGCTTTAATATTGCAAACAAAACAATAAGGTTATATTAATTTCTCAATTAAAGCAAAGGTGTCGTTTTTAAAATTGATATCAAAAACTCAAGGAATGAAATTGCCGATTAGAAACGTTACTATAGAATTATATAACATATATCTTAACTAAACGCCTTACTTGGTCTATTCTTGTCGGGAAACATGTATAATAATTAATATAATATTTTATTTTGTATATAAAAAGTTATGAGTACAAATTCCACTTGGGGAAAAAATTACATTTAAAAAATTTTATCTACTTCTCTTTGAAACAATGTCTCGATTTCGGATGGAAAACATTCACCGGAGTGTATCAACACTATCCGCATTTTGATGTGGAGTGTAAGGATAGGGTAACAGGCGACTCGTGACTAATATAAACGTACCGGAATTATAGACTGAATTATCTCAAAAGAATCATAATTTAAGACCTTGGAAAATTGTTAATGGTTAAAATTATTATTAGTAGTAAGTAGTATAGAATATATAAAACAAAAATATTTGTATGTGTATTAATAGTATAAATGTAATAAACAAATAAAATGTATAAAAAGGCCGGACCTGGCGCAGTGTGACAGCGTCTGACTGTAAACGCGATCGGTGGTGGGTTCGCTCCACTCGGGGGAGTGTATTTTTACTTCTTCGCTCTGATTAGACAATTTGAGTTCCACCACTCAACACGCAATGTCTCAAATTCGGTGGAAAGCAAAGTAGGGAGTGTCTTGACACTCTAGGTACTTTCTGTCTACCCTGCTATGCGGGATAAAAGCTAGGAAGTAACAAAAAGTATAAAGAATAAAGGGAAATTGTATTTTACATGGTTTCAAGTTATAGACACAGGATTGTAGTACATGTGACCACCGCCCCTATAATTTTGAACATGCAATGTGGCGTTAATAAAACAACTATTATAAGCCAACGTTCTTTCATTAATCACCTATAAATAACAATTGTATGGAGAAATTGATGTTTTCAAGTTGTATTTCCTGATTCGTTTATAGCTTTCATATATATAGCCCTGTAACAGTCAGTCGTAACGTTATCTGGAGCAACTGAGGGAGATAATTTTTATGACACCCATTAAAATGTAACACTCTTCTTCTTTTGTTTGCGTTTCGCATGAATATATTTCAATAGCATTAAAGTTTAAAGCTGTATGAATTTATGGGTGTTATATGGTGTTATAATTTATGTATTAAAATCTTTTACCATTTATCCTATTTTGCAGGCAAAATAAGCAACTAGTCTCTTCACAGTTCTTAACTTATATATTAGAAATCGAAAATAATGTGTTGACTGGTTGAACTCAGGGCCGCGCTTTGTCTTGCTAATAAATAAAGTCAATAAATCTTATGTGAAGAAATGAGAATATTTTAAACACTATCATTCACTCCTTACTGGAAATCAAATCCATAATCCATTCGTTGTCAAACTAATATGTCTTTTAATTAATACGTATATCATATTGGGTTTTACAAAAAATGGAATCTTAAATGTTGCTTTTTTAAAGTCATTTTGTATATCATGTATATATGCAATTAGTCTCAATTAAAGTCTAGTTGAGACTAATAAATTACATATATTGTTGTATCAAAATTAGGTAGTAAATAAAATTTTAAATTTTAGTATACAGTATGAAATAAAATAACAAATAAGGTTTAAAAACTTTATTTTCATTAACTTATACAATAACCAGCCACCTTGGAAACGTTGAAAAAGTGAATTCTGTTAAAATACTGACACCGCGTAAGCGGGAAGTGTGAACAAAAATATTTAAAAAAGAATTGCATAAAAAGTATCACAACCGAAGATTTGAATATTCGATATGGACCAACAGAAAAAATTATATATATATATATATATATATATATATATATATATATATATAAAACACTAGTCATCGCCAGTGGCCTTGTCCGATGATTGAAAAGAACTTTGTCGAAATTGATTCATCAAAATCTGTTAAGCAATACTTACATCGGTCAGTAAAAACTAAAACATAAAAAAGAATGCCAATAATTGTTCATAATATACAAATAACACAATTTCGAATTTCGTATAAAATCTCTATACGCTGTGATTTTTTCAATTTTACAATTAATAAATACAAAAATAAATAATATTTAAAAAAATAAAATTTTACATCAATAGGTACAAAATGTACAGAACTTTATAAAAATGCTAGGCGCTGATTTAATTACTTACAAATTTGTTAGCTTTTTGAAATTATTTAGAAAAAAACGAAATCGATAATTCCAATAAAAAAAAATCTAATATTATTATGTAATAACGATTTGATTATTACATATAAAGAGATAATAATTATAAAGGGTCAATACATTTAAAAGCCAACATTGTAATGCATTTTTCCAAACAATTAAAATATCAAAAATTTGATTAAATTATTTTTAATTTTTAAAATAACATAAAAAAGCATTTTTTTCTCAATTATACTCACAAAAAACGATATTTTTATGTAGAAGTAAGCGATTAAATCAGCTACCTGTACAAGGTAGAGTAGAAAAACCCGTTTGATAATGAAAAAGAAGTGGTTTTTTTAATAAAAAAAGGCCAATGCGTTTTACAAAACTCTTAAGGCGTCTTACATATCGACTATTTTTTTAAATATAATTTGTCTTTCAATTTTAAATATTTGACAATATCTTTCATTAACCGTTTTTTTTTCGCTACAGAATCAAGCATAGCAGGGTAGTCAGAGAAAACTTAGTATCGAGACACTCCGTTGACTGTTTTCAGCTTGAAATCGCAACATTGAGTGGAGAGCTCAACGCCGCGCTGTGTCTTATCAGAGCAGAGATGTAAAAATAAATTTTATATATCCTAATCATTTCTTCGATTAGGTATCGAACCCGCAACCAATCGCATTCACAGTCAGTCAGTTTTCCTTCTGCGCCACGGTGACCTTCAACCTTTTACATATAGCAGCTTTATATATGTATGAATTAGAATATATTTCAAATTGTCTTTTTAACTTATTAGCAAGTCAGCTATTAAGCTTAAAGACACTTAAATACAAATTGTATAAACAGCTTGACATCGCAAACGTAGGATCTGAACACTGAAACTGAGGTAACTTTTTTAAACTCCTGAACTAACTCCTAATAACTAAAACCTAATAATTTATAAGAGCTTTAATTGTGATATATGTATTAGAAGCGGGAAAATATATCCGATTAGATGGAAAATCGTCGTAGCGCAGTGGGACAGCGTCTGACTGTAAACGCGATCTGTTGTAGGTCCGATTCCCGCTCGGGGAATGATTTAAAATATTTTGGCGTTGAGTACCGCCACTCAACACGCAATGTCCAATTCGGTATAGTACAGAGTGTCTCAACACTAGATACATCCTATCCACTCTTCTATGTGGTATAAAAGCATGAAGATAAAAAAAGAACCATTTTCAAGGGAAATAAATATTGCTTCACTTAAAATGAATCATTAAAAAAAGACATCAACGACACAAAGCTTTCATAAAAGCGTTACAAACTATACTTTCCCTTTCACACACCATCCATTTCTATTAAAGAACGACGAAAATTGTAAAATAATCTATCTCTTTTATTTTAAATCATTCATCATCACTAGTGGGAAAGAAATGGGGCATTACTATAAACATTTGATAACGTTTATATAATATTGTGAACGATTATATACACTATTGAAAGGGCAATCTTTTATTCCTATATTTTAGATTTAAATGGAAGACTAATTTATTTCAATGTTTTAATTAACTTAAACAAACTGTATGTGTTTTTTTTATTGTATTTGGTCTTAAGACGCAAAGTATTTAGTCGAATTCAGTCACTTATGTAAAGGGACGATTTATCTGTATATATGGCAAGAAAATTAAAAAAAAAATAACTAACGTATAAATAGCTATTAACCAATAAAAAAAATGAATAATTATAATATGAAAGATTAGATTTGTACAGTAATAAATAAATATTTATTAAACAATATGCATAATAGTTTAATACAAGTTATAACTCATTTAATTTTATTACACGAACGTCCAGATTAAAAATTGCCCTTCAACAGTTTAAATATCGTCAAAACAATTTGATCCAATTACGCTGATAGCTTTGGCCTTAAAATGTTTTAAACAATCAGAACGCATGTAAAAATAGTCGAAAATTTTTAAGTACAAAATATAAAACGCGTGGCAATAAATTACATCAAGGCATCCGCCCATTCGATATTTCCAATATCACACTAGAAATCGATATATTTATACAAAAACAAGACGCGTCAACAAAAAAAAATATCGAATGCCCGACATTAACCTTCATAACATTCACGATTTATCAACAAATCTACGCAAAATCTAGCTCGCCTACGTTAAAAATAATTTATTTTAAAAATATGCCCATTTGTGCCTTAGATTAATGGAACCTCTCGCTTATATTTAAAAATTTATTTATCTGAGGTAAAAAAGTTATGTATTACCGTACATTGCAGACATTTTACTCATCGATTTAAATAGTATTGTATCTTATGCATATATTTACATACACTATATACATATATATAGCTAATATTATTACTATTATATATAATATAATATAATATATTGAACAAATATTTATTGTGACGTCTCCATTGTTAAAGCTCTGAATGAATTAATATATTTCTTTGACAGTTTACAGGAAAAATTAGGAAATATTTTCTAGTGATTCTCTCTTAATAAACGGGCAGCTTGTGAAATATAAATTCAAGGGGGAGAAAGGGGACAGTTGGCATATGCGATTAAAAATATTAAAATCAATGTTTTTTTATATATCAATACAAAAAAAATGGAAGTTTGACTGTAAATCTAAAAAAATGTCAACCGATCGATCAAAAACCCTGCAATACACTGTAACAATAGCGTAGCAACTATAAGTTGTCATTGCAATGCAAACTCGGTGTTCAGTACAAAACGGTTATTGCTTATAATTATTTTTATATATACATATATAAAAATATATACCGAGGCACATTGCTACAAATAAATATTTAGCATTTAAACTATGAACTTTTCAACCTCAGAGACACTTGATAGCGGAGTGAAGCCAAGTGCGGTTTAAACTAGTGCGTATATATTTTTATTTATCTTGTGACATTTATTTTAAAAATATGTTATTTTTTTTACAAAACAGTTTTTCTGGTCATATTTCTTTATTATTATCAGTTAAGTTTTATATTATCTTTTTATGAGTATAGAAATTATTCTTGTATTTGTCACGATAAATAATTTGTTATGAAAAAACATAATATCACTGAATCAATTATTATTTATTACATTTTAAAAATACATTTATTATTATTTTATATGATTTTATTAATAATCATAAAGAAATATAACGTCACGTACAAACAGTACACCAACGTCTAGCTATATCGATATGTATCCTTTATCTTTTGTGTTCGTTTTAGGCCAGTTTTGCTACAGTGTATAAAAGTTATTCAATTATATGACAGGGATGACAGTACTAGTTTAATAATTTTTATTAATAAAGGAAATAAAAATATTAAATTAAATTAATTTAATTTTTTTCTTTATTTAGAATATTTATTTTGAGTAAAAATAAACATTGAAATTTTATTAAACGCATAACTAAAATTTAACAAAATAATTAACTTTTTTTAAACTTAATGAACTAAAATAAATACAATCTCGAGTCACTTGCCCTGTCACCCCCGTCCTACCCAATAGAAATCCATGTATATATAAAATCTATATAAATATAAAAGCACATTTATTTCCTTATAAAATCTTACGTTTCAAGCTAGTTCACTCCGCCATCGCTAACCTAATTGCTTTTTAATTCATAACATCATTCGTACTATAGTTTTCTGTCAGACTTTTATCATCGAAAGTATGGATCTTCGGCGTGTACTCCGTAATACGTACCATTTATGCGATATGGACCGCTAGACCTGCGGATAAAACAAACATTATACATAAACATGCTATAAGGTTGGTGAGACAAAGCGCGGCGTTGAGTTCCTCCATTATACACGCAATGTGTCGAATCCGAAAAAAATAGGCCATATAAAATTTACAAAATTTATAAACAATATTATAGTATAAATCATATTCCTTAATTCATATTGATGAGTGTAACCTTAATGTAAAGACTCGATATAAAGATTTCATTGATTCAATGATTTTTTTTGATACCCCATTCGTATTGCCAGTAAGATTTAATGTAAAATATGTGATTTTACAGTACATTTTTATAATATATTTTCATTGCAAATTATAATAGAAAGTATTATTTACCTCTTTGGATTTTAAGAATTTCTTACCTCAGGTTGTACGTCAAAATAACGAATTTTCTCAGTTATTTATATTTAATTAGACAATAATTGTTTAATTTTATGGAAGGTAATAATTATTCGTTGATTATTATGTAACAGAAAACCGTTTAAACGATTTTTAAATAAAATATACAGAATTTACATCAGAGGAAAGAGAAGCGTCTGTCGGAAATACGGCAGTGATGAAGCGGTTTATCCTCCCATAAGAAGTTACCATTTCTATATTTATTTATATATTTTTATTGCACAATTCACACAAAATATACCCAAAACGCATTTTCTACCAGCCAAGCTTGTCACGTGGGATAATAGTGTAGGTACAAACCCACCCGCGGAGCGGCCCACACGCAAGCGTCGGCTATGAGGCGGCGCGCGCGTAGAACACCACGCACGGGGTCTTCCACCAGCGGGGCTGCACCACCTCCTGCGCGCTCACGGGCGCGATGCTGCCACACACAAACACGCACGACTTACAGCCACTAATCGTGGGGCTATCTCTGTATTGATTATACCATGCTTCAATACATTCGATGTAAAGTTAACTCTTTTATTTTACCTCAGTGGTCAGTTTTTCCTTATATACACAAGGCACTGGCCCCAATAAATTATTACATCCATCCGCACAAAGTATACTATGCACGTTCAACGACAACGAGAACTGCCGAGAATTGCTGTGTATGTACTGTTATAATACACACATAATTTATATTGTCCATTGTCGATTTCGAATCTAGTTTGAATTCCCTTTATATGGTAACAAAACTTACATTTTTAATACTATGGGATTCGAATCCGCGGATTTACTTTTTAGCAATAAGAAAAATAGCTTGTAAAAAGCATACAAGAGTTTCAATGCAGCTGGATATAGAGCGCATGGCTCAGTTATCAGAACGCTGGGACGGATTTCAAGAGACATGAAATTCGAATGCCGACTTTTTCAATTATATTCAAATACATTTAAAAAAATCATTTGCCTTATCCTAAAGCGCGTTTATTATTTAAAAAATGTTAAACAAAAAAATTGAATTAATTTACATGATAGAAACAAGTAAAAAGTACGTTTTTTGAGCGAATATGTTTTAGTCCCAATTGTCAATATTATACTTCGTCAGTACAATATTTTCTTAATATAAAAACCATATAAAAACATTTAGTTCATAATTGCATATACACCTTTACACTATAACAAACAATATAAAATTATAATCTTACCACAAATCATTGAACAGGTGCCACCTGTCTTTGTGCGGCGTTCGAACATCGCGCACATACGCAACTAAGTTACGCGGACTGTCTTCCACGCACGCCACCACCGACGACAGCGTGTATTGCGACCATTTGTGACATTTATGTTTGTCTATCACATCGGGAACTTCACTCTATTTGGAAAATTGTAACAGAAAATTTTTTTTGATAAATATTTATTTACGAGGTGTTTATTTATTTATTTATCCGCTTGGAATTTAATATCTCTAGATCATTTTTTTATAATTAAAAAAAGGCAACCTAAGTTATTCCTTTATTAAGCTATTTGTCGATGAAAGTCTCGTCAAAATCGGTCTATTCGTTCCAAGGATTAGCCGGAACAAACAAATAGACAAAAATTGTAAAACATAATATTTTGCTATAAGCACTGTTTTTATTTATACACATGCATTTAGTAAAAGTGCTTATTTTATTATTACAAACAAACACTGGAATTTTATTTATTTGTATATACATATTTCAATTTTTACTCGAAGGGAAGATTATATTTAAAAAATATTTATACACTCCACGCTGATAAACCAAATCATGGCGTTGAGTTCTGCCATTCAACGCGCAATGTCTCGATTCGGAGCAAGTCTACAATGCAAGAAAAGCCGGCCCGCATAGCCGGGTTGACAGAAAGGACCTAGGGTAAACACACTCCGTATTTCGTTTTCCGCCGTGTTTGAGAAATTGCGTGTTGAGTGGCGGAACTCAACGCCTCACTTTGTTTTACCAGAGCGAGGAACTGAAAATAATTTGAATATAATCACTCAATCCCCTGAGTGGGGATCGAACCCACAACCTATGACATTTAAAGTGGGACGCTGTGACACTGCGCCACGAGCGGCCTCACGAAATATTCTAATATAAAATAATATATAGAAACATAACAGAAACCTTTTCGCTGATAACAACTTCTCCGTCGGGCTGCAGTCGGATGCTCAGCTGGTGCGGCAACACGCAGTGGTTATCCGAATTCTTTACGGAATTAGCTTGAGGCGACGGAAGTGGTCTTAAAATTAATATATTTATTAGTTTCTATTTAATATATATCTTTAGCACTAATACTATGTAGTTATCTTAGGTTTTAGGTCTAAATTAAGATATAGACTATGTATAATTTTATTTTTACATTATTTCGACTTTATAATTACCTTTCAGGGTGTTTAAACCGACACCCTGGCCTCGCGCAGTGCAGCCCATATCGACATGGTTTTCCACTGCCCCCTCTTTTTGATGTTTCTGGCTGAAAAATAATATATTAAATAACTGTATAAGATTTAAAATACAAATGTTTTTTATAACAGAATTCTTAGTACTTTACTTAAAATATTAAAGTTTAAAAATTCTAGATCTAATTCTGTTTCATACAACTATTGTTTCAACAAGCCTTCATTAATGGATGTTTACAATTATATAAAAAAAAATTAATTACATATTTTTTATTATATTTTCTACAGTATAGTTACAAATATAAAATTGAAATAAAAAGGAATATCTTTATTAATAAAATAAAATAATTAATATAAAATATACCATATCTTTTAGACCACCTTTGGCCCAGTGCGCCTTCTCCTGGGTACTGATGCCGCAATTGATCGCCAATATTGGTGGCAGTCTGAAAACGTATACATAATTAACTATATCACAACAATAATTAAATAGTGTTGTAACTCAACATTGAATCAATTTAACACGAGTCTATTTTAAAATACAAAAATAAATATTACGTTTAAATGTATAGTGATGTCAAACACGATAAATTTTAAGTGACGATACAATTGTATTATTAGTGCCGTATAGCGCAATACAATAACTATCAATTATTATTTTTATTTGTTTATCTATGTGTTTGTTTGTCTGTGCATTTGTGCACACTAAACTCAGAAATGGCTAAATCGATTTAAATGCCGTTTTCAGTGTTTTATTTTTTCAACCTCAAATTAACATTTGTGCTATCAAGGAAAATTTATATCAATTTAAGTAATTTTGTCCGACAACATAATAGCATGGGTCAACTCCTCGCAAAGAAGTCGTGGACATTTATCAGTTGTACATAAAATGTGAAATAAATACAATTCAGTTTAAACATAAATCGTAGATAACCAATCGCTTAGCTGAAATTAATTTCTTAACTCAGGGACTATCCGCTATTTCCAGTCCCCCAGTCTGTTAACACAGAGCGCGGGCGGCGCGCCGTACCTGAGCACCCTGCCGCGCTGCACGGTGGGCGTGAAGCGCGCGCAGTGCTCGCACCACGCGGGCGTGGCGCGCCGCGACACCAGCGACGCGCGCAGCTGCTCCGCGAACCCCGCGCCCGCGCCCCCCGCACCCGCCGCGCCTCCCGCGCCCGCCGCACTCGACAGCGCGCACGCCAGCACCGCCGACTCGCGCTCCTCCTGGTGAAAATAACGTATTAACTATGTTTTTATTTACACTTTCACATATATATTAAAAAGACCATCAAAATGGACTTAGCAGGGTTAGTTTAACGTAACCACTAAGGTACACTGTCTAGTAGAAAAATGTTTCTAATATGATTAGTTTCGAATTCCATATTCATTCAGTGTCATTTAACTTAACGAGGAATACAATTCAAAACTATCGATGCATAGCGGCACAACATCTCACTTTAATCACGAATAATTGTGAATTCAATTCCCACCAACAGGTATAATTATATTGAAATTACTTTCATTTCTCCAATGTGATAATACAAAACCCGGCGTTTAGTTCCATCACGCAACACACAATATCTCATATATAAATAAAAATATAAAGAACAAAATGTTGAATAAATTTTATATAATATTAAAAATATAGCACAATACCTCTTTATTACACTTAGTACATTTATTCACTTGTTGTCGTCCAATCGCAAACAACTGAGATATTTCGCTCTCCTCCTTGTCACTCTTATACTTATTGGGTACATGATTTTCATGATTTTGCACGTGATTCGTTTCTGAAGGATTTTTTGGTGGAACTGAAATTATAAGACAATTATATAATGATATTGTAAAGTATTTAAAAAAAACATATAATCGTAGTATAAGTAGCCTATATATTATACGTATAGCAAAATTTTTTTTTTACAAAAATTACGCGAACAGAGGAGTATGGAATTTGGCACAATTATACTTTATATAGAAAAGGAGTGCAGAATGTTAGTAATATAATGCTTTAAAATTTATTAAATTAATTAAATGAATATAACACACTACCATATGTGTGACATACACGTTTACATAAAGTGACACGTAGCTAAGGCAACGCGTTGTCAACGCGTCAACGGGACATCTAGTCGATATCTATATATAAAAAGGAGTACAATAGTCAATTCTGTACATGAAAAGTTTAACAAACATTTAAATTGTATACGTTAATATATATGTTATAGAACCTAAAAACCCCTCATTAGAATTTTTGTCTCATGAAAAATGAATATTTTAATATTTTTAAAGTGTTTTTAAAAATGTTTTGAATTTTGAGTTCGCCACTCAACACATAATATCTCAATTTCGGAGGGAATACAGTGAACAGAGTGACTTAACACAAGGCTGTGTCTGACTACCTGTTGTGTGGGATAAAACATGAAGTTACTTAGTATCTACTCTCTTAGATTTTATCAGCGAATTATAACTTGTATAGAACTAATTTTATTTATAATTTTAGTTAATATAATATTTTGACAATCAATAATTAATATATGTTATAGATATCATTATATGACATTAGACCGTACGAATTTCAAGTTAGTTTAATATATTCTGTGTACCACGTAAAGTAATCTTAATCTTACAATGTACATCATATAGTAATAATTTTATTTAACATATTTAACATTTGTTTAGCTGTTGGAAACTTTCCTATCACATTACATTATCTTTTCATAGTAAAAAAACCGAAATCGCGTCTGTTGTCGGTGCGTTTAGATCTTTCAAACTAAGTGATGGATTTTAATACCATTTATATTAAAACAGATTGTGATATAAGGAGAAAACTAAATAAAGAAGAGAAAAATTAATTTAAAAAAGTCTCAGATCTAAAGAAGTTCTCCTTTAGACGAGGGAGGGAGGGACGAGAGATGAGAAGCGGGAGCAAAAACAAAATAGATATATACAGCAGCTATGTAGCGAGCGGTATATAATACATGAAAAGAAAAGTCAATTCTGTACATGAAATACTTAACTAGTTTAAATTGGATATAAAAAATATTGAGAAATATTTGTGATTTAAGTTAGAACACCAAAAAATGAAATAGCTCTATAATATATAATTTTTTCGCCGAGTGTAATGGAACACACAACGAGTTGCAATTGTAGTATGGCTCTCTGTAATCAGTTCCACTGCACCACGATGGCATGTGCAGGTGAACCCCTATGTGGACTTTTGAAATCGCATGTGAACACGCGAAGTCACATTGGATCATGATGTCATATGCGCATCGGTGAACACATGTGGGCCATGGCTTTATATGTGGAATAAATCACACGTGGACTATGGCATCATATGTGAATGAGTTAAGTCACATGTGGACCATGGTTTCATATGTGGATGAGTAAAATCACATATGAACCACGGTCTCACATCTTGACGAGTAAAATCAGATGTAGACCGTGGTGTCATATGTGAACTAGTAAAATCGCAAGTGGACCATGGTGTCATATGTGGATGAGTTAAGTCACATATGGACCATAATTTCATATGTGGCTATGTAACATCAATTGTGAACCATGGTCTCATATGTAGACGATTGAAATCACATGTGGACCGTGGCATCACATGTGGATAAGTAAAATCACATGTGAACCATGGTCTCATATGTTGACAAGATCAATCACATGTGGATCGTGGTATCATATGTGAACTAGTAAAATCACATGTGGACCATGGTGTCTTATGTGGATGAGTTAAGTCACATATGGACCATAATTTCATATGTGGCTATGTAACATCAATTGTGAACCATGGTCTCATATGTAGACGATTGAAATCACATGTGGACCGTGGCATCACATGTGGATAAGTAAAATCACATGTGAACCATGGTCTCATATGTTGACAAGATCAATCACATGTGGATCGTGGTATCATATGTGAACTAGTAAAATCACATGTGGACCATGGTGTCTTATGTGGATGAGTTATTTCACATGTGGACCGTAATTTCATATGTGGATCTGTAAAATCACATGTGAACCATGGTCTCATAGGTGGACCAGTAAAATCACATGTGGACCGTGGCGTCATATGTGAACGGGTAAAATCATATGTGGACCATGGTTTCATATGTGGATGAGTAAAATCACATGTGGAGTATAGTTTCATATGTGGATGAGTAAAATCACATGTGGACCATGGTGTCATATGTGGATGAGGTATGTCACATGTGGAGCATGGTCTTATATGTTGACGAGTACAATCACATGTGGACCGTGGTATCATATGTGAACTAGTAAAATCACATGTAGACCATGGTGTCATATGTGGATGAATTATTTCACATGTGGACCGTAATTTCATATGTGGACCTGTAAAATCACATGTGGACCATGGTGTCATATGTGGATGAGTTATTTCACATGTGGACCGTAATTTCATATGTGGATCTGTAAAATCACGTGTGAACCATGGTCTCATAGGTGGACGAGTAAAATTACATTTGGACCGTGGCGTGATATGTGAACGAGTAAAATCACATGTGGACCATGGTTTCATATGTGGATGAGCAAAATCACATGTGGACCGTGGCGTGATATGTGAACGAGTAAAATCACATGTGGACCATGGTTTCATATGTGGATGAGCAAAATCACATGTGGAGCATGGTCTTATATGTTGATGAGTACAATCACATGTGGACCGTGGTATCATATGTGAACTAGGAAAATCACATGTAGACCATGGTGTCATATGTGGATGAATTATTTCACATGTGGACCGTAATTTCATATGTGGATCTGTAAAATCACATGTGAACCGTGGTCTCATAGGTGGATGAGTAAAATCACATGTGGACCGTGGCGTCATATGTGAATGAGTTAAGTCACATGTGGACCATGGTTTCATATGTGGATGAGTCAAATCACATGTGAACCATGGTCTCATATGTTGACAAGTACAAGCACATATAGACCATCATGTCATATGTAGAAGAGTATAATCACGTGTGGACCTTGGTGCCGTATGTGGGTGAGGGAAATTACATATGGATCATGATGTCATAAGTGGATGTATGAAAGCACATGTCCATACAACCTGTCCAAGATAACATGAAAATTGGAGGTAGAAGATGTGTTGGTCAAAAACGGCTATTTTGTAAAAGTCGTTTTTGACCAACATCTCACCCTCTTGTCAGGGTGATATTATAAAGATTGAAGGATTCTCACAAGCGTATACGGAGTCTTATAAATATCGAAAAAGGACAACAGCTTTTACAATTTTGACAGTCTGTGATTTAAGCAAAAAGCGTGTGCAGGTGAAAAAAAGAAATAACTATAGTATAGTGAGTTCACACGAGCGAAGCCGACCGCAGGCCGCTAGTATAGAATAAATATTTAAACTAGCAACTTATTTACATGTAAATTCTTTCAATAGACTTTCTATGAAATTTATAAAAGCCCATGCATGTAATCATACAGAATATTAACGTACAAAATAAATACATATAGTATACTTAATAAGACTACTAATTACCATAAAGTACAATAATAAAAAGCGAAAAATGTTTCATTAAAAACTAATCGTTAAAAAAAACTATACCTTCCTTGCAATTCCTTAATTCTTCTTCATCATCGTACTCCGAGGGCCCAAGGAATTCTAATTCAGTGAACCTATACTCTTCGAAGGGCCCATTTTGATTGTTAACATTTGTGAATGGGCTGGGAGGAGTTATCTTTTGATTTATAAACGTTAGTTCCTTCTGCTTTTTTCTTGTTTCTAGAATTTCTGAGTGTATTTGGTGTAGTATGAAACGGTTCCAGCTCTGAAATTCAAATATTATTCAGTTTTATGTTTTTATTCCGCATAGCAGGATAGACATGAATTACCTAAAATTATAAGTGTTAAGACACTTCGTCCTCCGCTTTCCGTAATTTGAGACGATAAATAACGATGATTTAATTATTGTTAAAGTGTTATTCCACATTTAGGATAAGAGTTAGAAGACGCAGCGTGATATAGACGGCATGGGTTAGGGATCTAGAGAGAGATTGTGGAGAGAGCATGAGGCGGAAGTTCGAGTCACGTTGAGTTCACATTTTTATACGTTTTACTTTATTGTTTACGAATTAACCTCCTACCACCAATTTAGTGGGATATCCGCCTGTTACGGGATGCTACTCAGCAGTAGAGGGGAATTATATTCTATCCCGTTCTCTCACAGGGTAAATATATAATTAAATTATAATGAATATTTCTAGGCTTAATATATAATTAAATTAATTGAAAATATAACCTATATTCACCTGTATAAGAGCAACGAGATCTACTTTCATTTCACCACGATCCGGCAATATGAGGCCGAGGGCCGCCGCCTCGGGCACAGTGCGGAAAGCTCTCAGGAAGTTTGTTGCTTGACACGGGGTACCGTTGGACGTGTCTAGCATTCTGAATAGAAAACCTGAAAGGAGTATTATTTCAATTATTTTGTTTTTTTATTATATAATTTTAAACAAATATTAAGAATTTTTTTTAAATATTTTTAACAATATTTTTACAAAATTAAAAATATATATATACGTCCACAAGTACACAAAACAGTCTTTATATTGCTTATTACTTAACGATATAAACTATGAATACGTTCTTGACAAAATTACTACTAACTAATTAATAACAATATGCTTATAGGAGTATAAAAAACGACCATCAATAAAATAAACAACATCTATCTCTCTTACTCCATTCGGCTGCAATATTGAAAGAAAGAGACAAAATATTTATTTTATAAAAAAAAATATACTGACCTAATTCACAGCTGAGACAGAACTCCTTTGCGCAAGTGTGAGCTAGTAGAGTAGTTTTGAGTGGAACAATATGATATAAAACCTAGAATATAAAAGATATTTTTTAAATTATGTTTTATGTATTTATTTTGCCATTTGCGTCGGAACCAAGAAAGAAAAGAAATACTGCCTTATTGTGTTCACACACTTTATACCAGAGTGTATATCTAGATAACAGTATCTATAAGTTTCATCTTTTATATTTTAATTGTATGCGTTAGAAATAGATAATTACGTAATAAAATATTACGTAAAGAAATTTTAAATGTGCCAAATTTTTTACTATGACATCCAGCAATTTTCCTGTATATAATTATTAGATCATTTGATTGATATAACCTTAGTATAATAGTTGAGATTTGTCTGCCTTATTTAGACATAGGCAAACCTAAAATTACTAAATCATAAACAAGAAAAAAAACGAGTAAAAAATCTAGAATCACCTGTAACATAGCATTGCAATAGGAATTGGGTATAGTGGACTCCAATCCGGGCATTCCAGTTTTATTTATTGCGTCTATCTCGTCGTTTGGACCATGTTTATTGTAACGCAGTTCAACCTGTAACAATAATTGTAAATTACTTGAATTCCAATGGAGAGCAGTCAATGGAGTGTCTTGACACTGGTTGTCTCTGAGTACCTTGCTATGCGGGATGAAGCGTGAATCTGTTTTATTTTATATAAACAGACAAATCTTAATTTTTTAAATTATTGAATGAAATGAATAAAATTATGTTGATAATCTAAAATAAAACTATTTGATATAATACATTAAACTAGCATAAAATAATAAGAAACAATAATTTCAATAATAAATATTTCCAATCTAGTATCAAGACATACAGTTTAATATTTATTTTAGATTTACATTGTATCCGGTATTGCTATAACTATGACTAGCGTAGTGAGAGACGACCTAGTGTCAAGACACTCCGCTGAATGTTTTTCAGATGTAGCGAACTCAGCACCGCTTCATATTACCAGGATAGAGAATTGAAAATATTTTTTTATAATACTATAATATCTACAGTCAGACGCTATCCCACTACACCGTGTTGGCCGCTACCGTTGAAAAAATAATATAAACAAAATATATAAACTTACCTTCAAATACTCTTTAGGAATAGGCTGCATATTAGACTTGGCATCATTCTTCTTGTTGTCGAGCAAGTCATCGAGGTTGTCGTCAATGTAGGGTTTCTGAAGTTAAAAATCTAAATATATAAAAAAATACTAATAAACAGAGCCCAACGTGGCTCAGTGACAAAGCGCGGTGTTGAGTTGCGCCTCTTAACACACAATGTTTGGATTTGACTTGTTAAAAACAATTTAAGGCCAATAGCCATATATTTGCAAATGTATTTTTTATTTTATATTTTATATCTTAAATGGTTATTTTTTTATAAATAATTATGTATATAGATATAAAGAGAGAATAAATAATAATCTATATAGATTATCAAATCATTATTAATTCGCATAAACTAACTAATTACGATTTATTAATAGTTATACGTTATCGTCATGGAAAATATATATATATATATATATATATATATATATATATATATATATATATATATATATATATATATATAAAAATAATCTCAAAAAATTAAATATGTTTAAATCATGATTTAAAAAAAAATAGCATATGTCACACACACACAGTATACCGTACAAAATGTATAATAATACAACTATAAATACCTCGTTACGTAAATGTGTTCTTGGGTTAGGAGCATATCCAATGGGACCTTGCATTTTCATTGTTTTTAAAACTTCCGGATCAATTGACCGTGGTTTTCTGAAAATATAGTAATTTTATTTATAAAATAAGTAACAAAAGATATGTAAGTCACTAAAAAAATAACATCAAAAATGTAAAAGATATGATGTTTTTACGTAAAATTGAAAAATGATATTAAATTATTAAATACACTATACCGTCTCAAAACACAATCACATTTGAACCAAAAATCAAATCATTCACTGAATTAACATATTTTGAAAAAAAAATAAGAAATGTTAATTAAATACTGTTTATAGTTTCCTTTTGAATAAATATTATTTATGACACATAAAAAAATATTAATTAAATAAATACACACTATCATGACTTCAACATACGTGTTTAAATTAAAAACCCATTAAGAACCCATTACCAAGATGACGGGTTGTTCACGCGTCAACTGGACATCTAGTAATTAAAAATATACCTGTATACTTTCTTAAAGAACTCGGCAGGCAATTCATTGAACCACTTCTCTCCACTCTGTAGAGGTGGTAGCGGGATCGACGAGAAAGAGAAATTAGTGTCGTTGAAACTCGCGCAAGGTAAATTTGGTAAGGGATCCGCGAATTCTGTTGCTCTGTTAATTGAAAGAAATTAATGTATTAATAAAGAAAAAAAATAGACGACTTCGTGGAGTGTTACAGTGTCTGTCTATAAACGCAATGGTTGTGTGTTGGATCCCTGCTCGGAAGAGTACTTTAATATATAAATATTATTATATAAATATTTTATTTCACCGCTCTAGTAAACTATAAGCGAATTTGAGATTCCAAAATTAATTTTATCCTCAATTTTTATTCTCATAGCTAGAAACTAATATTAAAATTGTTCCGAGTACCAAATTGGGCATATAAAGTTTATAGGCAGATAAAAATACCTTTTTTTTCGTATATAATTGTTAATCAATAAAAATATGAAACACTAAATTATGTATAACGTAATATTGTTGAATTTGATAACATATATTGACAGCTAAGGTATAATTTGCTATGAATTTTTTATATTTTTAAAAAAATATAAAAATCCAAGCCAAATCAGAAAGCCTAATCATAAACTCATATTTATTAACAATATTTAGTACATCTTTTTAAGTATACCTTAGTATGGATTTAGAAGACATACTAACCTAGAAAAATTATTAAATACTGGTTCGTGGTTATGCTGGGCGGAGAACAAGTGCAAGTGTCCTGATTGATCCCCAAAAGCTAGAGCTTGACTTGTCGACGACACGTCCATTACGCTACATAAAGCATTATGCGTGTCCACCTGAAAAAAATAATATTTCACTTATAACTGTACGCTTTATTTTACATATAAGAGTAATCAAAGACAACCTAGTGTCAAGACACTCCGATGATTGCTTTCCACCCGAAATCGAGATTTTGTTGAGTGGGATTTAAGTGAGAGTGTGAATTCAACGTCGACTTTACCAGACCTTTTTGTTTTACCAGAGTGGAGAAATGAAATGAAATTTTAAATATAAACGCTGCCTCGAATGGGAATCGAGTTCACAACAGATCAGTATGATGTTGTCCCTAATGGCGTCACTTATTAATGCTGTAGGAATTATACTACATTTGCTATTTTTTACTAAGCACATTAGTATGTATGTAGATAGTAGTATGTATGTAGATTTCTACTGACATAATATTTAATGTATTCAGTTTCTATCAAAATATTTCTAAATGCTTAGTAAAAAATAACAAATATAGATAAAAATAACAAAACTCCATATACTTAGTGTGTTGAAAAATGTGTGTGTGTGTATCCCATAAAAATGTCATCACAACTTCATTGATATTTTAATAAAACCAAAAACCCATTACATTACTTTAATTTTCTTTAAATTTTAAAGCTTTTTATGCATTTTTTAATATCATATTACAAAATACTAATATATTAAATGGCCAAATACAGTTTAAACACTAACCTGAAACACGGACTGATAATCAGTTTCACAATTCCCATTAACGTGTAATAAAGTGACATGTCCGTCTCCGGAAACAGCGACCGCTCTACCTGAGACCGCTGGCAAGAAATGTAAAAGGAGAGGCGAGGATGCAGTGGGAATGGACCAGATTTTATCTTGTTTACGTACATCCCATACTAGGATATAGTTTTCTGGTACAGCTATGGCACCGCTGGAATGAATGTTATTGGAAAGATTAAATTAAAATATTTGTAATAGAGAAATTAATATAAGTTTAGAAAATTCTTGTTTATCCATAAAAAAACTTTTTAGTTTAACCTGTTTTTATACAATTCAAACAAAAAGACATTTCGAACGATTGTCACCAATCTGTGGTCCAGATTAATCCTGTTTAATTAGATTCATTCATTAATTCTTGTTTTTTCTTTTAAAGTAGCTAACTTTAACCAAACAAAATATTCAAAGCTTTGATAACAGAGAGATATTAAAAAATATCATGCAACACAGATATATGACAAATATAATAATTAATATTTTTTCCTACCCTTATCATTTTGACATTAGTGACAATGTTGGCAATGAAATTCATCCCTGTAGATATATCATTTCATTACATACATACATAACGATAAGTAAATAAAACGCAAAATCAAAGAAACAGAAATGAAACTCACGATTGAGTAAATCCACAAGTAATCAGCTGATCGCCCTGCATATCCAAATCTGATAGACAAGCTGTGTGAGCACGGAATGTGTGTTCCGCTTTACCTGGACACCTTATATCTCTTAAAGCCACTATTCCATTTGCACTGCCACATGCTACTAGAGATCCACCTCCACTTCTTAGCACTGCACAACCATCTTCTGGTATTTTCTGAAAATTAATTGTAATTAATTAAAAAAAAATACAATAATATTTTTTTGAGACTTTAGAGACTTTTTGAGGCTTTTTGCGACTGACTTCTTCCTGTTACAACTTGTTTTACTGTCTTTTGTCATTATAAACCAAGGAACTAATGTTGAAATTCTGCTGAATTCAAATTTTTATATAGTTTCTACAACATGTTTGCTTACATATTATGGACAATAAAATTTAGTAAGTTATATATTCTTAATAAAAAGTAAATTGCATTACGTGCACATCTTACAAAAAAGTTGTTATTTACATAAATAAATACAATTGAAGTGTCTGTTTGTAATATAAAACTAACCATTAATAAAACATATATATGTTTATAAAGGTGCAGTAAATATACTAAATTTTTATTACTATTTTGTCTATCTGTTTGTTTGTTCCAGCTAAACTCTGGAACTCAATTTAGTAACTTATGCTACTTTTATATTAAAATTATAAAAAAAAGATCTAAAGATATTAAATTAATTTAGTTTAGTTAATTGTGTCTTAAATATATGTTTGCTATTAGAAATAACTTTACTCAAGACTCACAATCACAGTTTCAGCCATTTTGTTCAGATCTAATTCTAAAAGTTTGTCCTGATGCCCTCCCATTAAAACCTTATTTGAATTAACTTGAAATAAACACTGCATGTCTGTCATATTTGGTGATCTGTGAAATAAAATGTTTATTATATATCATCATCTATATTCTCTTACAAGTATGGTTTTTAATTGTAAGTTGATTTTCAGTTTATATATAGAAGAAAAAAATTATCAAACTAATATATTAATATAAGTATATAGTTAACAGAATATAAGAGTGTCAAAAAATATTTTAAGTGTTATGTTGTTTTGATATTTACAATTCAACTAACCTGTTTAGGATGTGTTTATAATGTATTTAAAAGTAATAAGAGCATATTGTGTTTTCAGAAAATACCTTTAATATGTTTTAAAAATTAGTGAAAGGTCTTCATTTTTTTGAATTTATTGAGCTTGTAGTCTAATTAATTGTTTAATAGTATTTATTTTTTAAAAAGCAATAAGTTACAACTATATGTGTAAATTTCAAGCTTTAAATTCTTACTTATAAGTGTGTCTTGGTATACCCCTTCTTATTTGATGACGTAATGTAGATTTAGTGAGGCAATAAATCCCAGCATCTACGGTCAAAATGTCTCTTACTTCCTCATTTACATGGATTTGGAATGAAGTATACTTTTGCATGGTTGGTCCGTAATATGATGTTACATGACCCTAAAATATTGCTTAGAATAATTGATTTTGTGAAGAAAATGTTTGTGTATAATTAACAACTATTGAATCAAAGAAAAGGATACACATAACTCAGTTTAAATTACTTTATAATATTTATGTTATCCTAATCTTAAATCTTTTTAAGTTTATAAAGTATGTCAAAACTTAAAAGCAAATAGATGTTGAATTAAATCTTACCCCTTGATTTCCCATCCATATCAATTCTTCAAATTTATCAAAAACTACTGAAGAGACTCCATAATGTTCACCTCCATCGACAAGCACACTGTTACGGACTTCATATTCAGCCTCTTCATTTCTTAATATGTATGGTTGTGAATACTCAGGATGGTATTGATCTAAAAGTAATAATGTATGTTTAAATATATATACATATATAATATGATTTTTTTCATAAATATTGTTTACAATTAGAAAAACAAAATTAAATCGTAATTTAGCTAAAATATTACTCAGACCTCAAATTTTTATTTTATGTTTATTATGGGTAAAAGTTTACTTAATTTTTTTTAATATTTAGAAAATATAATAAATAAAAGCTTTATTGCACTAATTATCACTTAAACTGTAAATAAACTTTCCCATACTCCTAAAGTTTTTACTAATCTTTATAAATTTTACTGTAGTGTTTGTACAAATCCACGTATAATATTTATGTAAACTTCGTATAGTTGTGTTTTCAATTTGAAATTAGTACACAAGTGGTTTCAATATAATAGATATTTCATAAGCGAAGTTATGCTTTTGGACTATTATTATACTCAACAAGTACGTTTCTTCTAATAAAATTGTGTATAGCAAAAAATTTATGGATCAATTTTTCAATAATTTGTACAACACTACAACTTACCATTCATTAATTGATCTGGTGGCATACAAACTTCAGAATAATGGTATTCCATGTTGGGAGGGGGCTTAAAATAAAGGATACATTAGTTTAAAAAAAGATGACTGCGTGGTACTCTTATCATAACAAGGAAAATAAACTATAAAATCGGGAAAGGGCAATCTTGAGAAATTTTTACTTGTTTGCTTGACAGATCATATTGGGGACGGTGAACAGAGTATATATAAAATCTGGTTTAAAGTCACAGATAACAGCAAACATATATATTTTTTGTTATAGTTATTTCTTTTGAATAATCGATTATAATGAAGCCTTTTTGTCAAATGTATGTTTTACTATGTACCAACTGTGTGTAATAGTTTTATAAAAGAATTGGATATTTTAAATCATTAAAAAGTTATATGAACATAACATCTTATTAAGGATTTCAATAAAAATACCAAATTATTTTTTAATAAAGCTGTATATAAATGTTTGAGAATTAAAACTAACAATAAATTATCTTAATGCTAAGCGCTTTAAACATAAAAGTACTTTAAAAAGAGAAATATTTCTTGTAAGCTATGATTTTTAAATACATATTTTGCCATTTTTTTTAGTTAATATTGCATGATAGTTACTGAAATACATTTTTTTTATTCATTGCTATGGAAATTAAACAATGTAAGTTTTTAAGAAGTAATATGAATATAGATAATATTAGATGTACATTAAAGTAACTTTAACATGTAAAGTTACTTAATTAACTGTTGTGGGTAAAAAATGTTGATAGTAGCTTTTAGTGAATTCTGTCATTAAGTCTGGAGTTGCTTCAGGCAAAGTCGTTATTAACTTTGCAGGATTGCCTGAGTACCTTGCAAATGAAGGTACTACTGTCTCGGCTGGTAATACAGAATTATCTTCAATCATACAGCAATCTTTTAACACACATCGTCTTCCCTAAAAATATTTTAAAAAATATTAAAATAACTTAAATTTAATATAATATTAATTACTAATAATAAATAAAATGTATATTAATTTACATTTATCTATACTTACGATGACAACATTTTTGCCAATATAAACATATGAGCCAACAACTGCAGCATTTACTACTGTATTTTCTCCAACAAATACATGATCACCCATTTGTAGTGGGAAAAATGCAACACTAGAAGAAGAAAAAAGTCACTTTAACGTTCAAATTAATGTTTTAACAAATATGACTTGTGAACTTGTAGAATATGCTATAGTTTAAAATTACTTTTAATGCAATTAAAATGTAGTATATTAATGGTTTAAGAGTGACTTACCCTTTGCTAAATTTTTTAAATGGTGGCCGTATAACAGAACCTTTACTAATAATACAAAATCTACCAGTCTTCACATTGGCTAAGTCACCCCTGATGATTGCATCGCTTTGTACAATAACTTTACCATGTAACACTATGTTTTGAGAACCACAAAGCACTGTTTGTCTGCTGACTTTATTTCCAGAAGCCTATAAAATATTGTTTATTTTTAAAGACTGAAGACTAAATTTTATATAATAAAACATTCGTAGGTTTAATTATTTGTATAGAATATGTTGTGTAAATAATATAATTTATCCAAATTAGTTTTTATGTTACTATTTAGATACTTACTGTTTCGACATACTCTGATTTGTTATAATAAGTGTCTTGTAGTTCCATATTATATTTAAAATGTTAGTGTAAAAGATTTAATTATATTTTTTATTTATTTAAAGGCACTTGCATGTACATATGTGCATATAAAATAATTTCCTTTTATAAAGCAAATACGATACGATGCTATGACTAACAGTATTAGAGAAAGACACAAGATGAGTTGACATCTTGTGGCATACCGAATGTCAAAACATATTGTCAATTATCAAGAGCTTCATTTATGACTTGAGTAATATTAAAAATCATTGAACGAAACTATATAAATTTTCTAAAATAATAAATTTTATAATAATAAAATTAAATACTATATTTACAAATACCTAACGGTAAGATATATTTGTAGCATGGATAGGCAAATTTATTTTTTAATTGGCTTAATAATCTGTGGATTTTACCTTGAAATTATTTTGGCGCCATTTACGATTTCCGCTAGATCTGACCCCACTTGAGTCCACTTAATTGTGAAATAGCCATCTTGTTTGAACATTTTTCATGATAAGAGAAAATAAATAATTAATAAAGAATTGACTATCAACTTTTTTCATTAAACTTAAGGTTAAAATTTTTAAATGGACCGTTACATTACTAGAGAACGAAGAGTTGGAACAGGTAAATATTTATTTACTTACATACAGGAGTATAAATCAAATAAAAAATAAATGAGATCAAAACATTAAATTTACAATCACCGTTTTTCAGAGTATCCAGAGGGAAATCAAACGATACCATTTCCAACAACTACTATTGGAAACAACATTACTATGTAAGTAACCGGAAGATTGCGCTATCCCTATCTTAGGGGCTGCTTTAGGCCTAAAATGGTTACATAAGAACTTTCATTTTACGTTGTTTTGTACAATTAAAAATATATAAATTTATTAAAATCAAGCTACTTATAGGGTTATTATGTTAATCAAAAATCAATTTATTTATAGGCCAGATTATATGTATTATAACACGTACAATCCAATGAATAATCCAGAGACATATCATTATAATGCAAACGCAATGATACCTCAAATGCAAACCTATTCACCAAACGTACGTAACTTTATTGGCACATATGTTTATTTATTATATATATTTTTTGCTTTAGTATATAAAATATATTTAAAATAATTTTGCTTACCTATAAAACTTTATATATGTCTATTGCAAATTTACGTAAAATTTTATTATATGTACTTCATTCGAAAATATGTACATATATAATTAGTCGTTTTCCGATTTTCTATTATATTGCCTACAATTAGCTTTTTCATAAAATACGTTGTCAAAAATGTTGCTATACTTCGTACTTTTGTAATGGTATATTACTAAAATGTTCATTATAGGTATATATTTTTTGAAATGGTTTAATTAAAACGAATTCGCGTAGTTATATTATGGTAATTTAAAATACATTTTTAAATAATCGACATTTCCAACACTAGTGTAGTCCTACAGGTTCTCCAGTCTACTTAAGTTATAAAAAATATGTTTTCTAATACCAAAATATTCTCGATTAGTCGTAATTAATCCTTTTAAAATAGTATTATTAAAAATAATAAACGTAAAAATCAAACATCTTATTTATTACTTGTGCATGTTTGTATCTTCATTTGCGTGGATTTGATCCTTTCAATAATTTTGTACAGGAAAACATTTTAAATTGATATAACGTTGTTATTTCTGAACCAATTGAAATACAACAAAACACTAAATGTGAAAGGTCGTTTCCGAGAACAAAGAGACAAACAGAGCAAAACACAATTTTGGTACTATTATATTTATAAATGACCTCAAGATCATTTTTTCTCGTTCATTTTCAATGTACAGACAGCGATCTGATATATTTTTTATTATATGTGTAGATAGATTTGTAGTTCGAAACTTTACTAGAACTGCTTTTAAGGTTTCTGAATATTAAACAACTGGCAACTCCCGATTGCCTAGAACTTATGCAAATTTGGTATTGCCTAAACAGATATTATACTAATATCTATGTATAAGCAAAGGTGATTTTAATATACTTTTAGATAAATAAAAAATAAAACAGCGTAGATACACTTTATAATAATTTTGAATTTCAAGCCTTTTTTATTTATTTATATGTACTATCTCGCATAGCACTCTGTTTTCCGCCGCGTTTGAGACATTGCATGTGGCGACAAATGGCGGAACTAAACGCCTTGCTTTGTATTACCAGAGCGAAGAAATGAAAATAATTTAAATGTACTCCTTCCTGGGGTGAGAGTCGAATCCAAGACCGATCGCGTTAACAGTTAGACGCTGTCCCATAAGACACGACTGAATCATTAGATAGACGTTCAAATGTATATATTGAAGTTTGTATTTATATATAAGTATATGGTATTCTAATAAAGATGAAATATAATATAAATTAAATAATAAATATTATATAATATAAATAATATTTAAAAAAATACGAAAATAGATATCATTCACGTCAATACTTAGGTATTTACATTTTCTTACAAACCTTCGTAGCGCAGTTCGATTTCCATTTACTCTTATTTTAATTCAAATATATTTTCACATCACCACTTTTGTATGATGAAGTGCAGTGTTTAGCTCTGTAATCACCCAATGTCTTGATTGCGATTGGAATGGAATATTTTTTATACATATATTTTGTTAAAAAAGATAAACAGACAAGATTACCAGGAATACCAAGTAGCGCATTCCAGTCATGTAATGCCTGGAGTAGACTATCGTTATTTACCATATCCTGATAATAATGCGTTCGTGGCAGGTGAGTTTAGATTTTTATTTATTATATGATTTTCCAAATTGCAAATTTTATATATGATGAATATATGTAAATGTAATTTTGTGCTATTTTTTAAATAATCGTAATAAATATAATTAAAAATAATATAAGAAACTAATTATCGAAATAAATGATAACTATCGTGTCTTAGTGGGATGTCTTACTGTAAACGTGATTGGTTAAGGGTTTAATTCCGACTGACTTTGGATAAGACAAAGCGCGGCTTTGATTTCCATCACTCAACACTTGTCGCCTCGATTTTGAGTGGGAAGCAGTGATCGGAATGTCTTGACACTAAAATCTCTCTATGCGGGATTTTATTAATCTGCCATACGGGATAAAACATGAAGCTACAAATAAATGTATTATAAAAGCATAATATTTAAATTTTGTATTATATACATATACAAAATTTGTGCAAAATAACATTATCTTATCTTTTTACAATAAAATTTCTTGAGAAAATAATAAAAAAAACGTGCGATGTGTTATTTTTTTAGTACCATTTTGGTAATATAGAGTAAGTATATAATAAAAGAATAATATAAATAACTTTACATTCCTCTAGAATATCACAATAGTATTAAATCAGTATCACGCGTAAGTAAATTAATAAAACCAAGTCAAGGTTTAAGTTTTATCTGCAAATGTCATATTTTCTAAAAACTTTATTTAAATCTATTTTTCTTGAAACGGGTTACATTTCAACATTAGTTTGAAATATTACCTTAATTTTTTTTTGATTTAGAAATTTATTCACTGTAGAATACACAATAAAGCAATCTTTATGCTTATTAGCTTCACACTTTTATCCTGCATAGAAGGGTAGACAGGAAGTATCTTATGTCAACACCCTCGGTACTTCGCTTTCCACCGAATTCGAGACATTGCGTGTTGAGTGGTGAGACTCAACGCACTTTGTCTTACCGCTTCACTCACTTTCCCGAGGGGGAAACGAAACCACAACCGATCGCGTTTACAATGAGACGCTCTTCCACTGCGCCCCGATCAGCTGGATACATTCAATAAAATCGACGTTATCTGTTATTGAGCAGGGCAAACTAACATACAAACAAATGCAATCGCGGTCAATGCATTTGGCAGTGAATATCAAAATCGCAATTTCATAGGCGCTGATAGGACAGACGGTAAACATTATATGCAGATAGGTACACCCAATGGTTAGTATTATGCATTGTTTGCTTTTGGTCGGTAAGTATCCATGTCTATCAGTGGCGAAGTGTTCATATAAAAAGATTCCCATCGGGTTACCTTTTGTAAATATTCAAGTGGAATGTATAATTTAATTTATACTAAATAAGAAAAA
Organism: Dryadula phaetusa; assembly: GCA_032432895.1. Lineage (NCBI taxonomy): Eukaryota > Metazoa > Arthropoda > Insecta > Lepidoptera > Nymphalidae > Dryadula > Dryadula phaetusa. Next base: position 5,455,774 of record JAOYRS010000038.1, read on the forward strand.
AATACAAACATATACAAAATATGGCTTTGAGAATTTATTTTCAACGCCAAATTTATTTTCAACCTTTGTAAAAACTTAATATTTCGCCACTGGCATATATACATGTAAGGTAAATTTTTCATAATTATTTTATTTTAGTAATATAAAAATTATAATTATTATAAAAAAAAAACGTCTCATTAATAAAACATGTTGGTACTTATGACACAATTCCAGGACATTGACACACATTTTTATTTATTTTTTGTTAAGGCAACGCAAACCTTTTATTAGCTCATCAAGTTACAATATATGCTTATTAATTATTAATGGTAAGTGATGGTGATGGCCGTGATGGGTCACGGCGTACTAGGATCGCGTCCCACCATAAACGCGATTGGATGTAATTACAATTGTTTGGATTTTCTCTCTTTGGTAAGCGCGGCGTTTTGTTCCTCCAGTTGACTGCGTGACAAGTGGTCTCGAATTTGATACAAAGTTCTCTCCAACTACCTTTATATGTGTAAAAAGCGTGATTCTGTAACGAAATATCTTATCTCAAATACTAAGGCTTATTTATGTAATACCTTTAAAATTCACAATGAATATAACTAGTGACTATAACGAGCTGTTTGTGATATTATGGTATCCATGTTAGTCCAATTCCAACAAATCATAAGTAAACAATCGGTTGCACGTTCTATTGAAATGCGACAGATTTATTGATGTTTGTCCTTGCTTGATGAGAAAACCGTAGTTTGTTTATAATTTGTTTATTATGTTGGATTACCTATTGTTACTACGTAATTCTTACTCCATAATATTAGTAATAATACTAATAATTATTATTATTTTACTTATATTAACTATTTGATTGAGGATGAGGATAAAGATGAGAATTGAGGACACGATGACGTGGCGTAGTGGGACAGCGTCTGCCTAATAACGCGACCGGTTGTGGGCTCGATTCTGATTCAAGAAAACGATTATATTTAAAATTTATTTTCATTTCTCTCTGGTAGATAAAGGGCGGCGTTGAGTTATCCACTAACACGCAGTATATTGAATACTAGTGGATAGCAGTCAACGGAGTGTGTTGACACTTGGTTGGCTGACTACTATGCGGAATAGAGCGTGAAGCTAATTTTGTGATTAATTAATTATAAGAAATATTTCTTTATCTATTAATTTTAGTTCAACCACCCGAGACGTTTAGGGATTTCCCGAAATCCACACAAAAAAGTTCAACTGAAAACATAAAAGTAGTTCAAAAAGTATCTGAAGGTAAGTTTCTATAATAAAAATATTTAATTCATTTTATTTCCTCAAGTAATTGCTTATATTTATTTAAATGAAACTATTTTAAACAAAATAATCGTGTATATTCTGGTATTAGAAAATATATTTTTGATTATTTGGTATTTTTAATACTAAAATATATGCTATTGATCTGTTTAACATAGTTTAATTTAAAATGTATAAAAAGCAAGCAAGCTTTCAAGTCTGGCTCAAAGTATTCCTGTGAATAGTGAAAGATAAAATCCTACACTTTCTCTACCTTATCATCAAATCCTACCTTGAAGACAGGCTATTTCAAGTTAAGTAAAGAGATGATAGATTGTCATAGTTAAAATATATAAGGAGTTCAATTTTTATAATAATGTTTTAAAAATACTTTAATTTGAAAAATAAATATAATGCACTTTTAAGGCTGAATTTACTGAGAGGCTATGACCCACTGCTCATACGAGAATTGACAGTCAACATTTTTACGCTTCTTTCTTTAACATTTATATCGCTACTATTTTATTATTCCGATCATTATGTCAGGGATTTCTGGTTCTATTTAGTTCTTATTTAATTGAGCAATAGGTAAATCATCAATAAAAAAATTAAGGACCTGCTGTTTTGATGCTCCAGAAAGAAGAAACAATATTAATTGCGTTTACCGTATTGTAAATATTTTATTTAATATACGAGTATTGCAATAATTTAGAGGCCAGACGTGGTGCAGTGGGACAGCGTCTGACTGTAAACGCGTTCGGTAGTGGATTCTATTCCCACTCGGGGGAGTGATTATATTTAACTTATTATCATTTCTCCGCTCTGGTAAGAGAAAAACGCGTCGTTGAGTTCCGCCACTCAATACGCAATATACACATTTGCATTTTTATATGCATTTGCTATGTGGAAAAAAAGCGTGAAGCTAAAAAAATAGTGACATAAAATTCCACTACCACGCAATATTAATAATAAAATCTATTTTATCCATATTACATAAATAATCGTAATTTCTATTTACTTGCGGTTCTTGCTAGAGTGCTGTGTTAGCCAATGCCTATTAAAACCAAAACTGGCTCATTACTTGGATAATTTCAATTTTACTTACGCGCAATCGGTTCTACGACGCGGCAATTCTGAAATAATAGCAAAAATATCTTGACTTCTTAAGAAAACCAGCGAACGGAGTGTCTTGACACTAAGTTCTAAGTTAACAAGCTTTTTATTTTATATTTAAATAAATAAATTTCTTTTAAATTTAAATAATATGAAATAGACATAAATTTAAAAACACAATGTTTCTAGTATGTTCAATACATTACCTCAATCATACACCGAACAATGCCATCTAAGAGGGTAAAGCAAAAGGGTAGATATAAAAAGGTTAACCTTTCAGTCGCAAAGACAAAGTTTGTTCTGTAGCTACAACTTCCAGCGAAATGAGGACGGATGGTTAATTAAAATGAGAGTTAACTTATAATAGGGCAACGTTTAGAATTTTGATATTTGTTACATTTAGAAGTGATTTTGAGTTCTTGAGATATGTTTGACAAACATATCGCGTTTTTATCCCCCTTAATAGGATAGAGAGGAAGTACATAGTGTCAAGACACTCCGTAATTCGCTTTTCATTAAATTTAAGACATTGCGTCTTGTCGTTATTATTTTTCTGGAATTTAATATTGTTTAAAGTATAGAGTATGTATGCACTTGTAGGCTTTTATTTATGTTTGAAGTTTGTTTAAATTAAGTTATGTATATTATCGATGATTAATATGAAAGCTGGTGATCAGGTTAGCTGGCGTTTTATGTCCCTCATAAAGCTAGGTTTAGCAGTAGACGATGACGTGCTGAAAGAACGTATATTTTATGGTATATCAGATGCCATAAAAAATTATATAATTAATGTTGTATTTACATGCTATGATCTTATAAGTATTATATACATTTTAAAGTAACAAAAAATATCAAGTTTTATACTTCTAAAACTTATGTTAAAGTAAAAAAAAAAATAATTTTTTTATATATTAAAAACGCACCACTTTTTAACCCTTACATTTGGTCGTAGACAGGATGGTTAATTAGAACAAGGGTGCTTCGTTTACTCGTACTATAAAATATGGGACAACGTACACTTGCATTTTTCTTTATGTTAGGTTAATTGTGAATTTCCTTACTTTTTTTTTTAAATTTTAATTGAGTGTATAATGTTTTAATATTATGTTGTGAATTTTTGACACGAAATGTTTATGAGTTTGACTCAAGGCTCAAAAAGGTTTGGTTTATAAATTGAAAATCCAACACAAAATTTTATTAAAGTAAGCGGAAAATGAAGTCTTACCACTACTGCCCAAATTGTACCGAAAAGCAGGAATTGCGTCAAGTAAAATAGCACTCGATAATTCAAAATATTGCCTATATGATATAATACATCTATGCTTTAGCCCATATTTTAGAAATGATCTATTTCGAAAGCACTTTATTTTTTTTTTTTCAATAATGGTTAGGTAGCGAGGAGAACACAGGAAAGGATTCGAATCGCAAGTCGCAGACACTGCTCCTGAGCTGAGATTTTATATATATAAGTTATTTAACTTATTGTTTTTTTGTGTTTAAATAAAATATTTTATACTTTTCAAAATAGTGCCAGCAAAGAAACAAGCTGAAACTGATTTATTGAAGAGCGAAGCACAATATGATGTTAAACCTCGAGCGGAGAAACTAAAAGTAAGTATATCATTGTCCCCTTAAACTTTTCTCTTTTATGTTACCCCGTATAAAGGAAATTGCGGCGCAAACTTGTTAAACTATGTTTAATTTTTAAGCAGATTCAGTTTCTATAGGACGTTGAGAAGTATTTTCTGAGATGTTATGGTGATTTCTCGATTGATTTTCTGTTTTTGCTTTAGTTTTTAATAGTTTGCACAATATAAAATCATAATGTCTATGAATGTTAAATGAAAACTAGAAATTTCAATTCTCTTGAACATAAGACCCACTTTTTTAGCTTTATATGCAATGTTTGCATAGTTCTATAGGTTTATTTTTTTTTGTTTCGAAAGATATTACGTACAAATATTAATTTTAACACTACCAAAGAACAATATAAGAACTCTTGTTTTAATTCCAGTCAAAATTCAAAACTAGACAAAACATGTTGTTATATGTTAAAATATTTAACATAAAATTGAGGCCGGTCGTGGCGCAGTGTGACAACGTCCGACAGTAAAAACGATCGATTGTGGGTTCGATCCCCAATCGGTGAATTGATTATATTTAAATTATTTTCACTTTCTAACTCTGGTAAGACGAAATGCGGCGTTGAGCTACACCAATCAACACGCAATGTCTCGAATTCGGTGGAGAGCGAGGTACGGAGTGTCATAAGTTAACACTAAGTACTTTCTGTCTACCCTAAAAAAAATAACATAAAAAGTTCAACGAATATAATAAAAATTATACGAAATTATAGTCAGCTTAGTATTGTGATATATAATTATTTTTTCTCAGTAGCTCCTGGAGTTTAGATCATAATTAAAATATTTACATAACTTTGTTATCAGCATTTTCTATACCCACATTCCAAGGGACTTAGTGTCTTTATTCGCGAATTTTGATTCTTTCGACATTTTGAATCTCGTTAATATAATGTATGTCGGAACTATATTTATTAATATATTTTATATATTAATTATTTATTATTATTATTTTATATCTATATTTTTTATCTTGGTAATTGCAGATAAGTGGTATAATTATGGTACGAAAAAGTGAATTTCCACCTTCTAATATGTTTTAAATATTTCAAATATCACATATGTTCAAATATCATATTAAACTATTACAATTTACAATTATCAAAAAACTAGCTTCCTACGCCAAAATGTAATATTCACAATAAAAGCACTCACAGACACACATTACATTAACTGTAATTACACATTGTGAAATGCAAGAACGTGACACAGTGACATTTTACTTCCGTAATTGTATACATTTTCGTATAAGCATAATGCTCGTTTAGTGCAAGCTAAGAATGGGGATCTCTAATTAAAATATTTTATTTTCAACATTTGCATTATTATTTTTTTAGCTTCACGCCTTTATCCCGCATAGCAGGGTAAATAGAAAGTACGCAATGTCGAGATACTATACTCCGCTTTCCGCCGATTTCAAGACTGTTATGTGGCGGAACTCAACGCCACGCTTGCCTTACCAGAGCAAGGGAATGAAAAGAGAATCGAACCCACAACCCATCACATTTACAGTCAGACGTTGTCCCACTGCGCCACTTGCCTCTAATTTATTATCTAATTTAATTTCAGATATTTTTAAAAAAAGTAAGTTTTGTAATTATCTCTCAAAAGTTAATCGAGTCATACCATGCTTTCATCACTTCTGCCTCCGCGAACCCTAACGGGTATGTACACTGTACAGGCACATTTCATATTTTAATTAAAACTTCAACAGAAACACCTTTCGATTAATTATAATTTATATGATTTACGAGTGCTAATTAATATTTAAATTCCAGTGAATCGAGATTTTTCGATAAATAATTGCATATATTTAAACTGTAGATATGTAGTATTACATATTATTTTATTATACTTCGTTATAAATTAAACTATTTTAAGCCGATAAATCACTTTTGTTTCGGTATTCGAAAATAGATACTGTAGAAAATATAAATAAGCATACGCGCTTAATCCGTTCAAAATATTTAAAAATCGTTAAAATCAAAGATCTTCATATATAGTTTATAACTTTCTTCATATTTGATCAATACTTTGCTTTCTAACGAAAATATTTAAAATATATATAAATTATATTATCTATAAAAATATGTTATCCGCAAAGTCAGCTTTGACGGTTTTTACATTCTGTCAAGCACGTTGGGTCTGCTATGGATGCTTTAAGTGCGTATCAGAGGTGACTAGCGATTGGCATATTGTGGTTATTTAATATCAATTAAAAAAAATGCTATGTACTTTTAACAAAGTAAAAGTAATATTAATATTTATTATTTTTAAAGTGTTATTCCACACTTAGGATTAGAAAACATTTTTGAAAAAACGTATAAAAATTTGAACGCAGCGGGATTCGAACTCGCGCCTCTTGGATACCGTCCAAGCGCTCTGACCGCTAAGCCATGCGTTCATCATGAACGCTGCGTTCAAATTTTTATACGTTTTTTCAAAAATGTTAAAAGTAATATTGTTTTCCCTTTTGCTGTACGTGAAAAAGTATGAAGCTGATTAAACTTATTCGATTTTATATTAATCTAATATAGTATCATAGAACAAGTATAATTTTCAGAACAGACATTATATAACAAAGCAAGTAAAGTTACTGTATATTTATTATTATACTATATTTGATTTATTTTAATTTAAGGAACTACATAAGACTGGGACTAGGGTATTTTGCGGTTCTATAGAAAATGTATTAAAATGGCACAAGATGATTCAAGATATTGGTGTCATGGTTTTGTATGATATTGTCGGTAAGAAATTTATTTTGTTTTACTTAAATGGAAGATATATGAGAAAACTTATTATAAGAATATATTTTTATATTTTTTATCTGTTTTTTTTTGAGTGGTGTTTGTCGGTGCGTTTGTGCAAGCTAATCCCGGAAATGGTTGAACCAATTTTAATGTACATGTTTTCTCTGTATTTTTACAACCTTCTACTAAAACTTAGTGTTTAATTTATCTAATAGCTCCGCAAATAAAAAAATATATCAATTTAAAGTATTTTGTTTGACATAATTATGGCAGTGATCAAGTCCACGCGATTGAAGTTTCTAGATAATATGCTGTCAAAAGGCAAAATGTGATAAAGTAGCAATGTTTTGCATGCCTTCTGGCATGATATTAAATAATTGAAGATATATCTAAGAAATCTATTATAAATACTACTCGATATAGAAAGATAAAGGGTGGCGTTGAGTTCTGTATAAACGCACGCTGTCCTAAACCTAAGCGTAATAATCAGAACCTTATGCACTTTCCCTTGAGCTATGTCTTATAGTTTCAAAAATTCTTATTTATTATACTGTCATTTTCGTAAATATTTTAAGGAAAATGCGTAAGCGTAAGACCAGGCGAGTCCTGTGCTAAGAATTTAGTGGTGAGAGATGAAAACGGTCCCGCTATTCAAGTGGTTTATTATGAAATAGACTTTCTCTTACCGAAACTGCAAGTACCTTGTACTGTAAGGTGAATGTATAGTAAATATAATATTAGTATTAATTTTATTGTATAAATTAGTTCAACATTTTTTTTTAATTATTTTATTTTAAGAAGTCATAGTAACGCAGTGGGAGAGCGTTTAATTGTAAATATGATTGGTTCGGGGCTCTATTACCATTCCGTGTAATTTAATTTAAATTTTTATTTCGCCGGTCTGGTAAAACAAAGCACGGCGATGATTTCGACTACTACTTGTATTATATCTTGAAGTCGTTTGTAAAGTAGAGATGTGTCTTGACACTAAGTTCCCTTTGATTACTTCTCTATGCAAAAAAAGCCTATGTGAAGTTGCTTTTATTTACGATTAATGTACATATGAGTAAGTATAACAGTAGTATGAGTAAGTAAACAAGCGTATAACAATTTCGACATAGCTGTATGTGGAACCAAAACGTATAGCTTAGCTATTAGCGCTTGGACAATTTGTAAAAGGCGCGGGTTCGAATCCTGATTCGTTTATGTTTTTATACACTATGTAATTTTTTCTCTTCCATGTCCCAGAGTGCTAGGTCGCATGTTGCCCGCGTCCAACAGAGTGCAAGCGTTCAGTGTGCGCGTGGCGACCGGCGATGATGTGGCGACGTTGCCGCGCCGCGCCGCCGTCGCCGCGCACCATGTTGCCAAACTGTGCAAGGACTACTGACTACTTATTACTGACAATTGTTTGAGTTAAATTAACATAGTTTTTGAATAGTTTAACTCATTAATAATTTCATTCATTAATATAATAATAAGATATTTTTAGTTTTTTTATTAATTATTAAAAGTTATTTCTACTTTTTCTATTAATTATTGTAGTAGTTTTATAAATATTACATTGGTATGAATTAAGTATAGGTATATTTTATTTATGTATTATATCACTCATCATCGGCCATCAGTATAATAAGTGCAATGACATTGTTTTACTGTAAAAATATGTTTTATTTAGTTCGTCGTCGCTCTCAGCTGAGATCGAATTCTCGATAGATATGTTTAAGATTGGCGTAGCGTGTGAGAGCTACTTTACTAAGACAACAAGAGGCTATCTATTGCTTTCTCAATGGTCTTATCACGATATGAGCTAGTAGGTAGGTAAAGCGTAATTGGCTAGAGCGAATTTCTAGATTTTGCTAAGTTTTTGTATGGGAAAACGGAGACTTCACACCTTATTCCACATAGTAGTGTTGGCCGGAGAACACTTAATGTCAAGACATTTCATTTTCCGTTTTCTGTCCGAATTCAAGACAGCAATTGACGCCACGCTTTGTCTTATCAAGACAAACAAATTTAACAATTGTGTAGAGATTTTTTATAAAAAAAATACTAGAAAATTGATGTTAATTTTTTATATTTTAACATTATTAATCAATTCACCAATTAATACAACCAAACGAGCTTAATCCGCGTACGTCATTTATTTTGAAAAACTTTCAACTATAGTTGTTCGCTTTAATAGAAACAAATGGACAAACTTTGATACGTTTATACTCTAACGAGGGAATAACAATACACATACACAGAGATAGTTGTTTAAAGTAAACTTTAACAGATAATAAATAAGAGAGCCGCAGAATATGTATTTGTATCGTAAAATCAACGTTTTTCATACACTCTCCTGGGAAATCAAATGATAGCGTTTTCAGCAACTACTCGTAGCACAGGAAATAATATTACTATGTAAGTAGCCGGTAGATTGTACGGCGCCCTTCGGGGCTTAGAGCCTGGTATTACCTCATTGTAGGCTAAGATGAGCTTAGATTTAATAAGATGGTGTATTTAATTAATATATATATTTTTATATTTTCTACATTCTCGATATTGTACTTTTTTATGATACGATATTTTTTATTTCTTTATTTATATGATATTTTTTATTTTTTTACAAAATAATATTTGGTGCGGGACGAACAGATTTTTTTTTACTTTAAACTTTTACTTTATTACATTTTTAGGTTTGTAATGTACTTATTCCATAATTTAATAGTAGAATACACAACACTTTTTTTCACGATATAATTATGCTAGATTAACTGTTTTTTTTGAAATTAAGCTTCATTGAGACAGTGTTTAAAGGTGTTTCCTGTGAGTTTAACTCCAACTCCGGGAAATGATTAATTAAAATTATATAAATTAAAATAAGTATATAACTAAATTATATAAAAGAATCCTACAGATGAAAATTTACTAAGGTACAAAATATTATGGAACATGTAATAAAGCTTGCAGAGATTCGCGTCGTAAATATATTCAGTCCTATATCAACTGCAACGATCCTGCAAATTTGGAAATTCCTTGACCCGATGGGAATAGGCGCTAGGCGCACGCATGACAAATCTGCCTTAAGCAAATTTGGATAAATATTTTACCACAATCGATTCCATAGCTGGTTAAACAAAACTGAACACTCTCCAAATATTTTCACTGCTTCCTCATCCTCCGATGGTTTCCTTCCAATTCACGCCAACTACAAAAGCAGAAATACGAAAAAATGTAATGGCTATAAAATCTGATGCGATTGGTTGCGATAATAATAGTTGACGTATGATCCTTCTTACTCTTAATTCTGTTCTTTTCTAATTTGTGTCATATTTTCAACTGTTCCCTTTCCTCTTACGAATTTCCTGATGCATGGCGTCATGCATTAGTAATCCCTATTCCAAAAATATTAAATCCCACATCTTTTGCAAACTACCGACCAATTTCCAAACTTCCTTTCCTATCCAAAGTCTTAGAACGCATCGTACACGAGCAATTATATCAATTCCTGCCAATAATAACAATATCCTGTCCCCATTTCAGTCTGGATACCGCCCTGGGTACAGTACAATTACAACCCTGAATAAGGTGTGTGAAGATGTTATATACTACTACCTATTCTTATATCCATTAACATTTCTTCAAACGCAACCGAATGGTTTTCGTCTTACTTACATAGCCGTAGCCAAGGCATCAATATTAATGGTAAGCAAACGTCACAGTCTCATATCAATGCTGGTGTTCCACAAGGAGGAGTGCTGTCTCTTTTGCTGTTTTCTATTTTCATCAACACTCTAACTCAGTACACAACATCATCGTATCACCTCTATGCAGATGACTTACAGTTTTATAAGACTGCCTCTGCAAATGATACATCCAGAGTTGTTGTAGTACATTTAATTAGCAACTGAAGTAATTATTCGGTCTAACTATAAATTTAAAAAAATTTCATATGTGTATGTTTGGTCATCCTAAGCAACTATTGAAACTAAAGTCGTTTCTTTCTAGAATTTATTATGATAACACCTGTTTAAAGTAAGCTCACTTTAAGTTTTTAACACAAATTACAGAGCTTAGCCGTCTCTTCAGCGCTATAGGTAGATTGAGAAGAAAGAAAAATCATCTTCCATTAAAGACCAAAATTTCTCTTGCTCAAACTCTCCTCCTTTCTATACTTGATTATGCCGACTCCACTTATCTATTTGTCCCAACAACACCTTAATAAGCTTGAACGCCTGCAAAATCTTATAATCCGGTTCATATTCGGCCTGAGGAAGTACGATCACATGACCCAATACCGTACCCAACTTAAATGGCTAACTGTAAAAGAAGACTTCATTTACATTCCCTTACTCTCCTTTATACCATTCTTTATCATCCCGTTACTCCTTTGTACTTCAAAGAACGCTTTAAGTTCCTGGTCGAACACCTTACTGTCCCAAAACCTTCGGTCCCATAACTACAATATCCTAGAAGTACCTTCGAGTCGAACGAAATGCTATGGAAACTCTTTTACTGTAGCAGTAAAACTCTGGAATGTGCTGCCAGCAGAAATTAGGCGATCTCAGTCTGTTGAGATTTTTAAACGTCGCTTAAAACATCACTACTTTAAGCAATACTCATAGTCAGTCTATTTCTATAATGTTTTCTATTTATATATTGTATGGTAAAGTGTTGTATGTATGAAGGTGTGTATGTATATATGTATATGTCTATGTATGTTTATATATATATTTGTATATATAAATCTTTTGGATAAAAAAATATTATTACCACTTTGTTTGTTTGCACCACTGTCCTGTTGTTTACTTAAAATTAAATTAATAGCGATGGTTGCCTGAGAGAAATTGCTTGTAGCGATAAGGCCGTAATTGCAGTTCGATTAATGTGCCAAAATTTTATTAGTAAAATTTATATTTCTGTGTGCAATAAAGTATTATTATTGGTATTATTATTATATTATGATCATTTCTCTTTCTTGGTAAGACAATTTATAGCATGACCAACTCAACATTTTTTTTTTAGCTTCACACTTTCGTCCCGTATAGCAGGGTAGACAGAAAGTACCTAGTACGGAATTCGAGACATTGCGTGTTGAGTGGTGAAACTCAACGTCACTCTTTGTCTTTTACCAGAGCGAGGATATAAAAATAATTTAAATATAATCACTCCCCCAAGTGGGGATCGAATCCACAACAGATCGCGTATACAGTCAGACGCTGCCACACTGCGCTACGACCGGCCTTATAAATTTGAAAATTTTATACGTATTAATTCATAATTGTGCTCGTAATACTTGTATATATATATATATATATATATATATATATATATATATATACACACGTTACATATGTTACTACGTACATTTAAATATTAATTTTATTATAGGTACTACATAGCTTTACATAGAAAAGTTTTTAGAAAGTTCTGTGCCAAATTGCGACGGAAAAGTTTCTGCGACCTTAGTTACTCACAGATGAAGTTGGCTGTGGACAGGGCACTTAATTAAAATGAACTTACTTTGGCACCATTTATTTAACTTAGGAAATAATTTAAACTGTTTAGGTATTTTTCCACATATATACTTCTCTCTTTTAATTATATTAATACTTGTCAGAAATTTTTACGAAATTTTTGAGTAAGAAATTTAGTACAATCCTCTTATGATTATATAGTTATGGGGCAGTGGAAGTGTCTGTAACTGTGATCGATTATGGGTTCGATTCGCACTCGGGGAAATGATTATATTTAAATTATATCCACTGCCTCGAACTGGGAAGATAAATCGGAGTGTTACTTTTCATCACTCAACATATCATGCCAAGAATTGGTATAATGTTAGGAATTAATAATAACAATTGATATTTTTGGTAATAATGACAACTATTCTTTTTTCTTTAATTATTATTATTATTTTATAATTCATATATTAATTGATTTCGCTCGCGGCTTTGTCCGTATGGTGTGTTGATGAAAAGTATCCTACTAGTACTTGATATTTATCGTCTTATTATTATGACGAATTTAAAAATATTATACATTTAAAATATTAAAAATATCGTAATTTTTTACTTAACACTCTACAAATGTTTTATAATATATATAAATTTGTTTTTCTTTATAATTTTCAAAAACTCTACAGTGTAACAGCGTCTGATTGTAAACGCGATCGATTGTGGGTTCAATCTCCACTCGGAGGAGTAGATTATATTAAATTATTTTCACTTCCTCGCTCTAGTAAAGACAAAGAGCGGCGTTGAGTTCTACTACACAACACGCAATGTCTCGAATTCAGTGGATAGTGAAATGCAGAGTGTGTTGACACTAGGTACTTTTTGTCTACCCTGCTATGCGGGATAAAAGTGTGAAGCTAAAAAAATATAATTATGAATTATGGTCTTTATGTTACTCTGATGTTCTATATAACTGCAGTTTTATCTAAATCTATGTGGTAGTTTTTGCATAATACTGTAAATAATAATCTTAGCAGAGTTTACATACTTCGCCTACCCGGCAAAGACCCGCGTGTCGTATGATGCTCAAGTCATATCTTTATAAGTTTTAAACTATTTGGTCTAATTATATAGTTTAAAAGGCAAAGCTTATCTACATTTGGATTTGATAAAGATTCTAAAGCGTGTATTATAAAAAAGTAAAGTGAGATACTTATATTTATAGCTCACAATTTTGTTCATAGTATCTTCCACGTAAAAGATAGATATGCTGTCGCGGACTTTTTTTAAAACTACTTAAGACAAACATTCTTACTTTACGTCATTTTTGTGTAACTCCAACGATTTGGTCAGCGCGCGCCAAAATATCTCTCAGGAGGCAGATTTTTTACCGATTTAATTGATATATATCGAACACATTGCGTAAAATTATTATTAATTGTAGCCTATGTGTATACTGTAAAGTCTCATCGCTAAAGTTAAGCAGTTTTTTCGTGAAAGAGTAACCTATAAACATGCTCACAAACCTTCAAATTTATAATATTAGTAAGTGAGTTACTAATATAGTAAAAATATCAATTGTTATATATTACTATATAGTAACTCACTTGTAACTCACTCACAATTATCTTACAAGGTAATAAGGAATTCTTAAAAAACGTAAATGAAATAATTTAGAATTAGACCTAGAAATGTTGTTGTAATAATTTTAATTAATAATTAATTTCATTCTATATATATTTATAGCTAAACGTATTATTATAACATCTAAGCCGTTGGTTTGCTGTTAATTTACAATAGGATATGATTTACATTTTTGAAAAAACATATAAAAATTTGAACGCAGCGGGATTCGAACCCGCGCCTCTTGGATACCGTCCAAGCGCTCTGACCGCTAAGCCATGCGTTCTACTACCAGCTGCGTCGAAATTCTTATACGTTTTGTTACAACTTATTTATGTTGTTAGCATTTTTATATGTTTTTTCAAAAATGTTTTCTAATCCTAAGTGTGGAATAACACTTTAAAAATAGTAAATATTAGGATATGATTTAACTTAAAATATAATATAGGCACCAACTTTAAAATTTGAGTAAGACAGCGTCTGACCGTAAATGTTGGTTCTTTTTCCAATCGGAGAAATTATAGTATAAAAAATGTTTTCATTTCTCTGCTCTGGTAATCTTTATCTTTTAGCGGAAAACAGTCAACAGAGTGTCATGACGCTTGGTTGTCTCTGACTACCCTGCTATGCGAGTAAAGCGTGAAGCTGTAAAAAATAAATTAAAGTATTTATATCTATTGCATGAAATTAAAAGGATCTTTGTCAATCATGATTTGATGGTAGATTATTTCTAGTAGTCCACTAGTTACTTTTATTTCTGTAAAACATATAATATAATTTATTTATAAAGAATCTCATATATTTTATCGTTCAAATTGAGATTTCAAGAAAATTGGTCTTAGGTCCTTGTATACTTTTATAAATTAATCAGTTTTGTTCTTCACTATACTATTCAGTCAAACATATAATAAAGACAATGAATGCTTGCCAGCTAAGCAGACTAATTAGTCGCGTAAAATTATGTGAAAACTGCTTCAATTTGCCTTTATGAGCGATAAATTAAATTAAACCGGAGGGTTTCCGCGGTATTCACATCTTAATGAAATCTTACGTGTTGATGTTTAAAATAAACCTGATGAAAACTCATAACATGAAAACTAAAAGGAAATGCTTCATAAAAGTGAATGCGGCACTTTTCTATTAAGCCTTGTAAGTAACATTGGCTTTGCTATAGTAAATAAGAGATGGAGGCCGGTAAGGCGCTCGATGCAATATCCGCTCGTCGCTTTGTCTCTATAAAAGTAGCGACCATCGTCGTGTGATCGTTGTCGAGTTAGCGCAGTGATTTTATCTTGGTTCGACGCTTCTTAGAGTTACATTAAATTTCTAATAACGTAGCTGTAATGAAAAATATTTTAAGGCGATAATGGCTTCTTTAGTTACTTTAATTTATATTCTTCAATATTTTTTCGTGAAAAGAAAAAATCAATAGTTAAAAAAATTATAAAGTACTTACTACTTATTTTATTTGTAAATTAAAATTTCGTATGGAACTATTTTTATGGTAATATTTTATTTAAAAATTGTATCATACTTGTATTGGTCTGATTCATCTACGCAAAGTTTCCTTCTAAATATTATAAAATACTAAAAATAAAGAATTATTTTGCTACATTATAAAGCCAAAATGTACAATATGCTTTCAATATTCTAAATAGGTCTAAGTTTTGTATCGGTTCTCCCATAAGACCTTAAGCATTTAAAATTTGAATAATCAAATAGTGTCCAGAAAGGGCGCGCGCGGAGTGCGGGGGAAGCACCAACGGTCATTCGGAATTCAGTCGCCATGGAGCATTTCACGAGAGCGGATCGTACTTTTTGTGTGCCTGAGTTTTATCACAACAACGAGTCGGCCACCATTGCGCGGCGTAAATTTAGAGAGTATCGCAATTTACGCACGTTTAATGAATATCCTAGAGCTTAAACGAGTAAGAACTGGGTTCAAAAGTTTAAGGAGACTGGCTCTTCGTTGTATAAACAACGATTGGGTCGACTAAGGATGTTACGGACGGAATAAAACATCGACGTAGTGCAAGAGTCAGTTTGTGAAAATACTACTCAATGCATTCATAAGCTTTCCAATGCATTAAATATACCCAGATCGACGTTACAGCGCATTTAAAAGAATGATAAGAAATTTCATCTAAACAAAATTCAGTTAGTACTTGAATTAAAAGATACTGGTCCTACCAATAGGCTTAATTTCGTAAATGAAATGATGTACCGCTTTACTTCGTTTAACAAATTGTTATTTTCTGATTAGGCTCACTTTCACATTAACGGCCATGTCAATAGGCAAAATTTATTTATGATATTTTAAACATCATAGGCCCATACTTTTTTAAGAACGTGCGTGGTCGTGCGGTTACTGTTACTTCGGACTGGTATGTGGCAATGATCGGGATTTTTTTTTACACCAGAGTTGCAGAATTTTCTAAGTTTCAATATCCGAACCTGGTTTAACAAGTTAGCGGAAATGCCCATACTTCCAACGACACTGTCCCCATCGTCCGCCAACTTTTTCCTAACAGTGATTTCTTGAAGACGAGACATTCCCTGGCACGTGGCCCAATGGACTTATACTTATGGGGTTACCTTAAGTTTGTAGCCTACGAAAAAATCCGCTGTCAGTTGATGAACTAAAATAAAATATCCAGCGAGTAATGTCAATCACTTCGGAGCATACCTTACTTGCAGTTTACTTGCTGTGATAAATTTTTTTATTGTTGTTTACAGGAAAGCCAAGATCAAAATGGAACACGTTAAGATTGTTATTTTTAAAAAATAATTGCCTTTTAATGTAAATTAATAAACAATAAATAAATAAATTTAATATTATACAAAAGCTATGTATATTTTTTTTCTGTATACAGAATGTCCCATAAGTTTTTTGAACTGAAAACAAGATTATAATATTGTTGAGAAATTATTTAAGAATTTATACTGAACTAAATATCGTAGTGCAGTGGGACAGTGTTTTATTGTTAACGCGAATGGTTATAGGTTATATTCTCCATCAGGAGAATAATTACATTTAAAAATATATATTATTATTTCTCCGCTTCCTTCTTTTTATCAAAATTAGAAGATATATGAAGTTCGCCACTCATTAAGCAATATGTCGATTTCGGTCAGAAAACAGTTAACGGAGTGCTTTGACACGTTGTCTCTCACTACCTTCCTAAGCGGGATAAAGCGTAAAGCTACACGAAATATATGTAGCAGACAGTTTTATTTTTTTTGCGTAAATAAAATGTGTTATAAATTCTATACAATGTACTTAGTTTATCCAAGTGGCCATCATCGGTATTTTTCTCACGTTTCTTGATACCATTAGTTCAGCGCGCCACGCCAGAACATACACGTCTAATGATAGTTGTTTATTAGATGATATTTTTAATACATTTTTCGCCATTGCTAATAAATATAGAGTAGTTACTGTTATATACTATTTATAAAATTATACTTGGAAGAACAATGAAATAATATATTAAATAAATAAATATAATTTAATTAATATCAATAAAACATTTTGGCAACATTATAAGTAATAAAAACGATTCTTCTCAGAAATAATTTTTGGATGGAGAAAATTTGTTATAATCTCTTATTGAAATTCAAAATTATCCTAATTTCAATAGAGAAGATAGTTGGAAACTTTCTTCCACCTAAGACCCGCTTGACACCAGAGTAGTTTATTCTGCAACCACCCAGCGCAGTACCCGAGGCAATTAAGAAATAGATGACAACAGATTGATGTAATTAATTTTTGTATCAACTGACAGACGAATGCCACCTGTCACCACAGACACTTATTTAACCACTTAACAGTAAGAGTATGATGCGTCGAGTTTTCATAATTTAATGCTAACACGCAATAAGCCCGCTTAAAAGAGTTTCATTTAAAACGTCAACATCAACGTTAACGTCAATGTCGACGTCAACATCAACGTCAACGTCGACGTCAACGACAACGTCAATCATTAAGCCATTCTATCCAAAAATACTTTACAGAATACAGCAAATAGTTTAAATTGACTTGCTATGAAGCAAGTATCCACTTTAACCACAACGAGCACTCATAGCTCTCAATCAATAATAACATCTTGTGTATCATCATTCACTACATGATCACCCACAAATCAATCAGAAATTAGTAATAATAAAGAAAAGATTTAATAAATCATCTCAAGGTTATAGCAGGAAAAAATGGATTCAACAAGAGGAACAGGAGCTAATATTTTGAAATTTCATAGCAAACGAACGGAATACAATAGAAAATTAGAAAAGCTATTTAATGAACGGAACCCTGAACATCCAAAAAATACATGGATTGAAATGGAAGCACACGTTTGAACCAAGCTCGTAGAATTTTAAAACAAAACCTATTTGCAAGAAATACTCAACCGAATAAAGCAAGCTGCAGAAGACGAGATACAACAGACACAACGTAACAACACTCAAACCACCAAATACTTGTAGTATGCAAGAAATACTCAGACAGACACAACCATAATCGTAGATAGGGTAATAGAAGAAATATTAGAAGAACACAAACCATATATTAAAAGTAATTCATCAGAAGAGCAAATTCCTCAAACTGCTGACGATAACCAAAACCCGATTGTATATCAATTTCTCAACATTTTGCCGAAACAAGGGAAACAGCTATTCAAGAGCGTGATTACGTGCCAAAAGCTAAAATCAATAAGCAATTTATACAAAATCTAGCAATTATCAATAAATTTTTGCCAAATATTTTGGCAAGTATTCAATCTCTCCGAGATACTAACGATATAATTTATTCAGCTGAAAAGATTTTGATAGTTAACAATAAGCAAAATAACTTACACGCCTAGTATCACGATCAAACAACACACGGAGCCACAATAGAAAAAAATAAAATAAAAATAGAACGTTTGAAGAAAGAGTTAGGATAGTTAATAGAAATGTCAAGGAGAGTTATTTCAAGAAAAACGATAAAAATTAAAGACAGGTTTTATTTGAAATAGAGAAGAAACACGGAATCAACGAATTAAAGCATTAGCTGGTAGAATAACATGATACAAGGAAATAAATAACAGGAAACAACAAAATAACATATTTACAGAAGACGAACACAGATTATATAGAAATTTAAGTAATAAGCAAGATAACACAAACATTAAATTACCAAGCAAAGACAGTACTCAGGAATTTGAGAAAAACATTTTATCCCAACCAGTCTCTTACACAAACAAAGCAAAATGGCTATATGATCTTAAACAACACAACAATAAATACTAGTTAGTTTGAAGAAATTACTGTTGAACAGATTAAGCATAATGAAGGTAAAATATTGAATTGGAAGGCATCCTGTCAATACAAAGTTCAAAACTAAAATCTTAAGTACATTACAAAAATACACGACCATCAAGCAACAAACTTTACAAATATTCTGAAAGGTTATACTAAAACCGAAAAATAAAGATACCGAAGAACATGAATACCGAGTATGTGCAAACTCCTCACCTCGATACTGGCTCACCAATTGATCATTGAGAAATAAATCATATTATGAATCCAGAACAAAGGGATTGCTGTCGCGGAGCCTGGGGATTCGAAGATCATTTAATGCTAAACAAGGCGATATTAGAAGTTGCTTATGAATGTCAAAAAAAAATTAAGTATGGGTTGGATAGATTATCAAAAAGCGTTTGATAGTATTTCCCACGAATGGCTGCTTCAAGTGTTAGATATCTGCAAATGCCCACCAGCTGTCAAATGCTTCCTTACAAGAGCTATACGTAAGTGGAAAGTTATGATGAAAGTAAAAGGCTCTTCAGACTCTTTTACAACTGAACCGATTTACATAAGACGGGGAATTTTCCAGGGGGACTCTTTGTTTGGCTCTAAATCAGATATCGACTATTCTAGGGAAGTATGAGAGAAAAAGATATCATCTTAAGGACAGCATATGGGTTAATCATCTGGTATACATAGATGACCTTAAAGAATATGCAAATAATAAAACTAATTTGAAAATTTTATGAAATAGTGTCCAAATTTTTATCATGAGTCCGTTAAGTAGACTTAAAGAAAAGAGTTTACTAGAAAATGAATCACAGACAATGAAAGAATGGGTCCAGAAATCTCTTCATGGGAGATATTGGGCCGAGCTAAGTCTGAATGTCGGATGTTGATATAATTTGTGGTACGCGACTGTCGGGGTTTAGTGAGCTTTATAGCTTATTGATAACTGATGTCGGTGGCGCGACTTGTATCTTCTCTGACATTGTCTTACGTTGCGCATGCGATACTTGTACGGCATTAGGTTTCGATATAATTTGTTTCTATGTTGTTTTACACCCCTGGTGTGAGATTAATGGTTATATGACGCTTTTATGACTGTCAGTGTTCGACAAATCTATGGTTTATATCTGATGTCGGTGGCACCTAACCGAGATTTATTGTTGGTTTTGACAAATGGCTGCTACGTATGTGCTGTGCGTGAACATAACATAATCGGCCACCTAGCGGTTGTGCGTCTGAGCTCATATGCAAACCGGATAGTAATATTGGTCTGGCAGGCCAATCGACGTATCATCATCATGTATTGGTCTCACAAACCAAACCACGGCTTAATTGGTCTCACAAAGAAATCGACGACATACATTGGTCTCACAAACCAATCCGCGACTTATATTGGACTCACAAACCAATCATCATCACAAATCTTTCTTAAAAAAAACTATCGAAGAGATAACTAATAATTGATCGTTTGCAAAGGCATTGTAAGTATCATATACGTTAACTGTCCCGGAGGTTTCAATACCAAGGTCTTAAGATTCACGGTCGGTCGGAATTCACGGCTAGCGGCAGGGTGGTGCCGCTTTGGTTATCTTTTCTCTTACTATGATTACCTCCAGTGGTCCATTATAAGTGGGAGAAAGGTAGGACGCGCCTTCGGCTTTTCCTCGGACGAGCCGTTGATGATCTCAATGGAAGGTTAACAAATTATATTACAAATATGAAAAACCTTTTCTGACGGCAAATAAATTTATGTACGAGTCGATACCTTTTGATGGCAAATATATAATAAATTAGATTACCTTCTGAAGGCTAATTACATAAATTTAATATATTGCAATTGAAATTTCTTAACACTGTTACCTCTGAATCTTTAAAAGATCTTGAGTTACATACGAATACAACAATAAATGGGTCCTACCGCGTGACGTACCAAGGCATGATTTTATAATTATAGTATTCATATATAGTATTTGGGGGGGGGTGGGGTTTGTAGACGATGATATGTGATGATGATATATAGCTGCAGGGCCAAAGAAGATATGTGTAACAGTAGTGAAAATCAAAAAAATATATAAAATATGCGTAGAGCTTAACTAAATATTCCAAGTGCTCTATCGCTTGGAAGATTTCCAGGAAGAATTCTTCGGGTTCGAATATTGCCACCTTGAAATTCTTATAAGGTTTCTATATACATATTTTTCCTGAGTCAATATCAATTAAGTCAATTGTACAACTGCAAAATCGCAAAAGTCAGTGGGTAAAACACATCCTTTTGAAATTTGGTGATATTCAGTTAAAATATGTGGCCATATGAATTTGCTGGCAAGCGTAATTAATCTATATTGAAAGTTTTCAAATGGCTGGTCGAATAGGCATAGCACGAGAGAATGAGATGTTATTGCATGAGCAGCGAAATTAATTTAGCAAGCTAATCGAAATGTTTGTATGCCGGATATGCAAGTTAGAAAAGCTACATACGTTACTTATGAGTATTTGAATAATTTACCGGATAAATCCAACCCAAGAGACAACGACCGACTAAAACCCTAAACGTGATTCATTGTGGGTTCAATTATCATTCGGAGAAATTATAATATTGTAAATATATTTTTACTTTTCCGCTCCGGTAAGAACGCGGCGGTCAGTTCACCACTCAATACGCAATATCTCGATTTCTACGGAAATCAGTCAACAGAGTGTCTTGACACTAGGTTCTCATATCATACCATGCTATACTAGAAAAAGCGTGAAGCTGTAAAAAAAATGGATTAAAACGTGGTTTAGTTTTAGGCATCTTGGCGAAATTATCAGATTTATCATCTGATCAGAATTGGATGTTCAAAAGTGAGGTAAAATAGTGTTGCTAGGTCTTCTATATTAAAAGTATGTGGTACAAGCGAACCTAAAAAAAGCAAGTACCTGTGTCAAAACAAATAAATTGTAAATAATAGAAAAGCTTCTTTTATAAAATGTAAAAGAATATAATAGCATATAAAATATAAAAGCATCTATATATTGAAATGTTACGTAAAAATTAAAAGTTAAATGAAAAATAGTAAGATAAATATCGTAGAATAAAACTTGCTATAAAATATTGTTTTATTCTACTATATTTATTGTGGTATGAAACGTTACACTAACGGTATGTCTAAGAATATTTACGTACATATAACAACTTTTCTTTGATATTTATACGAAACAAGTTATTGCCTAAAATTCGTCATTTTAGAAAACGAAAAAGAAAAGTAATTTAATTTATATAGAGCTTACAAACAGCTTCACTCTTTATCCCAGATAGTAGGCTAGTCATAGAGAACCTAATGTCAAGACATTCCGTTCGCCATTTTTCACCCCGCATGATATTATTAATCTAACTGAAGACACTATTTAAAACAGCAGTGTACAAATATTTGTAGAATGACTTTAATTTTTTGTAATCAACTTATCAGAGGTGGATCGTGGCGCAGTGCAACAGCATCTGACAGTAAACAAGATCGGATCGGTTTCGATTCTCACACGGGGGCGTGATATTTAATTTATTTTTACTTTCTCGCTCTAGTGAAGACAAAGTGCGGCGTTGGGTTCCACCACTTATCACGCAATATATTGAATTCGGTAGTAAGCGAAGTATGGAGTGTCTTGACACTAGGCAATTTCTGTCTACCGTGTTACGCGAATTGAAAGCGTGAAGCTTAAAATATCAATACAATGCTTTTAGTGTCAATACAAATGTTTGCTTAATTCAATCTTCAAATGGGCTATTGTTTACATAAAAAAAATTCAGGTTTTATCAGATAGATAAAATAGATGAAAGGGGAAAACAATGGAAAAACATGACCTGTCTGGATAATCGTGACGAGAATGTGTATATTACTTTAGTCAATATATTAGCTTCTGTGTACACAATATATAGCTTTGACTCCAAATAGGCAATAGAAAGAATACATCAAGAAATAACACATTGATTACATACATTTCCTATGTATAATTATTTAGATTTTATATAACTAAAATTTTTGATAGTTAATAAATATATAAATTCAGATAACATTTCCTAGAAGACTCGACGTGATTAAACTTAAAATTTCATTAACGAGTCAAGAAACTTCATTTTAACGAAAATTATGACGTTCGCTTAAATGGACGTTACAAAGCAAATGAAATGCAAATTTAATGTTATTACTTGTAAGGCGGCGATTATAAGACAGTGTTACGGGGTCGCGCACCTAAGATATAATATTTCCTTCGTTAAAGGTCGATTAGTTTGAGGATTTCATTATAGGGTACGTTAGATAACATCATATTGTACTGAAGTATTGGTCTTTAAAGGAAGTATATTTAATAAGGAATTAAATGACGTTGTAACGCAGTGAAAAAAGTCCTATTGCAAACAATAGTAGCGAGTTCTAGATATGTACAATTGTATTAGAACTAAAATATATTCTATTCAATGCCCTGGTTTTTTTTATGAAATGCTTAAAAATGTCAAAAAAAATTCTCTATATATGTTAATAAAGAATAATAATTTGTAATTAGTAGCCGATTGAAGACCAAGTGTATATGTGATTAGGACTTAGTTTAGTTTAATACAAGTAACGTAAATTGTGTTTAAACTTTACAAAAAATACAGTACAAAAAACAATTTCTCCCAACAATACAAGACAATCGTCACGTAAATAGAACTGCGAAGGTCCACAGAAATGATGCAATTGAGAAAATTAAAAAAGAAGATCAAATAGCGCGATGTTCAGTCCGAGGTGAATGAAGCGAGCGCCACTCGTATTACTATCAAAGAGCACATGACATGCAATTTACCTTCACTGTGTGTTTGAAAAACAATAAAAATCACTATTGTTTTGTTATTAAATATCCATTGTTTGCCTTTTGTTAGAAAAATGTTGTTATAGTTAGTGTCACTTGTCTGATTTTGTATTGTAATATCACATATATTAGTACTATAATATGTAAATATCTATTTATACTTAATTATTACAGTATAAAGCATTATAAAAAATATATTGTACAATTTTTTACAAAATTTTGAGACCGGTCGTGGCGTATTGACAGCGTCTGGCTGTAAACGCGATAGGATGTGGGTTCCACGTGGGGGGGAGATGATTACATTTAAATTATTTTCATTTTCCCACTGTTATATGATAAAGTGCGGCGTTGAGTTCCGCAACTCATAAATTTTCGCTATTCGTAAGTACGGAATTTCTTGTTTCAGGTACGTATTTAGGTGCATATCTTCCCTGTGGCAGGATAAAAGAGTAAAGCAAAAAAAACATTTGTATAATATATAATATTGGACACAATTAAAGATATTTCAGTCACTTGTAAGTCATAAGGGTCCCACTCTAGGTAATTTCTAGATTTGAAATGAAGAATTTTTACCGGTTCCACCAAATAATGTGTTTTGGTTTTACACTACAATTACCTAATATCACTAAATAGAAGAATGTCGTGTGTTCCACAAGATTCCCTTTATATATATTGCCATCATAATGCCGGTTCTAAATAAAATTCAAACTATCTTATCTCTTATGATCTAATAGGTTAATAACAACACAAACAACTGTAATAATCTCCTGTGAATATTCAGTAACTTACAATCGGGAAATATACAGTGAGGGAAAGATACATTGAGGTAAAGTATATATTTCACTATAGTTACATAATTATTTGTATGTAATAGAAGAATATTACACTGAATTCTGCTTTTATTCCTTGGCTATAGTCGGCAGTCGGTTTTGCGACCTGTGTCACATTCTCTACATTAAGGCAGATTTTTTTGTCGGTGCCTAGATACACTATAGAATTTATTAGGTACTTCTATTAAAGATCGAGCTAGTCTTTTTTGTGCTCTTTTATGCGTTTCTTGTAGGAATTAGCATGTCGTTTAATATCTTGTTTTACTGTAAATATTTTGGTATCGTAGTGTAATAGTTTGTGAGCAAGTAATGACGAAGCGTTTGTTATTATTCGATGTATTTTATTTTGAAACCTCTATATTATTGCTATTACTGTACCTCAAAACTTTTATAATGAAGATGCAATAATATAATTTAAATATATACACTATACAATACTAAACAAAGTAAAGAAAACAATGCATGAGTTAAGATAAAATGAACAAGCATTTTCACAAAGACGTTTCAATACGTGTCGCTTTTTCGCAACTTGGCGAAATCCAGGTAAGATTGTTGGAGATACAGAATGCAAGTAAATTGCTCTCTTCATGGTTGAGTTGACGCAGAAATGCATACATATTTGCTGATAGTGTTGCATTTTCTTCGGAATAAAAGAAAGATATTTAAATTTTTATTTTATTTAGAGTTTATTGTCATCTTATCTTAGTAAAAATGTTTGAATGACATTTTAATTCTTGAGTTAAGATCTTAAACAATAATAAATATTTATATATCCTTTAGTGAACATTGAATTTTCTTAAATGACAAACTCTTAGCAATCATTATAAGACACGTACGAAACCGTTGAAATCCTATTATTTTGATTCATATCTGAAATTAAATAAATATACATATATGAATATATGTATATATATATATATATATATATATATATATCTTTAATATTTCTTTTTTCTTTAAATTTTTTGCATTTTATTGTTTTGCACCGCATCATGCCCGCTCTTTATGGTAAATCCTTGTAATTTGGTTGCCTGGAAGAGATCACTCTCAGTAATAAGGCCGCCTTTGTGCATTTTATTGTTCTTTTTTTAAAAACCTATGTACTATTTTATCAATGTACAATAAAGTTTGTAACTAACTAACTAATATGTATAACATAAGGATCAGAAAATGTCCAAATAAATATGATTTTTTTTTCAGTTTTGCGTTAGTGTCAAGACATTCTGTTGCATGTTTTTCACCCTGAACCAAAACATTGCTTGTTGTGTGGTAAACTTAAGAGCGGAGAAATTAAAACAAGTTTCAAATATAACCGCTCATCTGAGCGGGAATCGAAGATTCAATCAATGACAAATGTATGTCAAATACACATATAATAGTCTAATTAGAAAATTTCTTATATTCATATGCAATTTAGTCAGTATACTTAGGTGTCAACGTAATTACAAGCCAAATCAAACAGCTCAAGCGTACAAAGCAAATAAGGTGACCACCGCACGATCGTTAGGACGACCAGTCATTTCCACCTTGCGGTACACCTTCCGTTCCAGTAATGATTATATATATATATATATATATATATATATATATATATATATACATGAAATATATTAAATTGAAACACTCGAGCTTGGACATTTAAGGCGTAGATGTCACGATGCGTGTAATTCATTCCTTAACTTCCTTTGAACCTCAGTTTTAAACTTTGGATGGCGCTTGACCTTTCTTAAGGGTACATTTATTTTTAGCCGCGATATGGACGCGGTAACCAATTATGTAAATAGGTCACAAACTTTTTTCAAGTCCGAGTCGTTCCATATGCTTACTAATTGAACGAATTTTAGTATTTACTATTAAATTAACCTTAATATAGAAATGTTATTTATATTATATAATAAATATTTTTTATTTAATTTTTATTCTATATTTTATTACTTTACTACACTTGAAGGCTGTGTACAGTAAGTTCTTTGCTTTTAACAAATAGCAGTCCTATATCAAGAAAAAATTAAACAATTTCAAATACCACGTAATTATGTCATCTTATATGGTTGTATTTTGGTTCACATAAAAATGTGTAATATTATTAAAGTATAAATGTATTATATTTTAATTATATAAAATTAAAGATTTTTTATCTCAATAAATATATCTAACATTTTTAAATATACTTTAATTATTTATATTTATAAGCAAAATTAAAATGATCAAATTCATATATTTATTTGTTAACGTCTTGTTATTAGAATGTGCAGAAAAAGTTTTTGTTTCAAAATTTATTAAATTATTGATATAAAATCATACGTCTTTGAAAGAAATATGGATAGGTATGTAATTGAGTAACTTTAAAAAAATATAATCATATGTAATTTTTATAATTTAGATTAAACTAAGATAAACGTGTTTTATCATTATATATAAAAAATAAGGGGAAATACTTGTATAATAGTTATTTAAGAATTGAGTCATTGTGTTCTGTAATAGGCGAAAGATTTACGCGTTTTGAACGAAAACCAAAGATGTATGTCTCTCATGTAGGTAAGTTTAAGTTAGTAGTATCAGATTGAATGTGGATTCACACTCTGTCATCCGCCCTTACACCTGCCTTGCGCACGGACAGTCAAAACAGCGTAAATAGCATTAACCAGCGACAAAAAAAAGGAAAAAAATCACGCAATGTATTGATTTCGGGTGGAAAGTGACAAACAGAGTGGTAGATTCTCTCTGGTCCTTCCTTCTATGCCAGAACAAGCGTCATGAATGTAGGCATAATTATATATTTAATTAATAATATCAATACTTTTTGAACATTATTCTTGCAAAAGCGACATAACGCAACAAGTGTATTAAACTAAGTCTACGATATGTTAAACATCCTTTAAAGAGCTATCACTGTATAAGGCAATTCCAGTCAATACGTAGACGAGTGCTCCACTTAACAGGTTCAATTCCGTGGCGCGAATAAATCGTGGATTCCATAATTCGTAGCAATCAGGCGTGAGATCGCGCTATTTCCTCTGCATCGCGCTCTTGGCTAATACCCCATTACTCCTCACATAATGCCTCTTGATGGGACTACTTCTATAGTAAAAAATCTATTTTACGCTCCAACGATTCGGTGTAAGGCTTTTATTATAAAATAGGTTTATTAGAATTTTTTTCGGAAATCTTTTTAATTATTTTTTTTACTGGCTATGTCATATTCTTTGCACACAAGAACATTTATAAGTGTATATATAATATTTTTGTGTCAAAATACCGTGTTTATGGTTATCTATCCAATTACGAGACATTGTAAATTGAGAACACAGCGTTAATTTCCGCTTCTCAATTTAATTTTAATTTAAAAAAAAATAAAATTAAATTGAGAAGCGGAAATTAACGCTGTGCTTTATTTTACATGACCTAGAAATCATAGATAATATAATGGTTTTCGAACATACAAACATCACATTTATAGTATATAGCATATATAATCATGACAATGACCTTTATTTTTTTTCGTAGAACACATTTTATAAAAACTAAAACCGCAATACGATATGCTCAATAATTTTCATCAATTTCGGAATTTCGTAACATTATGTGCTTGGTGTAAGTGATATATTAGATTCAATATCGATAGTGCTCGACCCCTGTTTATTGAATGGGCAAATAGAGTCGATCGCTTTATTACACATGAGATATCACGAGAGAGACATTTGGCTTCAGCGTAATGTTTTTCTATTTTCTGGAACAATATTAGTATATATGTAATCTACCTAACTTGTTTACAGCTTAGAATATAGTACCGCCGTGGCACAGTGGCGTATTGTACGAATATAATATGATAGTTGGAGGTTCGATACCCATACGAAGGAATATTATATTTATGATTATTTTTATTAGAGACATGTGGTACCTACTGGACTACTAGTAGTATATATTATTTTTAAAGTGTATCTAATGGTAGACAAAGCATGGCGTTGAGTTCCGCAACTCAACTCAACAATCTCTTAATATTAAGTTGTCACTGCAAATCATGTTGTATGCAGAAAAAGTTTGAAGGGAAAACATACGTTTATTTTTGGCTAACCAATTGAATGTGCATGTTATATAAACTTTTAAGAACTAAAACGATTTCAATTATTTGCAACGTTAAAGTGAAAATGCAAAATACATTACAGTCATTACAAAACAGCCACTTAAAGCCAATTGGAAAGCGACTTGGCACGTGATCAGAGCTGGTGTCTTGAAATTATTCCTGAAGCGCAAACGATTTTCGCTAGAAAGGCGTTTTGCTGTCGAATACGACACCACGGTTATAAACTGCGATTCAAAGTTTGGGATTCTTCCAAAAATTCTATCGTTATCATAACCTGGACATGAAAGTATTATTTTATTATTTCTAAGCTACTTGCAATTATGTAAAATCAAAATTTTGAAATTCTTAAGATTTCTTTTAAAATAATAATCAATACCTTGCATATGCAAACTTTTTTTTGTAAAAAAAAATTATCGGTATATATAAAATATAAACTTAAAATTTAAATGCCGTTTACAGTTTTATTTATTAAAAAAACAATGTCTTTCTTTTTAAATTAAGCTGTAAACAAAGTATATTAATATTTGTATTTGTGTAAAATTGTATATATACATATGTATACATATATACTTGAATATATAAAATTATTATTATTCTTATTACTTTATAAAAAAGTAAGCAAACGAACAGAAGATGATCGTAAGCGGTTATCCTCCATAAAAATTTACAGCATTGGGATTGTGGATGCGCTGTCCTGTCGGTTGAGAACTAACCTTCTACCATCAAGTTACTGGCTATCCGCTTCTTACCGGACCCTACCCAGCAGCAGAGGGAAATTATCGACCCCGTCTTCTCACAGCAAAAATAAAAAAAATGTAAAATAGAACAATTAGTCGAGAAAATCGATATTACTTTACAGAATAAATAACCCACCCAACCTTTCCTTTATCTCCTTTCACTTCCATTCCAAGGCTGGCAACCCATCTACAAATCTATTTTTGTAGATGGCCACTTACCAGCAGGCGACTCTTCAGCTCGTTTGCCTCTTTTTTCCATATAAAAAAAAGAATAAATAACATGATTATCAAAAATTGGACTGTTCTTCATATTGTAAGCTTTGTAATAAAAAGCAAGTATCACAAATAGAAATGTCTACCTAATTTTATTTTCAATCGGAAAAAAAGATTTCAGATGGCAGGTCGATCTGGCTCATTAAACTAACGATCCCCTCGAGGTATTTTATATATTTAAAGAGGCCTCATTTCATATAAGCTTAAGGTAATAAGCTCTACCAGATACAATTTAACTTTTCTATTCATTAGTTTGTCCAAATATAAAATAGCTATAGAAAGTACTGTGAAAACATGTACCTTTTAAATTTGATAATTTTTAATCAAAATATATTTTATAAAATGTTATAATGGGTATATTATTCATTATATATATTAATACATTTTATACATAATTTATTAATTCATTTTAGTTCTGTATTAAAATCTACTTTAAGTAGTTAATTTTTTTTTTAGCTTTACCCTTCATCCCTGGTGGGGTAGTCAGAGAGTACGGAGCGCCAAACGCTACGGTCCCTGCATACCTCTTTCGCCTCGTCCACAGTCATTATCTTCGTCATGCATGCCCTTCAGGGGGTCCTCATACTTTTTACGTGACCTTCCTCCAGTACCTTCGATACTGTGTTTTCGAAGGTCAACCGAGGTCTCCCCCGACCTCTCGTACCCCTCACCTTGGCTTCATAAATCTTTCTTACCATTCTTTCATCGCTCATTCTTTCCACGTGCCCAAACCACCTGAGCACGTTCTTCTTCATTCTTACTGTGACATTCATGCTTACACTTGCCATTCTGCGTATCACCTCGCTGCATATACGGTCAGCTAAACTGACTCCGCATATCCGACGAAGAGATCTCATCTCTACTGCATTCATCTTTCTTTCATTCTTCTTTTGATACAGCCACGTTTCGCTGCCGTATAACAACGTCGGTATCAGTACTGCATTGTGAACGGCAACACGAGCAAGTACGCTGACGTTTTGCCGTCGCATCAATGCAGTAAGAGCACCGTTAACCCTGTTACCGGTAGCAATACGTCTTTCCACATCCATTTCGTATCTTCGTACACAGGCTGAGTGATCTCGATAAAGAGATTTTACAGCCTGCAACAAGGGTCCGCTCACATTGTACCGGGGCAGTATCTCCCATAACTTCTTTCTTACAACCCTGTCAAATGTTTTTTCTAAATCCACAAAAGCACAGAAAATTTTCTGGTTTACAGCAAAAAACTTTTTCGTGATCATGCGGAGAGAAAAGACCTGATCCGTGCACCCTCTTCCAAGTCTAAATCCTCGTTGGGCCTCCCATAAAAGCTTTTCGGATCTCTCTTGCTGTCTTCTCGCTAGAATTTTAGTATAAATTTTACTGCCCAAGCTAATCAAACTGATAGGCCTATAGCTTGCACAATCTATCTGTGAACCTTTGCCTTTATACAAAGGCACGATGACTGCGCCTTGCCAATTATCCGGGACCTCTCCCTTTTTCCAGCATAAATTGCATAGAAAAAAGAACAGGGTCAAGATGCGCTGCCCACCATATTCGATCATCTCTGCAGTAACTCCATCTGCTCTCGCAGCCTTACCACATTTCAGACTTCGTATAGCATTCTCTACTTCTTTTAAACCGACTTCGCCATCTGCTACATCAAGACTCAGCATATTGCTGACGCTCAAGACAGAGACGTCATCACATTCATATATCTTCTTATAAAATTCCACCCATCATTCCAAAACGTGTGTTCTTTCCGTAAGTATTTCACCGTCCTCGGAAAGCACCCTAATCATTTTACAGGTTGGCGAACAACGCCGAAAATCACTAACTTCTAGCCAGAAAAGCTTCGTGTTTTCCCGGAAATTATTTATCAATCTGTCATCTCTTTCACGCTCTGACTTTTCACGCTTCATCTTTATCAGTGCTTTCCTCAGGTGCTTTTGCAACTTATACTCTTTTTTTTTTAATCTCTCTCATACTTTTATTCTTACTCGAGGCTTTATAGTCCTGCTATGCTTTCTTCTTTCTTTCTACTGCCTCTTTCACTTCATCATCCCACCATTCATCGCGCTTTTTACTATAGCCTCTTAGTTAATTATTGTAATACATAAATCGTTTTTGTTTTTATAAGGCTATTTAATATTTTACTCAGCGTTGAATTCTCATCTTTTTACATTGCCAGAGCGAAAATGCTGACGTAATTGCTACCTAATAATTATTAACAAAAGTAATAATATCAAAAGTAAAATAAAAAAATTGCTTAATGAAAAAAAATAAATAAAAGATTTTGTCACAAAACTGGTCTTTTCCCTATAATGTCATTTTAGAATATCTTCTTTCCCATAAATTCAATTTAATTCAGTTCATAAAGTATATCACTTTAATATAATATTTACATCGGATAAATCCAGAGGGTGATATTTGATACTTGGTCTTAGGCATAAAGGTAGGCGACCCCGAATTATCGAGCCACCACAATCATACCTCTTTCCTGTCCATGAATGTGGTGTCCAGGCCTTCCTCTCCTAGTGTCCTCCTCTCTCACTTTCATCTTTTCCTTTCCCTGGTTTTACCCATAAATGGGGTTTTGGAGGCCAGATAACAATCGCTATCGTAGTAATGCCACTTTTGCCACGTAAATTGGTGTGACAATGATAGAACTGAGTATGGCTAGGGCGTTGATTTACACGATGCGCAGTCACATCGCCCTATATCCACGACAAGTAGCCAAGGGCCACCATACCAAGTGCGGGCACGGCTAAAAACGTTTGCACCCAGACGATTACTCCGCTTTGCTACATGGAATATTGGCTCCCAGTTAGTAGCTTAATCAGTACCTATGCTCCACAGGCGGGCTGCAGCGGGGTCGATAAGGATTCATTATTAGCGTAGTTTGACGAGTTTCTATGTGCTATACAGACTACCGAAGTAATCATAGTTAGGGAGGATTTGAACAGTCATGTAGGTAAGGCTACGGAGATGTATGAGCGTGTTCATAGTGGTTTTGGTTATGGTCATCGTAATTCAGTCGTCGTAATTCTTCTAAAAGAATCCTCTGCACCGTCACGTATAAGAGCGGATCAAACTCAATAGATTATCTGCTGACCAAGCGGTTTCATATAGATAGGGTGATGAACTATCAAGTCATTCCGGGTGAAAGCATGACAGCGCAACATCATCTCCTGTCTCTCTCTCATCATCTGTCATGGATTATGTCGTTACTCCGAAAAAGAAAGGGGCTGAGAAACACAAACCTAGGATCAAGTGGTGGTTGCTGAATGGACTGATGCAGAGCGACTTTCCGGCAGAGGTTAAAAATAAATACCTATCGACTAATATTGAAACTGCTCAAGACGGTTGGGATTGAGCCCAGTCTGTAATTATTGCGGCGGGTAAGCATGTTTTTGGTCTTTCTAAGGTAGGACGGATCATCGACCAAACCCACCATGTCTCCCCGAGACATGGTGATGGAATGAGAAGGTATAGGATGCGGTTCGTGACAAGAAGGCTGCCTTAAGGAGTAGCAGCTCTCTGATTCTCCTGAAGACTCTCCTAAAGTCAAGACAGAATTCCGATCAAAGCGTAGAAATCTCTTGGTGTACTTATGCTGACGGATCTCTTTATTTGTATCTTGAACACTGGAATTATATATACATCAGTGGCGTAACAGCTACATAATCTCTATTTATAAAGTAAAGGGTAGTGTTTAAGATTGTGGTAGTTATAGTGGGAAGCTCTTCAAGCGAATGTTGACCTTAGACTTCACCAAGAGTGTGCTGTCTCTGAATGTCAATATGGTTTTCAGCCGGCATTAGAAACTATGAGTGCTATTTTTGGCCTTCAAATTTTAACGGAGGCACACAGAGAAAAAAGTAGAGCTCTACATATAGTATTTCTATTTCTGCAGAAGGCCTTTGACTGGTTACCTTGTCAATGTATCTGTTGGGCATTACGATCCAAAAAGGTTCCTGAAGCTTATATTGATGTTATCAGAGATATATACTGCGATTCCGTTTCAATAGTTAGAACTGCTGTTGGCGACACAAGGCTCTTCCCTATCACGGTAGGGGTTCATCAAGGCTCGGCTCTAAGCCCGTTCTTGTTCAATGTAATTTTACTGTCTCAGCGGAGGCCGACGACATGGTACTTATTGACGAAAGCCGGGTTAAGCTGGAGCAGGGAGTGAACCTCTGGAAGAGTACGCTTGAGAACGGCAGTCTTAACCTTAATGTGTCAAGTACATGGTTTGTGGGAGCCCGGACTCTAGCACTATCCATATCGGTCCTGCACCAGCCGTTAAGTCGGAGAAGTTTAGGTACCTTGGATCCATCGTGCATGGATCTGGGGCTATTGATTCATCAACATCCATGCCCGTATCAGTGTTGCTTAGAACATATGGCGCGAGATCACAGGTGTGGTTTGCGACCACAGAATACCATCCAAGCTCACCGCGCAGATATGTATGAGCATAATCCGACCGCTTTGTTTATATGTTTGGAAAAACGTATAAAATTTAAACGCAGCTATCCCCCGGACGCCCAAAAAGCGATGGTTGGATGTTGTGATGTAGGGTATGAGAGCCAATGAATTGATAACAGAGGATGTTATAGAACGTGCAAAGTGGAGGAAGTTGAGTGGGAAGGAAGAAGAAGATAATATTTCCTTCTTTATCTTTACCTACTATATGTAAAGCTCTAAAACATGAAATATTGTAATATTCTGAAAGATAAATTAAATAGGTACCCACATAGGTTCAAAACCACATGCCTTCTAAAACGAGCAACATCCAAAAGCATGTAGAACTAAAATGTTAATTAACGTAGCGAAATTTTCTGACTAAAATGTTTGCGTAGAACTTTAAGGCGCTGTAAAAAAGGTACAAGATTAACTTAAAGTACACAGATGTTTTATGGATAAACTTTCTTTTGTTTTAGTCTGTAGACTATGAAAATGAATTCGGGAGTTAAAATATGTTATTTTATTTTTATTGTATGTGTTGTACTTGTTTTTGATGCATTGTGCAAATATTAATTAATCATTTCCACGCTCTATTAAGATAAAGCGGGGCGTTGAGCTCCACCACCTAACACGTAAAGTCTCGATTTCGGCGAAAAGTGGAGTAGAAAGTGTCTTGACGCTAGGTACTATCTGTGTACTATGGTATGCGGGATAAAAATATAAAGCTAAAAATAATAATAACTTATAAATTTTATATAATAATATCAGTTGTTTTATACATTTATTCGTGAGATGGTCTTCAATAAATTTCATTTTGTAAGTTATGTAAGGAAATGTATAAAAACAATACATGTTTATTTACGTATATATAATAAGTAATCTAAGACTTTAATCTAAATCACAAACGCAGAAGGTTAAATAATTTCAATTGTCATTTTTAGCAGACTAGATAGGAACTATTCTATCCTAGGTACTAACCTAGTATCAAGACATTCCGTACTTTGTTTTCCGCCGAGTTCGACACATTGTGTATTAGTGGCGTAACTCAACGCCGGGCTTCATGTTACTAGAGCGTGGAAAATAATTTAAATATAATTCACTTTTTGAGTGTAAAATCGAACCCTCAACTGATCGCGTTTACAGTCAGACGCTATCTGTCCCACTGCGCCACGACAGGCCTTTTGCCGGACTTTTAGATCATTTAAATTAATAATTTAACTAAAATAAGTACATATAAGACAGATATTTTAATATTCTGCAACTTAATTTAATTTGTTATTAGTCTTCTAATAAATTGGATATATATATATATATATATATATATATATATATATATATATATATATATATATATATATATATATATATATATATATAATTGAATGAAATAATATAAATTTCATGAAAATAGTACCTATAGTCTTAGTTAATTCAAAACTTCCTAGGACTTTCAAAGAAGTCAATCTAAGTTAGGTAGTTCCTCAAAGCGTTCCACGGAACTCCATTCAATAGCTCGCTCTAAGATTTTATATTAGATTTTTTTATTTAAAAAATATAAGTATATAATGATTATATGTAAGAGTGTTGTTTTTCAACGCAAAATTTATTAGATTAAAGACTAGGTCTGTATTTTTTTTGTCCTTATTGCTATATACATACTCTTATGTATGTAAATATAATAGACATTAATATACTTTTAGAGTTAGAATTTATATTTAAGCGAGTCTTAGCTTTGTTGGTTGTACAAGATACCTACATTTATATAAAATATTAGTAATATTAAATATTTTATTCATAAAATATAAGTATATAATACTTATATATAGGACGTTTTGTTTATTAGTTTTGTAATTGTCCGTATTAATGCTTACATAATAAGTTCAGAGCTTAACATCGTTTCATCGCTTTCGCAAAATCGAAACATTACGTGTTGACAGGCGGAACTCAACGCCGTGTTTTCTCTAACTAGACCATGATAATAAAAATAATTTAAAAATAGTCATACACTCAAATGTTGTCCCGCTGAGCCATGATGATGTTAATATAACTATTTTAAAACAATAAACAAAATCGCATTAATACACTATAAAACATAAATTGCTAGAACACGTAGAGTAAACAATGAAATATTCATAGTGTACACAGATAACGTTAGCCGTTGGATCTTTTTCAGCTGATCTGAATAATCTGTGCAGAATATACGAACATTGAATGTAGCTCTAAAACAATAAATCAGGCTGATGTCCGCCGCTAGCATAGCCGATCCCACCGCGTTTCGTGCAATACAATGCACGTTTTGCATATATTAAGCGAAAATCATTTTAAAGTTAAACGGTATTTATATATAGTATTGAATTAATGTTAACTTCACAGCATTTGCTATTGACTACAATTGTCTCGTATCACTGATTATAAAAGTATTTTAGTAACATACTTTTAATATTACTTCATGTCCCATTAACGCGTTGCCTTAGCAACGCGTATGTCACTTTATATAAACGTGTATGTCAAATACATGGTAGGGTGTTACATGTATTTTATTAATTTTATATATTTTTAAAAATATTTTAATTTTTTTTAAATATTAAAAAAATATTAATTATTTAATTTACATTTTTTAAAAATATTTAAAAAATATTAGCATTCTGCACTCTTTCTCTATATAAACTATAATAGTGCCAAATTTCATACACCTTTGCCCCCGTTATTTTTGAAAAATGGGGGACAATGTTTTTACTATACGTATTTATATATAGATTATTCATTTTAAACGAAAAGAAAAGCCTAATAAGCCTAAGGAGTTTATAAGTGAATTCTTCTACATCTATACGTAGGACTAGATTAAAAAAAATAATTACGTCAATTTATGATCTACTCATATTTCAGTTCCTTAATTATATATATATTTTTAGCTACAAATGGTCAAATGTCATTAAATACGTTTAAAAATACCAATCAATAATGATACGTGATACCAATAAAGAAGAGGAAAATGATCTCGACGAATTCGAAGATTATGGCATAAGATGGAGCAATTTATTATTTCTGCCTTTTCATCCTTTCTTCAAAAGTTTAGTTCTTTTTACAGTCATCATTAAAACGATGCTAGTAAGTATATAAAGTACTTAAATTATCAAACAAGTTGTTAAAAATATCATTTTTCATTTAAAATTTTTGTGATAAATAAGAAGATATAGGGTAGTATTTGTACTGAACTGTGGGAAAATTGTTTATATATAAACATAAATATATTGTATAATAAATAAAATGCATGATACAACTTCTTTGAAAAAAAATTATTATTTGATCTTCCCTAGCTACAAAAAATATTTAAAATACGAAGAGAAATATTTCCCTTATAAACAATCCGTTAGGATTCCAATAAAGATATAGTTATACTCAGTAAATGTTATTAGATGAACAATTATTTTGTACAAACAAATTACTAATTTATTTCAATTAATATTTAATATCTTCATTGCTTTTAACGGGTCATCTTATTATCATTGCAATCTGCTGGGTTATTTGCCGCGTACTACACCGCGTGGTCTCATAAATTAAACGTGTTAACTCGCCCTATCACAAGCTTTAGCATAAAGGCTGCTATTTTAATAGGAAAATAGACTTATATACAATAATGTTTTAGAATTGAAAAGATTTTTTTATTGTTGTACGATGAGCGTTTATATACAATCACAAATATCCTCTCATTTCCTTTTGAAAATCATCTAACAGATCATTATATACAAGATAAAAAAAGTAAAAATTTACAAAAATATACATCCAGTATTTAAATTTGCAGGGTCCTATCCAATCAGTTTTCCCTATTGTATATTGCTGGGAAGACATACACGTGCCCGGTTGGGCTTTCATAAAATTTTTGTATTTGTATTGCTGTGACCCTATATATGGTATCGACACGTTTCTTCATATGCTTCATAGGTATAGATCAATAGCCAATATTAATTTAATCCTTTTCAGCTACGTTTAGCACAACAGGCAATTCACGGGGAGTGTCAAGACACTCTGTCCGCTATATTCTGCCCGAAATCTAAATATTTTGTGCTTGTATTATCTGAACGGCTAAATGAAATATTTACAATGTTATATTATTAACTCGAATGAGAATCGAATTCACAACCATTCGTGCAAACGCTGCTCCTTTGCGACATTATTGTTTAGTTAAAAAAATATGTAGTACTCCTTAAGATATTGTTTAATATATTTTTCTTAATCAAAATATAAAAGAAGTGAATGATACCAATCAATCAATTGGAAAAAGTTTTTATTGAAGTTTTAAAACAAATAGATGTATTGGTTTAGTCAGTGAAGTTTGCTTCGCTTGTTTAAAGTGTTCAAAGTAATACTTTTGTAACGAAGATTTTATTGGGTGTATTTTTTTAATATTTTATAAAGCTACATTTATTATAATTATTAATTCTATTATGTCAATAATATAAATTTTTCTGATATTAAAACATATCCATTATTTTTAATTTTAGGCAAATCACTGAAGAGGCTATGAGGCGGGAATTTTTACCGAAGTCGGCGTTTTTATTAACGCTCGATATAATATCCTTAATACCTTTCTACAAGATGATGTCCGACGATATTTGCCCACCACCAACTTTCAGGTCATCTATTTTCGCCTTTACTGAATTTGTTATGTAAGTATAAATCATCATATTTATGTGTATGTATCTCCTGTGACATAAACAATGGCAATATTAGAGTTTTATGCTCAAAAGTCGCTAGTAAATGGCATTTTAATAAAATGACATTTATAGAATAATATTTTAGTTTTTTTTTAGCTTCTCAACTAATAAGAACTCGATACATTGCGTGTCTTACCAGAGCGAGAAAATGAAAATAATTTAAATATAATTAATACTCCAAGTGGGAGTCTATAACCGATCGCGTTTACAGTCAGGCACTATACTCTTTACGCTTTTATCCTGTACAGCAGGATAGATAGGAAATACCTAGTGTTAAAACACTCCGTATTCTTCTTTCTCCCGAATTTGAGACATTGCGTGTTGAGGAACAGAACCGAAACAAGGAAATAAATATAATCATTCCTCTGTGTGGGAATCAAACCCACAACCGATTGCGTTTACAGTCAGACGCTTTGGACTTTTTTATATTTCAACATTTTAGAGGCCATGGGACAGCGTCTGACTATCAACGCGTTCGTTTGTGGATTAGATCCCAGCTCGGGGGAGTGATTATTATTGAAATTATTATCACTTCCTCGCTCTGATAAGACAAAGTGTGGCGTTTCGAATTCGGTGAAAAGCGAAGTACGGAGTGTCTTGACACTAGGTACATTATGTCTACTATGCTCTAAGGGATATTTATATGTTTAGCTGAAAAAAATATTAAGCTTTCATTAATCATTTAGCGCTAATAAAATATCTTCATAATATTTTTTATGAAGGAAGTGTAATTTGGTACGCTGATTGATTTCAAAGTTGCTTAAGGTGTATAAAATTTTCGAAACATTCGTATTAAAAAAGTAATGGAAATTAAATATGTATACGAGATAAAAGGTTTCTTTACAACCCATTCTCGTGTCCCTGTCGTTGTAAGTAAATAACAGTATAATTTCTGTTTATTTAGCATTTCGTTTTATAGTGCGGCTAGGTTTTTTCTACTTACTATTTACTATAGGTATAACTTTTTTATTTGTGACACTTGATATTTTTTAACTTCACGCTTTTAACTCGCAAAGTAGGGTAAACAAAAACTACCTAGGTTTAAGACAGCCCGCACTTTACTTTCCACCGAATTTAAGGTATTGCGTGTTGAGTGGTGGAACTCAACCCCGCACTTTGTCTTTACAGAGCGAGGAAGTGAATATAACTTAAAATATAAACACTTCCCCGAGTTGGAATCGCACTCACAACCGATCGTGTTTACAGTTAGGCGCCGTTTCTATTATATTAATTTAAAACAAGATTATTAAGACTTAAATATTAATTAAAGATATCAAAGAAAAATAATTCCCAAGTTTAGTTAAAATAACGATTCGGATAAAATCTATATGGACTGGTTTAATCTTTACATTTTTGTATTGTTAGAAATAATTTTTAATATGTTTATGTTATATAGTTATATTTTAAATGGATTAATAGTGTATATTTTGGTATTTGAACATATATGCGATTAATACGTTTAAAATTATTTTACTTGAAATGTGTAAAAATCAAGAAAATCAAAGATCTTGTTAAGGTTAAATATAAATATAATATATATGTCATATTAATTATGTAATTATTGCAGAAATTCAAGCGTTTCTGAAAGGTATCTGTATAAGACATAAATTATCGTGTTTACACGAATTTTTTTCTTTTAATATATTTTTTATATGTAAATAAATGAAATAATATTACAATACTAATAACTATACTATTTCGCTGTCCCAGCATATACAGAGTGGCTGATTATTTTTCATTGATAACAACGCACAAATTTGGATGGATCGTCCTCGGTTTCACTACGATGTTGGTGATAAGCGTCAATTGTGTTACTTGCTTCTGGTTGTTACTCACTGTTAACAATCTATGTGAAAATTGTGAGGTCGGCTCGGGTTATGATTGGCGAATTTATATCATGCATAAAGTAAGATCGTTATATAATAAAATCTTTAATTATTGCCATTTTTTACCTCATTCTAAACGGATTGATCGCGTATATTTTGGTATTTGAAAATATATTTTTGGAAATGTAATATTTTACAAAACATCGTGGTTACAGGTGTCTATCTGTTTTAATTAATTTCATATGTTTTAATTTGTTGTCCTAAATCAAAGATCTATATATTTTAATTTATTTTCTTAACTTCACACGTAGGGTAGTTATAGAGTTCTACCTAGTGTCAAGACACTACGTTGTCCAATTTTCGCCAATTGCGTGTTAAGTGAAACCTTACGCTGTACCTTGTCTATCTAGAGCGAGGAAATAAAAATAATTTATATGTATAATATACATAACTATACTGAGTGGGAATCGAACCGACAATCAATCACGCTAACAGTTAGATACAGTAAACTTCACTACAATACACTAAAATGAACAAATGAGAGCAATTAAGATTTTCGAATTTTTTATTTATAACCTAAAATTTTTTTGGCAATAGAACAATGATACCTTTATTTAATATTGTGTTACGTAATTACAATATACGATAAATCACGCAAATATTATGTGCGTGGAGTACCTTATTTACATTAATAATATTTCAAAGCGTACGGTATACTCGATTGAACACTTATTTGAATCATAAAAGGTAAAATAATATATATATTTTGAGTCGATAACATATATCTACAATATTAGGATATTCGAATATTTTGTTAAATTTTATTGATGCTGACAGGTAAATCGAAGTCACCGTATTTTCTTTAGAAAAATGTCAGTGATACCTAATGCCATATTGAGTTCGTTAAGGAATTCATATTATTATTAAAGCTAAATTTTCGACACTGTATCGTGATAATAGTTCTTTCATACATTATCTATGGAACTTGTCAGCGTCAGTGATGGCATAGTGCTCTCAGTGATTTAAGTAATTTAAGCAAAACAATATATTTATATATTGAAAATATAATATACAGTACTCGCAGGCGAAGCTGCGTGCAGACCGCTAGTAAGAGATTAAAATTTGAATGGTGGAAAAATTTAGACGTTGTTATTTTTACTTTGTATTATATTATGTTTTTGTTGTATTTGTATTGTATTGTATTTATATTTTGTATTAATATATATTAGAATAGTATAAATATATATTAAAATAGTATAAATGATTGATTGATTCTTAAATTATTTTTAGTTGAACGAAACCGACGTGAACTATAGTACATATGTTTATGCAACTACAATTGTAATATCGTACATTGTCAACAAACAATACGATGAAATAAAACCGGCGACACTAGCAGAATTTGTAATTATTAGCATATTAATGTTTGCTGGACATCTATTATTAACATTTATTATATACCCAAAAATGGTAGCAGAATCTTTATTAAACTTCCGAAGAATATCTCAATATTACCCTCAGGTAAACAGGGTTATTGAGGAAACGGAAAGACGCAATCCAAATTCGAAAACACATTTAGAAGTGAAAGAATTCTATGCGCTTATGTGGAAAAAACGTAAAGGAATAACTTGGATACCAGAAGTAATATCTGAACTGCCGAGATATTTGCGAATCGATATTAAGATTGATCTCGTATGGCCGGTATTTTTCCACAGCCCGACGTTTAGAAAGACGTCATCGCCCTACAAACGATGGCTTTGCGAATATATACGCATGGATTACAAACTACCCGGTGAGAAATTCTTCGCTGGACCCCAATGTAATTCGCACTTATATTATATAAAATCTGGTATCGTTCAGTTAATTTCATCGGACGACGGTGCCACTCCCTTAATTTCTGTTTCAAGTGGTACTATTTTCGGGGATATTAGTTTCTACGTTCCATATAAGAGAAGAGTAACCGTTCAATGTGTTACGTATTGTGAAGTTTTGTACATACCTCGCCTAGATATTTTGCGTTCAATGCACAAGTATCCTCTAGATCGTCGCATGCTATTAGATAATGCCAAGGAAAGAATTAAGCATGCTCGGACTTTGTATTCCTGTAAGCAGTTGGTTAGAGGCTTGGACAGAACTGAAGATGAAGGTTTGTTATATTCTTACCTAACAAATAATTAAATAAAGAGTATGTTATAATATCTCTGTTTTTCGCGACTTTCGCGATTTTCACACATGTTAAATTAAAATATCTTAAACAGATTAATCGCGTATATTATGGTATTTTTTATTATCTTACAGTAGTCCGTGTTCACAGGTAAACTCAGTCCACCTTTAGTCCCTGGTGGACTATTGTAAAGTGTTCAAAACGTCAGGTTTCAAAATATACGCTATTAATCCGTTTAAAAGTTTCATTAAAAAAGACTATATTGACAAAATGTGTCTAGAAAAGTAGCATTTTTGGCAAAAAAGCGATTTATTTTTGTAAAGCAATAGTAATATTCAATGAAATAATGAATTTTACGCTTAATGTAATGACAAAATACTGTTTAAACTACCATGTCTGTTTTTCGGTATTGTTTTTTTTTGTTATGGATTTTTCTAATATGAAATTATATATTTTATCAAAACATAAATGTTTAAAAAATTTCCGCGTATACGAACTGGGTAGAAACAAGTCG
This sequence comes from Dryadula phaetusa, assembly GCA_032432895.1. Taxonomy (NCBI): domain Eukaryota; kingdom Metazoa; phylum Arthropoda; class Insecta; order Lepidoptera; family Nymphalidae; genus Dryadula; species Dryadula phaetusa. The sequence continues at coordinate 5,499,309 of JAOYRS010000038.1, forward strand.
AATCTTCGAAACGAGTCTTAAGTAATTGACATATTAGTAAATGAATTATAATTCTTATACTACCCATATTTTATGACAGGCATTGCATGGATAAAAAAGAGATGGTGGGAAATTTCTGAAGCATTGTCCAACTGGAAAAAGAAGTCTTCTAAAAAAGAGACGGAAAAATGCGAGCTGCCGACAGAAGAAACGGTTTATCACTGTGCTAAATATATCGGACAATTAGTACTTTGCAGCGATATACAGTTACAAATGAAGTCAATGTTTGCTAATGTTGAATTTCCCTGGATATTTGTACCGGATTCAGTGTTTGGGAGGATTTGGAGAAATATTGTTTATGCCACTGTATTTTGCGTAGTTATATTGTACCCTCCCTACATAACAAGGCATTCGATGCCCAAATGGTTCGTTTTTTTTCAATTTTGGACAGATATAGTTTATATTCTTGATATTTGCGTTGCTCTACTCACCTCTGTCGTTAGGGATGAAAGTTTAACAAATGATTTCGCCGCAGTCATGTTTACTAGATGCAAGAGCATGAAATTTGTTTTGGACGTACTCTCCACAGTTTGGATTGAAAACGTGGCTATGATTATAGGAGTGCCACAATTCTATGGTGCCTGTCAATTTAATCGCTTAATTAAAATTTACGTTCTTTTTACAAAGTGGGAAATTCATAAGGATCCTTTATACGATATTTGCACTAAGATTGCGATGATACATTTTGCTTTCGCTTATATTACTAGCTATTTTCTTTTTATGGTAGATCGTAGCGAGAACAAACTAACAACTAGTTACTTTTTCGGGGAAGTATTTTGTAAGAGGGGTGTATCTAATGATAGATGTGACTTTGAAAGTGTTCACCCAATGTTCGTCGTGCTCGCCTTCACTTTAGAATACATGTTCTATGAATACTACCCCTCTACTCTAATAGATATTTACACAGCCGTTGTTATCAGCTATATAGCTTTTATAGTTCACGTCTATTGTAAGAGCAGCTTGGTGGCATCTTTATATTTGAGATACCGTGAACTGTGCAATTATCAGTACTTTGTTTCTAATATCAAGAATCACTACACACATCATAAAATTCATCCAGACCTATTGAAGCGTTTGAACAGATATTTAATATGTCATTGGAAATATTTCAATGGTATGGACGTGATGCATCCGAATTTACTAAAAAATGAGCCATACGATGTTTATTGGAAAGTTCACGGGCAAGTTGCGGAGAGGATCATACGTGACTCGAAGGCGTTTGTATCGGCCGATCCATCTCTAATAAGGGAGTTGGCTCATAATGGGAAATTTTTGATAATACCCAAAAATTCTACAATTATACTTTTTGGAATCCTCAGTAGTAACGTATCTTGGATAGTCAAAGTAAGTTAATAGATTAATTAACTATTTAAAATTGCGCGCTTTTATATTAAACATAATACGTATTTTTTTAGCTTTACGCTTTTATCCCGCATAGCAGGGTAGGCTAAAAGTACCTAGTGTCAATACACTCCGTACTTCGCTTTACACCATGTTCGAGACATTGCGTAATGGGTGGTGGAATTCAACGCCGCTCTTTGTCTTTACCAGAGTGACGAAGTAAAAATAATTTAAATATAATCACTCCCCCGAGTGGGGATCGAACCCGCAACCGAACGCTTTTACAGTCAGACGCTGTCACACTGCGCCACGACCGGCTTCAATAATATGTATTTTGATATTATAATATCTAGTATTTAGTAATAACAATCAAAAATGTGAAAAAGATATAAAATGTTACTTTATAATATATAAAGGGTTCTGTATTGTGTGAATATCCTAATGAGAAAGGAGAGTTGATTAAGAAAACTTATAATCCTGGTGAATTGCTCACATCTTTTGGAATCTTCTTTAAAACCGTATCACTTAGGACTTTAACAGCGCGTACTGAGTGTGAGGTAAGTAAAGATTTCTTTAATTTCCTTTTGCCTTTTTCTTTCGATGTTTTGGACATTCAAAAATAAGACGTAATGTTTCTATTACTACTATTTTCCTTTGTGGGTTGAGTTTATTTTAATATTTACTAATGTGGGTACTATGTGGGTACGAGAGGTCGGGGGAGACCTCGGTTGACCTTCGAAAACACGGTATCGAAGATACTGGAGGAAGGTCAAGTAAAAAATATGAGGACCCCCCGAAGGGCATGCATGAAGAGGATAATGACTGTGGACGAGGCGAAAGAGGTATGCAGGGACCGTAGCGTTGGGCGCTCCGTACTCTCTTGACGTGAAGCTAAAAAAAAACATATTACTATGTGGGAAAGGGAAGGTGATATATTTCTAGAGTGAAATAATCATCTCACTCTACTGTTAAATGATAGGAGATGCATGAAACAAAATGCAATGTTTATAACTTTAATTATATTGTATTCTTGAATTAAAAATTATATTATTAGTATAAAAGATAAATTATACTTTATTTATTTCCAATATTCATGGCAGCGTTATTGAAGCGTTCGGCATGTGTATATTGATTTTAGGTTAACTTCCTATAAGGCCCTTGTTATTCAATTTCCTGTCAGAATAACATGATTTAGAAGGGTAACTCGTTCAAATTAATTTATTGAAAAAAAAATACTCATCTGAAAAGGGAACAACTGTTAAAATATATATACTAAAGTTATCAATTATTTTTAGATTTTATATTTGAAAGTTCAAGAGTTCCATGCTATTCTTAAGTGTTATCCACACGAGTGGGAACTTATTAAGGATTGTGTACAAGAATTTTCTCCTGCTCTCAATTTGATGTTGAAAGATTATATGAATAAACATAAAAATGTAATATATATTTTTTGTAAAATTATATGGAAATTAATAATACGTGAATACATTATTTCACTTTTATTATATCTTTTTCTGATAAGCACAGTGCTATACATTGATATACATTAAATTTTTATTCAATTATTTTGCAGTATCAGAAAAAAGTACGTGATAATATCTTTCACGCTAGACTAACTGGTACACCTGTGGAAACCCCAATTATTGATACTACTGTTGCACTGAAAGCAAAGACTGGCTACGCTTGGCTTGATCCAGCATCTCCGTTAGTACTGTTGTATTATGTATCTATATATATGTATTTCATTGTATTATAAATCTATATATATGTATGTATTTCAATTTTAGATGATATTAAAAGGTCCAATTATTATAGTCATTCTCTTAAGTGTATTTTTTCATACTATTCCTAAAAGTCAATTTTAATATGGATATATTTCTAACAGTATAATGAAAAATTCAGTGATAAAGCACCCGTTTTATTTTAACATATTTTAGAAATTAAGAAAATAGAGAGCATATCTATATTTCATTTGGTTAGCCTTTAGTTTCTTTGCTTAACTAAGTTAAATTTATTTTTGAAATTATTAAAAATAATGTTTTAAATGACACTATTTTAAACGGATTAATCGCATGTATTTTGGTATTCGAAAATACATTTTTGAAAACACGACCTTTCAAACACTTTAAATTAATCTGTAGTTACGGGTAGGTCAACTGCAGGTAGTCTACCTGTGACCACGAACTATCAAATTACACGGGATTAATTCGTTTAAAATAGTTTCATTTAAAATGTGTAAAAATCGTGAAAATCAAAGATATTATTATGAATTAAATACTTTATTTTTAGCGCATACTTCATTTATTTTTAACATATATGTACTTCATTTATTTAAATTTTTACAGTTTTATGGAATCTTGGATGCTGATTCGAGCGATTGTAGTTGCCATTTCTATATCAGTAACAGCAATACAAGGTACGCTTGCAAATATTCAATACTAAATATCACACCTAGTTTTGCTCGCGTGGCGTGCTTCTATTATATCTGTATTATAGTGAAGTTTCATCCTAATCCGTTCAGTAGTTTTTGCTTGAAAGAGTAAAAAACGTAAATCCATACAAACTCTTAAATTTATAATATGTATTAGAAGTTATTGGGTATAGACGACTTCCATTGTTATATTACCTTCACCCTTTATCCCGCATAGCAGGGTAGACAGAAAGTACCTGTTGTGACATTTCAAACTTCGCTTTCCACCAATTTCAAAAAATTGCGTGTTAAGTGGCGGAAATCTATGCCGCACTTTGTCTTACCGGACCGAGGAAATATTTGGAATATAATTACACCCCCGAGTGAGAATCGAATCCTCAAACAATCGCGTTTACATTTAAGTCGCTGTCCGACCGCGCCACGATGGCTTCAATTAATCAATATTGTTTTATAGTTTAGTAATAATATTTGTAGATATAGATTTTGCCTTTCCGTAGGTGGCAGTGGCGCCAGTAACAGATGGATTTTAATGGTGATTAGTGAAATTTGCGACCTTATTGCAGCCGCTGATATAATATTAAAATTGTTTGTTAGTTTTATTTCCTTAATTATTTAAATAGTTACATTATATTTTTGTATTATAAATGAAAATAATATAGAAATAAATGTTTTATCATAACGAACTATACGATATATGAGAATAGGTAGCACCTAACACAATCAAACGAGTAAAATAGCCCCATGTGGCTTTACTTATCGACTTATATAGGCTTATATCGAATAAAGAATGGTAAATCATAATTTAAAAGGAGGGTAGGTGTTTTGTATTAATATTATTATTCAAATGACTTCTTTTAAAATATAACTTTTAAGATCGATCTTACTTGTTATATTTTAAAGGTATTATTATAAACACTTATTTTTTTCGAACAGTCTTAGAAAAGCTAGTTTCCAGACGCTCCCTTTTCAGTTTTGTATCGGAAATTGCCTCTTGTCTTAAATACATTCTTGTATAAAATTTCAAAACCGTTGCACGTGTTATACGCCTAAACGAGGCTTAATAATTCTTAAATGAATGTTACTCCTTATTATATTAGCTATCTGCCAGTGAAAGTATCATCAATATCGGTTAGGCTGCTATAGAGATTAGAAGCCGGAACATACAGATAGACAAAAAATGTTCATAAATATGCATTTATTAAAAAACATTCATAACAAACAGACACTCTAATTTTATTTATTTGTATAGAATATAGTTATTTATGTATTTTTTCTATATGCAGCGTTATGAATTACAGATGGGGTTTTACGATCAACGTGGCTTACTTGTGACAAGCCTGCGGCGGACTATACCATATTATTTAAGTCGTGGCTTTATTTTTGATGTAATTGGCTGTCTACCTGTTTATCAAACTTTCAATTTATTTACGACGAAAAATATAGACGAAAACAATGGAATGTTCATTAATACAATGAGCAAGTTCTCCCACATGTATTTATTGACTGGATATTTTAATTATCTTGCTGATATGCCTAATACAAATTTTTCGTTCTTGATGGTAATTTTTTAAAATTTTTTTCTCTTATATTTCACTTCATATTTCGTGACCCAAAGGAGAAAATCTTTTGTGTACTATATATATTTCAAATTCGTTATTAAATTCCTCGTAGGGTAACTTAGTATCAAAATATACTCGTATGAGTCCATTGCGGAACAGTGGGAAAGTATCTGAAGGTAAACGTGATTGATTGTGGGTTCGATTTCCACTCGGTGACATGATTATGCTTAAAATTTATTTTCGCGTCTCTGGTGAGACAAAACGCGACGTTGAGTTCCACCTCATCACGCAAAATAACTCGATTTCGTTAGGTTGTCTGTGACATATAAATGCCTAACAATATATTCGAAAGACATGTAAATATAATAAAAAAAATATTAATAATTATTAGAATGAAATTCTTTAAGCTTAATAGATTGTAATATTTTATTTATAATTTGTTAACTATGTTCACAGAATAATATATAATTTCTTATATTATTAATTAATACCTAACTTTATACTTTGCCATATAAAAACATCCCATGAGATCGTTGATTTTCGCGATTTTTACACATTTTAAATGGAACTATTTTAAATGGATTAATCGCGTATGTTTTGGTATTGGAAAATACATTTATGGACGAACACTCGAACACTTTACAGTAGTCTGTGGTCACTGGTAGACTCAGTAACTTGGAGCATTGTTCGAAACGTCAGATGTCCAAAAATGTATATTCCAATATCAAAATATACGCGGTTAATTCTTTTAAAATAGTTTAATTAAAAACAATTATCTCATTCTATCTATACAACATTTCAATGTATTTTTTTTTAGATTTTGAAATGGCAAATAGTGTCAGTGCTGGCTCTGCTTGGCGCAAGTCATTATTTTGTAAATAAATGTATTGAGTTTCATTGGGGCATACATGGTAAACTGGAGGGCATGACTAAACGCGACCATTGCTGGCTGCCTAATTATCTACCTCTAAATGAAAAACCTACTATACATCAGTTGCATATGGTGAGTGTAGCAACATTATCTTCAAGTTACCAAATGCCAATTTTTTCTCTATTTTCCGTCTATTTAAATACACTGGTTGCCCGGTTGAGGCGCAATAAATGTGTAGCTATTAGTGGGAGAATTTTTTTTTAAATTTAACGTAAGTCTAATGGATTATTATGAAAATTATTGCCATGTTGCACTTTTTGTTCATATGAACTTTAAGTGTACGGGATTTCATAGTTATTCGTGTGTATAAGTTTTTTGAAAAAGGTTCGATAGTGTTTTTCTCATGTTTAATATATTACATAAATATATGTAAATATCTGCAAGCAATCTACAGTTTATGTGATCATATAATAGAAATAGAATTCACTACCATAGCTTTTGGTTAGTAAAATCTGATTTAATTTGTATATTTCTTCATAATTGCTTCCATAATTGTTTGAAGGTGTATGTGTGTTTACCTGCATATGTATGTTTGTTTTATTATATAAAATTTAATCAAAATATTTTTCTATTCTAATAGGCGTTTCGCTTTCAAAACGATAGCTAACATGAAAATGTCAGTATTGTCAGTCGTAATGGAAGCTACTACCAGCTCAGAAGGGAAGAGCTGGCGAGAAACTCAATAATTGCTCTTTTCACTTAATAATAAAAATTATATTATATACATACGTGTCTTCTTAAAAAATAACAGTAAAAGAAATATATGATACACGTAGACGATATTATATAAATAAGTACTTTAGAAACATCTTTTTAGGGACCCAAAAGTTTTTACCCTCTCTTGCAAGTGTTTTCAACTTTTACACAACTATATCTTTTAGGTTTACGCGGAAAGTCTGAACCTAGCCCAGAGCGGTTTTATGAGATTTAACCTGGGCAAGTTTAAAATAAATCGAAAACATCTTGGCGTTGGATTTGCGCTTCTGGCTCTAGGATTTATGTTTTGGTAAACCATTTTGTACAATATCTATGTATGTACGGGTTTGTACAAGAAAATATATTATGCTGCCAATATTTGCTGGTGATCGGAATGTGTATAGCCATTTATTCTATTTGATATTTATTATAAGGTTTATTTTATTACAGTGGAGTGGATTAAAAATTGTTATCGTTTATTGCGATTTCATTTTAAGTTATTATAATTATAATTACAAAAAACGTAACGTAAACGTAAAACGTAGTTTTTTGTAAAAGCGTAAATTTCTGGTGGCAACATCAAATTAATTTATTTTGATTCGATATAATTATCTAATTCTAAATATTTTGTTTTTGAGTTGTGTTTGGACACTGCGGTCATTGTGTTCAGTCAGACATCTACGCCACCATATTATTAATGTGAATATTTTTTTTATCTTTACGCTTTTTATCCCGCATGGCTGGGTAGACAGAAAGTACCTAATGTCAGTTTGGTGCCAACACTCCGTACTCCACTACCCGCTGAATTCGAGACGTTGCGTTTTTACTGGTGGAACTCAATGCCGCGCTTTGTCTTACCAGAGCGGGAAAATGAAAATAATTTCAATATAATTATTCCCCCGTGTGCGAATCGAATCCACAATCGATCGCGTTTTCAGTCAGACGTTGTCCCACGGCGTCACGACCGGCCTCAATATTGATTTAGGTTTATTAATAAATTAGATTTTTATTATTAGAATTATTTTTAGGTATGTAATGTGTTATTCACTAACGTTATTAGTGCTCAACACTCGCAGAAATACATTATTTCAACACGGAGTCAGTCAGTTGAGACGATTTCTGAAAGCTGAAAGAATTGAAGACTCGCTTATAGATAGAGCCGTTGCTCATTTTAGATATTGGTGGTTGAGGTATAATAATCAGTATTTTTTTTAATCTCAGGTTCTCAAACTGTGGTGATTAGTCCGTCAGTTGATACAAAAATAAATTTTATCAATCTACCGCCATCTGTTTTTTAATTGCTTGCCCTAGATTTTAGACGTGGGTCATAGGTGATAGAAAGTTTCCAACTATTTTACCAAAGGTGATCCACTTCTAAAAAAATAAATAAAAAGAGAAAGATAGAGTTAGCTCATTCTGCAAGAATCCAGGTTTGTAGACGTGCGAATACTGTAGACGGTTCGAAACGTTTGGTTTTAAAAAAATATATTTTCGTATACCAAAATATACGCGATTAATCCATTTATGATAGTTTATTTTAAAATAGGTAAAAATTGTGAAATAACAGATCTTATGAAAATTATTACGCTTTTAAACTGTCATAGGATTTTCAAAGTATTTGTTTTATATTATTGTGCTTTTTCAGAACAAAGGGTATTAACATACAAAGCCTAATGAACGAACGTATAGGCGCCATATTTAGACAAGATTTAAGCTACTATTTCTTTAAAAAGTAAGTGTTGTTGTTTTTAAATCTAGAAATTTAATATTAATAAAGTTTTTAGCCGAAGTCGAGCCAAAGTGTTTAATTAGATTTTAAAGGCAGGCTGTAAATATCTTGGAGGGCTAAACCGTTTTGATTTCCTTTATTTCATAATGTAGGCATTCGACTTGCCTTTATTAACATATTTTTAGTACGTTATAAAATTTTTATGTTATTTCCGATTTCGAATCGAAAATCAATTTTGGATTTTAGTAAAAAATACCTATAAAATTTCAATAAGTTTACAATAATAACGATTATAGACTAAAAAAGTATTTATCTTCTTGGCCTAGTAATTGTTTTATATAGAAGAAAATAGAATATTATTTTATATTTGGCTGAAGTATGACAGTCTCAGTCTTTGACTGTAAACGTTGCGGATGTGGGTTCGATTCCCACATAGAAAAGTGATTATATATAAAATTATCATTATTTCCCTCTCTCTATTAATTAGTATTTAATTTAAAAATACTATTTATTTTACACAAAATTAAAATATTTAATTTAAAATTACTGATTATTTAAAATTATTTTTATATCATCTTTCATGTCTTGCCTCAAAAACGTATAAAGAGAGACTGTAAATAAATACACTGGGTCAAATAAGACAAAGCCAATTCTTTTTAAAAATTGGTAATCTATTGCTTTTCTAATATATTTCTCTATAACCCGGTGGCGCTCTCTGTCCGAGTGTCTTGGGTCAATCTGTTAATGGATGTGTTAACGATAGTTTTCTTCGACAGATTAATAATACAGCTAAAAATAATAGTCCTATTTTGACCTCTCCCGTCTTAGTTTGCTTCATATTACTTTTGTAAAACACTTTATTACAATTTTATTTTTCATATATTATGTTTGTATTTTTAAAGTACGTATTATTGAAATTTTGTTCCTCTTAAATTAATTCTATTCAAGTTGTGGATAAAAAAAAGTTATATCTATACAAATACTTTTTTGTCTAACTTAAATATAATTTTATCTATTTTTGCTTAGTTTAAAAATATATTTTCTAATAATTATTAAAATATTAATATTATTATATATTCAAGGACAGTTGAAGCAACCAGTGCATTATTAAAGGGCGATGAAAACGTAGAAAGGGATCTCGCTAGTGCCTCCACACAACTTTACTTTCTGCCAAGACAGACAATTGTTAGGGAGATGAATTTAACTCCGTGGATTTATATTGTGCACCGTGGAAAGATTATTATTAAGCAAAACGATCAAGAATTAGCTGTTTTAACGAAGGTTCGACGTATTCAATAAATATGTAGAATACAGATGAAAAATGTCAAATGAAAGATGAAGGCATTGTGCAGTAGAACAGCTTATCACTGTAATTGCAAGTGATTTTAGATTCATTTCTAACTAGGGGACTTTCCAACTTTGGTTGAAAGCGGATAAAATAGTGTTTTAATTCTATCCTACTTTCCAGGATATAGCATGAAACTGTGAAAGAATCGAACAGCATCGTGTCTATTTTAGGCTTAGTTGTTCATATATATCATGGTTATAATATATAATAAAAATATTTCCTTGGTTTGATAAACGAAACGGAATGGAACGGCATTACGTAAATAAAATCAATGTAGTTTTGACTTGATTATTTCTGATAATTTTTCATAGTTATTTTACACATTTTTAGTATATTTTAGACCAAGGCTATTCAACATATGTGACCCATATATCAGTATAAAAAGTTTATCTATAAATTTATCTATAAACTTTAATTCACAAAGAGCTTAAATAAATTAATGACATTGTTAGTGAGAACTCTATAAGGGGATTTAGAGATACTTTTCCAATGGGATTTAGTAAAATTAAAATTCAAATTTAGAAATGCATTCCAATAAATTAAATGTACTTTGTTATATTTGAATTAATACAGGGTGGTTTATTTGGGCAACTGGACGGCATTCAGCCAAGGCCTGTTAGAATATCAGCTGAGTCTATTCATTGCGCTGATCTACTTAAAATACCAGTAGACGAATTTCAAGATGCTATCGGCGATAACGTGAGATATTTGAAATGAAAATATATTAAACAGATTAATCGCGTATATTTTAGTATTACTCATCACCAATATGGGTAGAAATTAGCAGAATTAAATTGATATAGCAGGAGATGTAACAAACAAAAAATTATTACATCGCGTTTAGACTGTTTCCAAGAAGTGTGGGTTCGAACCAGGCTGTCTTTAAATGATCATATATTTTTTTAATAGCCTTATTTTTTTTGTATAACCTAAGCACAGAATAACACTATAAAAATATTTAAATTCCTTTCTCTAGTGACGTATTTCGTCGGCTTGCTTGATATTTAACTATTTTCCTCTCTTTTTTAAATCATGAATTATGTAACTGTTATCTTATAATGTAAGTAATATAAAATAATAAGTATTGAGTGAATTATTTATTAATATTCCAATACCTCTATACCTAAATAAAAAGAAAAAAATATCTTCCCCAAAGAAACCAGACTGACAGAAAGAATAAAAATTAGAAGAGAATTCGTTCAAAATCAATTTAAGTTGTCCTGAAAACTTGTAAAGTACTGGTGACTTTACTTTCAGGGCAGGGAAAGTATTGCAAAGAACTCTCAATCAAAATATGATTATATGGCGGTAAAGAAGTTGGTACATGAAAATCCATATAATACTGTAAGGTATTTGCTGCGCGGACGGAAATCTATTATATTGCCTGTATGTACATTGACTTTGACCTTACTTAACTTACGTATAGTATAGTATGTTTTTTTTTATTTGTATGTATTAATTAGATATCAGTTTTGAAAGTAAATTAAATAAAAAAAAATCATGGAAGCTGGAAGTGGCGCAGTGGGACAGCGTCTGACTGCAGACGCGACCGGTTGTGGGTTCGATGTCACATCCTTCACCTGGGGAATTTATTATATATTTAAATTCTTTTTATTTCTCCGCTCCGCAAGGACGCCGTACAATTTTTCCTATTGAGCAGTAATATCTTCTATTATGCGGGATAAAGCTAACTTTGTATAAAAATAGACTTTTTTATCTCTAAAAATCATAAATTAGAGTGTCTTTTTATAAAACTATAATAAGCGTTTTTACTAAATGCTTATTACATATAAACAATACATATATCAAAATATGATTATTCAGATTATTTGTCTGTCTATCTGCATATTTTTTTCTGACTCTGAAATTGTTACCCCAATTTTGATGGGACTTTCAAAATCGCGGGCATAGCTATATATATATATATATATATATATATATATATATATATATATATATATATATATATATATATATATATATATTTTTTTTTTTTTTTTTCTACTAGTGGATGAAAAGGAGATTGAAAGCGGAGTCCGGGACATGCTACTACAGGTGGCTGTACTTTTCGTATATAACTCAAGTGTTAACGGCTATTATTGTATTAATAATGATAACGCTTCCGCACAAGTACGAATTTGGTATATTCATAGTGGATTTTATAATTTGTGATGTGTTATACATTATTTATATGGTAACGGAGTTTTTTACGGTAAGTTATTCAGATAAATGTATTATTTTAAATAATAATAATTGAAATATAAATTTTGAGGCTGGTCGTGACGCAGTGTGTCAGTGTTTGACTGTAAACTCGATCGGTTGTGGATTCGATTCCCACTCGGGGGAGTGATTATATTTAATTTTTTTTACTTCCTCGCTCTGGTAAGACAAAGTGTTGCGTTGAGTTCCACCACTCAACATGCAATATCTCGAATTCTGTGGAAAGCGAAGTACGGAATACTACACTGCTATGCGGGATAAAAACGTGAAGCTGAAAAATAAAAAAAATATAAATTAAATTCTCGTTTCGAGAAAAAGAAAAAAAAAGTAACTATTATTTTTTTTTTAATACAAATAAATACCTATTGACATGTTAAAATACTCATTAGGTTTATTAGTGACCTATATATATTAGCCCAATTGAGAATCGAACCCACAAGTGATTCACGTGACTATGATCGTTTTAAAATTATAAAAAAAACCGATCACCGTATTATTAAAATTCCATTATTTATTTAAATAGGAAAAAATAGATAAATTATAAAACGAACTAATATACATATGTAATAAATCAGTATTAGTGAGTTAGTTATTTTAACGCTCAACGCTTTGCCTTACTATAGAAGAGATATGATAATAAATTTTAAATATTGTCATTCCCTGAACGTGAATCGTACCGCAACCCATAACCAATCGCGTTTACAGACAAACGTGATTCCACTACGCCAAAATTACCTCAACTATTTTTATTTAACTTAATAATATATGTTAGTACTTTACAGTTTTATTATATGTATAGGTTTTCTTGTAGACTGAGCTGGTAGTGGAACATGGTGAATGTGTACATAGAATAATAAGATGGGGCATATTAAAAAAATGGGAGTTTTATGTCGACTTAACGTCACTTGTCGCCCCGCTTGTATCGTATAAACAGAGCAGGAGAAATTACTGTATGTTCAGATTACTTAGGCTGCATCTTCTTTATGATTTTCACAAGCACTTTTGTAAAGGTTTTCAGGTAAAACGATTTTAGTTATGTATTCATAATGTATTAGAGCAAGAGCCAGCGACAAGATCTTATTTATTTTATAAAAATTAGTACTGCTATCTAACTTATATACTTGCTGATTGTTCTTACCTATGTTGGTGACACACACAGACGAACTTTCCGCTTTTTTTAAATAATAAAGGTCGTTGTTAGCTCTTAGACCATATTATATGTAATTTAGTATTAAGACTCAAAACGCATAAATTGTCATTAAAAATAAAAAACAACATATTTGGATACAAGTCGTTGTGTTTAATGAAGGGAATGAGTTGATATACACATTAATTATAATCGAGTTTAAAAAAAATCACATTGAAATAAGAAGTTATTTCCGTTACTTTTTGTAATTTAATATTAAACATAATTAACTATAACCCAATTACGCTCCTATTATAATGTCGCCCAACGTGATAGGTGACGGTTCTTAACGCTGCGTTTTATCTTAGAAGAGCAAAGAAATATAAATGGTTTAAATATAATCATTTCCCCGAGTGGGAACAAAACCACAACCTATCGCGTTTACAGTTCGTAGAGACGTTCTTCCACTGCGCTACGACGCTTATTTTAGATATCTACACATATAATAAAAATGTATAGGTCGTTATCTGTACATGGAAGATATATGAGAAAAACTGTTTTAAAATATTTTAAATAATCCATTTAATCGCATATATTTTGGTATTCGAATGTACAGTTTTGGAGACCCGACGTTTCAAACACTTTACAGTAGTCCGTGGACACTAGACTAGGTAGACGGAGGGCAATCTACTGCCATCTATTTCCTAATTGCCTCGCATACCGCCTGGATTCTTGCAGAATGAAGCTGACTGTACCGTGTGAAAATTGCGGAAAACAAAGATCTTATTATGAGAAACTGCTATTTGGGGCATTTATTATTGTACACAAAAAATGTTTTTTTGTCTGTGCGTTTGTACACGTTAATTTTAAACGGCTGAACAGATTTAAACGTAATTTTCACTATTATACTCTTGCAATCTTAACTTATTGGTTTAATACCTCTTGTGTTTTGTCAATTTATCAACAAAATTATAGCAAGGGTCAAATCTACGTAAATAAAGTTGCGAGCAGTCACTAGTATTGATTTATTGTTTCAGAGTACATTCGCACCGATACTGTTAAAGTTTTCAATAGTATTGTTATTATTGCATTGTATGACCTGTGGCTGGGTGTATGTTGCTTGTCGAGGTACTAGCAAAAGTTTTACAAACTTCTAAAATTGTAATTGATTGCTTCAGACATACAGTTTGATAATATTTATTATATATATTAAGAATTTCAATTATTTTTCGTATAATCGATGAAATAACTTTTTCTTATGCCTACTAACTAATGAAATATGATAAGAGCTGTTTCATTGTACTTCTAAGTGGTTTAGTTTTTGATATATCATTGGACAATTATTTCTTTTTGTTATAAAACAAGTGGTATATGTTTTGTTTTTAAATAACGTGAATAAGGCCAAAATTATTATTTTTTCATTAAAATTTTGATTCTGCCACTTGCTTTAATATATTGGAAAGCTCAAAAAGATATGTTAACTTTTAAATATAAAGTTAAAATGTAATATTACCATATCCATTCAATATTAAATTTGCAGGAACAAAATTTCCCTTAGATGTCCCGAAGTTTCCGGAATATATTAACGCGACGGTGGATTACACTGAGTGGACTACACCTGATGCAAGGGAAGGAGGTATTTATATTAAAAATACATTAAATTGAAGAAATATTGCTTAATCGTCTTATACGTTTTGCGTTTTTTTGCATTTTCTCACTATACTCGTATATTGTCTATCAAGATTTCACTATAAATACGTATATTAAAAAAAAGGGTTACTATTATGGAATTGTAATAAAAACAAGTTCAAGGACATGGGTGTGCGTTCGATTCCATTCGGTGGGTTAGTTTTTAATATGAGCATTATTTAATAAACTTTGGTGAAGATTTTAAGCGATTTATATAGGCTTTTCCACAAGCTATTATACTTCAAATAAGGCTAAGGCTCATTGCAACATCTAAATTATCATATTAATGGGCTGGATTATCTCTATCAGAATGGACAGAAGGGATTAAAGCAGTTTCACGCTTTGTCCCGCATAGCAGGGTAATCAGCGACAACCTACTGTCAATACACTTTTTCCGCCCGAAATCGAGACATTGCGTTTTGAGTGGCGAACTCAACGCCGTACATTATATTGTCAGAGGGAAGAAATGAAAAAAAAAACTTATAATATGATCATTTCCTCGAGTGTGAATCGAGCTCACAACCAAACACGTTAACAGTCGAACACCGACCCTATTGCGCCACGGTGTTCTGGTTTTTAGTTATTTTAAATTAAGAAAATCATTTTTTTCTAAGGATCAGGTTAGATTCGTCAGTAACATTATTAGGTACAAAATATATCATGACTTCATTTTGACCAGAATTGGTATTATAATCGCACAATTAACAGTATAGGTTATCATTGATAAATAATTTTGTGTGTTATTTTTTTTTAAATATACATAAAATTAAAAACACGTCAAATAATGAAAAATATACAAGCTGGTGGCGGCGAATCAGCAGCTAGCCGCAGCAATATGCACCGCAACTTAGCACTATAATCGGTGAAGCTCCTAAACGACTTCGAAGTTCACTCTAGAACTTTTCGAGGATTATCTATACACTATTATAATATATTTTTAGACAAAATTAATAGTGTTTCATAAAAAAATTATATTGTTTATATGAATAAATCCAGTTCTAGAGTACTAGAGAGCCTTGTAGATGTGCTGTTGATGATTTTGTTACTTTAATATATTTCTAATACATTATTTTAAAATATATTGACATTGACATTAAAAAAAACTGTTAAATTTTTTTTTCGCTTATATATTATATACATAGATATCCTCTTTAAAGTCCCACCAGGGAAGTTAACTGCCAAATTTTAGCTTTCTTATTTCAGCCTTTAGTTTTATTTTTATATGTTTTTGGTCAGTTTCTGAGTAACCAAGATAGTACATAGTATCTATAGAATAACACTTTATATACAAACGAGATGCACCCGTGACTTAGAGTTAGTGGAATCGGTGCAGTAGTTCCAGAGATAAGCCGGAACAAACTGACAGACAGAAAATTAAAATGAATTTTTGTATATGTACCTTAAATTCAAACAGTTACTCCATTTTTATATATATGTATAGATAAACTCACTAATCACGAAAAAAATGTCTTACAGGATGTGCACGCTTGACTAAAATATTTCCAGATAATGGCGACCTGAAGGGCGGTTTTCTAGTGCCGTTATATTGGACATCGGACTATATAGTGGCTATGATATATATTATTATAATATACACACACACAGAAGAGGATATTGTTAGTTTTTTTACAGCTTCACGCTTTGTCCCGCAAAGCAAGATGCTTAGATAGTCCCAAGATCCCGTTCACTGTTTTTCACTCCAAATCAGGACAATTTTGTGTTGAATAGCGTAACATAACGCAGCGATTTGTCTACGAAAGCGGAAACATTCAAACATTTGAAATATAATCTAATTAGATTTTTATATTAAATTTCAATTAATTCATTTATCATTATTTTTGTTATTCGTGACAAGCAATAAAAGTCGGTAAAAATTTAACATTTTCAAAAACAAAAATAATTTAAATGTAATCATTCCCCCGAGTGGAAATCGTGATCGGTTGGATTGATTTATATTTAAATTATTTTAATTTCTTCGCTTTTGTAAGATAAAGCGCGGCGTTGAGTTGCGCCACTCAACACGCAATGTTTTGAATTCGGCGAAGGTGAAGTACTTCTACCCTGCTATTCGCGATTAAAGCGTCAAGCTAAAAAATTTACGTAGACAAATAACTGTAACAATATACATGACGGCGCACTGATTTCAGGTAGTCGCATTAACCCTAAAGCAAATCTATTACAAGCTATTCATCAATTTTATTATATATCCAACGGAAATATGGATTCTGAGTATAGCAATAAGCGCTGTTTACACTAAATTCCGAGAGCTATACTCATACGATTACAATGTTAATATTTTAATGACATCGCTGCGACACAGCGGATTGTCGACGATATTATTGAACTCAGTTAAGGAGTATACTACTCAACTGTGGCAGAGGCAACGAGGTTTGCTCGGAATGTTTTTATTTTTAATTGTTTTCCTTAAAAATAGTTGCCTATTTTATTCGTAATACAATACAGTGTTATATATTAATTAGCAATTATAATAATATAAACTTGCTATATATAAATTATAATTATAATAATATAAATTCGCATAACAGGTTAGTAGGTTATAGTTTTTTATTTATTTTTAACGGATCATTCGCATATATTTTGGTATACGAATTTGCATTTTTAAAATTCGACTTTTCGAACGGTTAAGCTTACAGTAGTTCGTGGTCATAGATGGACTACATATAATTAATATATTAATTTGAGTACAATAAATCGTTCCGCATACATAAACTAATTGAACATTTCAAGGTAACTGGCTCCCAGAATTAGCTCAACAAGCGCCACATTGTCTCCGTGAGGATCTCTTGAGTGCCCTCTACATACATCACTTGCGCACCGCACCCCTGTTTAAGGAGATACCGGAATATTTCAATCGGCAAGTAGTCGCTAGGTTGAAGAGAGTTGTCATTTTCCCAGGTATACTCCTTTTTTTTTATAAAAATCTGGTATTATAATTTTTATTGTACTGTAAGTAACAAGCTTCAAACCCTAATCGGGTGAATATTTATAGCTACTAGCCCAGTTGAAACGTAGTGTAGACGGCAGTTAGGTAGTATGGAAAATTTTTTGGTTTTCTGCTCCTTTACACTATATATAGTCTTGCCAAACCTTATGCTACCCCGTCTGTTTATTTTTTTATTTTTTTTAAAAAGGGGATAGAATATAGAATCATATAATATAATATAATAAATATTTATAGTGGTCTGTCTCTCAAAAGTTTAATTTTTTATGTACAGGTAAATACATTATACGTGAAGGGGATATGTTTTCCACTATGTGTTTTATTCATGAAGGTGAAGTTGAAAAATGGTACACAGATAAGAAGTAAGTTTATTTTTTGCATAAACATATGTATGTATATATTTTTAGGAAATCTCAGCTAATATTTTATTTTCATTTTTACAGGAATTTCTTTTGAATAAAATATACGATATTTACTTACATTTTATGAATATGTTAGATATAAGAAAGCAATTTTACAACACATTAATGAGTTATTATAATTAAAATTATTGTCATTTTCCTAATCTAATCAGTTAAAGCGCAGCGTTGAGTTCCACCACCCAACACGTATCGCCTCTAATTCAGGCGGAAAGCAGAAAAAGGTATTTTTCCAAGCACTCAACTTCAACTGTTTGGATGGTTCGAATTGAAAATATATTAACGATAAATTATTATTTTATACGATTTCATACCATTTGAAGGTCGTTTAACGACTTTCTATGTAACATATGCATATATAGACGACTGACATATCCCTTGTAATAACCGTGAAATTAGTGATCGTAAGCTGGATACGATCAATCAATTTGACTCCGAACAGAAATATTATTTATATTGCCTACTTGAGTTGTTTATTATATTTAGCTTAAAAAATTAAATAAAATCTCTTTATAGTTTATAGATTATGTACTTATTTATTGCTTTTTTATAATCTTTTTTGGTAAAAACAAAAAGCGAACTGAATGTTAAAATTGTGAAGAATTTGTGTATTTAAATATTTGTTTAACAGATTGTAAATATGATTTTTTAAATTCTAAAATTAAACTATTTTTAATGGATGTCGAGTCTACTCAAGATAAGGAGTGAGTAAGTACTTTGGTGTTTGAAACATTAAAAGAAAAAAGTAATTATAACGATAGATTCTGAGCTAAAATATGTTGTTTAACGAAATCGTTCGCGATTGATTAGTTATGGGTTCGATTCCCACTTGGTACAGTGAGCTTGCTGAGATTACATTTGCTGAATACGCCCACTAATCCCGCAATTTATCGTTTTTATGCAAACGTGGAGAACGGAATATTTTGACACTAAGATATCTCTGAATATTTTTTACTAAATAAAATTTACATTTACTTAACCATTGCAAACTCTTTATTCATAGTATTTTTTTCAGTGGTGAAAGGAAGATGCTGACTGTGTTGACCACAAACGGATATTTCGGACTGATACCCGGCCTTTTTCCAAATACTCCTTTTAACTTTTCGTATTTTTCGAGAACGGTAACTCTATAAATACATTTGCTGTTTGTTTTAGTTTGAATGACAAGGGTTAATTAAAACGTCAATTCCTTTGATAATTTTAACTTTTCTAACGGTATTTTACTTTACGTTTGTGGAGTATTTGTGTGTGTATAAATTTCTTGCGCACTGACTTTCAATATTTGGTATAGGAATGACGTTAATGTTTGTATGGAAATGTAAAGGTTAGCCTAATATTGGTTTTTTTAATTACCATCTGGTTCTGGCGACGAGTTGTGGATTCGATTCTTACTCGGGGGAATTATTACATTCAGGAAAATGATTTTCATTGGTCCGATTTCTTCCTAAGTTAGAAGGAAATGTCGTCTTGCTCTCTTTTTGGCAGAAATATAAGTATAATTTAATATTATACATTTCCATATTGGCAAGTTATGGAAACGACGTTTACTTAGTAATGCAAAATTAAAGAAATGAATTAAATTACTATTATTCTAACTAAACGATGTTTGTAATAAGTACATAGTTCTTTTTTGAGGCCGGTCGTAGCGCAGTCTCACTGCATCCGACTATAAACATGATCGCTTGTGGGTTCGATTCCCATTGGGGGAATGAATTCTATTTATTTTCATTTCCTCACTCTTCCAACTCAATATACAATGTTTTGGATTCGGCGGAATGTGGAGTACATAGTGTCTAGACACTAGGTACTTCCTGTCTACCCTGCTATGCGGGTGAAAACCGTGAAATTAAAAAGCAATGTTCTGATAAAGTGTGATTTTCTTTAATTTCAGGTAGTCGATATTGTATTTCTAAGATATAAAGATTGGCAGGACCTACTTGAAGGCTATCCAGATATGAAAGAAAGACTCTACTCTGCCGCTAAAAATTATACTAAAGAACGTGCATACTAAAATAAATATTCTTCTAATTGATTTCTATAGGTTTTTCTTTTAGTTTATCTAATAAAGAGAATAAATTTTCACCACCAAGGCGACATGGCAATCGATGGTGGATATAGTCTGACTGTAAAAACGATTGATTGTGGATTAAATCCCTATTTGAGGGAATATTTAAAATATTTCTTTTCTTTTTGCTCTAAACAAAGCACGGCGTTGAGTTGCGCCAGAAAAAACAGATGGAAAATGAAAATAGAGTTAAACGTAGCATATTAACATAATAGGATGCTTGAAAATTAAAAAATATTAAAAAAGATGTTGCTCTTACACCTTAGAAGAATAAATATATTAAATAGTTTAAAATAATAATAATAATAGTAACTTAACTATTTTTTTTAGCTTCACGCTTTTATCCCGCATAGCAGGGTAGACAGAAAGTACCTAGGGTCAAGAATTCACTCACTTCACACACTCGGTACTTCACTTTCCACCGAATTCGAGACATTGCGTGCTGAGTGGTGGAGCTTAACGCCGCACTTTGTCTATGATCAGAGCGAGGAAGTGAAAATAATTTAAATACAATCACTCCCCCGAGTGGGCATCGAACTCACAACCGATCGCGTTTACAGTCCGACGCTGTCCCACTACGCCTCGACCAGCCCCGTGTTAACTATATTTTACATTATACCAGAATAGAATCCGTATCTTATTCATTATATTCGAAAACCTTGGTTTCATAGCGATTTAATATTAAAAAAATAACACATCGCTTCCTTTTCTAATTAAATGATATCGTATAATGCTAAATAATGTGTACTTATCGCGAGAGCTTCATAAAAACGACTTAAACGTTATAGAGCTTTATTTGAACTTTTTTATGTTATGAAATAATGTAAACACATTTTCTCTTCTCAGATCAAAGCTTTTTTATAATTAGTTTGCAGCCGAGTTTTATTTGAATTAATATTATATATAAACATATATATATATATATATATATATATATATATATATATATATATATATATATATATATATATATATATATACATATATATATATATATATATATATATATATACATATGTTTATATATGTATATATTTAAATTATTTGCGTTTGCTCGCTCTGGCAAGACAGCGTCGTATTGAGTTATGTCTCGAATTTGGCGGAAAGCGGAGTACGGAGTTTTTTGACATTAGGCACTTCCTGTCTACCCTGCTCTGGGGGATAGTAGCGTGAAGGTAATAAAGAGAAATACAAACATTGCCTAATCAGACTAAGTTATGAATACATTTTGTCTTCAAGCGGTATTTAAACCCACTATTTTTATGCATAGGCATTACAAGTCATTGAGTTTTTACTAAAAAAACATATATATATATATATATATATATATATATATATATATATATATATATATATATAAATATACCTGTATATAATGTAGTTTTATTGTTAAACGAATTATAATTTCTCAAACACGTGAGTTATCCACTTAAGTAGAAAGTCGTTTTCTGAATTTTTTACAGCATTATAGCTATAATAAAAGCCATGGATATTTCATCCCGACGTTTATGGCCGAAGGAGCTAATAAAAGTACCGCCTCAATTATCACTTGCTCGCGAAGTGTTTTTTTTTTCAATTTGCCCGTCGTTGTTTCTGCGATTAGAATTTTTCATTTCTATTGTTACGTTTTAGTATCTTGGCTTGGTTTGTCGATATGAGGCGTTCTTTAAGCGCTGTGTATTATAAAAAGCGATTTTTTTTAGTTTCCTTTTCATCTATGTATATTATTTTTGTTTAAAAAATTTGGCAATCTAAGAATTGAAATTAAAATAATTTTTTCAACGCTTAATAGTAATTGAATTCATAAGCTTTTGAATAAAAATTTTCGTAGCGGTCAAAAAATATATATCTATAATATACAAATAAATAAAAATGGAGATATAAATAAATAAAAATGCTTGTAATTGCATATTAAAATAACTGCTTAGTACTAATTGCATGTGTATGTATACTCGGTACATATATCAAAATAATATTTTTTGCCTGTCGGTCTGTTTGTTCCGGCTATCTATTCTAATTATTTTCGAACTATAAAATAAAGATTTAGAGTTGTTAAATTCTAAGCGCACAAGTCGCCGGCGCAGCTAGTTAAATAATATATTATTCTATGACTAGGTTATAAAGGTATTAACTTGTTTAGAGAAATATATATATATATATATATATATATATATATATATATATATATATATATATATATATATATATATATATATATATCAGTATTTTAAAAGTGTAAATATATTATAGAATGAAAACAAGCATGTCTAGTGATACGAAATGGCACTTCGTATTAGTTTACTAAAGCATTAAATCCGAGATTGTGGCCTCTCAAATTTGAAGCTGACATAAGTTATTTGGCCTCGTAACATTACAATACGCTTACAACCTAGATATTGAGTATAAAAACAAATTGTGTTTGTACAAAGCTATTATCTAGTGTTTGGATATACCGTTCTCTACTTTGCTGTTTAGTTTGAAAAGTCGATGCATTGAAATATAATCGACACTCCTAGTGTGCCACTTTGAGACTACCTTGCTTAAAATCTAAAAAGAAAATATTTTGAATGGTGGCACTACTGTTAGTGTTACAATACAAGAAGAAGTAATATTTCACTGCCGATCACATTTCAGATGTTAAAAACAAAACTTAATATAATATAATATATTAAAAGAAAATAACGTCACGGTTAAAAGAACATGTCGCCCCGAATACAACAACTTATACAAATACGAGTAAAGTCCTCTGAAAACACATAATAAGAGGCAAATATTAACCAAAAAGCAGGATTTTTCTAATGTTATTATTCATATGAGTGCTTTTAAAATCTGATTATTGATAACAAATGTCCCTTTAATTAATTATCTATGTTTATAACTTTATATGAGTATTTTATCTATTTATAAATAAATAACGCTAACAGTAGATGAATAATATCTGAATACAAAGATTGTATATTTATATCAGATTGATATAAAGCTTTTTTGCAAATATAATAATATTTTATGACCTTTGCATGTTTTATATTAGATTCAGAGACTTTATTATAAACTTTAGTTAACCATAATAACACGTTTTAAAGGAAGATCGCCTACATTGGTATTGAAATTCATGAGAGTCTTGTGGAATGTCATATTACAACTTTTAAGGTCAAAATTTGAACAGATGCTCATATAATTCCACGTTACTTAGACCTTCATTCTATAATGTATTCAAAAGTAGCTTGATATTTTAACATACCCGAGAGAGAGCTTACAGAATACGTATTAAAACTACTGAAATTTATTGGAGCATTTAAAATTGACAGTCAAAGGATTCATTGGGAAATTCGAAATTGATACTAATATTCCACTCGCACGGAAATATTTCTTTCATTTTGCTCTGGCGACCCGTCCATACTTTACGTTTCATCTCGTCGCTCGTGTGAGTTTACTTTAGATCTTATACTACGGTTATATGAAAATTTTAAGTACTTTTTAATTGATATTAGACCGGATTTATTTATTCTTAATTGATGTTATGAATTAGCTTGTTAATAGTAGTAAATGCAATTATTTAAAATAATCCCTCAATAGAATTAAAATACGTATTATTTTTTCTCAATCTTATGATTTTCTTAACACTTACAAAGTTAAAATCAATTAATATATCTATTTCTTGCAATATAAAAAGCTTTTATATTAAGCAAAAAACTTGACGAGATGAAAGTTTCAACAATGACATTTTTTTACGAAGTTTTACCCAGATTTAGTTTTAAGTACTTTGCATCCTTCTCTTATATATTAAGCATATAAACTCTATGTTAAGACATTTCATTCTCTACTTTCCGCTTAGTAACATACATACTTTGAGCGACCAATTTTTTGAACCAACGTTAGAAGTTTCTTTAAAATTTATGTTAACTATATCAAAAAAATCTACAAATTGAGTATAAAAGCGAGAAAGCTCGCTCCATCAGTCGCCTTGTGTCGAACTGCAATCAGTGGACGGATTGTCCGTGTCAAATGGAAGTGAGCTGGGTCTTGACAAAATTACTATTTGAAAGGTTAATATTGAGTTTTCACGTGCCGTGCTTTTTATTTTATTTTAAATCATTCACCCTTACTGAATTCTTCGTTGTGATAACATTTATTAATAGCTTTTTTTATACTCTTAATAAAAAGCCAGAATGGTAGTGTTATGAATATAGATATTTTTTTTAATATGTAAAACGCGGTTTCTAGTCATAGAAATCGGACACATGTACAAACTTTTAAGCTATTTAAATTGTCAGATTGCGAGTTAAAATTAAAAACATGTTAAAAATTATAATATTTTTTGCATACATATGTTTAGATAATGAAGTATACATGCATACGCTGTAAGATCTAATCCCTTGTGAGGAGAAATTATTATGAAAATGGCTTTTCCTTGTCCATTTAAGATAAGCTAAATTGTTTTTTTTTAACTTAGATGCAATACTAAAATCGTAATTTTAGCAAATAGCTAGCTTAAGTCAGTGTTAAATAAACGGAGGACATGAAGTAAGAAAAATGTATGAAGCTTGAAAAAATATTTTTTTTTTTGTGAGATTTTAACCTGCATTATCCTCGTTTATTAAAAATGCTTTACGACAACATGCATGATACTTATATTAAAATATGTAAAGAAAAATTAATAAGAACTTTCATGTTAGATATTCTTCATTAAATTCACAAAGAAAGAAGTTGAAACTTTAGTCTCGTTAAGATTTTCGCTTATTAAACAAAGTTTTTTATTAATATTGAATTTTTCTATTATTTTTCCAATATATATATATATATGTATATATATATATATATATATATATATGTGGTTTTGAAAGATTTTAATCCTACTAAGGTATAATTTCAAATAATTGCTTTTACTGCTATTGCTAAGAACGCCTAACACCAAGTAAATATTAAATGTTACTATATCCATGGCTGTATATCTCTATAGAAAATATATTATTTCGTAAGTATAAGTACAGTAGCCAAAATATATATAAAAAAAAACATATTTTAAGTATTATCGAAGCTTGTATAGGATTTCTCCTTTAAAAGGAAACTAAGAAAGATGCTTTGTTTCTTAACACGCTATTTATATGGTCTTAATCTGTTCCGTAATATACATACATATATATAGACGTCGTTTCACTATTGAAAATGTTGAAATCATCATAGTACAGTAGGTGTGTGTCAAATAATAAGTGGATGGTTGTGAGTTCGATACCCATTTAAGGAAATGATTATTTATTATATTTTTTAATTTATATCTGTTCTGGCAAGGGGAAATCTTAGAGGAAAAAGTGTCTTAACACTAGCTTCTTTGAGACAAGTAGTACTCCACTTCTCATAAAGAACCTAGAGAAGCGTTTACATAAAATTTTCGCTAGCCTGTATTATTCTAAAGTTTTGTATTCTACAACAATAGGTGATTTTAATATATTTTTAGAGTAGATTAGATAATTCACATTATTTAATGAGAATTTTAAATATATCACCAAAAAGATATACCACAAAATATATTATTAAAGCTAACTGAAGTCAGAAAAGGTATTAGATAATCATTGTTTACATTTTGTAGCAAAAGTGAGTATTTTTTGAAAATAAAGTTGAGATTAGCTTACAGGGAAAAAAAAGAATGGTTAGTATTGTACATTTAACTCAATAGACTTAATGCAAGTGGCCCTTTGTTAGATTGCCATATAACAGGATAGTCAGAGGCAATGTCGTGTCAAGACCCTTCGATTTCTATTTTCTGCCTAATATCGAGATTTGATTAAGAAATTGTGTGTTAAGTGGCGAAACTTAACGCCGCATTTTGTATTACCAGGAGGTATATGAAAGTATTTTAAATATAACCACTCCATAGATACATTTTTATATTACTAAAAGTACATCATTGCAAACATTGCGGCCATAATGGCACAGTAGGAGAGATTTTGACTGTAAACACGATTGGTAGTGGATTCGATTCCCACTCGGAGGTATAAATGTATTTAAAATTTATTTTCAAGACAGAACAAGACAAAACGTTGTATTCGCTAATCACTACGCAATAATTCGACTTCCGGCAAAAAGTTTTCAACAGAGTGTTTTGACTCTTGATCAGAGTAAATCAAAAGTCAAAACACTCTGTTACTACATGCAGGATAGAGCGTGAAGTTGAAAAAAAAAATATATACATATGTACGTTGTCTTCAAACGCAATTTTACATTTCAATTTTAAAGTAATAACACTAAGAAAATGATAACTTTTAATAAGTATGATTGAAAATTCTTTTAAAAACATTTAAATATTTACAATACTCTTTAAAGTAGTTCACTGTACCGTAACTAACTGAAGAAGCTATTTCCTTAAAATATAAACTAGCTAACGGCTACTCTTTTAATACAAAATTTTAATATAATAAATGTTTATCGTCGTACCCTTATCTGCCAGGACCATGTTCTATTATTCTCTCTCTTTATATTTATTTATATATTTATATACATATATATATTCAAAACAAATTTACTAACTGAAGTCGTGGCGAAGTGGGACAGCGTTTGACTGTAAACGTGATCGTTGAGTTTCACCACTCAACACGCAATATCTAAAATTCAATGGAAAGCGAAGTGCGATGTGTCTTGATACTGGGTACTTTCTGTCTACGCCGCTATACGGTATAAAGACATGAAGCTAAAAAAAGATACTAATAATTTCCAACAATTAACCCATTTATGAACATTTTTACGAATTTGAAGCCCACTCAAGCGAACTTAAATCTAGCTAATCTAGTTTGATGCGATTCATAGTTTGGTCTGTAAATATAAAATTATATTTTTTCCCGTTCCTGTAGGAATATGAGGAATTCCTTTTAGTACTAGAAGTGTATGGGACACTTTTCAAAGAATCTATGTAAATTTTTTCCCAACTTCATATTACAATTTTCAATAGTTTTAGTTAGGGAGTTTTTTGTTGGTAGTCTAGAAAGTTATAGTTGTTTTATATTCTGAATTCTAAGATATTTAAAAAATGTACTTTTAATTTAAATCATACAAAAACACGACACAAAACTCGCTTAATATATTGTATTTTCAGAAGTGGATAAGTTTGCAAATTTCCAAACAAATTTGACAGAGTATAAGAGCAAGACTTTTTAATATTAATTAATTCATGCATACATTCATATACAGGAGATGCTAATAAAATAAATAAAATAGTTTTTTTTAATGTTTATATAAAGTAAATAGCATTATTATACTTTTTTAACAGATAATGAAGCGCTTCTTGTACATACTCTATGGATCGATGAAATTTTAATATTTTAAATCAAAATTTGATTCTTATACATGTATCTTATTTCTTATTGTTTTGTTTTTATTTTATTTTAATAACGTTTTATATTAAAATCTTATTCAATATACCGTAATATATTCCTACATAGCATACTACCTATTCCCTTAAAGTCAAGCAAAAGAATATTAAATACACGTATCAATGTAAAAATACCAGAGTATTTTCAGAATAAACTTAATTTTCTTTCAAATGAGCTGGTTATAAAGTACGGTTCCACGTATCCCCTTGAGGGTGACGAGCCCTGAGTGGGATTTACATTCGCAAAACTCAAGTTGATATATTAACGTGATTAAGTATCGAATTTAAACTACCTAAGCACTGAAATTAAGGCAGGGATTGTATTATTTTCTATATCCTGTGGTTATAAAATATAGTTATTTTATATACTAATTGTTTTTTGAAGTACTTATTTATTTATTTATTTCATAACATTGCACGACGAATATCCGCTTTAGTATAAAACTGTGTTGCGGCTATTAACGCAAATTCTTCCCTGGGCACTCACAGGGAACAGTAATTTATCCAAAAGTAACGCACTATTTGAGTTGAGTTGGGTTGTTTTGAGTTGATTGATTGAGTTTGGTTATTAATTTATAATAATAAACGTTCAACCCTTAGTTAGTAAATGTTTCGTTTTATTAACACGATTTTATTAGAATTATTGATAGCAGTCATTGTTAGAAATTATTACAACCCTATTTTGACTATTTACTTGCCATGATCTCTTTAAAATAATCGAGATATGAATAAAATATAAAAGATTTTTTTTTAATTAATTTGTTATTATATACACATAGTTATTTGCTTAACGTATTTTTTTAGCTTCAGGCTATTCTATTCTATTTAGGCATTCGTGTAAAAAACGAATTTTGATAAAAAATGTTTTTTAATAAATTCAATATTTTCTCATTTTTAAATTCCTAAAGTTATTATATAAATTCTACAAAGAATTATAAAACCCCAAGGGTGATGTGGTATTGCTTGGAAAAACAATATTCAAGGCCAATGTGGGAATTACAAATTTAGGTATACCTTTAGACATAAGTAAATAGGAAGGTTATCTGCAACGCGGTTAAACAATTACTTAAGGGAAAAGGTAAAAAGCTTTATATAAATATTTGTTCGGTTGCTTGATTTATTTAACTTGTATTTCTTTACGTTTATTTTCATTTAGAACAAGTAATTCTCGTTTATATGAAATACTAGTTGTACTCGCGACTTCGACCGCGGAGAATTGGACAACTGGATGTTTATTTTACAATTCTAAAATAAAAATAGTAATAGTAAGATACTCCTTATGACTTTGTAAGGGCGCTATCGAAATCAGTCCAGTGGTTTCCATGGTTAGCCGGAACAAACAGACAGAAAGACAGACACATACAAAAATTTTAAAAACTGTTATTTTGGCATATAGTAAAAAGCGCTTGTTTTAATATTACAAACAGACACTCTAATTTTATTTGTATTGACTGACTGTAAGCGCTATTGGTTCTGGGTTTGATTCCCATCTGGTAAATAAGAGTTACGTTGAGTTCCAACACTCCACTCGATGTCTCGATTCAAGGAAGGAAAGTGGAAAACGGGTGTCTTAGGTTTCTACCCTGCTCTGCGGTAAAAAGAATGAAAAAGCAAAATAGACAAAAAATGTATCTTGAAACTCTTGTTCTTTAATGATTTAATTCATTGTTCAACATATATATATATATATATATATATATATATATATATATATATATATATATATATATATATTAGCTTCACGCTTTATCCCTTGCGGGGTAGTAAGAGATTACGGAGCGCCAAACGCTACGGAACCTGCATACCTCTTTCACCTCGTCCATTCATGTTTTTTACGTGACCTCACTCGAGTATCTTCGATGCCCAAACCACGTTATTCTTCATTCTTACTATGACATTCACGCTTACACCTGTCATTCTGCGTATCTCCTCGCTGCATATACGGTCAGCTAAGCTGTCTCCGCATATCCGACGAAGAGATCTCATTTCTACTGCATTCAACTTTCTTTCATTCTTCTTTTGACACACCCACGTTTCCTACGGAATCAGTATTTTCGTTTTTAATAAAAAAAAATGTTGCAAGATTTTCAAATTCGTAATAGAATAAAAAAAATGTATTTTAAACAAAGCATTACATAATAAGTAACAAAACTGTAACTTTTGTATATATAGACAAAAAAAAGGTAAAAGGAAGACTCAGAGTATGCTGTCAGATTGATTGTCTATGGCATTTTTTTTAATAGCATCCTTGTTCTTATAATATTAATATTAATCAAATTCCAGACGAATGTCCAAAAAATGCACAAATACCATATAATTTCATAGGACTTGAATAGCAAAAGTAAAATTATACTGTGTGTTTATTAACAATAAAATGAAAAATGAGTAAAAATTTACATAAAATGTCTTATTACGGACTTTAAAGTCAGTTAAAAAAACGTTTTTAAAACTTTCCCCATTTTCATAATTTCTCATATATTTGTTAATTTCTTTTTAAAGACGATCTCATAATTAATTTGAAAGTTGCGATGAATTTTCAAAAGAAGTCAATCTAAGTTAGCAAGTTCGTAAAGTTTAATTTAATGGTTATTAACTTTGTGAGCTAGATCATTCATTGTTAGCTTAGCACCTTTGATTGTCATATATAAATACTAATAAAATAATTTAAAAAAAAAAAACAAACCAGTAAAAGTTGGCTTTTTATCGCAAAGCTCTCCTCACTTTCTATTACAATTCAAGACATTAAGTGTTAAAAGGCGACACTTAACGCCGCGCTTCATCTTACGAGAACGGCAAGAAGTAAAATATAAATACGTTCTTTCTAGTGGAAATACGCTTGCCCACTACACTGATATGATATCCTATTTATCAATCAAAACTAACAACATCGTATTACCTGAAAATGCCACGCATATATCACTTTACAGCATCTTAACAATACTCACGTAGACAAAGAAGCGGGTGAGCATTAACCTGATTGAGTTAAATGGTATGCTTTTCTCAGATTTATATTTAAATAATCTATTTTAAACCTTATTATAATGAGATTAAGGTTTATTTTCACTAAACACAACTACAGGTACAAAACTGCCCGTAATAACGCGTAAAACTATGAAATTTTTCTTGTGGTAACACGTAATCTTAACAGATTTTGTTTTTATACGTGTGTGTTAAAATATTCTATGCCATTTGTGTATACATTTCTGTTCTAAGTTCTTTATTCTAATGAAAATGTAAGTATTTTAACTGTTTTTTTTCGTATTAATATTGTTTAATTTTTTTGTTAAATATATCGTCTCTTTTTCTTAGAATAAGTTGAAATTTATCTTTGAAAATATTCTTTTTGTAAAACTTTTTTTTATAATTCAAGTCAATTATATTTATATATATATATATATATATATATATATATATATATATATATATATATATATATATATATATATATATATATATATATATATATATAATTGACTTGAATTGCTTATAATTGATTTTTGGTTTATTATAATTTTATATTCATAAATATTATATATTTACTATTTATTACTAAAATAGCAAGTGGTGATTGGTGTAATTAGATATACATTTTTTGTATTTGTTATTAATTAGCATACTTATATTGTAACAAATGTTGGTAAACATTATTTACTATTTTTAAAGTGTTATTCCACACTTAGGATTAGAAAACATGTTTGAAAAAACGTATAAAAATTTGAACGCACCGGGATTCGAACCCGCGCCTCTTGGATACCGTACAAGCGCTCTGACCACTAAGCCATGCGTTCTGCTACCAGCTGCGTCGAAATTCTTATATGTTTTTGTTACAACTTATTTATGTTCTTATCATCTCTGTAGAGAGATTTTTACAAATTTCTACTAATTAAAGATTACTAAGAAATAATCGTTTAACAAGAGAGATTGCTATTTTATTTTAATATTTACTATTTTTAAAGTATTGTTCCACACTTAGGATTAGAATACATTTTTAAAGTGTTTTTCATTAAATTTCGTTCAAATTTTTATACAATTTTTAAAAAATGTGAACTAAAATTAGTTGATGGTGACAAAATTCAGTAATAAATTAAATATAGGACATAAGTACATACCATTATTGTAAGCTTCGTTTGTTGCAATGATTCGTATTTGTATTTAAGCTCTTTTCGTATATAATAGGATGGGGAGATTTCGGTGTTAACACATCGATCTCTCCGTTTAGCCCAATTTCGAGAACCTACTTGCAGAGTGTTGTATACAACTCTGAACTTGGTGCTGCCAGATTAGGAAACAGAAAATAAATTATATATAATCTTTTTACCGAATTTGGTACAGTATTCTCAAGTAACACTTGTAAAATTATATTATAATAAAAAAATAATAATAAAGAAATGAAAGAAATTTAGCTCAGATATATGTGATTTGGTTTTCGATGATGAATCAATGTGCAATGTATTGATTCATCGTTGCACAATATTAATTTTAATAATTTTATGTAAAAAGTGAAATAAATATATATGTGTAAAAAAATAAAAATCTAACGACTTATGTTATTTTTTTTTATTTATTACTATCAAATATACTGAACAAATCATATTAAACATTACATTAACCCTACAAAAAAACCACTTTGATTTATCTCGAGTGCCCTATTCATTTTATTTTGTGTTAATATGTTTAAATAATATTCTTTTAATAATTATTTCTAGTTCTTATCAGTAATTTTAAACTGTATATTACTATGTGTTATAAAATATTCATAAAGGAATGTAAAAATAAGGTCAAATTCAAATATATTTTAAATTAGAAACTTTTTTTGTAGATATATTTATTTATTGTAATAATAATGAAAAAAAACATCTTTACTTTTATAAGATACTTTAATTCTTCGTTTATATATACTGAAATATAAAACACTAATGTGTACCCGCAAAAAGAAATGTGTACCCGTGAAACGTCGGGACGAGTCGCTAGTAAAAGATATATCAAAGAATATGAGCCCAGACGTCTAGGTAGCTTCACGCTTTATCCCGCATAGCAGGGTAGACAGAAAGTACCTAGTGTCAAAACACTCTGTATTTCGGAGGGCGAGGAAGTAAAAATAATTTAAATATAATCACTCCCCCGAGTGGGGATCGAACCCACTATCGGTCGCGCTTACAGTCTGTCTATTACACTGCGCCACGACCGGCCTCACGTCACGTCTAGGTAAAACGACCTTATTTAGTTTAAAATGCATAGAACGTTTTACTTGACTTACTAAATACCAAAGGAAATGTACTTTGTATTTGATTTTAAATATTTAATCTAAAATTCCCGCAAAGCGTAATCTTAATAAATTGAACTTTAATCAAACCTGTTCTTCAGAACAAATGTCTGGGATGCAATCTTCTTGTAATTAATTCTTCTGTTATATACTCCTAATTTGGTACAAGAAATGAAACAGCTTAACAAAATGGTGTAATATTGAGAAAAAAAAACTTTTTTTTCTATTGTTGTATTTAATATTCCATTGTGGCACAATGGGACTATGTATGACTGTAACGCGATCGGTTGCGAGTTCTCTTCCTAACTAGGATTAATGATTAAACTAATTATTATCATTTCTTCACTATGGTAAGACAAAAATAAAATTGTGGCGTTAAGTACCGCCACTCAGTACGCAATGTCTAGATATTGGGCAGAACGTGTAGAATGATCTTGACAATGTATTTTATAAATGCATATATATTTATAAAAATCATTATATTTTTAGGCAAACGCGTTTTTCTATAATTTGGGCCAAACAAGTCATTTCATCGTTCCCCATTTAATATTTCGAGCCTAATTCCATAACTTAGATAAAGAAAACACTTTTCAGAATTAAACGAGATTTTAGATTGGGTTTTAATAAAGATTTGTACTGGTATTAGGCAATACTTCGCCCTAGTTAGCTTTTTCAAAATATACCATATAGTACTGTGAAGGACTTCAAGACTAAGGTTTGGTAGAAATATTAAGGCCATAGGATTATTATCATAACTTAAAATTTAATCTAAAATATTAATTAATATTTTAATATTTATTTTACTACAAAAAGTTCTATTTTTTATAGAAATATAAATATTTTCTGTAAATGTATGTATTTTATTAATATTTCTATGTGTTGTGTTTTTAATTCGTAAATATATTTTTCTTCTTATATAAAAAAAAATCTGATCATCCTAGTTTTCATGCATAAGGCTATCTTAGTGGGATACTGTAATCCGATTCGTTATGGGTTCAATTCTCACTCGGAGTAATGCTTATATTTAACATTTCATTTCTCTGCCATGATAAGAAAAAGCGCAGAGTTGAGTCCGTCACTCAACTCGCAAAGTCTCGAGCGTCTTAGAGCTGTCAACGGAGTGTTTTGACACTAAGTTGCCTCTGGCTGTTGTGCGAGATGAAACGTGAAACTGCTTTATCTATATAGTATATACCTTCCCATATCATTCATTTTCTTTTCTATCCAAAGATTATCTATAAGAGATCGCTCACTTAACTATGGGGTTTCCCAATAAGAACAATATGTTTTGAAATTGAAATAAAACATGTAATATATGTTCGAATTTCGTGCTCAATGGCTTGATTTGATAGGAAATTTTATGTTATATCATGATTTAAACAAAATATCGTTCAATTAACCGCCATGACTTTTTTTGCACTGGTGAATCGGATCGGTGCAGCATTTCGGCTGGTATGGCCGCTATAATTGCTCTAATGTTGCGTTCAAGGTCTTCATACGTAGCTGGTTTATTGGTTTATTGATGAGGTAACGTGAACTTATTTATGATTAAATGACAAGACACAAATGTCAAATGTTAAACCACTAACATGGCGGCTGTGAGCTATCAAAATCCTGTCATCCCTATTGGGAAACACTGTATAAGATACTATAATAAATTAAGATCAATTTTATATATTTCTGGTGTAAAATAAAATATATTTTACTATTCTTTATATTCTTAAACGTTTTGGTATGAATGACTTCCTAGCCGTGAATGGTATACATTATTTATTATATTTATAAGTGTTTCTAAGAAGTCTGATTTAATCTGCAAGTAACGATATAGCGAGGTGTTTGAGCGAACTGGAACATTAGCGCTAAGTAACTTTTCCCTGAAGTTTATTTAGAAGTAAAGTTTTCACATTAAACTCATATAATTATTTATTATTTTGCTACTTTTACTTCAAGGACAGTATGAAAGAAACTATTAACACTATTAATGTATTGTATACGTTTTTTTTAGTTTTATTCCTTTATAGGACTCTTTTATACAACCAGTGCCTTGACACTTCATTTTTGACCCTTAATTTTATTATTCAACAGTAAAAGTGGTTTATTTCTTATTACATTACTTATATGCCATAGAAAGTCACACCAATATTCGGTCCAGCGAAGTACAGACAGATGGCCACTTATATATATATATATATATATATATATATATATATATATATATATATATATATATATAAAACATACATTAAGTAAAAAGAAGATATTACAATATTACACACAGATACTCTATTATTATTTGATCATACCAATACTAGTACAGCGTGTTTTATTTTAATTATATAAAATGCAACTTCACCCGTAACTTTGTTCCATGCAATACTATTTCCATTTATATCTTCCGTAATTTCGACTGCAAAAAGTATATTTTTACATTGATAAAATTCCAGGTAAATGTTCACGAAGCTTTATGATACTATACTGAGATGCGTTTCATTAATTATCGCTTGAGAGGAAATAACTGCCTACAACTTATCCTCTTTCCAGTACCAAAAGCTAGACTAAAGGCTAGATTTTAAAAGTTTAACAACTTAAATACTATTTAGTATTCAAAGTATTGCTCGCTATACTAAAATCATTGTGTAGGTCTAGGACTTTTCAATCAGGATAATGTATGGTCGCTTTTTAACGCTGTGTTTTCACTATCTGCATTGTACTTTGAAAGGCTCTGGTTTCGAAAAATAGGTGAAAGCTCACCTTCGTAGATGTTAAGTGCAGGAGTGATTCGAAAAAAAAACAAGAATAAGAAAACAAAAGACATCCTTTTAGCAAATAATGCTAGTTGCTTACAAATCAAGTAATGAGACATGAAAATTAAATAATTAAAACTATATTCACATTGTAGCAGTTGAATTCTTGACTTAAAATATTTTTTTTATATTAAAATTTGAAAATTACAGCAAGCAGGATAGTCAGAGACAACCTAGTGTCAAGTTGATATAGAGGTATTGCGTGTTGAATGGCGAAATCAACGACGCGCTTTGTCTTACCAGAGCTGTATATTTTATGTTTAATCAATCAATCTCTCGCTCGGGAACCGAACCACAATCAAATTCATTTATGGTCAGGCCCTACTTGTAGCTTCATCCTCTATAAATGGAAGCTAAAATAGAAATACTTATATATAAGTATGTATGTACGTAAATACTTATATATAAGTACGTATGTACGTAAATACTTATATATACTACGTATTCCATTGAATGTTATGCTTACACTTGTTTAAGTATGTACTATGAGTGTTTTTATGAAATAACAAATATTTTGATATAAACCATGATATTAAGAAAAAGTTGCTTCATAAATTTTACACGTCATAAAGTGGACCGAAAAACTAAAGCGACAAGTAACACTGTTGTACATTAATTTACTTCAAGACAGTGACATATTTATCTTGGAAACATATAAAGGTTTCCAACGGGAAATGTAACTTTTATTTATTATTTGAGGATTTATTATTCTATTTGTCGAATTTATAATTTTCAAGTAGATAATTTTTAAATGTAATATATCAGAGCGGCAGTTGCTAAAATATACATACATATATTAAATTAAAAGCTTTGCAAATTAGAAATAAAGCGTGGCGTTAAGTTTCGCCATATACCACTCAATGTCTTGAATTAAGGCGGAAATATTATCCTGTGCTCAATTAAGAAAAATAATTTATACTAATTATATAGTTAGTATAAATTCTTTTTTTTTCAAGTTTTATTTCACTTAAATAGTTTGTTAACAAAGTGTAATCATTCTGTGTTAAATTCTCAACGAATAAAATATAGGAATTTTCTGAATGCACGTTTCATACGCTTGCAGTTAAAGTTTTATGAAGTCTAAAAACTTATAAATATTCCTATTTTTATCGGTTTCATGCTATTTCCGCGTAGCAAGATTGTCGAAAAAATCCAGTGTTAAGGTCCTCTCCTTAGTCAACTCGCCCTCGTTTTTCTCTACATGCAGAGTAATGCATGCCTTATCATGCGTAACAGAGAGTCAGGCTGATTTGTTATTATATACTATAAATATCAAAATTTCATAGTACCGTTTTTAATATGATTTGAAACATAAATAGACTCACGGTTCAACATCTGAGTATTACTGATAATAGTTAATAAAATATAAAGTTAAAATAAATTAAACTTAAAATCTTATTTTAAAACAATCTCTCTTCTAAAAATTATAAAATAAGTTTTTAAGCTAAGTAATTGACTTAATCTGATTGATTTTAATTTTATATGTAATGTAAGTCGTGGCGCAGTGGGCAGCGTCTGACTGCAAACGCGATCAGTTGTGAGTTCAATCCCCACACGGGGGAGTGATTATATTAAAATTATTTTCACTTCCTCGCTCTGGCTCGGAGTTTCACCAATCAACACGATGTCTCAAATTAGATGGAAAGAGGAGGTCGGAGTGTCTTTACTCTTGGTACTTTTTGACTACCCTGCTATGCGGGATAAAAGGGTAAAGCTAAAAAATATATGTTGATAGATTTGAACCAATCAAGCATAAAACCTTGAAAAACAAATATACTTTAAAAGAATATCCAATACAGAAATTATTACTTAATATAGATAGCAAAAACACTTGAATTCTCTACTCTAATAAAATCAAATTTATATGGAAATAAAATAAGATCGTGTATGAACGTCGAGAGGTTCATAAAATTAAGTGAACTAGCCTTTCTTTTCCTGTTATCTCATGTGTAATAAATTTATCGCAAGACTATTTGCTCATTCAATCGTATGGACTTCCAAGAAAGAGGAGTCTTATGTATTATTTACACGTCTTTATGCCTGTGAAGACTTTCTACTAATATTATTTTTTTAATACGCTTTTCTCCGCTTTATTCTATTTGTCAATTCTAATGTGGTTAAACACTGGGTTTGAAAAGAAACGTATTTCTAGCTTCAAGTCATATTTAATACCAATCGAAGATTTTAACATAACACAAAGAAAGCTTAGGCCAATGGGTGGTCCACCATATTTGGATGGATACATGAGATGTTTTTATAAAGGCTACTTTACACTAGACTTTTTAATTCTATAATATAGCATACTGCAAAGTCGGTTTAAATATATTATAAAGCTATTATTATCGATTTTTTCAGGTCTGATTTGCTTGAAATTTACAAACAGTATCAGTGTTGATTAAAATACAATATTTTTATTGTATATACATGATATTTAGATTACTAAGATGACCTGTATAGCGGGAAAATAAATTTAAATACCTAATTTTTCATATATAAGAACCAACCCAAATTTTTCATATAGCGAGTTAATACTGAAAGATTCTATTTTTGAACTAATTTAATGATTATTTACTTGTCATATTGTATTGTACAAAGTATCGGAGGGACGGAAAGAATCCCATATTAAAATTCTTAATTTTCCTTATTCTTATTTTTTACCTTTTTGGAGATATTGTTTATTAAACACCTAGCGTCGCTGTTTACCATAATAGATCTGTGTTAATAAATATTTTAAACAATAAATAATAGAAAAAAAATTACGACATCACGATGAACTGAGCAACATCTATGTCTACTCTAAAGGCGATGGTTGCACGTTCGGTTCCCACTCGGAAAAATGAATATACTTTAAATTATTATTTTCATTTCTGCACTCTGGTAGAGACAAAGCGTCGCGTTGAGTTCCGCTACTTGTACACTATTGTCTTTATTTCAGGTGGAACGTGTTCTTCACATAAATCTCTCTGACAACTTTGCATTGCAAGAATTTACATTTATAGTTATATGATTTCTATTCGTCAAAACTTTGACTTGATTTCTACATTCATTAAGTTAAATTCAGTAAGGAGCTCTATTTGAACGTTTCTCTGTAGAACTTCCTATGACAAGGCTCTATTATGTGACGAGTAATGGCATATTAGCTGCGAGTGCGACGCAAAGGAAATAGCGTGATATAATACTGTCAGACATTTACGTTTAAGATATATTTATATAGAGTAAAAGAATAAATTAAGTATATTTATGAATTAAAAATTTACGGGAGAATCGTGATCGTATATTAGGAATGTATGAAAAAAGCAAAAAAAATGCTTGAAATATTCCATTAGGCTTTCATAAATTAAGTTTAAAAGTTATTTTCTTCATTAACAAGTAGTTCATAATAACATCAATCTTCTAAAACGTAAAAATAAATATATCACGACCGTAACGTATAAAAAATTAATAGTAATAACAATTTTGATTGTGACATATTATTATCATATTATTATCATATTATTATTATATTTCGAAAACGCTGAGGAAATCTCTATTCTATTATATGATAAATGTTACAAGCGATGAAGCATTTATATACAAAAATAGAATCCCTTTCAGTACATCGGTACAAACCGCATATAAAGGATCGAAAGTAACATTACGGCAACGGCTCCCAAACTGTTACGTGTTTAGAAACCTGTCTTATTATACATATTAATTTTATCATTTTCGTATTTGCTATATTTTGAAATGAAGTTACATAATTTTCATACGATATAATCAATTTAAATTTATTGATCTGTTTTTTTACGCTTAGTATTTGAAAGAAAATGACATCAATCTTTGAAAAAAATTATTCCTCACATAAATTTATTATTATTATTTCCTTTTTTTATTCCGTTATTTATATTTGTAAATAGAAAAATTCTTCAAAAGTAAAAATAAATGTATATTTTATAAAAAAATATAATTTTCTTACATCAAAATATGTGAAATATAAATTTTAAGATAATTGTTATATTAATGCAAAATGCAAAGATGCATTTACCTTTATCTTTTTGATTTGTATTTTATCTTTCTTGTTCATTGATCAATGTATTGATAAACAGACTAATTAGTAAAAAAATGCATTATTCTGCAGTAATACTTATAAAGTAATACTTATTAATAATAAAAAATAATTTCTCAATGGTTGACGAGGCGTTGTATTTCGTCACTACGTTCATAATCTCTCTAAAACAGGCGAATAGTGAAAATCGGAATATCTTAACGATATAATCTATAGGCAGTGTAACAGCGTCTGACTGTAAACGTGTTCGGTTGTGGATTCGATCCCTACTCGGGGGACTGATTATATTAAAATATTTTCACTTCCTCGCTCGAGTAAAGATAAAGAGCGGTGTTAAGTTCCACCACTCAACATGCAATGTCTTAAATTCGGTGGAAAGCAAAGTACGGAGTGTGTTGACACTAGAAACTTTCTGTATATTCTACTATGCGGGATAAAAACGTGAAGCTAAAAGAAAATCTATATGCCTATACCATTTAGGTAGTATATGTGTTAAGCTATATTTTAATACCTATAAAAGAATATTGTGAAAGAAGATAAGATTACAAAAAAGTGGATTCGTTAAAACATTCATTATATGCATCGAAAAATACAGTATAGTAAAATTTAAAGACGCCATCGTATCGTAATAGGACAACGTCTGACTTTAAGCGCGATTGGTTGTAAGTTCGACTCCCACACTTGGTTTTTATTTAATTTATTAAAAAAATATTGAATTCGCCATTCACCACGCAATATATCGATTTCATTTGGAAAGCAGTAAACAGACTGTCTTGACACTGGATTGTTGCTATCTACCCTGATATACGGGATCATCAATGTGTGTGTTTTTTTTAACTTTAGTTTTCTCTTATTATAAACTTTGAGGACAACTGTAAGAGAACAATAAATCAGGCCGTTGTCCGGTCCCGCGAATCTCCCGCAAACGTTTTATAACCAACAATACATGTCTTGCATACATTAGGCGGCAATGATGGATGAATAAATAAATTACTAAACAGAGTCTCAAAAGATTTTCGAAGATATAGTTCATATTTTAGTGATGTGTATATTTCTTACTGTAAATTGAGGTTAATTCTTATTATACTTTTTACAAAGATGTGCTACATTGTCAAAAATAGAAGGTAAAATGGAATATTTTTTTTTCGTTGTACGCTTTTTATCCCACATAGCAGGGTAGACAGAAAGTATCTAGTGTGAAGACACTCCGTACTTTGATTTCCACCAAATTCGTGACATTGCGTGTAAAGTGGTTAGAATTCAACGTCGCAATTTGTCTTACCAGAGCGAAGAAGTGGAAATAATTTAAATATAACAATTCACCCGAGTGGAAATCGAATCCACTACCGATCGATCGTTTGCATTCAGATGCTGTCACATGATCGGCCTCAAAAATGGAACATATTACAAGTAAATTAATAAAAACTAATTAGAACCAAGTAAATTATAACTTTTTTAAATTCAATCTAAAAGTGTGTAGTTAATTACTGCGTTTTTACATCAATATGGAGTTCATAAGATAACGTCATATCTGTGATATAT
This sequence comes from Dryadula phaetusa, assembly GCA_032432895.1. Taxonomy (NCBI): domain Eukaryota; kingdom Metazoa; phylum Arthropoda; class Insecta; order Lepidoptera; family Nymphalidae; genus Dryadula; species Dryadula phaetusa. The sequence goes on from JAOYRS010000038.1 coordinate 5,540,881, forward strand.
CGCTCTTTTAACATACTTTTACTGAGCAAGCCCAATTGCTAAGCATTACTTACCATAACTATTGTTTAAATTATTCCTATTTACATAAGTTAAAAATTATAGGATTTTTAGAAAAATATATAACTATTTTTGTATAAGCCTCCACGTTATTGTAAATTGTGTACACAATTAATAACTGTAAATTACCAACGGACACGATTCCAATTATTCTGCATAATTTAACAAATACAAACTATTTGTATGGATTAAGCAACATTGAATGTCAGTGACATCGAAACTGATTATATCCTCACTATATATATATATATATATATATATATATATATATATATATATATATATATATATCGTTAAACCTGTTACAGCAGCAGTACGTCTTTCCACATCCATTTCTTATCGCGGAGAATTTAAAACAATTAAATATAATCATTTCTCCGAGCAATAATCGGTCCCAATATTAATTTTATATATTACTAAATTATTAGAAACTAGTATTATAACATAACCAATAACAATAGACTAACTGCCGCTGTAATGGACGACACTAGTTCCAAACTTATGTTGTATCCAGTATTGTACACACGTTCAAGTTTTAACGATCATTATCTCAATTTGGTACAAAATGATAAAACTTATAATATATAGCAAAAAATCAAGACGATTGGATGAAAATTGAGATTCCAAATTTTGAAGAGAATTTCTTATTACATTGAAGTAGGTATTTAAAATCTTGAATAAAGTGTTTCAAAATTTTAATTTTTCTATAATTTTCTGCATATCGTACAGTAAATATTGAGTGCCTGTTACGGATTCAAATGCAATATAATGGAATTAATGTTTTTAATCTCGTAACTTAATGTAATATATGAATTTAATATATTTTTTTTTAGCTTCACGCTTTTATCCCGCATAGCAGGGTAGACATAAAGTACCTAGTGTCAAGACACTCCGTACTTCGCTTTCCACCGAAGTCGAGACATGTTGAGTGGTGGAACTCAACGCCGCACTTTGTCTTCACCAGAGCAAGGAAGTGAAAATAATTTAAATACATTCACTCTCCCGAGTGGGGATCGAACCCACAACCGGTCGCGTTTGCAGTCAGACGCTGTCACACTGCGCCACGTTAATATATATGACGTCTAATTTTGTATATTTAGTAATTTAATATTAATATTAAAAAATTATACGTAATGAATTTTAATATTTTTTACTAAAAATATTAAATTACTTAATTATACTTCTTTTAAATAATTAAAAATAATAATAATCAATATCACGAACAACACGAATAAGAACTGCTCTTATCTTTTCTTCTTCTAGGCTATCTTTACGGGGAAAAACAAATTACCCTGATATTTTTTCATCTCTTTCACAAATTCTAATCTGCAAATCAAGTTAACATATTAAATTCCAGTGTGATATAAACTTGTAACAGTGATTATTTGAGCGGTGGAAGGGCGACCGCAAGGGTGCGTGTGGTCAGCACTAGGGACTATTTAATTGCTTGGATGCTACCTACTTGTTACTGATAGCGTATTTGACGCTTATCATAATGTATCAAAAAAATATCCTATACTGAATAGTGCTGGAATATGGACTTTTTATTCAAGGAACTTTTTTTAAACCTTCCCTTCTTTATGGTAGGTCCCCATCAAAAACATAAATGCCAAAATGGAAGCCAAGTTCTATATTAAGAATATCTGTGAATCGCTTGTTTCTTCTATTCAAGATTATTCACTAGGTTAGTTTTAGGTCTTACAATTACAACAATTGTAAATAATATTCATTTTTTATAGACATCGTACAACCGAAATTATTGATTTTACAATGCTTAAATTGTGCAAATATACATCTGTTAAAATCCTACACTCCAGGCATACGGGAGTGTATAATGAGGATTTTCCTGAATTCCCATGGGAAAGGGAGAAAAAAATACTTTACGTTTACAATCGAAAGTACGGTATTAATAATCAAATTAAGTAAGCAAGGGGCTATTTCGTTCGTTTAAAATTTATCTCAAAGAAGTTGCTTGCGATATTCAGCATAAAAGGTATATTTGAATATATATTAATTATGTATAAAAATTGCTATAATAAGTATTAAAAACAGAATCATTTATTGGAGCGTATAAAAAGTAAGTGGATAGGCATGAAAGTGTAAGTTAGTGGATATTGCTCAAACATTTCACCGTCTGAGGCCGTCGTAACACAAACATGAACACCTGAAGCTGGCATAAACCTTTTACTGCCCTAATTAAATTTTATATAAAAATTTACTTAAATTTTTCATCTGTATAACTTTTTAAATTATTAAGTTAAATTAGATAATGATTTGTGATATTAGACCATTTTAAATGAAACTATTTTAAGCGGATTAATCGAGTATATTTTGGTATTACAAACCTGTGACTACCTGTGACTGCTGCAAGGTGTTCCAGACGTTGGGTTGATAAATATATTTTCGTATACCAAAAATATACGCGATTAATCCACTTAAAATAGTTTTATATAAAACGAATTAAAATCAAAGATCTTACTATATTAGAGAAATATTAAGCTATACGAGTCAATATTGCCATGTTATTCTAACCCTCTTTTAGCATTTGCTTGAAAATTTGTACAATCGAATGATAATACAAAATTTTCCTGAATTTGTTCCGGAAACCGTTAAAATACACTTAAGAGTTTTTCTTAGATTCTTATCGGTAGGTCTTCATAATAAGAGCTACTAAAACAACACTAAAATGCATTTGGTTGCTTTTGATGTATTGTGCGCTCAGTTAGAAAAAAGCAGTATCTCGCCTTTCCCAGCTTAGAAGAGAAGCAGGAAACGTAGTGTCAAGGAACTCTGTTTATTAGTATATACAAAGAGTATAATTTGGAATATGAAAAAATGATTGGTGTAGGTTGCTTTCCTCGAAAAAGTGCTTATATTTTACACAATCCTACATTAAATCTTGAAAATTGGCAAAAAAACGTAGCATATGGGAATTTAGCGCTAGGTATCCTCTGCCCTATCTAAAAAAAATACTTAACATAAAAAATACATTTAACATATACAACCTAGGCAAATTTACATTTGCCTTTAATTATAATTACGGCACGTTTCTATTGTAGTTTCTGTTTTCACAAAGAGAACGAAACTTTAGTGTAATAGAAGTATTATTATTGAAGTGTTATCCACACTAAGAATATATATATATATATATATATATATATATATATATATATATATATATATATATATATATATATATATATATATATATATGTTTTTTAAGAAAATTAAACTGGTATTGGTGACTTTCTTGGTGTATAGAAAGCCTTACGCTTTTTCTCGCTTGGCTTGGTGGTAACTGTGTAGTCTCTTTGACACTCTGTTCTTGATATATAAAACTTTAGAATAATTTTCTTTTTGGAAGACCAAAACAATTATCCGTATAGCTTGATATTATATAATATTTTATATGCATTCATTTTTTATTCTCTTGAGAAATGAAAGCGATGGCTCCGTAATTCAATATCCATTCGAGAAAGTGAGTATACTTGAAAAAAAAAACTTTTATTAATTCTTGAAATTAGTGATAAATTAAGAATATAAGGATTTTATTGCTAAATATAAAATATATATAATCTCTATCGCAGGGTAGACAGAAAGTACAATGTCAAGACACTCCGTACTCTGCTTTCCATCAAATTTCGAGGCATTGTGTGTTGAGTACCGGAACTCAACGCCGCGCTTTGTTCAAATGAAAATAAATAAAATATAATCACACCCCCAAATGGGAATTAAACCCGCAACCGATCGCATTTACAGTCAGACGCTGTCCCACTGCACCACAACTGACGTTCCGTTATTTCACTTTAGTTGGCCAAATGGAAAATATAAAATGTTTCTGTTGGCGAAAATGTTTTGACAACGACATAGTAAAGGCTTGGAATAGGATTGCAGTGGAGTCACCCGTGAAAGAGCAATTTGCTTGCATTCTACATGTCCCGTACAATCTTATCTCAAGTCAGATTTTGTTGATCTGCGACGAGAAAGTAATAGAAAATATCAAAGCATGGCGTGTGTACCTACCTACGTTTAGCTGTGTATGAATTATAATAGGTAAGTAAAATTTTTTAAATCATAATACTTATCGCTTTTTTTCACAGCAGGGTAATCAGAGAAAACCTAGAGTCAAAACACTCCGTTCTACTTTTGTTTATAGAATTTATTTTTTATAACAGTGGAAGTCATATGTACTGTGTAGTCCAGTGAGATGATTTTAATATGTTTAATAATTTCTTTACTTGTTGTGACTATAAGATACTTGGTATTAGATATTATATAGATTTTTGCAATTTTTACAAATTTTGAATGAAACTCTTCTTCTTCATCTTCCTGGCATTACTCAAAGCTTAACCAGTATCTGCTTTCCCAGTTAACCTACCCCACTTTGCACGGTCTTTGGCATCCTCGGTGGCAAGCTCTCATATCCTTTCACGATATCCAGCCATTACTTTCTTCGGCGTCTGGGGGGTCTAACTCCAGGGCGCGCAACGTATCCATACCATTTCAGGTGATGCTCTTGAAGTTTATCCGCTACGTCACAGGCTCCAAGACTACCTCGGATGAATGTGTTACATATGCGGTCAGCCCGCGTTACGCCACACATCCACCTTAGCATCTTTATTTCGTGACGTGAAGCTCCTGAGTGTGCCAAGAGTGCTGGCCAACATTCTGTGCCATATAAGAGAACCAGTCGTATTATACTCTTATATATCTGCCCTTTGAGCTTGGGCGGTATTTTGCGGTCGCAGACCACATCTGGGACCTCATGCCATTTCACGGGAGGCACACAATAAAAGGGCATCTGTAGATCTAAAAATGCTACCTGTAGAGCTCTCCTCCTTTCCCTGTATGTTTCCATCAAAATTCTGAGGGCAAAAATGGCATCCATGGTACTCGATCCTTAGTGAAATTCATATTGACACTCAGAGACAGTACACTCTCGGCGAAGCTTAAGGTCGATCACGCGTTCTAAGAGCTTCATGGTGTGACTCATAATCTTAATGCCTCTATAACTACCACAATCTTGAACACTGCCCTTGCCTTTGTAAATAAAGCTGTACTGCCACTGACGTGACATTGTTCTAGTATTCAAGATATGGTTAAAAAGGTCAGTGAGTACGAGCACACCCAGAAAGCCCAATGATTTTCACGCTTCGATCGGAATTTCGTCAGGTTCCACCGCTTTTCGATTCTTCAAGTGTCGAAAACAATTTCGAGTTTCGTCAGGTGCTATTGAAGTAAAAAGTCCGAGGTTAGGAGGTGGTTCGGTCAGAAGACTGCACGGATGCTGAGTATTCAACAGCTCCTTGAAGTAGCAAGTCATGGTTACACAGCAGTGTGCCCTGGGAGTGTTTGACGCAAAGAAATTTTGCGATGTCCTGCGTTGCTTTATCCCTAGCACGCGCCAATTTGTAAATGAGCTTCTGCCCATCCATAGTTTCAAGTTTATCGTATAGTGGTGACATCTTTTCACTGCGGGATCTGGCTACAGCTCTTTTACTGGCACGTTTGGCTTCTATATAATCTAGACTGTCTTCAGGAAAGCCGGTGGTCTGCCACTCCTTAAACTCCTTTCCACGAATTGCCTGCTGTAGTTTGTAATTGCACCACCACATCTCCCTGTAGATGACTCGTCCTCCCCTAGAAAGACCAAGAACTCGTTTACCCGCCGTAATAATTGCTGACTGGGCTCGATCTCAAGCTTTTTGGGCAGTTTTGATTTTGACCGATAGATTCTGATTCTCAACCTCAGCCAGGCCTCAGTCCATTTAGCTATTACCACTTGATTCTAGGTTGATGTTTCTCAGCTACTTTCTTTTTCGGGGTAAAGACATAATCCATGATAAAGAGACGATGTTGAGCCAACAGGCTTTCACCTGGAATGACTTTACAGTTCATCAACCTGCTTATATGACACCGCCTGGTCAGCAGATAATCTATTTGAGTTGAGTGGGATCCGCTCTTATACGTGATGAGGATTCTTTTGGAAGAACTTGTTCACGACAGCCAAGTCATACACAATACAGGTTCTTAAAATATTTTCTCCCTCTGTATTGCGACGACCATTACCATAACCGTCGTGAACACGTTCATACGTTACCGAAGCGTTTTGAGACTACTACCGTATGAGAATTATATATAAATATGTTTTTTCGTAAAAATTTCAAAAAAAAATATCGCCATTTGCCACCCCGCCATCGACCAGGCCAATCGTGTCGCAGTGGGACAGCGTCTGACTGTAAACACGACCGGTTGTGAGTTAGATCCCCACTGGGGGGAGTGATTATATTTAAAATTATTTTCACATCCTCACTTTCGTAAGACAAAGTGTGGCGTTGAGTTTCCACCACTCAACACGCAATGTATCGAATTCGGTGGAAAGCGAAGTACAGAGAATCTTGACATTAGGTACTTTCTGCCTTCCTATGCGGGATAAAGAGCGTGAAGTTCAAGAAAAAAAATTACTCAATTTATATAAATTAACTTATAAAACGATTCTAACACAAACTATCGATCACTTAGCTAACTCACAAAGTAACAAATGGTCTAAAACTTAAATATAGAGACTATTAGATAAGTCAAACATAGTGGTAGTGATAAATTGAGTTCACAAGATTCAACAACATTCACCGCTAACTTAGATTGCTTTCTTTGAAAGCGTAGCAATTTATATATTAATAATACTAGTGTTTGAATAAATTTCATGATACTCTGCTGCGATTTTTCTTGTTTACAATATAAATTAAATTATTGCAAATATTTTTTATATAATCACTTCCTCACTCTGGTGAGACAAAGTACGGCGTTGAGTTCTACCACTCAACATGTCTCGAGTTCCGTGGAAAGCAAAGTGTCTTGACAGGTAGGTAGGTAATTTCTGTTTACTCTGCTATGCGGGATAAAAGCGTGAAGCTAAAAACAAAAAAAACTAATTTTAAACCGATTAATGGCATATATTTTGGTATTCGAAAATGGCAATATATTTTTGAAAACCCGATGTTTCGAAAATTTTGCAGTAGTCTACGATCGCAGGTAGGCCAAAGTGGCAATTATCTGTTGGTTGATACAAAAATAAGTATATCAAGCTACCGCCATCTTTTTCTTTTGAATTCTTGCAGAGTGAGCTCCCTGCTCCCTCTTTGGTGTGATTAACTTGAGTCATCATTTTTCAAAGTATTTTACTTATAACTATCGTTTTATAAGTTGATAAAGAAAAGTATCAGTTTATTTCTTTTTCTATAAAATACTTTAAATATAATCAATGTCCCTAGTGGGGATCGAACCCACAATCGATCGCTTTGACAATCAGACGCTATCCCACTGCGCCACGACCGGTCTTCGATTTTGTTAAAAAAAATACTTCCGATTAGACTAAAAAGCTGAAACTGAAATGATATTTTTTTACATATAAAAAAATAAAGCAGAAACTGGCAAAATAACTTAACTTTAATTAATCTATACGTGGGATAATCTAAATAATTGTATAGAAACGTCTTAAGATCAAAGTGTTTAATAAAATTTACTTTTCCAAAATTTTCAAATTCATTCATTATTGAAAGTCACATTACTGCTATGCGGCCTACTCTAGAGAACCTAGTATCATTTTAATCTGTTCTCTAAGTCCTGAAATTCAGACAAGAAAAGAAAAATAATTTAAATATAATAATTCATCCAATTGGCGAAAGAATCCATAACCACGTTTACAGTGATATATACAATAAACCATCTCCATTACTATTTAAAGGCGGTAAACTATATATATAAAATTGTTTAAGTATGCAATTTTCAAAGTACATAGCAGAGAGCTGATCGCTTCTTGACGACAAAAGTTGCAATATAGCAATAGATCTCAATCTTTCTTCATTCAGTTTAAGTATAAAAGCGTTTAAATAAAGCAGTGAATACAAACGAGATTAATATGACTTTTGACTTGGACATTGATTTTGACATTTTTATTGTGGAAATTTTGATACTTGGAATATTGATTTTAAATTTTTATATTATTTTATTTTTATTTTATATATATTTTTTATATTATGTAAATTAATATCAAATGAACCCTATTTACGTAATATTGGGTCTAGAGTCTTTACGTTAATCTCTATATGAAAAACAAAAATAAAAGTGGGGTGAGGTTATAAAAAATAATATACAATTGAACAAAAATTATTCTGGAATAGAATTTTACTTGTAATTTAAAATAAGAACATTATTGAATATAGTTCAATTAAAGTCTTAGATTATGACGCTTCGAACATGCCAGTACGTAGCTAATCGCTTAGTAGCAGTAGAGAACATATGAAAGAGAGAGTACGGTAGTAAAGAGGAAACTTATATATTTTAATAATTTGCTTGTTTCAAACAGATTAACTTTACATGCTCCAACCATCACCTAAAACAGAATGTTTGCATACGAGTAAACATTAGATGTGTTCTATGTACACTAGTCTATGGGAGCTCCAGTTGATTTGGTTAAAAATAATAAAAATTAATTTTTCATTAATATTAGAACAGAATTTCATGTTTTTAAATAATTTACGTGATTGAGTTCCGCCACCCAACACGCAATGTCTTGAATTCGGCGGAAAGCGAAGTATGGAGTGTCTTGATACTGAGTAATTTTTGTCTACTCTACTATTAGGGATAAAAGCGTGAAGCAAAATAAATAAATTAATTAATTAAATTAAATTCAAAATACTACAGTGATTGAGCAAAAGCGCATGCTCTCGTCGAATGAAATTATATTAAATTGGTATTATATAATTTCAATTTAATATAATCTCATAGAAATTATATAAAAACGTAACCGGTTATGGGTTCGATCCCCACTCGGGGGAGTGATTATATTTAAATTATTTTCACTTCCTCGCTCTGGTAAAGACAAAGAGCGGCGTTGAGTTCCACCACCCAACACGCAATGTCTCGAATTAGGTGGAAAGCGAAGTACGGAGTGTCTTGACACTAGGTACCTTCTGTCTACCCTGCTATGCGGAATAAAAGCGTGAAACTAAAAAAATTTTTTTAACGGTTTCCCGTAGATACATTAATGCAAAGGACTCAAGAAACATGGACTTCGCTCCCTAATGCTACTTGAGTATTACTCTCAAACAAGTACTAATTGAATTCAAGAGTTGAAGAACCTTGTTACTTATGATTCTTTTTTTGTTGTGTAAATTGTTTTGATCAATCATTTAATCTTTATATATTAAAATTTCCTTTTTACTATAATGTTGTAGCGTTAGATGAAAACATATAATATTCTTTTTTTTGCTTCTTCGCAAAACGAGTGTCCAGGTTACCTGGACGGCGACTTGTAACAACAGAGGAACTACAGGTGCGTTGCTGGCCCTTAAGTTGGTAATAAACGCGATTTGAAAGTGAGGAAGGCACCCATGTCGTATGCAACACTGCCGAAGGAAGGCGATTCCACAGGTATAAAGCATGTGGAAGGAAATTCCTATACAATTGGCGTTGTTTCAATGATCAATCAAAGGCTAACATTAAATCTCATCGTCTAACAAACAATAGCAACTAAGCGGATGAAAATCAAACAACAATTTCCGGAAAAAAATTACGTCTTGTATGACCTTAGTCTAAAATAATTTTCTGAGCTCATTGACAGTATTTTGTTTATTGCTTCTCGCTTTTATCCCAAATAGCAGGGTAGACAGAAAGTGCCTAGTGTCAAGACACTCCGTACTTCGCTATCCGCCGAATTCGAGACATTGCGTATTGAGTGGCGGAACTCAACACAAAGTAAGATAATTTAAATATAATCACTCCCCCGAGTGGGAATCGAGCCCACAATCGATCACGTTTACAGTCAATTGCTGTCACACTGCACCACGACCGGGCTCTACAGGTTAGTACTTACTAAATAAATAATTACATATGTACGTACGTACATAAAACCACGCGCAAAACCATATTTCTTTATCTAACAACTTTAAAAGCTTTCCACTTATCCAAATATAATTGACTTTATACAATTACGATAAGAGCTCGCGAAACGGAGAAGGTTCGCAAACAGAAACGGTCGGCAGACTCCTAAATATCTCAAGCTTAGATCTAAGGGAAATTACCTTAACATTAATAAGTCATTGAAGTGAATACTTAATTCGTATTCATAAAAAATGAATGCCAAATATTTTCTGTAACGTATAAAAATATTATGGCATTTTCATGTTGAGTGGATGGACCGAAATTAGTGAGGTTTATTTTTAGTACTTTAAATATTACTTGAGATCAACCTTTGGTTTAGGTTAATCTCAAGTAAAAAATTGCAAAGGTCACTAGTTCGAATTCTATCGCGTTCAAATATCTTATATAATAAATAAATTAATAATTTAAATTGGTTTTCGGTTAACTTCTGACGTATTATACCTTCGGCGTAAGCGAAGTGCCTTTATCAGTTAATGTGGATTCAGATGGGTTTTATGTTTGTTTAATGAGTCTCGAGGGGATTTCGTGGCATCAATTCCCTTAGAGTTATTTATGTCGTCCTTTTTGTGTGATCAAGCCAGTTGAATTTAGATGTAAGGAAATGAATAAATATACATTGATATTTAATATATATGCCTATAAGTAAGTAGCTTGCAACGTTTGACGTACGTTTGATATGGCTTTGAGTAGGAACATATTATTTTTACACAAAAGATGACGTTCATTATAATTCAAATGCTTAGAATTTTGATTGTTTCATTTTTGTGATTAACATGAATTTTAAAATTTAAAATTAATTAGTTATAAGAATAAATTACATTTTTTAAACCTCGTAAGTCTTAAAATAGTTATTTTGTAATTTAAAAAAATAAAATTTTTAATGAATTGAATTGATATTAAGGCCATCGTGGCACAGTGGAATTGTGCCTCACTGTAAACGTGATTGATTGTCGATTCTGGTAAGACAAAGCGCGTCGTTGAGATCGCCACTCAGCACGTTATGTTGCGATCGGCGAATGTTTCGAGTAACTTGACATTAAATGCCGTCTGACTACTCTGCTATGAAGGATATAAAGTGAATATGTAAAAATAAACGAATAAAAAGAATGAATACAAAGAAAAATAACATTTAATAAACTATTACTATACAATAAAAAATGATCGAGATTCGAACCCACGTTCATAGTGTTCAGTAAAGCACATTTACACAATTAAGGGCATCGCTGTACTAGAAAGCGTCTAGTATCAAAAAAGTAAACAAAACACTTAATATTGTAAAAGTAGTTTAATTAACGTTTTCGCTATCCTGTTAATTAATTTGCTTCGGCCAGCAGTTTTACTACTGACCGTCTTGAGCGTTCGTTGAAATATTCACAGATTTAGTTTTATCTGGAATGAAGAGAAATATATGTTTTAGTCATGTTGTAAAAAAAGCAACTTTAACTCGATTAATTTTTCACTCGAATTCAAGACATTGCGTGTTATGTGGCGGAACTCAACGCCGCGATTTGTCTTACCTACCTCAATCAAATGTTTATTTCTTTTTTTAGAGTAAAGTAACGCAGATGAAATGCATATGCTATAGGTACACACGACGTAAACACGTAAACGCGATTGGTGGATTGTGAGTTCGATTCCCACTCGGAGGAATGATTATCTGGTAAGACAAGCGTGACGTTGAGTTTGTCACTGAGCACGCAATGTCATATAATAGTTTATATAGAGGAGTGCAGAATACTAATATATTATAAAAATATTATATTTTAAATATATTTAATAAGATAAATGTAACACAAACTGCCATGTGTATGACGCCTACATAACACGTTGTTAAAGCAACGCGTTGAATTTTGGGTGTAACGGAGTGTCTGGACACTCATGTGGAGTGCCCAGACACTCCGTATTCATAACTATACTCCGTATTATATAATATATAATTATAATAAATATAAATATAATAAATAATAGTAGCTTTCTAGTAACGATTAAGGTTCTTCGTGCTCTCTGAAGAACTGAATGATTAAAGATACTATCAATTGATATCGACGATCAGCTCGAACCGCACAACTTTGTTCGGTTTTCAATAGTTCAATGTAAAAATTATATTAGTATTAAATAAGGATGGCGTCTTTCTTAGCAGTAAACTATATTGTGCAATACTTTATTTTAACATAATACTATAAAGAGGATTATATAATAGACAGAATGACAAATAAGTTTTAAAGTTCGGAATCCGGACACGTATGCAATAACGATATTAAGTATTTCTATATAATATGTGAAAAAAATCTTTGTATACCTTTTTAAGAAAATTACGTGATCAGAGGAGTATCAAATTGGCACAGTTATGATTTATATAGAGAAGAAGTGCAGAATGATAATATTTTTTTTTCTAAAATAATGTATAAAAATATATTAAATTAGAAAAATAAATGTAACACATACTACTTTTTTCTCCAAATTCGATACATTGAATTTAAAGCGCAAATGAAATTAGTTTAAATAAAATAAACTAATTATATCTCTGAGTGAGAATCAAACCCACAACCAATTGCGTTAATTTAGATGCTGTCCCACTGAGACACGACAGGTATGTAATAGATATATATTTTATATTAATTTATATTTACACATATTTTTTGAAAGCTCATACTAGGTTCAGAATGAGCTTTAATTGACTTTGCTGTGCAAAACTTGAACTTCCAAGCTTCCCATCAATTATAAGAAATAGCCGTTGAAAGTTAAATGTGAAGGTAACTTACTGAGTTTTAAGTTTGTATATACTATGTATTGTATTTATTGATTATTTTTTTTAGCGTTACGCTTTTATTCCGCATAGCAGGATAGACTGAAAGTACCCAGTGTCACGACACTACATACTCCTCCTTTGCCGAATTCGAGAGATTACGTGTTGAGTGGTGGAACTCAACGCCGCGCTTTATCTTACCAGAACGAGGAAATAGAATTAATTTAAATATAATCATTCCACCGATTGAGAATTATTAAGTCAATTAATTGCAAAATTAACAAATCTTATTTATTAACAGTAGTGCCAATATACTAAGCAATGTGTGAAAATAAATAATATTATATCTTTCTGTTAACAAAAAAAAATATTTATATAAATAAGCCTTTGTGGCATAGTGGGACGATATCTAATTACAAACGTGACGGCTGTGTGTATGATTCACACTCGAGGGAATGATGTTTAAATTAATTTCATTTCCCCGCTCAAGTCATATGGAAAACAGCGTTAAATTCCGCCACACAACACATAACATCTAAAATTATATAAAATTTGATTTATTTAAAGTTTATATACAGAGAGCTAGTATCGTTCATATAATACGTTGCTAAGGTAATGCGTATTTTATGCATCAACGAGGACTCTAGTAATTATAATTTCACTTTATACAAATGTGTGTAACAAATATATGACAGTGTGCGTTTATAAATTAATAATGTAATTATTGCAACTCCAACATCCTCGGTTTATGGATTCGCAGCACTAGGAACTTAAAAAAACTGATTTTTCATCAACTTCTTCGTAAACATAAAATATATAGAGAAAAAATTCATGTGTGTCTGCTTGTTTATTGATTTGAATAATGACTGTAGGAATGACTAAGTTACTAATGATAAATATGATTATTATTTTTTGACTAGTTCACGTTACAACTCATGTAGCAGGATAGTCAGGGATATCCAAGGGTCAAGACTATCCATTAACTGCTTTCCGTCCGAAATCAAGACAATTCGTGATGAGTGACTAAAAGTATCTAGTGTCAAGACAATCCGTATTCCGCTTTCGACTTCGAGACATTACTTGTTGAGTGGTGGAACTCAACGCCGCGCTTGGTCTTACCAGAGCGAGGAAGTGAAAATAATTTAAATATAATCACTCCCCCAAGTGGAAATCGAACCTTTGTTCTGAGACGTTGTCCTATTGCACCACGACCGGCCTCTATACCAGTTGCTGTACTCTTAATCTTACAGAACCATAGAACATTCACAACACATAAAATAAGAAACCAAATTCAAGTTAAAATTCGTATGATTTATATATAAAGCAAATAAATGAAATGTTATGCTTTTATTTAGTTATGTGGTACTTTAAAAGAGCAATTAGCTACAACTGGTTGTATGTTAATACTTCAAACTTACTCAATTTCTAGGAACTATAGTATTCTTTATAGCAGAGTAAATACTTATTTTAATGGTTTATTACTTTTTGTTCTTGATATTATGATCATCTTGACTTTGAATTCTAGTCTCGTTGATATAAGGAAGAAACGTGAATATATTGACTCCGTAAGAGCGCTTAACAAAATGTAATAACATTTTAATTAAGTTAAAATCTTTTAGTAGGAATCACCAATTAATATTAAATCATATCATCAACTCCGGTGAGATAAAACACAAACGCGGTGTTTATTTCCACCGCGTTAAAATAGTTTTTGCTGATTTTCTCCGTTTGCTTTTTGACCCTAAATAAACGATATATAAAATTCGCGTTTATTCGTTTATATTTTTTATCTTAAATAAAAATATAGTATATAATTATTTTGTCTGAATATTCAATATGTATTAATTATATTCGATATTACAGTATATTTAATTTACGAACAGAATTCACAATGTAAAGCAAATAAAAAATATTCAACAAATATATTGATAAGTCGAAAATATTGTTTTTTAAACAAAAATACACCGAGGCTAGTCTGAGCATTCAGCTTCGTAATTCAACATGAAATATCTTGAACTCGGCGGAAAAGGGAGTACGGAGTGCCTTGACTCAAGGTACTTCCTGTTTAGGGTAAACTTTTTGGGGGATAAAAATTAAACTGAAATTATTGAAAAATATCCCAAAAAGTATATCAACAAGTCCAGAAAAAGTGTTATTTATTATAGGTCAAGTACATATATTCGTTAACATATACCTAAAGTGTATTTCACCGGCGTGTCGGATTTACGTCGCAGTAAACCTGCTTCGCAATTTACGAGCGGGTACTGTACCGTACGCTTCGTTACTGCTTTTCATCATAAAATTTTACTTCATTCACCCTCTACTTGGTTTTGCTGTACGGATTTTAGTGGAACAATTTGATAATTAACATTTTGTAATTTATTCCACAGAAAATAATTGCTGGTCGTGGCGCAGTGGAACAACGTCGGACTGTACTGACGTAATCGATTGTGGGTTTGATTATATATTTGGGGGGAATGATTATATTTGAATTATTTTCATTCTATTTCCTCGCTCTTGTAAGATAGAGTACGGCGTTGAGTTTCGCTACTCAATAACAAAGTCTTGAATACGGCGGAAAACGGAGTACGATGTGTCTTGACACTAGGTACTTCTTGTCAATCTCGCTTTAAAAAGATAGTGAAGTGGTTGAGAAAAAAAAATAGTAATTAATAGATAATTTTATCTAACGTAACATTTTTATTCGAAAATCTAATCGTAATTGTAAAAAGGGTCTTTTTTTAGCTTCACGCTTTCATAAAATTAGTAATGAAGAACATTGAATGAATTAATTTCGTTTATTTTTATGTTCAATTCATTAAATAGTAACGTACGAAGTCAGATTCCATCATATTGAGCCTATTATCTACGGAAACTTGTAACATTTATCTGCCTTAATTAAGTATGTACGTATAAATACAATATATATTAAATCACACCATGGCTCATGATAAGTCTGGTGGTTAGGACCCATTTATAATTTTATTATAGTCTATTATCTTACTTATGGGGGTTAACAATAAAGCAATCCTCAAAAAAATATTCCGTCCCAACTACACATGTCAACAGTGTTCAAAATTTAGTAGACGCATGAAGATGACGGAAACTATATGAAACAAAATGGCAAAACATTTTATCATACAAATTTTTATATTTAAACTTCCATTGTGCTTTCCTGAATTGGATTCGAACCCACAACCAATCACGTTTACACACAGTCGCTGTACCACTGCGTCAAAATGAAAATAATTTTATAACTATTTACTAATCAATAAACGTCATTTTCACTTAGTTTTTTATATAGAATCATTTTCAAAGATTATCTCGAACATCTTCTTGTTTATGTTCAACAATAGATAGGTGACCTCACCTATCTATTGTATTATTATGTATACTATTGTATCTTTAATATTTAGGTATAAACACGAATTTTCCATCAAAACATTTTTACTTAATTGTATCACTTCCTTAATATCAATCTTTGTAATAAGAACTGAAAATTTCTCTGAAAACATTTTAGACAACGTCTCCTCTAATAGCTTTCAGTCGTGTTCTGTTTGTATTTATTACGTTTAGAGCTTCATTTGATACTAAGTGCTACAACTGCAGGTAAGGTAATGTTTATATGCAACTATAAAATGTTGCTCATTTTACTTTAATATACTTAAATAAATAATATTTAAATTAATTATTAAATGAATAAAATTTAATATTTTCATATATATTTTGAATCTCTCTGTTCTACAGAATCATCTTTTTCAAAAAGGTGTAAGAAGAGAAAACCTAGTATCAAGATATTCATTTCAGGTACTCGGCGAAACTTAACACCGCGCTTTATTTTACTGGAGTGGATGTCGAACGATAATCTCATTGTTTGTATGGCCATTCTGTGTAGATATATTAATTTAAAACAACCTCCTGGCAGAAATATTATATTTAAATCTAAAATTACTAAAGTTGGATTTGTAATATTGCATTCTAGTATAGTACTTTAGTAAGAATACAATTGTATTATTAACAAAATTATTATTTCACACTAAGATATTTTGCTATTTGAGGAAATCTTGAAAATGAAACCAATTTTCCTCCTCTCTCTGCTGACAAGTGTCAAAATGATTGTCATACAAACGAGGATGCTCAAGATATTTTTGGTAACAGGTTTTATATAAGAAACTAAGTGATATGGCGTTTATTGAATGGTAAAAAAATATTAAATTAATTTTAATTATTTTTATTACATTTTTTTATTAGAAGCCATCATGACGCAGTGGGGCAGCTGTGTGACTGTCAACGAGATTGGTTGTGAGTTCAATTTCCGTTTGAGGAAATATAAATCTCTAAGACAACCCTGCTAGGAAAAAAGCGTGACGAAAGTATTTAAAATTTTACCTTTATTTTTCTGCGCTCTGGTAAGGTAATGCGAGGCGTTGAGTTGGTCATTCAACTTAATATCTTGATTTTGGGCGGAAAGTCAGTCAAAGGAGAGTCTTGGCACTAGATTCCTAGTGTTAAGACATTCCGTTGTCTGCTTCTTATAGTTTTTTCTTTAAAAATCTTAATTTAAAAAATAGTACAAAATCAAAATTTAAAATCTTTAAATTTTCGCGATATTGATATATTTGAAGTGAAACTATTTTAAACCGATTAATCGCGTTTTTGTTATTTTAAACACGCATATATTTTGGTATTTTAAAAGGATTATTCACGTATATTTTAGTTTTGGAAAATTCATTTTTAAAACTCAATATTTCGAACACTTTACTGTAGTAGTATTAGTAGTCCTTAGTGTCAGGTGGACTCTCCTACCAACTAAATTAGATATACGGAATTAATTTAAAACTATATTTCTCGACGCTATGTAATACAACACATTCTCATACAAATTCTTGAACTTGCAAATGAATTTGCGGAACTTAACGCCACCCGTTTAACATACAACAGGCATAACAAATAGTACTTAGCAAATTTCCAACTATTTAAATATTTTCATATTAAACTATGGCAAACATATTAGCAACTGTTTGTTTCGAAGTGTGCAGCGAGTAAGTGCAAAACTATCACGAGCTCCGTACGTATTCATGTTGGTACTAACTTTAATTGCATTCAAACACATCGCTCGCTGCTCTAATGAGATTCCGTTTGCGCTATAAATTTTATCCACATGGATACTTCGGCAGTTTTGTAATTGACATTCATTTTATAAAGACGGTATCGATCTTTCCTAATGTACACATTTACTGAACACACGATCGGTTATGAGTTTGATTCCCACTCGGGGAAGTGTTTACTCAACGCCACATTCGAGATATTGCGTGTTAAGTGGCGGATCACAAGTCGCTTTACCTCTTCTCTTTACAGTTAAAATATTTCAGTTTACAATGCATATATAAATATTCAGTGGGAAATAAGAAGTCTCTAACTGAGCTTTACTAATTATAGTAAAAAAATATAAAGACACCGTAGCATTTTACTTAGATTTTACAGCATTTTACTGTAAGCATGATTTCTTATATTCGAGATCTGTACTCGAAAGAAAAGTCAATTCTGTACATTTAAAAAAAAAATATTTAAATTTAATTAAAATATATATATATATATATATACACACATTTATTTTATACTGATGACCAAAGGATAGATAGGTATGATTTTTTGCATGGCAATAGCATAAAGCTTGGAGCATCATATTGGATAGTTTCATCCTGATATTCAATGTAATTCTTGTAGGAAAAATAAAAAAAATCGAATTCCGTCAAATTACGTCGATTTTGCAAAATTTTAATAATCCCACATATTTATTTCACGCACCATCTATTAAGCACCATCGGCACTGTTGTAAAATTTGTTTGAAAGTATTTAAACTTATCCACTTTTGGAAATAATACAATATTTTAAGCGAGTTTCTATGTTTACTGTTGTGTTTTAATATATTTTTAAACTAATTTGTTTACTAAATGCTTACGGGAAAATATATCTTCTTCAGCTTAGCCAGTGTCTGCCATCCCACTTAACCTACTTTACATGGTCTTTGGGATCCTCAGTTGTAAGTCCATTGGCTCTCTAGTTGTAAGTCCATTGGCTCATATCCTGTTTCACGACATCCAGCCACTACTTCCTTGGGCGTCTAGGGGTCTAACTCCAGGGACAGACATACAAGGTATATTCATCGCGCAACCCGTCCATACCATCTCAGGCGACACTCTTGAAGCTTGAAGCCACCAACGCTAATACGGGCATAGATGTCGTGATCAATGCCCCCAGGCCTACGCTTCTCGGACTTAACGGCTGGTTCAAGACATAAGCTCCAGCTTAACCCACCTCATAAGTTAGATGACTATTATATTAAAATTTAAAGAAAATGATTTAAAGGAACACTGCAGCATTTCATCCACCACGAGCACTAGGGCGCACAATGCTAAGACGTCCCCCGAGGCGACGCCCACCAGTGCTTTTAGATGTGATGGATGAGAGGGATTTGCACGTTATCTGTGTGATTGATACCAAAAGGGCAATAGCACGACCGATTTGCCGGGCCGGCCAAGTCGCCTTCTGGGCTAGAGTTTCAGAAGGTGAACGGGGTGTGTCAAGGTGTATTATTGTCTGTTCGATTGGTAACAACAACTATAGAATACAAGGCGATCAACCCGAGGCTGCTCTGGGTTCGCTTCTAGCTAGGTATAATAAGAATATTCTTGGTAGCGACGTATGCGCCAGTATCCTCAGCTTTGTCAAGTTAACTAGAGGAGTTCTGGAAGTTTTAGGTAGTGTAAGAGAGAATGTAAAACTAATAGTATATGTTAAAGGGATGGGTCGGTACCACAAGAGATGGTTACGAACACGTGCTAGTAACATATGGCGATAAGAGAGTAATTGAGACTGGTAAGCTTATATTGGAATTGTGTAAGGAGAAACATTTGTTTGTGGCAAACACGATGTTTGACCACAAACAAATACAAATGTATACGTGGGAACGCATAGAAGAGAAAAGCATGATTGACCTATTAATTTATGGACACGCGTGTGCTTAAGGATGCTGACTTAGGAACAGACCATTATCTAGTGGTTGTTAGGAGTTTTTTGCAGATTGATGCAGCCGCGCGAGGTGTCTAGGCTTGGAGGCGAATAGCAGTATAAGAAGCTGGAAGTTTCAGGTTCCACTGATTAGAGAGGAATACGAAGACAGAGTTTCTAAAAAGCTAGACAGCTATAAAATAGGAGATGAAAATGTTAAAGTACGTGGGCAGAAACTTAGGAATTGTATGATGGAAGCTGCAAAAGAGGTGTGTGGTGTCAGGAAAAGAGGCTTTAGTAAAACGAGTGATAAATGGTGGGATGATAAAGTGAAAGATGCAATAGAGAGAAAGAAGAAAGCATGGAAAATTGTAATTATAAGTATATTAAAATTCTAGAAAGAAGAATGCAAAAGAGTTCCGAAAGATTTGTATGGGACGCCCAAGGAGGATTTAGACCTGGAAGAGGGTGCATGGATCAGGTCTTTTCTCTCCACATGATCACGGAAAAGTTTTTGGCTGTTAACTAGAAAAATCTGAGCCTTTGTGGATTTAGGAATTTGTGGAAAAGGCATTTGACAGGGTTATAAGAAAGAAGTTATGGAAGATACTGCCCAGGTACAATGTGAACGGACCCTTGTTGCAGATTGTAAAGGGCTGCGCCATGTCCGTTTGGCTGTTCAATTTATAATTAGGTAGCTGTCTTCAAGGTGTGAAAGAAAGTGACATAGAAGTAAAAGTTGGTGATTGGACAGTTGATTGTCTATTGTACGCAGATGATGCATTGTTAATTGCATAATCAAAATGCAAATTACTGGCAATCTCTGAAAGAAGGATTGGGATAGTAATAGTTTAAATATGAATGTGAGTAAAACTAAGATTCTAGTAATTGAAAGGCATGAAACTAAGAATCTAGTATGTGAATGTCACAGTAAGAATGAAGAAGAATGTGCTCAGGTGGTTTGAAAGAATGAGCGATGAAAGAATGGTAAGAAAGATTAATGAAGCCAAGGTGAGTGGTACGAGAGGTCTGGGGCAACCTTGGTTGACCTTTGAAAACACAGTATCGAAGATACTGGAGGAAGGTCACGTAAAAACTATGAGGACCCCCCGAAGGGCATGCATGAAGAGGATAATGACTGTGGACGATGCGAAAGAGGTATGAAGACTACCCCGCCAGGGATAAAGCATGAAGCTAAAAAAATAAATAAATGTAAGATTAGAGTAGACAGAAAGATATTAAAACTAGTGAATAAGGTGGTAGAGATGGAGGATGATCCATACGAAATGGATGTGGAAAGACGTACTGCTGCTGTATATATATATATATATATATATATATATATATATATATATATATATATATATATATATATATATATATATATATACAATTATATGATTTTATATTATGAACGAAAATTATGATCATATTCTTGTGATGATATATAATAAGTTTTACAACACTGAAACAGATTAATTGATGTTGACCACGACACAAAATATAGTGACACTATATGTTCTTTATAGTTTCGTTTTAAAATTCGTGGAAAATAATTTAAATATAACAAATAAAGTGATAATTGTTCCGATACTAAAGGCACAACCATCCCACTCGTTGGTCCCTTATCTTCCCTTCTCTATGACATTGTTCTTTGTATAATTTACGTACACTACCCTAAAATGGGAGAAGGGCCTAAATGTAGAAGTAAGAATTTACTGTGTTTAATTTAGAGGCTTTATTTTTTATAATCATGTTTATTTTAGAATCATCGAACATCTATTACAATTTAAATTATTAACCCTGCCACTGACAGTTGGACGTTTACATCTGCTTGGTGCAGAAATTTAACAAATAACTTCGATATTCATGTTGGTTTGAAAAATTTTATTATAATCATTTTTTTTAATTCTTACTTGTATGTATACGGAGTCTTATTTTGATGCACTTAGGAAATAAAACATTATATGTATATATACCGAACGGTTTTCATACGCATATTTTCTTATGTAAAACATGCACATAATACAAATAAATTATTAATTTTTAACCATCCGTGGTTATTATTATCGTTATTATTAGCGTTGAGTGACGGAACTCAACGCCGCGGATTGCCTAACCAGAGTGAGGAAATGTAATAATTGAAATACAATCATTCTCCCGAGAAGAAATCAAACCAACAACCGATCGCGTTTACAGACAGACGCTGTCCCGCTACGCTACGACCGGTCTTAGTGTTTTTTCGAATACCAAAATATGATCGATTAATCTGCTTAAAAAACATTTAAAATGTGTAAAAATCATAAGCAAAGGTCTTATTAAAGTAAACAATGGGGATAGTGACATAACGTTTGACTTATTATTTTGTAGTGAGTGACATATATGTTGCTAAGCAACGTGTTTTGTACTCATCCACGGGGCTATCATTTACAGTTTCATACTTCAAATTTCCAGTGCCAGCTTTATTATATTTTTTTTGAATTATATATAAGTCTAAGAATAAGTCGATATTGTGTTTAACCTAACCCTAATATAAATAATAACAAAATTAACTAAAAGATATCGAAGGCGGTTCCATCGTTCCACATTTTTTTAATAAGTCACAATAAAACAATTTAGAATAAGTTTCAAAAACCCAAGGTAAAGTAATCGTAAAATTTACTTTTTCTTTAAGGTTATATTTGTAATGAGGGAGACGAGTTAAAATATGCAATATTTTAATTATGAGGTCTTCCCCAAAATATGGAAAGCTTCTATCGCCATAGACGGGCTTTCAAGGGTGTTTACTTAACTTTTGGTGATGGCGTGGAAATTTGAACTTGTAGTATGTACGAAGAAGCATATTGCTATGTAGTTTAATTTATTATTATTTATTATATTCACTGAGAATTTACTTTCAAAATACTACATTCGATGTTATATATTATGTGTTAGGTGTCGAAACTCAACGCGCGCGCTTATACTTTTCAGAGCAGAGAAATGAGAATATAATATAAATATAATAAATAAAGAAATCGAACCCTGAACCAATCGCGACTACAGTCATAATGCTGTCAAATTGCACCACAATGGCTTCTAGTCATTTTATGTACTAATGTATATAAAAGCTGAGGTAAAAGTTAATTAGCATTTAAATTACACTGAATGGGCACATTTGCATAAAAATTGTAAATACTGATTTTATTTTAGATATACGCTAAATTAAGTCTTTAAGTGCGGTTGTGGTTGAAAGATTTTGAGTATAACCTCGCAGAGTTTCATGTTACATGTATAATTTAGGTTATTATTTTCACATAAAAAATGGATCAGTCCTCAGTCGTGGGTTCGATTCCCATTCTTGATTGACTATATTTAAAAATATCTTTCCATTTCTCTGTTCTGGATAAAGCGTCTCGTGAATTTTGCCACACAGGCTTGCTATACGGGATAAAGCGTGAAGGTATTTAATTTAAAAAATATTTTTTACATTTTATATTCTTTTATATTTAATTCATATTATAAATAAATTTTGTAACGATTCTCGCCTGTCATAGTGTTATCTTCTGAAATATGTTTATAATCATCATCTGGCTACACCTGGACTGGTTTCGTCAACTCTATATGGAGATATGAACCTATTCTTCTTAAAAAGGAACTAAAAAGTGTTAAGGAAAGTAAATTACATATTTAATCTCTTCATATTAATATCTAATACAGACACACTTCTAGTAAATTTATACAAATAAATAAAATTAGAGTTTCTTTTGTAATAATAAAAACCTGTTTAAAAAATTCATACGTATGTATTCATGGTAAATATTCAACAACAACATTTTTTAAAATTTTTGTTTATTTGTTCCATCTAATCTCTACAATAGCTGGACCGATATCGATGCGACTTATGCTGACAGGTGATGTTATACAGAGTAACTTGGATTATTTTTAATTAATAATTATAGAACGGAGATCCAGATTTTAAACTGCACGCGGACGAATTTGTACAGAGTACAACATAAGTTAACAATAGTGTTGTTATGTTATTAGCTTTATATTTTTTCCTACGTAGCATGGATCTAGTGGAAAGACACTCCGTTTTCCTCTAACTTTCCGTCACAAATTAATGTAGACATTAATTTACTTTACCAGTGAAACAAAACGAAAATAATTTACATTAATATTCCGAAAAGTACAAGTTGAATTCACAACCAATTGAGTTTACAATCGTGGTAACAGTGTCCCTCGAAGGATTCTTAAGCTTTTTTTTTAAAACCGTTCGTGGCGCAGTAGGACAGCATCTATCTTTCAACGTGATCGGTTGTAGGTTAAATTCCTACTCGTGGCAGTGATTTTATTTAATTTTTTTTCATTTCCTCACTCTGGTAAGACATATTACAGCATTAAGTTCCACCACTCCACACGCAATATCTCGAATTCGGTAGAAAGCGAATTATAGTATGTCTTGACACTAGGTACCTTCTCTCTATCCTGCTACGTGGCGAAAAGCGAAAAGCTAAAGTTATTGTTATGTAAAACACGTCACTTTCTAAAGGCTATAAGGTCTCTATGTGTTAGAATATACTTAAATCTGGATTTAGTATTCAAGCACGTATAAAATCTTATCAGAAATTTACGAGTCTCAGTATAAGTTTACGACGTTATACACCACTCCTAAAGCGTTCACCTATAGCCATTATCTTTATGCGTTTACAATCCAAATGTATCTTTCCATTTCATTGACTATATATACCAATAAAGAAATTAACGTTAATTATAATTTTTGTTCAATAATAACAATAACTATCTACATATAGTCTTATAGAAGTAAATTTTACTATAATTACATAATAAAAATATAAGAATCATTTGTTTGGAAAAGTTTAATTTATATTATTGCAAGAATGATATTCGGTACTTCCCTTTTCCACTTGTCTTACCAAAGTGAAGAAGTGAAAATAATTGAAATGTAATCATACCCACAACCGATGGTGTTCAGTCAGACGCTGTCCCACTGCGCCAAAACTGGCCTCAAGTGAAGTACGGAGTGTCTTGACACTAGGTACTTCCTGTCTATTCTGCTATGCGGGACGAAAGCACGAAGCTAAAAAAAAGATGAAAAAACGATTAAAAATTCAATTATCTTCATACTTTGTAATAGGATTTAGTAGAGAAGAGGTGTAACAATCTACTTATAGGTACTAAAATGCAAAATGTAGTGTTAAAAAATATCTTAAAAAATATATGACACGAATAACCGAGGCGATTTGTACATATATATCGAGGTCACATGTTCAAATTCTTACTTTAAATTTTTGTATACAATTTTAAAAAATATATAAATTTATTCATTAATTTCATTGAATTCATGTTATAAAATTTTCGATTCATTAAAATTTTTGTAATATAAAATCATAATATCACATAATGATAAATATGAATTTTATTCATTAAATTGAAAAATACAATATTTCAACTAAGTTATTAATTTTAATATTTACTTATAATTATGAATCAGTTAAACAGCTCCACGATTTATTTATTATAGCAGGATAATCAAAAGGAAAGTGGTGTTGAGGCACTCTGCTTACTGTTTTCGGCTCAAATTCGAGATATTGCATGGCGGAATTAAACGCCGCGCTTTGTCTAAACTAAACGTGATAATTTAAATATAATTATTCCCGAATTACGAATTACATCCTTAACGAATTAAGTACACAGTTAATATTCTGGTATTACGTTCTGAGCCCTGGTTACGTCACAATTTAATCAAGCACAATGTAAAATGCACTATAACAGTAAAGGCACGATCAAGGGTCTTTTAAAGGGAGATAAACTTTCATAAAATTCTGCGTTTACTACGAACTGAAAAATTTTGGAAGATGTATATAGATTTCTTTAAAACATAGCATTGAGTGTTAATGATAAATAAAAAGCTGCTTTTAGTATTATTATAAACCTTAAAGTTGACTAAATACAAAACACGACTAATTCTTATATATTTTTAAATAAAATATACTATAATTATTTTATACATAAGCATTCTACGTGCTCGTATATGGGTAGATTTAAAATTCATGTTTTTATGTATAAAAAATTATATAATGATAAATATAACGAGAATTGTATAAGAAGCCGATCGTGGCACAGTGGAAGTGTCTGATTGTAAACCAGTTGTGGATTCGATTTTCACTAAAGGGAATAATTGGTTATATTTAATATTTTTTCATTCCCTCGCTATGATAAAACAAAGTACAGCGTTGAGTGCCGCCACTCAACACGTAATTTCTCGAATTCGGCAGAGTGACTTGACACTAGGTACTACCAATCTACCCTGCTATGCAGAATAAAAACGTGAAGTTAAAAAAATATATAACATAGGTTTTCTCTTCTCGCTTGTTCTAAGGTACGTACAAACTCAATCTTCCGCTAGAGGGCTGTGGAGTCTGATTAAGAATTAATTAACAGCTCGTTGGTCTGGACCTTGGGATTATATTGCTTTTTATTTTTGTAATTTAAGCCGTCTCTTGTCTTTGTGGTTCATTTCAGTAAGAAATAGATATACATCACTTAATTCTTTCGTTAAATTTTCGTTACATTAACTGATAGACCCTTAGGGGCCGGTCATGGCGCAACGTCTGACTGTATACGCGATCGGTTATGGATTCAATTCCCACTCGAGGAAATTATTATATTTTAATTTTTTTCATTTCCTGACACTGGCAAGACAAAGCGCGACGTTGAGTACCGCCACTTAAGACGAAATTCTGCGAAAAGCGGAGAATGGATTGTTTTGGTACTAGGTACTTCCTGTCTTAGCTAGAAAGCATAAAGCATAGGCCCTTTTAACTTGTACAATTCGCATTGCCATGGTAACGCTTAGATTACTAGAAAAGTGTATGTCAAACATATAAAAGCATGGACATTATTTATTTGTGTTTCTAAAGTAAAAAGTAAAGTAAAATACTCTTTATTGTACTTAAAATAAAAAATATACATAATCTATCTTTGTATTTAAATAGTACAATAGGCGACCTTATCGCTAAACGAGCGATCTCTTCCAGGTAACCTTTGGGTAGAGGAGAGAATGAATGAAAAGGGGAGGGCGTACAGAGTAAATAGATATAAATATATAAATACATATGTAAACAAACAAACACATACATACATATATATATACATATACTTAAACATATACAATACATACACACATACATATACATACACACACATAAACACATACATAGATTCTTTCTCCACTCATACATATATATATGAATGTATGTATATATATACATACATTCATACATACATATACAAATAGAAAAAAAAAAAAAAATACAATAGATTTATATCTGTGTTAAATAAAAATCTTTTAGCTTTTTTTTAAAAGTTTGTAATGTTTTAGCTTGTTTGACTCTCAGTGGTAAGGAATTCCATAAGCGAACGGATTTTATAGTAAAGGAATTTGTATAGAAGGAAGAAGAATGGCGAGGAATATTAAGAGTTAAGTTAAAGGTAGAACGGAGAGAAAAATTATGTGATTCACATAAAAACTTTAATCGCTCTTTAAGATATGATGGGTAAGACGGATTGAAGAGAACATTATAAAGAAGACAAAGAACGTGAGTATTCCGGCGAAGCCGAATTGGGAGCCACTTGAGCTTTCTGCGAAATTCGGAGATATGGTCATATTTGCGAAGACCATAAATGAACCTTATGCAGATGTTTTGGAGACGTTCAAGTTTGTTTAATTGTTCCTCTTTTAAATCAAGATAACAACAGTCAGCGTAATCAAGTATGGGTAGAAGTAGTGATTGTGCCAGCGCAACCTTAGTAGGAATGGGTAGAAAGTTACGTAGTCGGCGTAATGTTGCAATAGCTGCAAATATTTTACGACTTACCTCAGTAATTAATGGTTTCCAGGATAGATATTGATCAATAATAATACCTAAATTTTTGACTTTATCAGTAAAGGGAACTATCGTTCCATCAAGCATTATAAACGGTAATTCTTGTAGAGAAATTTGAGGAATAAGTCGTGAACTACCTATTATAATAGCTTGAGTCTTCTTTGGATTTATGTTTAGTCCTATTAGTTTACTTTTAATTGAAATATTTTTTAACTCTTCATTTATTGCTGATATGAAATTTGGAAGTTCATGCAACGAACATTGACGATAAATTTGGAGGTCGTCAGCGTACAGGTGGTAGGGAGAAGAAATATTGTAACATAAATAGTTAATAAATAAAGAAAATAAGAGAGGAGACAACACGCCACCTTGTGGAACGCCAGCACGCACCAAGGACCATTCAGAATAAGATTCCTGAATACGAATACGTTGCTTGCGACCATGCAAGTAAGAGTGAAACCAATCAATCACTTTAGGAGATATGTTAAGAGAATACATAATCGCCAATAGAATGTCAAAGTCTATGGTATTAAAGGCATTACTAAAGTCGAGCAGAATCAATACTGTAACTTGATGATTTTCCATGCCTAATGCATTATTATAAAAATATTCGCTCACAGGATATTTTTTAGCGATGTTTGTACTCATTCTTCATAGAAAGTCTAATTTTATAATCTTCCCTCAGAATAATTGTATTAAAAAGAGGTTTTACTTTTACGCATTAATATTGTTTGTTAATTTACTAGCATTAAGCTTTATTCAAAAATATAAGTTTCAAAAAACAAAAGCAGAAAATCAACATAAAACTCAATATTTTGAAATATTATAATGTAATTAAGAAAAGTAGTCTAAGTACTGCCTATAGAAATAAACAAAATTGAAATAAATATAAAAATGTGAGCACTCGACAAATATCGTAATTCTTGGTTAAAGGCAATCTACGAAAAATATGAAAAGCCGTGTAAATGAAGGCTCTTTACTCGAGGGCCCTCTGTGTTTCCAGTGACGAAAATCAGAACGGGCTTAATACGACTATCTTAGTATTATTCAAAGGATAAAATTATATTATAAAAAATTCATACTTTTATTTTTTTAGATTTTTTTTAATAATAGGTACCAGATATCCGGTTGACGTATTCTATGCGTTGCCTTAGCAACGTGTACATACAAACTCATAGATCAGTACCACTGTATTTGTTAAATTAAAGGTAGAACAAAGTTTATTAGATATATTTTTAATTTTTGCTTGAACTAAAACAGTGTGTGTTGGGTAAAACCCTGCGCCAATTTGACCGACGTCTTTTTATAATTGAACCGTATGGACCATAGTTATTTTGTGACATGCTTCTAAAAATCATTTTCTGTTCACTTCTTCTTTATAACATATTACGTGCAAAGTGGCGTAACTAAACGCCGCTCATTGTATCAGAGTAAAGAATTTAAATTGGTTTATAATACAACTACGAACAATCATTACTCCACAATCCACATCGATACAGGAAGACCATCAAGGTATCGCGGTAAATATACTTTGTGTTAGCATCAAATCATGGACAATTATTTTTTTTACCTAACATGAATATAATAGAAATTGTGAAACGCTATGGTTTCCCACTCTGTAGAATGATTAGGGATATTTCAATTATTTTCGTTACCTCGTCCAAATAAGACAAGGGGCGGCATTGAGCTCCACGCAATGTTTCGAGCTCAGTCGAGTCAGATAGCGGGATACGGAGTGTGCCACTAAGCACTTCCTGTCTACCTTCCTATACAGGATAAAGCCGTAAATCCAAAAAAAATATATATTATTTTCAAATAACATTATTTTTAAAAGAATATTGCGCGAATATTTTGGTATTCGAAAATACATTTTAGAAAACCCGAAATTAAGAACAGAAGTATTGTGTCGTTACAGAGTCACAGTCTACATGTGACTATGGACTATTTATTATAATTTTTTTTTGACTAATAATTGATTTGACTCAAAATATACGCAATTAAAATGTATAAAAATCGCGAAAATGAAAGATCATATTTACTATTTTTAAAGTGTTATTCCACACTTAGGATCAGAAAACATTTTTGAAAAACGTATAAAAATTTTGAACGCAGCGGGATTCGAACCCGCGCCTCTTGGATACCGTCCAAGCGCTCTGACCGCTAAGCCATGCGTTCTAATACCAGCTTCGTCGAAATTCTTATACGTTTTGTTACAACTTATTTATGTTGTTAGCATCTCTGTAGAGAGATTTTTACAAATTTCTACTACTTAAAGATTATTAAGAAATAATCGTTTAACAAGAGAGATTTCTATTTTATTTTAATATTTACTATTTTTAAAGTGTTATTCCACACTTAGAATTAGAAAACATTTTTGAAAAACGTATAAAATTATATTTTATACGTATTTCAAAAATGTTTTCTAATGAAAGATCATATTATATTATGTTCATTATTTTCAGAATATATCTTGAAACACTGTCCACACGTTGTTAATGTGGGGAGGTTTAGTAAATGTCTACTAACGCGGCGCCGTCGCTCGGGCGCTACACCAATAAACTCTGAT
The DNA here is from genome assembly GCA_032432895.1 of Dryadula phaetusa. Lineage (NCBI taxonomy): Eukaryota > Metazoa > Arthropoda > Insecta > Lepidoptera > Nymphalidae > Dryadula > Dryadula phaetusa. The sequence goes on from JAOYRS010000038.1 coordinate 5,571,089, forward strand.
TAAAATTTAATCAAGCGAAACTGAGCGTTTTTGCTGACAAGCGCTTTTGATAACCGCGACGTTAAAGCTAAATTCCACGGTTATTACATACGCGATGGTCTCGGGCCGATTATATTAAGATAATTACATATATTTTGAAAATTATAAATAATATTTTATAAATATATTTAATATACTTTTGGAATATCACGTTTTTCGGACAAATCCTTTTGAGTGGCGGATCTTAACACTGAATTTTAATTTAAAAGAAAATATACATTTAAATTTAGAAATCTAACAAAATTGAACCCATATATTTTATTTCACTCTAGGAAGACAAATCATGGCGTTGGGAAGTTACGGAAGTAAATCAACATGCAATGTCTTGAATTCGGGCATAAAGTGCAGAACGGAGTTTTGAAATGAAAATAAATTACTTATAAAATACCTATAAACTGATTTTTAATATCGTTTTATTGGATACTATATATTGCATTATACCATGAAGTGTCTATACTACACTATACTACGAAGTACTATATATTACACTACGAAGTGTCTTGTACACTAAGTACTTTCTACCCAGCTCTGCGGGGTAAAAGCGTGAAGCTAAAAAAATATTGCATTAAAATATATTTTATTAATATATAAAATTTAATAAAAAAAACAAAGTACGAAGCTGTTACCATAGACATTAATTTCTCATGGAATATGAATATTAAAGGGTCATTGTGGCGCTTTAGGTCATCGTCGGACTGTAAACGCTATCGGTTGTGGATTCGATTCCCACTCACGGAAATTATTATATTTAAAATTTATTTTCATTTTCCCTCTCTGGCAAAACATAGCGCGGCGTTGAGTTCTGCCATTCAACATATGTATCGATTTCGAGTAAACAACCAAAACAGTCAATGGAGTGTCTTAACACGAGGATATCTATGACTGCCCCCAGTATGCGGGATAAAACATGAAGCTGCAAAAAATGTGGTTTTTTTTATATACAACTGAATATTGGGAAGATTGGAAAGATTGGGAAATTGTCAAGAAATTTATAAAAACCCGACAAAATATACTATAACGAAGATAAACATTTTATATCGTATAATTTTATTTTTTTAGGTCGAACGCCAAGATATGAAAACATTTTTGAATAATTTGTACTAAAAGCTTTTGATTGCTGTGACCGTTTTCTTTTATATATGTACCTATTCATATACTCGAGCGTATCTCTAATTAAAATTTTATGTTCCGTACCTTCAAAGGTAATTTAAATAAATCTTCAAGTCACTTCGTATTTGTTTTACAATGCATATTAAAAAAGAATATTATAAAATATGATTACGAACCTGACAGGCGTCTTTTATTTTTTTTATGTTTAACTCGATGAAATATTAATATTTATTTTAATATAGTTTAAAAGATGTGAGAGTTTAAATTTTTCTAACCAGAGTCACCAAATGTACAGAAACTGTAAAGTGAACACAGAATGTGTCAACATCGTTTTATTTGTGATCTTGGACGAATATCATAAGGAGCGAGTTCCATTTTGAGCCTGCTAATTTCTTTTACATAACAGGGTTAACATTAAGTATATATGATCAAGACACGCCGTACTCTGCTTTCCAAATACGAGACATTGCACGTTGAGCTAAACTCAACGCCGCGACTTACCAGACTTTTTCAGAGCAAAGAAATGAGACCGGTCCCAAATTTAATTTTAAAAATGTATGATAATACATACAGTGTTACTATTAATTATACTTAAACAGATTATCTTAGGGAACACATAAAGACATAAGGGTCTTTATAAGTCTTATAACCTTAAGCACTCTTAATTGTATAAGAAAAATTTTTTAACAAAAATTGTAACAAAAGTTATGCATGTAAGTATACTGTTAATAAACATTCATAGAATAGAAATATTAAATGCAGTAAATACGTAAAATACTAATTACACTAATCTCTAAACCAATACGCCACTCTATACTGTCTGCGTTTGAAGATATCTAATAATAATATATCACCCAGATGAACTTAATGACGCGTGAAGCCGGACACGGTTTCTCGGCCACTCTACTAAAACCTATATATATATATACAGTTATAATTGTATTTTATAATAATATCTTAAAAGTAGATTCAGTACTTTTCAAAAAATGGGTACATAAAATAGAGAAAAAATTAAAATGTACGTTCGAACACAGTACTACAGTATGCATTCTCACCTTATTTATTATTTTTTTCTATCGGGAATTGCGGAACTCTACGCCGCGCCTAGTTTTACCAAAATGGAGAAACACGTTCGAATCGCAACTTTACTTTTAATTAGTTTTAATAAAAAGGTACATTATAATCAGAACACATTAAAATGCGTCAATAAAGCCTAGCGTTGAATTTCACCACTTAGCACGCAATGTTTGGAATTCGAGTAGAAATTTAAAAACGGAGTGTCCTTACACTAAGTTAAATAAATGAATCTGAAGGAAAAATGAATTATTAAGGTTAAATTATTAATAATTGACCTAATTTTTGGTTAATATAAATAAAGTTTCAACTATTTTAAAAGCACTTTAGAAATAGTAAAAATAAGCAAAAATTTCCAATGATTGCACAAGAAACGCCGGTCTCGGCTTATATCCGTAGCACAATATAACGTGAAGCTGTTGGGAACTCGTTATCAGCAACTAGCTAGTCGCTACGTGAAAGTTAGTTAGTACGAGTTAAATTGTTATAGTTTTTATATAGTACTGAATATTATCTTTGTATGATTTTTTATGCTTATAAAGAGTCGTGGCGCATTCGGACAGCATCTGACTGTAATGCGATCGGTTGTGGGTTCGTTCCCAATCGGGGGGATGATTATATTTAAATTATTTACACTTCTTCGCTCTGGTAAGACAAAGTGCGGCTTTGAGTTACACAACTCAACACGCAATGTTTCGAATTCGGTAGAAAGCGAAGTATGGAGTGTCTTGGCACTTGATATTCTCTGCCTACCCTGCTACGCGGGATAAAAGCGTGAAGCTAAAAAAAATTAACTAATAAATAAATGTAACATAAGTTACTCTGCCATATTATATTCGCCATACGCATTTGTATAATTTGACATTGACGTTGCCATGGCAACGCGTGATTACGCATCTACTAGTTTTACCAAAATGACAGAATATTGAATACACATCGTCAATCTAAAATATTATTTGTATATCAAATAATCTAAAGCAAACTATGTAGTTTATAGTGTAACAAACAGTATCCAACCGGAACAGAGAATGAGGACCTCAACTCGTTATCTCCAAGCCAGTAGCCACAGAAGTTTACTCCTCGTATACTGTGTTTACATAAGTAATATATAGTTGGGTTGATTTTGTAATGTACACTATAGCCTGGCTGGTCGACAAATTGAATGAAGGGACAAAATCACCTTTGCAAGCCTTTTATTATTACTTCTTATGCAATTTTAGTGCAATAAAGAAAATTTTAATCATATTATAACGCAGTGAGTGTGGCGAGTTTAACTGCATGATTGGTTGTGGGTTCGATTCCCACTTGGGGTAATGATTATATATTTTACGTAATTTCTCTGACCTGGTAACATAAAACGTAGTATCGAGTTCGCCACTCAGCATACTATATCTAGATTACGGGCGGCTAGCATTCTACGGAGTGTCTCGACACTAGATTGTCTCTGACAGTAGATCTCGTTATTTAGTGTAACACTAATTTTATTTTATTTTATTTTGTAACTCAAGTTATTAACTTGTTAAAATTAAATAACTATTCGCTAAATAAACTGTACGAAAATATCCTTTTCACATTTCCGGACACATAATAGTTTTATCTCTCTGATATGAAAGACTACATTATCTGATGACACATAAATTAAATTATATTTAATATGAATAAATAATATAAAACAAGAGGTCGGTCGTGGCTCAGTGGTACAGCGTCTGTCTGTAGACGCGATCGGTTGTGGCTTCAATTCCACTCGAGGGATTAATTATATTTAAATTATTGTCATTCGCTCTGGTAAAACAAAACGCGGCGTTAAGTTCCACCACTCAATACGCGTCTTTAATGTGGTGGAAAACGGAGTATAAAGTATCTTGACACGAGGTACATCTAATCTAGAATTGATAAGATATACCTAGTAACTATGAAGGATTAAAAGCGTGGAGATGAAAGAATATATTTAATCAAGTAATTATTAAAAGCACTATCGATAAAAACATTCCAACTGAAATACTCAATATATCTAACGCTAGTAGTTATTATATAGGGAAAATATTGTAAAAATATTCTAATAAAATACTAGATACATTTTACAAAAGTTTATTTGACATTCCATGCCTTACAAATTATGTAAAAGTCCGTCTCAAAGATTCTTAGGGTCGTCTAAGTATAAAATATTTCGAATAAAATAGATATTGGAAAAAAGGAAATATAATAATAAAATATACAAAAAAACGTTGCTTTAGCCCCAAATTCATTTGGTTAGATTCCCATGATTAAAATATTTTTGTAACCAGCTAGTATTTAATGATAAAAATGTACATCATTTTTAAGCCTTATCTCGCAAAGCAGGATAGACAGGAAGTACCTAGTGTCAAGAAAGTCCGTATTCGGCTTTTCTACGAATTTGAGACATTTCTTTGAATATGAGTGGCGGAACTCAACGCAGCGCTTTTTCTTTTCGAGCGAGCTATATTACTTAATAAGAACAATATATAAAGGGAACAGCCAGCACTCGGTGTATATAAACTTAATCCCACAGTCATGTTTCATACAGCCTAGCTGATATCCTATTGATTATAACCTGTAATTATATCTATATGACTTACAAATGGATAGCCTGAACACATACCTTTCAAAGAGCAGTGTTCCTCAGAAAACGTTGGTTTTTAAAGAAATATAGTGAAATGAAAAAGCCTAATCAACTTAACACCGTTGAAGACTTTCCGTCTTTTTAAGCACATAATATATTAGAGGACAAAAATCCATAAAGTGGAGAGGTTATTTTATTAAAACAATTACAAGATACAAAGGCCATCGTGACACAGTGATATAGTGTCTGATTGGTTCTATTCCCATTTGAAGGAATGATTCAATTTAATTTGTCTGGAAAAATAAATCGCGGCAGTTGAGTTACACCACTCACAATGGAGTGTCTTGACATTAGTTACTCTAGAACAAGAAGAATAACCTATGTAAGGTTATTATTAAATCTTTTACAAGTATTTTGTTGATTTACACGTTTTTAATTAATACAAAATCACATACCGTTCACATACCGTTTGTAAAACTGGCCTAAAGTTTTTTTTTGTGTTTTAATATTATAAGGAAATATATAATTTTATTAATAATTAGTATGTTCAAGCAAAATTTATAATTTTTTTCCATAAATTAAGATCTGAGATCTCAGAAATATTACTGCTGCGTTAACATTTCTTCAATTGTTTGCCTCCAAAGATGCTATGTAATGATAGACGATATCAACTTTACTTTATTTACGTACTGAGAAATAAAATATATAAGTAAATAAATAAAACAGCATTTTAGAAAAAACGTATAAAAATTTGAACGCAGCGGGATTCGAACCCGCGCCTCTTGGATACCGTCCAAGCGCTCTGACCGCTAAGCCATGCGTTCTACTACCAGCTGCGTCGAAATTCTTATACGTTTTGTTACAACTTATTTATGTTGTTAGCATCTCTGTAGAGAGATTTTTACAAATTTCTACTACTTAAAGATTATTAAGAAATAATCGTTTAACAAGAGAGATTGCTATTTTTATTTTAATATTTACTATTTTTAAAGTGTTATTCCACACTTAGAATTAGAAAATATTTTAGAAAACCCGTATAAATTTTTTTTTCTAAAATATTTTCTAATCCTAAGTGTGGAATAACACTTTAAAAATAGTAAATATTAAAATAAAACAGCCTTTGATTTCTTGCAACTAAAATACAAAAATAAAATTACAAAATATTCTAAATTATCCATTTTTAAAGATTACCAAAGAAATAATTTTGCATTATTTTTTTTGGAATTATTGTTATTTTTATTTGGTTTCTTCAAGCTTTATTCCCGCATAGAATGGAAGACAGAAAGTACCTAGTGTCATGATACTTCGTAATTCCATTCCCACCGAATGCGAGACATTCCGTGTTGATTTTTGGAACTCAACGCCGCACTTTGTCGTACCTTAGCGAGGAAGTGAAAATAATTTAAATATAATCACTCCCCCGAGTCGGAATCGTTTATTTTTTTATTAACATTTTTATTTGTTTAATAACACTTCTATTTGTTTATTAAATTATTTATTTATTTATAACTAGAATATGGGAAATGAGTGAATGAATTACTATTGCATTCAATCAATACAGATCAATACAATAATCATTTATAACCATAAAACAGAAAAGAGGTAATGTAACTGCGACCATAGAAATAGAATATTAAAGGATTCTTTCATTCGTGAACCGTTGGATTACGCTCGATTGCTTTTTGATTGCGTTTGTCTTTCCCTGCCAATTGTTTCTGTAGGTTCTTTGTTCGCTGCTGTTATTAATGCCACCGACATATGTGGTACTACTGATAGGTTTACTCATTTATATGAAGTATTCTATATATTTTGTTATCTTCAGAAACATTATCTTTATTTACAAAATAAGTAATAATTCAAAAATGTTAATAACACGACTATAGTTAAAAAATTAAGTTTTAAAATCTACCATTTTCTTTTTTCAGTAACAATCAAATCAATCATCATTTATCAAAATTAGTTCACGGATTTAGCAGTTACAAGAAAACAAAGAAACGGATTTACATACTTAGCTTATTTTTTACTTTACAGAATTCAAATTACTTTTATAATTTATATTAACTTGAATGAATTGACGCAACGATGTTTCGAACTGTATGTTTCGAAATTAAGTAAGAATTTAATACTTGTATTTAATTAAGTAAGAATTTAATATATCTATATATATGAGAAGCTTTCGTGGTGTAGTACAGTGTCTGTCTATAAATATGATTGGTTGTGGGTTCGATTCTCATTCGTCGGAATGATTATATTTATTTATTTTTTTATTTCCTCACTCTGGTAAGAGAACACGCAGTTTTGAACTAGGCATTCAACTCGCAATCTTTCAATTTCGAGCGGAAAGTTGTCAACGGTGTGTCTTGGGACTATAAACCTTCTTATGCGGTATAAAGCGTGAAGCTAAAATAAATAATAAGTTTAATTTAATTATTCTCATTTATATAAATTTTAAGGACACTTACAAATACACAAATTAAAGCAAACACAACATTACTCATAATTTAAAAGTATTCACGACGATTTCAGTAAACGACAAGAGGCTTTTTAAGTTAATTTACAACTAAAGTTTACAAGTCGACATCTAAATTCCAACGGAGGGCATCCAGCAAAATTGTTCCAACTTCGCCCATTACCTTACCGAGATAAGTAGCCGTCACTTCATAAATATGAAATAATCATCAACTGCTAACTCCGGTACACTTAGGTAAACGCTTCAGAAAAATAAATGACACTTTCATTGTATAGCTAATGATGTAAAAGCATTTTTGCCTATACACCAAATATTTAGATAAAATTTAAACAATATTTTATATAAAAAGCAGTTTCACACTTTATCGTACCACCAACGTAGTAAGAAAGGAAAATATAATGTCAATACTCAGTTCGTCACATTTAAGTCGTGGAACTCAACGCCACGAAAGTGATTTAATATTCAATTTCACGCGTAGTAATAGAACACAGAACAAACGGCGTCTATAGTCAGACATTGTCCACATCATACCCCTGACCTGACCCCTAAAGATGATATGTTTATGATTAATCTACTTATATAAGTAGATTAAAAATTAATTCACATTTTATTTTTTTATATTCACCCAGTATGTAATTTGAGCTTATTATAAAGTATTATATTCTAAATTCAGCACTCAGCAGCAAAATGTTAATCCCATGAGGCTACTATCGGTACAAGATAAACTTTCTCCAGTGACGCAATTAGTTTAATTGGAAGCCTAACATTCTAGTTGTGGGTTCGATTCTCAGCCGGGGAAAAGACAAAAAGTGGCGTTAGGTTCATCATTCCAAGCCTAATATGTCGATTATCAAACGAAAAGCAGTTAACGGTGTGTCTTGACACTAGTTTGTCTCTGATACCCTGCTAGGTGGATAAAGCGTGAAGATTACTTATTTCTTCCTTTACGTGAGTTTAACTTAAAAATAATACTGCCTTTATAAGATTCCCATATCTACTCATATATGTGCATACATATCGGATATCTATAACGTCTCCTGCATATTTTCACACACGATTGCTCATCTTTATGATAGTCTTGTCGACTTGATAGGAAAATATATTTTGCATCAAATAAATATATATTATTGTATATATTTTTATGTATAAGTAATATTTTTATTACTTTATTTATCACTATACATTAACTAGGCAGTCAACTTTTCTTAATATATTTAAACAACGTTTGGAGATATACTACTTTACGTTAAAGTGTAACTTATATTTCTTTATTTATAATTATCGTACAGTTTATTATTTATGTATGTAGGTTTATATGTATATGTATTTTTGTATGTATGTATATCCGCATCTTCTTCTTCTTGGCATTTGTCCCAACCCTAGCTAGGGTCTGCCTTCCCACTTAACTTACTTCACTGTGCATGGTTTTTTGCAGCCTCAGTGGTAAGTTCCACTGGTTCTCATATCCTGTTTCATAACATCGCTTCCTTGGGCATCCGATGTCTTACACCAGAAACTGATTTATCAAGGCATATTCTTCCAACGTTGTTCTCAGGCCTGCGCGCAACGTGTCCGTACCATCTCAAACGACGCTCTTGGAACTTATCCACTACGCCACAGACCCTAAGACTACATCGTTACGTATGCGGTCAGCTCGCGATACGTATAACATCTATCTTAGCATCTTCATTTCCGTGACATGAAGCTTCTGAGTGTGCCGAGAAAGTGATGGTCACCATTCGCTATCATTTAAAAGAACCGGTCGGACTATGATCTTGTATATCAGCGCCTTGAGCTTGGGTTGAATTCTGCGTTCACAGATCACACCCGTGACCTCACGCCATTCCACCCAAGCAGCGCTAATACGGGGATGGACATCGTGATCGATGCCCACAGACTCATGCACAATGGATCCAAGGTACCAGAACTTCTCCGACTTAACGGCTGGTTCAGGACCTATATGGATGGTGCTAGAGTCCCAGCTCCCGCAATCCATGTACTCAGTCTTCGCCATATTTAGTTTAAGACCATCCTTCTCAAGCATACCCTTCCTGAGGTTCACTCTCCGTCCCAGCTCTAATCGGCCCTCGTCAATAAGCGCTATTTCATCAGCCATGGAGGCTGGTCTTGGATATAAGCCGAGACAGTATCTAACACTACATTGAAAAAGAACGGGCTGAGAGCCCTCGGCGTAGCTTGAGGTTGATCATGCGCTCAAAGAGCTTCATGGTGTGACTCATAATCTTAATGCCCCTATAACTATCACAATTTTGAACACTGCCCCTGGTTTTGTAAATAAGGGTTATAAATCTGTACCGCCACTGACGTGGCATTATTCCAGTGTCCAAGATATGATTAAAATGGTACATACCAAGAGAGCCCAATAATTTTGGCGTTTCAATCAGAATATTGTCAAGTCCCACCGCTTTCCGATTCTTCATGTATTGAAGATAATCCTGAGTTTCATAAAGTGTTATTGGGGGAATAAGTCTAAGATTAGAAGGAAGTCAAGTTGCAAGATTCCATGGGTGCTGAGTGTTCTGCATCTCCTTGAAGTGGCACCTCCATTTCTCCTTCACAAAGGTACGATTATAAAGCAGCGTGCCCTGGGAATTTTTGAGACGCATAGACACTTTGCAATATCTTGTCTTTATCCTGAGTAGGTTTCAATTTGTAAATGAGCTTTTGCCCCTCCGAAGTTTCAAGTTTATTAGTGTGGTGGTGATTACTTTATTTACTGGCACCTTGTCTTCGGGAGAATTGGTAGTCTACCACTCCTTGATAAATCATTATCAAGTAACCAATGAAAGGGTAAGGGATCACTTTTAGTGATAAGACCGCCGATAAGATGTTTATTTATATGCTATTTGCAATAAAGAGTTTTAATATTATTATATTATCTGGTTTACTTAGTGGTACGGTTAACTAGGAGTAAGCAAAAAGAATGATTTGATAATTTTAGGGTTATACCTTCGACTTAATCGACGGTTAATTTCTTAACACATGTGTCGATTATCGAAGAGGTCATTTTATAATTTGCGTAGCTTATTTCTAGCATTATAGACAATGTATAAAAGATAAATTGAGAAGAGTCCCTTCGCATCGAATGTAATCATCAGATATCATTTAATTCCTTATATGCATTAGATAAAATATATTCAATTTAATAAGATCTTTGATATTCGCAATTTTTACACATTTTAAAAGAAACTATTTTAAACGGATTAATCTAGATTTTGGTGTACAAATGGAGTCTACCTGGGAACACGGACTACTGTAAAGTATTCGGACGTTGAGTTTTCAAAAAAAATATTTTCGTGTATCAAAATATACGTGATTATTCTGTTTAAAATATTTTCTATTTTATATAGAATATTTCAATACAAAATATATTTTCCCATACAAATACACGATGTTAAACGAAAAATTGGATTTCGACTTACGTTGACACGTCCAAAGCCACCCAACCATTGGAAATCCAAAGCGTTGGAACAAATTGGTTCTAACGATGTTATATCGGACTAACACCTGTTCTCCAATTGGTATATGGAAGTACTATTTCAAAGTACACATATAATGCAAAAATAAATATTTTGTTTACTTAGCGTTGAAATCGTTTTTAATTATATATAAGTATGTTTTTTTTTACAATTATTAAAGTCATCATAGTGTATTCGGATAGGATCTGACTGTAAATATTGTGGATTCGATTCTCAATCAGGGAACACAACATAAAATGCAATATCCTAATTTTGGGCGGAAAACAGTCAAAGGAGTGTCTTGTCACTAGATTATCACAGAATATTCTGGCTGTGTGAGATAAATCATGAGGGAGTAAAAAATATATTTTCTTTTGTAACAATAGAGTATTCATTTACATATTATAAAGCTTAAACAGTAAGATAATAAGAGGTTATTAGGTTAATTTCGAGCTAAAATTCGATAAAAAATTCAAATTTAAATAAAAGACAATTACAGTGATTCCTTTTTGCTAAAACTTAGATGTTTTAAATTTAAATTTCAAGTAAAACCCAATCCCAATCAAGGTTAAGCAAAGCCGAAGAAATTGTGTTATAATGAAAACTTTGTTAATATTTGTATGAAGACCGGAAACATAGAACAAAGTTAATAGACTAATTTTTAGCTTCACGCTTCATTCCCGCATAGCAGGGTGACAGGATGTACCTAATATTAAGACACTCCATACTCCGCTTTCCACCGAATTCGAGACATTGTGTGTTGATGTGTATTAAACTGTCTGATTAGTAATAAAAATATAATATAAAGTAATATATATGCAGTATACTGTATATAATTATACCTTACAAAATTTCGATACATGAATGTAAAAAATCCAATTTACAATTTAACGTTATCTGTAATTTAAGAAAAACAAAATACGAGATGTTCGTAAAATTCTTGAGGGTAAAAAGTAACATTGATACTTTAATCTTTATAGGATAAAAGAAGTAGGCTAGGAGTAATATCCAATTACCTACATCTCATCCTGCGCTAGTATATTGCGAGCTCCTTTCCTTTCTTTTTTGTATTTAAATCTTATTATTTCATATTTTATACGTTATTTTGTGTGGAAATAATTGTTAAATGGATATTATTAATCGCTTATAAAATATCTATTAGGAAAGTAATGTTTGTAGTACTCTTAAAATCAATCTGAAATTAGACTGGATTCATTAAGTATTTTACTTATTTCATAATAAATACAGGAATATACAATATATGAAGAAGATTCATGGTTAACCCGCATAGCGAGTCAAAGACAACCGAATGTCAAGACACTTCGTTGACTGCTTTCCGCTTATAATTGAGACTTTGCGTATTGAATAGCGAACTCAACAACGCGCTTTGTGTTACCAGAGTGGAGATGTGATAAATAAATTTTAATTATTTTTTTCCTTCGCGTGAGATTCGAACTTACCACCGCGTTTACAATAAGTCAATGTCTTACTGCGCCACGGTGGCCGATACAATGTTTGTGTATTCATTTTGTGTATGGATGATATATATATATATATATATATATATATAACGTATAAAATTATAATATAACGTATAATATATAACGTATAAAAAGACGTATAAAATTTTTTTTAACGCAGCGGGATTCGAACCCGCGCCTCTTGGATACCGTCCAAGCGCTCTGACCGCTAAGCCATGCGTTCTACTACCAGCTGCGTCAAAATTCTTATACGTTTTGTTACAACTTATTTATGTTGTTAGCATCTCTGTAGAGAGATTTTTACAAATTTCTACTACTTAAAGATTATTAAGAAATAATCGTTTTTAACAAGAGAGATTGCTATTTTATTTTAATATTTACTATTTTTAAAGAGTTATTCCACACTTAGGATTAGAAAACATTTTTGATTTTTTTTGTTTATAGTTTACAATTATGGTTTAAATAAAAATATATGTAATATTTTTATTTAAACCAAAATTGTAAACTATAAACGTATATGCTATTAAAACATTTTGCATTATTTAAGCATGCGTATGTGAATACATAACCAAATATTTAGCAGAGGTTTTATAAGGATCGTCTTATGTAATATGATCTACAAAAGTCAGAAACTTTGCGAGCACATTTGTATAATTAATATGATATCTCACAAACTTTGGTACTCCTGCTCCACCCTGAGGTTGTTTTTCAAAAATGTTAATCATTTACAACGATTCGCGAGGCCGTCCCGACTCTGAGACGATATGATTGCATAGGACGGTTGGTGTTTTCAACTTGTTTTCTAGTGGAACACATGTACTAACATGAATTCTAATGAATGCTGGCTACTTCGTTTCCTTGACACTTGCTATAATTTTGTCGAATATAATTTAATTGCAATTACTTTCTATAGAACGGATTGTTAAGACGATTGAAATAAAACAAACACATGGAAGTATTAAGAAAAATTTGCCAAAATAAAATTTTTACTTAAATCTGTTAAGCTTTTTCCGAGATTAGAGTGAACAAACAAACAAATAGAAAAAAATAAAAACATCTATTTTGGGTTTCATTACATTGATGAATCCACCAATATATATTTTTTCCACCAATATATATTGTGTTTCTTATAATTGTACCTTTCATGTACAGACATCGATCAGTTACATTTTTATTATACGTATAGATTAAAGGCATTAATGTAAAACATATTGGGCGTCCATGTAAAGTGTTACTATTCTAATGTTACACGGTACATCTGAATAATTTTCGCTAAAGAGATATACTTCATAGAGATTTTTTCACGGGGTAAAAGTAAAGTTCGTTACTTACGCGCTGTATTCAACGACAGACGGAAAGAAGTAAATGGCAAATGACTTGTCAATACAACCTCCCAGTTTTCCATAAGGTACAGGAGATGTGTCAAAATAAAATTTTATCACTCATACATACGTTATTTAACATTCATTTCCTTCAGCTTGTGGGGTAGGTAATACTTTTATAAGTTGTACAAACTCCATCGAAATATATACAGCTATTTCTAAAACTTGGTTATATTGACACAAAATATACATACATGTTCGTTATTAGTTTCTCCATTTTTAAGACTAAATGAGTAGTCAGAGTGAAACCAGTTTAAAAACATCCGAGTTATAAGTGAATCTTAACTCAGCATTTTGTGACACCAGAATGGTAATATAAAAAATAAAATATATTTAAAAATTACACTGAGTGGGAACCAAATCGACAACCATTTCGCTTACAGTATGACGTTGCCCACTAAATCACCTTTTCCATACGTAGTATACATAGTTTATACTCCGATATATTAGAAATATAATTAATTACATTTAAATCGTATATTTTCAATTTGCTATAGAAACATACGCTATTCGTCGAATATAAAACGTTTCGTACACAGATTAGCCTTGTTAGTTTGCAAACAAATATCGAGATAACGATGGCTTTAATCCAAAAGTCTTGTATTTGGAAACAATTTGCAAAGGATCAGATAATTAGAAAGCAATCTAATAGCAATCTACTGCTACTGTATTCGCATAGAATTGTATTCTGTAGCAATATGTTATTTGTCTGTGTGCAAAATTTTCAATTAAATTTAAAGAAGTTAAGTTATTGCATACACACACACACAGTTATATATATATATATATATATATATATATATATATATATATATATATATATATATATATACTGTTTTCCAATAATTAATTAAATATAATTTTCATTACTTAAAATCAATACGAGGCGAACACAATAAAATCTGAATATTTTTATGTAAGACCTAATAAATAGTAGAGCGCGGCCATTAAATATTAAATAACTTTTCCCCTCAGCCAAGTTTCACAAAGACCCTCTAATATAATTATGAGCTAAACTTTTAACGAAATGAACTAAAATTAGAGGTTTCCTAACAGTTTTATGTAAAATATTGCATTGTGTAACATGCTAATACGAAAAATATCATAATTTTAAAAATGTCATAATTTGCCTTTTGTATTTTGAAAAAAATATTTTTTTGTGCTTATTTTTCTTTAATCTATACTAATATTATAAAGAGGTAAAGTTTGTGTGTTTGTAAATTGTAAGGGGTAATATCGGGATCTACTGAACCGATTTTAAAAATTCTTTCACCGATAGAAACCTACATTATTGCTGATTGTCATAGGCTATATAAAAAATCAAAATCTGGTGATGGGATACTGGAAACGAGGGAACTCCTTAAATTTTATAGGCACACCTACAGTGATTTCGGTTTTTTCAAAGAATCTTGGTCATTTTCTCACGAAAAATAACATTTGATGAAGTGGAACTGTTGATGAAGACCAGAAATTGTCATGAGAACTTAATAATAAGTAACTGTTTTACTGGTTTGGTTCTATTTCTTTAACATAGTCGCTAAGCAATTGATGTTAGTCAACATGCATATGATGAAGTCTAGCTGATGATGGAGTAGCAGAACAACTCCTCAACAATTAACGGCCTTGCATCGGGATATGGAAAATTCCCTGTCAAACAATATAAGTCTATTGATACGGTGTGTAACATTCTTTATACCCTTCTGGCTTACTTCCTCACGAACTTGTGTTAAGTGAGCTTGTGTTGTGCTGAGCCCCCCCAACATGTGTAATGGGACAAGGCTGCTTACAAAATAGTTATGGACAATATAATCGTGGCGACGATTCTCACGGGGCCAGCCGTGGGACAACTGGCTTATATTCCGCGGATACCCATGATTCCCACTCATTCCCAACAAGTCCCAAGGTCAAACATTCTCTCTGGTGGGCATTGACCTGAGAAAGCCGTGTTTTTCCCATGGACAGTTATATGCTGGCTTATCTCGGGTTGGATCTCCTGATAGACAATATATTTTACTACCAAATGGTAACATTACATCCAATACAGTTTAAAGAGAAGTTTTGAACAATTAAAATTACCATAACCAGACTAATTTTTCCCGTGACTTGATACTCATGGAATTCGTTTATTGCAAATCCCGCAGAAAAGGTGTTCTTTTTCTTTCGGATAGAGTTACTTTCGAATTTTGTATTAGCATGCAAATACAAACTATACCTACGTATATCTCACCTTTTGGCAGTTAGAAATTAATACATAACACTCTGTACTAAATAAGGATTGTTAACGATATGCCCAACGAAGTGGGCACGGGTCAGCTAATGTTGTATGCAATACAAAGTACCTATCTTATTTTTGCCATATTTTAGATTCCTCGGAGTAGATACTTATATGTTTTACAAAAAATCCGTAGACTGTTCGTTAGAATCTTACAATTTTTTTCTTTTAATATAATTTATATAATATATTGTAAGGTGTAAAATGTGCATATAATATTTCTAATTATCTCTAAATCTATGATATAAATTTAATTTAGTTATTATAAAAATGTTGATGTTTCGATTCCCCCTAAGGGGGAATGGTTATAAATAAATAATTTTCATTTTCATTTAGTTCCGCCACTCAACACTTACAATGTCTCTAAATCGACGGAAAGTATAGTACAGAGTGTCTTGTTAATAGGTACTTCCTGCCTACCCTGCTACACGGATAAAAGCGGGATACTAAAAAAAATCTTTATTTGGAGAAGACAGTCTTGAAATGAATTTTAGGTTCCCTAATTTATTTCTAATAATTATTTATGAAAGAACTTTAAATCCTATAAAGACGCTTATGTTGCGCTATAATAATAGTAGTATTCCATAGTAATATGGTGTCACGTCGTGTTGCGCTACGTACGTGCCACTCTGTCAACGTGACGAAAAAAAATATTTGGATATTTTGATATCCATAAACATTTAGTGAATACTTTACCTAAGTATATATAAATAAACATTTTTTTTATATTATACTTTTAGTTTTAATTATATACAAAAGAAGAACGAAATATTTTGCCAGTCTTTTCTTTTAGTAAAGTCAAATTTATTGGTAATTCTTTAAATATGTTTATTTAATATTCTTTCATATTTGTTCTCGTCATTTTGTTGGCTCGAGTAGGCACGCCACTCACTTGTTGGAGCAGGCTGTCGAGGATATCGCACCAATTTTGCCTCCATGACCTGCCCAGCTGGCTCCCGTCACTGAGGTCTACGGAAGGATCAGGGTGTAGTTGAGTTCTTGGCTGGTAGAGGAGAAGCACCGTGAGGTTTTAGCGAGTTTTCATAACAAATTTCCTTACGTAAAAAAACATAAAATTCCTAGTATATTACTTTAAGCTACGATATCTTAAAACATTCTAGGCACATAACAAGAAAGTATAAGAAAATATCAAAAAGTATTTTACAATTGAAGTCAGTAAAACTATATGTCTGAACTAATTCATGCGGTAAAACATTTTAAAGAACGGAACCAAAGTGAAATGGAGCACGACGCCGATATAACGAATGCGGATGACAAACTTTTAACTCAACATCGCAGTCTATTTGCGGTTTTACGATGTTTACAGTCAATATATATGATTGTAAAGCCAAGTGTTAAGTGTTCTTTTTTTAGTCTCACGCTTTACGCAGGGTAGACAGGAAATACCTAGTGTCAGGATACTCCGTGATCCCCTTTCCGACGAATTCGAAACATTGCGTGTTGAGTGGTGGAATTCAACGCCGCGCTTTCTCAAACCAGAGCCAGGAAATGAGAATAATTTAAATATACCAACTCCCCGAATGGAAATCGAACCCACAATCGATCGCATTTACAGTCAGACACTGTCCCACTGGGCCATGTCCGCCTTCAAAATCGGTTAAGTAAACAGAAATTTTGGAAATAAATTATTTTTCTATGAAGTCCAATCACACGAATAAACAAATTTATCTGCTCTAATTTGTCTATTATAAAATTATAATAGAATAAACAAATTTATCTGCTCTAATTTGTCTATTTGTTTGTATTATAGAGATCGCTATATATCAATACTTCACACATATCAAATTTACACCTTTTCTAGCTTAGACTTAGAACTTAGAATGAAAATAATGATAGTCATTTCCTCGGTTGAGATTTCATTTTAAGAGGGAAAGAAAAAGCACAATTTTTCACTGGGTTACTATTACTATTAAGGTGGTTTGAAATAATAAATTCTTTGTAACACATCGTGATGTTTTATATTTTATCTTAATATAATTGACTTGAAGTACAAAATGTAAATGAACAATTTCAGCATTGATATAGTAAATTTTAATTAAACCTACATTTCATTGAACATATTAATTAGTTGTTCATTTGACAAATTAATCTAAAATAATTAACTAGTATTACTAAATAGGTCATTGCTAAAATTGCAATTAACGATTCGTGGGCAATAAATTATTAGATTGCTTTTGATGATTAAAATTTTGAAATGAAAATTGTGTATTTTAAAATACTTGAAGTAGCGATTCATGCAAATTTATAATTGAAAACTCAATAAATAGTTTTGATTCCATATACATAGACAACATAAATCATAATTTAAAATCTATTATAATCTTAATATAAACAAGCAAGCGTAATAAGTATATTTACAACATCAATATAACAGATAATTAATAATGGATAATTTCTGAATGTACCGAGTATCATGGTATGTTATCTGTTGATCAAAGGAATTATAGATCGATTGGAATTCTCTGTTAGTGACGGAACTGATCAACCAGGCTATGTTTTCTCTTATTATTTTTTTCCACCATGGCTAATTATAAATATGTAATTATAGCACATTTACATATATACCATGTTAATATTTACTATTTTTAAAGTGTTACTTCACACTTAGGTTTAAAAAACATTTTTGAAAAAATGTATAAAATTTTTAACGCAGCGGGATTCGAACCCGCGCCTCTTGGATACTGCGTTACCGGATACATGCGTTCTTTTACTTTTTTTAAAAATATTTTCTAATCCTAAGTGTGGAATAACTCTCTTGTTAAACGATTATTTCCTAATAATCTTTAAGTATCAGAAATTGGTAAAAATCTCTTTACAGAGATGTTAACAACATAAATAAGTTGTAAAAAACGTATAAGGATTGTGACGCAGCTGGTAGTTGAACGCATGGCTTAGCGGTCAGAGCGCTTGGACGGTATTCAAGAGGCGCGGGTTTAAATCTCGCTTCGTTCAAATGTTTTTACGTTTTTTCAAAAATATATCATGTTTTAACAATAACATAATTATACGGTAATAACCTTGTTAATCACTCTAAAAATAAGATTTTATTCATATTCAAGAATATTAAAATATTTTTTTAGTCAGATTTTAAATAATAAAAGTTTACGTGGCTTATAAAGTATTAAGCAACTTTACGTCTCAGCTAACTTTGACAAACACCGCCTTTATAAAATTATGAACGTGAACTCTTAAGACTATAAATCGGAGATTTTGTAAAAAGTAAGCGCCTCTTGAAAATTTATTAACTACACAATTTTGCATATTTTAAAAGTGTATACATACATTAAGTCAACCAGAGTAAGATAAATGTATTACTCGAGTTGTTTGTTGACAGCCTTGAAGGATCAAGGCCGTCAACAACCTTAGAACCTTATTTATTTTTAGTTTTACGCTTTCGCCCCGCATAGCAGGGTATTTCGCTTTCCACTAAATTCCAGATATTGGGTGTTGAGTAGCCGAAGTCTACGACGCGCTTTTTCTAATACTGGAACGAGAAATGAAAATTGTTTAAATTCTACCTAGAGAAAATCGAACTCACAGCCAATCGCGTTTACAGTCAGGCCTCAAGAACCTTATGAAGATTAATATAGTGTTAATATTGGTTAAATTCATTTATTTATTTACTAATAAATAACAATAATTTGAACTAGAGCACTAATTAGTACTTATACATTAGTACTAGTCGACAAAATTAGATATTTATCCACTACATCAAGGGTATCGCCCTAAAAACGGCCCGACAAATAAGAGCACAATAATTTGTGTTCTTATTTGATTTTAGTGTTGTCCAAGCATAGCTAAATTATTAAACAATTAAATATAAATATTTCATCGTTTAGCCACACAAACTACCAACAAATCATGGAATGTTGGTTGATCTGGACTAAGAAATGCGTAGAGTGGCTTAAAAATTAAATTGTCAATATATTGTCAACTACGTGACTTTTATGTTCTATTCTTAAACACATCATTTAAAATATTTGGAAGAAAAAAATACTAATACAATTTTAAAGCTAATATCAATATAAGACGGTTAAATTTTTTGTGTCCAGTGGGTAATAAGATGATCATGCCAAATTGAAAAAGTGGAATAAGGTTGAGTGTCATTAAAAAATATTTTATGTCATAAGTGTGTTTGTAATAATGGTTTGGATATCTGTTTACATTTTACTATTATTAACTGGTGCCACTTTTTTCTATCTAGTGGACAGTTGATCTAAGTCCACAATCAAAATGCTCAAGGAAGCACTAGTACACTCGCACTCAAATTACTTAAATACATATTATTAACTAAAATGTGTAGTAAATTCAATGTTTTTATGTTATTCTCAAATTGAAACAAAGTAATATTATGAATAGATTGATAGTCTAAATTTTTATATTAAAAAAAATACATTTTTGCAAATCCGTCATAGTCCGTGGTCACATAATGGTTATATATTTGCAGTATATAACCATCATGTGTGTACTAGTTTACAGTATAACTCGAAAAAACAAATTTATACTTTACTACTACATTAATAGTACACATATTTAGATTATCCAAACATACACCGTTATTTAAAATACACATTCAGAGTAAAGAGTTACAATAATAGAATATTTCCTTAGCTTATTTGTAAAATGGCAAATAGTTAGGTGCAACGAGGTACAGAAAGTGGAACATAGAATAAACTGTACCAGAAAATAGCTGCTGCTGATAATGATCTATAGACTTAGAGTGCACAGATCTATGGTGTTAAAGGCTGTGTATATAATGTATGTAATATGTTCTATTAACGGCTCGTGAGTCAAACAATTACTTCTTTTTTTTTAACTTCATGCGTTTATCCCGCAGAGCAGAGTAGACAGAAAGTATCTAGTGTCAAGACACTCCGTACTTCACCTTCAACCGATTTCGAGACATTGGTGCTGAGTGGTGGAGCTCAGCGCCGCACTTTGTCTTTTACCAGAGCGAGGAAGTGAAAATAATTAAAATATAATCACAACCGACTGGTCGTGGCGCAGTGGGCCAGTGTCTGACTGTAAACGCGATCAGTTGTGAATTCGATCTCCACTCGGAGAGTGATTATATTTAAATTATTTTCACTTACTCGCTATGGTGAAAGACAAAGTACAGCATTGAGTTCCACCACTCAACACACGATGTCTCGAATTCTATGGAAAGCGAAGTACCTCTTTTTTTGTTTATAGGATATATGAAGACAATTAGTAGTAACAGAGATGACTCATTGGCCCAATTTTAATAATTTGTTTCCTATTGGCAATTATTGATTATTTCTTAATTAAAACTATTATTCGACTTGCTGTACGTAGCGGTTAACATAATTTCGTGAAAAAATAATGCGATGTTAAGTTCTATCACTTTGCGCAATTCCTTTATTTTATTATAGATAGAAAAAGTTTTTGTTAAAGAAAATAATTTATATTAAGCTAACTAATTAGTAGTTAGCTATAATTAAGTTAGCCAAATAAGCGAATATTTTCATGATATAAAAAACTCTTTTACTTCACGTTCTACACTGTCCAAACTATTGCCCCGTTTTTTATTAGGGTTGCCCTTCAATGTAACCTAAGTATAGTGTTTTGTAGATATTCATAAAAGCCTTTTGTGTTATAGCCCGAACCCTAGACACTCAATGTTCGCACATACTTTATAATATACCCTACTCATTCGTGGACACAACGATCACTTAACAAAATGTTTTATCTCAATATATTATTATGTTTTTTCTATATATTTGTGGCTGATAATATAAATTTCCATATTTATTATATATTGTATTTCACATGTGAGATTTGAACCCATTACTCTTATAATAAATGCGTGTATTACACTAAATACGACCAATACATATTTAGTCCTAACATCAAACATTTCTACAAATATAACGTATTTTCTGAAAAATGTGAACAACATTTTTATTGGGAAGCTGTCACTCATTCAGTCTCTCGGGACGAGGAATCCGGCCTTGTGGATCCGATACGAATCCGCGTAATCCTCTGTCATGTCAAGTTAATTGTTACTGTGTTACAATGAATTTGTGTGTACCTTATACAATTTGTTTCAAATATTTTACCTTCATATTGTTTTACTTGAAAAGCTATTTTTTATGTTATGTTATAAATAAATTTAATCATTTATTAAAAATAACTATTTTATAAGAATAAATAACTCATTAACATAATATATATAACTATATTGTGGCCGGTCGTGGTGCAGTGGGACAGCGTCTGACTGTAAACGCGACCGGTTATGGGTTCGATTTTCACTCGAAGAAATGATTTTACTTGTATTATTTTAATTTTGACGCCCTGGTTAGACTATGCGTGATTTGAGTTCTGTCATTCACCACCTCATGAAACTAGCTACTTCCTGTCTACCCTACTATTGGGGATAAAAGCATGAAGCTAAAAAAATGTTATAAAATATATATAGAGCTGGACCTCCACGACAAATAAAAATATCCAAACATAATCTATGTGAGCTTTTTTACGCCAAAATATCCGATTTTACATTTTAACCCACTAGACTTGCAAAATAAAAAAAAAAACATTTCATTCTATAGCATATCGATATATTAATTCCAAAAATGTTTTTAAACATGTACGGGCCTGTTTATTGGACATATTATATTCGCCGTATCAAATTCATAACTATAATATTATATAAACAACATTCATACAAGATTTTAAATTTAAGCTCAATTTGCGATTTTCACATTATTACAGTTTCAGTACAGATCAATATTTATGAATATGCAAATATTTAGTTTTCAATATTCGAACTTTTAAATTTTAAGCTATATCGTTTTGTGAAAGCTTACATGCCAGCTCTTTAAGAGTTAACTGTACTTGGCACCAGAATATTATGCAATGCGGTTGTATCATCACTTAAGCGAGCTTTTTGTTAAATAAGGCTTCGTTCTCTTGTTCACAATATGCAAATGAATGATTCCAAATGATTATTATTTAAATCTGCCTAATATTGTTAATGAATATCGTATTGTAAACGCGAGCTCCGTAAGCCATTTCAGCTATAAGTAATTAAACTGCTTTGAAATATGATTTAATTAGATAATTTTGTGGTAATTCGTGTACATTGAGCAATGTTCATATTTTTATTGATTTAATTTTAATTATATGGTAAATAATTAAGATTAAAGCAGTGGCACAGTGGGAATTCGTCTGACTTTAAACGGTTATAGGTTTGATTCCTACTCAAGGGGGTTATTATATGTAAATAATTTACATTTTCTCGCTCTGGTAAGACAAATTGGTGATAAGTTCCACCACTCAACACGCAATGTCTCGAATTAAACGAAAAGCCGAGTACGTAGTTTCTTGACAGCTACAGGATATAAGGGTGAAACTAAATAAAATAGTAAATATGTAATTATATATTTACTATTTTTAAAGTGTTATTCCACACTTAGGATTAGAAAACATTTTTTTGAAAAAACGTATAAAAAATTGAACGCAGCGTGAGCGGGGTGCCAAGAGGCGCGGGTTCAAATCCCGCTGCGTTCAAATTTTTATACGTTTTTTAAAAAATGTTACGTAATTATATATTAATATAATATAATAATATTGAATTCAACTTAAATGCTAACTAACATAACTTTTACTTGAATGCTAAAACAGTCTAAACTCTTGTCCACAGTATAATTTGGATTGCGTTGAAATGTCAATGTGTTATCAAATGCAGGAAATATTTCGCAAATTCTATTTCATGAGAGATTGCATCGCTCGCTCGTTGTGACATTAATTTTATACACTTCCTGCTTATATCTAATGTATGTAGATAGATATTATGCTTGACGCCCGTATCTCGTTCAACGAAAATTTTTGCGTTTATTTACATTCTTATATACTGGTTTATTAAGGCATAACTCAGTTTCGCTTTAAAGTACTTGAAGTCATTTAAATAAGCGAGAATTTTAGAGCGTAGTGTGTTAGTACTAGATTACCTTGTCTTGACAAGTAACTTTTTTTACTATTTTTTTAGCTTCACGCTTTTATCCCAGATAGCAGAGTAGACAGAAAGTACCTAGTGTCAAGACACCCCGTACTCAGCTTTTCACCGAATTCGACACATTGCGTGTTGAGTGGTGGAACTCAACGCCGCACTTTGTTTTTTACCAGAGGGAGGAAGTGAAAATAATTTATATATAAACACTCCGCCGAGTGGAGATCGAACTCACGACCGATCTCGTTAACAGTCAGATGCTGTCCCACTACGCCACGACCGGACTCTACGATTTTAATGTTTTTTTTTATAACTTATATATATAATATAAAAAAATGAATGCAATAGGATTCTTACCCACGCTCCTCGTTTCGCATGGTTTCTAAAGGGCATAAATTTAAGTCCAATTATTTTTTAAATTATATTGTTTTTTTTAAATATCCGCTACAAGAAAAGGGTTTTTTTAATAAAAAACTATATAAAATTTGTTTATATATCATATTCAAAATAGTGCTGTCATGTTTCAATGACAATTACTGCAACTTATTACGGACTCATATTTGACGAAGAAGTGTAAAATATATGTGAATATAGTATAAGACCACTACAGTTTTTTTCACTCAACGTGCAATGTATCAACTTGTGGTGCATAAACGGAGTGTCTTCACACTAAGAACTTTGACCTTTACACATTTTAAATGAAACGGATTAACCGCGTATATTTCGGCATTCGAAAATACATATTTGTACATATATAGTATAGAGGACTGACATTTTACATGTAACCCCGGACTATTATAAAGTGTTCGAAACGCCAGTAATTTAAAACTATATTTTCGAATACCAAATTATACGCGATTAATCTCTTTAAAATAGTTTTATTTAAATTATTTCTTTGCTCATATTACAAAATGAGTTAAATGTGAGAGATATAAAAACTGAATTAAACTGTTACACGTAGTACGTACACGTGTTCTGAAACGCTGAACGTGTAAAAATCGGAGTGGCAATTTAACTCTCGGCTAATTCCGTGTGACGGTCATTCTGTACCCAGAGATGCGTGAATTTCAAATTAAACTTGATATGTTTGCTTTTAACATCTTTCTGTGGTATATTGATATTTTTTTTTATTTAAAAGGTAGAGCTAGGTAGAGCTTAATTTTGTGTGTATAAATTTTATGTTCGTTAGATTATATTGCGTATGTACCAAGGGGCTAATCTTAACGACGCTCTTTGTCTTACCATAACGGAGAAAGGTAAATAGTTTAAATATAATCATTTGTGAGAAATTCATAAAAGTTTTTAAAGGCACAAAAACAATTTCTAATCCTAAATCTGGGATTAAACTTTAAAAATAGGATAACCATTCCAGCGTGGGAATCGAATCTACAACTAATTACGCTGGTACTCAGATGTTGCTTCAGTTCGCCATGATAACCTCAGTAATTTGTTTTTTTTAAATGGCATGTTTGGATTATTTTTCATAGTATTAGTTTGAGTTTGACTCGGAGGAAAGTTTATAATATATGAGTGTACACTTGGGTAATGCTGTTCAGATTATGCTCTAAGCCGTTCCCTCTATAACGCCAAGAATAGCAGCACTTGGAATGTTAAAGAGTGTTATTCATTAATAATATGTACCAAAATGGTTGTTAGTACACAATTTTCTATTTATATTCACAAAACTTAAGAATACATTTGGATTCCAACACCCATTCCGCTATGTCTCAGGTGAAAAGGGTTACGGTATACGAAAAAACTTTTTTTTTGTATAAAACGTGAATTCTAATTTTTGGCTAATTCTCGATGTGTGTCATATCGAGTTCAGACTCGCGTGAAATCACAATTAACATATAAATGCCCAGTCGACCCGACGTAGTCCCTTTTAGCGAAATTACAAAAGACAAGGTGACGAGGGCCTGCTATACGTGGTCTAAATTATGCTGCGAAACTGCGTTACTTTGATTGGAGTACCTTTTAGTACATGCTGTTATTTCAAATGACGATTGCTTGGTGTCGACGACGATATATATATATAGAGTTATATATATATATATATATATATATATATATATATATATTTATATATTTATATATATATATATATATATATATATATATATATATATATATATATATATATATATATATAAATTTTAAATATATTCATTGTTCTGAGTGAGAACCACGATTACAATCCACCAGCTGTCCCACCGTGCTACGGTGGTAGCCTTTAATGTTTTGATTGCTTTTTTTTAAATAATCATTCCCTTGAGTAGGCTAGATTTAAAAATGTCGCGTCTACATTCAGACGCTGCCCCACTTTAGTACGATATCCCATAAAACTTATATTACCTACACAAATAA
Source organism: Dryadula phaetusa (assembly GCA_032432895.1). NCBI lineage: Eukaryota > Metazoa > Arthropoda > Insecta > Lepidoptera > Nymphalidae > Dryadula > Dryadula phaetusa. The sequence continues at coordinate 5,597,334 of JAOYRS010000038.1, forward strand.
CAATTATCAAATTACATTTTTTCATTTAATAACCACCTTTTATTTTATCTTATTTTATTTTACCTTAAAAAATATATTATGTATTTTTTTAGCTTCACGCCTTATGCCAAATAGTTACCCTAATTGCAGATTACAGAAAAATCCTCATGCTACAGACACGGTGACAGCGTCTCACTGTAGACACGACCGGTTTTGGCTTCGATTTCCATTAGGGGAGTGATTATAATTAATTTTTTTTCATTTCCTTGTTCGGTCAGACAAAGCTCGTCGTTGAATTCCGTTACTTTAGCACATAATATCTCGAATTTGGTGGAAAGTGGAGTACGTAGTGTCTTGATAAAAGGTACGTCATCTCTGCCCTGCTTTACAAGATAGAAGCATGAGGCTAAAAAAAACTTAATATCAAGACACTCCGTTCTCCGCTTTTTGTCTCAGTCGATACGTTACATATATTACTAAAGCGGAAAAAAAATTAATATAATCATTTCCTCGTGTAAGTAACGAACTAACAACCATATATAGTCGAAAGACGTCCTACTAAGCCATAATGGCGTTATTATGTATATATTTAATATATTTTTTGAATAGTTATACTGGCTTAGAAATTAATGTAATGTCAAAGATTATAAGACACAATTAAAATGATCCATGTCATAGTATACTGTTGCTTGATGGGAAGCTGTTTGTTCTGTACAATGGAATTCATTAGCGTGCCCCATAATCGCCATAGATACTCCCATAGCCTGTTAAGCTTATCGGGAATGCTTACCCAAATCAAATAAGTGAAGGGTTTCAACCCTTCAAAGAAATAATTTTGACCTTTGGCTCAGGACGGCTGAGACAATATTTGTATGAACTTTACAAATTAGTTGGAGTAGAATAGTTTATATATATACATACGAGTATATATGCAAATTATATTTAGGTTTTAGTATGGTACTATAATATTTTTGATTTTATTATTTTAATTAACTATTATTGATGATTTTAATTAATTTTATTATAGACTTAGGGAATACCTCTAACTTATTTGCGTGGATTTGTTTATTTATAAGTACTTTTTCATTTATTGCGCGTTTTTTGTTATACAAATTCTTGATATATATTATATTAAACAATTTTTATACAAATTCTTTCATACATATTACTTTAAAATGATATATTTTTACACATTTAAAATGAAACAATATTAAAAACATTAATTGCTTATATTTTGGTATTTGAAAACACATTTGCGGAAACCTGGCGTTTTGAATACAGTAGTCCATGGTCACAGATAGACTGTAAAGTATTCGAAACGTCAGGTTTTTAAAAATCGTAATTAATTGCAATATTCTAATACCAAAACGTACGCGGTTAATCTGTTTGAAATAGTTACGATATTAAGATGTAATTGTTTTTTAATATAATAAAAACCTTTTGATATGCACGGATATCCCTATATTAGAGAAAATTGCCATACATTATCTATAATATGTGCCAATAGAGTAACAAAAGTACAATCTCGTATACAATGGGTTGTAGATTGAGAAGGATTATCGGGAGCTTCGGTTCGATTTGAAATATCCGATTGAAAGCTTCATTTCATTGAAAATTTAACGAATCTTTTAACCTCAATTGTTCCTATCCCTTTTCTAAGCTTGGGAAACCTTTACAGGTATGCTTATTTATTTAAATATTTATCTTTTTTAATATTATATATATATAATAATTTTATATAAGCTTTATAAGGTTTACGTCAAAGCGGTCAAATGAGCGACATTACAAATATATTACCGAATATCGATTGATTACATTAACACAAACTATAATAAACATTTTCTTTAAAAAATATTCATGAGTAGTTAAAAAAAATAAAAATAGAAAATGTACAAAAGAAATACAAAAATAAGGTATTTTAATCTATTTTTTTTATATTTTTTAATTTTTTTTATTATAGATTAGTCAGACAGACTTGATGTCCAGATTCCACTTGCCAGCTACCGCCCTATACATTAGCTAAGCGCCTGATATTCCTTTACCGTATTAGAGAAGCAAATATTTCAAATATAACTCTATTCCCTTATTCTGTTTAAAAAGAAATACCACATTTTATATTAGTTCAGTATTCATACGTTCCTGTACCAATAGTGTTAACAAAACAAATTTCTTAATAAATTACTATTGTGTAATAAATCAACCTAAAATACAAATGACGCTAAGTAGTGAGATAATTAATCCCAAAAAATTGAACACATAAAAAACTTTAAGCAGGTGTTTGTGTTTTGGACGCATCGATCAACTTTTTACTACGGTCTTTGGCTGACGTTAAGAAAAATGGGAGTTCGACATCATCTGTCTTGCAACAAAGTAAAGACGTTCCTAATAGATTTACAAACTTTTTCTTGTATAACAAAATACACAGACACTTTTATTTAGAATTTTTCAAATATAATCTAACAAAAAAGCATAAAATTGAGCAAACAAAAATATTATAAGACTTGGAAAAATACCACTTGGTAAGAAACTATTAAAATTGATTATATATTTTAAATTATCATCTGATATATGCAAAGATTAAAAGACCTTTGATTTTTGCGATTTTTATATATTTTAAATGAAACTATTTTAACCGGATTAACCGTGTGTATTTTAGTATTCGAAAATACATTTAGGACACCTGTCGTTTCGAACACTTTACAGTAGTCCGTGGTCACACGTAGACTGAGGTGGCATTCGTCTGTCAGTTGTCCCTGGATTCTTGCAGAATGAGCTCACAGTATCTTTGTCTCTGGTGTGGTGGATTTGAGACTTTAAATTTTTTATAAGTTCTTTTAACCTCAAGTTTGGTTTGATAAGCCACATATCCTCGCTAGGAAAAGTAGATATATTCCTAGAATGAGCCGCGAGGCTATTGAAATTCAAAAACATTCAAATTTCAATAGAGAAGATGCTTGTAAATTCTCTACCTGAGACCCACTTATAAAAAATTTAGTCTGAAATCCACCACACTAGAGACAAAGACACAGTGAGCTCATTCTGCAAGAATCCAGGGCAGTACGCGAGGCAATTCAGAAACAGATGGTGGTAGTTTGATATATTTTTTTTGTATCAACTGATAGACGAATGCCAACATTTATAATTGATTATAGTGTAATTGTGATTTTTTTTAAAATAAATAACTGTTTATATCTATGCTTACCAAGCTAGATATCAAATAGGATAACAAATAAAATACGTAACGATACCTAACTTATTTTCTAGTTTTATTCTTTCATATTGCCTAGTAGACAGAAATATCCTATTATTGGCTGAATTGAAAACATTGCATGCTGAGTGGCGGAACTCAACGCCGCGCTTTGTCCTGCTAGAATGAAGCTGTAAAAAAATTAAATATAATCATTACCCTTAGTGGGTTTCGAACCCACAACCTATCTCGTTTATTGTCTGACACTGTCCCACTGCGTTACGATATACATATTGCAAATAAGTTTATTAGATACAAACTAGACATATAAATATTGTGGTAACTTTTCTTTTTATGCATCTAAAGAATAAATACCAGTACCGCATTTCAGACTAACATTTAAATATTATTATACTACAAAGGCATACTAACGTTTTCGGAATTCTAAAGCTTGTTACAAGACAAGGGAAATGAACAAAAATTTCCACGAATACCAATTTCATTTGCTGTATTGTTGGGTCATAAACTTGCTGTCTTTCATACAAAGTTTGAGCTTGCGTTCAAAGTTTTATTAAGTTTACCGTCAAAGCTCTAGAACAGGTTAGATTGCTATCATATTTTGTTAGTTTGAACTTTGGTAACGATCATCCTGCCTATATTCGTCCATGACTATGTAATGAGGTAGTAAATATTTATATATTCAAATCAAAAGGTATTTCAAACCGTATTGAAATATTTATAGCGACTAACAAATGTTATCTTAAAATTATATGGTTTAGAAATTCAAAAACACTTCGAATTTCATATTAGTTGTTATTTAAGAAAAATAATTTTGCCGGTCGTGGCGCAGTGTGACAGCGTCTGACTGTAAACGCGATCGCTTTTGGGTTCAATCCTCACTCGGAGGAGTGATTATACTCAAATTATTTTCACTTCTGCGCTCTGGTAAAGACAAACAGTGGCGTTGAGTTCCACCACTCAACACGCAATGTCTCGAAATCGGTGGAAAGCGACGTACGGAGTGTGTTGACGCTAGGTACTTTCTGTCTACCCTGGCATGCGGGATAAAAGCGTGAAGCTAAAATAAATTTTGCAATACCAAAACACATATATTGTATGAATAAAAATTGAACATATGTAAAAACTAGTTGTTTGATTAATGAAAAATTACGATATTTATTTTATTCGTGTTTACTCTTGCCGTAGGGACTTAAAGAAACGTTTTCATACAATCCCCAAGGAACTTACATACCATATTTCAGTTACTTATGGCCAGTAGTCTTCGTGCTCGTATCGCCCATTGAGTAATGGAACAGTATAAACTAAATGTATATTATATTAATATAATTTTTACATTATATTTATCTTGAACGAAGATATGAGGGAAATTTAAGGCAGTGAATGTTATTGGAACGTTCAAAATAGACTTAGTAATTTTACAACAATTTTTAACTTAAACAGTTTCTTACGTATTTTTCGGTGAAAAGGCCATTTTTTTTACATCGATATACGTTCCTACTGGCAAAAATTTGTTAATTTGTATATAGATTTGTATATAGATTTGTATATAGATTTGTATATAGATTTGTATATAGATTTGTATATAGATTTGTATATAGATTTGTGTATAGATTTGTATATAGATTTGTATATAGATTTGTATATAGATTTGTATATAGATTTGTATATAGATTTGTATATAGATTTGTATATAGATTTGTATATAGATTTGTATATAGATTTGTATATAGATTTGTATATAGATTATCCTTTACTATCACCCCATAATTTTAAGGACTGAATGATGAATATCTCTAGTTTCATGATATTGTCAAAGTGATCTGTGTTTATTTATGTTTGAAAGTTATAAATAAGCAAAGAACGGAACTGAGCTAAAAATCATATTAGTGTCATTCCTATGAAGGAAAATAAGTCTTAAAAGTTATTCTTAGATACAAATATTCATTTTATAAATGTCATAATTAAATAATACAGATTCTGTTCTTATTGCAAAATAAAGTTATTTTCTTAATTCATTGAGGCTATTGTGGCGGTCTGGCACAGCGTGAGACTGTAAAAGGGATTTGTTATGGGTTCGATTCTCATTCGGGAGTTTGATTTAAATAACTTACATTTCTCCAGCCTGGTAAGACAAGTAAACACGGCGTTGAGTTACGCCACTTTACCAGAATTCAGTAGGTTCTATGTGTCTAACATAAAACATACATGAAATTAAATTTTGATAAAATATATAAACTAACCTTTCACTATAATCATGCTTTTTATTCATACTTTGTTAACACATAATAAATAAACAAATTACAAAGTTAACTTCAAAGTTTTATAACATCTAAGAAATTGCTTCATGTTAAGTATTACAGATGCAAGTTACCACGCTCATAAGACGCCTTGGCAAGCACCTGCAATGTTAACACTGTAGTTTATGTATGCTCCTACCTACTTTAAACGGTGCTCGTATGCATCTCACGTTAATTATAATATTAGCTAATGTAAATTCTGCAACTTTACTAATGTTTATTTAACTTATAGCAAACATAAAATTTGAATTTTCATCATAAACATTATGAGGATTTGATGAATACTATGAGATATATTTATAAAATAAAGATGTAGAGACGCTTAGTTCCGCGTTAAGATCTAGAGATGCTTAGCTCCATGTAGGCATAGCTCGTATATATAATAATAAATGTTTTTAATTTTTTTTCAATAAAACTATTTTAAGCGGCTTAATCATCTATATTTTTGTATTTAAACATATATTTCTGAAATCGTGATGTTTCAAACACTTTACAGTAGTCCGGGAAAAATTTATAATTAATTCAGGATACTCTTATCAGTGACAGCGAACACTCCAATAATTGTGATTTTATTGTTTAATTTTTAAACATAATTGAGCGCTTTGTCCAACCACAAGGAAGAAGCGTTCATTTTTTAAGTATTTTATATTTTATTAATTTTCATTTTAATATAAAAGTCAGATAGAGGTGTATTTATTTTTAATAAATAACATAACAAACATAACAGATAAGACAAAAACAATACTCCGCTTTCCGCTTAATTCGAGACATTGAGTGTTGAGTGACGGAAATCAACGCCGCGCTTTGTCTCACAAGAGTGAGAAAATGAAAATAATTTATATAAAAATAATAAATATATAATCATTCCCCCGACTGGGAATCGAAACCACAATTAGTTGCGTTAGCAGTTAGACGCTACCCCGGCCTGCGTATTTATATATACTGTTAGATGTACTATAATATTTACATATACTATAATCTTAATTGGTCACTCAGAACAAGAATTAAAAATGAATAATGAGTATATATAATAAAGAGAGATATAAAAGAGATATTAAAGTGCATTACGCATGAGCACAAGAGAAAGAGCCTAAAAGAAAATTAACTTAAATAGCATTTAATTTCATACTTAAATACAACGCTAGTGTAATACTGACACATTTTGAAATTAATATTTCATTCAATCTAATTATTGAAGTCGGGCTCGTAAAGTTTGCTAAATATTAAATATCTTTTTTTATCATGAATAGGTGACAGAGAAATCCTAGCAGTACCTACTCCAGACAGTTTTGTATTTATTTTGGACTACGAGATTAAATTTAGGTTATATGATCAATTGTAATATTAACAAGATATCTGATTTTCACGATTCTTACACATTTTAAATAAAACTATTTTAAACGAATTAATTGCGTATATTTTTTATTCGAAAATACAGTTTTGCACACGTGACGTTTCAAATACTTTATAGTAGTTCGTGGCCAATTGTTACTACAAAAATTGGTTAATACAAAAATTGATAATATCAATTCACCGCCATCAGTTTCTAATATCTCGTACTGCTCTAGATTCTTGCAGAATGAGCTGACTGTATCTTTGTCTATGGTGTGGTGGATTTGAGACTTTTTTTAATTAGTGACTTGCAGGTGGTCGGATCTTTCACTACACCAGAGACAAAGATATAGTCAGCGCATTCTGCAAGACTCCAGGGCAGTAATTTTGAATACACGATTATTTACAAGATTTATCCGATTAAAGTAGTCTCAGAAAACATTTTTGAAAAAACGTATAAAAATTTTGAACGCAGCGGGATACGAACCCGCGCCTCTTGGATACCGTCCAAGCGCTCTGACCGCTAAGCCATGCGTTCTACTACCAGCTGCGTCGAAATTCTTATACGTTTTCTTACAACTTATTTATGTTGTTAGCATCTCTGTAGAGAGATTTTTACAAATTTGTACTACTTAAAGATTATTAAGAAATAATCGTTTAACAAGAGAGATTGCTATTTTATTTTCATATTTACTATTTTTAAAGTGTTATTCCACACTTAGGATTAGAAAACATTTTTGAAAAAACGTATAAAAATTTTATAAAAATTTTGAACGCAGCGGGATTCGAACCCGCGCCTCTTGGATACCGTCCAAGCGCTCTGACCGCTAAGCCATGCGTTCTACTAAATAAGTTGTAAGAAAACGTATAAGAATTTCGACGCAGCTGGTAGTAGAACGCATGGCTTAGCGGTCAGAGCGCTTGGACGGTATCCAAGAGGCGCGGGTTCGAATCCCGCTGCGTTCAAAATTTTTATACGTTTTTTCAAAAATGTTTTCTAATCCTAAGTGTGGAATAACACTTTAAAAATAGTAAATATAAAGTAGTCTCATTTCAAAATTGTAACATTGTTAATTTTCTATGGACAGAAAGTAGCTAGTGTTAAGAGACTACTTCGCTTTCCACTGAATTCGAAACATAGCGTGTTGGGTATGAATACAGTTTGATCGTATATCAACTGATGTCGAGGCTTACGCGGTGCACGACGTCAAATCTATGCCAGAGTTCAAAATATAGAAAATTATTACCATCGCTACTGTGTTTGAGATATGTGTGTCAAATTTAGTACTTTATTCAGTATAACTGTATGTATATATTTTTTACATAGTTATTTTATATTAATTCTACCTTTAATATGGAACTTACCCTGTAAACTGAGCCATATATCAAAATTATTTATTTCTTGTAATGCATAAAATCGTTTCCAAAATGAGAGAGTGATTAATCACCAAAATGCATTAGCCTTACGATATCTGCATCATGTCATAGGGTATCAAGCAGTAATAATGTTTAAATTGTTGTTATAGTAAAGAGGGTATTAAAATAATATATAATTATATATATTATCATTTTTAAACTATTTGCATCAATATATCATAAATTATATGTTTTATTAAAAGAGAACAAAAGACAGATTCCTGTTATAAATCATGTATAAAATGACACAAAGTAGAAAGAAACGACCTTGACAACTTGATCTACCAAAAATACTCGTATATTACTGTCAAGCAAACGTATGAGACCGTATATCTTTATTCATAGAAAGATGTCAAGAACGCTACGGTCGCCGGAGGTTAAGAAAAAGAAAGTTACAATTCACACAATTTTATTGTTTCATTACAATTTCAGCCTTGCTTTTATGAGTACGTTTTTACATTATTTACATCACAAACCTCTTGATTTTGAGTACAAACACCGTAAAAAGTTTCAAATTTTCATTCGATCCATTACACGCTATGAGAAAATAATGATATCTATACATTGGTATATATATTATAATTATAGGTAATAATAAGAAGTGTGGAATAGACCGTAGTGGTCTCGTAACTTCTTATAACAACGATCATAACATCCTTAAGTGATTGTCTGTAGAGCTGCATTCGCTCTTCTCGTACTGTCATTGCCTCGTCAGCCCCAAGCTGTTGGCGAGCTGTGTACATCGAGCGACAACCTCGTCTTGTAGGAGGCTGAAGGCCATGGCAATTAGGATCAGTCCAAAAACTAAGTATACACAACACGCTATCATCTGAACATATTCACTCTTGGAGCTTTCCGCGCTTTGTTTCATAGTCGAAAAGCTCGTTGGAACGAAATCACCAAAACCGATTGTGGCTAATGCGATAAAGCAAAAGTATGCTGCGTCCAGAAAGCTCCAGTTCTCCCAGGCGGAAAAAATTGCGGCACCAATACAAATGTACGCCAGGAGCAGAAATAAAACGATTCCTACCGGTATGTGGCAGTGTTCTAAACTATTTTGATGTTGAACGCTTGTGGTACTACTGCTAGGTACAGCAACAGATTTTACTTTGTGATTCTCTTCATTCCAAATCAAAGGCACTCTAGACGGTGTGTCATGAGGACATATTCTGTGAACAAAATGAATAATGAAATTTACATTTTATTAAATAAAATATAATAAATCTGTCTATATATAAAAATATAAAGAATTTGCCTATGTATAAAAAGCCATGCACTAAATTATCATCACTTTAACTTTTTTTTATAGAAAAAGGTGGCAAACGAGCAGTAGCGCCACCAAATCGTAAGTGGTCACCTTAAAGCATGGATATCTACATCATTAGAGTTGTAGATGCATTGCCAGCCTTGGGATGGACGTGAAAGGAGATAAGGGAAAGGATGAATGGGAATAGAGAAAGCCGGCTTACATAACTTGGCGAATCGAGTGGTTACGACAGACGGAGAATACCACCTACCACCACATTACTGGGATACCCGCATCTTATGGGAAGCTACCCAGTAGCGGAGGGGAATGGTATTATTTACTTTTAGTCTATTAAATTTCATAAAAATACTGTTATTATAAAAAGGGGAAACAATTACAGCTTAAAATTCTTTATTTTACGCACCCTTCTTCAGGATCTTCTGAATCCTCTAACTCCTCCTGGCTTCTATTAAGATATATCTCGCCACACTCCTCAGCTATCAGCTGTTCTATGACAGCTCCACGAGGTCGCTGTATGGTTCTTGCCCTTCCCCTGCCATGTACTGTGGCATGGCATTTAGGCACCATTTTCTTGCGGTCCAACGTCTGCGTTTGAAGTGATGATGACGCGTGCGCTTCTAAGGATATTATAATGTATATTATAATGTATATAGTAGATAATAGACATATAGATAGCTATATGTCATTTTAGAAATCTATATTTTGTAATAATTGTAAAGTATCGCGTATAATATTATAAGATTAAACAGATAACACAAGATAGTAAAATATCAAAGATACGTGCTTAGTGATAGAGCTCTACGCTGCATTTCTTTTAATAATCATGTATAAATAATAATCAAAAAATGTACCTTCGACCAAAACATTTCGCTTTATTCGGCCTAATGTCGCGGCACGAGGACTCGTCGGCACCTTCTCAAACACTTGAGAGTACTGTCCTTTATCCCCAGCTCTGGTCTTCACAGTGCCTGGTGACTTATGAATTCTGGGTGGAAATGACGTATACTGGTTGTTTTCAGTTGGCTGAGGAAGAAGGCGTTGTTGCTCATGGAGTTGAAAGTGGTTTTCAAGCTGAAATAAAATTTATATTTCAGTTCCTTTCTTTAATTATGGCAATTCTTATAATGGTGATGGGTTCGATCCCTATTATTAAGATATTTCCCGCTCTGGTGTGATTTTAAAGTGTGACTTTGAGTTCCATTGCTCACTAAGCAATTATTACACTAGATTATCTCTTCCTAATATTCTAAGTATATAAAAAATCGTTTGAGGCCGGTCGTGGCGCAGTGGGTCAGCGTCTGACTGTAAACGTGATTGGTGGTGCGTACGATTCCCACTCGGAGGAATGATTATATTTAAAACTTTTCCTTTTTAACTTTTCAATTCTTTGCTCTGGTAAGACAAAGCGCGGCGTTGAGTTCTGCGAATCAATATATAACGACTTAAATTTGGCTGAAAATGGAGTGTCTTGTCACTAGCTATTTCCTTTCATAAAATGAAATCATCTTTTTCTTTTACCTAACGTAAATATTTAGCAAATTTGTTTGCTAATACAAAAAGAAATAATATACGTAGTACAAAGATATATGTAATAGAGATGTAGATGTTTATTTGAGAAGCGACAATCAACCACATCCGGACACTATCCATAATAACGACTCATTAACACATTAATAACTATCATAAAACTTACAGATGTATTCCCTGAAGCGAGAAACCAATCAACAAGCAATATCCCCTGCTCTAGCGGATTACTCTAATACATATGTGTGTTTAATCTTTCCTTGTCCAAATACCACTTCTAATAACTTATTACTATTGTTACACTTATTATTTATATGTTTCAGCTAGATAGAGATAAGAAGATAATTATGGGGTATAACTCCTTTGCCTCAATGTTCAAGAAACTGTGCTGGTTAGCGGTTTTCAATGCCGCGATAATTCTCATCTGATCAGGTAAATGAAAACAATTATTTTCATAGTGATTATTAACTTATTTAATTAAGGCGTTCCTCTTTCCTTATATATTATCGATCGTGGCAGATTATATTTATATGATAACAAATTTATAAAAAAAAAACTTTTATACCTCCCCATCTTTCCTCCAAGTATTAGGCACTTTGTTCTTCGTCGCTCGCAACCACGCCAGTCTTGCAAGTCGAGCTAGTGATGCGCCCAGGCCGGCTAAACAGGCCAATGTGAGAGGCACCCCCGCCGCCGCATATGCTACTGTTGCAGCTCGGCCTACTGCAGTTCTTGGTGAAACATTACCGTACCCTAAAAGCATATTATATTTTAATATAGCTAATATTTTTTTTTAATACTTAAAAACCTTAGTTAATAGTTAAAACCAAGGGTAGTATGAGTTTCGTAACTTATATGGAATTATTCTGATGCTATCAGCTATTGCAAATTAGAATGTCTTAACAATAGTTTATCTAACCGATCATTTTTAACATATAAATTGGATGATAAAGAAATATATAAAAATCAAATAAATTTTGGTATTGCTACCGATAACATCTCATTGAGGCGGGTCGCGGCTCAGTATGACGGCGTTTGATTGTAAGCGCGACCGATTGTGACTTCAGTTCTCACTCGGGGGAGTGATTATGATTTTTACTTCCCCGCTAAGGTAATATAAAGTGCGGCGTAGAGTTCCACCACTCAATACGCAACATCTCAAATTCGGCGGAAAGCGAAGTATGGAGTGTCATGACACTAGGTATTTTCTGTGTACCCCCCTATTCGTGACGCTAAAAAAAATATATCTCATAGTTTACACTGCTAGTATTTATTATGAATTTAAATATATTTCAGCAAAGAAAATGTTTTCATTTATTATTTTGATATAATCTAATTAGATATAGCGTGGTGGTAAATTTCGCTTGTCAGGTTTGAAATTTCGGAATACCAGGAAGATTCGTTATTTTATGAAAAGCTTGTTGGACAAATTGATACTACTTAATGAAATAACTTCCCTGAGTATTTCCTTTTGGTTTACAGATATTATACAATTGTAATTAAAATTATAACTTAGTTTTAAAATAGAGTGCTTAAAAAGTTTTTGAGTGATGTTGAAATCTGTATTAAAATGAATACCTCAGATACTAAGTAAACAAGAGTATAATAAGTAAACAAAAGTATTGTACGAAAGTAATTGATATAGTAAAAAATGCGTTTGTCATGGGTTCGATTCCTACTCGAGAAAATCGTTAAATTATTTTAATTTTCCCGTTCTGGTAAGACATAACATGCCTCTGAGTTATTCAATATGCAATGTTATGAATTTGGGTTAAAAGTAAAAATGGAGTGTCTTGACTCCAGATTTTCTTTAGCAAAAACAAACACAAAAAAGCAACTAAAATAAAATATAAAATACCCTCTTTGAAAAAACGTATAAAAATTTTGAACGCAGCGGGATTCGTACCCGCGCCTCTTGGATACCGTCCAAGTTGGACGGTTCAAAATTTTTATACGTTTTTTCAAAGAAGTTTTCTAATCCTAAGTGTGGAATAACACTTTAAGAATAGTAAATACATAAAATACCCTTTTATTGAAACAAAACTTATAAAAATATTAGGTGTCATTATCAAAATTATAATAAAATATTTGTTGTACGTGAAACTGCTACTAATTAACCCTGCCTTCGGCCACATAATTAATTATTACAATTTTAATAAACACAAAATAACACAACTGACAATGATTGATCGCGTTTACAAAAGTAGGAATTTCAAATTGCTTTTACGCATTTTTTTATAAAAATGTAGTAAGTAATACTTTGGCTTACAGTGGTCGACGATTGTCTTAAACTTGGTACGGATGTTCGATAAGGAGTAATTCAAGGTCAAGAGCAAGACAGTAAAGTAAATTTGCTATGTAATAAAATAATATAAAATAAATATAATACTGCAATGGTAAAAAAATGAAATATCGTACTAATGTATAACGATTCGATCAGCAAATCCGTTATATTAAAATTTTTGGCATAAATCACGCAATGTCATGAATTTGGGTTAAATTGGAAAAATGAAGTGTTTTGACACTAGTTTTTCTCTAACAAGCTATAAAAATTAACATTAAATATAACTATCATATATTGAAATGAAAAAAATATTTTTCTATTATTATACTGTTGTCCTAAAAAATTGGTATTTTTTAGCTTTTTAGTGTTATTACACCCTGTTGTCCAGGATAATGAATATATTTTAAGTATAGTCTCCAAATCGGATATATGTCTTGTAGTATTTGTTTTAAACTAACAGTGTCTAACTGTTCGCGAGCGGTTGGGTATTTGATTTCCACTCGGGGGAATTATATAGAAATAATTGCACTTCATGTCGTTCGTTGCGCAGCTTTGAATACCTTAAATGCTTTTCAGTAACATAATTTTTGATATAATTTATATACCAAAACCATATCAGTCTGACTGTAAACGTGATCGGTTGTGGGTTCGATCCCCTATCGGGGAAGTGATTATATTTAAATTATTTTCACATCCTCGCTCTGGTAAAAGACAAAATGCGGCGTTGAGCTCCACCACTTAATACGAAATGTCTCGAATTCAGTGGAAAGTGAAGTATGGAGTGTCTTGTCTTAAAAAAAATAAATAACTGTTTCATAATCGAATTATTTTATTAAGATCTTGTTTGAACAAACCTACTTTTACTTGACGTAACTTATTTTAATAATTTTATTATAGAGATATCTACATATAATGTCTCTGAACATTAGCAGTATTCCAACGGTATGAAGAACAAACATTATAAAATCGACTAGATAAATATTAATATATTGTGAAAAGTAAAAAAGGCGTCATTCCACAAATAAAATTATTAAAATATGCAAGATTTTTTTTCCAGACCATCTACGTGAAGTAAAAGCGGGTGTGTTTAATCAAGATCTTTTTAACATAATATACATATATATACACACACACATATATATATATATATATATATATATATATATATATATATATATATATATGTGAAACAGGCGTCGTTCTACTAAAGCAAATTATGATTTGGAAAGATATTTATATATTTATTATGCAAGGCATCAATCTTTGGCTGTATTACTAATTTAATAGGATGGTATAAAACACAGATCTATTCAAAGCTAGGCAGTAACGATGATAAATTACTTCTAGACGTGACTTATGACTACTAGCTTCCAAGTTTTGGCTAGGCCAATATCTCACTTCAAGAGATTTAGGTTGCAATAGAGATTAATTTACATCATATATCAGGGTCAAGCAGATTGACTCATCTAGCACATCTAGCACGATGCTGCTTTTTTCTATGACGTCGCAATTTTCAAATAATATTTGATATTTTTGTTATTAAGCCTCACAGATTTATTCTGCATGACTTCGTTTTCCGCGAAATTCGAGACAGCATATTGAGTAGCGTAACTCAACGCCACATTTTGTCTTACCAGAAGGAGGAAATGGAAGAAGTTTAAATATAATAGTTTTTCCGAGTTTGAATTGCACCATGACGCATATTAAGTCATATTTAAGTGGAATACTCGAACATTAAAATTTCCTTTTTAAATCTTGTTACATAATTAGACACTCTATTTAAAAAGCAAAGTACATTTGTATGTACATATGTTATGCAAAGTGAGACTTGAATCCACGAACAACAAGATACAAACAACTTACCTATTGTAGTAATTAATGTAATACAATATATTAGTGCTCCAGAGAATGTCCATTTAGTTTCTATCAACTCAGCAGGCTGCACATCGGACTGCCTCGCCGCAGCCACTATTGACGATTCGAATTTGCGTAATTGTTCGTGTACTAGTCTGGTCCAATTGCGCTCGTACAGCACGTTTAGGCGTTCTGAAACAAATTAAAAAATATTTTGATTTACTATAACTATACAAATATAAAACAAAAATGAAGTTTTTAAAAACTTGATAATTTGCTTTAGTCGAAATTGCCAAATAGATTAGCTGTTAAGTGGTTATCGGTAAACTAATTTAACTAAACGTCAAAAATATTTGTGGAGCCTACAAAAAAGAGTTTTAAATTCATATACTTCTTAACTGCGCTACCATGGTATCAATACTTGTTCCTAAATCTAAATTACAAAGAATATATGAAAATCAAGTTCTATTTAAAATAGCAATATAAGAAACAATGTAATGCAAACACTTCCATTAAAATGAAATACCCAAAGAATAATTAAGTATAAGAATTTGTGATAAGACATCTTAATGGGCTATAATAACTTCGATGGACTTCGTTGGATTAATGTTAGCTATCAAGCTTGTTTGATTTAATCACAACTGAAAAGTCCCATTAAACTTTTGAGATTCCAAAGCCTTTCCCAGCACTTTCCTAAGGACCAAGGCGTCTTGTTTACTACATTGAAAATCGTCATCATTGTTCATACAAAACTCTATAGTACAAAGTTCAACTTCTTGTACTTTAAACTGTAGTTTAGCTTGATATTGGTAAAATTATACATATGATAAGGCAATAGTTTTTATTAATTTATTTTACCGATTTATTTCATTTTTCGTTTCTTTCCTGTATTCACAAAAACTACGCTATTATATTTCTATATATAAATATTTCGTTTTGCTTAAATCACTGAGAACGCTGTTTTACATTACTGAATCTTATACGTTCAATAGATCATGTATGAAAGAATAATTATCATAGTCAGTTACTGTGTTGAAATTTTTACTTTACTGATAATGTGAATTGGCCTTAACGAACTCAAGACACTATCAGGTGTCTAAACTTTGTTCAAGAAAATATGGTGACTGCGATTTGTTTGTCAGTATCGTTAGAAGTTAACAAAATATCGACAATCCTAACTTTGCTGACTATAATGTTGACCCTAAATGTTTATTTTTTTATGTACTGTTTCTGTTATATAAGGTTTTAATCGTGTTTAGAAACTATTAATATAAATTGGTTTTCTTAGCTTAGTTAATAAATAACGATTTATTTAAAATAGTGGCGGACGTGTTCATTTATAATATATGGACTTAAAAAATTGGCGCTGGGACATACCTTTGACCTTATTGACGTTAAATTTGTTAGTGTTTGTACAGGATGATGTTTGGGTTGAATCAATGACGGCTCTTTTTGTGGCAGACGGTCTCAATTTGTACAAGCAAGGTAGGAAATGTAACACGGAACTCGACCGTCAATCGGAAATGGAATTATCAATATGTCACAAAAACAGGATAAATATATGTGTAGGGGTAAAGGTTTATTTAAAAAGTGTGTTGGAAAGACTCATTGTTTGTGAAATTTTAGTAGTTTTATAGTAATACAAAATATAAATTATAAAGTATAGTAAGAAATAAAACATTTTATACAAATTTTTTAGTTCCTTTTCTTTGTTATTCGATTTTATGAACTTGTTTTGTTCGAACTTTAGGGTCAACCCTATTCCTTTCAGATTTTAAATTTTCTTATACTGATTTTTTCTTAAATATAAAACGTACATTTGAAAACAAAGATTGTGTTATTTTATTATTTTAAAAATGTTATCGTACACTTAGGATTAGAAAACGTATAAAAATTTGAACGCAGCGAGTTTCAAACCCGCACCTCTTTTAAAAACCTTTTGTAATAATAAGTTTGGAATAACACTAAAAATAGTAACATATTAAAATAAGCACCATACTCTCTTGCGAAACGATTATTTCTTAGTAATTTTTTGCGGACCAGAAATTTGTATAAATCTCTGTACAAAGACACTAACAACAAAATTAAGTTACATTAACGTATAAAATATTTGACGCAGCAGGTAGTAGAACGCATGGCTTGGCGGTAAGAGCACTTGGACGGTTTCCAAGAGGCGCGGGCTAGAATTCCGCTGCGTTCAAATTTATATACGTCTCTTTTAAAATATTTTCTAAAGATTATATTTTTTATACAACTTTAATTATTAATTCTAAACTATAAAATTTCAATATATTTTTAATTCTTGATAACCTGCAAAGCGAAAATAAAAAAATCTACAACATAACAAAAATTCTTATAGCAAACATTATTTCATAAAAGAAAACACTTTTACATACATGTACATATAACCACACCAAAAGATACGTTCTGTATTATAAATATTGGCGAAGCGGCCCAATAAAGATGCGATCACCAAGTTTTACAGCGAAAAATTCACACGCTATCGGCACGGACGGGGTCCTATCTTGTCGTATAACGGTCGATCTCAATTGGTTTCGTGATTCCGCATCCACCTACAAAACCTTCAGGGTTAGGTGTAAAGTCCTGAATGGGGTCGAAACGTGTCAATGTTAGATGCAAGATAAGTACGGTGTTTGCTTGTTAATAGTGTACACTCGTACGTAATATATAATATTTTGTCATTCACTTATAAATTTATTTATATATTAATATGGGAAGAATTCTGACATTCGTTTTTTGATGAATTTCATTATTAATTTTTGATTAGGCGCATGAGCTCAAGTCCATTTTAAATTGAAAACAATATATATTTGAGTGTTTGTGGGAGCTTTGTAACTTTTTGATTACCTGTGGGATACAAAAATTAGCCGAGTTCAGAATGTCACCTCTTAGACGCTCTAGGTGCTGTTCTGTTGAGGGTGACCCCATGAGACTACTTACTAAGGTGATTGTTTTTTATAGCTTCACGCTTTTTTATCCCGCTGTTTTTTTATAGCAGGGTAAACAGAAAGTACCTAACGTCAAGACACTCCGTACTTCGCTTTCTACCGAACTCGAGACATACCGTATTGAGTGGTAAAACTCAACGCCGTACTTTGTCTTACCAGAGAGAGGAAGTGAAAATAATTATAATA
The DNA here is from genome assembly GCA_032432895.1 of Dryadula phaetusa. Classification (NCBI taxonomy): domain Eukaryota; kingdom Metazoa; phylum Arthropoda; class Insecta; order Lepidoptera; family Nymphalidae; genus Dryadula; species Dryadula phaetusa. The sequence goes on from JAOYRS010000038.1 coordinate 5,615,650, forward strand.
TAATCACTCCTCATGGGATCGAACCCAAAATCGTTCCGATAGTTACGGTCAGCCGCTGTCACACAGCGCCACAAACGGAGTTAATTTTTGTAATTTCATATTTATTCCAGCATTATTGAACTCAAACTATTGCAATGTATATATATACACATATATTGTTGTATTTATTTATATAGCAACCTTTGCAATAGCTCAAGTTAAATGTTGCTGGATTGGTTTCAGAAGGTGTATCTGTAAACAATATCACTGTCGATGTTTTCTTAAACTGGAGGATTGGAGACGAAAGACCTCGAAAATAAGATTATTAAGAAATAATCTTTGGATAGCAGAAATTTTTAAAAATCTCTCTACAGAGATGCTAACAATGTAAATTAGTTGTAACAAAACGTTTAAAATTTTCAACACATCCGGCAGTAGAATGCCTAGCTTAGCGGTCTGTTTACTTGGACGATTACCAACAGGCACGGGTTCGAATCCCACTGTGTTCAATTTTTACACTTTTTTAGGAATATTTTTATACTTTTTTTAATCCATCCATCTAAGTTTGGAATAACACTTTAAAATAGTAAAATATAAGTAGAGAGATCGCATCTCTGTAGAGAGATTTTTATAAATTTCTGCTACGCTAAGATTACTAAAAAAATTGTTTGGCAAAGAGAATGCTTTTTTTTAATAATTAATTATTTTTAAAGCGAAAACTTAGAAAAAAAATAAAAATATTAATTAAATAATTAAACATTCACAATATCTCCAATTGGAAACACATCCCGTTTACTTATGTAATATGCTTAATTAAACGTTACCAATATATAAAATATCGTCAAGCCTAAGTAGCATTTATAATGGATTACTCGATTTTTTTTTGAAATCGTCAATTTATTATACATAAATATATATTCGTAAGATGAGATCTATGTATGTTGATTTATTTTTACTGAATTGGTTATTAATAATTAGAAGTTTTTTACAATATTAAGTTTAAAAGTTATATTATAATGATAATTTTTTTATATACAAATAGTGGTATTCATTTTAATAAACGATAAATAATTATATATATTAATTAGTGAAGCAAAATCAGAAAAGAAGAGAGGTGTATTTAATTTGGCATAGTTATAATTTGTATAGAGAAGGAGTGCAGAATGTTAATAGTTTTTAAAAATAATGCATGCAACCATAAATAAATTAATAAAATAAATATAAATATTAAATTAAATTAATAAAATAAATGTAACACACAGTAGTATGTGTTTGACATACACATTAACATAAAGTGACATATGTACACGTTGCTAAGGCAACGCATTATCATCACGCAAACGGGACATCTAGTGTCTTTAAATATTTGAAATTAACCAATTTTAACAAGTATACAATATAAAAACATATACGTAGAATCTACTTGCGTCTTTTTCATTTTTCGTTTAATCAAATTACATAAATCTAATTTTTGTTACAATTATACGTTTTAATGAAATAATACAAAATAAGCTGTGTGTAAGCGTGATTAACACCGGAAGTTGTAACAGGAACAAGGAACAGTTGGGCAGCAAGATTTTCAGTTGAAATCTTTAAAATCGAAAGCGTATATAAATAAAGAATGAAACGATACAAAACGCTATGAAACGTAAATATAATGAACTAAGGAACTAGGCTTTAGTAAATTGTTTGTCATTTGTCGGTCACGCGAAGCGCCGCTCCGTCTTTGTTGTTCGATCAAACTTCGTTAAATGTTCCTTAGAAAATATAAATAAATGCTGTTATTTGGAATATTTTTGTATTAGTAAAAGTAAGCAGCCTCACGGATTTTACAATACACGAGATTATTTACGCTAGAGAGAACGTCTTGTCAAAACACTCGCTTCCCCATTTTTCGTTAAAATCGAGACATTGTGGGTTAAGTAACTCAACGCCGCACTGTCTTATCAAAGCGGGGAAATAAAAAACTTAAATAAATTTACTATTTTTAAAGTGTTTATCCACATTTAGGATTAGAAATTAAAACATTTTAGAAAAAACGTATAAAAGTTTTATGAACGCAGCGGGATTTGAACCCGCGCCTCTTGGATACCGTCCAAGCGCTCTGATCGCTAAGCCATGCGTTCTACTACCAGCTGCGTCGAAATTCTTATACGTTTTGTTACAACTTATTTATGTTATTAGCATCTCTGTAGAGAGATTTTTATTTTTACAAATTTCTACTACTTAAAGATTATTAAGAAATAATCTAAATATAAAAATAATATATAGCAATCTCTCTTGTTAAACGATTATTTCTTATCATTTACTGTTAAACGCGTATGTGCATACGAATACGAATATATGGATTGAAAACGCACGATGCGTTCTTTTTTAAATAACGTACATGACATATTTCTAAAACATTATATGACAAGTTAATTAAATTTTAAATAAACTTCAAAATGATGAGCTATTATTTTGTGAATTGATTTTAATATTAATATTTTTACCAATTTATTTTAGCAAATAACTTCATTTGTGTTATAATGTATTAAATTATTTCAACTTGATATTTTAGTGCAGTATTTTGTTATATCTTAATATATTCATAGCTAACACATTTAAATATTCAAAAAAATAATAAACATAATGAAAAAAAGTTAACAAGAGATTTGAGCATTGGACGCATAGTTTAGCGGTCAGAGCACTTGGATGGCTGCTGGAGAGGCGCGGGTTAGAATCCTGCTGCGATCAAAATTTTCAAAATGTTTTCTAATCCTAAGTATGGAATGAGACTTTAAAATTAGTATAATAGATAATATTATGCCGTCATGAATACGTCTGCTATACGTAACGTAATAACTCAAAACCCTTGGGATTTAAATTCGACAAAACAAACAATCTTAGGATTTAAATTAGACAATTAAAAATACACAGAAAAATTATAATAAAAGAAGAACATTGAGTGCTCTGTTTTTATCTAATGGAAAAATTTAAAAAATAACTAATATGTATATAATGCATAATATAAATTGTGGGTTAAGTGGCGTAACTTAACGCCGCACTATCTTACCAAAGCGGAAAAATAAAAAACTTAAATATAATTAAAAAAAATCTTTTTATTTGGCATACGAAATACGACACGAATATACGAAATTAAATTAGGCATAGGTAAAGTTGAATTTTTCTTTAAAGTAACATAATCGTTGCTAAGACAACGCAAGATTTACACCTTGTTAGGGTTATTAGTAATATTACATAAAAAACTGAATAAGTACGAGTTACACTAGCGTACGAAGAGTTCCATACCATTACTTACAAAAACGGTGAAAATATCACGTCTGCTGTATTAGCGACCCCCTTAAATATTTATTTCATTTTAATTTAATTGTTTATTTATAATGTAAATACATAATTATATATCCTATGATTATTTCAAACGTCTATCTGTAGCGGTTATTAATACTAAGCAAATATTCACGTTCGTTGTATAGGAGTCCTCGTAAATATTACATTTTTTTATATTTGCTGTTATCCCGCGTGGCAAGATAGATAGGAAGTATCTAATAGGACCTTGAATAAGTTCTCGCTGTTTTTTGAAAGATGGCGTTGCGGCACTCTGTGCCTGGAATTTCGTACAGTAACGAATCACCAAAGTAGTGCTATATGTAACCTCAAATTATAGTAGAATAGAGTTTACCACAGTGTCAACTACATGTTTATTTGTCTTTTGTGAAAATGTGTACTTTTGTGCCAAATAAAGTGTTTTTGCGGGGTATTTTATTGCACTGCTTTATTCAGAAAAAATCTGCAGCAAAAGCACACAGAATTCTCGTTGAGACATATGGTGACAATGCTTTGTCGATTACAACGTGCAGAGACTAGTTTAGGCGCTTCAAAAGTAATGATTTTGACCTTGAAGACAAGTGTGTTCTGGAGCACCGACAAAATTTGAACTTAAAGAATTGGAGGCATTGTTTGAAGAAGATCCATATCAGACGTTAGTAGAGCTTGGGAAAATGTTACAAGTAGATGCGTCAACAGTTTCAAAACGTTTAAAAGCGTTAGGAATGACCCAAAAGCAAGGACCGTATTGGGTGCCGTATGAGTTGAAGCCGAGAGACGAGAGAGCGACGTTTTCTCATGTGTGAAATGTTTATTCAACGACAAAAGAGAAAAGGTTTTCTGCACCGTATCGTCACTAGGGATGAAAAGTGGATTCACTACGACAATCCAAAGCAAAAAAATCGTGGGGTATGCCGGGTCACGTATCAACATCGTCGCCTAAACTAAATATCCATGGTTCTAAGCTTCTTCTCTGCATTTGGTGGGATCAGCGGGGCGTAATTTATTATGAGCTGCTTAAACCTAATGAAACTATCACGGGAGCTCGCTATCGACTTCAGTTGATGCGTTTGAGTCGCGCTCTGAAAGAAAAGCGGCCACTATATGAGCAGAGACACGACAAAGTGATTTTATTACATGATAATGCTCGGCCACATGTGGCAAAACCAGTCAAAACTTAACTGGAAACACTTCAATGGGAAGTTCTACCTCACCAGCCGTATTCACCGGACATAGCCCCCTCCAATTACCACTTGTTTCGGTCGATGGCGCACGGTTTAAGCGAGCAGCGCTTCCATTCTTTTGAAAAATCCGAAAAATGGCTTGATTCATGGATTGCCTCGAAAGATGAGTCATTTTTCCGACAGGGGATTCAATTGCTACCAGAGAGATGGGAGAAAGTGGTCTCTAATGATGAATAATTCTTTGAGTAATGTCATTGTAAGCATTGTATTTTAAATTTTTTTTTTTTGAAAAAAAAAACAGCGAGAACTTATTCCAGGTCCTAATAGTGGCACTACACCATCCGTCGTCCACTAAAGTAACAACATAAATATATCTTCTGCGAAAAATTCAACTATGTAAGTACCACGGTTCGTGAGATTATATATATTTATTTAATTTTTTTTCTTAAATGTTGAAATTATTTTATATACAATATAAATCATTTGAAATAAATAGGTAAGTACATATATATTTCAAATGTGTACAAAGGGATTAAGAGAATCATAAAAATATAATAAATGTTACTGTAACGGCCCTTTGTATTGCCGTTTAGGGACTCTTTACCTGACCTTCATTCATTTTAGCTGTATTTTGTCCCATTAATTGAAAAAAAGTGGAAAAAGTACTTTATTTTTGTAGTCATTTAATCATAGACGGATTATTGTATTCACATTTTTCCATGCTTCATCCTGCACAGCAGGGTGTCAGTCCACTGACTGATAGTGTCATGACACTCTGTTCACCACTTTTGACTCAAATTTAAAATAATACATGTTAAATGGCAGAACTCGGCACCGCACATCATCTAGGCAGGGTGAAAATGTGAAAATAATTTAAATATAATCGTTGGCGAGGCGCGATGGCTCCGATGACATTATTCGTTACTTATTCATTGTAAAGCTTAAGCAATTTCCGTATAGACTATTATAAAGGACGATAATGATTGGATGATGAAAATTTGTATAGGATAAATTAAAATGCATTCTACTCAAACGCTTAAGATAATGTCAATAAACGTGTTCTTGTAATATTAAAATATCAGTTTTTTTGCTAAATGTATGTACGCACATAAGGTGCACATACCAAAATAACATTATTAAGGTTTTCATCTTTTTGCCTGTTTGTTTTTTAGCTGCACGCTTTTATTTCGCTTAGCAGGGTAGACAGACAGTACCTAGAGTCAAGACTCTCCGTACTTCGCTTTCCGCCGAATTTGAAATATTGCGTATTGAGTGACCGAACTCAACGCCGCACTTTCGACGCGATTTTCATTGCAAATTTTTATTATAGGTATATAAAATAAAGATCCAGAGATGTTAAATCCACGTGGACGTTGTTGAGGTAAGGTAGTAAGTATTTAAATAAAACTTTTATATTTACCGACTCGTATTACAACAGAAGTCGGTCAATACAAAGTGTGACAAAAGAGTGTTCTGTATAGCATCACACCAACACAATTGAAAAGTTGGAACGTCTCATTGTTGGATTTGCTAGCATTATATTATATCTATGATTTAAACTCTGAAACATTTACGTAAATATAGTCATATTAAATTGATATTATACCTGTATGTAGATTTTATACATCACTAGAAAAAAATTTTTTTTTACGTGTAAATTTATGGAATATTCGAAAAAATATAAAAGAAAAGTTTTTGTAATCAGGAATAAGAGGCCGGTCGTGACGCAGTGGAACAGCGTTTGACTGCAAACGTGATCGGTCGTGAATTCGATTTCTACTCGGAGGAATGATTTCATTCCTTGGCTCTGGGCTCTTCCGCCACATAACACGTAATGTCCTGAATATTGGCTGGAACAGAGTACAGAGTGTCTTGACACTAAATACTTTGTGTCTCTCTGTTATACAGGATAAAAGCGTAAAGATAAAAAAAATACTTAAAGTAGTATTTATTATCATTTCTTCGCACTGATACCTCATAGTTTGGTTACGGCGTCGAGTTCACTAATCAACATCTATATATGTGTCTTGATTTCGGGTGCTTTTTTCAGAAAGTACTTAGTGTTAAGACACTCCGTACTTCGATTTCCACCGAATTCGAGACATTGCGTGATGAGTGATGGAACTCAACGCACTTTGTGTTTTACCAGAGCAAGGAAGTGAAAATAATTTGAATATAATCACTCTACCGAGTGGTGATCGAACCCCTAAACCGATCGCGTTTACAGTTAGACACTGTCCTACTGCGCCAGGACCGGCCTCAGCCTACCTACACTGCTATGTAGCGTAAATCGAAAAGCTGCTTTTCTTAATAAATTAGAATAAATAAATTGCATCAAATGGCAATTACTACTATTAGCAATCTCTCACAGGTAGTTTTGGGTTGAGATATTTAAATAAATAAATTACAGAATATGTAGTGGTTTGAGGTATGAGTGATAAAAGAATGGTAAGAAAGATTTATGAAGCGAAGGTGAGTGGTACAAGAGGTCGGGGGAAACCTCGGTTGACCATTCTATTTTTGATGTATAAACCTTATTTGGTGAGAAGGCTCTTTCGCTTTTCTTGTTTTATCAGAGTAGGAAAACTAAAATTATTTATAACTATTCCCTCGAACGAGAATCGAACTCACACCCATTTTGTTTACAGTCAGACGGTGTACCATTTACCATTTACACTTAACTTACTCAAAATATGTCAAATATAACAGTACTTGTAACAGAAAATGATAAAATATTATTTAAATCTATACTTTATTTTACATTCCATCGACACAGTAAGTACAAACATAAATTCAAATAAGCTTCGAGCTGAGCCATATGCAATTCCAGTGATCGTTGCGGTTTTATTAAGCCTCGATTCTCATACATGCATGTTGATGCCGAGCTTTAAATGTTTTAAAATGTGCATAGTATATTTGTCTACTTTTTTTGAGCTTTACGCTTTTTCTCCCGCATAGCAGGGTACCTAGTGTCAAGACACTCCGTTCTCATCTTTCCACAGCATTCGAGATATTGCGGCTTAAGCGGTGTAATTCAACTCCGCACTTTGTCTTACCAGAGCGAGGAAGTGAAAATAATTTTCAATATAATCACTCCCGTGTGAGTCCGTCAGACGCTGTCACACAGCACCATGATTCTATTTACTATAAAATTTTCTTAGTTTTTTTATTTTTTATTAAGAATAAAGATTGATTGAGCAATGTGTATTTCGTATTTATTAACAAATATATACTTAGATATTAAAAATAACCTAACAATACAATTTGAAAAACACAACTTTAGTTTATCAATTCAAATGACACCGGCCTCCAATTATAAATATACGTTTTAAAGGCTAGACCATGTATATGCCGATAAAGGTTCTATATTGTTAAGATAAAGCGTAGAGTTCCACTGATATTTGCTATTCAGGCGAAAAGAAAATGGAATGTCTGGTTACTAGGTTTCTCTGACTACCTCACAATCCTTAATAAATAGAAAAGCTTAAAAATATATTATTGACTGTAATGTGTATAACATTGAACGTATATTAAGCGTTATTACTCTCCGGTATCAGAAATGAACTATCGGTAACTTTGTAGTAGTTAAGTTAACACGGCAACATGGGAACACTTTGATTACTCGAGCTAAATTCCGTTTTACTCACTCATCGCCATGGTTTAGTGCTTGAGCCTCTCGTCTCCACAGCGAGCACGTTAACTAACCTGTATTATTTATTTTTTTATAGTAATATGTTATTTTTAGAGCTCTATAGCAGAGAAATATTCCAATTTCCTTGATCTATCTATGCTGAAGTTGCCTATTGGTTGAAAAATTAAAAAAAGTCTTCATTCAAGTTCTCAAATTTTGAAGTATTTTAATACTTATAAACTTATAACGTGTGTAAAATGAGGAAAAAATAAATAAAAATAACTACACTTCTCAGCGCCGCATTTTGTATGTGTATATACGCACACACGGCGGCGTTGAATTACGCCATTTAACACATTGATTTCAGTCAAAAAGTTGAATCTAAAATCTTAACTCAAAGTTCTCTCTATCTTTCTGTGTAAGAAAAAGCTTGAATGTTGAATAAAAACAATTTTCAATATAGATTTTTATTTCTAACGCTTTTCTTTTATAAAGAAATAAATATAAGCCAGTACGAAACCTTTCACAAAAGAAATCAACTTACACGTGTTTGTTAAAGTATTAAAGAATGGTTTTCAGTAAATAGAAAAAGGACGTTATAGTAAAAAAGGCTAACTTTCAATTTACTAAGTAACGAGAACGTGACGAAAACCTTTCACCGGAAATAAACAGACAGTATGTATGCTGTAGAGGAATCCCCTTTCGACCCTTACGTACGATCGTAATAATTTCTATGATGTAGCATTAAATTAAAGTGTTTTATATTACTAGAGATGACAAGCGATATGTTAGAAATTATAATCGTTTTATTTCTAATTACATTTACATTACATTTATTCCTACATAGCAGGGTTACATTACATTTATTCCTACATAGTCAGAGACAATCTAGTGTCAAGACACTCCGTAGCTTAGTTTCCATTCGAAATCGAGACATTAGCTCTTACCAGAGCGGAGAAATAGATATACATACTTAAATATAATCATCCCCCCGAGTGGGAATTCAATCAATAATTAATCGCGTTTACAGTCAGATGCTTCATCGTCACAAAGAAGCGCCTTAAGTGGGAATTAAGTATTATTTATGGCCTTAAAGGTAGGGTTGACAAAAAGGATAAAATCTAGATGGTTTACCTAGAGACTACATATACAGACACTTTAGAACTAAACGCCATTTTTATATCACTGGTCTCTAGAGAAATAAAACTATTTAAAATATTCCACAAATTCAACTGACATTTATCGCGTGTAGTGAAGGACACTTTTCACTCTATTACGATAGCGTTATTTTATAACTGAATAATTTATGCATTAGGCAATGCCTAAGGAAAAATGTACAAAATATAAAATAAAATTTTTATACAAAACTGTTATTGAACGTATAAAAAATGAATGCAGCGGTATTTAAACCTATGCCAAAGAGTTTTAAACGCGAAGCCATTCATTCAATTTTTTTAATTATTATTTTTTTAAATATCTATATAATCTATATAATTCAATCCTATAAGTGTGGAATGAAATTTTTAAATACATTATATTTAAATATTATACATAATTTATTCCTAGTAATTTATATACGTTTACGATTATCATTTGACTGGTGATTTCAACCGTGATCAATCGTGTCACAATATGATGTTAAAAAAGTTCCTACAAAAATGTACAAAACATACAATGAAAATATTAGGTTAATTGAAAGTAAATTCTCTTATTACGTTAACAAAATGTAACAAAGGGACAAATACTAACGATTAGGCTTCATTGTAGTAGATATATTATAATAATAATGGGTAAACAAATAATTAATTTTTATTATTAATAACTTTATAAGACGTCCTTTGCGTTAGGCTGCTCGGGCAAAAGTGAGGTCTGAGATATTCTTTTTCCTTGCATCACCGTAAAAGTGCCTCTACCCTCACAAAACTACGAAATTGCCAACATATTATAACGATATATATCTTTTTAGATCTGCAAGTTTCAAATATCAACTTAACCCAGTTTCCATACGTCTTCAATATTTATATCGTAATACTACAATATCATGGTTGTGGCGCAGTGAGACAGGGGGTTCGATTTCCCGCTCGGGGGAATGAATATATTGAAATTATTTTCATTTCCTCGCTTTGGTTAGGCAAAGCGCAGAGTTGAGTTCCGCTACTCAACAAGCAACGTCTCAGATTTCGGCGGAAAGCAGAGTACGAAGTTTCTTGTTACTAGGTACTTCCTGTCTATCCTGCTGTGCGGAATAAAAATGTAAAGCTAAAAAAATATCTACATTAGAATAATATTATAATTCAAGATTTTGGAGGATTGAAAGAGAAAATTGTTCAGCTACAATTATATAGAAAGTATTTAAACCAAGTTGTTTTTGATATAAAAATACATATAATTATTGTAATGTTTTATAAAAAATAACAATAATCATATATGTTTATATTCGATTCCCAATAAAGAAAACATTTATATGAAATAATTAATAATTATTATAACCCACTTCCTTGTTACGGAAAATGGAGTGGTAATACATATAATCTCTCTGTTTGTTCCTTAAAATAACTTAAAAAAATACCTAAAGAACATGATTTTCTTTGTTAAAAATGTTAAGTCCAAAGTCTACTTGAGTTTAAGAAATATAGAAATAGATATTTGACCCGAATAAAATTATTTATATTTATTTATTTTAACATATAGATATTTAATATTCTTTTATTAAAATAAAATATGTTTCTACTCAGCTATTACAATACATCTAGTACCTTGAGCGTCGATTGTTCTGAACGTCAATAACATTGCATTGAAGTCTTGATAGTCTGTTGCCACTGCCCTGGATACGCGTCAATGTATTGTTTACGATAAAAACCATCGAGAGGAGGATAGGACAATGGCTTAGACAGCTTCCTGGTGCAAATGAGTCGGAAACTTATTCTCTTCAGATTGCCAGCTATTGAAATTAAAAGGTCAATTTTTGTTTAAAATTGTTCTTTGTTTTTCTAACTGGATTACGCTTTCTTTCGCATTCATCAAGGTAAATAGGGAAAATTTCAATATTGTTTAGTTATAAATATTTAAATTTAAATTATACATAAATATATATAAAAAATATATGTAAAAAGTATATATATCTGATATTTCCACTTAAGGAAAGGTTTATTTCTAAAATATTGATGTTTTGCTAATAGCAATAAATAAAATATCCTTTATAGAAATAGGTATTTTCAAAAGCCGATGAATAAACTGGTAAGTATAATAAAGTGAAAACCATTGCGCATCATTCGGAAGATCAAAATAATGACATTAAAAGAGCTCACATTTAATTAAATGGAAAAAAACAGCCTTAATGAAGTGTTTTTCGTACGAATAAAGCAGAAAATGCCGAAAATATTGAATTGCATACAAACAAACTATAATGTATCATACATATATGCAAATAAATAAAATTGTAACAAATTTTTGTAATATTAAAATGCTTTTTGCTAAATACATTTGTATATATAGGTACACGATACATTTATCAAAATTACATTTTTACAATTGTTTGTTTGTTCGAGCTAATCTCTAGAACAACTTGACCGATATACCTCGGCTATTAGCAGCGGATAAGTGATATAATAAGAATTCACTTTTTATAAGACTATTTTTATTTTTTTATTTTTAAAAATAGATCCATAGATGCTTAGTTCACGTAGACAAAGTTGTGAGGAGTGATAGTCCATAATAATAATATTTTAAATGAATTATGGATAAAATTAACACGATATTTTAAAAGGTTATAAAATATACTTTTAATATATATATATATATATATATATATATATATATATATATATATATATATATATATATATATAAGAAATCGATTTGAAACACAAATATCCGAACAATGTTTATGCAAAACGACGTGTCGATGGTTCGATCGCAAATTCCAATTTGATTTGTTATGCAACTCCGCACTTGAATTTCAGATTCCAGTGAAGTCTTGAATAAGAATCAAAATATTGATTTACATCACTGTTTCAGTATTTTATGTCGAGCCAATCGAGTATGAACTGGGTAATGGAGTTTATATATGCACTGGTAGCAGACAGGTACGGGTTCGATATTCGGGTCGGACTAAAAGCCTTTCTATTGTGAAAATAAATAGAATTTACTTACTATTTAGTTAATTACTGTAACTATATATCGATGTAGATAACTAACAAAACTATTCACATAAATTGTATAAATCAAATGGTAGCCGATTCAACAACCTGGTTATACTGAAAGCTTAGGAGCTTACTTTAGAAATTACCATTTTAAAATAGTTGAGTTATTAGTGCATCTCTCTTCTCTCTTGAAAAAAAAACCATAATAAAAAGAATATAGAAATATAAAAAAATATATATCAACAGAATTGAATTCACACTCATAACAGTATACATACCATTGCCTACATCATGATGCGTATTTTTACCTCCTCAATAAGAAAACGACAAGTGGAATTCCAAGCTTTAAACGCTAACCGTATTAGTATAATTATTTCACGTGAACTTACAATCGCTTTATTTTTTTGAAATATGCCTTCATAAATCATGGGGTTGTTAGATAATAATCTAATTTATTACGCCATAAACTTCTAACAAGTTAACATTTCATTTGGCTTGGAATATAAAAAAATGGAATTCGAGTAAAAATTATCGTCGTACAATAGTTGTGCAGCCGCTTGATTAAGCGCGATAGTGTTGAGTTCAAACCCCACTCGAAAAAGGTTTATATATTTAAAATATAGTATTTAATAATGTATAAGAAGAGACAGGAATCCCGTCCCTTAAAAAAGATGTTAGCGTTAGCCCATCAAGCTATATGTTCTTATCGAGCGCATGTCATCTTGTTGGTATCTCTATATAGATTTTTTGCAAATTTTCGCAACCTTATGTTTTTTTAATGTTGGCTAAATTGAAATTTTCATGTAAAACTTTATTTTTTTAAATTTTAAGTTTTTATCGCACATAGCAGTGTAAACAAAAAATACCTAGTGTACATTACAAAGGAAAGTATCCTACCTATATTTCGTACTTCGCCTTCCGCCGAAGTCGAGAAATTGCGTGTTGAGTGGCGGAACTCATCTCCGAATTTAGTCTTATCAGAGCGAGGCCAAGAGACATATATATATATATATATATATATATATATATATATATATATATATATATATATGTCTGAATATTAAGATAATAATTTAAATATAATCCCTCCCCTGAGTGGGAATTGAACCCGAAACCGATTGCATTTTACAGTCTGACCCTGTCCCATTGCGCCATGACCGGCTTCTAATCTAACTATAAAATACTATTATAAGGTTAGCAAGTTTAATAGTCATTTTTACAAATTATATTAATAGATCACTCTGTGTCTAAATATTTAAGCAAAAGCCTTACAAAGGCATATATAACATATATACATATAACATATATACCATATATACATATAACGCTGGATAATATATTGAATTATGATCATTTTTATATTTTATTAGCAGTACTAGTACATTGGTGTGGTAACTTATTAAAAGGGCTTTCAAAATCAAAGTCTAAGTCAAATTATATTATTAAAATATTTGAGATGTTATTAGCATTTGAAAGCAGAATATGCATTTTCAGTTTTTGTAGTTGTTTTTTTATTTGATTTGTTTATTTTTTATTGCATTTTTTTACGTAGCGCAGTTTTTCAAAAGACTACCTTCAAAAAGATGGGATAGTCTCAGGTTTAAAGGCTGTTGGGAATATATATCTTACCGTCATTCTTAGAGTGTAATCTAATATTAGGTAATATTATTATTACAGTAACGTCGCAAATAAAAAGGTTATTTATAAAATTTATAAATCGTAGCGCAGTGCGACAGTGCCTGGCTAAAAACTCAATAAATGTAGGTTCAAATGTGGCCCACGATTCAACATACGAGTAGAATAAAACACAGCGTTGATTTCCGCTCACAGTACATATTTTGAATTCGGGCAGAAAGTAGAGAACGGATTGTCAAAAGATTAGACTCACTGCCTAATATACCAACAATACCAACTATTTAAAGCTTACAGTTCAACATTATTATTCAAAGAAATAAAACATATTTAAGCTTTCTATGACATTTAGTTATATATTTTCCAAACAAACTTTTCAAAGTTATTTCTAACTTTCACAAAAATTACATTCTATACATTTGTAAATATGAAAAATCGAATCAAGCCTCCCAAATTCAACATTGTTCCCGAACAAAAAAGGTTCGTTAAAATAAAATTAGCTGCCTCGTTCACAAATAGTATGGCAGAGTGAATATTATAATTTCATAAGGGACGACCGGCAATCATTTTGTTAATTGAGAATTCATTCATGTACAATATTTTTATATACTTAACATGTTTGAATGTAGGCGCGATTAGTTGGGAGTTCAATTTCCACTCACAGTAACGATTATATCTAAAAAGTATTTTCATTTCTCTGCTCTGGAAAGACAGTCTTGATTCATAAAAGTCAAGGAAAGCAATTAATGGAGTGTCTTGACATTAGGTTGTTTTTGAATATCCTGGGATGCGGGACATAGAGTGAAAGTGTTTTTTTTATTTTCTAGCATAGTTTTAGGTGTTCACTCCAGGTGATTATATTATTTTATATAATATAAATTTTAATGCACTTTTCTTCCAAATAAAATGTATACGTATAGATAGGATGTACTACCAAATTTAATGTTTACTTAGCACTTCCATTTATTTTATAATTCTGTATTATTTTTACTGTGTGTTATTTGGTACAAAATTTCATTAAAATAAGTTTAATTATTTTATTTATTAAAAATATTTACAAATAAAGTTGCTTTTCAATTTGTAACGTATACAGAAGAGACTAACGTAAGAACGAAGAGGATAAAAAGATTATATAGGGGTCTTTCTTATCCAGCGCGTACGGTGTACACGATTATAATAACAAACCGAAGAATATCTTGTTTATATCTACTCGTATCTTAAGGGATAATTTTCCAATTTAAACTTTTCGTTCCTATTCCATTTACGTTCCAATCCCATTTGCGTTTAAGACTTAAGAAGATTAATCTTTCAAGAGAGTCAGAATGAATGACAGAATTTTGATTTCTACTACTTCTCTTTTGGCCTATTCATTTATAGAAAAAACAGGCGTCAATAGGTTTTTTTAGCTTTTTTTTAGCTTTTATCTCGCATAGCAGGGTAGACAGAAAGTGTCTAATGTCAAGATACATCGTACTTCGCTTTCCATCAAATTCGAGATGTTGCATGTTGAGTGGTGGAACTCAACGCAGTACTTTGTCTTACCAGAGCTAGGAAGTGAATATAAAAACTTCCCCAAGAGAATCGAACCCACAACCGATCGCGTTTACAGTCAGACGCTTTCCCACTGCGCCAAGACCTGCCTCAAAGTTAATAAATCAATAATATTAACTTTTCAGGAGAGCCATTTTGTTACAATTTTGTCTTTAGTAAAAATTATTTAATGACTCACATGTTTGGTTTGTGCGTTAAAATAGATTTATCGGCTTAGTTATATATTCACCTTATAAATATAGCAATTCTATTATGATTAAAAAAAATTTGTAAATTTTTCTTTATCAACTTATTCACGCTTGGTACGAATTTATTTTATTAATTTAATGTATTTTATCAATTTAAAAATATATATTTTTTAACTTTATGTATTTAAGTTCCACCTCTTATCACGCATTATCTCGAATTCTTGTGGCAAGTAGAGAACTAGAGAACATAGTGTCTAGACTCTGGGTTCTCTCTGCTACCATACTAAACAGAAAAAAGCATTAACTGAGGTTTGGACATGGCGCAATAAAAGTAGAAATCAATTATTTTTAGCTTCACGCTTTATCCCTTGTGGGATCGTCAGAAAGTACAGAGTGCCAAATGCTACGGTCCCTGCATATCTTTTTTGCCTTCACAATCGTTATCTTCTTCATACATGCCCTTCGGTGGATCATTAAGCTTCCTGCGTGACCTTGGTCCAGTATCTTCGAAGGTCAACTGAAAGCTCCCCCGACCTCTTGTGCCACTCACATCGGCTTCATAAATCTTTCTTACCGTTCTTTCATCGCTCATTCTCTGCATATACAGCTAAACTAACTCCGCATATCCGACGAAGAGATCTCACCTCTACTGCATTCATCTTTCTTTCATTCTTCATTTGACACACCCATTTCGCTGCCGTATAACAAGGTCGGCATCAGTACTGATCGGTAAGACGTGCAGGTACGCTGACGTTTTGCCGTTACTTCAATGCAATAAGACCACCGTTAACCCTGTTACCGGTAGCAATACGTCTTTCCACATCCGTTTCGTATCTTACGTCTCTACTAAACATACTTCCCAGATTAACCACCTCATTCACTTGTTCTAATATCTTTCTATTTACCCTAATCTTACATTCCGTTCTTTTTTCATCTCTTTCAAATACAAGAATCTTAGTTTTAATCGCATTCAGGTTTAAACTATTACTTTCTCATTCTTCTTTCATAATGGTGACCAATGCCTGTAATTAAAACGCATTCTGATGATGCAATTAGCAATGCATCGTCTGCGTACAAAAGACAGTTAACTGTCAAATCACCAACTTTTACTAGACAGCTATCCAGATACAAATTGAACAGCCAAGTTGACATGGCGCAGCCCTGTTTGACACCTTATCGAATATCAAACTGAGGCGACATTCCAGCTCCTACTTTATCTCTATAAAGACATTTCACAGCCTGCAACAAGGGCCCGTTCACATTGTACCGGGGCAGTATCTCACATTCTTATGTTAGTCTTTCTTACTATCCTGTCAAATACCTTTTTTAAATTTACAAAATCACAGAAAATTTTCTTGTTTACAGCCAAAAATTTTTCAGTGATCATGCAGAGAGAAAAGACCTGATTCATACAACCACTTCTAAGTCTAAATCCTCCTTGGGCTTCCCTTAAAACCCTTTTGGATCTCCTTGCATTTTTCTCGCTAGAATTTTAGCATAAGTTTTACTGCCAAAGCTAATCAAACAGATATAGCTAATCAAACCCTATAGCTTGCACAGTCTATCTGTATTTTCCAGCATAAATTGTAAATTGCATAGAAAAGAGAACAGATCCAAGATGCGTATATTTGATTAACTCTGCACTAACTCCATCTGCTCCCGCTGCCTTTCTACATTTCAGACTTCATATAGCATTCTTTACTTCTTTTATACTGATTACGCAATCTGCTACATCAAGACTCAGAATATCGCTGTCGCTGACAGAGGCGTCATCACATTCATATATCTCCTTGTAGAATTCGGCTCATCGTTGCAAAACGTGTGTTCTTTCTGTAAGCATTTTACTGTCCTCAGAACTACTTACTGAAAGAACACATGTTTTGCAACGAAGGGCGGAATTCTACAATCATTCATCACATTCTCTTGTGAAACTAATATTTTTAGTATAAGTTAATAATAGAAAACCCTGAGTCATTTTACGCCAATAACAAATTATCTAACACAATGCATTAGCAGTTGAAGCTAATGTCAATTCTCGTTTGAGCAGCAAACAGTTTAATTAAGATTCGATTAAAACGATGTAATGTGGTCGATGTAGGACCATATATGTTAATTGGATACTGAAAAACGTCTTCGTTAACCATTTTAATGGAATTTCATGTAAATTTATAGCTTTATAAAGAAAAATATTATTTATGAGATTTTTTTTGATATTTTTAGTGGTCAATAATAACTTTTGAAGGGTGAAAAAAGCAAATATTACAATTGTCCGTGGTAGAGTTTTCTGAACAAGCCCATATATTCAGTCCCACTACGCCATAGAAAAGTAAGAATATATATATATATATATATATATATATATATATATATATATATATATATATGTGTGTGTGTGTATATATGTAAAATACCTGATAGACACACTTTGACAGACACACAGAGGTAACAGAGGTCACGCGAGTGAATTTATACGATATTACTATATTTATAATCTTATTTCATGTCAATATATAGAACTTTGTCTATGGTGAGATGGTCATAATTTTTTTGAAATTCAAAGGAAACACTAACATATTGCGGATCACATATAAATCGATATTAATATAATATCTATAACGCTAATAAATAGTAATATAATATATATAATGCTAACTAAAAATTTATTTAAACTCAAAGCTCCCACAAATCAACCCGGCTTACAAATGTGTACGATAATTCAGCTCAATTTGAATTTTCTGACGAAATAAAATGACTGGGTTAATGTTTTCAATAAATAACTTTAAATATTCTTAGCATATACTTATGATAGTGTACAAGCAATGAGAACCTAGTATAAAAAAAGTCTTATTTTCAAAGCAATCAATATTATCTGGACCTAAAATATGGAAATTAACTCCCTTTTAAGAAAAATAGATAGTTATAATTAGCATTTATAAAGAGAAGAAGTACTAAAAGTCAGTATTTATTGAGATCAGTTGTGGGTTCGGACCCCACTCAAGGGAGAGATTATATTTAAATTATTTTCAGCTCCTTGCTCTGGTACAGACAAAGTGCGGCGTTGAGTTCCATCACTCAACACGCAAAGACTACATTTCGGTGGAAAACGAAATACGGAGTATCTTGACACTAGGTACTTTCTGTCTACCGCGATATGCGGGATAATACTCAAAAATACAAAAAAACAATAATATGAGTTTATATACACTGCAAAGGCAACATGAAGTGAAATGGTGAAGTATTTTTTATGTATAAATAAAAACTACCTTCAAGTGGAAATCGAACCTACAATAACTGCCATCATCGGCCCCGCCAATATCATAAAAAATTTATGTACTCTCATTATAAATATATTCTGATAGCATATAATTGCATTCGGTTGACAGCTTTTGAAAGGCATCTCTACCACTTTTCGTCACTCCATTGGAGTGACAGATGAAATGCACGTAGGATTTACAAAAGAATAAAAGAGTAATTGTATTGGAACGGGCCTTTTTATTCAGTTCATTTGTAGTTTATATATTTCTCGATATATTTTTCACTTTGGCGTTTGTATGAAATGTAATAATTATATCATATTTTAATTTCGCGATTCGGTTTTATTTGTTAAGAATTTTGTATGAGTATGTAATAACTAAATTAATTAATCGAATAACTATTATAGGTAACCCTCATAATAATTGAAAACAACTTGCTTTACTTTTTATCCCACATAGCAGGATAGTCAGATACCTCGTGTCAAAACACTCCGTTGTCTGTTTACGCGAAATAGAGATATTAATTTAAAAAAATAACTGTAACCCAAACATACAAACAAAGTCAGCAGTAAAATCAGCCAAGTTAGATCTCTATTTCTTCATGCTTTTGATCTCATATAGCAGGGTGGACAGGGAGAACCCAGTGCTAAGACACTCTATACTCCATTATCCGCTGACTTCGATACATTACGTGTGGAGTGGCGGAACAGAACAAAACATAAATAATTTAAATATAATCATTCCTCTGAGTGGGAACTCCAAACCGATCGTGTTTATAATTAGAAGCTGTCCCACTACGCCACGACCGGCCTCTACAGAATGTTAGAATGTATTATATCAATTATAAGGGCTTATTTCAAATAGTAATATTAGTATAAACAGTAATACAAAGCAATGTAGGAGTATCCATTGAGAAGAACCAGTCATTATGGGGTACTGTATTGTTTCCATTTCCATGAATGATTAGTTGCCTGATTGCCAACTACTGTGTGTACTCTAAGGGCCACCACAACTACTCAATTGATTGGCAACAAATCTATGTACATAGGGAAATCTATTGCTCCTTACTTACTTTCGCTATTTTTATTTTAGTATTTTCTGTCATGTCTATTATATGGACTATGTATTAATGCAGATTATTTACTTTTATATAGAATATATTAATGTCTAAAGTAAAATCTTTGTAGCACTTACGAACAGAGAAGTATGGAATTGGCACATTTATAGTTTATATATATATATATATATATATATATATATATATATATATATATATATATATATATACACGATCATATAATGTGACAACGCGTTGACAACGCGTCAACAGGACATCTAGTTTATTTAAATATCTATGCCTAAAGCTACCTATGACAGATTATTAATAGTAGTAAATGTATAGCGTTTGTTGTAATTTGTTTATTCCAATTACAAAGTTAGAAATGTATTGTAATGAACCAATTAATAAAACCAGCTTTCCGATTTACGTCGCATAGCAGGGTCAAAGAAAACTCCACTGACTGCTTTCCGCCCAAAATCGAGACATTACGTGTTGACTAGGCAACTTAACGCTATTACTAGAATATGCATTTCTAATGCGGAGAGATGATAATAAATTGGACAAAATGTAATTAGTTGTATGTATGTATATGAATATATTTTATCTCTACACTTTTATCTCGCAAAACAAGGTAGACAGGAAGTAATTAGTGTCAAGACCTTCAGTATTCCGCTTTCATCCGAATTCAAGACTTTCTCTTTTTGAGTGGCGGAACTTAACTCTGCGCTTTATCTTAACAGAGAGAGGTAATGAAAAAAATATATAATCTTTCTCCTGAGTGGGAATCCAACACAACTGTGCGCCACGACCGGTATATCTATATAAAACATGCGAGACAAATAGACAATTTAAATTCCCGGATCAGAGCGTCTTCCACTCTTGTTGGTTGACTTGGTTGCGAATGTAAAAACACTTCAAACATATATAAAAAGTTTTATATTTTTTCCAATTTAAACATATCGTTTCTTAAAGAGCATTTTCTAGAGTCATTGTGGTACAACACTATAATATTAAAATTCTGCTTATAATAAAATAAGCGAGTTCCATACTTGCAAACTTTCGCATTTCTGATCAAATATTTGCTTATAGAGTAGTTTTTTTCCAAATGACATAAGTCTTTAATCCTAGTGAATTATAATATAGTGTGTGAAAAAATATGTAGGCTTTATTTATTCTAAAATAATTGATTGCGAAATACATGAATACTTTGAAGAAATCAGAAATATAATCATTCAATTCATCAATGACATCTAAAGAATAAATAAGTTAAAAACCTGCCGCCAATAGCATATTTATGCCATATAAAAATGTAGAGGCCGGTCGTGGTGCAGAGGGAAAGCGTCTTACTATAAACGCGATCGGTTGTGGGTTTGATTTACATTCTGGGGAATGATTATATTCAAATTATTACCATTACCTCGCTCTAATGAGATAAAGCTAGGTATTGGGTTCTGCCACTTAACACGCAAGTCTCGAATTTCGCGGAGAGCTGAGTAGAATAAAAGCGTGAAGCTAAAAAAATGGTGCCAATGTCAAATACACGATAGTATGTTCAATATTAAGAAGTTTATCAAAATATTTGAATCTTCTCTTCTCTTCTTCGTCTTCTCATACTCTTTTTTCGTATATCCAAGTAGTTTTCTTAAAAAAACGGGACTAAGTTTTCTTCGCGTATTTATATAATGATTATATATTACACGGCTACAAATAGTAAATATGTTCATTACAGTATGTCGAACACGATTTTCGTGTATCCGTCAAATTTACGTCTAATACAATGAACCTTACTATTTTAGTCCAGGGCATAGAGACTATTTTCCACACTCGTTCCTAAATGCCAATAATATGCGACCTCATTTCATGATGGCAATAAAGGCTGATCGTTGCTATCATGGTTTCTATAATTCATATGGCGCTTTCAATTTATTTCAGACTACTACTTCAGTTCAGTTTTTAAGTAACCTAACTAAAAAATTTATAGGAATTCTTAAAATTTTAATAAACAAAATAAATATAACAAGAAGTCAACTTACAATTAAACTGAAAGGAACACGGTAAAATTATTGACATTTTTTATTGAATTTTCGTACTGCTATAAAAAATATTTTGTAACTAGTTCATTCTCATCGAAGCGTACAACAAGTTTTACTCTTTTTAAATGAAACTATTTTAACCGGATAATTCGCGTATATTTTGGTAATCGAAAATACATTTTGGACACCTGACTGACGTTTGAGCTGACTGTATCTTTGTCTCTGGTGTGGTAGATTTGAGACTTTAAATTTTTTATAAGTAGGTCCCAGGTGGAAGAGAGTTTCCAACATTCTTCTTTATTGAAATTTGGATGTTTTTGAATTTAAATCACTCATGCCTAGTTGTGTGAAACCTCCAAAGTTGTATGGGCCACCAAAAATACACAAAACTAATGTACCACTTCGTCCAATCGATAGCCAAATCGAAACACCGACGTATAAACTGGCTCAATATGTCGCGAAAGTACTTTCTTCCCTGCGTGGTCACACAACATCTTATGTCAGGGATTCCTACCATTTTGTGTTAGCGGACTGAAAGATCTTAAGTTAGCTAACATTGAAACCATGGTCAGTTTTGATGTCCAGTCGCTATTTACCAGTATACCTATAAAGGACTGCATCAGGATTGTCAAGCTTAAGCGGAAGCTAGAGGAAAACAAGATGCCTATTGAATATTTTGAACTTTTAGAACACTGTCTTACATCTGGATATCTAGTATTCTATCAGGTATTCTATTTGCAAGTAGATGACATCGCTATCGGTTCGCATGTATCCCCTGTAATAGCAGATATATACATGGAGGATTTCAAGGGGATGGCTTTTGGCTCTGCACCATGTCTACCTAGAATATATAAGCGGTACGTAGATGATACTTTTACCTACGGATAATATTTATATATTCCTAAACCATCTCAATTCTATTACTAACAGTATAAAAATTATAATAGGATTACAGGCAAATAACTCTTAAGCTTTTCTTGATGTATTCGTAATAAAGAATCCTAATGGTACATTAGTGTATAGAAAACCTACCCATACCAACAGGTGTCTCAATGGCGAATCCCACCGTCACCCTACACAGTTATCTACCGTTCGCAAATTTTGTTTCAGAGAACTTACCAGCTCGCCAGCGAGCTTGCTACGCTGAACACCTAGGGGACGAGCTTTGACAGTTGAAGGGTGCCCTTCATCAGAACAAACTGCCAGTTCCCCGCCAGCATTGTATGAAGACCAACAAGCCACCCACAGTGGAGAGACAGCCAGCACTTCTACCATTTGTGAAGGGAGTTATAGACAGGATTGGCATCTTAAGAAGAGCTTCTATCAAAACCATATTTAAGTCTAATAAAAAAGTGAGCCAATGCTTGAGACCCGTGAAATGTAATATTCCTTTGCAGTGTGCAGGTTTATATAAACTAGACTGTGACTGTGGTTTGTCATACATCGGCCAAACAAAGAGGAGCATCGGGGTTAGGGTGCAAGAACACATGCCCGATGTCAACATACAATGAATAAGTCTAATCACTACATCAGGTTGATAAGCCACATATCCTCGCTAAGAAAAGTAGATATATGCCTAGAAAGATTCGCGATGCTATTGAAATTCAAAAACATCCATATTTCAATAGAGAGGATGGTTGGAAACTCTCTTTCACCTGGGACCCACTTTAAAAAAAATTAAAGTTTCAAATCCACCACACCAGAGACAAAGATACAGTCAGCTCATTCTGCAAAAATCCAGGGCAGTACGCGAGGCAATTAAGAAACTGATGGCGATAGTTTGATATAATTGATTTTTGTATCAACTGACAGACAAATGCCACCTCAGTGCCGATAAGAATTTCGACGCAGCTGGTAGTAGAACGCATGGCTTAGCGGTCAGAACACTTGGACGGTATCCAAGAGACGCGGATTCGAATCCCGCTGCGTTCAAATTTTTATACGTTTTTTCAAAAATGTTATCTTATTAAGTTTTACTCTTTAGACATTTCTCAGAGTAGACAAAAAGTACCTAACGTCAAGACACTCTGTACTTCGCGTTCCAATGGAATCCGTGATTGAAAATATTGCATTAATTACTATCCTATCTTATATAATTACAAATCTTATTGCTTGTAGAATATTTACATTTAAAATTGTAGAGATATCAAAAATGGTTCAGGCTTACTAAAGCCACATATACCGAAAACAGTTTCCTATTAGTATTATGACCACAAACCCGATGTTTAATCGATCATGCGTTTTGGATGATTGAGCGATTAGATTTCATAGAAATACCTACCTAATGGATGTTAGAGTTAAGGCTATCGACAAAACACATTATGCTATGAATAGCAGGTTCACATTTTCATCCAATAGTTATAAGTATAGCCTATTAAATAAAAAAATGATGAATCAAAAAAATAGTAAGTAATTTCAGTTTACTCACATAAATGTTGGATGAGGCCGGTCGTGGCGCAGTGTGACAGCGTCTGACTGTAAACGCGATCGGTTGTGGGTTCAAGCCCCATTCGGGGGAGAGATTATTTTTAAATTATTTTCACTTTTTCGCCGTCGTAATAGACAAATACGGCGTTGAGTTCCACCACTCAACACGCAATGTCTCGAATTCGGTGGAAAGCAAAGTACGGAGTGTCTTGTCACTAGGTACTTTCTGTCTACCCTGCTAAAAGCGTAAATGGTAAAAACCATTTGACGTTTACTATATTGTTATGATTCTCTGCAATAAACAACATCATATTTATGTCCGCTCAAATTAACTTATCTCTCTGAAACATTATATTTAAATGTGGAACTGCTTTTAAGTTTTAACAAGGTTTTTGTTTTAAGTGTATATTTATTTACATATACACGCAACCGCCAAGTTCAAAAAGAGATTTAGCGAAACGAACGCGAACTGTTTCCAGCCATTTTAGAATGCTCATGCCTTAGATTCTCTTTAACATGAAATATTATAATATTTTTTTTATCCCGTATAGCTGTCTGACTTTCTGTCTACCCTAGACAAAAAGTAATTAGTGTCAAGACACTCCGTACTTCGCTTTCCACTGAATTCGATACATTGCCTATTGAGTGACTTATTTTTATTGTTTCAAAATTGATATTTTACATTAAGCAAACGATAAGTATAAGCAACCATTTTCAGAAAATGTACAAAAATTGTTCGCATCAGGATTCGAACCCTCGCTTCTTGGAATCGCTTCTTGGAATGCGATCCGAAATTACACATACGTCTCTGTAGATATTTTTACAAATGTCTATTTGTATGATAAAAAATATGTTCCTTTCCCTAATCTGAACAAATTAAAATATATATTAACTATAATTTTGCACTGCGCCATGATTGTATATCAACTAACAAGAAAAAAAAAGATTGTCATCAACAAAATAACACGATTACGTACTTGGAACGTGCTTCAAAAAACAAAACTGTTATTATTAGCATTTATCAATGTAAATATATATTGCGTTTTTCTGTTTGTTTGTGCGTTTGTCACGCTAATCTAGGAAATGGCTTAAATTATTTTAATGCAGTTTTCACCATTATATTTTGTTCAATTTCAATGGGTTAATGTATAAGAGAGTTTTATAAATTTAAAGTATTTAGTTTAAAAACAGATTATATCGCGTCGATAAATGGCTCCAAAATAATTTATTTCTTATATAAAATATGCCTATACTTTATAGGAATTATATCTAGATAGCGATTAGTTACATTTTTATTATATATGTAGATATAGAATACTAAATGAAACAATTTAAACAGATTAATTGCGTATATTTTGGTAACCGAAAATATATTTTTGGAAACCAGATCACATTCACATTTAGTTGCACACATTTGCAGGTGTGTACAACTACATGTGACGGTTACTTACCATCGACTGGTCAAACAAAGAGAAATATCGGTCTTCGGCTGAAGGAACACTTTTATGATGTCAAGAATAGGCGTGTATTGCAATCAGTTGTGTATGAGTATACAGTGGAAACCCAACCACTATTCTCTAGCTCAATATCATTAGGTTTGATGAATACCAAAATATACGCGATTAATCCGTTTTAAATTTTTAAAACGGATTAATCGCGGATAAAACAACTTAATATTATATATTACCACTAAAAATTCAATTTTTAACTACAATTGCATTTACAATCTGGTTGAAAAGCTTAGAAAAAAAACATGAAACGCTAGCTTGATTAATTTTCCTCGAACTGACATACTTTCGAGAGCTCGATCTCATTGTGCTTACTCTGGTAACGTCGCGTCCATCTGAAACGAATCTACTTGTTATATACTCGTACATTGTTGGAAAAACACATGTTTTTTACGTTTCACTTCAAATGAAAATCGTAACAAAATTTGTTAATTATTTAATTGAATATATATAATAAGTAACAAAATTTGTTAATTATTTAATTGAATACATATAATAAGTAACAAAATTTGTTAATTGTTTAATTGTTAGTAAATTTTAAGGTTTTTGCGATGGGTCTGACATATGTAGGTTGAATTAAATAATTGTATTTTATAATGTTTTGATTTCGACTCTACTTAACTCTTGTTTGTTTAATTTATCAAATATTATGAAAATTCATAATATTTTTATTTTTTTGCCTTGAACGAACAAAGCAAGAACAGTTTAGTAATATAGAGTATATAGTTAAGAATATCCAATAACTACCTGCATAGCAGGGTAGTTAGAGAGAACTTAGGGCTATAATATTCTCCACATTCGTGAGTAGGTTCGAATCCACAACGCATTTTAAGTCAAACGCTGTGCCACTGCGCCACAAAGACAAATAGGTATGAATAAGAAAAAATGTGCAGATTGTATGAAAATTAATAAACATCATATTACTATATTAACATTCAGTTATTTATGGATATATAGAGAAACGCATAAAACGAGCACAGAGTTAATATTGAAAATTAAAATAAACTTAATATCTATATGTATAATATAATACGCCCCAATATACAGTGTTTGCCATTTGAAGCTTCATTTCATATTTGTTATATGTTATTGTATTTCTCCATATGAAAAAACATTAACATGTTCGTCGTACTTATTTAGTTATTCGATTTATTTACTTTACTTAGATATTCAATTGCACGTAGTACAATTCTTAAATACTATATATATATATATATATATATATATATATATATATATATACTAATATTAATAAATTCGTGGGTAATATAATTACATATTTACTTACATTTTCTCACTTTGGAGAACGTTTGGATATGTATACGGTATCATTGCTTCGTACGGTTAGATGGTGGTGTTGAATTCACTCTGTACTTACGTAAAGGTAAATTGATGTGACTTATCATCAGTTTCTCTGTGGTTACCTTTTAAAATATGGAAGATTTACGTATATAAAAAACATTAAAAGATAAGTAAATGTTCTATTTAAAAATATAGTTAAAAACAGTTTTTTTTTCATATAACACGTTATCCCTAGTTACATTCAGTTTTAATAAATATCTTCGTTTAAACTAGAAATACCCAAATCAAAAAAAAAGTAATCAGAATTAAAGATTATGATCTTTAACTGACTTGCTATACATAACGCAATTTATCTGGTAAGAACTAATTTTAATTCTACTTTTAACAAAAATATTTAGTATTAGTAGAAATACGTTCTATCTATAAATATGTGCAACATATTATATAATACATTTATATATTTAAATATTTATGTATGTATTTACATATGAATGCATAAAAAAATACAATTAATTAAAAGTTTCTCTATAAACATACATATTATTTTGAGCGCCAGAAGTGCAGTATACAAAACCTAAGCAAAACTGGGGCATCGAGCCAGTGTATTGTACAAGAACAAAATTTTATTAAGCAAATATGAACTAAATTGATGTCACATGTCATACACATTACTGAGCGTTACGTATATTAAATTCCGTGAATTCCTCCCACTGTATATAAGCACTGCAATACAATTTAATATGTTAAATATAATTAAAAATACGCCATTATAGTACAGTTGAACAGTTTCTTTATGTTACAGGTGGTTGTAGATTCGAATTCCTTCGCGAGAATGCTCATTTTCGAATAGAGTATTTTTGTATTACTCAATCTATAAATTCCCTGTGTTTAGCTTAATATAAAAAATGACAATATTATTATTAAACCCAAAGCAGTCAAACCGTTATAACATAATTTCAAATTTCAGCAGTCAACAAAATTGAATTAAGCGCGAGTGAACGAAAGCCACTGGCAAATTCCTATTTTTTTTCAGAAAATCGTATTTTCCGTTTTGTTTTTTTTTCCTATTTTCTTCACTAATACGTTTTAGGGATATATTTTGTTTTTGCAAAGTAATATATATTTTACTATTTTTAAAATGTTATTCCACATTTATGATAAGAAAATATTTTTAAAAACGTGTAAAAATTTGGATATAAAGTATTAAATTACTACGCTTATATTGGTTTGAACATAATAGTTATTTACTATTTTTAAAGTGTTATTCCACACTTAGGATTAGAAAACATTTTTGAAAAAACATATAAAAATTTGAACGCAGCGGGATTCGAACCCGCGCCTCTTGGATACCGTCCAAGCGCTCTGACCGCTAAGCCATGCGTTTTACTACCAGCTGCGTCGAAATTCTTATACGTTTTGTTACAACTTATTTATGTTGTTAGTTTTTTCAAAAATGTTTTCTAAACATAATAGTTATGTGAGCACTACCTAGACTTATTACTATTAGTTGAACAAAAGACTTAAAATAATTTAAGTTATCTCTTCCCATTGTGGCGCAGTGAGATATCGTATTGTTGTAAAAGCTGCACTTCACACGGAAAACGTTTAATGAAATATTTTGACACTAGGTTCTCTTTGTTGTTCGGGATAAAGCTAGAAGTTATAAAATTAATATACAAAAGAGATAAAAGTGTGTTTGCAAGCACTAGGAGCACTAGGAGAGGGCTTGTAACATCCCTCACTTTAAGGTCCAGGAGATAAATAAGGAGCTTGTTTCTTAAGGAAGCTATTATATATATTTTGAAAAATAAAAGAACAGTTTCACGCTTTATCCCGCATAACACGGTAGTCAGAGGCAATCTGGTGCCAAGATACTTATTTGACTGCTTTCTGTCCAAAATCGAGATATTGTGTGCCAGGTGGCGGGCTCAACGCTGCATTTTGTCTTACCAGAACAGAGAAATGAAAATATTTTTAAATATAATCAATTCTCTGAGTAGGAATTAAACTGACAACCAATTGCGTTTACAGCCAGACACTACTTCCACTGCGCCCTACGAGCCCACAACCAATCGCGTTTACAGTCATACACTGTCCCACTGCTCCACGACCGGCCTCAACCAATCCCGTCAATCAGACGTCAGACTCGATACATTTTTATTTAAATTAATTCAGTCTTATATCTCATAGATTCATTTGTTATTTTGTTACCTGTAAACACCTAACGCGACATTAACGAAAGCAACTACCTTTTACCTTTTGAAATTTGAACCCAAAGCCAATTTATTAAGTCACGAGCCGTTAAAGTAATTGGATGCTGTTAGGTAAACAGTGTTGTTTTAAAAATATACAAAAATAATTTATTACGAAAAATCACGCCACGGTCCGTGCGTTCGTGATGTCTGTGTAAGCGGAGCCTCGAAAAATTTTATATAACGTACAAGCTTTATTCCAATATAAAGATAGATTTCTTTTTTTTTCCTTTTTTTAGCTTCACGCTTTAGTGTTAAAACACTCTGTACCGAAGTACAGAGTATTTTGACACTAGGCACTTTCTGTCTACCGTGCTATATCGCTTTCCACCGAATTTCCAGACATTGCGTGTAGAGTGGCGGAACTCATCGCCGCACTTGATCTTACCAGAGTTAGGAAATGGAAATAATTTAAATATAATCATATCCCCGAATCTAACCCACAGGCGATCGTGTTTACAGCTAAACGTTGTCACACTGCGCTAAGACCGGCCTTATTATAAATCAGAATAGGAAAATTTACAATGAATAATTTAAAAAAATATATAGAAAAGAAATTTTCTTCCAACGCAAATACTTGTTTTACGACTAAATTATATAATTAAGTTTAAAATAGCCGAGTCCTCTAGAAGTATGTACTGGTTTTTATGTTTTGGTCTATCTTATTTTTTAGCTCTAAGCTTTTTACGCAGCTTTCACTCCGAGGAACATTATTTTGAAACTTTCATGGCAGCTTGACTATATATGCGTAAGCCAATTACAGTATATGCCGTCTATTATTTAAATGATGAATGATGATTCTAAATATATTAAAATTTTTTATTCACATTTAGAAAAATTAGAACCCGTCCGTTAATAATTACCTAATTCCCTTTCTTGTAAGCATGACGCTTGTTCCCGCATAGAAGACTAGTCAGAAAGAACCTAGTGTCAAGGTATTGGCCAGCAAAATAAAACTTTTAAGCCGAATAATCGCGAATATTTTGGTATTGGAAAAAAGTTTTTGAAAAGTCCACGTAATGCGTACTTTACAGAAGTCCGTGGTCATAGATAGACGTTGCGAAAATCAAAAATCTTGTTAATTAAAAAGAATTTTTAAATTTTGTACATTACATAAATCACTTACTAACTAACTCTTAAAATCGCAATAAAATACATTGTACCATTAAACATATCCTGTAATAAAACACACTATAAAGTTGGAACTAAGTAATGTAATGTTTTATACTCAGAACGTTTTATTCATGTTTCAAAGATACAATTAACATTACTTTAACTGCTCTCGTCTCGTCAAGGAGAATTCCACGTGGAAAAATGAAGGTGTAAAATTAGTGGGAAAGCGCTCGCTACGTACCGTTGAGTGTTATTCATTTCGCAATAGAACACAGAAAAATGTTAAAGCTTAAATAAAAATATTATTCTACACGACTGTAGCACTATATTTGTAGTTTATATACTAATAGTAGGAAAATGTTGAATTTTAAAGTTATGAAATAATATGGAAACGAGAAAGATGAACAGTAAAAGGATTTATGTCGTTTATTTTTTTTTTCATGCTTTTTCACCCTCCTTTCTGCAAACATGGTTGTTTAGAGAAAACCTAGTGTCAAGACACTCGTTTCTTTTTCTCCTGAATTTAAGATTGGTTAAGAATTGTCAAACTTACGATAACACCTTAGTACGTAGCTCCGTATTAATTAAATAGTAAGATATTGAGATTTGAGTGGTGGAACTCAACGCCGAGTAAATTAATCATATTCATTACCCTAAGTTGGAACGAACCCCCACAATTATACCATAGTAGCGTCCATTATAAACGGATTATTTACAAATCGCATATTATATGCATATTCATATCTACTGTACTAAATATATATTTCGTTCAAACTACCAATTACCAAAACATGTCCAGCAAACTAGTCCTAAAACCTCCATTACTTGCATGTTGAGTAAAGAGTTAATTTATTCATAATTTGTTGAGCGATTAATGAGATCTATATCCAGCGAGCTACGTGACAAAATGTTATATAGCACTTTCGAAGAAAACCAAGATTAAATCAGACCATCATTTATAAAAAAATGAAAAAAACCAAAGAATTTATTCTAAGAACTTAATTTTAACTTTAATAACTAAGTTAGAGCTTTTGTACATATATTGGGCATTGGTATAAGTTAACGAAACTTTTGTGTTGACCTATTAGTATAAATAGAAAGTATTTGCGTAAAGTAATAATATTCGATAAAAAATACGTTATTAGAAAAAAATTGTTTGGGTTATTTAATACGATTCATATTTACAATGTTATATTAGTCGATATGGGATTGGTTTACTTAATTTACAAGTCGCTATTTTAAATATATATATATATATATATATATATATATATATATATATATATATATATATATATATATATATATATATATAGCGTTACGTTTTAGTATTTTTATGTAAACATATAAATTGGAGTGTCTGTTTGTTTGTAATATTAAATTAAATACCAAAATTTTAATTTTATCCGACTGTTTGGCTGTCTGCTTATAACAGCTAATCTTTGGAACAGCTGGATCAATTTCACTGGCAGATAGCTGATGTTATAAGGAGTCGGTTAAGCGAGTAACTGATGTAGTAAGAAGTACTTTTTTTAGAATTATTTGCGTTACATAATATTAAAGTATATTCAAGATGCCTTGAATACAATTTTTTTAATATTATATATAAAAAAGTGAGAATTATTATAAATAAATATGAAAACTTAAATTAAATTTAGATTGAGGCTAGTCACCAGGACAAGTCTTACTGTAAACACGACTGGTTATGGCTTCGATTCTCACTTGGGGAAGTGATTATATTCTCCGTTTCTCCGCTCTGGTAAGACAAAATACAAGGTTGAGTTTAGCCACTAAACACGCAATATCTCGAGTTCGGCGGATAGCGGAGTACAGAGTATCTTGACACTAGATGCAGGCTAAAAACGTAATTCTTAAAACAATACATATTAAATTTATAAACATTTCTTACACTTATATATTGAGCAAACGAACAACGTTGGGCATCTTTTTAAAAAAATAACTTCCCTTTTAGAAATCGCAACTCAATGACTTTGATATTCTCTTTAGCAAACAGTTTGACAAGTCATTTCACTGCCCTCATAAGAAGTAAAAAGTTTTACGCACTAACATAATGGATGTCCTTGTGTAAGAAAAGTTCTAAATCCGGACATGACAACGAAGTATTCCAGTAATTACACTTGAGACGTTAGTTTAAAAAAATTGAGAAGTTTTATAAATTATTAACGGCGGCAGACTACATTATGTCCATAAATATTTAGTTTTGCTTAAATTACTTTACTGATAGTGTGAATCGGCCTTAATGAACTTAAGAAGGTAATAGTTTAAGGTCAGTGACGTCAAAATATAATGTGACTGTCGATTTGTTTATCATCATGAAAACTTAACAAAATACTTTACTATCCGAATTTTGTGGATATATGTTGTCAACTAGAAATCTTTATATTATGTTTTAAAATTTAGTTTACTATTTAATTTTCTTTATAAATTCATATTGATTTTCTATAATTTTTTCTCTATACAAACTTGCAGTATGCCAAATTCCATACTCCTTCTATATATAAGGAGGTAGAAACCTTACTTTACGTTAAAAGATGTCAAAAGCTATGTTTCCTGCATTAATTTATGAATTAATATAATAATTATGTCATGGAGTAAAGAAACAGTCTAGAATGTTTAATTAACATTTTTAACATAGTAATGAGGTTTTGATTATCACTATCTATATTATAATTTTCACGGCCAAATAAGGTGGTTTTACTGTCCAGAAATCGAAAAATTGAGTGTTTCAATATTACATTTTCGTCGTTGTCTCCTCATGAATTAAACGCCTTAGAACGCATTAAGGGTAAAATAATTGTAATCTGTATAAAATGTATTTTTTGATAACTTAAGTATATAAGTACATAGATGTTATATCCTGTACAAGTTAGCTTGATCTTTTTGACAGACGGGCTTGTGATGAGAAGTAGAAAATATCAAGATGGTGGTCTGTGGTACATAATATACCCAATAATTTGTAAGAAATAATAAAATAATAATAATAAAAAATAATTATTATTAAAAATAAGAAATAATAATAAATTTAAAAGAATTATCAAATTTATATTCATTTATAAGAAAAAAATATGTAAATACTCGCAAAGTTATGTCTATCAGAAAAATTTACATCTGTCAAAAAGATCAAGCTAACTTGTACATGGTATAAGGATAACTATATATGTAGCTACCGTTTAATTTAGTATGCACATAGATTATTGACATCTCCAATCAATCGTCTTGAATACATTATTGGAATTGAAAATCACGATGCTCTAAAGAGAACTTGTCTAATGCAACATGTGTCTAATAATGCAACTAGATTAATATAATATTTAATTATAATGATTTATACATGAGGCCATCGTAGCGCAGTGGAACAGCGTCTACTGTAAACGTGATTGGCTGTGGGTTATACCCACTCGGTAAATTATTGGAATTCATCGTTCTGGTTTACGTAAACAAAGTGCGGTTTTGAGTTCGCCACTCGACACGCAATGTCTCGATTTCCGGCGGAAAGCAGGTATGCTCATCAGCCTGCTTGAAGCGTATGTAAAACGTGAAGGCGCTAATTGTAAATATTAATGTAACATAAGATTTGATGAAATTACGCAGGAATAGTATGAAAGGCACAATTATTTATGCGCGTTACTAAGGCAACACGTTTTATACGCGTTACACTGTTTTAACTTTATAAACAAATACATAAGTATAGGAAACTACAAGTTGTATGAGTACGTATATAACAATAATTTAGAAAACTTTAAAACAAAACTATAAAAATTTGAACGCTCTGACCGCTAAGCCATGTGTTCTACAACCAGAGAGATTTTTACAAATTTCTGCTATACAAAATTTTTACAATTTTTGAAGTGTTATTCCACACTTAGGATTAAAAAACATTTTTAAAAAACGTACTAACAAATTAAAAATAGTAAAATAACGTTAATTTATTACCTAAAAACCAAATACGCTTAATAAATATATTAACAATACAAAGTTAAAATGAAACTTCAAAGCTATTGTTCGCGAACTTTTTTATACATTTTCCACCTCAACATCAAAAGTCATTAAATTGATAACTTTGTAGGAATCACGGCAATGAAACTTTTGTGCGACGAAAATTTTGATTAGGTGAGATGCAATAAAAAGTTCGCCAACTTCGCCTCACTTCAATTAAAGGACTTTCAAGAACGACAAATTCATTATACGTAGAATTAAAAATTGTTGTGGGAAAAATTTGAAACTCGAAGAATATTTTAATGACGAATAGTTTTAAAGTTCGTATTTTTTTACGTATATCGTATATGTATTAAATTAAATATTAATTTAAAATTAATGAATGAAAATATGTACGTTAATACATTAATTAACACAAACATACTGGACGAGTACAAACTTTGGTCCTACTAATATTATAAAAGTGAAAGTTTGTGAGTATATATATATATATATATATATATATATATATATATGTGTGTGTGTGTGTGTGTGATTGTCTATCACAAAAAACTACTGAACGGATTTCGATAAAACTTTTCTTAACATAGGCTACCATTTATAATGATTTTGTTTTGTTGTTTGTTGTTTGATTTTTGTTGTTGCGTAATTTGTTCGTAATATAAAGATAGGTGTGAATTAAGTTGGCAAAATTCTGCCCTCTAAGAGATACCTTGGTGTGCGCTGACTAAATCGTTGGAGTTACACAAAGATGACATAAATCGAGCTAAATGTAGTTGAATATATATTACATTTGAATCAAAATAAGATAACATTTGAATAAACATTAATTTAATGAGTTAAGATTTCTTATATGTTTTTATTTAATGATTGAAATATTAAAAATGATAAAATTAGGAATAAGGAAATCTACAGAATAATTAAAGTCACCAACATAACTCTCAAAATTAGCAAGTGGAAGTGGCAATGAGCTGGCCTAGTAGTACCGATAAGCGATGGGGAGCATAGTTTCACGAGTGGTGACCATGAACCGGAAGACAGCGTGGGATGGCCTTCTATAAGGTGGGCTGACGACCTGGTCATTATTGCGGGTAGTTACGCCAGAAGCGTGCAGCCGTTACAACTGGCGTGCCATGAGGGAAGCCTATGTCCAGCATTCGACGTCTTCCGGCTATACGTCACTATATGTCACAAAACTGATATTACAATTGCATTTTAATACAATTTTATAAAAAAATGCATCAAACAGTTAATCATTTGGGTTCTAAAACAATTTCTAATCTTTTTTAAATAAATTTTAACAGATACCCTACCTATTACTTTAATTGTTTTTATTTTTCTATATATAAAGTATATTTCTGCAAATAATTTTAATACTAAATTTTTTATCATTTCATAATCATCAGTTTGATATTAAATTACAGTCTTGATCTTTATACAAGTTCATTGAAGGATACTACCGCTTTGCCTGTTAAGTGTTAGTTTAAACTTCACATGCATAGTAGATTAACCAAAGTACTTATAGACGGTCTTAAATAGTTTTCGTCGTTTATCTTATTACTTTAAGACTTACTTGTCCTAGATATATATAAGGAAGAAATTTTACCAAATTTTATTACGAAAAATATATATTATATATGATCATTAAAACTCTTCATATTAATAACACAGTCTAATAGACAATTATATAGGATTAATACATTATTTATTGGAATTTCTAGTACAAAAACAAGGATTTTCCATATAGATATATTTAACTATAATAAATACGTAATAGGCAGTTTTAAAACCTCCTTCTCACCTTTTTAATCAATTTAAAGACTAAATGTAATAACTGGTGGAATTCGTATAAGTATCAGATTAGAAATAGTTAAAAATAGTACAGAATAATCAAACCCCTAACTATCTTTATAGGCAGACAGTTTCACAACGGCATGTTAGTCTCACGTAACTGCTTACTAATTTTTTTTTCAAGAATACTATAATAAATAAATCTAAAATTATTAGAATAATACTTAAGTTAGCTAAATGAATATAAAAAATAACTATACATTTTGTTAAATGAATGCCTAAAAAAATATTGTCTCAGCTTCACGCTTTATCCCGCGTAATTGGGTAGTCAAAGATAATCTGGTGTCAAGACACTCCGTTGACTGCTTTCCGCCTTAAATAGATACATTGTGTTTGAAGTGACGAACTTAACGCCACGTTTTGTTTTACCAGAGCAGAAAAATAAATATTAAACATATTCCTTACCTCAGGTGGGAATCGAACTCACAACAAATCGTGTTTACAGTCAGAAGCACTCCCACTTGATGACCTCATAAAATATATATTTAAAATAATTTTAAATTAACAAACTTACGTTTAAACAAACTTTAATCATATTACATTTTAAAGCTAAATAAAAAATATTTTAAGTAATTAGTTTCCTTCCAAACCGTGTTTATATAAAAATCAAACATTTCCCAACTGATTAAGTTGTACCAGCGGTGATTATAGGAGTGGACGATTTATAACGCTATTACTGTACATTATGGCCTGGTCAACATTGTTTACCGAAATTTTCGTGGTGAAATAAAAATGAAACGTGCCTAAGATAATTTATTAATATAATTAACCTATTTCTATATCAGTACCATCGAGTTTTTCAGAATGGGTGAAATTGCTTTAGT
Source organism: Dryadula phaetusa (assembly GCA_032432895.1). Classification (NCBI taxonomy): domain Eukaryota; kingdom Metazoa; phylum Arthropoda; class Insecta; order Lepidoptera; family Nymphalidae; genus Dryadula; species Dryadula phaetusa. The sequence continues at coordinate 5,652,865 of JAOYRS010000038.1, forward strand.
GTTTTAATATTTTTTTTATTAGTAACATTATATATAATTATTTATATAGTGTTTTACCGGGTTGTTGCGTTGTATAGATCGGAGCCATGTCTAAGATTTCAGACCCAAATTTTTAGCCTTTTGTACTCTTTAAAAGCACTTTAAAGTTAGCTTCCATTGTACGAACCCTTTCTGCCTAAACATAAGTTAAAAGAAGGATCTTAGTAGGAATTAACATTTTCATCTAATTAAGTGCTAGAAATGAACTGATAATAATTCTAGACAAATGCCTGTCTATATTCTTTAGATCTTTTAGTAAATTATAGAGAAATTTCGCTTTTATGCCTCTAAATCGTATTTTGATTATGTATAAATTAACACAATCTGTTCCTATTCAGTTCGTAGTACTAATTTACATTCAAATTATGGTATGTTTGGAAATTCTACATATTATAATGTAGAATAAGAAATTAGTTACAACTTCATGCTTTATCTTGCAAAGCAGGGTAGTCAGAGGGATCCTACTGTCAAAACACTCCGTTTCACGAGTTGAGAGAGATTGCGCGTTAAGTGTCAAACTCAAACCTACCACAATGTTTTACCAGAGCGAAGAAGTGTTATATTCCTCCGACTGAGAATTGAATCCACCACCGCTACCGCCACGGTTGCCTCATTAATGATTTTTTTTTTAATTCACGCTTATTCCGCATAGCAGGGTAGACCAAACGTAAGTAGTGTCAAAAGAATTCGAGACATTGCGTGTTGAGTGGTGAAGCTTAACGCCGCATTTTGTCTTACCAGTTTTAACATATTTTACGTTGAGTTTTGGTTGAGGCGGCCTTTCATTTGGGCAAGTCTAAAAAAATGCAGTTTCATACTTTTTCCCTCATAGCAGAGTTGTCACAAATCAGTGTCAAGATACCGTCCCTTGTCTTCCTCTCCAAAATTAAGACATTGCGTGTTGAACGGCGAAATCAATGTAATATCTTGCTAAAGTAGAGAAACGGAAAGAAATTTTTAATAAATGAATCTTTCCTCGACAGGGAATTGAACCGACAACCAATTTCGTTTACGTACGATACGATAACTATGATAGTAAATATTAATTTGGCTAAAATGAACACAAGCTCATGACCATTTCGTGTGTATAAAGAACTATGCTACAATAGTGAAGTATGGAATATGGAAACTATGACTAAAATAACATTGTCTATTTGTGTTCAGAATTTTATAGTCCATTTTACGTATTGCAGTACATTCAATTCAATTTGAAGAATACAAGTATAGAAGACAATAGAAAAAGGTTACTCTATGCATTATTAGAATAAAGATATAATTATAGCCGATGAATATTTCTTTTAAAAAATCCTATAAAAATATCAATAAATTTATATTGTGTACGACAATATATGCATATAAACATTTTTATGACAATTTTTTATCTATCACATTGTTCATAAACTCTCATTTCCTTAGAAAAACGCAACTTGTGGCTAATAAAATAAATATATAGATTTTAGTCCGTGGCCGCAGGTTAACCTGTACATCTGTATATCTGTGACCGCGGAATATTTTAAAATGTCCGAAACGCCGGGTCTTAAAAAACACACACATATATAACTCTGCATTTGTTTAATTCATATTAATCATCTACTTTTGAAGTAAGTTTAATCACTAATGGTTTAGTTTTTTGCAATTATTATTATGTATTTTTGCAATTATTTTGCAAATATTAGGTAAATTTTAAAAGGAAACGGCAAAAGTATAAGGTCACTGGCAATCAAAGAAGATTTTTTTAAAAAATATGAAAGAAAGAAAATAATAACACAAAAGACAGGTGACTGACCGGTACAAGGGGTGTACACTTCATTCTTCATAACTGCAGGAATATTTTATAAAGGATGCCTTCCAACTAACTGGCTAGTGCTTTTTGTTAAAAAATAAATAAAAACGTAAAGGAATAAACTTTAAGGGAAAAGTTAAGAGTAGAATTATTTTTGGAATTAGTTTAACTTTTGTGTTTCTTAATATTATAGATTTATAAAATGTTAGTTTCCAAATTATTGAAACTTCCGGGAGCAAAAAGCTGGATGGTTGACGGTTGACTGGAAGCTGATGGAGATTAAATTTTTTTTTGAAATTCCTGCACTGCCTAGAAAACTAGGGAAAAGGCTTTAAAATAACAACGACAATGTTGTTAGTACTGTATTGATATAAAGAATACTTGTGAATATAAATCAAACGTTATCCAATTGAAAACCAAAAGTGGAGGACGGTGGGACTTGTCACTAAGTCCACACTCTCTATTTGCCACAATTCATATTAATTATGCAAATATATAATATTATTCATTTATTTACTTTTTTATTTTTTTTATAGCTTCACGCTTTTATCCCGCATAGCAGGGTAGACAGAAAGTATCTAATGTCAACACACTCCGTACTTCGCTTTCCACCGAATTCGAGACATTGCGTGTTGAGTAGTGGAACACAACGCCGCTCTTTGTCTTTACCAAAGCGAGGAAGTGAAAATAATTTAATTATAATCATTACCCCGATCGAACCCACAACCGATCGTGTTTACAGTCAGACGCTGTCACACTGCGCCACGACCGGCCTATTTACTTAATGTATTTACTTAATGTACACAATTAAAACAAGAGCCTGGCTTGGCGCTAATCAGAATTCTATACCAGCTAACCTTGTCATGTGGTAAATAAATGTGTGTTTATTTTATTTACAAATTTTGCTAGTGGTTAAAATTAGTTAGTAATGAATAACCATTTGAAAGCAAACACGCGCTTTTATCATACCAAAAATAGAACCAATGTAAAATACAATACTAAATAAAGCAAAAGATGTATATTCTAAAAGCAAATAATATATAATAACTTCAGGAATATTTTATAATGAATGGCTTCCTTTTTGAGGCCGGTCGTGATGCAGTGTGACAGCGTGAGACTGTAAACGCGATCGGTTGTGGGTTCGATCCCAACTCGGAGGAGTGATTATATTTAAAATTATTTCCACTTCCTTGCTCTGGTAAGACAAAGTGTGGCGACGAGTCTCAGCACTTAACACACAAAGTCTCGAATTCGGTGGAAAGAGAAGTACGAAGTGTCTTGATACTAGGTACTTTCTGTCTACCCTGCTACGCGGGATAAAAGCGTACAGCTAATAGTAAAGTGATCTCAAATTATATTTTGATTTTAAGACACAGCACGGCATTAATTTAAACGCTATCTCAATTTCCGGCGGAAAGCAGTCAACGGAGCGTCTTGAAATGATTAGAAAATTTTCAATGGGTATATTTTATAGTAAGATATAAATATACAATTATGTATAAAACAACCCCCCACTTTATTAATAATATATTATGTTATGTGCTTAATATATCATATATCGACCGATCATTAAAATAATATTATGAATATTTGATAATTCTCAAAATATCTACATATCTTAAGGACTCCTCACTTCACTCCAAACTGAATATGACAGCTCTCGTATAAGAACCGTCATACTTAGAAAAGCTTTTCACAAGACAGCTCTGGGCTATCGAAATCTTGACTTGAGTAGGTACATAACGTCTGCGCTTGTAAAACGACTAAACTGGAGTTAAAAATATAAAGCTTTTAGCTTCACGCTTTTATTCCCTAAGCAGGGTAGATAGAAAAAAACCTAGTATCAAGACACTCTGTACTTCATTTTCCATCGAATTCGAGACTTTACGTGTTGAGTGGTGGAACTCAACGGCGTGGTTGTCTTACCAGAGCCAAGAAATAAAAATAATTAAATATAAGAATTCCCCCGAGTAGGAATCGAACCCACAACCGATCGCGTTTACAGTTGGAAGCTGTCACACTGCACCACGATCGGCCTGTCTTCGATTTTTTCAGTTTTACGCTTCGAAAGCTAATAGAATACTTAGACTATTGTTATTTGCTACCATTTGTAAGCTAAGTAGTACCAGTACTTAATATCTCAGTATAATGTCGTTTCTCCATTTTGGTAAGACAAAACGCGGCGTTCAGTTCGCCCAACACGCAATGTCTCGATTTCAGCCCGAAAGCAGCCAAGTGAATGTCTTGACACTAGGTTGTCTCTGACCAACCTGCAGTACAGGTAAAGCGAGAAACTATTTCATGCATTGATTCATATTTCTCATAAAAGTTATTGAGTTGGCGAGAAACTAATTTATTTTATACGTAAATAGCTGTTTCTTCAGTAGATATAGTCTGTAAATAGATCACGATTTTTAATTTGAGTAACATGACTTTAATTTGACTTTATTTTTCTATATCTACATATTTGCAAAATCTTTCATTCGTTCATGTTAAAATGGAATCAGATGACAAATGAGTATGAAGTTCTTTATTTTTGTTAATACAAATAAAAAAATATTTATAAGTTAAGACTCTTAACTTATTTATATATATATATATATATATATATATATATATAAATATATATATATATATATATATATATATATATATATATATATATATATATATATATAGCTATATTAAAACAAGTATTTTTAATGTGAAGGACAAAGCTAAAACTAGGGATATTTTCTCCATAGTGCTTTTAATAACCAATATTCCATAAGCAGTATTCGGATACAAGATAGGGTTTGGTAAGTATTCCCGTCATTAGGCAGTGTCAGACACAGGGTTATCGAATCGACAAATAGAACACTGGCAATTATTTTGTTTTACCTCCGGCCTAATTAATCAGACACTACTATGAGTTCAAAGAACAAATTGGGAAGATTTTTTAAAATAAAACTACTTGGACCGTTCCAGGAGGCGTAGGTTCGGATCCCGAAAATTTATACGTATCTAAAAAAAATTATCTCATAATTTCCCAGTTAGTAAGCTAAGTTAGATGATATAATATTTGGTTTTAATAAAATAAATCCTCTCCGACGAAGTAATTAACCTTTTTTTTGCCAGAAAAACTCCGTCCTCGCGACTTCCCGTTTGTTTCTTTTAATTAATGATATTTTTGTGGTTGGAGTGGCTTTGTTTAGACGAAAGGGTTGATAGAAGGGCTTGAAATTAAATTATAGTAATTATGACAGAGTATAGTATTTTGAAATATTAATGTATTTCCTTTAATTATGTTTATCTATGAGAGAGGTACGAGAGGTCGGGGGTGAACTAGGTTGACCTTCGAAAACACAGTATTCATGATACTGAAGGAGAATCACGTAAAATTCATGAGGACCCATCAAAGGGCATATATGTAGAGGTTAATGACTACGGACAAGACAAAGAAGTATGACTACCCTCAAAGGGATAAAGCGTGAAGCTAAAACATGAAAAGAAAGTGTTTCTATATTATTTAATTTTTTTCTCCTGATTTTGATCGATTCATCTTCTAAAGACTATTCTTTTAACTTGTATAGATTATTAAAAGAGAGAATTTTATTGAATCCCTACTGACAATTATTCTTGGTATATCTAAAACTGAAATTTTGCGTTACTTTTTGATAGGTTTTATTCTTATTTTTACACAGTAAGCTTAGTTGCATATTATTTTTGCAAAGTTGAAAGTGAATAAGTCAACTTTTACTTTTTTACGCCATATTAAAACCCATGCCATAGTCAAACTCCACGTAAACGGAATCGAAAATATCAAACAAGTATAATTTCGCAATGACATGAAGACGGTCATATCTTAATTTCAATAAAAAATCGTTTTTATATACTTTATGAATGAATGCATTAAAGATTATAATAAACTATTAGAACGCTTCTAAAAGATAATACTTAGCGGTATAAATGTACCAAGCCGTGTAACTGCTTTTAAATATTAAGCATGACCGAACTGTTTGCCAATTCTTTTACAGCGAATTGTATGCTCGGGCTTTCCTTTTCAAACATTCACGCTTCGTAAAACGGTTTCTTTCTTACCCATTGTAATGTAAATGTTTCCTATAGTAGTTTGCTAGCAGCGTAGCGTTTTTAAATGTATGAAAATTTGAAATGAACAATTTTTTTGTATATATATGTGGATATAATACCTATTCGCTAACCCGTTTATTTTTTTGAACAACAAAAAATCTATTAATAACAAGAGAATTTATGTGGTAATATTAGTATTGTGGCATAACAGGTAACGACGTCTGATTATAAATGCGATAAATTATGAGTTCTAATGGTTGGATTATATTAAAATTATTTCCAGTTCCTCGCTCTGGTAAGACCAAAACGTGGCGTTGAGTTCTGTCACTCAACACGCAAACTAACGATTTCAGGCAAAAAAATCAAAATAGAGCTTATAAGTCTGTTCTTAAGCGTGAGTTTAATAATTTATATGTTAAGATGGAATACAGATAGTCGAATACATAATTGAATAATATATTTTATATGAAAGGTTAGGACTGTAAAAAAGTTTTCTTTTTCATAAATGTGATACCAACAAGAGCTTTTATTAACTCTTTTCAAAAGCCCTTTACAGGTTAACGTTCTCATGTGTACAATAGGTAAGAGCTGTACAATCACTTAGCCATACTAGAAAAAGCTTTTACAATACCTATTATAGGTTTCTTTTTTTGATTTTATACGAATTATCTTTAATTAAATAACTAAAAAGATTACTTTATAATTTATAACGTCAATTCCGTACTCTGCTTTCCGCTGAATACAAATAATGCGTGTTGAGTGGCGGAACTCAACGCCGCACTTTATCTTAATGTATTAGTGGTAGTATTCATTATACATAATATAGATATATAAGTGAAACTGAAAAGACTTTAATTGAATTCTAATATAAAACATTCAATTATTAAAAGAATAAAGAACCATTTTTGAAGCGCAGAGCTTTTACAATAATTAAATCGATTTATCCTATCCGATCTTCGGTCTCATGAAAATGCAACGCGGCAATTTGTGGGAGTCTCTCTGGTGGATAATTTGAGCCTCTTTACTCGTCCCTTTTCAAAATATCGGTGTAATCATTATAATTTCAGTATATTGAAACACTAAAACTCTAAATGCTTTAAGCTACTTTTTATGGAATCTGTATTAATTACAATTATTATTAGAAGATACAGCAATATACTTTGTAGTATCACATGGATAATTACATTTTTTTGTAATTGCATTAAAAGTTTGAATTATAATAACTGAAAATGAAGCTTGCATTTATTATTAAGAGGGCCGCTTGTGGCGCAATGGGACAGCATCTAGCTGTAAATGCGATCGGTTGTACGCTAGATACCCACTCGGGTGAATGATTATATTTTAATTATTTTCATTTGGTCTCTCTGGTAAGACAAAGCGTGGCGTTGAGTTCCTGCACTCAACACGCAAAGTCTCAAAATTGGCAGGAAACGGAGTAGTCTTGACACTACGTACTTAATGTCTATCCTGCTATGTGGGATACAAATTTCGCGATCCGCCGAAATCGAGATATTTCGTATTTAGTGCCGGTACTCAACGCCACGCTTTGTCTTGACAGAGCGAGGAAATAAAAATAATTTACATATATTCATTCCCCCAAATGAACCTCTGAATTGAACCTCAAACCGACCGACCGGCCTCAAATCAGCATATTTTTTTCTTTAATAACATAAATGTTAGATATAAAGAACAAGTTTTCTTTTATAAATAAAGGTTATAAATATATAAAATGATTGCCACAATGCTTACTCGCATGTTTCTTGGAAATTCCTAACTAGAGTTGCCACTGTTTCACTCCAAAAACTATGATAACCGTCGTTATTTAGACGGACAGGTATAAATTTATTGTATATTGTAGTAAATTTACTCTATTGTCAATTAGCTCTTATTAAAATTGATTTATTTATAGTTCAACTGTAAGAATGGTTATAAAAATAACTTAATATTCAATATCTCTTCTCCATTGGACAATAATATTATAATGTTTTCGGTTTAAATAAATCAAAAAGTTATTTAAGTATTTTAATGTATTAAAAACATAGTTTGTATTTGATATTTTATTTCAAATTTTTTCTGTATTTAATCGGAAATCTAAACATTACGTGTCGAGTGGCGGAACTAAACGCTGAACTTAGCTTCACTTTATACAAATTTATTATTGTTTTTTCTAATCCTCACGCGTCTTTCTCGTGGTAGGTAAAAAGGATGAAGGACGCTTTTAATATAATACCACTTGCCGTTATGTGATTAGGAAAAGCAATTCCTATATTTAATAAGACTAGGGCAAAGCAATTCTATAGTTTTACACATACGTGTATGTTATATATGTGTGTATAACTATATAGTAGTTATATACATAGTTATACACACACACACACACATATATATATATATATATATATATATATATATATATATATAAAAGATTGTGATATGTTTTTTTTATAAAATAAACATATGTATCCAGAAGAAGATGGAAGCTGTGGTGCAGTGGGAAAGCCGTCTAACTGTAAACGCTATTGGTTGTGTATTCGATTCCCAAAAGATTATATTAAAATTATTTTCATTTCTCTCCTCAGATAAAACAAATCGCAGTGTAGAATTCTTCACAAAGAAACATGCACAGTGAAGCTGTAAATAATTATTAAGTAAAGAATAATTAAGACCTAAAAATATACGTTACACTAAGATATTTTGACGTCAAAAGATACTAAATTAAGACACCTCCAACAAATTGTAATGCGTATTTGAATAATTAACAAAATTCAAACTAACTGTGAATAGATGTTGCCTCTAATTTGCAATTGCACGAACCGTTTTTAACACTTGACTTATGTGGGTATAATTTATAAGGTACATTTTAGTACTGGCACGCCTACTCAGACCTTATTTACATAATAAAATTAAATATAAGTGTAGAAGCTGAAATAAGTTAATATATAAAATTATAGTTTTACAAAAAAAATCTATTTTTTGAGCCTAGATGTAATAAAAGCCTTTTAATAAATTAATTGGTCGTTCACTTTGTTATCACACTACAAAATTATGGCTGAAAGAGCAAAATATAAGAAATGATCAATATATTTGAAAGCCATGATTGCCTGAATGGTTGTGAGTTCAATTCCCAGTCAGAGGAATGATTATGATTAAAATTTATTTTTATTTCTCCACTCTGATAAAAAAGCGTGCCATCGATTTCGAGTGTTGAGTAGCAACAAGCAATGTCTCGAAATCGGGCAAATAGCAGTCAACGTAGTGTCTTGGTACTAGGTTATTTCTGACTACCATCTTATACGGGGGTGGGTTCAATTCCCACTTGGGGGAATGAAAATATGTAAATTATTTTAATTTCTTCGCTCTGGTAAGACAAAGCGTGGCGTTGAGTTCCGCCACTAAATACGAAATGTCTCGATTTCGTATTAAGTACCCAGTGTCAAGATACTCCGTTTTCTGCCAATTTCGAGACATTGCGTGTTGAGTGCAGGAACTCAACGCTACGCTTTGTCTTACCAGAGAGACCAAATGAAAATAATTAAAATATAATCATTCACCCGAGTGGGTTTCTAGCGTACAACCGATCGCATTTACAGTCAGATGCTGTCCCATTGCGCCACAAGCGGACTCCTTAATAATAGTGCAAGCTTCATTTTCAATTATTATAATTCAAACTTTTAATGCAATTACAAAGAAAAGTCCATGTGATACTATAAAGGATATTGCTGTATCTTCTAATAATAATTGTAATTAATACAGATTTCGTAATAACTAACTTAAAGCATTTAAAGTTTTAGTGTTTCAATATACTGAAATTATAATGATTACACCGATATTTTGAAAAGGGACGAGTAAAGAGGCTCAAATTATCCACCAGAGAGACTCCCACAAATTGCCGCGTTGCATTTTCATGAGACCGAAGATCGGATAGGATAAATCGATTTAATTATTGTAAAAGCTTTGCGCTTCAAAAATGGTTCTCTATTCTTTTAATAATTGAATGTTTTATATTAGAATACAGTAAATGTTTTATATTTTTTATTTTTATTAGTGAATGTTTTATATTAGACAAAGTGCGGCGTTGAGTTCAGCCACTCAACACGCAATGTCTCGTATTCGGCGGAAAGCAGAGCGCGGAGTATCTTGACACTAGGTAATTTTTTACCCTGCTATGTGGGATAGAAGCGTGGAGCTAAAAAAAAGAAAATTACGAATACTTCCCATGAAAAAAATAAAAAAAAAACGATTTATTTGAAAAAATGCTTTTTTATTTATTTTCAGGCGACAGAACAAAAGTTGAACATTCTACAACTATCTTTTTATAACAACTTAGCATAGAAACTGAAATTATTGTAAATTTATTGTATTATACTACAGTGAATTGCCGTGATAGGGATGTTAGTAATAACTCAAGTACTTCGATCACTAAGGAATTCAATAGAACATATATATTGTACTCAAAATGGTTACAAGAAATTACGCAAATTGAGGAGTATGTAATTTGGCACCCTTGAAGTTATTATAGAGAAAGACTGGTGAATATAATATTTTTTTGAATTAATGAATATAAAATAGATTAAGTTAATAAAATATATGTAACACTCCCTGCGACATGCTTGACACATACGTTGCTTAGGCAACGCGAGATTAACGCCTCTGTTATACATGGATAACTAGATAAATAAATCTTTATTTCAAACATTCACGAAACAAAAAGCAAATAGAACATAAAATGTTTATTTACTATAAACAGAAAGACTTAATTATAGGTAACCCTATCACTATTTACTATTTTTAAAGTGTTATTCCACACTTTATATTTACTTATTTTTAATATCCTATTTTATAGGTAATCTTAAGTGAGCATTTAAATATATTATGAAGCAAAAGTGATTAGTACGGTTGGAGCTCGCATGATATTCGTAAACACAATATCTTCTCGTTCTTTCTAACTATCCCACCAGGGATACAGCGTGATGCTAAATAAAGGGAAATAAATAAATATTGATATATAATGATGTTTAAAAATAATTTCCGCTTTCCTTATCTGTTCGGCCTCTTGGTACCAATATCTATCATTCCTTGCTCTGGTAAGATAAAACGCAGCGTTGAGTTTCGCCAATCACCACGCAACGTCTCGAATTCGGCGGAAAGCGGAGTACAAGTGTGTTGACACTACTTTCTGTCAATCCTATGCGGGATAAACGCGTGGAGCTAAAAATATTTTCCTTTATCAGAACGGAGTATTTTAACACTATTACCTTTACACTGTTATCTTTATATACCCGAGGAGAGTTTAACGAATAGTTAAGGTAATTCAGGAATTCGTTGTGTTCTATCCCTATTGGAATAATTTTATTAGAACCAAACGCGGCATTAAATTCCGCCCCATATACATTATAATTTTTATTCCATTATTATTTCTACTCAAAGTATTATTTAGAAACCAATACGTGCCTAGTACGTGGCTCGTTCGTAAAGAAATCTCGACATATTTTCCCCTACAATCCAATCTATATAAAGTAGGGCCTCAAGTGTTTACCGGATATCAGAAAGGAAGCTCCTACCTGTTTGCCAAAATACTACGATTTTGTATTCATAGCGAGCTTTGTGACACATGGATATGCAAAAATTGTTTGCACGTTCAAATTGAATATAAATTATTTTGCATTCTAAAATCCTTTTTCTTGAATGGAAAAGTGAAGGAAATATCGCACTTATATTACTTTTGCACTTATAAATATTTACCAATTTTTTTTGATCATATTTATTGCATATATCTAGTATATATGCAATAAATATGATCAAAAATCTTATATTACTTTTTGAGTTAGTTGAAACTAGACTAGATAATATATGCTAAATTCACTCTTTATATTGGTTAAAATTCAGGATATAGGGAAAAGAGTTCATAAAAAATTCATGGAATATTTAAATTATCGATAAAATGCAACGTTCAGTTTGTACATAAAATACAATAAAGAGGCGTGAATAAAATGAAAAATTCTTTCTGAGATAATTTTACATAAGTATTTTCTCTTTTCATCTTTGAAATATTAAAATTTTCATATTGATATTATAATAAACACACAACACAACGCCGAGATTTGTACTACTATATCCGAGAAATGAAAATAATCAAACACAATCACTTCCCTTAAGTAGGAATATAACTCACAACCATAGCGTTTATATTGAAACGGTGGTATAAACTTACCCCCAATCTAAGAATTGAACCTACAAAGACGGTATAGTCGATCCAACTGCGCCACGCATTACTTGTGAAGTAAAAAAATATGAATAAATCTCGACGTACAACTCCTCATCTGATCCAATCTATCTAGAGTACTATTGGAGTGCTCTACGAGGCAACGTGACGGATTTAAGAAAAGAAATCTCTTTCAGAGATCACGTAGTGTGAATGTGCAAACGCTGTTTTTCACGTTTAAGTGAATTGTTACATATAAAAAGTATATATCAGAGAACAAATGAAAATTCATATTTAAAAAAAAATCAAATATATGTAAACCTATATTGTTTTGGCACATATTTGACAGCTATACTTGCATCTAACCAATAATTAATAATTCACATAAATGATAATTTGTAAACCTTGGTACTGTCTGATTGGTTTAAAACCAGCAAGCCCATATTCAATGATGTTTTCACTTGATAATATATTCAAAGTTATTATAAGCAAAATGGCTATGAGATCAAATTACAAGTATTCTAAAATATTATATCTCCCTTAGGAAAACGATTTCAGAAATAATACGTATAAAAATTTGAACGTAACCAAGGAGAAATTCATTGTACTAAGTGACAACACTCGGTGTAACGAATCTCGACGCAGATGGATATAAACGTATAGCTTAAAAGTCAGAATTCATAGACTAGAGTTAGAATTTCTAGAGACGCGGGTTGCAATCCAGGTGCATTGGAATTTTTAATTTTTTTTTCAAATCAAAAGTAAATTTTCCCATATATAAAACATAGTTAATGAAGATTATAATAACTTATCAGATAGATATCCACAATATTGATATTGATGATGATATACATGATGTACCAAAAAGCCATTAATATATGCATACATAAGTAAGTAATCAACCAACTTCTTGTGTAATAACGTTCCTATATCATTTCCGTAATGATACTATGATATGTTTGTTTGAAATACTTATTGTAAGCAATCAAATTACATTATAGTTTACACTAAATTACTTCGTAAATATACTTCTTTTCGTATAACATAACAGTCAGCGAGAGCCAAGGCGTGGGGTCTTGATAATATATATTCTCTGCTAGAAATTGGAAAGTTCATCAATTCTAACTGAAATTGACACATTGCGTGTTGAGTGTCGGCGCTTAACACTGCGCTAAGTTTACACCAAAAAATAACAAAATAACGCGCCTGCCATCATTTAATTTTTGTAAATTAATTAATTAGAATATTAGAGAGACGTAAATATTACCCAATGGTACACAATGTTTATACCTACATAAAAATTAGTTTCATTCAATAAACAGAAAAAAATTCCGTAAGCCCAAGTTTCATACAACTCTTCAGGTTGATTATATAAAACTTGGCGATATTTCATTTCCTTTACCTTGCCGCGATTTGAAAAGTTTCTCCGAATATATTCGGGTAATGACAGTCGTTTATCACGCGTAATGTGAAGCACAATCATAAGAAAATATCATACATTTTGCATGTCGACTTATTATTATGATTTGATTTTACTCATCATTGTTTGTAGCAATATATCCTAAGAATATACATCAAATATGCATAAATATACAATTTACTTTGAATGTCGTAGTTTAGTGACTTACTGGTATATAAGGCGGATTTATGAGGCGAATCCATATTGTATTTTGTTAGTTAAAGGATAAATATTTTAGCTTCAGGCTTTATCCTTGGCGGGGATAGTCAGGAAGAACGGGGCGCTAAACTCTACGGTCTCTGCATACCTCTTTCACGTCGGTTGTAAAGTTATTAATTTCTTCACACATGCCCTTTGAACCTCGTGCTTGATAAGTTGTGTTTTCTTTAGTTTTGTTCATTTTTAATTATAAATTAATTTATGTAATAAATTCGTTACTATAAAATGGGAATAAGTTATTGATTATTACAAAGAAATGTATAGGGACTGTAGAATTACGCTCCGTTTCCCGTGACTATCCCGCCGGGGATAAAGCATGAAGCTGAAAGAAAAAAAATTTTGTTTCTTATAATTTCTAATTTAATCCCGATTTCATACTATTAAAATAATTTGTGCAAAATTGTCTAATTATAATTAGCTGCCATATTTCCTAGCATACATTATTTACACAATAAGAACGTAAAACGATTATAAAGTATTCCATAAATGGGGAACATTTTAAAAGTATTCGTAGCTTTTTTGTTAAGCCACTTTTTCATAGAGAATGGTTGAGCTTAAACGCTTATGGTTCTATAACTAGGCAAAATATTTTATGTTTTTGTACTATTGTCTCATTTTTAGGATTTTCATTTACCACATTTTACTTTAGTTCTTTGTACTAAAACCTTATTATATAAATCGTATCGATTTACAACTCTTTTATAAAATTTGGGATAATTAAAGTTTATATATTTATATATATATATATATATATATATATATATATATATGGCAAATTTTAGTTTTAAAATGTAATAACAAATGTATAAGAGGAAACCACAGAAATTGTAAGGAAAGTAGTGGAAAAAAAATTTTTTTTAGTAATACAGAATAAGGATTCTGCCATAAAAATTAACAAGCGCAATTTTAACATCTTTATATTTATGCGTTAATATCGTTATGAGAATTATTATAATGAACAAAATTTCTGAACTCACCAAAAATATTTAACGAAAAACAAATATGACATTTTCCACAAACCTGTAATGCTAAAGAAAATTTTGTGATATTTTATTAGCTTTATTTTCTGTTTTTTAATGCCAAAGCGATAAACTGTAAGGAAAAAAAAGCAAAATGTATTACATTGTGCCGGATATCTCTACAATTTCTTATAAAATTATAAATACATTGCCAAGACAAGATGGAGTTTACGTGTCAATAAAAAATATATATACGAGTATTTCTCACAGGCTGGACTATCTTGTAACACAAAATTCGGCGCTGAATACCACCACTCCACACAATGTCTTGAGACACTGTGTTGAGTGGTGGAACTCAGTCTCTCGAACTCGACACATACGGAAAGCGGAATATAAAGTGTTTTGACACTAGGTACCATCATGTGTACGCCTGCTATGTTGAATAACAGCATGAATGTAAAAAAATATTTAGTTTAACCAATATATAGGAAAATGTTTAGTAAGTTTACTTGTATGTGCGAGTATACCTATAAATTACGTTTCAAGAGAGCGAGATCATACATCTTAGTACGAAGACATAACTTCAAAGCGAGTTAAGCACCAGTTATCGTGGCTACGTGTTAGCACGCGATTCATAATTTCACGTCACGAATATTACTTCTAGGTATTTTTTTATTTATTATTTTTTTAGCTTCACGCTTTTATCCCGTGCAGCAAAGTAGACAGGAAGTACCTAGTGTCAAGATATTCCGTACTACGTTTTGCGCTGAATTTGAGACATTGCGTGTCGAGTGGCGGATCTCAATGACGCGTTTTGTCCAGTGGGATCCAACCCACAAGCGATCACTGTAAGCAAAGCGATCACTGCGCAAGCACTGTACCACGGCCTCAATTTCTTCTTTGTACATATTTAAATAGGTATCATTGTCATAAATAATTGTAGACATGTGGATTTTTGTATAAAATACAAGATCCTAATGAATTTCTTACGCTGTTTCGTCTTAATGAACTTAAATGAACGGATAGTATATTGTTTTCCGTACAGATAACGTAACATGTAATTTTTTATTTGACTGGCTTTGACATTCGTTTTATAGAACGTAACCTAGTAAAGATAACCAAGTCAGAATTTCTCCATTAAATTTACACAATCATTATATATATATATATATATATATATATATATATATATATATATATATATATATATATATATATATATATATATATATATATATATATATATACATATACTCTAAATTGCCGCAATAAAATGTTTTAAATTATAATATTATATGACTATTATGTTTATGAGTATGGATGGATATTTATTATTTTTTTACGCAATAACTACTGAACAGATCCAGATGATCTTTTAAAAGCTCAAATTACGTAATGTAATTAGAAAACATTTTATAAAAAACGTATAAAAAATTAAATGCAGCGGGATTCGAACCAGCGCCACTCGGAAAGCTATCAAGGACTATGACTGCTAAACTATGCATTCTACTACAGATTGCGTTAAAATTTTTCTACGTTTTGTTACAATTTATTTACATTGTTAACAATAAGAAGGCTTGGCCGCTTTCCAAGAAGCGCGGTTTCGAATCCCGCTGCATTCAAATTTGTATACGTTTTTAATCCTAAATTTGGAATAACATTTTAAAAATTATAAAAATGCAATGTAAATTGTATGATCAAAATGGATAATTTGGCCATAATTTTACCTCTTATATTATTTATATATATTTAGTACCTATTATATATAATAAATTCCAACTTTGAGAGTTGAATGCATAGCTATTTTACCTGTAAATTATTAGAGTAAAGATATGAATTTTTGTTTGTAAATATAATAATAATAATTAATTAAATAATATTTCATATAATATTATTGATTTCAAGAACAAAAGTAGAGAAAACAAACAATGCATGTTATTATTAAATACATCTAATTAATACAATACAATTAAACATTGACGCAGATAGTAGCGCAGTGGGACAGTGTGTGACTGTAAACGTAATTGGTTGTGGGTTCGATTCCCACTCGGAGAAATAATAATCCTCGCTCTGGTAAGGCAAAACGCGGCGTTGATTTCCGTCACTCAACATGCAATGTCTCGAATTCGGCGGAAAGCAAAGTACGGAGTGTTTTGACACTAGGTACTTCCTATTTACCCTGATATGCAGGATCAAAATGTAAAGCTTAAAACAAATAACAATATACATTACAGTAAATTTATCGCAAAACAACCGAAATTATAATAAGAAAAACACTATTACAAGCATTATCTTCTTTCAGTGGGAGTTAAGCGGATTAGATACATAAGAAGCTACAAGGTTTTATCTGAAATCGTCTGTTTTATTAAGCTAGCCACAGACATGCGATGTACAAGAACGTTATCTATGCTTATTTAAAAGATTAAGGCTGGAAGTTAACAGTATATTGACTGTAATCGAAATTCATGCCCCATAACTGACCTAAGAATGTATAAACAAAGTGTTTTTTCCCTTTATACTGTTCATTATTGGGCATTTTTTTCTAGTTTTGTGTATTTAACGTGATGGCGCGCAGTGAGGAATACTCCGGAAGCACTCATAATCCGCTATAACGTGTTAATAAGGTTAATTATGTTGATTTATAGACTATAATATTTCAATTCAATACGTATGTGTTGAATTGAAATATTTCTCTATCTACTATACAATGCCAAACTTTTTCCCTTCTTTTTTACCTTCACGCTTTTTATCCTGCCTAGCAGGATAGACAAAAAGTACCTAGTGTCTACACACTTCTATGTCTACACGTACTTCGCATTCTACCGAATGAAGTAGTGGAACGCATCGCCACACTTTGTTATACCAGAGCGAGGAAGTGAAAATAATTTTAAATATAATCACTCCCCCCAAGTGGGAATCGAATCAACAACCGGTTCCGTTTATAGTAAGACGCTGTCACACTGCGCCATGGCCGGCTTCAATTTTTCCTCTTCCTTTTTTTACTTATAAACATCATAATAATAAAATTCTATTAATTTTGCAACCAGCCATAGTAATATGATTTTTTTTATAGTTTTTAATATAAAAAGAAATTTTCTTATAAAAGAACATAGCAACGGTGCAAACAATAAAAGGCAACGCAAACATCTGCGAATCTCTTTATTCTTTCCTATCATGCAGTGTACAGTGGTATCGCTACAGACAGATCGTTTATCTGTCAACTGACCGTGCCACGTTCTTTGTTGTATTAATTAAATTCATTTTCATAGTACGTTTTCATATCTCCGCTAGAAAACTTAAGTTTTTCGCGAATAATTAAAAAATGTAACGATATATTCCGTTTATTCTGTATTTATTAGAATATGGAAGCGTGGGAAGATATTTGAGAATTCAATGTCGAGACACTTTGCACCAAAATAGAGATATTAAAAATATTTAAAACGGTTCAGTTGTATTAGTAAAATAAATTGTAAGCTAACAGACTTCACCACACAAAATTATATTGCAATCTCTTACCTACTCTTAAGACCTGAAGAATCAACGCTTAGAAAAATAGAGCGCTTACGCTAAAATCAGGTCTTTCTCAACTGAAAGGTACAAGATATGCAAAAATATTGAATTCTTTTTTTAGCTTCACGCTCTTATTCCGCTTAACAGAAAGTAAATAGAAAGTACCTAGTGTTAAGACACTGTGTACTCCGCTTTCCGCCGAATTCGAGATATTGCGGTATCGATTGGCGGAACTTACCGCCGCGCTTTGTCTTACGGAGCGAGGAAATGAAAATAATTTAAATATAATCATTCCCCCGAGTAGGAATCGATTTACAATCAGACGCAGTAGGACAGCGTCTGACTGTAAGCGCGATCAGCTGTGGGTTCGATTCACACTCGAGGTAGTGATTATATATAAGTTATCTTCACTCTCTCGCTATAGTAGGGCAATATGCGGCGAAATTTTTCCGAATTCAGTGGAGAGCGAAGCACGGAGTGTCTTGACACTAAGTACCCTGCAATGCAAGAGAAAAGCGTGAAGCTAAAAAAAGAAATATAATAAACTAAGTTACAATTAGAACAAATAATTCTAGTGTTTTATTACTTTTAAAGTGTTATTCCACACTTCAGATAAGTAAATATTAAAAAAAAACGTTTAAAAATCAACTGCTCAGACAGCAAACCGTCCAACCGCTTTGACCGGCTCTGTTCTACAACCGGCTTCGTCGAATTTCGTAATACGTTACAACGTTACAATGTTCTTAGCGTCACTAAAGATAGATTTCTACAAATTTCTGCTACTCAAAGGAAATAATTGTTTGGCAAGAGAGAATGCTATTTATTTTAATATTTTACTATTTTTAAAGATTTTTTTCACATTCAGAATGAGAAAACTTTTTAAAATAACGTATCAAAATAAACGTATAAAAAAGGCTAACAACGAATGCCGCTGCTTTCAAATTTTTATACATTTTTTAAAAAAGCAAATATTTTTGTTAATCAAAATTTTTTTTATTGTTTTTTATTGTTTTTTATTGTTTTTTATTGTCTGTGTTTAAGAAAACAATATCTTACCATCCGACTAGTGTTATTACGACTTTGGCAAATATGTACAATACCCACAGGGGTTTTCTGGTCTCTGAGCGTTTATATTTGTGTGTTGGCAAAGCCCAAGTGTGTCGATATAACATATTCGGTTTTCCTCTTTTTATTAGAGCTAGTCTAAAGTCAAGCTTTATAATTATCTAGAAGATTTTTAAAATATATTTGATATGTTTAAAGTTCTTTTAATTTTAAAAACGTTTGAAATATGATTTAAATATATCGTTTTTTAATAATTCTCTGTTATAATTATAATTTTCCTATTAAAACTAAGGTAGAATTTAAAAGCTATATATCATAGAGACAGAACAAGACTTCGCTGAGTTCTCCACTATCCTGTTATTGGAACCTTGTAAATAACCCAACCCTGTGATCAGAAAACTAATAGCCTGCCAACATCGTTAAAACAGTATCTTATTTATCTAAGACAATCCCCTTTAATGTAAAATTTTAATTATGTTCGGGAATAGACATTCAATTAATTAGACGGAAGGCTAGATTATTAAAACTACGAACTGCTACGTCATTCATTCTTGCGAACAAAGACTTTGTTGTGTTCAATAGAAATTTCCAACTTAAGTGAAATAGCTATCAAAACTGTTGTTTCTGCTACTTGTTGATTTGTAAACTTTAATTTAGTTTATTAGTTACAAAATTCGTGAGGTTATTTTATTTTGTATTGTAAGGAAATAATATTATAACAATAAATTAGATTTGAATTCGTATATTTTACTAAAATATTATATTTTTTTTATTTTATTTTCTCTGCGTATGTAAGACGAAGGCATTGAGCTCACCACTCAGTACGCAATGTCACAATGTCGGATGGAAAGCAGCGGAGTCAATGGAGAGTCTTGACACTAGGTTGTCTCTGACTACCCTGTTATGCGGGATAAAACGTAAACGCGTGTAATAATTATGAATAATTGTAGAATATCAGGTACATACTGCTTTTATAAACTCCATTATCTATTTATCAAGCGGTGTAAAAGAATCTTTTAACACTATTTTGACTCATGTCTTGCTATACTAATTCACTTAAACTAATTAATACAATTAGATAACCAGTATATTTTTTGCGTTTTCGTTTTCTTTAACTATTTTGAATTGAATGAAGGCCGGTCTACTTTAGACTAGCCTTTATTATTATTATATTTCAACTCATTTTAAAGTTAGCACGTGTGACAATTATAAATACGACGTCGACAAGTTATGAAGTAAAATAATTACACTGCTAAATAGTCTACCGGGACTGAGTTGCAGGCGTATTCACAACTAGGAGTATTTAACTTTGATAGTTTAAAGCTTGAATGAAATGAGGGCGGGGATTAACAAAGAAAATTTAAAATTTCTTATAATGTTAGTAATTATGGGCTACAATATAGACTATAGTAATTATAAAAAAAGGACGGTTGCTTTGTTACCGATCAATAAAGAAGATAATTTATGAATTTGTTGCTGCATTTTACTCTGCATAGCGTCAAATTCAATCACCCTAGATCGTGTAGAGGCCGGTCGAGGCGCAGTGGGACAGCGTCTGACTGTAATCACGATCGGTTGTGGGTTCGATTCCCACTCACGGGTATGATTATATTTATATTATTTTCATTACCTCACTGTGTTTCAAATCTCGAATACGGTGAAATGCGGAGTACAGAGTGTATTGAAACTGGGTGTTTCCCGTCAACCCTGCTATGCGAGATAAAAGCGTATGATCGAAAAATTAAAAAAAATATAAAAGCACCAATTTTTCGCATCAAATGATGCATATAACTATATTTAAAATTCAAAACCTAATACATGGATGTGAAATTATAGATATTTATTATATATAATATAATATTGATAAAGACTTTAAAAGTTATCTAGAGAAATAGTGTGTCAAGCCAAGTCAAGGTCTAATTTGCTAGTTTGCCCATCAAGGTTTCCGCATAAGAATGTAAGGTTGTTCGGAAGTTAAAAGATAGCTTATAAATTAGCCGAGTTAGAACTTATACTTAAATATATTATCCTAAGTTATAAGACGAAAGAGTATTTTCAATTATTATACAATATTCATAGAAATATATAATATATATAGACATATATAATATTGAAATTATCTCTCATATTGCATTTACACTTTTAATGAAATCCAAAGAATTAGTCCAAATCAATTAT
The DNA here is from genome assembly GCA_032432895.1 of Dryadula phaetusa. Classification (NCBI taxonomy): domain Eukaryota; kingdom Metazoa; phylum Arthropoda; class Insecta; order Lepidoptera; family Nymphalidae; genus Dryadula; species Dryadula phaetusa. Next base: position 5,674,350 of record JAOYRS010000038.1, read on the forward strand.
TTCCAATATTTTAAAACATTTATAATCTATAAAATTTACTTAATTTAACACAAAAAACAATTACGTAAAGAAATATTTGATACACAATAAAAAAAAAACAGTATAAAAATGTAAAACAAAATTAGATCAGCTATGATGAGATCTGTAAATAGTCCTCGTTACATCTAAACGAGCGTTTACTCGGACGGCCATAAAATCAGGGGGAAAATCCCTTCAGTCTTATTAAAGAGAATCTGATGGTCATTATTCTGTTTTGCCGGGAATTAACTGACTGTTCGTATTTCAAAGGACTTTGATAAACAATATCTTTGTAAATATTGTTATTAAGTTTTACTAGATAGGCCGGTCGTGGTGCAATGGGACAGCATCTGACTAAACGTAAACGCGATCGGTTGTGGGTTCGATTCCCAGTAGGGGGAGTGATTATGTGTAAATTATTTTCACTTCTTAAAGAAATTCTTGTAATGATTCACTTCGCATATTTTCAATCGTGACACTGAGTACTTTCTGTCTACTCTGCTATCCCGGAAAAAAGCGTGAAGCTAAAAAAAGGTAATTCTAATTTTGTATCAGATTTTTATGTTTTTTTTAACTAAAATTATAATTTTATACTTAAATATGAAATAATTACTATAGTAGACTTTCAGTTTTTAATTTTTTATTATATATAAAAAGCAGCTTCACGCTTTATCCCCTTATCCCATATATTGCAGGATAGTCAGAGGGAAGCTAGTGTCAACTATCTTGGCTTGAATACTACCGCCTGAAATCCAGACATTTCGTGATGCGTAGCGAACTGATCGCCGCTTTGTCCTGTAAGAGAAGAATGAAAAATATTTTTTTATAATAATTTCTCCGATCGGGAACGAACCTATAACCCATTGCGTTAACAGTCAAACGTCCCAACTATCCCACTGCGCTACGATGATCTTGTGTCATAATATAGTTATTTATAAAAAAATAAAAAATAGTTTTTAAATGATTTTTTTCTTTCACTACTGACTTATCCTTATACCTTTTATTAATTAGTATTTTATTTATAAATATTTTTTTTATTATTAGAATTTGCTATCTCCCTAGGCTGCTGCTAGACGAGAGCTGCAATTTAACAAATTTCACTTTACATATTGGAATGTATATTTGCAATATTAAGATATCTATTCTAGCTAATTTCTGGAAAGGCTGGATCGATTTTGACGTGATAGTAGATAGGTGATGGAATAAGGAATAACTTAGGCTACTTATATATTACTTACCAAACAGTGATCATGATTTCCTCATTCTTTTTGAGTTTCTGCATTTCGATTTTCCGTATAAGGATTAGAGCTGTTAATCGAGTCTCTACTTCATTTAAATTACATTGCAGCTACGTAGAGGTACCTCTCTATGTTATATCACATAAAGACGTAATTTCATTATGATGACTATTTTTCACCAAGTGAAGAACGAACTTATAGACATCATGTTTACAGACTTATATATAAAATTATACTTTTAGTACAAACTATAGTTTGTGTTATAATAAAGTTATTTATTGTTTTTTATTTTATTTTATCGTGTAATAAAATACAATGTTTAGAGACAAATGCAATCCCACGGCACTGTGACCTGCTAAAATCTATACTATAAGAAGGCATCTTGTACATATGTGTACATATATTGGTACATACCATACCTATACATAAGATACATATTTTTTTTAACATTACGCTTGTTTTCTCACATAGCAGAGTAGACAAGAAGTAATGTCAAGACATTCTGTACCCCGCTTTAACTATGCGTTTAGAGTGGCAAAATTTAACGTCGCGCTTTGTCTTACCAGAGCGAGTATATGGAAATACCATTTACTCGCTTTGGATATAATCACTCCCCTGAGTAGTAATCAAATATGTTTACAGTCAGACGCTGGCGCCACCTATTTATATATATATATATATATATATATATATATATATATATATATATATATATATTCATATATATATATATATATATATATATATATATATATATAGTAATAATTGTTTATATGTGTAGGGTATTTATAAAAAGGTAGTAGTAATAACAACCATCAATGCGAAAGAATACGCATTCGAACGAAATAAAATCCATTTGAAACGTTAGATCGGATAAGTACGGTTCGGAAAGAAAAAACGAAAAAGTTCAACACAGACCCTTCGTATTCTTTGGACCATTTGACACGCAATTTTATGAGGACGTTTCAATAAAATGGGATTCATGGACGCTGAGCTCTATAGACTACAATGTATATTGTACATTGTACTAGATACAAGATCTAAGAGTAAATTCACGTATTAGAAAAAGGTTTCGATACGCTTGATTAGGCTTTATAAAGGTAAACATATGGTATATTACATTATGTAGCGTATCAGTCGTTTAATTAAATAATATCGTGGTTCTAAACGGGATTATAATATAGTTATTCTACTTTTTTTATAAAAAATATTAAGAATAAAATATAATTATTTTTTCTTGTTTATTTTTGTCAACGTTAATAGCATCAAATTCATTATATGTATGTATGAAATATTTTGTTTTAAATGTTAAATCACTTTATAGCAAACTAAATTATACGTTATTATGGTAATTCTATATATAACTATATATTTTTTTAAGCTTCACGCTTTTATCTCGTATAACAGGATAGACAAGAAGTATCTAGCGTCAAGACCCTGTACTCCGCTTTCCGCCGACTTCGAGACATTGCGTATTGAGTGGTGGAACTTAACTCCGCTTTGCTTTATCAGAGCAAGGAAATGAAAATAATTTTAAATATAATCACTCCCTCGAGTGGGGATCGAACCCACAACCCGCACACAATCGATACTACATAATAATAGAATTATTTATGCAAATATATATCTAATTTACGTCTCCAGACATCATCATATGTAGCACATATTTAAAATATCAACATTAAACATCATTTAATTTAATTAACCCTTAATTAGGCGCATTAAAAAAGTGTCATAATTTGTCGCATGGGGTCTCTGGCGACTCCAAGCACAATTGTGAAAAGGGACTTTAATGAAAATACAAAATTATACTTTTCTTTTAGTAAAAACTATAGTTTGTGTTATAATAAAGTTATTTATTGTTTTTTATTTTATTTTATCGTGTAATAAAATACAATTTAAACAATATATTTCTAACATATCTCAAAAGTATAATTTTTGCCTTCGCCGAAATCAAAGTTAAAAAAAATAATAATAAAGATTATTATCAGATTTTTCTGTTCTCCAACAAATATAGAAAACCAACTAATATTTTTTAAAGTGGCTTACATCTGTATAAGAAGCTAGAGCGATCGCCAGTACCAAAATAGTCCAAGATATATTTTACTCAATTTAAAATCGACTTGGTCCCTTTCTCCTAATTAAGGGTTAACTAAAGTAAGAAGACGGATATATTAACCACAAAATCGCTTACGCTACTTGCTATTTAACATTTTTAATGGCTCTCCATTACAAAAAAACTTATACGAAACTACACGTGCAGTTTCATAGTATAAAAACAAATTGCAAATTCTAAACGACACCCGCGTAATTTAAATGTGTAAAACGCGACTCCTCCTTCGCTGAAACTTTATATTTTATTAAAAAAATAAAATCTCTTAGCTTTTTCGCGTTGAAATGAGTATTTCATCCCGCCATAGAATGTAACACCACCCGTTTTAGGAAAAGCCTCTTCATTAAGAGTTTTATAGCTCTTACTGCCTCGGAATAAGGATTAAATTGCGTTATACACTTCTCCCCTGTACTTTAAATGCCTCTTTCGAGAAGATTTGATAAAACAAACCGAGTATTGTGAGTTTAAATGTTTTGGCTTTAAGAGATTTTGTTTGAATTTTTGTTTTTATATAGAAATAGTAGCTTGCGGTGGCTTTGCGCGGCTAAAAATAAGTTTCTCTATCATATATTTTTTAATTATTTTAAAGTTACACATTTGAAATAAGGAAATATTTTTATAAAACCTGAATTGCTAATTATCAAAGCTTTCTGACAACTAAGCAATTACTTATTATATATAAGATATTATTACTTATGATATATAAGGCTTTGAAAGAATATATATATATATATATATATATATATATATATATATATATATATATATACAAATAAGCTTTTTCGCGTAGCATCATTGCGTATAACGAAACTTAACGCCGCACTATGTCTTATCAGAGCTAGAAAATGAAAATAATTTAAATGTAATAACTACCCCGAGATGGAAAAAATAACATGTAATCGCGTTTAGGTAGTAGGTATGTATAATAGAATATAGACCTTAGCCATCCTGTTAACCTTCATATAATATTATTAAAAAATACGACCAAGGGACAATGTTGTTTACTGAGTCACTTTTCACAGAAAATCCAGCAATAGTTAACTTATCTTTAGACACTTCCTCAAACCATTACAATCTATAGTTAGATATTTAAAAAATCAATAAAATGAAAAACACGGCAAAAACCTACATCAAATAAATCGAGCGGAAAGAACCCACAACTAATCACGTTTACACTCAGATACTGTTCCACTGAACCACAACGGCCTCTTATTTAAATTTTTCAGCTTTCCACTTTTCATCCATAGCATAGCAGGGTAGACAAAAAGTATTTAGGTGCATGACACTCCGTACTTTGCTTTCCACCGAATTCGAGACATTGCGTGTTGAGTGGTGGAATTTCATATGTTATAATATATGTATATATGTGATAATACAAAAATTATCATCATATATATCTTTTGTAATCACAAAAGTATAACTAACAATGTAAAAAAAAACAACAATACGGTGTGTTTTCTGAAACAATTCAAAAGAAAGCAATTCATTTGCCTCACTTTGATGTTATTACTGATTCAATTATAAAAGGCTTCAATTGAAACACTGTTTGATAAATCTGCTTGAAAATTATAAAACCAATAGCTCTGTTCTGTTTGTTTTCAGAAAGTTTTTTTTTATATCGGCATTAGCACTGTAGTTTTCAGTGGTACGAGTGTAGTTAAAAAACTATTTTTTTTTAAATAGTTCAACTTTTTTAAACTAAATTTATAGAGGGTTTACTGTTCTACATAAAAGGCCATATTTTGATATATAAGCGACTTCTATATGAATAAAACAAAATGCATATATTATACCAGATATAATAAGGAGTTATTGTAGTAATTGTATGTTCAATAGCCACGGTTTAAATTGATTTTATTTCTCACTAAAAACTTATATAAAAATATTTGATAGACTAGCCTATGCTGCGACTTCGTCCACGTGGAATTTAAAACGTGTAAATCTTTATTTTATTATTTTAAAATAAAAGTAATCAAAAGTTACCCCTTATTGCTTTAACTATTTGCCAGAGAAACTCCCGACTAAATCAGTGCGTTTACTAAATTAGCCGAAACAAACTGACAGATAAGATAAAATGTAAAAAAAGTTATTTGAAATAATAATAATATTTTAATAAAGTATATAATCATAATTTAGTAAAAAGTGATTATTTTAATATCACTAACAGACACACAATTTTATTTGTATGTATAAATACTTTTGTATAGTTCTGAAATATCCGGCCTTTGCAACTGTATACAAAGACAGCCATAATACAACGGTGGATATTATTAGAAACAACAATAGAGGGGTCAGTTGCTAGATAAATGATCGTCCAGCTTGCTACAGCGTCCAAGAAATATTAATAACAGAAACGAAGCTTGTATATTTTGAGATATGCCTTTTATACTTTCATTAAAAATTTTCAAAATGTATCTACAGTAAAATTTATTTAGTGTAGATTTTAAAAATATTATTAGGCAGAATTAAAATTCATGGATATTGAATTGAATTGAATTGTTTGAAATACCATTTTCAAATTCGTGGTGTAATGAAACGCCATCTCACTGTAAATGCTATTATAGGTTATATGTCTGATTTCCATTTTTTTTAATTTCTTCGTTCTCATAAAACAAAGCGCGGCGCTGAGTTTGCCACTCAACACGCAGTGTCTCAATTTTGGGCAGGAATCAGCCAACAGATGTATAACACATAGATTAGGCTGTTTTTGAATACTCTGTTATGCGGGATAAAGCGTGAAGCTATAAAAAATATGATAATAATGTAATATGTGTAAGTCATAGTAAAAATAAATTTGGCATGTATGATTAAATAATTAAGAAAACATCGTTCTTCAATTACCATGAATTCTGATTATTACTTATTCATTTAGCCTTATGACTAATTTCTTTGACTTACCAACCCCTTCATAGATAGTGGTAGCACGCTAAATCTTAGTGTTAGGACACTCCGTTCTCCGCCTTCTACCTAGTCAAGACTAGTGGCAGAATTCACTTAGCATTTTGCTTGTACGACTGAGAAAATAAACATAAAATTATTCTTTTTCGAGTCGATACAATAATATATATTTTTTATTAAAATTTTGATTATCAAGATTTTAACTTTTTCAAACCTAGTGTTATATTATGTCTTAGTTCCCCGTAATTTAATCAAATTATAGAACTCTAGAAGGCATTTATAACGAATAAAAAAACGTAAGTATTTGACATAAAACAAAAAGCCTATAAATCCCTTTCGATATAAACCCGATGTATCGTCGTTACATTCTTCATATTCCCCCAAACAGAGGCATGATAAGTTCAGTGGCGGAATCGAAACAAGAAAACAAATTTATTTTTAACTAGCAGCCAAATTTGCAATTATAGCTATTTCGTCCTTCTACCTGCCCGCGTTCTCGCTTAAATTACAAACGTTGCCAAAATTTATAATTTTATCGAATTATAACTAATAATAAGTCTTAGAAGGAATAGAAAAGTCAATTCTGTACATAAAATATTTAAGAAACATTTTAAACGGAAATATCAAAAGTAACAGTCAATAATACACTCAGTAGAAATTTTGTGTGTCTGTCTATTTGTGTGCCATTCACTCATTAATAGCTTATTTTTTAAATGAAACAATTTTACACGGATTAATCACGTATATTTTGGTATTCGAAAATACATTTTTGGATACCTAACGTTGCGAACACTTTACAGTAGTCCGTGGTCACAGGTAGACTGAGGTGGGATTCGTCTGTTAGTTGATACAAAAATTAATTATATCAAGCTACCGCCATCTATTTCTTAATTGTCTCGCGTACTGCCCTAGATTCTTGCAGAATGAGCTGACTGTATCCTTGTTAAATTTTTTATATGTGGATTTCAGGTGGAGTTTCCGACCATCCTCTCTATTGTAATTTGGATGTTTTTGAATGTCAATAGCCTCGCGGATCATTTTGGGAATATGTCTACTTTCCCTAGCGAGGATATATGGCTTATCAAATCTGATGTAGGGGTTGGACTTATTCATTATACATACACAGCTGATTGCAATATACGCTCGTTCTTGATATCGGATATGTGTTCCTTCACCCTATCCCCGATGCACCTTTTTGTTTGGCCAATGTATGATAAGCCACAGTTTGGCCACTGGCACACACACATTATATAAAATATCACCCACCGTTTTACCAGTTAAGACCAAAAAAACCAAATGCTTTGTAACTGAGCTTATCTCAGAGTTTTCTGCAATCTTAAACCTTACTTTAAAGCGTGAAGCTAAAAATAAATAATTTATCGAAATAAATTCTTAATAAACTACTACTTAAGTAAGTGAGTAGAAATAAACAAAATGTTATTGTAACAGAATATTTTTATGAATTCAACACGGATACTGAATGTTAAGGGATATCAACCGCTTGCGGCTCGCCTGCATAATATATAGGTAAAGGCCATAAGCAATGGCGTGTCCACTTCTGGTCGAAAATTTTATACACTATTCACCTTGTATACCGTAATGTAGCTAAAGAACTTTAATACTACATTACATTTAAGATTTGTGTTATTTTATTTAATAATTCTAAAATAAAGGAAGCCTAAGTTACTCCTTATTACATCAGCTATCTGTCAGTGAAAGTCTCGTCAAAATCAGTTGTGCTATTTCAGAGATTATCCGTAACAAACAAGCAAAACAGACAAACAAAAGTGAAAAATGATATGAAATTTGGTGCATTTGCATTTGGTAAGCGTATATACTTTATTGTATATATAAGATACTCTATCGTAATTCGATTATGGATATTTTTTGCAATAATCGGTAATTACATTAGCTTACATATGACCTTCATGGTCATAACCTGGTCGTATGTATTTGAATATTTGATTAGTAAAGCATTATTTACAGAAAATTATTGATTAGTAAAGCATTATTTACTTCTGAATAACGTAATGTAAGAACGATTTTGTATTGATACAAACGTACACGATCTGATAAACTCTCAATTGCTTGTTTAATGTCATATAATTATTTGCCTATTATATTCAGATCATATAATTTGTATAGCACAATAACAGTATTATTTCAAAACATGCGGGCTCTTTCATGTTGTTACCAGTCAGCACACATAAAAGGGCGAAAAGGTGAAATTATACCTCTATTATACATAAATTATACGGATTAGCAAATTAAAATAAAAATTCAATGCCCCTCAAAAGCCAAAAAGGGCTGGAATGGAAAAATGACTCCCACAATGCGGGTGAAGTGGCATGTCTATACACATGATAAACATGAAAGCTAAATTTTACATCGTCCAATTAACAGTATTTTCAAATACAAACAAATGTTTATTTAAATTTCAATGTACGTCAATATATATAAGAATATATATAAATGTTTGTATGTGCATGTGTGCGTGTGTGCGTGTGGCTGTGTTTTCGTATGTCTGTCTGTGTCATTGTCTTTGAGTGTGTATTTATATGTTAGTAAGTATAACAAAAACATAGTAGGCTTTTTTACAATAATAAGCGAATGGAGGAATATGACATTTGTCACCATTATATTTCATATAGAAAAGGAGTACAGAACGCTACAAGATTTTTAATGTAATTTTTACTTTAAAACACATTAAATTAATAAAATAAAAGTATCGTACACTTACGACGAATTGTCCCCGTTATTATATATGTACATACAATTATATGTAGAGGCCGGTCGTGGCGCAGTGGGACAGCGTTTGACTGTAAACACGACCGGTTGTGGGTTCGATCCCCTCTCAGGAGAGTGATATATAAATTATTTTCACTTTCTTCGCTCTGGTAAAAGACAAAGTGTGGCGTTGAGTTCCACCACTCAACACGCAAAGTCTCAAATTCGGTGTAAAGCGAAGTACAGAGTGTCTTGACATTGGGTGCTTTCTGTCTACCCTGCTATGCGGGATAAAGGCGTGAAGCTAAAAAATACATATGTATATTTTAGAAAAGCGACACGCATAATAGAATACAAATTAGGAGCCCTTACGATAAATAATATTAAATATAATCACAAATATCAATATTGTAAATGTCATACCTAATAAGTACCTTTTTCCTTTTCTCGTTTTATTTTCGACTAACCTAAACATCATCACCAAAACATTCTTACTTTTTCCTAAAGGATACCTTTACACGAATTTGTCAAAACGAATTAGAAACACCTTACAAGTCACGTATTGTCGGCTCGGTTGAAGCTCTATTCCGATAAAATGTCCAGCCAACGGTGAGACTATCAAAGGGCAAAGTGGAATTAAAGTGAAAAGATTACATCTCATGATTGGAAACGTCCTACATAAACGTTTGTGAGGAGAAACTTTGAAACCAATTGAATTTCTTCTATACTGCTTGGGAACTAGTTTGTTCGTTAGAGTTTATTGAATTGAAACGCCTTGTAGGTAGGCAATGGGTGTTTGCTGTATTTTATATATTAAATTTACATTTATGCTTACATTGTGAATATTATGTAGAAAAAAGAAACTTTAGAATCTTAAAAATTTTTTTTAAATACACTGTATGGTTGTCTAGTTGAGATATAAATTTCAACGTGTGGTTGTCAAGTTCTCCTCTCAACACGTAAAGTCTTGATATTGGGAGGACGATAATCAATGGATTGTCTTACTGGTTGTAGAGCCTTTCCAACTTGTCACCTAATTGGAGGTAATAACTTTTCACTTCACGCACACTATTGGAAACTTATTCCTATTAACCTATTAATAAAAAATCTTCAAAATACGTTCTAGAAATGATCTGATGATGTCTTGAGACAGATCGAGAGCCTTTGGTACATAATAGAGAAATTGCGGTGAATTATGTATAACGAACCTCCAGCTATATTTCATATATTACCAAGAAAGAGGTTTCAAACCACAACCATCAACTTTATTCTTCGTGTTATACATAATAAAATCGTCAAAAATTTTAGCTAATTTCAATAGTCTTTGCGACTTCCTGTAAACAAAAGATTGCCTCATATGTTATGTTCTCTATAACATTTATTGCTACATAAAATATATATATATATATATATATATATATATATATATATATATATATATATATATCTCAAACAGCAAGACCTATGGTTAAGCAATAAATCAGAGTTACGTCACTTAGCATGTTTCCCTTCAGTTACTTTGAAAATTACATTCATAATATGCAAAAGGAAATTGCGAAATTCTTTACAACAATCTACTTTCGAATAACAATATAGTACATATATTATATAAAATATAAAGGGTGTCCCAAAATTAACGCAAGATTTGAATTAAATAGAAAATGCCATTTTTAGTCTTATTATTATTATAAAAGACTAAAAATGGCATTTTCTATTTAATTCAAATCTTGCGTTAATTTTGGGACATCCTATATTTTCGAATATACGCGACGAATTTGTTTATTTGAAATATTCAAAATATGTAAAAAACACGAAAACGATCTTATAATAAGTTGCAGTTATAAAAATCGATGAATTATTTATATTTATTATTTTAACGTCTATAGAGATTTTTTTATCGATATGCTAATAGAGTGAAAGGTTCATTTATAAAAAAAATAATTCTAGAACTAAAAATTTGGTACGACATTATGCGTTTATATATTCTTCTATAGATATATTCATTAAAAAAATATTTTAAAATATACGTTTCCTTGTGACCAACATCTGAAAAGCTTAATCAATCCTAATGACATTTGGCACACGCGCAACCAAAAGCCTGATCCAACAAGCCACTTCTAGTCCCGGCCTATCTCTAACCCAATATCAGAGGGAAGATCTTGCCTCTTTACTAGATATAAGATAAAATAACATTGAGAGTGGCGCGAGTTTAATAAAAAAATAATAAAGTATTATTGATTAATTACTAATTTATACATGCATGGTTTCAACTCACTCATGTTAAACAGATGGCGGCGTTGGGTTACGCAACTTAACAGGATGTCTTTAAAAATATGTGGATGAAAAACGGTATTCTAACACTATGTCTTCACTGCCTATTCAATATATATAAAATACATAAGTATTATTCGACATTGCTAGAAAATAACAAGAAATTTTAAGTTTAACACTTTATCCCACCCTGTACACCCTGTACAATAATCAAAGACAATCTAGTTTCAAGACATTCCATTGAATGCTTTATAAAACTAATAAAACATATGAATACACATCATTCTTTACGTGTCAGTGTGTATGATGTATAATATTTTATAATCGTGGCAAGGCGTCTGATTGTAAACGCGTTCGGTTGTGGGTTCGATTCCCACTTCTTACAATGATGATATTTAAATTATATTCACTTTCTCGGACTGGTGTTTGCACCAGCGCGGCGAAGAGTTCTGCCACTCAACACGCAACTCGAATTCTGCGGAAAGCGGAGTACTAAGTATCTTGAAACTTTATACTTCATGTATACTCTGCTATTGGGTGTTAAAGCGAGAAGCAAAACAAAATAAAGCTAATTACACAAATAAGCAAATCATGGCAAATTAATAATATAATACAATTTTTATTTGCACATTACGACGTCTTGTGCAGCTTCAGTTCAGTGAAACTTTGATAAATGATCTGATTGCCAGCTTGATTGATTAGACCGTATATTGCTTACTTGTATCGTGAATCGAACCCAAGGGTAAACAAGCGTATTCCGTTAAGAAAGGTTTTATCGTAATGAAGACAGAGTACGATATATTTTAAACAATTTACCCTGTGATGTTAACGCTGTGTTTTTATTGTTAAATTATATGTATATGTTATTTTTTGAACATCTATATATAGATACATATATATATATATATATATATATATATATATATATATATATATATATATAAGCAGCTGCACTCTTTTTCCAATTAAGTATTTAAAGAATAATGTTAAGACACTACATTTTACACCTTACTGATATCGAAATATTGCGTTTTGATTGGCGAAACGCTGAGCTTTGTATTATAAGAGAGGAGAAGATAACAAATTAAAACATTTTGCCAGAGTGATATATATATATATATATATATATATATTCATTTTATTTTTTCATATAAAATGTGAAATACACAGAGACAAGTGTACAAACACATATGAAACTGCAAATATTCATTGTCAATACGAAAGTAGTCCAATATTATTTATGTTATTATGTTTCCATAGAATCAAATTTATTTGTTTTGAATGCGAATTTCAGAGCCACTAACGTGATTTCTCGTTTTAAAAGCGTCAAAAAGAAGAAAATACCAAAGGTCTATTTTTCTATTGGTCTATGGTTCGAATTCCAGCGAAAATCTGAGTACGGAGTGTCTTAGCACTAGGTTCGCGCTGACCACCCTGCTATGTAAAAAAAGCTAAAAAATATATTGTAATACGTGAAGGTATTAAACCTTTTCTTATAAAAAACTTGTTCTCTGAGGACAGAAATTATAAATTTGAATTAATGATGAGTGATTTAGTAAGATCTTTGATTTTCACGATTTTTACACATTTCAAATGAAACTATTTTAAACGGATCAATCGCGTGTATTTTCGTATTCGAAAATACATTTTTGAAAACCTGATATTTGAACACTTTATAGTAATCCATGGTATCAGGCAGTAGTCTACTTGTGACAATGACGGACGGTGTGTGGGACGGACGAAAGGAATTTAAATTTATAGTTTCATTTAAGATGAGTAATTAGTAAAAAAAACATCACACACCATGTGTTACACACGCTTTATACAAAGTTCTATATTTTTCACTTTTTGCACAAAAATACAATTTTGTACTAGTGTTTGTTTTCTTATCAATATACGAAAGATCAGATACGATCTGTAGTTCGTGTACGTATGTAGTACTTCTTCCCTGCATATCCAATAAGATCTAACCGTAGCTTAACTTAACTTCTTTAAGCCCCCTTTGATTCTCTTTGATTTGTACCCGTTCTGAGGTGTTTTTAGTTTGTTTTACCCTAGTGTTGAACATTGAGTAATTTTAAATGTATATACGTTATATTCTAAAGAAAAAAGGCAAATATTACTAATAAAAACAATAAAAATAGAGGCCGGTCGTGACGCAGCCGGAAGAGTTATTTAAATTATTTACACTTTGCTCTGGTAAGACAAAGTGCGGCGTTGAGTTCCGCCACTCAACACGCAATGTCTAGAATTCAGTGGAAATGGAAGTACAGAGTGTCTTAACACAAGGTACTTTCGTCTACCCTGCGAGAAACAAAGGCGTGAAGCTAAAAAAAACATCCACATACGTTAATATATAAAGAAACACCAAGTGTATATTCAAAAAGGAAGCTTCTTTTATATTGAAGCAGGCACTGACAGCTCCGTCAGTGAAATGGGAAATCGGCTGAGTAAACATTTTAAGTGCTTTTGTAAGGAATGAGAATTAGGTTTCATTGAAAATGTATATTATATATTTATAATCTATTTTTAGTGATTATTGACAGGTTTACAACACCATTAGGAAATTTTTTATATATTTAAAAATATTGTAGTAAAAACCTTTTTTTCCTAGTTTAAACCTTCACCTTTGCAAGGTATATTTTAGTTTATACTCGAGTGTTTGCCAAACATAAAGAAGTATGCTTAATATTTATTTTGTTAACATTATGTAAGTGGCGCAGTGGGGCAGCGTCTATCTGTAAATACGATTAGTTGTGGGTTTGATTTCCACTCGGAGTATTGATTATATTTCAAATTTATGTGCATCTCTCCGCTTTACTAGGACTCTACACTGAGTCTCTCGATTTCTGGCGGAAAGCAGTCAACGGAGTATCTTGACACTAGGTTATCTCTTACAATTAAAACTAAATATAAAGCGTTCCTACAAAAATACTTTGTTAATCGTACCATATTGTAAAACAATATTTAAATATTCATAAAATATAAATAAGTGATGTTTGACAGTACAATAGGCTTTTTTACATCCTCTCATTGTTTACTTCGGCATTGAGATAAATGGTGACTCGGAATTAATGATCATCTGCCCGGAACAGGTTCCCTGATAAATGTTTAGAATTTGCTCTCTCGATTTGCCCTTACGATAATAGAACTGGTATATGAGCTTCTTACGCTTTTTTATATCATAGATATCACAATATATGTATATATAAAAACCCAATATTCACTCAATATAATATTTTATAAATCCTTTAGTTTTTTATTACTTTTACGTATCTCGTAATACAAGACAATATTCTTAATCATTTTTGTAAGATAAACTTTCCCATAGAATGATACCGAATACACATTATCCGTAAAATATTGAGTGTGAAGAATTTTTTTTTAACTTTACGCTTTTATCCCGCATAGCAGGGTAGACAGAAAGTACCGAGTGTCAAGACACTTCGTACTACGCTTTCCACCGAATTCGAGACATTGTGTGTAGAGTGGTGGAACTCAGCGCTGCACTTTGTCTTACCAGAGCGAAGAAGTGAAAATAATTTAAATATTTATATATTTACTCACCCGAGTGGAGATCGAACCCACAACATAATGCGATCGGCATTACAGTCAGTCTTTGAAATATAAAAATAATGTCTTTGCAATTTTCTGAATATCTGGTAAATGTGTAAATTATAATGAGATAGTCTTACAGCGTCTGACTGTTAACGCAATCAGTTGTGTGTTCGATTCCCAATCGGGGGGGATTACTATATTTAAATTATTTCCATATCCGCGATCTGGTAAGACAAAGCGCGACTTTGAATTCCACCATTCTATACACAGTATCTCGAATTTGGAGGAAAGCGAAGTACGGTGTATCTTGACACTAGCTACTTCCTGTCTATCCTACTATGCGGGATAAAGTGTAAAGCTAAAAAAATATATAATAAAATTATAATCATAAATACTTCAATCCAATTCAAATGTTGAGCACTTATATTAATTTCTGAAAGAAACTTTTTCTAAACCTGAAAACATATTAGTATTATAAAAAAAGTTGAAGAGCCTTTTCGAGCGAAGTTTTTCAAAGTAATTTGCAGTAAATCCCCTCTGCAAGTCACGTTTGCTTGGCTGATCTGAGTCCATGTTAGAATTCGACGACCAAACTGTACCTGGCCAAGGGACTAAACGAGATTAAAGTGAAAAGATTATATCTCCACTGAATAAGGTCCGCCATTTGCCGTTCTTGATAGCTGAAACATATCGAATTAAAGAAAAATGGGGAAAGTTTTACATTGTTATATTATTTGCTGTATTTCTTTCATTTAATTCATAATGCTATAGCTTTTAAGTTTAATTGGTACTGGACAAAAATAATAATCAATCTTTATTTTTATTATATTTATTTCAATAATTATTAGTAGCATGATAATTTAATTTATATATATATATATATATATATATATATATATATATATAAATATAATGTAAAATGCAGCAAGCATTTTAATGGAATACAAATTTTAATTACGTTACGTTTCCTTATTTTGGTAAAGGAATGAAAGTTTATAGACGTTTCTGTGATATCTTTAAACATTAAATAATCTTAACGTAAGCAGAATGTAAATAGGAGAAATAAGTTACATACTAAAAAAAGTATCTTATTTGATATAAAAAATATTTATGTAAGGTCATTGTTTACAAAGTAGAACAGTGTCTGTCTCTAAGCATGGTTTACTGTGGGTTCGATTTTTTTTCCGTAGCTACGCACTTTATCCTGTAGTTAAAGATAACCTTGTGTACAGCCACTCCGTTGACTGTTTTCCGTCCGAAATCGAGACGTGTGTGGAGTGGCAAACTTCACGTAGCGCTTTGTCTAAGGAGAGCGGAGATATGAAAATAATTTTTAAATATAATCGTTCCGTTGAGTAGAAATTTAACTTATAATCAATCGTGTTTACATTCAACGTTATCCAACTGCGCCAGAACAGCCTCTACAAGAAACAATTAAATTGAATATGAGTAAATTTCCCTTTCCTGTTGATATAAAATAAAGTTTGGTGTTTAGTTCCGCGTGTCATCCCAATACGTAGTGTGCGTGTATGGACACCAGGTAAATATATAATTTTCTTATTTAATACGTTGGCTTAAAAACAAGCCTCCTAATACAAAATCGCGTACGTCCTACATGCGCACTCGCACGTCACAAAATGATTGACAGCGAACCTCACGACTCCATTAATTTAGGGAAACGCTTCTAGACATTTTCGTAAAGCTTTCGGTTGACAGCTTCAGATTTTCTTTTTGACTTGTCATAAATTGTCGCCAGATTAATTTCTTACACGTGGTTAATTTTTAGCAATTTTATTTTTGTCTATAAAAGATAAAATATAAAGGTTCTATATTTATTTTTTCATGAAATATTATATTAACATTATTTATTTTGAATAAAAAAGAGCTTTTTGATGTATTTGATTGAAAAATAAATGAATATAATAATACTTATTATTCTCTTTTTTAAAAATTATATTTTTAATCTATACAAATAAATAAAGTTGGAGTCACTGTTTGTAATATTAAAGTAACCACATTTTACTTAGTTAATGATGTATACAAGATACATGTACCAAAATAATATTTTTTATCCGAATGTTTGTTTGTTCCGTATAATCTCGAGAACAGCTGGAAAGATTTTGAGGAGACTTTCACTCGCAGACAGTTAGATATCGTAAAGTTGGATGTCATATAATAAGGAGTGACTTAGGCTACCTTTCTGACTAAATCACTGAAACTCTTAAATGTACAGAATAATATAATTAAGGGTGTAACGCGTAACGTTGGATAACTGATTATAATTGAATACGGCAATATTAATTTGAATACGATCATAACATCAAAGAGAAAATATAAAGAAGAACGAATAGCCAAATGGTACGAATACTTTATTAAATTTGATTCTAGATTTCATGGTATTTCTAACACAATTAATTAAAATTTAACTATTTTTAAAGTGCTAATAACACACTTGGGACGGACAAATTAAAAAAATAATATTTTATTAACTTACTAAACATTTTTACAGTATTGATAATATACTCCAGATATCTTTTATTTATATTATGTTTTATTTTCAACAGTCTACTTGCTACTTTTGTCCAGACATTTCTATCTGACAAAATTTGAACGACGTTCTTTATATAAAAAACATTCGTCATTTTTTATATACAAAATTTTTTTTTTCGGGAAAACATCAAATATGTACCTCAATATGAATTTAAACCCAACTCTAATTTTCCCTTGTTCACTTAATATTTAAGTATGTTCAAATATTTTTAGCTAAGTAAACGTGTAATGGAAGTTGCTTCATACATTTTGCGGGTCATTAATTACTAATTCTTGGTAACTCACTTCTCATTGAACGTGTTTAATGAGGCACTTTAAATACTTTACATATTCTGGTAACGAAGCTTTCTCCTTGTTAATTTATTATTAAATTATCTTCTATATACATGTAATGCTAAGACCGTAGTATACAATAGTGGAAGCCACTGAATAAGCAATATGTATATTTATAATGAAAGAAAAGAACGGTCTTGGGACTATTTTCCCTCTTTTTACTCTGCTATAACTAAAAAGACATTATATACCTATATAGCATATTGTTAGGTTAAGAGTGTAATAAAAATTTATCGATACTCACTATAAGTTGTTTCTTCGAATACCAAATATTAATATTTTGATATAAAATATTGAGTTTCTTATTTATTTGGCTTTTTATTAAATAAGAGCGTTATACAATATAATGTATATCTATATATTAGAATCTTTAATTTGTAAGTAAAATTGGTCTAACTAGAAATCCAAGTAATCATTTTATGTAACATTTAATTCAATTAAAATTAAAAGAGAAAAGAGAGAAAAATGCTCTATTTTTTGTGGATTCATTCGTCCTCAGAATATTAATAATATATTATACTATTGTTAAGTTTCCATTCTGATATGACAAAGTTTGGCTTTAAGTTTCACCACTCAACACGTCTTGAATGCTGCGGAAAATTTAGTGTCTTGACACTTAGTAACTAAGTATCTTGACACTTAGTAACTTAGTGTCTTAACACTTAGTAATTTAATGTTTTGATACTAAGTTTTCTATGACTACTTTGTTAAACGAGATAAAACGTATCGTTTTACACCACACACACTTAGCATGAATCTCGTAAATCATATAAATTTCGCGTTTCACAAGTTTAGTACCTGCTGTACGCTTTATTTTGAGCTTCAATCAAAACTTAACGTCATTAATAATGCTAATATGCACACTTCAGGTAATGAGGTGTGAATAATACCTACGCTGTAACCTGGATTTTCATAAATAATTACTATTAATGTAATACATCATTAACCTGCTACTGCATTAAACATTTAATATATTATGTAAATTTATACGAAATTATCTAAAATTTAACGATTCATTGAATTGTATCAAATATTTAAGCCACTTCTTCTTTGTACCAATGAATGTGAAGAGTGAATTTGGAAAGGCACGCAAGTATACCATGATTTTTGGGTTGGCATCAAATCACCCCAAGTAAGTTTTAAGACACTTAATGTCACTGTTAATTTATAACATGCACTATGATAAAATTTATAGAACTGGCCAAAATATTAGAAAATATATAATAAAAAGACTGTATAGACATATTAGTCTGCTTAGTACGATTCGCTTTCTTAAAGGAAGCAAAGTCATGGCGGAGTGGGATAGTGGGTTCGATTACTGGTTTATTGAGACAAAACGCAATGTCTCAAATTCGTCGCAAATCAGAGCACGCCCAGGTCTTGGCACTAGCCTACTATGCGGGATAAAAACGAGAAGCTATATATATATATATATATATATATATATATATATATATATTCAAAGGTTACCTATTATCATAAGGTTCTATCAGCTATTTCACCACACCTTACTCTGCAATCAATGACAGTCGTTCCAACGAGGAAGCAATTATATACGTAAATGTCGGAATAGTAACATTCCGCAATGTCAGTCAAAGTGAAATGACTTTACAGTAATTATTTGAAAATAGTAAACTACTATTATTACTTTAATTGGACGTGACTGACGATTAATCGATATATTCTAATAATGAATAATAACAAAATATATTACATTCACGTAGCTGTATAGGTATAGAAAATTTTCTATGTAAACACCAAGCTCTCCAATTTCAATATAATAAAACGGAAGTTAACACCACATTTCATTTTGAAAATAATTTAAATACAAGTAGAAACAAAGTGTATGGGTTCGAACCCATATCTAACATGTTTACAAACTACAATAGAGTTAAATAAACTTCCTTTTTATATTTTCTTCAGTTATTACTGACGTAGTTTAGTTTATTATAATTAACACGCCATCATACTATTTCTGAACTATATAATAATATTACGATACAAACCGACAAACTAATAAAAAGCTTTGGATTTTAGAAACATTGTTGTCAATGCTTGTAGCTTTTTTTGTCAAGAGCTTTTATAAATATAAAAAATACTATTAAAATAACTCGTATATATGAAAACTTTCACATAAAAAATATATTTTTTTAGAATTCTTTTTATTTAAAATACAGTTTTATTATGTGTATACTAGTTTTAGATAAATTAATTAGATATAACAAAATGGTTGAGCGAGTGTTTTCAAATTATATATATTATTCTTATATATAATATTTGATAAGTGTTTATGGTTTTATCTTGTTTATAACTCTGGCTCAATAAAGCCAATGTGTTAGAAATCATTTCATAAAACTATAACTTACTAAAACGGTTAAATAGTTTCTTTTTCTGAGTAGTCCAGATTAACCGAGTTCTGCAATAGATATAACTGCAAGAATGAGATATGAATAGATATACAATAGACATACAGATACTTATTTATATATTAGACAGAGTTATTTATATATTAGATTAGTATAGATATTACATTATATTATGTAGAATACATTGCTAGTTTTTTCCTTATAAACGTATGTATGTGTATATTGTAGTGTAAGAATTTTTTTTTAGGTTCACGTTTTTATCTACTAGCAGATAAACAGAAAGTACCTAGTGACAGGTCACTCCGTTTTTCGTTTTCCCCCGAATTTGAAACATTACAAAAAAAAATTATATTTATAATGTAGTATACAAAAATAAATTGTTGATACTTTAAGTTACATTAAAAGTGTTTTTATAAAAAAAAACCTTAATTAAAATCCTTAAATGAAATTTAAATTAAACCAAACTTTCTTTAAAATCAAACGAGAAGGCTACATACATAATCACCAAATGTGTTTGTGAATGTTGACTTATTACGAGGCCGCAGTCAATCGCCTAAGTGCTGAAACGGGGGCACCTCAGCCACCGCAGCACTCGTGACGATGACGATCTAATGTGGATGACTTTTGAGTCAAGCAAAGAAAGCACGCAAGGCTTTATATCTTTGGCCAAGTGTTAGTTTATACAAACTGTTCATCTTAGACGTTTTATGTAATAATCGATATAATAAAATTATATTACTTTATTATTAATATTTAATTAAATTAAAAAGACCTAATTGAAATAAGATATTTGAATTTCGCAATTTTTACACATTTTAAATGAAACTATTGTAACGATATAGAATATTTATCGCGTATTTTTTGGAATTCTAAAATATATTTTTGAAAACCGAACGTTTCGAACAATCTACAGTAGTTTGTGGTCACAGGTAGATTAGGTGGCATTTAATTATATGAATCTATCGCATTTGGTTTCATAATCGCCTCATTTCATAACTGTAAAATGTTCGAAACATCTCGAATACCATCATTTAAAAGACCTAATTAAAGGTAAAAACTTAGTGTTATAATAAATCACTTCTTACATTTTCAAGCTACATTGCTAGTGGATATAACTGAACCACAAGTGCTAGGCCGGATGTATTATCATCCTATACAATTCAGTAGAGCTACAATGGTATTTAAGTTTTTTATTGACACATATCTGATAGTACTCTAAAGAAAATTATTATAATACACATTATTTTCTGTTTTACATTATTTTAGTGACATTATGTATAAATGCCGGAAACACCTAATAAAAATAGAAAATATATTTTATATATATAATGTATATTATGCATATATATACATAAAATTTTAATCTGAATCGGCATTCATTACAATATTGACAACAGCGAACCAGTGATGTAAAGAAATATATATTTGTAGATGATACTATAATATCCCAAGTATACAATGATATGATTCTTATTCTTGTATTTAATTTGAATGAAAAAATATATAATTTGATAAAGAAATATTTAAATTTTGCATAAATTTATATAAAACTGAAAACAGCAAAAGTCTACATATATATAAAACATAGAACAGCAAACAAGTAAGCCGGTAGCCAAAACAATACCTCGTGCAAAAATCAAATAAACGTAGCAAGAACGTAGTCGATTTGAATAATTGCCGGAACTTCCATGTCCGTATTCATCAAGGCTTTGTTTATTGCTTGCTTAAAGACCATGACAAAGTTGAAACTGTCTTAAGACAAAGTTATGAATTATTTAAATATAGTAATTTGCTATTGGATTTTGTCGATTTTGATACATTTTTCTAGCATAATAAGATTGTTAGAGGAAGACTTCGATTGACCTTCAAAAACCTAATATTAATGATTCTGGAAAAAAATCACGTAAAAAGCATGATGACCCCTGGATGACAGGCATGAAGAGGTTAAAATAACTTTGGATGAAACGAAAGAAATAGGTGTTTGGTAATGTATTCTCTCTGACTACCCATAATAATGTAATAATCAATTTAATGAAAAATAATATATATTTAATACCAAAAAACATATAAATGAATATACTTGCACAGAATATACATTTATGTTGGTTAGAAGTAGAGAACATATAAAAGTCCAAGGCAAGTCTTGATTCTACGCACATTGGCTAGGCTAATCAATAGACTAATATTCAATATAATTTAATTACATTTAAATCCTTATATAATGAAAATGTTACCGCAAATTATAAGTACAATGTGTTTATTTGTAAATTCTACACAACGAAATGAATACAATTCAAGCACGGTATCAATTTTGAATAACCACAATAAATTTGCGGGTTACGTTAATAATAACGTATATATTATATATGAATTTAATAACTGATATATTCTTTAAAATAATTTCGAAAAAAAATACACGAAATTAAACATATTTTTTGTTCTCTAAATTATTTCTTTCGCTGTCTACGCGATATTTTAGCTTATTCCCGAATAAAGGTAATAGTCAATGACACTATGTGTCAAGACTTTGTGTTCTTTTAACATAGGTATATATTTATTAAGATCATTTTGTAGGCCATAGTGACGTAGTGGAACAGCGTTCACAGATCAAGATTTGAGTCCGAATACACATTGATTCAATATTCCAAAAATATTTCTAAAAATCTAAAAATACCTTAAAACTTACCTTTAACTATAATTAGGTTTTAATATATTAAAAAAAAAACAAATGATATTTTAAATTTATTACGATTTAAAATATTGATAGGTATATGCTATAATATTGAACTTGGCTCCTCATTTTATTTTTATATTTTTAATGGAGTTTTCGTTTCTCCGCTCTGGTAGTCTTACCAGAGCAAAGCACGGCGTTGAGTTCGCCAATCAGTAAATAATGTATCGATTTCGACCGGAACACTTTCAGTGACGTGTCATGACACTAGATTTTCTCTGGCAAAGACAAAGTGCGGTGTTGAGTTCAACCACTAAACACGCAATGTCCCGATTTTAGTGGAAAGTGAAGTACGGAGACTTGATATTAGGTACTTTCTGTCTATTACGAAGGTTTTAACTCAAAATTCAACAAAAAGCTTAAAACAAAAAAAACGTTATTTTAATTTCTCCGCTCTAGTGATATAAAGCTCGGCATGAGTTCCACACACAACACACAATCTTTACATTACTGGCACAGAACAATCAACAGAGAGTCTTGACACTAAGTTGTTTCTGACTACTCTTCTATGCGAAATACATAATGTTTGTATATAGCTATATTACTTAAATTAAATAAATTAACCATAAATTATTCAGTAACAACATAACATATCCAACACGCAATATATTAAGGACTTTGAAAGCTCTCTAATTGAAGATAAGGATATTAAAGCTCTATTCGGTTAAATTATTATAATATTATACATGTTATAACATGAGTACGAGTTGGCCTAAAACATGAAGGGTACTTAAGCAATGTAGATAAGCGAACGTACGAACAAAAAATATACATTAGTTTTTCTTATCATTTTAAAATGTAAAAACCAAGATTCTTGTTTGCAAAATAATTTTTTATAAAATTATTTTGCAAACAAGAATCTTGGTCGATAAATATAATTAGGCTATGTAAAGGATTGTAATAATAATATTATTTAAAAAAAAAACAAAAAGAAAATGAGTAAGGTCGTGGCGCAGTGGAAAAGTGTCTGAGTGTAAACTCATCGTCAGCTGTGGTTTCGATTTCCGTACGGGGGAATGATTACATTTATATTATTTTTATTTCCTCGATCAAGTGAGACAAAGCGTGGTGTTAAGTTCCGCCACTCAACACGCAATGTTTCGAATTCAGCGGAAAGCGGAGTATGTTGTATCTTGACACTAGGTACTTTCTATCTATGGTGAAGATTTTAACCCAACATTCAAGATATTATATATGGCCTAGTGGAAATCAACAACGTACTCATCTTATATAGTCATCTTATATAAAATATTGTCTTCCCAAGTCTGGGAAAAAATCAAATATAGTCATTTTACCTAATAAAAATAGTTGAATCGGTCAGAAATGATTAAGTTGCCTACATATCATATTTAGATTAAGAAGTCAGGTCATTCTGCAAGAATCCAGGGCAGTATGCGAAGAAATTAAAAATCAGATGTAGATTGATATAATAAATTGTGTATCAGCTAACAGACCAATACTACCTCAGTTACCTTTAGTTAACTTTAAAATATTTAAAACGTCGGATTTTAAAAACTGTATTCTTGAATACCAATATATACATGTTTAATCCGTTTAAATACGTTCATTTAAATGTATTATTTTAAACTAAAAATAAATATTATATGTACATATACTGTATGCTATGAAAAAACATGGCTTCCTGTTACAAGAGTTTCAACTTACTAGACCAATTCCTATTTTTGGCTTGTAGCTACTGTAACAGAATACTGTTGATGGAATGATATATATATATATATATATATATATATATATATATATATATATATATATATATATATATATATATATATATATTACTAAAGGTGTATATTTGAAAAAGCAGAAGCTCTAATGGGGCTACTGTAAGTTAAATCCAGACCATTTAGATATAATATTGAATTATTCTAATTTAAATTGATCGTAAGTATATACAAAATGACTTTGATACTGATAGTCAGATAGGCAAAGTTTTATAAAATGGTCAGTATGCAGCTAGCGAAAGTAGTGGTGTCGTTAGTTAGATTATAAACAAAAATAATATTTAAAAGTTTTAATACAATATAGCAAGTTTTAGCAAACCTGTAGTATAATATATAAATGGTGGGTACAAATGGTTATTTATTTTGTTACTTAAGAGGCAATAGTATCTGGTTGAAGTCCTGGTGTGTACAATGTACATGGAGATTTTTATTTTATTTATGATGAAAATGAATTACTTATAGTATTTTACTATTTTTAAAGTGTTATTTCACACTTAGGATTATTAAAAAAACATACAAAAATTTAAACGCAGCGAGATTCAAAATCGCGCTTTAGACACGGGTTCGATACCGTTCAAATTTTTATACTTTTTAAAAATGTTTGTTTATAGTACATTACTGGATATTTTTTAAATGAAACTATTTAACCGGATTAATTGCGTATATTTTGGTATTCGAAAATACATTTTTGGACACCTGACGTTTCGAACACTTTACAGTAGTACATTCTGCAAGAATCCAGGGCAGTACGCGAGGCAATTAAGAAATCGATGGCGGTAGTTTGATATAATTAATTTTTTGTATCAACTGACAGACGAATGCCACCTCAGTCTACCTGTGACCACGGGCTACTGTAAAGTGTTCGAAACGTCAGGTGTCCAAAAATGTATTTTCAAATACCAAAATATACGCGATTAATCCGGTTAAATAGTTTCATTTAAAATGTATAAAAATCGCGAAAATCAAAGATCTTATTACTGGATATTTATTTTATAAATCTAAAATAAATATAACTTACTCCCTATTACATAAGCTATCTACAAGTAAAATTCTGTCAAAATCAGTCCATTCGTTCCAGACATTAGTCAGAACAGACATACCGATAGACAGAAAAAAATAGTAAAACATGTTATTTTATGTATTTAGTAAAAATCTAATATTTTTATATATAAAACAGCCACTATTTTTTTTATACTCTCCTATTACTATTAAATATACACGATACGATATAAACAAAAACTAACATACACGATACGCCGTTTTAAATAAAACATTTTAAATATAATTTCTTTGTATGTAACCGACTGACTAACTTAAGCATTAAGTATCTTTACCTTCCCTTTATATATGAAGCTCTAATGTAATTCAATATCCTATACAAATATTATTTCATACCGCCACTTTGAAGGTAAATCTACATTATTTTATGCAGTCCCTAACTCCCAAAGTAATCCTTCCTAACCGTTTGTTATCTTTCTACTTGCTTTATCCCGTATGACATATGTGGAGGCTAAATTAAAAGATTAAGGTGACCACTCTCATTTGAATATCAAATAGTATCCGTTTCAAAATGTATTCAGAACCCAGTTATTTTTGTCTCACCTGTCTAGGGCTTAATTTATAAGGGTGTAAGTTTTTGTCATATTAGATTTTATGGTAATTATTGTAATATTAATTAATTAATTATATTAATGTAACACTTGTATATATTCTTTTTTTTTGTTTCTTTTTTTCTACTGAAAAATAAAGTATTTTACGTTGCATTATATCGTAGAATTTCGACTTAATAAAAAATACACTTTTCCTTGCATAATGTCTAAGCAAAAAAGACCTAATACTTCACTACGTACCTTATTTTACCTAAACGTGAGTAATATTAACGTAACGTAATGAATGTTATTCCGCTCGGGGAATCGAACCGCGTTTATATTCATACACTGTCACTACGCCATGATTACTTTTAAATAGCAGATATATAAGAAATGTCTCCATTCATATTTGTTTGTTTATCTTCACGATTTTATCTTGCATATTGTAGGCAAGAAGTATCTAATGTCAAGACACTTTGTACTCCGCTGTCCATCTGATTTCAGACATTGCGTATTGAGTGGCCGAACTCATCGCCGTATTTTGTCTTGCCAAAGCGAAAGTATGAAGATAATTTAAATATAATTATTCCCCCGAATGGGAAGCGAATCCACGTAAGACAACGTTTCAGATAAAACATATGAATATTTGAACGCAACGGTATTCAAATCCGCAACTCTTGTAAACCGTCCAAGCTCTCACCTCTAAGCTAGGCGTTCTATATTCGTCTGAAACGAAATTCTTATAAGTTTATTATAACTAATTTATATTGTAAGCATTTCTGCACAGAGATTATTACAAATTTTTGCTACCCAAAAATTATTTTTAAGGAATAACCGTTCGGGAAGAGATAATGTTATTTATTTTATTACTTTCTGATTTTTAAGTGTTATTCCACACTAAGAATTAAAAAAAAAAATTGTAAAAACATATACAAATTAGTTTTTCCTAGGAAATCACTAGGTATTTACTTTAGTAAAATAACTCTGTTATTAATAAATAATGATCTTATAAATTTAAAATATAGCGCTAGAATTAACACCCGTGTAACGTTTTAAAATAGAAAAGCAAAAGTTGCTAAGTTTGCGTTTTGCTCAACGAGCACACTTGTTATAAAACATTTGTAGAAGTCATATTAAAAGCAACAATGAATAAAATCAAATAAATGAATGAAGTTTACTAAATAAATAAATATAACTTACTTAAGTGTGATTGCAGCAAAAGTTACTGATTGAATATTTTATTTGGAAAAGATATTTTTTTAGCTTCATACTTTTATCGCTTACAGGGTGGACAGAAAGTACCTAGTGTCAAGATACTTCGTAATCCGCTTTTCGCCTAATTAAATATCGTGTTACCGTGGCGGAAGACAACGCAGCGTTTTGTCTTATAAGAGTGAGGAAATGAAAAAAATTAAAAGTGGAACAGCGTCTGACTGCCAACGGTTGTGAATTCCCCTTAGGGAAATAAATATAATAAAATTATTTTCATTTCCTCGCTCTGGTGAGCACGATGTTGAGTCTGACTCGCCGTCTTGATACTAGGCACTTCCCATATACCCTGCTATGCGAGACAAAAGCGCGAAGCTGAAATATAAATAAAAAAATGATCATTCTTCAACCATCATAAGTCTTGGAATAATTTAAATGAAATTCGCAGTGTAATCTCTAATAAACATACAGACTCCACGTCTTTAGTGTATGACCTCCCTCAGATGTATGAGGGCCATTCACTACTTCCGCATCGTCAGTCAAGGTCTGCAAGGGTAAGAAAATTAGCAATTAACTATGCACTTTTATGACATTTTTGTAAAACTTCAGAATTTTACTTTCGATAACAATTTTATATGCATTTAGACACGTTCAAATTACACTTGTTTGATATTATATTTCTTATATACAAATTATGAAGAGGTCACAGTGACACAGTGGAGCAATACCTGACTGTAAACGAAATTGATTATAGATTCAATTATCACTTGAGAACATGATTGCATTTAAATTAATTTACCCGCAGTGATCAACGAAAAGACGGCGTTTAGTTCCGACACTTAATTTTATCCTGATCTCGAGCGGAAAGAGAAAGAAGGGAGTATACCAATGTTTTTCTACTCTAAATTACAATGAAATAAAACAGAGAAAATAAAATACAAAGATATCACTATTCGTATATATTTCCATCAATAATATTTTAAAAAAGAAAAATCAAACATATATATTATTTGTAACAGCTACTTTATATTCGTAGAATTGTGTGCGTAAATAAAGAGAAACAACAATTCAATCGTAAATATCTTTTCTGGTAAGTAAATGAGGATATTTTCTAAAACCATTTATGACAAGGAAATCCGTATCGAGTCGAAAGTTACAAGGCGGAAATTGTTTTGTCCCTTCCAAATCCAATTTTTTGGGGACGCTATTATTTAGATATTATAATTAAGGGTGGTTGTTATTATGTTACGATCGTAATTTAAATGTTCAGCGTAGTAATGAATAGAAAGGGGGTGGAAAATATTTTTTAAATTGTAAGTTAGCAGGGTTCATACAGAACAGCTAGAGTATACATTTTCACATTCACTTGAAATAGAGAAGCTTTTTTTTTCCAGAGTGAAATAAAATAATTCCTTTACGTGGATATCGAAACCCAAACGTAACCGCACTCACAGAAGCTGTCCCACTAAACCACAATGGTCTCTAAACATAATACCTGTGTTACACATAAGTACATATATCTATTTTATATATACACAATAACTGGGTATACATATTTATTTAATATTAAATTAGTCAAATTTCTTAAATGAAACTGTTTAAGAAATTAGAAAAATCTGAGGACGGTCGTGGCGCAGTGGGACAGCGTCTGTAACGCGATCGGTTGTGGGTTCGATCCCCACTCTGGTAAGACAAAGTGCGGCGTTGAGTTCCACCACTCAACACGCAATGTCTTGAATTCGGTGGAAAGCGAAGTACGGAGTGTCTTGACACTAGGTACTTTCTGCCTACCCTGCTACGCGGGATAAAAGCGTAAAGCTAAAAAACAACTGTTTTAAACAGATTATTTGTGTATATTTTAGGACAGACTGACAGGCAAACCTATGACCACTTTTTAGTGATCGAAATGTTGTGTTTCGAAAATTGTATTATAAATAAATAAACTCGATTAATCCTTTTAAAATAATTTCATTTAAAATGTGTAAAAATCGCGAAAATAAAAGATCTCTTTAGTCGATTGTTGTTCTGCTTAGAAATCAATAACTTATACTTAAATAAATGTTACCCTTCATTTTTCCTGGTTATTATTATAACTATGGGCAAAATTTTATTAAAATTGCATGTACATTTCACGCTGGCGCTTTTATTGTGACCTTCATATGAGGAATTGATAAAATTTCACTGCCAAAAGATTATTATCACAAACTACGCAATATCTAATAAAGACTAAACGTTATATTTTAGCCCAATTTGTATGTATACAAAAACCCCATTAAGGAAATTAAAAATCTAACGATTTTTTACCTAATTGGCATAGATATCGACATTAAATCAATAATGAGCAAACATCAATCTAAGTATATTCTAACAATAAATATTAAGGGTTAGATTTATGAGAGAGAACAACCATAGGCTGTCAACTGATTTATTTCCTTCGGCATTTTGCAAGTATTAACCGAACAGATTGTAAACGTGATTGATGTTGACACTTTGAGTTTGTGGCTGAATGTGAGTGACGTGTTTTCTTAACACTTCGCTTTTTAGACATATTCAAAACAAAATTTAAAAAAAAACAATATAGTAATAAAAAATATATATTTTTAATTCTTTTGTTTTTTTTATCATTTCTTTCTTCTTCTTTATCTTCTTTCTTCTTTATTTTATCATTTCTTTTGTTTTTTTTTAACTTCACGCTTTTATTTCGCATAGCAAGGTAGGCTGAAAGTATCTAGTGTCAAGACACTTCGTACTTCGCTTTTCACCGAATTCGAGACATGGTGCAATTCAGTGGTGGAACTCAACCCCTGTCTTACCAGAGCGAGCCAATAAAAATAATATAAATAAATTAATTTTCCGAGTGGGAATCAAACCCATAACCTCTCAATTATTTCATAAATAAATAAATCCAAAACCAAACTAAATGAGTATTTATTGTACGTCATACTAAGAGCTTTAAACCATAGCTTACAGCTATTTCATACCTAAACAAGTTTCAAAGCACGCGTAACGCTGAAGGACTAACCTTAAGTGATATAACAACTCATTACGGAAGGGACACCCCTCGTTTTTTACAATTTTCACAGTTCATCTACACACGTAA
Organism: Dryadula phaetusa; assembly: GCA_032432895.1. Classification (NCBI taxonomy): domain Eukaryota; kingdom Metazoa; phylum Arthropoda; class Insecta; order Lepidoptera; family Nymphalidae; genus Dryadula; species Dryadula phaetusa. The sequence continues at coordinate 5,704,793 of JAOYRS010000038.1, forward strand.
TAAACATGTCAGGATAAACAGAGTAGGGAACCCCCAAGTGACAAACTGACTCAGTAAAATATCTATTAAACAAGTATTTTACTTATTAGGGGAACAATATTTGAATAAAAAAAGAATATTTTTTGCACAATCAATAAAATCACATGTGTTATGTGTATATTTGAAGTAATTATAGCATCTAACTATAAACACGTTGGTTGAGGGTTCGGTTTCTACTATAGGGTTTGTATTTACATTTTCATTTGTATGACAGAACGCAGCGTTGAGTTCCGCCACCCAACACTAAACGAAAAGTAGAGAACTTAGTATCTGAGCACTAGTTTCTGTTTAAAAAAATATTAATTTTCATTCAGTTCAAATCAGTTATTATATTAATTTATATAAAAAATCATAAATCGCTTCCGCTTTTAACATATGACGTATTACGATGATTCAGTATGTTTAAAGCCTACATCGTTAATCCAGAGCGACTTAACGCAGAACTCACCATTCATCACAAATGTCAACGAATTATATAGTAGATATTGTTGATACACAGACAGGTAAATGTTTACTAATTGTATACATATATTAACTCCAAAAAATATCTTATTTAAATAATATATATTCCTGTACTTTGTTTCAGGCATTTGTATTAATTTCATATATTTTTTGAGGTACATTGACAGAGCTTGGTGTTGGGACTTTTTGGTTAGTTTAACATTTTGCATGCTGTGGGGCAGTACCGAGTTTCACTCTTGAACTAACTGAACATTGGAAACCAAAATAAGCAATAAGCGATGTAAAAAAAGATTAACAAGTAATAGACAAAAAAAAGGATTTTTTTTAAATATTCAATTTCATTTTTTCTGGTTATATATGGTACAAACAATTTTTTAGTGTTATATATAGCTAAAATAGATATCTTACAACCTATAAAAGGTACATACCCAGTCTGTAGTACATTAAATTTTAAATTAAACAAACCTAATAACTAGATTTTTCAGATAAAAAATACAGGGGAAACATATAAGACGCAAAACAAACAAACACTATTACCCAAAGTCACCTCAAACACGTAAGGATATACGAACTTCGTCTTAAGTATCTTGCAATTTGCTTACTCCTAATTAGGTGAGCGTGATACTCAGATTTACTTAGCCTCCAGTTTGCTTTACGTGACACTTGAACACATGAAGACTTGAATGAAGGATCTATTTAAGCCATTTTCTGTCGTCGTTTAATTGCGTTCCGTACGTAAGGTGTAGCGAGAGCTCTATACGTAATAGAATGTATGTAATATTAGTTGACAGCTTATTACGTGTGTAATATCTAATTTAAAAGTCATTTTTATCATTATTTCGTAACATTATGTATGGCATATAACGAATTTGAGGTCGTGGCGCAGTGAGACAACGTTTGAGTATAAACGCGGTTGTGAGTTCGATTTCCACTCTGAGGAATTATATATTCAAATTATTTTCATTTCCTCGCTCTGGTTTTTACCAGCGCGGTAACCAAAGCGCGGCGTTGAGATTCGCAATTCAACACGCAATTCTGCAGAAAGCGGAGTAGAAAAAAAGAAAGAAGAAAGTGTCTTGACACCAAGGACTTCCTGACGATCTTTCTATGTGGGATGAAAGTCCGATAAACATAACTATATTTGGTGACAAATTTCTAGAATATGAAAGTATAGATACTCCCTTATACGTCACTGTACAGAAGGATTCCGTTTAATTAAATAATAGCAATATAGCCTTATAAAATCAGTACTTAAGTTATAAGAAAAATGACATCATACAATTATTTATGAAATTTATTAGATAAAATGATTTTAACTCAATTAAGACATTAACAGGTATTTTTTTAATCTTAATCCCACTTATTAGAAAATTTATATTTTACTCAATGTCATCATCACTCAATATTCTTTGTCTTTGAATGACAGAAAAGTAAAAAAAATATTGTTATTTTATTCTAGTCTCTCCTCCTACACTGCAATGAAATACTGTAGTATAACACTTTTTTCAAAAATTGATTCATAAATATCATTTAGATGTCTTTAAAAAATTCCCAATTCACCCTCTTGGAAACCGAATAAGTCCTCTAGATCTATCTTGAATCATTTTTACATTTTTCTAATAATAACACTTAATATAATAAAAATATGCTTACAAATTTCACCGATTTTATTATGTTCATATAGTTCAACCCTAAGTTAAAAAGAGAGCTTCAAAGACAGAAGTTTCGTATAATTAATAGTTTATGGAGATTGTCTTTAACATTTGATATAAACAAGCATAATATATTATTCATATTAACACTATTATACTCGATATAAACGTATAAATTCAAACTTAACGAAAAATTAAAGAAGCCGGTCGTGGCGCATTGTAACAGCGTCTAACTGTAAACGCGATCTGTTGTGGGTTCGATCCCTCCTCGGAGAAGTAGGAGAGAAGTTACATTTAAATTATTTTCACTTCCTTACTCTGGTAAAGACAAAGAGCGGCGTTGAGTTCCACCACTTAACACACAATGCCTCGAATTCGGTGGAAAGTGAAATACGGAGTATGTTGACGCTAGGTGCTTTCTGTCTACCCTGCTATGCGGGATAAAAGCGTGGATAAAAGCGTGAAAAAAATCAAACTTAAATATTTAATTTATAAAAGCAATGATCATGAAATGAGTGTCAAATCCCAAAAGAGAAAAAAATATAAACATAAGTCTATTCAACATATAGTTGTTAAAAATATAAGAAAAGGAAAGATCACAATATAAAAGTAATATACATTTACTTTATATATGTATATTATATATTTCAGAAGTCATAAATGCTATTATATATTTTATGAATAGCAACTATTTTTTAAAAAAATGTTTCATATCAATAAAAACAAGCTTAACGTTTTCAATTTTCGAGTAACAGTTTATTGTTATTCACACCTTAAAATTCTCATCGATTTTAGGCGTATCATTTAATATTTAAATGCGTGAAACGTTTAGTCGACACATGTTTGATGTAGAATTACACCAAATTCAGTACATTCCTACACAAATGTTGTATTTTTACATATTTTAGATTTTATAATCGCTTTTTTACCCATTTTAAATAAACAGATAGGCAATCTGTTCCAAAAGTACATTTTCGAAAAACAAAATACATGCGATTAATCCGTTTAAAATAGATTCGTTTAAAATATTATACCAATGTCTTGCAGGTAAGTTTGCTAAGTAAAATTATCACTTCTGGAAGTGTGAATCTTTATTTAATTTCTGCTAGTTTTCAGATTAAACTTAGAAATACAATGGTTTGGATTCCGCACACTGTCTATTAATTTACTAAAGCACGATGTACTGAGTGATATGACAAAATTCTCTCACTCATTCTTTCAGCTACTAAATTCTATTTTTTGACTTTTCATTTCATTCATTCTTCATCACTAAGACTATAGGGGTAAAACAATATTGCTTATTTCTTTTAACAAAGATTTTGAGCCTATTACGCTTCACTGCTGTGAGTATAGTATGTAGGATTCTTAGAAAACATCTTCTAATCCTAAGTGTGGAATAACATTTTAAAAATAGTAAATATGTAGGATTCTTATTAGCAAAGTTATGAAAAAATGAGTATTACTGTTATTTGCCATAGACAAGGTGGCATATTGGCGCAGTTATGATATGCCTTTTTTTAGCTTCACTCTTTTATCCCGCATAGCAGGGTACACAGAAGGTACCTAGCGTCAAGACACTTTATATATATATATATATATATATATATATATATATATATATATATATATACATATATATATACATATATATACATATATATACATATATATATATATATATATATATATATATACTAAACGCAAAGCTACTGAACGCATTTTGATAAAATTTAGTATAATATAGATAGGGATAGATAAAATTTAACTTCGCTCCCATGGAATACAACAGGATTTTTTTCTTGATTCTATATGTAAGGCCTCGAAAAAATTTATTGAGCCCAATAGATGACGTTGCCTGTATTCTGCATCGCGCTATTGAACTGCCGGAACCACTTGGATATAAATGACTGCGACTCTCCAGCGCCATTCAGACCTTCGCATCAAGAGCCTGGACACAGTCATCCGCTAACAGATAGCTAAGGCGTTCCAGAGTGCCCATATTTCAGAACATTCCCGCATCTGGAACTTCACCCACCAGACCGGAGAAGACTTCCGTGATGCCTTCCTACCCCCAACTGACTCCTGAGCGGCTGCCTTGGTCGCTGGACAAGCTTAAGCTAGGCCTCCTCTGAGGAATCAGGGGTCTCATCTGGCTGGCACTACGCTTTCCCCTCTTCTTTACCTCATATGCCCAAACCCGTTTTAGCTTCAATCCTCAGGAAGCAAACCATCTTTCGCTCCAGTGACCTATACATATTATTAGATGGCGCCAGATACCGTGGACAGAGGGTACTATCCTGGATCCGTCCCCATGTGGGTTGAGAGAAGGTATTGAAGGCGGCGCTATTCAGAAACCTATGCGTTGTAACCTATTGCTGTGTTATTTTGGTTCTGCGTTATAAATTGTCTCTTTGAATAATTTGTCGATTTTTCATCATTTCTTTTACCAAGCTACTTTCAGAACAGCTCAAGCATCGGAGCAGGCGGAAAATAGTCTTAGACGACATGCTGATTATGTAGCATCACGTCGAGCTAATAAGACGCCAAACAAACTACAGCTCAGCGCGCGGAATAGGCTGAGCTACAGGCTAGCTTGCGTATGTCTGAGATCCCGGAGCAGACGTAGTCTCGGCTTCAATAACAAACTACTTATGAGTCTTTACCCATCATTCCACGGGAATTTTCAACGCGTCACATTTAAGTACGTCAGTAGTCTCAATTACTACAGCCACAAACTTATTAAAATGGAACAAATGGCAAAGAAGTGCCGATTTTTGTAACGCTCTTAATTGGAACGGAGTAACAGCTGGTTTGTGTTGCTCTGGGGGGAAAGTATTTATCTCACTATTGAAGGAGCCTGTATATCCTCCTGTACAATGAATCCAAAGAAATATGTGACATCGAACCGGAACACATCATCTACACAGATATTAGGCAGATTGATTTTGTCATTAAAGTGGTCGCCAGCCAGTCGAAGGATTAACGTCCTATCACCAAATTACTGGGATAGCCGCCTCTTACGGGATGCGGAGGGAATTTGTATTGTACCCCATCCCCTCATATAGAAGGACCATGTATACGTGTCCATATGAAGTTAGTAAAAAGCATTTAGTTTAACAAATAGACACACCAATTCTATTAATTCGTATATATATAATTTAAATAAAACATTTATAAATAGTACATAGTTTGTAATAACAAGAAAACTTTAACTGTTGTATCGAGGCTAACTATGGAAGCGAACAAAAACTTTCAAATGCTAAGTAATAAATTCAGACGTTGTGCATTAAATATCAATTTACACGCTCTAAGCAGTTTGCGCTATGTTTAACTAAATTAATGTGTTTGTTATAGTTATAAGTTTACAAGTAAAAATAATTGTTTCTAGCTATTTATAGTCAACTAAATATCTTTTAATAATTCTACCAAATGAACACTATTTTGACTTTTTATAAACCGGTATTTAAATGTTGAGTTTGAAATGAATTCTGGGTGCATAAAGAGGGTACATTTTCAATTTTTCCCGTATAATTAGACACGCAAAGGAAACGTTCGTCTAACATGGAGATGTTACGTGTTTAGTTGGGGAATTTAACGCCGCACTTTGCGTGTTTTGCATGGAGTAGAAATCAAATCTAAACTCTATATATACAAATATTTAACTAATGCGCCATTATTAAGTTGTAAGTAAATGATTACGTCAGAAAAGATAAATAAATTTAGTCTTGTGGTATAATTTGATAATATACCAATTCACCATGACAAGCACTGCGTAGAATCGTTTACATATATAGGAAAAATAACGATATGTAACGAGGGCAAAAGGGAACGTACACACGAAAATATTTTGATGAGTTTCTGATTAAGGGGCCCAGATGGGTCTTTCCCCTCAAATCTTTAGCAACAAGGAAAATTTTCATTTTCCGATTGCAAAATAAAAAAAATTCAAAGTTAAAACATTTTTTCTTAAAGAATTTCTTTTCCAATATATTGGAAATTTGATTTTTTAAAATAAAAGCCATTCTGAAAAATCATGATAACTTTTCTTTAAAGGTACTCTTCAAACTTTAGTCTATAAAAGAATATCGAAAGCTCCTTTAATTATTTATGAAATGGTAAGTTACGAATAAACTTGTTAATGTAAAATCTTTCCATTACAATATATATATATATATATATATATATATATATATATATATATATATATATATATATATATATATATATATGTATGTATATATATGTGTGGGTTCCCAATAAGAACAATATGTTTTGAAATTGAAATAAAACATGTAATATATGTTCGAATTTCGTGCCCAATGTTGATTTTAGCAAAATATCGTTCAAATGACCGCCACGACTTTTTTTGCACTGGTGAATACGATCGGTCCAATTTTCAATGACTCGGTGCAGCATTTCGGCTGGTATGGCCGATATAGTCGCTCGAATGTTGCGTTCAAGGTCTTGAATCGTAGCTGGCTTATGGGCATACACTTGAGATTTAACATACCCCCACAAAAAATAGTCCAAAGGTGTTAAATCGCATGATCTTGGTGGCCAATTGTGAGGACCGTTGCGACAAATAACCGACTCACCAAACTTATCACGCAATAAATCCTTTGTGACGGTCGCAGTGTGGCATGTTGCACCATCTTGTTGAAAATAAATGTCTTCTGCATCGATTTCATACACTTCAGGAAAAAAAATCATTCAACATGTCACGATAACGGTCGCCATTGACAGTAACAGTACGGCATTCGACGTTTTTGAAAAAGTACGGGCCAATGATTCTACCGTACCATAATCCGCACCAAACAGTCAATTTTTCAGGATGTAATGGTGTTTCATAAACCACTCTTGGATTTAACTCACTCCAGTAACGACAATTCTGTTTGTTCACATAACCATTGATCCAAACGTGAGCACGAAATGCTCTTTGAGTAGAGACAATACTTCTCGAATTTTGATAGAAAATTTGGACAATTTTCAAACGTTGTGGTAACGTGAACTTGTTTATGATTAAATGGCAAACATTACTGAACACAAAGCAACACAAATGTTAAATGTTAAACAACCAAAATGTATATATAAATATCACAGTTGATTAATTACAGCTCATCCTAATCAAAGCGTGTTGAAAGACCATATATCAGCATAAGTATCGTGTAAAATTTATAGAGAAATTGTAGCAATTTACAGTATTATTGTTTCAAAATTCAATATTCAAGAAAGTCTTTCATATAACATATATCCATGTAGATATCTTTTGATACAAAGCAGTTATGAATTTTGAATGTCCAATTAAAACGTATCTCGTTGCAAGTAAAACATAGAAGAGAGTCAAGGCGAAGACACTGGGTCAAGGTCACGAGTCGTAGAGACGACGTGTGACGAATTAGTTGTCTTGATGGCCCTCGCCTTAGTATTTCCGTTGTGCGATTGTTGATTTGCGGTTTTAACAATAGATAATGGAAAGAACACGATTTTTATTCATTTTTATATTTACTGTTTCTTATAAGTTTAGTAGGTCTGCATTAGACGATTTTTAAGAATGAATCCTATATATGTACATAATATGAATATATTAAAAATTAGCTTTTAATTAGTCCTAGCTGCTCCAAGCTTTTGATCTTGCTACAGTCAGAGACGTCACGGCAATATTTTCGCAGAGAGCTCTTTCCTTTCACTTGTCGTGAAAAAGGTTTTGGGTTTTCATATATATCGTTTGATGTATTTATATCTGTTTGAGTAGAAAATGGAAAACAGTAATATTGGAATTTGGCGTAAAGCTAACTTATACTAAAAAAAATATAAACAGAACCTCTTGGCGTATCTAAAAATATCATTAGAACATATTCCGAGGGTGTAATTAGTAGGGTCTTTTGAACATGGAATATCCATACGTACATCCGTACTAAGAAATTTGTTTTTTATGGCATATTTATAGATTTAGATTTCACTCTTCATTTTTACTCAATAAAATACAAAAAATACGAGTTGATTGACGTCTGTTTTGACTTTTATCGTCATGACGACACCTCAAAAAATATTAGTATACCCAGATACTACTCGTTACTCATACATACACAATAATGATTAAGGTCAGAAATGTTCAAAAATACATAATACAGTAAACATCGCTCCGTTAATTAAACTTTAAAAGATTAAATTAATTAAAATTATAAAAAGAGGCGCTGTAGCTAATTAGATTAGTGTCTATAATGAATGGTCTGTCAGAAACCGTTAAATTTTGTTAAGTCGGTCGTAATAATCTGACTTAATGATAACTCAATATTTATATAATAAAAAGTTTTAAGTCAATTGAAATGTAAATTGAAGTTGAATATGAGTATAAAATATATAGCTATATAATTAAACATATTTATTAAATTAAATGTTTCCCGCATATTATTTACAGTTCTCTATTTTTCGCTAAATTTCATATCGCGTGTTAAGTGATATTCAAAACAAAAAAAAATTAAAAAATAAGGTTTAACATTAAAGAAAAATAAATAATCATAAATAAATAAAATAAAAAAATACTTTTCTTCTCAAAAACCAATGAAAAATAACAATCCTTTATTTTTGAAAAAAAAATTATTGTTGTAAAAATGAATAACAATAATAGCAAAATATGAAGATTGAAAAAACGTATAAAATTTCTTTAAGTAGCAGAAATTTGTAAAAATCTCGCTAGAGTTGCTAACAACATAAGTTGTAACGTATATTTCGACGCAGGCGATAGTAGAACGCATGGCTTAGCGGTCGGAGCGCTTCTACGGTTTCCAAGAAGCGCGGGTTCGAATGCCGCTGAGTTCTAATTTTAATATTTGACCTGAATATTTTGATCATAAGTCTCAGAGGCAACTTCCAGAATTGCGACATGGGGCGGAGTTGTGCAAATGTGGCTCTTGCTTTGTTAATTCTCGAGTTAGGGGAATTTGTGGACACGATCTACAACCTCTGTGTCGATTAGCATCGACAATGCGCTATTGCCCTGCACCGCATTTCTTGGGTTTTCGAGTGTTTATTTTAAGGCCCGTCTTCATTGCACCAATCCGCAAGTCATCCAATTTGGCTTGCATATCGGCAAGTGTGTAACTCAACAGACACAGATACTCAGTATAGTCCATATCCTCTAGGATATTGGATATCCCCCATTGTATGCCGCGGCTATACCTGTTGTTTTTAGCATTATGCCATCGAGGGTGACAAGAAAGAGGAGAGGCGATAAAAGACATCCTTGTCGTACACCCGCGTGTACTGGTCCTCCGAGGTGTTTATTATCTTGCTGAGTACGTTAAATGGTGTCGAGAGCCAAGTAATACCTCTAAAATTGCCGCATTCACTGAGGTCTCCCTTTTTGGCACGGCGATAAGGAGGCCCTTTTGCCAATCGTACATTATTGTAAAAACAAGAATATATAGATCATTTATTCATTATCAATTGTTGATTGATTATTTACATTTTTAATAACACCATTGCGGTGCTGTTGAAATTTGTATATAAGTTTTGTATCATATCAGAATATACAATAGTGTTTTTCTACCATTTTACCACACAATTAAATTAAACATTTAAACATTTGGACCACATTTAAATTAAAAAAAAAACGAAAACCCAAATGACCCATATTCTCTTTTTTTCTGCATAATCTAGGATATAAGAAAAAAAATAAAAAACAAACGACTTCGTTCAATCTATCAATTTATTGAATTCAAGGTTGAATTCAGTTCATGCAAAATTACGTAAAAATCTTAACGTATGTATAAACTATTGAGGGTTCGGTTAGGTATGATTAATAAGGAATTACGTAGACTAATACGCATTATGGTTGCTTAACCGGACGCATGCGATAACTAATTGGCTAATTAGTACTGTACTAAGTGATATGATTTTAGACCATTAGCTTGGGTTACCACATTTGTGAAATGTTTCGGTTGTAGTATGTACTTAATTTACGTTGTCGGTTACGGCGCAATGGGACAGCGTCTGACTGTAAACGCCATCGGTTGTGGGTTTGACTCCCACTCGGGGGTATGATAATATTTAAATTATATTCAGTATCTCGCTCTGGAACACGCTATGTCTGTAATTCTGTGGAAAGCGGAACATGGATTGTTTTTAAAAATGTTATTTTGTATTTATTGGATGTTTTACAATGACTCCAAGGTCGATATATTTTTCAAACATACATATTCTTTTAGTTTTACATTGTACTACAATGTAGTGTATATTAAAACTTACAATTTAAAATAAATCAGCTTTACGCTTTATTCTGCAAAGCAGGGTAGTCAAAGACAACTTAGTGTCAAGACACTCCATTGAATGTTTAAGACCGAAATTGGAACATAAAGCTTTGTTTTACCAGAGTTTCCTCAAAATTAGGTATAAGCCTATATAGGCTTATACCTAATTTTGAGGTTTAAGCTATTGGCCTGAATTTTCTATAACTTTGCATATGCAAAGTTATAGAAAATTCAGGCCAATAGCTTTAAATCAATTCTACATGAAGCATGGTTTTCGTGCTTTCAACCAAATCGTTTCTATATGGAAATCAAAAATAAGTTTAATTTTCGTTAAATTATCAACGTATGTCAGGCGCAATGTTGCTTTATGTATAATAAATTAATGAAACATTTACCTATTATGATTACATTACTTTCCTTCACTTCATTTGTTTATTATTTACAAGGCTAATCAGAGATTTGTAATAAATTATTCCGCTTTCTATACAGTGAGATTAGATGACAGAACTAAACGCTGTACTTAGTCTAATGTTATAGTTATAAAGCAGGTAATGTCTCGATTTCGGGTAGAAAGCAGTACCTTGCTATGTATCATAAAGCGAGAAGCATATAATCTCAAGAATCTCCTAGTCTTTTTATGTATAGTACGTACATATTAGCTACTAAAACCGACTTTTATTTAAGCTAAAATCAAATAGCGTTTACAATGTTTATTTAGTAAGAACACGTACAAAGTTAATGAGAAAAATGAATATTGCCACAGTAAATCTCATATTTATTCAAATTTTGTAGAAAAAGATTTAAAAATGTTTCTTAATGCTAATTCACTAAGAAAATTATTCAAAATATTACTTATTACAAGTATTTTGTTGAACAAGTTGTTTGCTATAATTATATAGTAACAAGACTTTCAAGCTTTTATTAAATTACGTTCGCAAGAAAAATCAACGTTGAAAATTAAATTTAACATAATGTCAAATTTTTAAATTTATATATTTTCTTAAGTAATATATTTTTTTAAAAAAATGAGGTTCGAATAAAAAAAATGCTTTAGTACAGAAGAGCGCGAGTAGTGAGAGCGCTTATTTGAAAATATTTATTTATGTTTGTATATTAAAAACATAACATGTATATTTTAAATATATGAACATTTAAAAAAAATATTTAGCTCAGCAGAACACAGCAATCAAAGAGAATCTAATATCAAAACAAAGTCTGTTCCACTTTACATCTAAATTGCATACTAAAAAGCGGAACTCAACACCGTCTTACTAGAGTGAAGAAGCTGCTTCTCCACTTTAGTAAGACTATAATTCTTCCGAATGGAAACCGAAACTACAATTACATTGCAACTATTTTTAAACATAAGATCTCAATCACGATTGCTATGGAAAATATAATAATTATTAATATTCCATAAATTCCTCTTAGACCATCAAAACCAGGCACTGGAAGAGTTGAACAGTGCAAAAACTGCACATGATAATCTTAGTTCAAGCTACGTTATTACAATATGGGACATAGTATATTAGAAAGGGCCTAGCTGTTTTCGAAGGTTGGCGCAACGCCAGAATCTAGTCGAAGAGAGCTTTCCACTGCAAGCAGACAAAGTGAGATAAGGAAGCTCTATATTAAAATTTTGACCCTATAGAATGAAGTTTATTAAGTTGTAGAATTATTATATTCGATGAATAAGTAAGACTATGGGGGTAAATCAATAAAACAATATTGCTTATTTCTTTATCAGCTCTGAAGTATTTTGCATTCTTTTTAGCATTGTTGAATAGCAAATAATATAAATAGCCTACCAATTATTTAACTTTTACATAGGCCGGTCGTGGCGACCAGTGGGACTGTAAACGCGATCGGTTGTAAGCCCATTCCACCAAGGTGGAGTGATTATATTTATATTATTTCCACTTCCCCGCTTTGGTCAGACAACGCGCGACGTTGAGTTCCGCCACTAAACACGCAATGTCTCCAATTCGGTGGAAAACGGAGTATGAAGTGGCTTAACAATAGGTACTTTCTGTCTAAACTATTTCACTGATACTAGAAGAACTGAACGCTATTTCTTATCGCATTTTAAATAAAACAATTTTTAATACTGTATATTTTGATATTCAAAATGACAGAGTAGACTCAGGAGTCTACTCTAGTAAAATGTTCGAAACGTCAGATTTCCACAAATGAATTTTCGAATACTAAAATATACGTGATTAATCAGTGTAAAATAGTTTCATTTAAAATGAATAAAATTCACGAAAATCAAAGATGTTATACTTTACTTTCACTTTCACTGGATGTTGCACGATAAAGTAAGGTATCTCAGCTGACACCCACATTTGGGTCGTAATAATATTTTATCCGAGCACGCACTTGACAAGCCCGGTTAAGCAATTCAACCTACATTGATTTGCAGATCAGTGGTGTATGGTTTTGACAGATATTAGCAACGGGTGAGCTTATTTGGAAATGAGATCAATAAAATATTTTTATAATATAATTTCATTCGATTATTAAGCATATCTTTTAGCCTGATTATACGTATATAGTAAGACTACATTTTTTTTTTTGAAATGTAATTACTTTCATGTAATGTTAGCCTGATACAAACTATAACTGTGCCAAATCTCATATACATCAGTAGGCGTTATTTAAGTAAAAAAGAATACAAAGATTTTGCTTTACGTATTTATATATAGATATACCGTTTATTTGTTTATTAAAACGACACGAGGGAATAAAAAAAACACTTGTAATACGTATTAAGCTAAATGTCAGCTACCGGTTAAAATCTACTTAGCTGATGTAATTTATAGTGAAGTGCTTCGTAAAACGATAATAAAAATAAAAGCAAGTTGTAGCTGGCAACTTAGTTACATTAATTCCTGCCAAAATATTTCTATTTGTAATTTCCTTAATTATTCTAAACCATAGATTATAATGTGATAAACCATAAATTCTCATTTTATTGCCTTTTGTATAGGAATTTTGCAAAGTCTTTTAGTAGTTATACACACCATATATTTAAAAACAATGTGTTTCTGAATATCAAAACATAAGTCATTAATCCATTTAAAATAGTTTTATTAAAATTCGAAATATTCTCTTGGAGTTGAAAACTAATCCAGGCTTACAATACATAGGTGCATTATGGAATTACATATATCGTCCACCATTAACAATAACAATGTTAATGTACAACAAATACACCTACAATACACACTTCATGATTTCAACTAAGGTACCTGCTTTAGATGTAGATCTAATTAATACGCATACTTGTTACCTGATTAACTGTTAGGTAAGTACTTACCATCTAGGCCTTCAAAAGCTATATAACCTCAGCGGCTTTTAAATTACGAGTGCCTAATTAATTTAAAAGTGTTACTAAATTTGTTTTTCCCTTAAGTAATTGCGCGTAAAATTTTACGTTTTATCCATGAAAATTGTAAAATATGAAATTTATTATGAAGCTGTAAACTTTTTACTGCCATTCTAACGATTTGAAGGTAATAAAAAAATTCTGAAATATGTTCCTTCGTAATGGAATGACGTAGCCTTAATACCAATGATAATGAAAACAGATATGCCAGATGCCATTTTGTTTGTCACGTACCACATTCTACTCTATATGACGTTCATAACTCGTTCCCTTATATAGGTTACTAGAGTCCCACACGCGGCTTTACCCGCGTGATCTCATTATTGTAGTTATTTGGGTTTTTAGCTGAGTTAGTTTCGCATTTATTGTATTAGTATAGAAGGAATATCAAACAACATTTTTTGTCTTATAAAGTTGAGCTAGCCCACGCCCTCTAAAAGTTCGGAAAGCCCATTCACGGTGACCTTTTCATAAAGCAATGAAATTCCTTGAAGAGCTAAAAAACAGGGGAAAATAAGTAGCCTATGTTCATCTTAATATTTTAGAATCTCCTAACCAAATTTAATCACAATCGGTTTAGCCTTTTTACAGTGATTATGTTACAGACCGACAAACAAAGATATCCGTACTTAAAAAAATTAAATTCAAAATTAACTCGCATTTATAATATAAAGTACGGATTAATAATAATTATAGAAAAGTGAATAATGCTTATTATTATACAAAAAAATCTTTACATACATTTTGTGAAAAATCAGAAAATTTAAGGAAGAAAATAAATAATATATACTAAATTACCATGTGAACATAAGTATCGAGCCATAGCAAAGTGTAAGTATTCAGCTAGGCATTTTGCTTAAACGAAATTTATAAGCGTATTAGGCGTTTATGACGTATTTTAGTTATATTTTATTGGATGGATAATATAATGTTATTGATATTCTAATTTATATTTTTTTTATAGTTTCACTTTCTGTCTATCCCGTTATGCGGGATGTATAGCAGGGTAGAGAGAAAGTACCTAGTGTCAAGATACTCCGTACTTCACTTTCCACTGAATTCAAGACATTGCGTGTTGGGTTAGGTTAGCAGGGCGAGGAAGTGAAAAAACTTTAAATATAATCACTCCCGTGAGTGTGGGGATCTAACCCGCAACGGATCGCTATACTATTTTAAACGGATTAATTGCATATATTTTGGTATTCGAAAATACTGAAGACGGGGGAGGACGACAGCCACCTCAATCTATTTATGACCACGGGCCACTATAAAGTCATAAATAAAATAAAAATATACGCAAATAATCCACTTAAAACACTTACATTTATTTATTTATGTAATTAAGTTTACAATTATGCAATTTTCATATTCAAACTAACCCAAAAACTAACAAAAATAAATTTATATACAAAAGGTTTACTATTTCTTAGAATATCTGTATGTATCTAAATGTACCATATAATAGAAGCACATGGCATGTTCTATGAATTTATATAGTTTATGAAAAACCGGGAGCGCGTGTCGCCGGCTATAAAATACGGCCTCACAAAAAATCTTGCACCTTTTGTTCCACCTTTATAAATGGTGTACTAGTTATATTACGAGTATTATTGTAGACCACAAGTTTAGTTTGTGTGTTATTTATTATTGGTAGAAATAGTATTTTTTAGAAATTCTCTTCATATTAAGTAAGCTTCACGCTTTCATCCCGCATAAAAGTACCTAGTGTCAAGATACTTTACTACGTTTTCTACCAAATTCGACACATTGCATGCTGAGTAGTGGAACTCAACACCGCACTTTGTCTGAACACACCTCCGAGTGAGAATCGAAGCCACAGTGAATCGAACCGATCGAACAAGCTTTACTTATTTTTTAGCTTCATGCTTTTATCTCATATAGCAGGGTAGACAGAAAATACTTAGTGTCAACATACTCTGTACACCGCTTTCCACCTATTTCGAGACGTTGAGACGAGAGGCCAAACTAAACATCGCCTTGTCTTACTAGAGCGAGGAAATGAAAATAATTTAATCATAATCATCTTTACTTATGTACGAAAAGGATAATATTTTAGAAAAATAATTGTACATGCCCCTGTATGTATGTAAATAAAACACTTTGCAAATTCCAACATTTGAAAACCATTCCATATCTAAATCAATAAAACAGAACATCCAATTAATCTGAAAGTCGAATTGAGATTGGCCAAATGTGTAACTCACGTAACTCCAATTATATTTGCAAATCATCCATCGAATTGGATCTGGAGATGTGAATTTAGTATATTGCGGTCATATAATAGAACGTTCGAGATTTTGTAAAGTGATTGAGTATCAGCAAAAACGATCTTGACGAATGAAGATTGATTAATTGAATCAAATTCAGTTAATTGATTTTTAACAAATTTAAATCTTGCTTGAATCGCTTGAGGTTTGAATCTTGCGTAAATGGATGTGTTGTTTTATTACATTAACAGTTTTTTACATAACATAAAGATTTCATAATAAAAACATGTTAATTGAAGAAATAAACGCATTTTTTTCATATAATAATTATCTTGTTAAGACATCGCGGTTTTAATTTTTTACTGTCACGTGATCCACGTGTTAAAAGAAATGGGGTTTTGATTTCTTTTCGCGGTTCAGAGCGGTTTTCGATTTTCAAATCAATATCGATTTTTACCTCAATCAAAGACAAATAAAAAAATACTTTTTCTCAAACCAATACTTAAGACAAAAGCGGACATATTTGTAAAAAAGTTAAATATATTTTTAACTTAAAAATAATTTTATAAATTAATTAATTCATTAATGTTGTAAAGATATCGCACGTGAAGATTATCCTATATATTGTTCAGAGTTTCATAATAAGTAGGCATTATTCCGTCCAGCCCTGTCCTAGATTCCTAATTGCTCCCTTTCGTAGCACCTTAATGACTTCCCCAATTTCGACGGAATTCTGTTTTAAAACGACTCTTCCCTGCGTTTCTCTGGCTTTGTTCTATGTCATATTTCATACCACTGCATTACACAAGAATAATTAGAAATAATATATGCAGAAAGAATGCTTTTGTTGCTGAGTTCTTTGAAATAAAAATAATAAGGTTTATTTATATTAATAAAAAAATCACTATATACACAAATAATTCAGTATTTATATTTTTTTAGCTTCACGTTTTTATTCCGCATAGCAGTTTAGACAGGAAGTGCCGGTTATGTGGTATGACATTATCCTAAACGCTATCAGCATAGCTGGGTAGGCAGAAAGTACCTAGTGTCAAGACACTTCGTAGTGCGTTTTTCGCCGTATTCGAGAGCGTGTTGAGTGGAGAACTCAATGCCAATCTTTGTCTTACCAGTGGGAATCGTACCTACAACTGATCGCGTTTGCAGTTCAAGGAGTATAGAATAATTAATGCAAAATCCTGAAATTATAATACTTTGTGTAGCTCAAATGATTTTCTGTAATTCCAGTAAAACGAACCATCCAGTTAGTAAGATGCATAAATATGAACTAATTAGCGGTAAAGTACCGTTACCCATTAAACACCTTAACGGTCAGGTAGAGTGATCAAAGCGTAAACATTAATGAATGAACACTTTCTGTTACAGCCACCGGCAAAGCCTGTGAGTTCTAAAAGGGAACTTCAGCTATGAATAAATCTTTCACAAAATTTCACGTGAAATGTCCTAATTGAGTTGTCAATCTTGTATTGATTACAATATTATTTCAATTTATATATTTAATTGCGTTCAATGACCAAAGTTCAGTAAATTGTATGATTTTTTTTTGCTTCACGCTTTTACACCGTTTAGCAGGGTAAATAGAAAGTACTTAGTGTCAAGACATTCCGTACTTTGCTTTCCACCCAATTCGAGACATCGCGTGTTAAGTGGTGGAACTAAACGCCGCATTATTAATTTTTAATAGAACAATATACCAGTATTTACGGACGTTTAAAAGTTGAATGAGCCTATTATAGTTGAGATAAGGTTGAAAATGCATTACTAGTCATTAGTGCGTCGCTAAATTCTCATTAAGCTTCCGTTCTCGTGTATAAAATATCATTATGAGAACATGTTGTTACCATCTTCTGATATACTTCTAATGGACATATTATTTTAAACGTTTTCCTCGTTCAGATATAAATTTATATGAGGAGTGTGAAATGGACACAGTTATTTTCTATATGAATTATTTTATTTTTACTGTAAATAAAATAATCCTAAAAATAATATTAAAATATTAACCTTTTCTTTTGAATTCCTAATTCATAAGTTACCCTAAAAGCAGTTTAAGTATTTTAGTACCTAAATACAAATAATTCTACAAACGTACTATAATATTGTAAAACTACCTCTAAATATTGTTTTAAAGTAGAATAATGTTGTTGCCGGTCGTAGCGGCGTGGGACAGCGTGTGACTGAAAACGCGATTGGTGGTGGTTTCGATCCCCACACGTGGGAATAATTATATTTAAATTTACATTTCCTCGCCCTGGCGAGACAAAGCGCGACGTTATGTTCCGCCACTCAAGAGTGTCTAGACACTACATACTTTTTATCAATTTTTCTTATATTTGTTCGGTTAAACAAACGTTTTTCTATATAGCTTTCCTTATAAAATAAAAGTGTTATATGACTTTCAATGCGATATTAATACAAGAAAACAAATATCCAATAACATTTCAAGTCATATTTAATCTCGTAACCCACAATGCCACGTCATGCCACGATTGCATATAATGACTTTATTATCATATTTTCACACAAAATAAATGCCCATTCGTGATCCACTGCCACTAGCATTGTTCGAAAATACGCTTCAGTAATGAGATGCGTGTTTTTTACTACTTATTGTTATCCAAACATGAATAACGTTTTTAATAAGATTCTAAAGTTTTAAATAAGAAGGTCATTATAAAAGTTTTGAATAAACTACAATAATAATGTTTGTTTTTATTCAGAATAACAATTGAAGCTGTCTCAAATTAGCTGTACAAGCTTAATGAGTGACATCTAAATATCAAAGGAAAAGTAAAAATATTTTATAAATAAATTATTTTCCGTTTTTTTTTAGCTTCACGCTTGCGAGGTAGTCAAACCGGTACGGTCCCTGCATACCTTTTTCACCTCGTCCACAGTCATTATCCTGTTCATACATGCCCATCGGAGGGAGGTTCTCATGCTTTTTACGTGACCTTCCTCCAGTATCTTCGATACTGTATTTTCAAAGGTCATCCGAGGTCTTCCCCGACCTCTCGTACCATTCACCTTGGCTTCATAAATCTTTCTTATCATTTTTTCATCACTCATTCTCTTAACGTGCCCCAACCACCTGAGCACGTTCTTCTTCTTATTTTCAGTTTATTATAATAAAACTTTGAATGTGATTTGATAAATTGATATATTTTAAAAAGAGTGGGATATTTTTATTGCAATTGAGTATTAAATGTAAATAAAATAACAAAGATAAAAAAGTTAGCAATTCTGATATGTACCCATGTTATACACAGAGCGGATTAATTCAAAGACGTGAGCCAAATAAATACCACTTCAGTCTACCTGTGACCACGGAATACTGTGAAGTGTTCGAAACGTCAGGTTTTCAAAAATGTATTTTTGAATACCAAAATATACGCGATTAAGTAAAAATTGCAAAAATCAAAGATCTTATTAATGGCTCATACAGTAAAAAGCACTTTAAAAGTGTAGAAACAGAAATGAACGTTCTCCTAAAGCTAGCCAGCCAAAGTTAAATTAAGGTCTCCCAGATTTGTTTTACAATTATGATTCCAAACCACATACTAACGTGGTTTTAAGTAATTACCGGTTACTTTTGAAGCCTTGCCTAGAGTGCTTTCTATTATAGAACTTTGACCGCGATTCGTTTGACTAATTTTACGATTGTAAATATTTCGTTTAATTTTAATAATTTAAGAATCTAGCATTTGATAATATTTTTGTACTAAATTATAATAATATTTTTGTTATAAATTATATTATATTATATTAGATTATTAAAGCTAAAACACTGACGAAAAGTATTCATTTAAAATATGTTAGATAAAAAAGAATATAAAAATGACAATAAAATCAGGAATGTGAATATCGGAAAAAATTATCAGTGGGATATGAAATATATGTAATTATAAAAGACAGTGAATCACGACAGTCACTTTATTTGAGGTGGCATCGTCAAAGATGGCATATCAACTGTTTGTTATATTCATACTTGCATTATCATTTGTCAATTGCAACAGGTACATTAAAATTTTTTCAGATTTCAAAAATGAGAACGATGTGTCATTTTTCAAAAATATATTTCCATGGATCGTTGAAAATGTAGGAACAGATATAAATTTTCAATTTTTGTTTAAAGACGTTAAAGAGAAATCTGGCAGACGACAATGTGGTCTCTTACAACTGTCACGAAATTCTTACTTACAAGCCGAATATCTTAGTTGTGAAGCAAATGGAGATACAGAATGTATTAAATCACTTCCATGGAATACAAATCTTTTGAATCAGTGTATTAGAACAAAAGCTCGATATCTTGCAAGAAAAGCAGAAAATGAATTTAAAAAATGGAAAATTGATAAAACACCTGCTATAGTTTTATCAAGAAGGCAAATCCTCATAGAAGTAAGCCCAGAAGATCTTTTGAAAAAAATCTGTACACTTTTTCCTGAAAGAAGAAAGCCTGAAGGTTGCTTAAAGCCCTCTCCACCACCAAGTCTGCTAAATACGACTACGACTTTGAAACCAGACCAAGGAGCGCAAAATAGCACTGTTACTTCTGAATCCAACAAAGAAGATGGAATTAAAACTACCACAGTGAGTAGTCTGTCACCAGAAACGCCTACCGGAAACAACACGACTGCTACAACTAAAGACACATAGCTAAAGAAGAATGGCATATTAGTTCTAGCCTAAAATCAACAATTGTAATTAGGGGGTTTAGTAGTGAAGAGAACCAGTTAGAATCTATTTTTTAAAATTGTCTAAAGAACACAATCAAATTTTACTAAGGATTCGGAGTATGAGTTACGATGGAAAATCAAATCACAAGGCATTACTAAATAACATATTTTAACTTTGTATTAAGTTTTATATCATATTCATTTAACACTCATATTCACTTAAAAATATACCTTGCATTTCAAATAGTACAGCTATTTGGAATGGAATTTCTAACTTTATACCATATTAATGGGACCTCAATATGGATCGCGACAGGTTTGTTTGTTTTGAGTAATTAATTTGTTGAGTTTGAAATTTCAATAACACTTCGGTAGGGTTGAGAAATATTGATGGCATAGTTAAGGAGGACGGTTAATGCAAAGCGACACCATGACAAATTGTTTATTAGAGAAAATTTATGTAAATCGTATAATCTCTCAAATTATTATTTTTAGTGTAGTTTTATAAATTTTAATTTTATACGATTGTAACTTTAAAAGTTATTAAAAACATGTTTTTGTTGTTATTACATATGAAATTTTACACTTAAAGATAATTTATATACAACAACATGAAAGTAGATACTAATATCATATATACACATATATATATATATATATATATATATATATATATATATATATATGTATATGTGTGTGTTAGTGTATATGTAGAATGTAGTGTATATGTATATATAGGAAGCAAACTAACCAACTTAATCCAAGTATACCCTAACGTCTTTGCTATATAAAATAAATGTCTTAATATTCATAAATCAGCTCGAATATGTCGCATTACCAAAATATTTAATGTAAATTCATGCCTAATTCCGAAGATTCTTTGTTTTTACGCAATTATCAAAGAGAAAAAGCCTTTCAAATACTTATAATACGTTTGAAGTTCCTTTGATGTGATGTAACCGCATACACAAAGAATGCGTCTCGTTACTGGCAAAAACTTTTCTAGTGCATGTTTCATGAAAGATTTAAGCCGCTTTTGTCAGCTATTTCGTTTGCTCACATTCTGAGAGAATATTTTCATGATTCTTTACAATTCGTGTTTATTTAGTCTATGCATAAAAATATAATATTAAATTTTAAAGTTTATGTGTATTTTAATATCTGCCCGTTTTATGGTAAGTATGGTATTTTAAATGATATTATTTTAAACGGACTAATCACGTATACTTTGGTATTTGAAGATACGTTTTTGGAAACCTGACGTTTCGAACAGTTTACAGTAGTCCGCGCTCACAGGTAGACTGAGATGGCATTTGTCTGTTTCACCTCTTCACCTCACCTGAGTAAAGTACTAGTGTAGTGTTCGTAGATAGCCTGTAATATAAGGATCATTTAGCAAAATGAAGAGATTATGATTTTCGTACTTACTATTTTTAAAGTGTTATTCCACACTTAGGATTAGAAAACATTTTTGAAAAGACGTATAAAAATTTCAACGCTGCGGGATTTGAACCCGCCCCTCTTAGATACCGTCCAAGGCTCTGACCGCTAAGCACAAGCTTGGACGGTAACCAAGAGGCGCGGGTTCGAATCCCGCTGCGTTCAAAAAATTTTGTCTTTTCAAAAATGATTTTCGTATTGAAAATAAAACAATTAGGCTTTACCTAACTACATCAAAGTTATTAAACTTTGAATATTCATAAAACATTATGACACTAATTAATAATTAAAATATTTTAAAAGAAATACTTAAGCACGTCAAAAACTCGTGTTCCAACTAATAATATGAAATACAAATCACAAAAATATAATAAAACCGTCCAGTGGAAGTTATTTTTAAGAGATTCGGTTTTACTTAAAAGCTTTTCACACGACACAACCACACAAACCACCATAAAACGCACACAAAAGAATACATTTATATATTTTTTTATTTTTTTAGCTTCACGTTTTTATTCCGCATATCATGGTACCTAGTGTCAAGACACTCCGTACTTCGCTTTCCACCGAATTTGAGACATTGCTTATGGAGTGGTGGAACTCAACGCCACAGTTTGTCCTTACTAGAGCGAGGAAATGGAAATAATTTATATATAATCACTCCTCCGAGTGGGGATCAAACCCACATCGCGTTTACAGTCAGACGCTGTCCCACTGCGCCACGACCGGCCTCATTTATATTTTGTGGATATATGTTGTCGACTCAAAATCTTTATTTTTATGTGTTTCATGGTTTATACGAGTTTACCTTGACAAAATCAATAATATAGATTACTACGCCAATTTGAATAAGTGTATAGTGTATGAATAGCAAAGATATGATAAGAAATGCACAATTACGTACATACATTGCACAAAAAAAGGTTTTTTTTTTATTTTCTTATTAAAAACCTGCGTAATAAGTCCAAACGCTTTATTATGCTACTAAGATTTAGAATAGATTTATCGACTGTATTTATGATATTCCCGATTGTCGTTTAGTGTAATATGTGAACATATAACGTGCAAAATTCCAACATACTTTGATACGAAATAATGTGCATAATCTGTACTAGAGTACTATTGTATTGTTTGTAAAGATTTTTTTATTTAAATAATTATATGATTAATGATAATTTATAAAAAAAAAATTGTTAGTCATTATTTAAAAACGTATTTAATTAATAATTACTTAAAACTGATTTTTTGATGATAATCGTAATTTTTTTTTATTTAATCAAATTTTTCATGATGTTTAACATAACACAGTTCCAAGAACTGCAAAATTACTAAAAGCTCTATCTGTGGTTTAATCTACTTATTTTCACAAAAAAGTTTGTATATAAAGTTTTATAGTAGTCACCTAAATCTAAATAAAACACTTACAAACTAAGCCTTGTACAAACAAACACAATAAATTATTGTGAGACTCTTACAAAAGGTCAAAAAGTTTGAACGGCACAAATTACAGGATTATATTATATTTCTAACCAGAATAAATAATAACTTATTAATAAATAGCTTTTCGTTTGATATTTATAAGACCTATAACATCTAACTATTACATAATATAACATATGAATCCGAATCCCACTAATAATGTAAATGCAAAAATTTTTGAGGAGGGAACCATATTTGTTTGAATTATATATATATATATATATATATATATATATATATATATATATATATATATATATATATATATTGTAGTTCAGTGAGTGAGTAAATATACTATATGTGTATTTTTTAATTCACGCTTTTATCCCGCATAGCAGTATAAGCAGTGAATTCAAAACACTACGAACTTTGTCTCACCAGAGCGAGGAAGTGAAAATAATTTAAATATAATCACTCCCCTGAATGGAATCGAACTCACGATCGATTTCGTTTACAGTATGTCTACTTTTACTATCAGATAAGTACTAAGCTTATTTATTTAGAAATTTTAGAATTGCGTTTCATGCTATTTATTTCAGTTTGATAATCAAATACATAGGCTAGCTATATTTTATCGTAATACAATTAAAATTGAATTGGCAAAAATCATGGAACTTAAAGTCCCAATATCCCAAAGAGAGCCTGAACATTAAGTGCCATGGCAAAGCTTTGTACGAAAACAAGATTACATGGAATCATTTATTCAGGATGGTCCGGTTCAATGAAGGAACCATCACAGCTAAATTATTTAATGGTTGTAAAGGAAAAATGCTTTTACAGGGAAATTTAGGTGGTTATAATAATAAATAATAAATGTTTGGTGGTAATAAACAGTACAGGTATAAAGCAGGGTAGGCAGAGCAAATCTAGTATCAAGACACTCCGGTCCTTTTCCTCCAGAATTCTAAATATTGGATGTTAAGCGGCTCAATTCAACCCTGCACTTCGCTTAACTAAAGTAAAGAAATAAAAATATTTCAATATTTACTATTTTGAAAGTGTTAATCTACACTTAGGATTAGAAAACAATTTTAAAAATTCCAAGAGGCGCAGGTTCAAATTTTTATACGTTTTTTCAAAAATGTTTAATAAAAATATTCTTTTTTATCCAAAAGAAATTGAACCCACAACCAATCGCCTTTACAGACATTTTTTTGAATATTTATATGATGATAAATTATTCTATTGTTGTTACATATGTCGAATTTCTAAAGGTTGCATTAACTTAGCTCACTTTCTCCAAACAAATAATCAAAAGTTAGTGTTGGAGGATAAACGCTTTATTAGTAAATTTGATAGTAAAATTAGAGATAACTTGGTTATTGTAATACAATTACTTTTTGCTGGTGCCATAATAATGACCTAAATAGTGCTGTTGGCGATATTGGTTTTGTACAGCGACACCGAGGAGAAGGTTGACAGGAAAGAGTACTTTGACCCTACGAAGCACTACGTGGCTGCCATTAAAAGCAATGTTTTTTGTTAAAAAACCTTATTATCATATCCACGAATAAATGTACAGCTACCTCATTATATTTCTTAACATGTATAAAAAGAAACAAACTTGAAAATTATCATAATCATTACTAAGAATTACTTTTTACTTCAGTGCGTGGTATAAATGGGGTTTTTTTTGTTTATCATCACTTTACTTATTACTTACAGTATATATTTACTTAAGTACATTAAACATGTGCTTCGTTATAAGAATACACATTTATGATTACACACACGTTCTAGTGTAATTTAATCTCTTTTTTATAAGACTGCTTCATGCGTTTTCCAAACTATATGATATTGGCGATGTAATTTTAACTAAACGAATAAATTCGAAACGCCATAAACAATTGCTAAAATATTTTTGCAATAATCATCCATCGCGTGGACTGAGGTGAATGAAATTGTGCCAAATTTCATTGAAAAGGAGTGCTATATTTTCAAAATAAACGTAGAAATAAATTAAGTTAATAAAATATAAGCGATACAAACCATGTGTAGGACATCACGTTTATATGAATAGATGTTGCTAAGGTAACACGATGTTAAGGCTTCAATGGGACATATAGTACTAATTAATAATAATAATATTATACTATTTAAACGAATGAATGATAATTAGATTTATTATTATATAATAAGAGGCCGGTCGTGGCGATTGTCCGACCGTAAACGCGATCCCACTCGGAGGAGTGATTATATTTAAATGATTTTCACTTCCTCGCTCTGGTAAAACAAAGTGCGGTGTTGAGTTCCACACGCAATGTCTCGAATACAGTGGAATGCGAAGTACATAGCATAAATATCTTATAACGATACATATATATATATATTACTTTCCTTCTTATTGTAAAGGTCTTATTGTCTATTCCGTGGTAACCGCAATGCAGGTGGTTCGATGTCTTCAACAAGACATATTTCAGATTAGATTGGCGCGCTCGCTGAAACATGTCGACAGTTTTAATCAGCCTCCGTCGAATGAATTCCTTTCATTGCAACCTACATAAAGGTATGATTAACCTATGATTGGAATACGGAAAACAGGTTCTTTGGAATTTAATTTATTGTCAATGTCAAATAGAAATTACATAAAAAATTAATTTTAAAAAGAAAAGCTTTGTATATTTGTTTTCGTCGCATTGGCAATATTTTATATTATAACAAATGTATTAAAACGTGTAAGAATTTTCAAGGAAATCGAATGGCGAAATTTTGTTACATTGATTGAATAATAAATAGAAAAGCCGGTCGTAGCGCAGTAGGATAACATCAAACTGTCAATGCGATCGGTTGTGGGTTCGATTCTCACTTAAGGGTATATTTATATTTAAATTATTTTCATTTTGTCTCTGGTAATACAAGAGCGCGGCGTTATTTTCTGCCAAGCAACATGGAGTTCGGCGGAAAGTGGAGTATGGAGTGTCTTGATACTAGATACTTCCTACCTATACCTTCCTAACTATACTGATAATAATTCACAAGCTCACCTTATTGATTCTTACTAATAAAATTTCAAGTAAACTCAATATGAAATTAAACTGAATTAAAAAATATACCCCAAAAAAATGAACCGTTTAAATGTGTAACCGAAACCAAGCAACGCTTACAATAATGCTCTATGCTAATACAGATTTGCTAAATATCTTTCTAATCTTCTCAAATAGCGGAAGCTGACAGAGATTTGTTTTGTAAAAGCTTAGGCCCGATCGGTTCTCCCCTCTGTTTTCATTCAGTCCCTTGCCTTCGGATATTGTAAAGTTACATTTTTAATGATTACTTTCCGCGCTCAATCCGAAATATTACGTGATGAGTTGCGAACTGAACGCTGCGGCTTGTACTAAAGCAAAGAAATGCTAATATTTTAATACGATCTTTAATTTTTGCGATTTTTATACATTTTAAATTAAACTATTTTAAAGCAGATTAATAATAACGCGTATATTTTGGTATTTGAAAATACTTTATTAGAAACACGTTTCGAACATTTTACATTGGTCACAGGTGAATGCCTGACGTATGCCTGAGGTCACAGCCTGACGTATGTAAGGTTTCGCAAAATATATTTTCGAATACCAAAATATATAATATTTTTTTTATATAGTTTATGTAAAATTTTTACTTACTGGAAATAAAGCCTACAAAAATTCGTGTTCACAGTCAGAGGTTGTTCCATTGTGCCACAGTAATAGGTGACAGGTGTTTGCATTTTATAACATAAATATTAATGAAAGCCTGCAAATACTTTGTATCGATTATAACAGGAATGATCCGCTTTCCCGGGGAAAATTCGAGAAAAACTTTCTTCTAGTATTCCTTCAAGGAATATACATGCCGAATTCCAAGTTGATCGTTTAAAAGTTTCAGTTGTACTTCGAACGCCAGTCAGTAAATTAAAAAATTAAATATATACTTTTCAAATGAAACAATTTTAAATCAATTAATCCCGTACATATTTGTTTTAAAAAATACATTGTTATTGTTAAAACTCGACACACATAGACAACGACGGACGACGAACACACAATAGCTCTTTGTCGCTGTTAGTCAGTAAATATATATGTATATATATTTATATATATATATATATATATATATATATATATATATATATATATATATATATATATATATATATATATATATATACATATAAAGCAACAAAAATAAAACATGCCGTATAAAACTCTAAATTTCAGCAACAAGTGATACCGAATGATACCGGAATACCATTTCTCTTGGCGGTCAAATTAAATATTGACTCGTGTCCGAAACTACCGGCTTTCTTCCGCTGTTTGATTGAATTACTTGAAATGTTTCCCTTAAACCGACCATCGTAAATACTCGAACGTGCCTTAAGGGGTTTCGCTGTAAAATAGGATATAAAATACAAAATTTATTCTATGTAGAAACCATCGTGGCTCAGTGGGACATTATGTATCAGAGCGAATAAATTAAAGTAAATTTTAAATGTAATTTTCCCCCCAATGTAGTTTGAATGGAACCTATATCTAATAGTAATGAAATTCATTATAAATATTAATTATTTTGTTGTATTTTCTAAAAGTTAATTAACAAAACCCGTCATTTCAAAATTTTGATCAAAATTTGTTAAAATGATTCTTCGTACAGGTTATTTTTTTTCCATTTTTTACAAAATAAAATATCTTTTGTATGAATAATCAAACAGAAAGAAAGTATTTAAATTATCTGTAGAACGAACGTACGTACATAATATTGTATGTATTAAACAGTCACCGCTGTTAATATATAGACTTATAATATTGCTTTCGAAGATCAAAGCAATGGAAACGATATTGACGAATGAAGAGAATCGATTCGTCTTGACAAGACCGCTGTGTACTAATGGGAACGTAAGAACAAAATTACAAATTATTTCATCTATCTATTAATGGTTTTAAGAAATCGACTTAGGCAATATATTTTGTATGTAAAATATATTTAGCTTGTATGTTTATAGTTTTATATATACGAGCTGTGCCATCTTCGTCTTTTCAATTTTATTCCATAATTTAAAGTAAAAGTGACCTGAGTTACCTTATATGACATCAGCTATCTACCAGTGACAGTCCTATTAAAATCAGTCCAGCCGTTCCAGAGACTAGTCAAAACAAACAGACAGATAAACAAAAATAGTAAAAAAAATATTTTTTTATTTGTGTACCGTGTATATATTTATGCATTTTTTTTAATATTACAAAACTCTAATTTAAGTTATTTATATTTAAATAAATGTTTTATTTTAATATATGTAAAACTATTTATTTTTTTGCTAACATAAGTAGTAAGATATAGAACCTACTAACCTAAAGTAACTCTTTGGTTTCCAACTTTACTCCATCCAGACCCCAGGACTGGCTTAATCTAAACTGACTTTTGAAAACTTAGCTGTTGAGTGGTGGAACTCAACGCCGCACTTTGTCTTACCAGAGCGAGAATGTTATGATAATTTTATATATAATCACTCCCCCGAGTGGGAATCAAACCCACAGCCGATCGCGTTTACAATCAGCTGCTGTCCCACAGCGCCACGACCGGCCACAATATACATATCAGAACTCACCGATAAACCTGATAATACACTCTAAAACCAAAGGGATTTCCAAAATATAAATCAAACCATGGGAGGAGTCTACATCTTTTCAATAATTCCTTATTTCGACCAAATGTGATGTATCATTAAGAAAGCTTGCAATTTTAAGATGAATATGCTGAAATCACGTTATGAAATGAAAGTAGCTATCGTCGTTGCTTACTCAGTTACGATTCATTAGACTTATATGGGGTTCTCTTAATTAGGTCATTAGGCTTTTTAATTGAGTCTTTAATTTTATTCTAAGAGGTGTTCAATTTAAGAATGCACTTTTTATATTGTTTAAGGTTATTATTAAATTTAAATTTCAATAAAAAATATTATATTAGATACAAATCAGAAAATTTGAGGCCGGTCGTGGCGCAGTTGCTAGTGTCTGACTGTAGCCGTTGCGGGTTCGATTTCCACTTGAGGGAATGATTATATTTCAATTATTTTTATTTTCTCGCTCTGGTAAGACAAAGTGTGGCGTTAAGTTCTACCACTCAACGCGCAATGTCTCGAATTCGGTACAGGGTGTCTTCACACTAGGTACTGCTATGGCTGTCTACACTGCTATGAGTACTTTAATTAGTATTATAGCCGCAATCAATTTCTTCACGATAGCTACATATGTGTACTAAACTTATATATGTATATGCACAAAACCATTTATGTGAATAAAGATATTCAACATAGGCTATTATATCTATTACTAAACGGCGGTTCCTTTATAAGCATAAAACTAACACAATTACGTTATAAATTGAGCGTACAACTACAAAAATTAAATTCCTAGAATAGAATTCTATTTGCTATTTACAATTCGAACATAATTAAGGAAGCTTCCAATGCTCTTTTATAGAGCACACTTTGAAGTTCTTTCAAAGCCGAAGAAAGTATGCTACGAATTTCTTAGGCTTTTATTTAAATATTCTAGCTATTAGTAAATAATTTTTATAGAAATAAACTTATTATTTTTGTTATTTACTGTCTTTGCTGCTAAATATTTCTGCATTGTGTTTCACAAGAACGAATCAAGGATTTGTATAATAGAAGTAAGATATGCACTACATGCGATTAGAATATTGGATTATGAATTGCAGTCATAATAAGCTGTTGAAACTTGCTTTTATTTCCTTTTCTTCTCCTATATATATAAATATATATATATATATATATATATATATATATATATTTATATATATATATATATAAAAGAGAGATATCATTGGAATGACTCTCAAGATCGGCTCGAGCAACCGATTTTTACTAAAGCGACAAGTAGGACGACGGCTACGCAATATCTTGTCATAACTACAAAACAATTTAGTAGTAGTATATAGTAGTTTAGTAGTATATATAATAAATAAATCATTATAATATCCTAAATTTTCGCGATTTTTGCACATTTTAAATGAAACTATTTTAAACAGAATTATGGCGTATATTTTGGTATTCTTTACAGTAGTTCGTGGTCACAGGTACTCTACCTGTTTACCAAACGTTTTTGAAACGTGGTTTTCAAAAGTGTACTTCCGGATATCAAAATGTGAGCGATTAATCCGTTTAAAATACTTGCATTTAAAATAAAGAATCATTTTAAATTAATAACCGTACCATTGATTCCTAAATTGATTTATATTAGAGTAATCAAAATATTTCAATGAATACTATGAAGGAACAAAGACTGCGCGGTCAGCACCGTCTGTCAGCCATTAATAACTTTGAAAACGATTGTGTACGTTTTGTGTGGAATTCAATTAATATGAATTTTGGCCCGGATCAAGCCTTTCAATGGCTTGTATAGCTTGAAACGATTTGCAATTATAAATTTGAAAGTTAGTTTAGTATAATGTTTTGGTTTCTATATCTTTTAAATAGTTTACTATTTTTAAAGGATTATTTCACATTTGAGGTTAGAAAACATTTTTCAAAAATGAATTATTGGTTGAAATGTTGAAAGTGAACTGATATAAAGTAAGAAGTAAGAATTAATTCAAAACTCATCATCTTATTATTTCCACAACTATTTTGAAAAAACCCACGCACTCGTATACAAAAAATACATAGTGAATTTGAATAGACAACTACCGTATAACGCGCGTAGCAACCACGCCACAACAGTACCATTATTATACGTTAATAAATTATTTAACTTAATTAGTTAAAGATATCTGATACCTGTCTCAAATATGAATATTATAGCGAGTGAAAGTAAAACAATAAAGCGACGGTCAGTGCCATCTGTCAGCTATTAATAATTTGAACCCGATAGTTGTTGGTTCGCGTGGAATCCAATTAATTTCACTTTAGGCTCATTCGAGCCTTCAAAGGGTTGGCATTTGTGAAGGTGAAATTTTGCGATAATGAGTACGAGAATAGTTTCAGATTTTAGTTGACTTTCCAAATACAATACGTATTATTATGAGAGATTATAAATATCATATTCTATAATTATTGTATTTATTAAATACTATATTTTAACTAAATATGATTTTAATTTCAATGTTAACTTAAAAATGTACATATATAATAATCAAAATGCCTGTCATGGCACAGTTAAAATTTATAGTTTTTAGAAAATTGGTCAAGCTTTCATGAAATTGAATAAAAATGAATGAAAAATCACAAGAAAATGATAATTACAAGATTTTTATGTTGGTTGTGGTCAGAACGCTAGCACGGTTTCCAACCCGAGTACGAAGTCCGCGTACGGTTAAGTTACGTCACAAATCCAATATCTTATAGATTTTTAAAAAAGTCCTCGTTAAATTACATAACTTTAAAAATAATAACAATATTTAAGACTTCTTTGGTTGTAAAATATATTTGTTACTTCAAAAGTTGAAATTGTTACTTGAAAAGACAAAAAAGTGCAAAAAGTGTATTACTAATATGATCTAGATTTATAAGGCTTTGTGTTGAATTCATCTTTCAACGATAACAAAAAAAGCAATATTATATACTCGTACCTATCACTGTAAGATTCTGCCTACAATTGAGATAATAGAAATAAGAAAACAAAATAAAAAAAATAAAACTTTATACATTTTGTTCCATTTTTCACTCCAAAGCTTTCACGACTTCAATATTCCTCCTCTAAAATATTCTATTGAATTAAAATATAATATCTTTATAGTTGTATGTCTTCCTTTTATTATCTTAACATTATCCAAGTCAAAGGGTTCCAATAAAAGATGTTTTATGAAGAAAATTATCATCTCTTTATGGAGTATGTTTTACAATGATACCCAGTACCTACTATTCATCTATTCTACACACTTTTTGTTTATATTATTGTATCTGTAACAATACAACTAAGCATTGTGACCTTTATTTATAAATTCATATTAAAATAATATTATAAATGGGCAAGTGTATGTGGTTCTTCTTTTCGTACGTCGCTACAAAACGATATTATGTATATTGTTATTTTTTAAATGGAGACGCTTAAAAAGCAAAAAAATCTTATTCCCCTAGGTAGATACCCCAAATAGTAGATATTCATCACTTCTTACTAAAAGTGACAATGAGTATGTTTTCTTTAACTTCATAAATTATAACATTAATTTATCACGGTAAAATTGCATAGATTTGGACTTTGATTAATTCGAGTAATTTAAAACTTCTAAGTACGAATATATTTATCCAATTTTTACATTAAGACTAACCTGTTATCGCCCAAAGTTCCTTCAGACACTCTTCCCTTGACCGCTGTATAGCCGTCCTCTTCTGCACACCAGGTCCAGACTCCAAGTACTCAAACAGAACAGCACCAAGTAACACATAAACGATCACTAATATAACTAAGCCTACTTGAGTGCAAGCTGCGCGAGCGCAACTCGCGGTCGCACGACGTAACCACCCGGGCCTATCCCGTCCATCTAACGACACTACGGATGACATTTTAAATTTAAGCACAGAAACTCAGAGTCGTCATTTTAAAATTGTTTTTTGTTTATATTATTTTATTATTTATTTACAAGTTTTTATTGTTTTTCATCTGGAAAGAAAAAAATATATGTAAACATGACAAATTTCATTAGGGTACTAATATATCATTGTTTACTTATAACTTCCGTCTATGATTACATAATTCTAAATCGATTTAGGAAATGAAAAAGATTGGAAAGCTTGACACAATTTTAGACAATACAGCTATACAAAAGAACATATTGATTTTAAATGAAACTATTTAACCGGATTAATCGCGTATATTTTGGTATTCGAAAATACATTTTTGGACACCTGACGTTTCGAGCACTTTACAGTAGTCAGTCTACCTGTGACCACGGACTACTGTAAAGTGTTCGAAACGTCAGGTGTCCAAAAATGTATTTTCGAATACCAAAATATACGCGATTAATCCGGTTAAATAGTTTCATTTAAAATGTATAGAAATCGCGAAAATCAAAGATCTTAGAACATATTGATGTTTACATTTGAAAAACGAACGTGCCTAATTTATTAATAGTATTAGTAAAACAAGCGAGTCAAGAAAGAATAATAAGGAAATATTTTTCAATGTTTATTTCCTACTTGCAATATTAAAAATCTTATCATTAATTATTTTAAAAAAATATAATATTTTTTCCCTTAAATTTTTATACCAGTAAATATAAAAAATACAGTAAAATAAAATATAATTTGTAACTCGAAAAAAGCAACTTTATTACTTACCTATAATATACAACGTATTATTTAATTAATACACTTTTAATACACTTAGTTAAACTTTTTTAAACCATTATCATCTAAAATAATAAATTTCAATAGTAACATTTTCCACTTTTATTTTTATTTACTAGTACAACTAAGTATATATTTTCATGTCGAAAGCTAAAATACGTTATGCCAAGTTCGTAAACTTGTAAGCCTTGTGACGCGAGACACACAGCCGCAAGGGCGCGCAAGGTTGCACTGAAGCATTCCTGTTCAAAACTCCAAACGGTTTTCCACAGTTTCTTCTACAGACTTTATGTTCGTTGCGCAAACCTGCGGGAAAGCCATTTCCACGTGGCTAATTCCATTTATTTTATCGTGATAGTGACATCTCTTGGAGGGTTAGAGTGCTTTTAAACTTTGAAATGGCGCCCTCTATCGTAGCGTTAAGAGACGAATTGAAGCGTTTAATTTATACTTATTGAAAGGTTTTTTAAATATTAGAAAATAAAAATAATGTATATTTAATAACTGTTGCTTAATGTTACATAATTTTAAGAATTAAAATACTTATCAAATTAAAAAAAAATACAAAAATATTTTTTGTATAACAAATAAAATATTTTTTTCCTACCTTTTTATAATTATTTTATTAGATATTAGGAAATGAAATAAAGAAAATGAAAATTTAAATTCATAACTAATGTAATACTACAACATAACTTTTTGACTTTTGATTACATCACTATCAAATGTCATTCGTGATCTCCGCGCCGACTGATTATGGAAGATTGACACGCTTCCTTTTTATATTAAGTACACGTATAATATAAGCTACTATTATTTTATTTATTATTATAACTCAATAAAATTTCTGTAAACATACACAAAATCTTCAATCATGAGTACGATACTGGAAAAAATAGCGGCTATAGAGTCCGAGGTTTGTAGTAACAGAGGTTATGACTTCTTTCTAGAAATATTAAAATTATATTAGAAAAAATAAGAAATTTACTATGAAACAATCGTTTCTATTGAAATAATGTTGTATTCGGTTTTCTTGGCATGATGCAAAAAGTAGTTTATTTATTCCAGATGGCTCGCACGCAAAAAAATAAAGCTACAGCTCTCCATTTAGGTTTACTTAAAGCGAGATTAGCTAAACTAAGACGTGAATTAATTACTCCAAAAGGCGGCGGCGCTGCAACTGGTGAAGGTAATAAACCCGTTTAAATAACATTAGTACAAATTTTAGTACCACCGTTATGATATTAAATGTATATCACTCAATTTTTTTTTGTAATATATGACACAAAACAGAATTCATTTTCTTATCATTTTGTATTTTATTAAAGAAGTCAATATACAAAAGTAGTTAGGCTTATTATATTGTTTGTCTAAAGGTCTATCTTAGGCTATTATATTGTTTGTCTAAAGCAAAAATATTCTACTAAAGTGAAAATTATTTCTCTTAATTAGGTTTCGATGTTGCTAAGACTGGAGATGCGAGAATTGGATTTGTTGGTTTTCCTTCAGTGGGTAAATCCACATTGTTGTCTAATTTAGCTGGAGTGTACTCTGAAGTAGCAGCATATGAGTTCACAACACTGACTACAGTGCCTGGTTGTATTAAATATAAAGGAGCTAAAATTCAGGTATATAGTGAATAAAAAATACAATATTTATTGTTATAGTTATATCTTTACAATATGAGCTTTACACTTATAGTGATTATAATTTATAATAAAAAAATTCACACCATTGGGTAAAATACTTTAAATTTATCTATTATAGTAGAAGCATTGTTAAATAAACTAATGTGTTTTAACTTTTTAATAACATATAAAATATTTTAACCATGAAGTTATCAGTGAAATCAAAACTTCAAAAACCTAATCACATTAAATTACATAATAAAATTGATAACATAAAAATCTTTGCATAAAAATGATATTTATGTAAAAAAACTCTTTTGTTCTATGTAGCATTATTAACTATTTTTATCATTAGAAAACATTTTTGAAAAATCATATCAAAATTTGAACACGGGTTCAAAACCTGCTGTGGTCAAGTATTTATGTTTTTTCAAAAATGTTTTCTAAATTTAAGTGTAGAATAACACTTAAAAAATAGTAAATATTTTTATAATATTAATAGAAATATAGTGAAATGCAAATTATGAGCTTGAATGTAGTTTATTAAATGTATACACATTACATATTGTGGTAAACATATTTTATCAATACTTCAAAATTAAAGCTTTTGTCAAAAATAAATATTTTTATAAGTAATATAAAATAATTAAAATTATTATAATTTTTTTAAAGATAATTCTGATTTGTCTGTCCCTAAACAAAATATTATGTAACTTCTATTTTGACAGTAGAAAATTAAATTATTATTTTTCAACAAAATTGATAGGAAACCTTTTCAAAATTCACTCAAAATATACCTTCCTCATTTTAAATTTCTTCAAATATTTAAAAAACATAATTTACCAAAATATTTTAGTTACTGGATTTACCTGGTATCATAGAAGGAGCCAAAGACGGCAAGGGTCGAGGTCGTCAAGTGATAGCCGTAGCTCGCACCTGCAGTCTTATATTCATAGTTCTAGATGTACTAAAACCGTTACAACATAAGAAACTATTAGAACATGAATTGGAGGGCTTTGGTCTCCGATTGAACAAACAACCTCCAAATATACATTTTAGAAAGAAAGATAAAGGTGGAATTAATTTGAACACTACTGTAAGTATTTTTTTTACCTTCACGCTTTTAAATCAAGATACTACATACTTCTCTTTCTATCGAATTCAAGACATTGCGTTTTGAGGTGGTGGAACTCAACGCCGCACTTTCACTTACCAGAGTGAGTAAGTGAAAATAATTTAAATATAATCACTCCTCCGAGTGGGGATCGAACCCACAAGCGATCACGTTTACATCAGTCACTGTCCCACTGCACCACAATCGGCCTCAAACATTATATTTCTGCATTTTTTATAAATTCTATCATAGTACTAATCTATATAATGTTTTCTTTAATTCTCTAACACAAGCCATGTTTTCTTTTTTCAGTGTCCACAAACCGAATTAGATATGGAGACTGTGAAGACAATTCTCTCTGAATATAAAATACACAATGCCGATATAACACTCCGTTATGACGCTAACAGTGACGACTTGATTGATGTCATTGAAGGCAACAGAATATATGTGCCTTGCATTTATTTGTTGAATAAAATTGGTATGTGCTTTATTATTTTTACGCTAATTTGAATTTTTTATATAAAAAAATAGTTTATAATCTTAAATATTATAAGTTACATGGTTAGTTTTTTAGAATGCTTGGAATATATATACTAAATATACAAAAGTCCAAAATAACCAAATATATAAATAAAACTTCGTACTTTATCTCACATATGTACCACAGTAGAGAAATAAAAAATACAATTAATATAATCAATCTCCGGAATGGACAGTCAATCTACATTCAATTGTATTTACTGTCAGATGTCTCATAGTACCACAATGATCTCAAGAAACCACCTATAAAATGAAATAGATGTGTAGTGAGTTCAAACCACAATGAAAACCTGTGATGTAACAATTTTGATAAAAAAAATAAAATTAGTAATTGGACAGCTCAAGTTTTAGTTTAAATTTTATTTCTAGTAAATATATTAAGTTTCACAAAAATCTACCTATCACTAACTTTGTTTATATTTTTGTGTATTAGTTACCCTAATGATAAAGTTATTATACTTTTGTTGTACTTGTGACTTCCTGAGTGTAGAATTTAACCTTTCTGTATGTTTTTTTTATGTTCTAAGATTAAAGCTTAAATTACTCTTTATTACATCAGCTATATGCCAGTAAAAACCCCATCAAAATCGCTCTAGCTGTTTCAAAGTTTAGCTAGAACAAACAGACAGACTAAAATTACACTAAAATATTAGTTTCATACATGTACTGTACATGCTATATGCGTTAAGTAA
Source organism: Dryadula phaetusa (assembly GCA_032432895.1). Lineage (NCBI taxonomy): Eukaryota > Metazoa > Arthropoda > Insecta > Lepidoptera > Nymphalidae > Dryadula > Dryadula phaetusa. The sequence continues at coordinate 5,742,683 of JAOYRS010000038.1, forward strand.
AAAGCGATTACTTTAATATTTATTATATTTGCACAGACACTTTTATTATATTTGCATTGATATATAGATTCTACTGATTGATTTATTTATTTTTTACAGATCAAATAAGCATAGAGGAGCTTGATGTTATATACAAAATCCCTCACTGTGTTCCCATATCAGCACACCACAAGTGGAATTTTGATGATTTATTGGAAAAAATGTGGGAATATCTTAAACTAATAAGAATATATACAAAGCCTAAAGGACAATTGCCCGATTATAATGCACCAGTTGTATTACATGCAGATAGGACTAGTGTGGAAGACTTTTGTAACAAACTACATAGATCTATTGTTAAAGAGTTTAAATAGTAAGTATTTTTGATCATATTAAGTATACATAATCATTATAGAGTGTTTAGACATTCCGATCTATGCTCTAATTCCAGACATTATAAGTTGATTAACTGATATATTAATGACTTAAAAATAATAATGTATGGACAGTGTGGGTTCAATTTAGGGTTATGATTATATTTAGAAATGTACATTTATTTGTCTGCCCTTTTAAGACACTGCGGTGTTGTATTTGCCACTCAATACACAATGTACAGATTTAGGGCCATAAGCCATAAGTTGCCTATCTGAAATGCAGTGTAAAGCTGCTTTTTTTAAAATATAATCATTCTGTTTAATGTAACTGTTCTTTAAGAGAATTGTGTTGTGGCTAATTAAATTAATAATATAATTTTTCTTTAACAATTATAATAAGTGAATAATCAATTATTTTCCAGTGCCTTAGTATGGGGATCGTCTGTGAAACATCAGCCGCAGAAAGTTGGTATTGACCATGTCCTCTCAGATGAAGATGTTGTACAGATTGTGAAGAAAGTCTAAATGAAAAACAGATTAAATTATATTTTCACACATAATAAATGTATATCTGTACATTGAAATATATATGAGTCATATCAAATTCATATAACAAAAATAAATATTTTTTTAATATTGCCAATAAAATGGTTTAAATAAAATATTCTGATGGAATATTATTGATTTTAAACAAAAATGATATGAACTTATTGAATAAGAAAGTTATAAAATGTTGTTTAACATTTAAAATACTCTTGTTCCGCTTTTAACAGAGTTGTCCAAATTGTTTTTTATATACTCATCATCATGGGTGTGAAATATTAAAAATGATTATTTGAAAATGTTTCTTTTATTAGACATTATTCTCAGCATTTGCATTATAGGTACAATTATATTTGTAATTATTAAAATTGTGTTAAGCTTGGATTTATCATGATTTCTTTTTGCTTTATTTCTTTAAGAAAATTGATCATACAACCTAAAGTAAATAAGCAACTAAAATATATAAATTTACTAATATTCTGATATGATAAGTGTATAACATTTTAAGCAATATGTTGACAGTATGGAATATATTTCTTCTATGCCATGCCTTGAAAAAATGTAAACACTTTTAGGACAACAGATAATAAAAATTATTTTAAGAAATGAAATTATATTTTTAAAATTACAAATACATGTGAATATATTCATGGTTGAAATAATGTTGGATTGTTATTATGTAAATTACTGAGCGCTCAATAAACTAAATTTAATAATATGTTTCTTATATTTACACCTATATATTTCTTTTTAACGTTCGGGGAAGGTAAACACGAACACTTTTCCTTTAAATTTACAAAAAAATGCATAGTACGTATACATTATATATAAAAAATAAAACTAGCAATAATTTTTTTTATCTACATGCACAGTATTATATATTATCTTTATTAATATTACTATCATACATAATTTATGAATCTTTTATCGTTACTCATATAATAAATATGGAGTGGATTTTTACCTATGTGATATATTTTTTTTAAATCAACAACAAATTAATTTGGCATGTTAAACATTAATTATTATATTTATTGATTAACATTTACATACTAATAATACAATATTTTTAAAATACATTTAAAACAAATTATTTATACATATTAAAAATCTATTTAATTTCATAATTCATTCTCTATTTTGTATCTGTAATTAACTGTCATCACTGACCTTGAAAATTTGACACTTATTGTATGTTTTGTTTGCTTTATTTGTAAATGAATATTAGGTTATAGTAGTTTGAAATCTGTAAACATAGAATAGAAAAACGACTGGGTTTCCAAAATGTTAAGTGTAGTTAGGTGTAATTATTGTGATTGGTTAAATATGTACATTAGAAATATTATGAATTAAACCAAAGAAATGACAGCTTTTGAAAACTTATCTACCAGTGAGGTAATTTTATTATATATTTAGACAAAACATGTTTGTTATTGTTAAGTTTTATTAATAATGAAATTAAATTTTACTTATATTAATATTCTTAACTTATTAAATTATATTTGAGTATAAACTGACATTCCCGCCAAATTTGTGTTTAAAGTTTTAGTTCAAAGTCGTCTTTATCTACTTAGGTTTTAATTCTCGTTTTTTGTTAAATGTAAATTCGTTGTCATCTTATTAAAATAGCCCCTGAAACACATTATTTTTTGTTTTTATACTAATTAAAAACTGTGCGTTCTACCTAATTCTATGTGCAATACATAGATGGCGCTCATTTTATAAAAATATATATTGTACATATATTTTCAAACTACTTTTATTTCTGTTGTATACTATGACTAATATTTTTTTATATTAATTGGTAACATAAAAAATAAAGCTCGAAATAAATAATCATATAATATACTCCATATATTACAAATAAGTTCAAATTATTGTTAAAATAAAAGTTCAACTGACAATATAACGTGCTTCCTAAAAATTTTCCAGAAGGTTCGCATAGCGATACACCGGGACGTACGTGCCGTTTGCGTTGAAACCTGCCACTGTATGGGATTGGATATTACGAGACCAGCAAATGCGATTATAGCGGAACTAGTCATCTCAAAGATTGCTCTGTATGCTGCAGATTTGGAAGCTTTCGCAAAGTATGACAGTATACATTTTTTTTGCTCTTTTTAAATTATATTGCCAATATATAAAAAAAATAATTTGTTTGTGAGTGACGATTTTATTATTAATTTTTAAATTAATCATTGTTTATATTCTAAAAAATAGCCATTTCATACTGAATATTAAATAATATCTGCCTACAATTTAAAAAAAATCAATTTAAATAAAGTTCTAACCATTCGAAAAACGCGGGTCTCATTTTTTTATTTCATTTTTAAATGTTTATTTATTTCTCGTAGAATATCCTGCTAGTGTCCTTTTTCTTATGTAAAGTATTCTTTTGACAGACACGCAAAGCGCTCTACAATAAATGCTGATGATGTGAAAGTACTAGTGAGAAGAAACCCTTCACTGGTTAGTATAAAATGTTATTTTGCTTTAACTAGTTGTACGAGGTAGTGACCTCGTACGTCACAAAAGGAATACATTTTCAACTTTTCTTCAAAACTTTACATAGATGCCCCGTTTTAATTGATCATGGTGTGCACTTTTTTAGCCTCCCTTATAAATCTGCCTATCATAATCAGAATTACATTTACTTCCGTCTGTTACTTTTGAAGATTATAAGTAAATGTTTGTTTAGGATATACACAAGTATATCGTTGTCATGCCCCACAATACCTCGACGTATTAAGTTATTTGTAGTAAAATAATACATTTTACTTTATCGATATAAAACTAATAAAAAACATAGTAAATAATATTTAAGTATTTGGTACTTAAGAAAAAGTAGTTTTCCTCATTTCATTCACTTTGGACAGTCAATCGGTCCTATATTTAAAATGAGCAACTGTTGAGTTTTTCACCTATTTTAATAAAGAATATTTTGATTAGATTTTTGTTTTTGGGATCGTCAAGTCTTTTACATGCATTTACAAATAGAAAGCCTGTTGCGGCGCAGTGGGACAGCGTCTGACTGTAAACGCGATCGGTTGTGGGTTCGATCCCACTCGGAGGAGCGATTATATTTCGATTATTTTCACTCTTCGCTCTGGTAAAGACAACGTGCGGCATTGAGTTCCACCACTCAACACGCAAAGTCTCGAATTCGGTGAAAAGCGAAGTACGAAGTGTCTTGACTCTAGATACTGTCTGCCTACCCTGCTATGCGGAATAAAAAGCGTGAAGCTACAAAACAAGGTGCAGTGAAAGTAATAAGAGCTTGTAATGCGATATATATATATATATATATATATATATATATATATATATATATATATATATATATATATATATATATATATATATATATATATATATATATATATATATATATATATATATATATATATATATATATATATATATATATATATATATATATATATATATATATATATATATATATATATATATATATATATATATATATATATATATATATATATATATATATATATATATATATATATATATATATATATATATATATATATATATATATATATATATATATATATATATATATATATATATATATATATATATATATATATATATATATATATATATATATATATATATATATATATATATATATATATATATATATATATATATATATATATATATATATATATATATATATATATATATATATATATATATATATATATATATATATATATATATATATATATATATATATATATATATATATATATATATATATATATATATATATATATATATATATATATATATATATATATATATATATATATACTTCTACATGTTCTAGGAAAAACAACGACCCGCACAACACACCGAAAACGCCAATGAGGTTTGACGTGACATTATTGTCGCACCTAATTATAAAGCCATATTCATTCCGAAATAATGAATCGGTATCCGTGTGTTATAATTGCAATTTTAATTTAAATTCGTATCTGAATCACTAACTAACACTGTTATGAAGCATTATTTATGCAACTGCTATTTTCAAGTGGAAATGATATGCCTAATTGATATACGCTTCTAACGGATTATCAGATTGGTATTGCACTTTTTTTTTTCGTTTATAATTAACTCGACATTGTGTTGAAATTACATAGAAATATTTACGTAAGTACAGTTGATAAATTATTAATGGAACGGCGAACGATCTAGTCATTTTTTTTTTCATTATCTATGCTCTTATAAATGAAACTATTTTAAACTGATTAATCGCATACATTTTGGTATTCTTAAAAACATTTTTGGAAATGACGTTTCGAATATTTCACAGTAGTCAGTGGTCACCGGTAGATAATAAATATTTTCGAATACCAAATTATACGTGATTAATCCGTTTAAAATAATTTCATTTAAAATGCATAAAAATCGCGAAAATCAAAGATTTTATGATCTAAACATTTTTAGAACGTATTTCGAAGGCAAAATTAGTATAGAGTTAATAAATTTGTGGACAGATGAACTCGGACAATGAAGGCGAGCTCTCTTAAGCCTACACTTGGGTTACAAGACAATACTACAATATCTCTAAAAAATCTCTTTTCGTCCTATCATTCTATTCTTAATATAATTGTAGTGCTCTTAACATTTTTTTACACCTAAAATCAGAACACATTTTTAAAAAAAAATATGTATAAAATTTTGAGTTGGATTTGAACCTGCGCCTCCTGTATTAGATATTTTTTATACGTTTGTTATAGTTATTTTTTGTTTCAGAAAGAACGTTTAAATAAAATGTGCAATGACAATCCATCGAAAGACAAACGTCGTAAAACTACACAGCCTATTATTAAAACGGAAACACATGTACAAAAGAAGTTGATTGTCGAGCCAAAGAAGCGAGTTACAGAAGCTAACACGAATGAAGGTATCGAAGATTTTGAGTGTGATGACAAAACGATAGATCTCACTTTATCACAATAAAGTATTACTAAAATCTTTATATTTTTAAATTATAAAAGATTTTTTATATTTACTTTAACATTTTTTGACATTTTACAGTAAGTACTCCATGGTTATAGGTATACTCTACCAGTGACCACGGACTTACTGTACAGCTTGAAACGTATTTTCAAAAATTTATTTTCGAATACACAAAAATATATACATTAATCCGTTAAAAATAGTTTCATATAAAATAGAAAGTATTTATTGCTAATTGATTCAGTTTTTCAAGTTACGTACATTTTAGATACTTAATAAGTACTAGGACATACGTCAGGGACATAAGAATAATTTTAATAGCATTTAAGAAAAAGAGAATTTCCACTGAGATTCGTCTCAGATCTGAGACTTTAGTGAACTGGTGGCTATTTGACGTTCAAAAATCTTTGACTTTGACTTTAATGTAAACATGACCCGAAGGTCTATATCGCTGCTTTAAAAAAAACTATTGTATCCCAAATTGAGTGATTTTTTTCAGTAGAACAGTTTGAAATTTATTTTGTAATTTAAATATAAAAACGTAGAAAATGTATTGCAACCTTTGTTTATTAACATCATCATCATTCATATCACGAGTGGTGGAACTCAACTCCGCACTCTGTCTTAACAGAGCGAAGAAGTGAAAATAATTTTAATATAATCGCTTCCCCAAGTGGGGATCTTATTTCTGCGCGGATGTTCACGAAAGGTAAATAAAAACGTAAAAAATTCATTGCAACTTATGTTTATTAACGGTATTTGAAGAAATGCCGCTTACTTAATAAAAAAAATACTAGTCGTTTTCATACTTATAACAAAATATAACATAAAAAAAATATTACTTATGTTTAATTAATTAATAAATTATAGTATTTACTATTTTAAAGTGTTATTCCACACTTAGAATTAGAAAACATTTTAGAAAAAACGTATAAAAATTTGACTAACAACATATCTAAATTGTAACAAAACGTATAAGAATTTCGACGCAGCTGATAGTAGAACGCAAGGCTTAGCGGTCAGAGCGCTTGGACAGTATCCAAGAGGCGCGGGTTCGAATCCCGCTGCGTTCAAATTTTTATACGTTTTTTCTAAAATGTTTAATAAATTATAGTATTAACTGGTTTCATGACGAGCAAAAAACATAAAATTGAGCTCCTTTTCAAAATTCTTAAAACGTATTGTATATAAAAGGCAAACAAAATAAGCTTTATCAAAGTTCTAAAAATTCAAGTAATAAAAAAGTTTTCAACTGCTTCCAGTTAGTCAGTCTTATAATTTTTTTTTAAATAAATATATTCTACTTATAGTTCTTGGTAATCATAATCAGTACGTAGTTTTTATCGACATTGTTCTTGATATAGGTATATGCAGTAAATAGCATAATTTTGAGTATCGTTCGAATCAAGTTTATATGCCTACTAAGTTTAACTGATTATTTATTTATATTTTTAGAAAAAATCGTTCCCAATAGCATTTGCTAAATTTTTGACTTGTTGAAAATCGTCAAGCAACAAGCGGTGCCAGGCCTTGTTTGCTCTACATATTATCCGTAAATATTGATCAGGTGTATAGAAAACTCCAGAGTTTTGTTTTACAACTGAGTGAACACTGTCACCCTCATTTTGTGTGTGGGCTTTAATGACAAATTTAATGTATAAAATCAAAATGATTTACAGTAAAAATGTAAAGAGCAAAAACAAATTGATTTTTCTGCTGCCCTCAGCAATTATCTGATTACAATATTTGTATATGTAATTATGAACGATTTTTTTGAGTTCTCTTTTAGGCTTTCAATATATTTTGGTACAGAAGTACCAAATTTAAATTCCTCCACGTTTAGTTTCACCTTCGTGCAATACATAACAGTTGACATCTTTGGTTTGGTTATATTAGAAATAGTTAAATTGTAGCAGTTCAATTTGGGTGGATAATAAAATGTCGCATTTATCAGCTTACGACTGCCTCTATAATTAATTTAATAGATGAATGATATCTACAACCTGCAAACAAAAATAAATATTTCCTTTCTCTGTATATTTTAACTTTTTCTTACCAGAGCGGTAAGAAAGTACGGCGTTGAGTACACCGCTCAACACGCAATGTGTTAATTTCAGTCGGAAAGCAGTCAACAGAGTGTTTTGACATTAATCTCTGTCTACATCGTCTCTGACTAGCCTGCTACGCGGGATGAAACGTGAAGCGTTCACTTTAAATTTCATCTACGCAGTTATAATTATAAAGTCTGTCATATAATCAGAGAGCAAATTCAAAACCCTTTAAAATATTACCAGAACAAAAAAAATACAATATGTAAAAAAAACCTCATGACGGATATACAAACAGGTATTGTAAATAAAAATTAATTAACAAACTCCTAATTTCCCACCTCACATTGACCAGTGGGTGTAGGAGTGGGGGTGGGAGTGACAAACATCGCCCTGTAATGTGCTACTGTTGAATTGCAAAAATCTCATTATGCTCTAACTGTCGTTATAGGAGTAATTAACTACAGCGCACAGGGAAAACTTTGGATACGCTGTATGTTATTGTTTATTTTTTACAGAAATAACGTAGTGTTATAACGCTCTTTGGTCTAACTTCCGCCTTTTTAAATAATTTACGCTAGAAAGTAGAATCAGCCCACAGTTTACTCTACAATATTGAGGAAACAATCTTAATAAAAATATTCAACAGTGTAGGAAGTAAACCTTACTTAAGGAATAACTATCGCATTTTTTGTCACATCTGAGTTACGAAGACAGCTGTATTTTGTTTATTAATGTAGGTATTAAATAATTTATATGGAGAATGAGATGAAAATAATATTTGCTCTAAATTTGCTCGAGACCATCATGTCGCAGAAGCACTGCGCCTGTTTGTCGTGACGGTACTGAGTTCAGTGACCGCTTGGTGAAATGTTATATAAAAATAATTGCCCGCTAAAAAGAATATAGTTTCACTAATTACCGCTCAAAATGGCATGTTTTACATCGTGTCTACTAAGTATGCGGGATAAAAATGTAAAGCTAAAAAAACACGAATTATCTCCAAAACGGGCGGAAACGGTAACTGGTGTCATATCCATTAAGTTTTTTACTAACAATAAATTCCAAAAACGGATAAGACAAAAAGAAAACAAAACTATAAAACAAAAACTCAATAAAAATAAAAAAAATGCATAACTAAGCCTATTCCAAAGACGTCGCAGTCGCGTGTAATTGTGTTTCATGTAACGAGTTTTTTGGCGCCCACCTATCCGCTCTGCAAGTTCATTTTTGTTATCTCTGCTCTGGGCCCTGTATAGATAAACGATACTAACAAAACCAAGCTATTCATATTTCAATTCCATTACAAACTTTTTGGTGACTACGATTGGATTTTAAATACATATTGGTTTTACTTTTATTTTGACATTATTTAGTTTGCACACATACTGAGGAACGTAAATGATTTTGAAAATCAAAATGTATATATGTATAGCTGTTTTATATGTTAATCTGTTTATTGCACTGGTTTGTGACCTTGTTAAACCATCACCCACTTCCACAGGTTGGGTGGAAGAAATCTTTTGTATATATAAGCGCCGAGACTTGAACCTGTTCTTGAAAACCTTTTGAAGGATTTTAATGTCTAAGAGCCAGATTTTATTAAATTTATTCCGCAAAGCGGTGTAGACAGAAAGTACCCAGTGTCAAGACACTCGGTATTTCGTTTACCACCGAATTGGAGACATTGCATGTTGAGTGGTTGAACTCAACTCCGCACTCTGTCTTACTGCGTCTACGTCTTTATAATTGCGTCTCTTTAAAAATTTAATAGAAAACCAAAGTGTCAAGATATTTTATCCTCCGCTCTCCGCCCAAATTCCATACGGTACTTATTTAGTGGCGGAACGTTCTTACTAATTAATACGTATCCTACTTAGTATTAAGTAGAATACGTATTAATAAAGAGTATTAACTATCCTGCCTAGGAATCGAATTCATAAGTATAGTGTTTACAATCAGACAAAATCTCTCTGTGCTATGATGGCCTTTCCTTAAAATCAATAACCTCTTGTCTTTTGCAGGGTTAGCAGAAATAACTGAAAGATTTTAAGTGTAAAAAAGTAATAACAATAAAAAAAAATATTAAATAAGAAAGTAAAAAATTTTTTACGACTATGCTATCCTTAAGGACATCCGGTTAGTGCTATAGTATCACTATCGGATCTGGATAAACCTTGAAAATTTGTAGAATATATACAGAGAAAGTAAATCTTTATTTTTGTTTGCAGGTTGATAGATAGCATTCATCTATTAAATAAATTATAATGTCAGAGGTAAGCTAATAAATAAGAGTTAAAAATACGCAAAACACCTGTCTGCAGTATGGTTTAATAAAAAAAAACATGTTGAGACGCTACGTCGTTCACTTTTCGCCTGTTATAAAAACTTTAAGTGTACAGTTATACAGAATCTAACTCCAATGGAATACCAAAAACCACAAGTGCAGAAATATTGATTGCGCATACAACGCAATTAAACTCTTACACGATAATCGACAAATAGCTCAGCATCCGAAGAACAAACTAGCCATGTTGAATGCCTCCAGCTATGATCTAGACCACGGACTGCGATAGGCACTGCTCATTAAAATATGTAAATGCTGCCCCGAGACATTACGCAGATAGGTGCCTCTGACTTATTGACTGGATGGTTTTAACTAACATGTCGGTGAGATATAATTATATTAATAATTTTGAGGTATTGCGTGTTGAGCGGAACACAACACTGCAAAATCTAACAAACTAGAATAAGGAAATGATAAATAATAATTTAAAAATTATCATTCACTCAATTAGGAATCAAACTCACGACTTTTCTTCATTGTACATTGTTACGTGCTGACAAAATGACTGATAACTTTTTTAATGTGAATACATATGTACTTTCTGTAATTCGTTTATTATTATAGCCCTATTAAGAACTGCATACTATGTAATCGATATAACGAACAAATAATGCCACTTTATATAAAAAAAGTGGTTATTAAGTCACGCATCTTCTGCATTTTGTTGAGTATAAACAGAGTGTATATAACGGACGACTGTAAAGTTTTCGAAACGTCGGGTTTTCAAAAATGTACTTTCGACTACTAAAACATACGCAATAATTCATTTAAAATAGTTTCATTTAAACAGTAAGTCTCTTATATTACATTGGTGACATCTAGGTCACGGATCAGATGAAATACTGGATAAATCACTGTTACCCTCTACTCCAAAACTTAGAGAACAAACTACTGTACTCTACTCTATTCTTCTCTACTCTAATCCTAAAATTACAGCTAGATGATGAAATTTTATTTCATAGACATAAATCTGAACCTGCCAAAAACATTTGTTCCCATTTCCTAAGACTAAACGTGGCGTTTAGTTCCGCCATTTAACGCAAAAAATAACTAACAATGGGAAATTGAGATACGAAAATGCAGTATCTCAATACTAAGTTATCAAATGAACATTTTACAATGTATACATATAATTATAATGTAACTAATCGCCGTCCTTATATGAAAGATATATGAGAAAAAGTATTTGTTTGTCTGTTTGTTTACGCAAGCTTGTCTGTTTGTTGGTAATAATAATCTTAGAAATAGTTCAACCGATGTAAATGCAGTTTTTACTTTTTTTTACTATTTTGGTAACCTTTCCTTTAAATTTAATGTTTTATTTAAAACAAGTTATACATAGCATTATAAAAATTGTCTTTAATTTCTTAAAGTTTGGTTATCAATATATTTTAATTAAACCTAATTTCTAACACTCACGAAGTCTAATATAAAAAATATTAAAACATCCTTACTAACATAAAACATGACAATTTTAATGTTTAACAAAAAAAATCCTTAATTTTTTACATTTTTCTAACAAAAAATAATATTTTTTCGTAATTTTAGTCAATATTCCATAACATTATATGACGCCATCCAACAGTCGTGGATGCATTACTCGTTTACGGGGCACCTACCGCGCGCAACTATTTAGTATCATTACAAATGTCGCTCGCCGTGTCCGCGCTGCCGTCGAGCTACCGTTCCTTATTAATAAGTAATGCTGACTTTGTGTGGATCTTATTTTAAGGTTTTTTTCTAAATTACTACAGTAATATTTAAAATATATAAATTTTATGACTATTGATTTGTATTTCATTTAATAAAATGTTTACATTTTTTACTTATTGCGTACTGCTAACTACTTCATGGCAAATAAGCGATTTTTTGACATTATAACTTAAATTTTAAGATCAATAATTCATTAAGAATTTTATAAAATTTTCTGAAACTTATAAAAATAGATAAATGCTACAATTGCTGAAATCCTCTATTCTCAAAACCATTATTTTTGATTTTTTTATAAATCTAATACTTAATCTACTTTAATATAAAATGCAAAGTCTTTACAGTACTAAGCATTAAATGATCAGTGTAGACTTAACTTTAGACGTCTGTAGGTACAATAGAATAAATAATAAACGTTACAAAAGCAAAATCCTCTTCCACAGTAAACCAGCGTTCGTTACCCGGTTTGAGGTAAGCAAGTGTTGTTTTGTTGTCCTCGTCATTACGTACCTTTCAGCTCATTACAGACGGTAACAGATCACTCGCTTAATTTGTGCATTTCCGATCCAAAGATATTCAAATTTCAACCCTAATGACGCACGGGAAATGTTAATAAAATGTTAATGCGGCGAAAGCGGCCCTCCAGATACAATAAGTGACAGATTTGCCTGACAGAGGGCTTGTTTGCGACGTATGAATAAGTCACGATCGGTTTTTTGTCTATTCTATTATTTATGAAGCTTTGTCTCGAGACGATTTGAGATTAACAAAATGTATTGGAATGCTAGTCGGTTTTGTTTTTCATTGTAATGCTATGTTGGGAATTTAATTTCTTGTAAATATCTGAAGTAAACAAAAGATTCACGTAAACCTGAATTGTACACTTTGCAGAAATGACTGATTTTTTATAACTTCACGCTTTTATCCCGCATAGCGGGGTAGACAGGAAGCCTCTTTCCGTCGAATTCGAGACATTGCATGTCGAGTGTCGGAAATTGACGCTGCGTTTTGTCTTGGCCAAAGCGAAGCAATTTAAATATATTTATTCCTCCGAGTGAGAATCGAACCCGATCACGTCTACAGTCAGACACTATATCACTGCGCCACGACTAGCAAATGTATGTATATACTGTTCCATATTAGATTATCTTATAAAAAATATAACCCCTTACACACTACTAATTCGACTGAATATTATTAAGGAGACTGAACAACTCAGCTAAAAATAACTGTAACTGAGCGACTCGGCTAAAAATCATAATGCGTAATTGACATAAAACATAATAGAAAGCTTTCATGATAAGTTTGGCCAGATATGATTTTTTATTGAATTTATGAGGTGCTAACGACATATTTTTTTAATTTTAATTTTTTTTCACAGATTTTATTCTATATTGTTCATAAAAAACCTAAGGCACTTCGCTCTTCGTCCGCATATTTAAAATATTTCCTATATTGTGATAAATATCTAAAATATCACTTACCAGAACAATTAAATTCACGATAGGCATATAAACAATCTTTGGAGTTAAATTCAAGCCAACAACTACTATATGTCAGACATTCTATGACTCTGAGAATGTAACAAAAGCCTTAAGTGATTATTTAATAATATCGCATATTATATATAGAGACCTTCGTGGTGTAGTGGAACAGCGTCTGATTGTATACGACTGAGTGTAGATTCGATCTTCATTTATGAGAATGATAATATTTTAATTATTTTCTTTTCCCCACTCCAGCTTACCGGAGTCTTAGCACAGTTTTGATTTTAACTACACAATGCAATGTCTGATATATCTCAATTTTGGGCAGAAAGTAGAGAACAGAGTGTCTTGACACTAGATTTTTTCTGATTATGCGGAAAAAAAGAGTGAAACTGCAACATATATCAATATGTATATAAATCATTATACGTTATAAGTATCTACCTATAAATACTTAAACAATCTAGAACATAGTAAAAGTAGTCTAGCAAATGACTGGTGTAATATTCGTTGCTAAGTGAAATATAATTGATATACCAGGCAACGGCCACAGTATTACGTGGCTAGTAAATTAGCTAATATTGTAATTCAAAGTAGGCCTAATAAGCGCTTATTTATATAAGGCGGTCTGATACACACCTTACGATATATTTGCAGCTTAATCAGGCATTAAAAGTTTTAAATAATTTTAATATTTTAGTTTTATTTATTGTATAGTTTATTACTGGAGCGGAGAAATGATATTATATTTTATTTATAATTAATCCCTGAGTGGGTTTCAAACCCACCCCACCCCAGTCAATCGCCTTTACCTGTCCGAAGGTGTCCCTCTGCGCCACGATTGACTTTGGTAACACAATGCGCGGCATGGAGTTCGCCACTTAACACGCAGTCTCGATTTCGGGCTGGAAGCAATCAACGGAGTGTCTTAACACTAGGTTGTCTTTGACTACCCTGCTATGCGTGATAAAGCGTGGAGCTGCTTTTTTATATTAAGTATTGCAAATTACATAAAACCATAGAGGCACAGTTGATGAACGAAGCAGTTATTTTCAATTTGGTCAAATGTCTTTTTTCATTTCCTAATCTGGTTACATACAAACTACAAAAAAATAGATATTATATTTTTTCTGTCTAATTTTATTTTAAAATACAGTTTTAGCAAAGTTTTAAAATGTAATAAGAATTTAATTTAAAATTATGGTTTTAGCAATTTTTTTCAAATATACTGTCAAGAGAAACCATTTTAATCTCAACAAGGCCTTTTGTTCTTTCAACCCATCTACTAAGAGTATATGGGTTGAAAGAACTGTAAAGTTTAGTTAAATTCTACGTAGTTAAACTCCGCTTAGCTCGCAACATGGTCTAATGGAACAACTGCGCTAAGATTATAGACTAGGTACAAGACTGGTCGAGTCATGTTGTGTATTCGCGTCTTGAATAATTCATTCTAATCAGTGCATTAGGGACCGTTTTAGTCGACCTACGCGTTGTTTGCTTCTGATATTATATTAATGTATGGAAAGCTATAAGTAAATTATCATTAAAGAAAATGTTTTACAATTACAGTGTTAATTGTGTTCAGAGAAAAGATATGTAAAATCTAAGTTTATACATCGCTATTATTTTTTTTTTTTAAGCTTTGCGCTTTTTATCCCGTATAGCAGAGTATACAGGAAGTATCCAGTGTCAAGACACTCCGTACTTTGCTCTCCGCCGAATCGAGTCATTGTGTGTTAAGTAGCGAAACTCAACGGCGCACTTTATCTTATCAGAGCGGGAAAATGAAAATAATTTAATTATAATTCCTTTGAGTAGGAATCGAGAACCGATCGGGTGTCAGTCAGACACGGTCCCACTGCGCCACGAACGGCCTCTTATTTTATTGGTCTTATATAATTGAAATTTTAATTTATTGGTAGCATATATTTTATTTCGATTACCATATTCTGGCAATTTTTTTCGATCAAGTTCTCAGTAACTTATAAAAGTCGATCGTCGGGTAAATATGAGGCTAAATACGTTCATTAATTTGATGTATTTTCTGAAAATTTTGAAATATATCAGGAATAACAGATATATGACAGTTATAGATATTAACATTATCTTAAGGAGTATTTAGGAAAACATGTATTATACACGTATTCACATCATGCCTTCATCTAAAGAAATGAAAATTTCAACGTAGTGGTGTTCAAATCCGCAACTATTCCAAACCGATCAAGTGTCCTAGCAAGTAAGCAATTAACCTATAATTATGTTCTTATCAAGTTCTATCGAAATTCTTATACGTTTAAAAAAAAACATTTCTTAGTGTGTTAATGGAATTTTCAAAAATATAAATATTTTTATTTCAATAAACAAATAATGTTAACACACCGACATTATTCGCTTTGCGTAATTGCGCTCCACATTTGTCATCGTAATAGTGACGTGCCCTCAGTTTGTCCCCCCATATAAGATTACCATGTATTATGTACAATAGACATTTTGATTTTCTCTTAGATTGGGCTTAAATCATGACCCGAGATTCTTCTTGTTCTTTCTATCTTTTTCTCTTGTTCTTGAATCCTTTTGTTTCCATCAAGCAGCTTCACGCTTTATTCTCCATAGTGATGTTGTTAGAGATTATAGTGGGAAGCTACTCTGTGCCTCGCTCTTCGTCCTATTTTGAAACATTGCGGGTTAAGTGGCGTAACTCAACGTCACACTTTGTCTTACCAGAGTTGAGAATACTGACATTTTGATAATAATCTGTACATTAAGAAAAATTTGTACTAAGATTTCATCGTTCATCTTGAAGGTATAGACATATTGTTTAATAAAACAAGCCTGTATTATATACGTAAATTACACTTTTAATGGCAAACTCGATACCAAGTTGCAATTAAAGCTTTACATTTAAAGTACTCATAAACAGGTTACACTCATTTGATGTATGTGAAAGTAAACAAACGCAATCTTGAGGTGAAACGTTTTGTAAGAAAATTGCTATAATTATTTAGTACTATAATTTCAGTATTAATAATATTTTATATTCTACATATAAATGAAGCTTAGGATTTTAATTATGTTTATTCTATTAAATCGCTTCATCATATTGAGCATAATTATATATTAATTTAATAAGGCGTACCGATTAAGAACAAAATATATTTATAAATAAAATCTAAAATAATCTAAATCTATAATCTAAATCTAAAATTTGTAAATATTTATAAATAAATAAATTTATATTTAGTCAACGCAAAGGAAGTCTTAAGATTTCGTATGAAAAATTTTATACATAAACAATTTAATTTATTTGGTTGATATAAATCATAATATAATTAAATCAAAATGCATTATGATAACTTGTTTTTAGCTTGAAGCTTGTAACCTACATGTCAGGGTTGATAGAAATTACCTAGTGTCAAAACACTCCGTACTTCGTTTTTCGCCGAATTCGAGAGGTTGCGTGTTGAGTGGCGGAACTCAACGTCGCGATTTGTTTTACTAGAGCGATAAATTGAAAGTAATTTAAATATAATCATTCCTCGAAGTAGAATAAGATATCAATATTCATAAGGAGCAGACTACTTATATTATTTGTCACATTATGTTTTTTAGATCATTTAGGCAAAGCTTTTATAACGCGTTGATAAGATTCATGCAAAGTTATATACAATGAATGGAAATTAGTGCCCAAAGCGGAATAATATAAGGCTGTCACTGTCAGCAAAAAAAAACAAAAAATCCTCTTAATGTGAAATCCATACGAAATGAATTATTACATATAATATAGGTAAGTAGCGTCAATCGTTTCGCATTCAATATCAACGCCGAATGCTGTTGACATTTTTTGGTTTTGAACTTAATTATTTACAAAATAGCGAAAAAGTGCACACGGCGAGGGACCAGTCGCTAATGGTGACGATAGGAGCGAATTCGATATTGATACCAAATATATATACTAGAGTTTAATTATTGTATTTGTAATATATTTGAAATGAAACTATTTAAACGGATTAATTGCTTTCTCTTGGTATTCCAAAAATTGATTTTTAGAAACTCGGACATTTCGATATATTACATGTCCATAGATTTTTTAAAATTTTATTTAGATATTATGCCTTGTAAGCTGTAGCATATGATTTATCCTTCCTTCCTTCCCTCCCTTTGATATTTAAGGCTGTATAGTAAAGAATCAAAGAAGTTATTGCATAACTATATTAAAAAGAAAGGAAGGTATACTGATTGTAATTGTTTAACAATGTTAGAAAAATAGATATTTTAATTAAAAAAATATAAATAAAAGTTCCCTGGCACATACACAGCTTAATGCTTTATCTCCAGGGATAATTTTTATTGACCGAAACCACTAATAAGTTATTAAATTAAATATGGCAACATTAGGGATATAATATGCGAATAGCGAATGTAAACGCCATTATTCGATTCCCACTCAGAGGAATGATTATATTTAAAAATTTCCCCTCTGATAAGCTGAGCTCATTTAGGAAAGCAAACGTAAACACTAACAGCAAGGTTATCTCTGACTACCCTGCTATGCGGGATAAAGCGTGAAGATGACTTCATTATTAAAACATAATCTAGTCAATATGAAATATAAAAAAATAATAAAAAAACAATCAATAGATAACAATGAAGCTACAAACAAAACATAAGCATGATCATGTATAAATGAATGATTGTTATTTTATTTTTCAATTGTCCGATGCGGTCGGGCGGGCGCGCTGCCCAAGAATTAATAACGTAGCACAGGACCGAAACCGCGACAATCTGCGCTTTTTGAGTATACAACATTTTTGCATTTTTTTTTCTATTCTGCCGATAGTTTTTTGCGGTTGATGACCACTACCCCTTTATGACTGTATGTTTTAATAGCCTCCGACAGGCGACGGTTTAACAAGAATTGTTTGTTCGACTTCCTTTGTTTAGATGTTTCGATTGATATTAAATGATTATAAATATTATTATTGTAATTATAAATATCTATGAATAACTTGTAATACATTTGTGTACAAGGTTCCGGTGTCAAGGTGTGCTGTAGACATGCTAGGTGTGGGTTTGATTCCCAGTTGGTAGGGTGGTTATAATTGAGTTGCGAAGTCAAACTCCAAGCTTTTTCTTCCAATTGATCTTTCTTTCAATTGATCTCTAGTTGAATGGAATTAAATTCTTTCTCTTTTAGCTTAAATTCTTTATGGCCTCTTGAACCAAGACAGCTTTATATAATACATAATACAATTAGTGGTACAACGCATTTGTGTCAAGTTTTTTCACGTGATGCTGCGTCACACAAAACCTTAGGTTTTTAATATACATAGTTATCGTGCTGACTGACGTAATGACGTCTGCCACTGCTTAACGATTGAAATATAGTATCAAATACAAAGAATATATATATTGATTTTGTAAGAAAATAAAGAGATATAATAGAGGAGGCGATATTAGTGAACTTTAAATATCGTTTCTTTGTATTTTCAGAGAAACAATTTGTGTTTTATTTTGAGCATCCTCGCAAACCTATCTTATATATATATATATATATATATATATATATATATATATATATATATATATATAGATAATTATTTATATTATTTATTGCACTCTATAAAAATATACTGTACAATAGATTAAAACTAATTAACTAATTATCACAAATCGTCTCATAGAAAAAAAAAAACTATATATATATATATATATATATATATATATATATATATATGTATATATATATATATATCTATATATATATATATATATATATATATATATATATATATATCTATATATATATATATATATATATATATATATATATATATATACACACACACACACACACACACACACACACATTCCACAATTCCAACTAACATCATCGTACAAAACACTGAATCGAACAATAAGCTCTTCCGTGTCAATATTACAAAACTATAACTAAATATTACCCTTCAAGTTGTCAAAATTGTGCAAAAAAATGCAAATGCGTCCAAAATAACCGGCGTTCGGTCTCTATAATGAATTCTTTGAACGGGAGTCAATGCATCGCGATGCGTTTCCGGTGTTCGTCAGCTTGTCACTTACTAACCCTACGGTAATGAATTTATACGCGAATTTACAAACGCGTATGCCACAGAATGGGGTAGCTGGTTGATTTTACCTTTGCCTTTGTTAATTTGTAGAGATGAGTTATGTTATTTTAGTTTATTTCTAGATTTCTGCTTTTAATGTTAAAACACTCCGTATATCGCTTTCCTTCGAATTCGAGACATTACGTGTTGAGTATCGGAACTCAACGCCACACTTTGTCTTACCAGAGCGAGGAAGTGAAAATAATTTTAAATATATTCACTACTCTGTGTGGGAATCGAACCCACAGCCGATCGCGTACACAGTCAGACGCTGTCAAGCAGTTTAGGATTTTAGGTAATTTTTTTATAAGAATTATATATTTCTTATGTGTAGTAAATCCTAGCTACTTTGTTTACGTAGACTTGGCTATTGCTATAATTTTATTGAAGAATATATTTGAAATAGATATAGTTTTATTATTTATAAACGGATAGAGATAAAACAACAAACAACAAAATACTGTTGTATTATATTTAAATCGATTAAGCTGTTCTCGAGATTTGCGTACACAACCGCATAGACGAACAGACACACAGACAATCAAATAATTTTATTAAAAATCAATTATTTTTTGATTATATAACATTAATAAAATTGTTATTTTTGATCTTTACCAATCTCCTGCATACTGCTAATCATAGGCAGTCAATAAAAATAGCTACGCGCTTTACGCGGTACTAGGGTAGTCAAAGACAAGTGTCAAGCAAGATACTTTGTTAATTGCATCATATATACTCGTAGGCAGAGAGATATTGTTAAAAACACCTGTTAAAATTCAAGGACATACAGTATTTCCATAATGGAGAAATGTATGGGTTTAAACTTATTACCGTCGCGTTAAATGAGACATTCAATCAAACAAACTGAACTACGATAGCTTCATTTGAATGTTAATATTGTTTAAAAGCAATTATTATATAGAATTATAGGAAAAGTGTCCGATTAAACACGTATTGCTATGGTTGAGGATTCGATTCCCACTTGAGGTATTGAGTATATTTAAATTACTTACATTTCTCTGCTCTGGTAAGAAAAAACGTGACTTTGAGTTCCACTACTTTACAAGCAATGTCTCAAATTCGGATGGAAACGGAGTGGACGGATGGAGGGTTCGGAGTGTTTTTACACTAAATTATATATTTATGCCGTTTAAATGAGAGACGCGTGGCTTACTATATTATCATTTCACATAACAAATTCAAGTATTCTTATGAAAAATGTTTATTACCGCGTTTTACAATAGATCCGTTATGTTGGCGTTTATTTTGATGTTCAATTTATTTTCGGCCGCGGCTGATCGTTGCTCAGAGGTGTATTAATACGATATAACGTTTAATTTTTAATGGATATCGGATAGTTGCGAACTTCCTCCGCAAAATTTGTGTGACAATATTGAATGAAAATTGATAGGTACGTACGGCGTTTGAGAGCATTGTGGCGGTGTTTTTTATAAATATTTATAATTTTTTTATAAATATATTTATATCTGTGACAGTTGTAATTGTTTTGGGTATTTACGTAGGAATACGTTTTGTTTGGATTTCACTATGTTTTGTTTGTATATATATTTTTTGTTTTTTACTTAATTCCAGTTTCTGTGGGTCTGATAATTAATCTTATAAGATATTTTTAACCGACTTCCTAAATAGGAAGATGGTTCAATTCGACTATTTTTTTATGTATGCATATCTTTATACCGCGTGAGCTGATTTAGAGGGTTCTCTTTAATATTATAGTTAGTGATTGTGATGAGGTTCTATTTAAATTTAATTAAAATCGGACCTGTAGTTTTTGAGTTTTTATTGAAAAAAAAATTGACTTCAACACACTTCTTCAACATTTCACGTTTGTGAGAATTTATAAGTGTTTTTTAATTTTTGACGCAAAAACAACTGCACTTATTTAGGTAAAACTTTACAGAAATATAGGCAGTACATGAGAATAAAACAACTAACTAAATATGTAATATTGTCACATTTTAATAGTTTACTATATTTAAAGTGTTATTCCACACTTAAGATTAGAAAATATTTTTGAAAAACGTATAAAAATCTGAACACAGCGGGACCCGATTCGAGCCTAATAAACGTATAAGGATTTCGACGCAGCTGCTAGTAGAACAGGGCTTAGCGTTCAGAGCGCTTGGACGGTTTCGTAGAGGCGTCGGTACGAATCTCGCAGTGATCAAATTTTTATACGTTTTTACAAAAATATTGCCACATTTTCTTAGCTGACACCGACTTCAAAATTGTCAATTTTTACTTTATGTGGACAGCCAATAAATATTCTAATAAATGTGTTTTTTTTACTTTTCAGTACAGGAATAGGTTCCAATTTGTCTTCATTTTTATTTATTAAATATATTAAATAAGTACATTTTCTCCGTACATCTTCAGTTCTATATTTGATTTGATCTATATTTACTAAAACAAATTATTTCGTCAATATACTCAAAATATTTTTTTTAACTGTATGGATATTTATAAAGTACGTAGTAAATAAATAAATGTCGTTCATAACCAAACATTTTTTATTATATTTAAATATATTTCTATTGCAAATTATAATTTAGAAAATCGATTATAACTAGCAAAGTTAACTTATCGTTAAGTAGCGGTGTTATCGCTATAAAATAATTAACATCTGCAACAGAGAGGAATTATCTCCGAACACGTATATTAACTTAGCTATTAACATACTTAATGATGTTGCGAATAAATTTTCTATAAAGCGCATTATATTTTTGTATCGACATCGGTGCCATAATGGACTATGTTTGTCTCTAGCTCCATTTATCATAAATTCCTGTATATGATAGTTAAATTTGTTTTAGTTTTTTTTGTATCAGCTAAAAAGAAATATAGGCTGGAAAGCAATATTATAATTCATTTTTAAAATTGCGAACAACTATGAATATAATTAGGAATGCATTGAGGAATCGATAATAAATAGAAAACTTTCAATTACAGTATTAAAGTAGTATATATATTTTATATAAGTACAATTAATTGCTACGATATGCAGATATTAAGCCCACTACAAACGTTCTTGATAATTAAAGAATGTAAATTTATTACAAGTTGTAGTAATATTTTTTATTTCAAATATATGAACGTAAGATGAGAATATTAAAAAATATGTGTTATAAATATTAAATGTAACAATAGGCTTGAAGCAGGTTTTTATAGTAAAAATGTAAAATTGAAAAATTTAGATTTATATATTTTTTAATTATTATAATTACTTCAATAAATATTTCGATATTCCACTTTCTTTAAGTCAGTGCTCACACATTATAATATTCTTTGCCTAACTACCAAAAAAAAACAAATGTCAACTTCATATTTAAATGAAAATGACAATGACAGCTAATAAAGATAGTCAAGTTTGACTTAAACTATACCGTTACTTCATAAAAAAACTTAAAAGCCAGCCAGCAACTGTAATTTAATGGAAAATTCTATATATATGTAATTATAATATAATTAATAGCAACCAGCCCGAGGTACCAGGGGCGCATAACTGAGAAGTATTAAGTGCACGATTAGCATACGTAATTACTAGCTTATCGGCGGCTTAATTGCGTTGAGAAATCAGACTATCGGATTGTATTGTACATTCAAATACATTTATTGTTACTTCTATAAATACGTTTTTTTACAAAGGAATAACCTCGTTTTAGTTTATAAATTGAAACTTTTTAAATCTTGCAAGAATTTAATAGTTAAGTTAAAACGATGAATGTTACACTGAAAATCCATTGCAGTTTAAAAGATTTTTAAACGAAAATCCGCTGAGATTGGAAACTGTTTTTTAACTGTTTTATTGTATACGTTCCAATATTATTATAACTTTTTTATTTCTAAATGAATTTGACGCTCGAAATTTGTGTAAATCTTAATATGAATATATTCTATGTACATATATGTAAAATTACAATTAAGTAATTTTTCTCAAGAACCGCCTTAATTTGAGTAAAATATTCGAAACATTTAATTAAATAAACCTGTTTCCAAGTGCAATTGAAGTCCATAACTATCTCGTTTAGCTAAAGGTGCTCCAACTGTGCTATGTAGTCGTAAATATAATAATATCGCAAAATATTTCAAAAACAAGTTTCCAATAAAGTAATTTAAAATTCATCAAATTTATTGGATGAATCATGAGTTATTTTACATGTTATTGTTCGATCGTGGCCATATATGGAGCCGCTCCCGCGTGCGCACGCTAACTCCATACGACAGCACTAGCTTGTCTGTGTTGACAGAATGATAATACGAGGTAATAGCCATGTTAGAGAAATATGAGCTATTTTAATACATGAGGCTTAATTGTACTTATTATCTTCCCGTTGTACTTAAATTATTTATTTAAAATCTATCAGTCATATTAGAATTTTTTTTTTTGTAAGCAAAACTTGAGAGAATAGAGATAGAGGCTTGCTGTTGTTAATATCAATGGCAAGAATAATAACAGAATAATGTAGTAATTTATATAGTTTTCATATTATTAAGAACAAGACTTCGCTTAGATGTTGTTTGTACATATTTCTGCTATTTGAATTTATACAAAACATATATGTAGAGGCCGGTGGGACAGTATTCGATTGTAAAGGCGATCGGTTGAGGGTTCGATCCCCACTCGAGGGAGTGATTATATTTAAATTATTTTTACTTCCTCGCTCTGGTATGACAAAGTGCGGTGTTTAATTACACCAATAGTTGAATTCGGTGGAAAGTGAAGTACGGAGTATCTCGACACTAGGTACTTTCTGTCTACCCTGCTACGGTACTGTACGGGCTTAGTCTGTAGTGGATTTTTATACATAAATTTAGGAAAAACGTAGGTTATATATATATATATATATATATATATAAATATATATATATATATATATATATATATATATATATATATATATATATATATATATTTATATCATTTCGATTGGGGGCTCCGATGGAAATGTCCTTAATACGCTATTCGGAAGCACAAACTGTCAAAATCTGATATCTCCAACACTATAAAATTAAAAATTCAGTTCAGTACTCTCGAAGAATTGTTTGCATTTCCTTTATCATTATAGATAGTAATTTTTATATTTATATAAATACAACATATATTTAAAATTATAAAGAACATATATAGAAAATTAAAGGCTATACACTTGTATAGCCTTTAATTTTCTTTACTTCCTTCCCAGCAATACAGGAAATTCAATTTATCAGGTTTAGTTACATATTTTAATATATGTAAACCATCAACCCGTCGGGCTGATGTTGTATAAACGTCTATTACAAATATATTTAATTCCTGTATATACGTCTAATTGCCTGTGCCGTTCGCCCACTTATCATAATGTCTCGCAAATCACGATGCTGCCTGAATAAATCTAACGTAGATAAGACTATGTTGGGTTGCGTTTTAATTAATAAATTGAGAATATTTTATTTATGAAGTGATAACATGTGATTTTGAGAACACTAAAAGCCGGAGACTGTTTTAAAATACTTATTGTTTTTTTTTTTAATATAAATGGCAACATTATCAATGGTTGACATTGTATTTGACGTTTTGACATCTAGGTATACTTATTACAAGCTTTTATTTAACTTGCCAACTTTAAAGTTGGTTAGTGTGTGCTTGAAGTTTTCATTTGACCAACTCCCTCATTGTGCAATGTAGCGTGTGGAGTAAAAGAAGATGTTTATCGTATGTTGATAAAAATTATGTTTGTTGATGGCAATATTAAAACTGATAACATGACCTAATTCAAGATTCTGCTTAGTTTTATAAATTAATGACATTATAATTAGATAAAAGATAATTTTAGCTGATTTAGTGTTGCCTCTATTTTCTATTCTATTTTTTATTTCTTTTTTATTTTTGTCAATATATGTATGAGAATGGTATCTGTGCTTATTTACTTATATACCCTTATTATATCTATGCATGTATTTATTTATATTAATGAAAGTGATTAAGTTATAAAATAGATATGTTGTATTTATGTTTGTATAATAGGACGATATGTTATTTTTTCGTGGCAACTGCTTCAATAACGAGAAAAACAATATTCTTGTTTACCTAAAATGGCCGCCGCAACAACATGGCGGATTACTAATTTTTGCACAACACATTAATGTGGGTATCAAAGGAAGGGTTTGATTTATAGAAAAAAATACACTATGAAAATATTTTGTCACCCAATGCCTGGAATTCCGTGGAAAGCGAAGTACGGTGTGTCTAAACACTAAGTACTTTCTGTCTACCCGGCTATACGGCATAAAAAGCGCGAAGGTAAAATAAAAAAAAAGTAGTTAAGCAACATATTTATGTATACTATCGAATGCTACTAGTATTCATTTATATTATTATTATATTTAATATAGACACCATATAAAAAATATTCTTTGAGTCTAGTTAAGTGATATATTTTATTTAAGAACTGCATACTTTGTTTAAGTTTTATAGCACTGGTTAATTACAGTTATGATATTTTACTTTATTTTAAAAGATATTATATAAATATGTTAATATATTGAAATTTCCGCAAAGAAATATGACGTCTTGAAATTTTTCTTTGACAATCATTTATATTTTTAATTGCCATTGCCTTCTATATCACGTATTTTCAAATCAACTGTAATAAAACGTAAAATAAACATAATTACTAACATACACGACTAAATATCATCAACCCTATACGCAAACTCACAAAAATATAACACGATTCGCTTTTAATTTCTATCGTAAATCTGGTTTACTGCATGCGCACACGCATCCCACGACACTACACCGAGACCTACTTAAATCCTTCATTGTTTATTATGTATCAACACGAGATTATCACTAAGAGGCATTAACACTGGACGCGTCTTCACATTTAACGTATCACGACGTATATTTGTAATTAATGTTAATATATATTGGTATACATGCTGCATATATTCTTATTGAGTTATGTTTTGTTAGTCACATTCGTTTTTCTGGTTAGGCAATGTTTATTTAGTGTATTTTTATTTTCATTGATTATTTGTTTAGATAAGTGTTTAATTTTTGTTGATATGATGATATGTGTTGTTTATGTGTAGTACATACACATAAATACATTTTTACACAATGAATACAAAATTAGTTTACAAACAATGGTAAGTTCCTTTTTTATTTTTTTTAGCTACACGCTTTTATCCCGCGTAGCAGGGTAGACAGAAAATACTTAGTGTCAAGACACTCCATGCTTCGCTTTCCACTGAATTCGAGACATTCCGTGTTGAGTGGTGGAACTCAACGCCGCACTTTGTCTTACCACAGCGAGGAAGTGAAAACAATTTAAATACACTCGCTCCCCCGAGTGGAGATCGAAATAGGTAGGTTTCTGAAGATATAAAAACTTCTTTTATAAAGTATACAAAATATAACACAATAAAGAATAATTCCACTTTTACAGTCCAATAGATTCAAATATTAATTTTGAACTAACGTACGTCTGTATGTACATATCTAGACACAACAATCTGACGTTTACGTAACAAGCTTTCAAACCACAACTTAAACATACTATGGAAGTTAAAATCTATACCTAGAGTGGGTATAGTGAAAATTATTGGGGGTGGGTTGGGGAGATAGGGCCGTCACCGACTGATATGTGACCGGGAGTCTTGTTCAACAAACGATGACGATGATTTAAGCTCAGCCGTTTTAAGTGTATTACCGAGGTAGAAATCCGGCTTTTGGGCTCAGGCTTAGATTTGAGAGAGCCATTATGGGCCGGCCTCCCCGATTTATGTGCCGTCCACCCGATGTCTGTCGTCCGAATTGAGTGTATGCGTTAAGATAAAGAAAATATGTGTAGTACACCACTAGTACATTACTTATATTTGTTTTATATACATGTATGTATGGATGTATGTATGTATATATTACAATTATTAATAACGTATATCTATTAAACATTTAGAATAAATTAAAGTTATTTTTAAAATAATAATTTGAAAACAATTTGAAAATAATTTGAAAACAATAAAACGCCAAACTTTAGCATACATATATATTATTTTAAATATATTAAAAAGTTTACATCTGAAATGAATTATCTTTTTTAAAAACAAACCAAAACCCGATCCTCAGTACAAACAGAATAGGATATTGAATTTTTCTGGACTTAATCTTGTATTCAAATTTTAATTATATCATTCTGGCGTTTGAATAAAAACGAACTCATTTCGCGCTCTCGGTGAATAATAATGGGCTCTCGAATTATAGCGATGTGAATTATTACACCATACAGCTATGAAGAGATTTGGTTGACTTACTTGGTTAAGTGTTTTATTTTGTTCTGTGTTTCTAGAGTTTTGTAGTTAGCTAGTTTTGATCTTCGTTTTCGGTTTGAGCAAATATTTTTTTAGTATACATTAAAAATAATATTTATTATGTAAATAATGCTTATTAATTTTTTTTTAGCTTCACGCTTCATCCCTAGCGGGGTAGTCAGAGAGTACGGAGCGCCCAACGCTACGGTCCCTGCATACCTCTTTCGTCCACAGTCATTATCCTCTTCATGCATGCCCTTCGGGGGGTCCTCATACTTTTTACGTGACCTTCCTTCAGTATCTTCGATACTGTGTTTTCGAAGGTCAACCGAGGTCTCCCCCGACCTCTTGTCCCCTCACTTTGGCTCATAAATCTTTCTTACCATTCTTTCATCGCTCATTCTTTCCACCTGAGCACGTTCTTCTTCATTGTTACTGACATTCACGCTTACACCCGTCATTCTGCGTATCTCCTCGCTGCATATATATACTCCGCATATCCGACGAAGAGATCTCATCTCTACTGCATTCATCTTTCTTTCATTCTTCTTTTGACACACCCACGTTTCGCTGCCGTATAACAACGTCGGTATCAGTACTACATGTGAACGGCAAGACCTACAGGTACGCTGACGTTTTGCCGTCGCATCAATTCAGCAAGAGCACCGTTAACCCTGTTACCGATGCTTTGGTTAAACTTTAATAGCAAATCCAGTACAAGCTTTCGTTTTCCTAGAAATTTTAATGATGTGAACAGAAACTTTGGTATATCGGCATAGTCTAAGCGTCTATTTCAGCTTGGTTTTATTGTTCTTGAATTTCTGAACTTGAACTCTGTGACATTTTTCCAATTTAATCTATAGAATGAAAAGTTAATGTTCATTTGATAATAATAAAAACTTCATCGAATAAGGCACAGTCATTTGTAAATGAAAAAAAACGAATATAATAAACGTATTATTTTAAACGGGTTAATCGCATATAGTTAGGTATTCAAAAATACATTTTTGAAGATACATCTCCTTGGCATCTATTGATTTTGCCTGTGACCACGGACTACTGTGCTGTTCGAAACGTTGAATTTTGAAAAATATATTTTCAAGCGCCAAAATATACGTGATTAATCATTTTAAAATAGTTTCTTATTTGTACTTTACTTTTTTCTAATATTTTTTTAAAATATATTATTATTTCTAACCTTTCACTGTAACGGTGTAACACGATGCCTTGGTTATGGAGATCAACAATTAATTCGTATATCAGAATCCGGAAAAGCACTTTCCATCATATGCATACTGAAATTATTCTTTGTTATTATGTTTAGAATACGTTTGATATGCCATTATAGCACACAAATAGAAAAAATTATTTCAAATAAATTAAAAAATCATTTAATATTTTTTTCTATCATTGATTCTCGATTGATTGATTTACACATTTCAAATGAAATTATTTTAAATGGATTAATTGCTTTTATTTTGGTATTCGACAATATATTTTTAGAAATCTGACGATTCAAACACTTTACAGTAGTCCGAAGTTACAGGTGGAGGTAGTCTACCGAATAAAAATGTATTTTCCATTACCAAAATATACCCGATTAATCCGTTTAAAATAGTTTCAATAAAAAAATCATATTTTTGTAACTATAAGCGATTACTGATAATTATATATGGAATTTCAT
Source organism: Dryadula phaetusa (assembly GCA_032432895.1). Classification (NCBI taxonomy): domain Eukaryota; kingdom Metazoa; phylum Arthropoda; class Insecta; order Lepidoptera; family Nymphalidae; genus Dryadula; species Dryadula phaetusa. The sequence goes on from JAOYRS010000038.1 coordinate 5,772,303, forward strand.
TAAGAAATATAATAAGTAAGTTGAATAGTCTTGTCTTCCCCAAGAGAAAAGGCATACAATACAAAAAAAATGTAACAAAAATATGTATGTATGTAGTACAGTTTTATCTAAATAGAAAAGTGTGACATCCGTTTTAGTTTGTTTTTTCAGTTTTTTTCCAACGGAGTGAAAATCAAACAACCGACCTATTTAAGTTTTCTACGCTTGCTCCACAAAATGCTAAATTTATGTGTAGATGTTTAGACACTTTTTTTTATCCTGACATAATATTTTTTTTCTAGCTTCACGCTATACTCCAACGAGTAGAAATTGAACCCACGATCAATCGCGTTTGCAGCCAGATGCTGTCTCATCAGTTAAATGATCTTTAATAAAACGAAACGTCATATAGTGAATTATTTAAGATACATTTACACTATCAAGAAGCTTTATGTTTTTTCGGCTTCGTTATCCGCTTTTTGTCTGAATTTGAGTTGTGTCGGAACTAAACGCCGTATCTTCATAAAATTAACATTAGTTTATTATGTTACTTCTAACTAAACAAATTATATTATAAACGCAATTGTGACTTAATTGGGTTTAATAAATGTTCATAAATTTGAATTTGTGGAATCAATTACTTCTTACTGTAATGATACTTTACAGCTTCACGCTTTATCCCGTATAACAGGGTAGTCAAAGACAACTTAGTGTTAGGACATTACGTTCACTACTTCTCACGCCAAATTGAGACATTGCATATTTTCTTTACCGGAGCAGAGAAATGAAAATATATTTTTTTAATCAAATATTTTTTTAGCTCCACGCTTTTATCCCGCATAGCAGGGTAGACAGAAGTACCTAGTGCCAAGACACTTCGTACTTGGCTTTTCATCGAATTCGAGACACTGCGTGTTGAGTGGTAGAACTAAACGCCGCATTTTGTCTTTTTCCGAAGCGAGGAAGTGAAAATAATTGAAATATAATCATTCCCCCGAGTGGAGATCGAACTCACAACCGATCGCGTTTACAGTCAGACTGCGCCAGTCTGTCCCAGTGCGCCGCGACCAGCCTCTATTAATTTAATTATTTCTCCCAAATGGAAATTGAACCTGCAATTAATCGTGTTTGCAATGCGATGCTGTCCCTGCGCCATGATGATCTTAAATTCAAAATAATCTATTTACATTAACATTTCTATTTACATTGTTTTCATGATCCCTGTTTGGCTACTACTATTTGCTACCGACCGCGACCTTGAAATCCGCCACTTGACATAAAATTAGGTCAAAAGAGAGCGGAAATTTGCAAAGAAAAAATATTTTGTTATTGGGAAAGTGACAACATTAAGCATATCCATCAGCTAGTTAAAATTCCTAAGATTATACAATTTTTGTATAAACTAAGAAAAGCAACACTTACAATTTAAAGTATTATTTTTAGTAAATAATAAAAAATAATGCGTACTGGGACAGTGATTGACTGTAAACGTGGTCGGTTGTAGGTGCGATTCCAATCGGTGGAATGATTATATTTAAATTATTTACATTTCCTCAATCTGGCACGGTGTTCACCTAACAAAGCGCGGTGTTAAGCTCCGCTAATCAATATGTATGTCTAATAGCATGTCTTCGTCGTCTACAATGTCTTGCTAGGCTAGGTACTCTCCACCTACCTTACTGCGGGATAAAAATAGATATGTTTAAAAAACACTTAACGGTGCAAACATCGTTTAAAACGTAATGTTGTTTTAGCTATTTGCGCTTTCCCTACTTGTTGCTTGTTGGGTATTCAATGATTAATACGTCAGGGCTTAACACGCGTATTTAAGTAAATACCTACTACTGTTACACTGTGAATGTGAATTTAATTTCAGTTTGTTACAGAAAAAAAGTAGAATTTTAATTGTATTAAAATTAAAAGATAAATATAAAAATAGTTATATTGGTTATCAATATATAAAAAAGCATTGATTTGTTGAAATGTGTCAAACTCTTATTAAATTTGTAATTAAAAAAAATAACCTACAAAGGTTTTAATTGTTATCTTAACATAAGATTATTTATTGTCAATGAATCCGGAGGTTTGTGCAAATATTTCAAGCAAATTTTACGGCGAGAAATTAAGCAAAATAAGGTTAGAATTTTTTACATAAACTGATATATAGATATATAGATACAGGTAAAGCTAATAAAAGAATAAAAAAAAGAAATATTTATACCATATTTTATAAATACGAGAGATTTATTATTTATGTTGATAATATATACATATATAGATAATAATTTAATAGATATATTTACTTATATCGTATATATAAATTACCAATTTAGGATACCGTAAAAAATAAAACACCCTATTGTTACTATAGCAGTGTAAAAACTCTAGCAAAATTACAAACGCAATCACGACAAAAGGCGCTCGCTTATAATAATAATCGTCAATAATAAATTTCATTAAAATGTAGATCTAGTTAAAAGCATTTTTTCTGATTAATTTTCAGTCGCGTACCCGCTCTTCTTTTTTTAATTGAATATCAGGCCACTTTGATGGCGTCGAGAGAAAGGGTTGAAAAAAGTTCGCCCTCATTTGAATAAAATAACAGCACTCGCGCTTTGCATTTACGGAGATATTTCAAATTATATCTGGACTCTTTTTTGTTTAATTTTTTTTTGTTCCCCGTATTTATTTTATTTTTCCATCAGCGCTCCTACCTAATTGAGTTAGGCCTCCCAATCGAAAATGTCGATCGAGTTGTAATTCAATTTATTTTTGTTTCTAATAGAGTCGGACTTTCATTTTTTCGCTTTAATTTGGAATCATTTGGTTATTGGTTAGTGTCGTTTGTAAAATGTTCTCTGGCGTCTAGTTCAAAGGAAATAGCGTCGTTGAAAACCTATAGTGGTTTACACGAATATGTGAAGTATATGTTAATGTTATAAGGACATTGGATGAGACCTATGTAGCAATTACTTTTATTAAGTTTTATTTTATATATATATAGAAAACTTTTTATAAAATAAAACTAAATAATCTTTAAACTATTAAAATATTTGCTTAAATTATAATAATTAAGATTAAAAATAATAACAATTATTAATTGGCAGTACCTTGCAACCTAAGGTGCTAGCATTTGTTACCTTAAAAGCACAAATAGATACTTTTTGGGTCTAAATTTTGATCAAAATTTGAAAACACGAGCTTATCAGCCCTATCGTTCAAAAGATCCTCATATTATGCAGCTTTAAAATAACTTTTCCTTTGTGTTTGAAGGTAACCCGGTGAACCGATGGCGGTATATACCATTATTATATTAGCGATACAGCGTGTGCAACAATGCCGACACGCCGCGACACTCCAAAACCCTTGTAAATGCACTGCGCTGGATCACTTTTGATAATGTTCAATATTTGTTTTTTTTAATAAGTTATTGTGTTTTTTTATTTTTAAATTATACAAGTTTGTTTTTAGATTTTTTTCTCTCTTTTAAAATAAATAACTTTATGATTTTTTTTATTACGTGCAGAATTTTAAAGGTATATTCACAGCAGAAAAATATTAGAAACCTATGTCAATTTTTTCATTGTTATGTTTTTTTTATAATATAAAAGTTACTTAATAGGATATACTGATATTGTTTCTCCAATAATATGATAAGTACAAATGATGTATGTATATGGTAATTTCCAATGGTGATAAGTTTCTACTAGATTTAACAAATTTAAGAACCCAACGTAACTTAGACAGACACATTTCTATATATAACTCTCGGATTGGTGCTAATGTATCGTAAAAAAATATTATTATAAAAATCTATATAATAAAAAAAAATGTATAAAAAAATTTAAACTATTTTAAACAGATTAATGACCTATATTTTGGTATTCGAAAATACATTTTTGGATACCTAACGCTTTGAAAACTTTACAGTAGTCCGTGGTCACAGGTAGATTTTGAAGTGAGATTTAAAATAGTTTCATTTAAAATGATATTATTATAAAAAAAATTGTTCATTTACAAATGGGCAGTTAAAGTATCAAAACGCGAGGAACGCAGTGCGGTAGGCAAGAGCGTTTAAGAGAGTGAGAAAAGCCCGCCCGGCCTATTCGTTCCACTGAGGGCAGCCGCCTACTTTTGTCTTTCTATTGCAAAGCCGGTAACTTGTATTTTTATCTTTTTCTGTTTTTATTAACTTTCTCCCGCAAATTCGTCCGTGCGAATACTCGCTGACCTCTAAAGTGTGAATCTTTTTAAACTGAAAACGAGAGCTTTTCAGCTCGTTTTATTTTTTTAAAAGAAATATTATGCATTTTTTTAATTTTCGCATGTTGAATTTGGATAAATAAATAGAACACAGTGACTCATTACTCCAATATTTTCAAATAGTCACATTTTGTGTTCAATGGCAGTTAGGGGTAACTAAACGCTGTCTGTTTGTTTGTTGAAAGATTACGTTAGAAACAAGAATATTAAAGCTTCATAGTTAAGAGCTTCGAGCTGAAATATATATTATTAAATATAACAAGTGACAAGTGGCAAAAAGCGCGAAGCTATATATATATATATAATTTAATATATATAATTTTTAGAATTAAGTAAGTTAATTAGTAATCTTAAAATTTTTAAAAAATGTTTGTTCTGTCTGATGTTTAATGTATTAAATTCAATTGAAGAAGGCCATCACGATAGAAAAGAGTGGGATAGAATCTAACTGTAGACGCATTTGATTCTGGGTTCGATTCTCACTCGGTGAAATGGTTATTTAAAATTTATTTTTATTTCTCTGTTCAGATAAGGCAAAGTGCAACGTTGAGTTCAACAATCATCTCACAATGTCTTGATTTCAACCAGAAAGAGGTTAACGGAGAGTTTTGACACTAGGTTGTCTCTTACAACTCTCTTATGCGTGATAAACTGTGCAAAAATTGTATTCATATATTGTATTTTGTAATTAAATGTAAAAAATAAAATAAAAAAAATATAAAAAAGCACTTTGTCTTTCACGTAATTTTCCAAAAAAAAAAACATATTTAAAACGATCATTATGATAAAATTCAAAAGCCTTATTTATATCCTTTTTCTATAGAACGGAAATCTCAGAAGAATCTCGGGGTGAGGCGAAGTGGCCCTTAGGGGGCTGTGGAGGCGACTTGACACTCATTTAAGTAGCATATAATTCAGTTTATTTAGCCGAATTGAATCTAAACGAAGGGTTGGAACGGAAAAAAATAGAAAATACAAGCCTATCTATATACAAGGGGGTTAGGGGGTGTTATTCCTTTTTATTGGAATAAATTAGTGGAATTGTACTCGGATTCGTGCTAATGAATGTCTTGTGGACGAATCGAGCGGAGTGGATTTTATTTTAATTAATTGATTTAACTTGTATTTGGCAACGGTCACGGTTCGTTCCTCAACTACTGTGAAAGTATGGACGATATATTTTCTTTTTGTAACGAATACAGTTTTGTGATGTTATTTTTTTAATATTTATGTACTTTAAATAAAAAAAGATATTACAATTATTTAATATAATTGGAAGAAACTGTATTAGAATTACTCCCCTCAGTTAACCATACAAAATTGGTTCGGCAATATCTTGAATTAGTATGAGAAGTGGGGAACAGAGTAGCCCGACACTATGCTCTCTCTGACTATCCTGTTTAGTAGAAAAAAATCGTATGTTGAAAAAAAATTTGTTTAAAATCGAAACAAGCCAGGGAACACTTTGTTCTACATCTACGAATTATTTTGTAACATTCTTAAGAGAACCTATACTAATTGAAGAAGTTTTTTATTTCTTGCAAAACATGAGTAAACTATACTTTCTTAATAAATACTAATTTAATATTTATATACAATACAATAAAAGCTGTGTCTTTTTACCCACCATTAACCTTTCATAACTGCGCACCCAAACTAGTATACCACACAATACATTTTGTTTATACTGTTCGCACATTTTTTATTTATTCATTTAAAAGGAGAACTTTTGTAACATGAAAATTGTAATGTTTATTTTTAACATAACTAATTACTCCACTTGGAAGTGGACTCATAAAACTGGATGCACAAATATACTTTCTCTTCCTTTAAGTATGAGAAGTTATAAAATGGCAAATAGTAAAAAATATAATTTTACAGTTTGCAAAAATTTGAACGCAGCGGGATTCGAACCCGCGTTACGTCCCTCTTTGCGTTCTACTATCGGCTGCGTCGAAATTCTTATACGTTTGTTACAACTTATTTTTCTAATCCTAAGTGTGGAATAACACTTTAAAAATAGTAAAATAGTTTCCTGTCTATTTTATGTTTTCTTGCTTATTGAATCACCGCCGCACCTTAACCCACTTTACATCAAGGCGCCTGAAACAAAAATAAAGTTTTATTAAAATAAATCCAGTCTCCAGAGTCTCCATCTACATATGTATATATTTTATAAACAGATTTCTTGAGATAAAAATACTTAAAATTAGTTAAACGTTAAAATACATTGACCAGATAAGTTTGTGTTACTTACTGTGACAACACAATACTATTATACCAAATTAGGTAAAATATATTTACGTCATGTTTTCTATAATGCTCTTCTTTCTAAGGGAAACTCACATATTTCAGTACTTTATTCGAACCATTCAAAGTTCACATTTCATAATTTATAAAGCTTGTTAACATAATTTTGAAATTTATATGCAAATCTCTCTTTATCCCTCATAGCAGGATGATCAGAGACGACCTAGTGTCAAGGCACTCCGTTGATTGCTTTCCCGAAAATCAACACAATGCATGTTGAATGGCGAACTCAACGCCACGTTTAGTTATTTTAACTTATAATAAACAGCCAACAAACTACATATAACTGATAATATTACATACAAAATTACCCACAGCTTATAAAACATCACAACAGCTGTCGCGAGTATTTTATCATGGCAACAATCAAAACGTCCCGACCGCAAGTTTAATTATGCAAACATCAAGCTTGCCAGATTTCTCATTAGAGGCAAGATAATGACGGCGAACACTGTCGCAAAATTAGATAGCAAGCACGCACCCAAACAGATATACGCGGCACATTAACATAAACCGAATTTGCATGTAAATTACATTTTACAGCATCTTAATTAAAACATTTTGGCATTATAAATGATAGGGAGGCGGGAGCGCCATCCCTTACACCCTTAGTTCGATAGTTTTAATTTTGGTTAGTAAATAGGTATGTTAATTTTTCTCATAATGAACTATTGATTGTCTGGTTTGTTTACAAGTAATACAGCATCTAACCATTGAGGTCACCTGAGCGCATAGGGATAACATCGTTCTGGGTTCTATTCCAACACGGGGGAATGATTATATTTAAAATTTGTATGCTTAACAGAGCAGAACTCTGCTCTGTTAAGACGAAGTGTGGTGTTGAGTTTGTCACACGCAATGTATACAATTCCGGCGGATTGATGTCAACGAAGTGTTTTGATACCAGGTTTTCTCTGATCTGGATTAAAAAAAAAGTTAATTTTTACTACTTATTGTAAAGTAAATTGTTCAGTACAGTAGAATTTACAGTAGAGTTTTAATTTTAAATGAAATTGACCTAAAATATAATATTTTTAAGTTTTACACGTATATTTTCATACAGCCGTTGTTCAATGTAACTTATATTTAAATTCTAACATTTATTTCTCGTTCATATTAGAGATAGATAGAACAAATACAATTTATTAATATTAAATAGTTATTAAAAAATCATTTATAAAAAAATCATTTAATGACTAAAAATTTACAAAATCCTATATAACTCATAATTTTTCGTATATAGTTTTCTGGTGATACATTTCACTCCTTCACTCTTACTTACTCTATCTGAAGGGTAGCGGAACTTAACACCATGATTTATATAACTACACTGGTAAAATAATGTAGCTGATGTTTTTTAAAACTTGACTCCGAATAAAATTTGAACCCAAAAAAACTGCATACACTCAGGCATTTTGACAACTGTACCACAATAGCATCCACTATAATATTATTTGTTTATTTTTTTAGCTTCAAGCTTTTTATCACGCATAGCAGGGTAGACAGAAAGTATCAAGCGTCCGACACTCCGTGATCCGCTTTCCACCGATTTCGAGACATTGCGTGTTGAGTGGTGGAACTCAACGCCGCATTTCGTCTACCAGAGCGAGTAAGAAGAATATAATTTAAATACACTCACTCCCCCGAGTGAAGATCGAACTCACAACCTATCACGTTACAGTCAGACGCTGTCCCACTGCGCCACGACCGGGCCTATATTTGTTGAAATAATAGTTCTTTAATATATATTCTTCTATATTTGCTGAAATGTATTAGTCTATTAATGGACACAGCAATCTGTCCCTACAATTCACTGAAGACGAGAGAAAAATCGAGACAGTTGATAAAATCTAAATCAGTTTTTTTATTTAACCCTTCAAATAGCAACCCTATCGATGAGACGTTGCGTAATAACATTTACATGTAATTTTAAGAAAACGAAATCTTTTCTCTACAAAGGTCGTAGGGTGAAATTAACAGAAACCTCTTTAAATAATTTGGCAATTAGGGCAACATAAAATTTGCATAATTGTGTAACTTGTTATAAAGCCAATGTTTTGACAATAGCATCTATCTGTTACTTAGATATACTGTGCTGGGAAATTATATTTTACTTAAGATTTAAACGGGTAAATATTTTAATGAATGAAGGTTAAGTGAAAAAGAGGCGTTATATGACTTGACTTAACTTGACTTAAAATATTCTAATAGGCTGATTAAAAAAATTGCATTAGTTGAAGCAAAATGTATACATATATAAAAGAAACACATTCTTGAGTTTGTACCACTTAACTAAATGGAGTCTAAAAGTTTACAAAAGAAAACAATTGTTGCTTAGAACGTAGTAATTAAAATTTAGGACGATATTATACATTTTTGCCACCCCAGTATTTTAGGCAAAGTGTAGCGTTCCACTAAATATAGAGTAAAAATAGAAAAAAGATAATATAGAATTAGGCTTTAGACTGTTCTGTTCATAGTGTTGGGACAGATAAACGATAGATGTTTTGAATAAAACCATGTGTTATCTTTTCTTAAAGGATATAGCTCATACACTGGAGCACTAACATATTTAAACATACTCTGCATAAGAGTTTGATTTTAAAAAATCTTGACACAATTTCACGTCTAAGCTGGCATTGTGTAGCATGAGAGCAACTGGAATTAGTTATGAAGAAGTAAAGACAAACGTCTTTGTGTACAGTTTGGCCGCAGGGGATGTAACACGCTAAGTAATCTCACATTGTTCCATCATACAAGAATGTTAAAAGTACTTCAAAAATAATGAACACGTGCTTCCCCAGATATAATGCAAAATTATCCGCAAACAATACGAATCCTCCCTGAATGGAACTCCTCAAAAATAATGATACAGAGCTCTTTATTTCACACAATTACTACGATATGAGCGAGTGTAGGACGCTGGCGTGTCGCGACGCTTCACACTCCGTAATCTTCGTGTTATAGAGAGCACAGAGCAGCAACGCGACAGAGGCAGCGGCTAACAATGACGGTGGCTGTAAATAATATTGCATGTGACGCTGTAAAAAGAAAGTGCACTGTGCGCCGGTGCGAGAGCTCCGCCGTAGGAAAGTAGTGAAAAACAGGCGCCTAGTGTCAAGTGTAAATCGCCTTGTTAATTTCGCTGGCCCTGCGGCGAATTTCGCCGAGGACGCATTGTGTACGCCGGCTTTATGTCGCGTCTTCCCGTTGTCTGTACAGGGCTTTAATTGCGCGCGTCATTGGCGCGCTTTTTGAAAAAAAGAATGACGTGTAATTAACGCGGGAATATGGAACGTGACAACGCGGGTTCTGAGGGAGCGGTTTTTTTTTTAATTTTTTTTAATTAGGCAAGGGAAGGGTTTTATTGGCGAAGTGCGTTTTGTTTTTGTCTGTTTCAAATGTTTATGCCTACCGAAGCCACGTAGAGTTAATCATATAATTATAATTATAGGCAGCTTATAAGCAAAGGTTTTTACATTTTACAATTGTAATCATGATGTGTGCGTACACCGGCTACCAATATTTGTGTTTGCCTTTGGTAATGTTTCATATATTTCATTTATAATTCAATGCGAAAAAAAAATTGAGAACAAAGTACGTTTAGCATTCAAATTAAACGAGTGGGCAAAATTTTACGGCGTGATTAATTTGATGTATACTTTCGGTGTTTACCGCGGCGTAGGTTGGTAAATAAAAAATAATATTTTTCAGGGACAATGACTGGTCGAAAAGGCGATGATACATGATCCTCGTTTGGCTGGCTCGTGTATTTTTTTATTATTAAAAAATCACATTAACGGCCTTCATTGGGGCGGCGATAAATAATGCCCTCCTTATTCAAATTTTTGTTTTTTTTTTGTTTAGCCCCCGTTATAAATGAGCTTATTTTGAGATAAAAATGTTGTAAGGGCGACGTCAAAGGGAGGCTGCGTGATCGAATGTGTTGGAATCTGCTATGTTTTCTGTTATCTACTCAATTTTATCATATGTGAATGTTATAGTCCGCACTGTAGCCAAACAAGTTTTCCTAATTTGATTTAGTATGGCATAGACGTGTCCTATGTGAGGGATATGGGTGTATGTCTATTTTAAATTAGTAAAGCTATATAATGTTTTTTTTTTAATTTTAAGCATTAATTTCTGTAAGAGTGTTTATAACCGTATTTATATATAATATGCCTTAGAATTCTATGACTATTGGCATAAATATTTTTTATAAATATTTATATTTTCATGTCAATAAATATTGAAAGTATTTACTATTTTTAAAGTGTTATTCCACACTTAGGATACTCTTGGACGGTATCCAAGAGGCGCTGGTTCGAATCCCGCTGCGTTCAAATTTTTATACGTTTTTTCTAAAATATTTTAAGTAATTTAATTGAAAAGTATAGGTTATAATTATATTTTAAATATAGGTACATATTGCTAATATCATATCTAATGTAGTAAAAATAAGAAAAGGAACTTATTAAGCATCAACTAATTATAGATAAAATATTATTTTATTATTTTTAAAGTGTTATATAGAAAAAAAATGCTAACAACATAAATAAATTGTTACAAATGTATAAGAATTTCGACGCAGCCGGACGTAGAACGCATGGTTAAGCGGTCAGAGTGGAGTTTGGACGGTTCCAAAGAGGCACAGGTTCGAATCCCGCTATATTCAAAATTTTAAACGTTTATTAATAATACAATATTGTTTATAAGAAAATTTACATGAAAATTGCAATTTAAGTAAAAATATTAGATTAAAGAAATAAAAAAAATAAAATATTTTATTTAGGTATAATAGCTTTATAAATAGTTAAACTAACTAAATGGTGTACTATATTAGTGTATATGTTATAGTTAGCATTTCTCTACACATTTACGAGTAGTTTCTCTGGTTTTACTTTTATCATATCATTAAATTACTTATAATAACTTCGTCCTTTTAACCCCTCATAGAAGGGTACACAGTTAAGACTCCATACTCCGTACTCCGCTTTCTGTAATTATTGCATACACTTATATTTTAATTGATTGCTTAAAATTTGGTATTAAATAATTCTGAACCTATCAACACTCGCGGTAGTCACAAGACAGCGACTGACATAAGCTCGAGGGTTATGAGTTCATTCTCCGCCCGGAGAATGACGTCATTAAAATTATTTTCATTGTCTAACTCTTGTATATTAAAGCTCGTCATTGAAATACAATTTTCAGTTTTCAACCACTTCTTACCGATATGCAATATGCAATATCGGTAAGAAGTGGCTGAAAACTGAAAAATATTTAACACACGGCCGGTTGTAGCACAGTGAGACAGCCTGAAAACGTTAACGGTTATGGGTTCGATTTCCACTCGAGGGAAAGATTATAATTAATTTATTTTCATTTCCTCGCATTAGTAATATAAAGCGCGGCGCTGAGTTCCGCCATGATTCAAATACGACAGAAAACGGAGTACAGAGCGTCTTTACAAGTAAGTACTTCTTGTCTACCCCGCTAAGCTGGATAAAAGAGCGAAGCTAATTTAAAGCTACATTCTCCCTTTCTACCCTGCTTCGTATAAAAACTAAGTTTAAAATAGCCGCAAATCTAGTTACATCTAACACTCAGCCCATGCATAATGTATGAAAAATTAAAGAAATGCAATGACGGCCGTCCCATTGTAGATAAACGGACTATTTCCACCGTACAATTGGATGATTAGATGCCATTGTGACTATGTTTAGAAGATCCTGCACATAATACCAGGATAGGTGCTGCTATTCGCTCCACTTATAGCATTATTATGCTTTACTAGGTCAGTGTATGCGAATTGACGATCTGATTCAATGAATGAACGATTTTCTGCGACCGTTACGTGTTTGTTTAGTTTAACCGACTCTCGTGGGAAAGTGATTCAAGACAATGAATATTTTTTTAATTTTGCAACTTTTGTACATTGTAAATAAGTTGATATTCGAAAATATTATACATTTTTGAAAATCTGATCGAACACTTTAAGATGTGTGTACGTTGAACATAACTAAGTGTAAGTCATATTTTGATTATGTTATACGTATGGAATATAATTTGTTTTTTTAACAATTAAATCGGATATGTAAACACAATGGTATAATAAATTATTGTTAAATTTATTATATTAAATTATAAATTTCATTAACTTTTGAAATTTGGTGTACGATTCTAATATTACTCCCTTGACGTTAAAGTTTATTACGATGGAAACATGTACTAATATTTTTAATTTTAAATAGCTCTTTTCTTATTATCATATTTTAAGCTTTACGCTTTATTCTGCATAACAGCGTCAGAGACAGCTTAGTGTCAAGACACTCCGTTGACTGCTTTACATCTGAAATCGAGACATTTCGTGCTGTGTGGCGAATTAAACAACGCACTTTGTCTTCCCAGCGCAGAGAAATGAACAAAAGTTTTAAATAAAATAATTTCTCCGAGTATATTAAATTTACAAATAAGAGTAATTATTGTATCATTCGAATTCAATTCAAAGGTATTATTGTCACAAGTAAAAAATATTAAATTGTAAATTTTATATAAATCCCGCTGAGTTTCTTCTCAGGCCTAAGCCATTTACTTTAGTGAACTGGTGGTAAATTATTTGATATTCAAAAAATCAAGTATATAACTACTTATTTTGGATAAAATTATTTGTTATAGTCATTAAAATTAAGATGAATGGAGTGTACGTTACAATTATACTAGAATAACATAGAGCGGGTGATAGAACTCTCCGCTTACAATTTAAAGTGAAAAACGTAATGTAATATATAATCGTATAACTTTCACCAAACCATTTTCATTAACCAAAATATTGAAATAAAATGAATTATAAATATTAAAGTAAGGTTGCCAAAAGACAATAGTGATATCTGCATTAAAATCGGTTTTAAATATTATTTTTTGAATTATATTTATAGTGCGAAATGTCGTCCCATACACAGGCAATCCGTTATTTTTTTATTATGCGTTTAGGTTTGTTAGATGAATCCCCCTAAGTTGGCAGTACAGTGACCTTAACGGTCACTATCAATCAAAGGAGATGCGAGAATTGTCAAGGTCGATTATATAAGAACTAAACTGTTTTGTTCTGAAGTATAGAATATAAAGTTAAATAATTTTATATTACACATATATTTAAAATATAATTTTTGATTTGTCATTTGTGAAAATTTGTGATATTTATATCTGCGGGAGAAAATAATTTTATCTATTTATTTATTTATTTTAATATATAACTATCTAATTAACAAAGTGGATTGGAACTAAAAAAATCCCTAAGAAACCTAACACTAAGAAGCAAAAGCTTAACTTTTATCCCGTTATCATAATTGGCCAGCTTAGATAATCATATTAATGTTATCAAAATACTTCACGCCTTCATCCCTCATAGCAGGGTAGACAGGAAGTAATTATTGTCAAGACACTCCGTACTCCGCTTTCTCCGAAATTGAGACATGTGTTGAATGGCGGAACTCAACGTCGCGCTAATAAATGAAACGCTAAAAAAATACTGTATTGTAATAAAACAGGTTAATAAGTGGAGCGAAGTGGCTTGAATTATTGCAAGATTTTCTTACTTTATTGGATACATAGATATACAAATATGTAGAGAAACACTATTCAAACTAATAAAAACATATTTAAATGATTTAAACAGCTTTTAGAAGATTATAACACAATTCGTATATTAAATATACGTTTAAATAATTTAAATATATGGAAATAATATGCTTCGAGTAAGAAACAATGTTGATGTGTGAATAAGTGCTCTTAGGTGTTTGATTTACGATGGGGTGAAACATAAATTAATGTAAAAGCAATTAAAATTGTAATCTTAAGAAGATCAATGATGTAAGGGCTTTTACAAACTATGTAAGAGTATTTTACATATAAATATACTTTTAATTCCCTTGGTCCTAGCAAATCAAATCTCAAGTCTTTTATTATTATTTAGATTCACGCTTTTGTCCCGCATAGTACACAGTATATTCCGTCAAGAATCTCCGTATTGAGTGACAGAGCACAATACTGAGCTTAGTCTTACCAGAGCGAGGAAATGAAAATAATTTAACCAATAATCATTCCCCCGATTGAGAAATGAACTCACAACTGATCTTGTTTACAGGCATATGCTGTCCCACTGCGGCACTACTGGCCAATTCTCAATATCTTCTCACTCTATAGTAATTGTAAAATTTTAAATGGGTAAAATTTAATCGAAGGAACACAGAATTTTCGATTTTAAAAAATATCTACATTTCTACGTATAGGTAATATTTAATATATTGTAATGTTACGTAGCACATGGAAGGTAAGGAATAATAAGGGATCATTTGAAATTTTTGAAATATCCATTACTCGGTATACTAATGTTTTCCATTTTATCCGAAACCGAGAAACACAACTGCATAATTAATGCGTGAAACATATGCTGCCTGCGGGAGGTTTAAAAACATATATGCGTTTACATTAAAAAATGGTACCGTATATCACATTAAGGATAATTAAGAGAAAATTGGAATGATTTGTCACCAAGTTCTCAATTATTAGAGTACAAAATCAAAAACTTGTTTAAAATTGTATTTAAATATGTTTAATAAAAGTACAGTTTGCGTACAGTTTGACGTAAGCCTAAATGGACGTAAAGCAAAAACTGACATTTTCATGAATATGCATAAAGTAGATAATTTATATATCCTGTCACTAGGCAGGTTCTTTTAGATTTATGAACAAAATATCGATAGAGTTACAAAATATAAATAAGTTGAGACACATTATAATGATGTGTTTTACATAATTAGAAATGTGTCATCTTCTTATATATATACATATTTCTCATATTATATGTCCATCGTCTAGGGATATAATTGACTGTAAACGCGATTGGTTGTGGGTTCAATTGTCATTCGACAAAAAGATTATATTTAAAATACTTTCTATTTCTACGCGCGTTGTTTAATTCCGTAACCCAACACGTAATACTTTAATTTTGGGCAAAAAACCTAGGTTTTCTCTGACTACCCCGCTATGCGGGTTAAAGCGTGAAGCTGGTAAATAGAATCGATTTGGAAATGTTACACGTGAATTCTAATAGAAGTGGATGATTTCATCAGGTTTATTTAGTATGATGTATACCAGTGTGTCACGACCACTGATGTCAGTGCCTGTGGCGTCTATTTTTTTATTAAATTATATCTATTAATCTTAATTAGGTTAATCTATACAAATAGATAAAATAGAAATAGATGTTTATAATATTAAAATGAACGCTTTTACTATGTTAAATACATGTGATTTTTTTTATAATTTTTGTTTGTCTGGTCTGTTTGTTCCAGCTAATCTCCGCTACGGTTAGACTAAATTAGATAAAACTTCCACAGATAGAAAGCCAATGTAAAATTGAGTAACTTAAGCTTCTTTTATTTAAGGTTTTTAAAATAAAAATCTATATATGGACGATCTAGGGTAAAGACAGGAATAGCATCCACGTTGTCTTTCTTTTAAAAAAGCGCTTTAAATTAAACTAATAATATATTATCAGTATTGCTTTTATAAATAAATGACTAATAATCGTGGGGCCGGTCGTGGCGTAGTACACTACGCCAACTTAGATGTTACAACATCGTCTGATTGTAAACACGACCGATTGTGGGTTCAATCCCCACTCGGGAGAGTGATTATGTTTAAATTAAATAATCCAGTTCCTCACTCGGGTAAGTCAAAATTACGAATATAATATGTAAAATATACGCCTAATATCTTACAAATATACCTATCTCAAATAATGGTTTTAGAAAATATCCATCCATAAGCCTTCGTGGTGCAGTGGGGCAGCGTTGGACTGTAAATGCGATTGGTTATGAGTTCGATTACTACTCGCAGAAATGATGAAATTTAAATTTGACTTTCATCTCCATTTTTAAATTCCATCCAATTTCCGTTTCATTCAATAGTGTTCCATATTCTACTGTAGCTATTATGAAGCTTAAAGCTAGTTATAGACATACTATATCCTTAGAAAATACACAATAACGATATTATACATCGTACTAGTAGTTTCTTTTTACAAACAGCGGAATCATTTTAACGCGTGTGTCCACCGAGCGACTACGTATGTACTCTATACGATATGTAGTGAGCGGTGTTGGCAACATTTGGTACTTTTAAAATATATCTTATTATGCATATTTTAGATATTATTTTAGGCTATAAATATTCCCCCTCGTGTTGGATAATAGAATGTGGTATTTTATTTAGTCACATATAAAAAATAGGTTGTAGATGGTGAGTGGTATAAATTATCGAGGGATTAAGACCAAGTGTCACAATGATTGTAAATACTACAGTTGTGAGTTCGATACTCACTCAGGCAAATAATTTATTTAAATTAACTTAATTTTTACTTTATGCTATACCAATATATAAAGTATAAAGATTATAATTTACAACGATATTTTGTTCATTGTCCATATATTATGTACGTTAAAATTCTGATAACTTATCGATATAAAACACAAAATTGGTATTTGAAACAAATATCACCATATTTGTTTATCGTAATGAATTACCCTTATTTATAAAGTAATAAAATGCTAAACAATATAAAACTCAAGAACAATAAAAAGCTTAACTTAAACCTTTGGCTATCGACAACTGGTTCGACATTTAAATTACGAGCGGGACTCATTTTTATCTGTTTTTTTTCCGTCGAGCCTAGGGGTGGCGCGTTTTTTTTCGCCTTACTTTTTTAACGATCGAACGGTCCACTCTCAACTCTCAGTGTAGGGTTAAACGCTCGATATAGGCCTACTTGTGTGACATCGACTTTCATAAAAGTAGTTTTTTAATTAATTTGCACGCTATTCTGCCTAATTGATAGTGTTCTCGTGTAGAGATTGCTTAATATTTGTATAAGCCTATTATGGTTATTGATAAAAAAAATGATAATCTGTTGTTAATTTTGTATATTTTAAATTTTGATCATCAAATGCTATAAATATTTGTATGAAAATGCTAGGCGCAATTCATATTAGTAATTATATTAAGTTAAACAGATGCAATAGATGCAACTCACACTTTTACCACTTCCCTGTTATAGATGCATTATTAGATGAGGGTTTTATATTTTTATAATCCACTTAGTGATTTCCAACTCCTTAATATTTATAACGTGAGTATTGAAAAATATACAAAAGTAATTATAAATAACAGATAACAAAAATAATCTTATTTTCATATTCAACTTGACTTATTTAAACCTAACCCCACCTTAAACCTGAAATTCACGCCATACATACATCGTAGTTATAAACATTTGACACCAGAACATTTTTTTTTGGACACTATCGGAAAAAATATTTGCGATTGCTTAGAAAAACGTGAAAACTACACAGAATACGAATCGAGCCTGGCTATTCTCCTAGGATATGCAAGTAAATAGTCTCTGTTCTTTGAACAATAAGTGCAAAAAGTTACAACCGAGGACCGTATTCTATTCCCGGCCAATCAAAACAGGGGTTGTAAACATTTTATTACGTTACAGAGGCAATCTCCGCACGATCTACCGAAGGGCTTTGTGCGTACTTTCACATTCACAGCATTGACAGCTAGATATAGGGCTGTCTGGTGTTAATTATAAAAAAAAATAATTACCTATATATAGGTAATTGTTTTCTGCTTTCCTTTTCGATGAAAATGTTGGTTATGCAAATTATATATTTATGTAAAAACGGTTAAAAAGGTTTTATTTCATGTAATAATTAAGATTTTATATTAATATAATATTATAAGCTTTTCTTTTCAAACGTCACTCGTGTTTATCAAAGATTATACAAATAGGACACTATTGTTTGTTTTTCTTCCTATTTTTTATTTTTTACCAATTTCAGAGTTTCTGTTTGTTGGATATTATACCATTGCTGTTCTTTGCCTTATAAATATAGAGAAATGGCTAAGTAAACATATGCGTGAGGAACCGAACGGAGAACCACACCTTGCATCTACGCCATGTTTAGTATCTTCTATGACTAATTATAATTAAAAATTTATATAGCTGCCAACCCTAACTAACATGTAGTAGCTATCGAGTCGCCTTATTAATAAACATGCGCTAACAATAAATAATTGTTTATAATGAACTTTATAATATATTAGTGCAGATACTTCATTATCTCGCTCTCACGCACACAAAGACGCAGCCTCACGCAAGGTATGTAATTATCTTTGTCGATATCGGTATACTTTTTTAATAGAGATTTTAACTAAATTTTGACTAAAAGGTCTAAATTTTAGTTGATTTATACAAATACATAGTAAAGTCTAGTGTAGATAAAAAAAATTACACATGTCTACCTGTGAATAATTTTTACATACATTTCTTATACAAGAGAAGTAAATAAATATATATTATTATAGACTGAAAGACTATGAATAGTCTAAACTAGATATTGTACGTAGACAAAATAAGTTTAACACACACATAAGTTCATCAATTAAAGATTAATGACTTTTTATTTGGGATATATTATTCTATGCAAGAATATTATACTTATTATATGTTAATGTCTGGAGTTAAGTGTTGCTATTGTATTCGAAAAGAGTGAATGATGAGTTTGTCGCCAGCTCGTCTCAAGACTGACAATACTGACATCTTTAGGTTAGTTGTCGATTGGATTGACGTTAATAGTCTGTTTGAATTAATAATATTTTAATTTTTGATTGTGTTCCTAGGGGAGCGTATGGACGTTTAGATATGTTTTTCGGAATTTCTACAGCCACAGGCAAGAAAGAAAGAATATATATGATACAATTTTAAATGGTCTAAATTGCAAATGATTTAGATCATAAGCCTTACAAGTGAATGATTTAGATCATAAGCCTTACAGTTTTTCACTCTGATTATTTCAACAATGGTTTATAAAGCATTTATAAATGCATATCTAATAAAATCTACCAATAAAAAACATTATCACAGAATATTTAAAAAGATACTATCTTTCTATCTACGATATATCTTTAGAACATCACTATGCGCGGGCGCATCGTGCTCGCATTTTCTTTTATCGACTCATTGATTAATGCCATCGATTTGAATAATAATTTTGAGGCACAGCGTTATTGTATGATAAATTTAGTGCAAATTGTAACGTAAGGTATTGAATTACGATATATAAGCTTGTTTCGAGCCTTTTGGATTTATAAACTTCATAATTTTATTGTTATCGCCGCTGCCAGTAGGTATTTGTTAACGCCTCGCGTTGCGTGTACATTAGTTGTGCCGTGTACGTGAAAAACATTTATAGCTTTACTATTTCTTTATTTGCTCCTAGAATAATTTTATATTCAATTTGATTGGTATCTGCCATGCTAAAAGATTAATACTTCTTCTATTTTAATTTAATATTTGATGCGTTTATTGAAAAATGAATAGAAAGTGAGAGCAGAGTGCTGTTCGTTTTTATTTTTCTTAATAGAATTTCGCAAATGCTATATGTGATATTATAAATAACCTAGTAAGTTAGACTCATTACTAAAAATTGGACTCATGTGTTTTTTTTTTAATTTTTCTTTTACCTATTATTTTATTTAATATAAAAACTAACGATGAGTACAATAACGGTACCTCCTATGTCGATAAAATGTATCATACATTTATTAAGATCTTTGATTTTCGTGGTTTTTCACACAATTTTAATGAACATACCTGTAATATTAACTGTGACCTCAGACTACTGTAAAGTGTCCGAAGCGTTGGGTTTTCAAAAATGTATTTTCAGATCCCAAAATATACGCGATTAATCTCTTTAAAATAGTTTTATATGTTATATCATACACAATCGTATATTAAAAAAATAACTGTTGATACAACCTGTTATAGAAAATTTAAATTAGAAAGCAAATATTATTTCTATTTTTTTTTTAAAATTTCATTATATTTTAAATATCTACACGTTTACATACATATGCAATTTGGATACCTTATTTTCACTAAATTCTGTGAACATTAGAAGTTATTTTTCCATATATAATAATACACGCAATAAAATTTATAAATGGTGTCGTAATTATAACTAGGACCGTTATATTAAAGGCAACTTCTTAAAACAAGTGAAGTAATTAAGATTTTTTTGATTAATTTATTCAGTTTAAATAATTATAACATATTTATGGTATTACATAGTTCATTATAAATATGTAAATCATCTATTATGGTGATATTATGCAAACAAAAAGGATCTATATAAGGAGTATAACTATAAAAATACATTTATTGAAAACAATAAAAACATTTATGCTTACTTTTTGGGAAGAAATGAATAAAGGTTTAAAGCAATGGTGACCTTATAAAGGGTGAAGGTCGCGAAGGCGGTCAATGCAAGTTCGACGTAGACAGCACACGGCTACTCGGTTACGTGCCGAAATAAAAGCAACTTGAGACGTGGACATGTATGGAGCTGCCATTATGTTTCTTGGATTAGTTTAACATTTTTAATATTACGATATAATTTACGATGATTTGTGATAAATATGAGGTTTTTAGTAAATGTAAACTTGCTAGATTAAAATATGTTTATTAATTTTTAACTTTTAATTTTTAGTAATTAAATTTATTTACAAAGGAATTACAATCTATTTTTATTTTAATTTCAATTATTAATTATATTTATTATTTAGTTAAATTAAAATGTTTTGTATATTGTTGCTGATTAGCCAAATCAACATAACCTTCTGTAAATCTTTTATACAACATAGACCTTTTCACTGCAAGCGATATTATATATATATATATATATATATATATATATATATATATATATATATATATATATATATATATATATATATATATATATATATATATATATATATATATATATATACATATACACATATTCCAAATACATCTTATTAACATTAATTTTTTATCAGCTTAATTCTCCTTATCACACTAAAACATTACTATCACAGCGGTACACAGCGGTATGTATATCGTACCCTGCAGACTCCAGAAAGCCGGTGGTCCCATATTTTACAGATACACCTCCTCGATACATGATACTACTTTTATTTGATAAACTAGAATTTTACAATAAGATAACTTTATACAGTCGGTTATGGCTTTGTGAATATTTTCTTTTTATAGTCTATAAGACACTGCATGCTCCGCTTTCCGTCGAATTCGATACATTGCGTGTTCAGTTGCGGAACTCAACGCCGCGCTTTGTCTTACTAGAACGAGGAAATGGAAATAATTTAAATATAATCATTCTCCCGAGTGTGAAACGAATGGTTGTGTGGAGATTAAGTTTGCAATTCGACTAATAAAAATGATTAATTTGTAATTATTAATATTTAAAAAAAGTCCTGCTGAGTCTCTTGCACCGGTTCTTCTCAGGTGATTAACTTTATTGAACTGGTGGTTAATTATTTGTAGTCAAGAAAATAAAGCATGTAACTTACTTTGACTGAAATTATTTGACTTTAACATTGTACTATATTAAGGTAACTTTTTTATTTGGACATGCATATGTATATCCGCTAAATTCTAATTGTCGAGTATTATATTCTTGTTAGCAAAACATCAATGACACCTAATGACATCTTGATTTTGTTAAAACCGATTCACATTTTCAGTATAGTCAAAGTTTCGGCCCAGTACCTTGATAATTATTCTTTCATACATTATCTATTGAACTTATCACTGTCAGTGTCACTAATGACATAGTGCTCTCAGTTATTCAAGTCATGTCAGAAAAACGAAATATATATTGAAATGTAATAATGTATGTAAAGTGGACTTTAAATATGACCGGTTATGGGTTCGATCTCTACTCGGGGGAGTGGAGTGGGGAAATTTTCAGTCACTACAAATTTCGGCTCGTAAATATTCTGAGACAAATAAAATTCTTTCAAATTTTTATAATTAATCAGTTAAAATATTGTTCCAATTGTAAATATACTTTTTGAAACTATTTTGTATTTGAAACTCTTTATATTAAAAGAGTTTTAAGCTATACAATTTTCTGCCTAATTTTAAATCATCGAATAAAGAATAGCGGAACTCAACGCCGGGTTTTATCTTAACAAAGTGGAAAAATTTTGCCAAATCATTGAACCATATAAGAATTAAACCAATAACCATTTTATTATTAAGCGGTGCTATTAGTATTTTATTTAAACACTTGATATTTAAACGGCAATGCTATAAACACTTTACATTTTTTTACAGAACGTTATTTTAACATGTTAGTTAACGTTAATGCGTAATAAAGCGGACATTATTCTTGTACAACTACAATGTAGCCGTAAATTACTTACTGTCGCCAAATAGCGCATCAACGAATAGTTTGTGTTTTGCCATAGATATCGACACTGAGTCGTTTCGAATGAATTTTAAAGATTTTTTTTACCCTTACGCTTTTATCCCGCATATCAGGGTAGACAGAAAGTACCGAGCGTCAAGACACTCCGTACTTCGTATTCCACCGAATTCGAGACATTACCAGAGTGAGAAAGTGAAAATATTTTAAATATAATCACTCCCCTGACGTTGGCGTTTACAGTCAGACGCTGTCCCACTGCGCTCCCAATGAAATTAGAATAGTTTTTAATTACAATCTATTGCTAAATTTAAAAAAAATACGGCACCGCTTCTGACTGTAAACGCAATCGGTTGTGGTTTTGAGTCCCACACGGGGGAATGATAACATTCAAATTACTCTTATTTCCTCGCTCTGGCAAAATAAAGCGCGGCGTTGAGTTCCGCCATTCAACACGCAATATTTCGAATTCTTTCTCTGCGGGACAAAAGTGTGAAGCTAAAATGCCTTTAATTTTATTTTTTACTAATAAACGATTTACGACATAAAGTAGTTATTTTATTAGTTTATGTTTTTTATTCGTTTAGATAAAAATTAGGCTGGCTAATAAGTTAAACTATTTTCTCACGTATATAAATAAGTCATACTTCTGTGCTTGTACATTTGAGTTAAAATTGTGTCATCTCTGATTTTTCATTTATATTAATTATATTAATGTAAGCACGTGTCGACATTTATGGAAACCTCCGAGACAAGGCGCGAGCTCGTGTACCATTGTGTGGACTTGAAACAATGATCTGGAACTGTAATAATGAGTCCACGAGCCAGAGACTGTTCTACATTGGTAGCACACTCGATTTGTTATTATTAAAATTATTGTATTTTTTTAGTTAACGAAAAAAAATAGAGACTATAGCTTTACCTCTATGGAAAATACTCTCCTTACTTATAAATATGGCTTTAAGGACTTAAGTCAGTCGACCACAGACTACTGTGAAGTGTTCGAAACGTCAGATTTTCAAAAATATATTTATGCATACCAAAATATACGCGATTAATTCGTTTAAAAGAGTATCATTTAAAATGTGTAAATATGGTGAAAATCAAAGATCTTATAATTTTACTGTCATATTATCGCGTTCTCTCCACTTCACAACTAACCTAACATAAACAAGCCTTTTTTCGATCATGACAGTGACGTATTTATATTGCTAATATAAATCCTAACCTAAGAGTGATTTAAAAAAAATAATATGCAATCACTTTAAGAAGTATCTAATGTAAGAGTACGTAAACATACATATTCTTTGGGGGGTAAAGAAATAAATAGGTACCAGAATTTGGACGTACAGTTTTTGTGACCACCCCTGTGCGTGAGAACACTTCAGAACATTAACGTAACTGTATATAATTTTGTCATTGCACCTTTACATTAAATTAATCCAAAAATGAGCAGTACTTAAAATAACACGTACTTAAAGTGATAAAAAATGTCAAAGTACTTTAAACATAGTGTTGTATTAGAAAGAAAATTCCACGCCAGGCCGCATTTACAAATATGGTAGCGTGTTCCTTATACAATTTTCTTCATCGATTAATTCTTTATAAATTTATGACGTATAATAACGTCACGTCTCGTCATTACATGCAAGTGACAATTATGTGTCAGTGTATTGTGGGATCAATATCGGTTATTTTAATTTGACCTTTACCTTAAGGTATTGTAAAAGGGCATTGTCAAGCTATGATGCCTATTCGGGACGTCCATAGTACTTCAAGAGACAAATAAAATATTTTGCATGATTAAATGTCGTTTCTCTATTAATTATCATCGTTCTTTTTTCATTCGTATTAAGAAACCAATTAGAAGACTGTCAGTGTGTAATTACAACATGTTTAATAGGAAAAAAGTGTAATGAATTTTTTATTACCACTTAGTTTTTATACTAAGTTTTAATAATGAATAGCACAAGTCTTATCAGTCGCGTGTTATTTGATCAAATGACAATGTGTACTAGCTTAACATTATAAACAATTTAAGATATAAGAAGTGACATTTTTAGATTTTACATTTTTTTGTAGATATATCGGCATTTTCATTGTATTAAACACCTTTTGTGTATCGTATAGTTACGTTTCTTAAATGAATTCTTTCCATAGTAAAAAAATTTAAAAGCTATTAATGGAATTTATCTTTTTTTTCTCCATATAATTATGTTATGAGTCTCACGTGATGCAATAGTACAGCATCTGACTGTAAATAGGAATGGTATTGTCTTTTAAAACACGTTCTTCAGCTTCGACTTCGGCAACTTAACACGCAATGTCTTGATTTCGAGAGGAAAGTTAATAATTGAGAGAAGAAATATTAAAAAAATCGCTTTATCTCGCATAGCAGAAACGAGATATCTAGTGTCTATACACTCCGTTGACTGCTTTCCGCTCGAATTCAGGAGTGTGTTGAGTGGCGAACTCAACGACGCACTTTATCTTACCAGGGCTGAGATTGTAATGATAATCTACCTTCAATAAATATATATAAATACTATATTTATTAAATCATTTTTTAAATTTATTTTTGTTAAATCTTGCCTTGGCCCATAAGTCACGCGATACGCCACGTGGTTGGGACCCATTTATGTAGTTTTCGTATGTAACTCAAGATCTTTTAGAGATTCAGAGGTAACGGGTTTATATAATTAACCGTCAGAAGGTAATCTTGTTTCTTATATAATTGCCATCAAAAGGTATATGTATTTATTTGCCATCAGATAGGGTTTTATATATTTGTAATATCATCCATTCACTGTCCATTGATCACTAACAGCTCGTCTGAGGAAAAGTCCTATCTTTCTCCCACATATAATTCATACGATTGGAGGTACTCATAGTAAGAAAGAAGATAGCCAAAGCGGCCCCACCCCGCCGCTAGCAGAAAATTCCGACCGACCGCGATTCTTAAAACCTTGGTCGGTCTCCGGGACGCAATGGAACAGTTAACATATATGATATTTAAAATACCTTTGCAAACATTGGTTATCTGTTGCGATAGTTGATTTTAAGATAGATTTGTGATGATGATTGGTTTGTGAGACCAATATAAGTCGTTGATTGATTTTTTCTGTATGACCCACTGGTCCTCTGACTCTACCAGAGCCTTGTTATACTTAAATGTTTTATTACTTACATTTAACTTACATCCTATGCAGTATTGGACTTTTTTGTGTATATCTATATATGTTCTACATCTGTGTTTGTCTTTCGCTTATATATACTTATACTTATTTGTAATTTACATTCTTCTACTTATTTTATGTATTAAACTTATTTTTTTTTATATAGATCATAAAGTTTAGATTTTTTTTTCATTCTTCTTTTTATGTTATACACAAAATTTTGTTATATATATACAAAATTACATCAAATATTTACGTTTCATTTTATTTATCATTATTTCCGGGATGGTGTGGTCTTTTATAGTTATGTCCATTTCCAGTTTGGTTTCACGGCGTGCGCTGGTGAGTATTGGGATTCGACTTTGTATTTGGCCAAATACTCTCTAAGCCTCCGTGACCCGTAAATGTTTGCATCAAGATAGGTGTTAATTCCATATTCCTTACCACTTTAAATGCAGACTGTATGGTGGGAAAGTCTTTGTCGTATTGCCTTTGTCTGTAGTTTGGTACCTTTTATTGCATGTCTCTATACTGCCCTATCTTATTTTCCTTTTCATGTATGATATGGGCACTCCTCATAGTCTGGAGCTCTTTTTGTGATTCTTACAGCTACTTTTGCTAGTTCGTCAGCCCTCTCGTTTTCTGGAATGCCAATATGCGCCTTAGCCCAAATAGATCTTATAGCTTTGATCTTTTATTCTACTCTTTTTAGGGGGTTTTTAATGAAGAAAGTTATGGGGTGAGACGAATCGTGGCATCTTAGGAGTTCGAAGGCAGACCTGGAGCCACTTAAGATGCAGGTACAATCCTCCCAGCAACCTAACGCTGTTTTGGTGGTTTGGTAGAGCACGAAAACTTCGGCTTGAAACACCCTACAGAAAGGCGACAAGAGTTACTCTCTGGCCAGTGTTTCCGCTTCACTCTTCTAGCACGAGAGTGCTGCTCCTACCCCACTACTAATCTTGCTTCCGTCTGTGTAAATGATCATACCCTTTAGGTAGTGACCATTTACACCTCCGGGTTCAAGGCCCTCGAAGCAGTCGAACCGCACCCCGAATGCCTCCGACGAATGGAGTGTTTGTTTGAAGGCCATTTTCAAGTAAAAAATTCCATGAAAGACGATTCCGTCCGACGACACACGACATCGGCTGTATTACAAACACAAGTGCAACTTATTTTGTTACACAAACACAATCTATTCAGTACATACTTCATGAAATATTTAATCATTTTATTATTGTCAATTTATCACAATATAATATTGCTATGAGCAAATAATTATAATTTTATTATTGTCAATTTATAACAATATAATATTGCTATGAGCAAATTAAATAGATATATTTGATTCACATTTTAAATCGTATTTATATTTCAATATGTACGTAAGTACATACCAGATATGAAAGTAATTTTTAGTGGTAAGATATATTATATTCAATATAGTAACTATTGTAGCAGAGCCTCTAGTCAAAGGCTTGAGGTTGGCTTCTTATGCAGATTTTACGAGGCGATTGCTAAGCAGACGAATCGTTTAATTGCGCGGACCAGACGCCGTTGAAGAAATATGTCTTTACATTATTATAATATAGATTATGTTTAGGCTAGTATCAAAATAGACTTTAAAATAACTTTTTTAAAAAATATTTCAAAGCACATATACGCATATATATGTTAAATATTATATTATTTATATTTGTATTTGTTAAAGAATATTATTTTGGGATGATTTATTATATTAAATTGTAATTATATACTCTTTTAATTTAAAGTAAACATAAAGATGATTTTATTAAAAACAAAGAGATTATTTTTGAATTAAGTTAATTTTAAACCAACAGATGAAAGTTGCTAACGTAGTATAAATTAGATGTTAAATTAACACCTTTAAGTCGATATCTTTTTTTAAAGGCTTTCATAATTACTTTATACTTCCATTGTTCATTGTTCTTTAAATATATATTATAAATTTATTTCCTATTTCAATTTTTAGTAGGAAGTGAAGAATAGAGTAAAGGGCATTTTAAATAAAGGTTTTTAAACCAGTAAAATATTTAATTTTAAACAATATTTTCTCTTCCAAAACAATTATTTCTTAGAAATAACATTTGCGTAGCAGAAAATTGTAAAAATCTAAAAGCAAAAGTTATAACAGTAACAAACGCCTATGAAATTCGATGCAGCCGGAATAGAACTTATGCATGGATCGTATTGGACGGTCTTCAAGGGCCACGGGTTCGAATCGGGCATTTAAACTTTTTGTACAATTTTTTAAATGAATTCCATTTTGAATTCCTTTTTTTGTAAGGGCAGAACTAGAAAATAATCAAACATATATTATTTTCTTAATGATAATTAAGAAAAAAGATTCTAAATAAAATAATTTCACCAATTTTTGACCACTCGGGGGAGTGATTATATTTAAATTATTCTACCACTTCCTCGCTCTGGTAAAAGACAAATTGTGGCGTTTAGATCTACCACACAATACGCAATGTCTCGCATTCAGTGGAAAGCGGAGTACGATTTGCCTTGACACTAGGTGCTTTCTGTCTACCCTACTATGCGGAATAAAAAGGGTGAAGATAAAAACCAAATTTTAAAAATCAAATCTACAACTAACACCCAATTATTGTACCACTGCGCCTCGACATCTAGAAGTTCCTTATTCATATATTATGATGCAATTAAAAGCCAACATGTTTATTTATATCCACATCATGTTTCAATTGCCATCATCATGTAATCCACATCTATATTTGTGTACCAATTCAGTACAGCAAAGAAGGCCCAATTATCTACAACTCTAACACCTCGTAGTTGTTCTTAGATGTTGTCAATGCTACATTTAGGCGCTACCATATAAGTATTAATTATACCCCGTCCAGCCCATTGTTTTGATTGCAGTATATAATAAGAGTTGAGCAAACATTTTATATTGGTTTATTGTAGTTTTGAAATAATTATGAGGCAGGTCATGTAGTATTGGTACAGCGTTTGACTGTAAACGAAATCGGTTGTGAATTCAATTCCCACTCGGAGTAATTATCATATTTAATTTATTTTCATCTTCCTTGCTCTGGTAAGAACGTCGTGAATTTGGCGGAAAGCGGTATACGGAGTGTTTTGGCACTATATGCTTCATGTCTACTCTACTATGAGGAATAAACGGGTGAAGCTAAAAAAATATTATTTCACCAAGCGAAGACATGGGATTGTTTTAGATTTCATTACAAATAGTGGGAATGGTTAATATTGTTTTCTGTGGTTTCCGATCTAGTAAAACGAAGCTAAGCGGCGTTGAGTTCCATTTTTAACGTTTAAGTGTTAAACTGCGTTAAAGATATGTTACGTGTATTTGAACGTTTTAACAACAATACAATAACATAAGTATAGTAAAATGTTTTATAAACATTCCTTTAAGTGGTTACGAACCCGCTTTTACCGCATTAAATTAAGGCTTCAGTATGATATCATGAAGGTGTCAACAATATTTTTATTAGTAAAAATATTCAGTTTTATTTTTATTAACAATTTCTGTTTTCCTAGAAGTAACTAAACGT
Source organism: Dryadula phaetusa (assembly GCA_032432895.1). Lineage (NCBI taxonomy): Eukaryota > Metazoa > Arthropoda > Insecta > Lepidoptera > Nymphalidae > Dryadula > Dryadula phaetusa. The sequence continues at coordinate 5,801,934 of JAOYRS010000038.1, forward strand.
TCTTCCCTGAGTCTAAGCAACCTTAAATTTGGAAAATTTGAGCCTCTTGCAGCCAGTAGTTTCGGCTGTGTGTTGTCTTTAGCAATCACTTGATAAGTTTTAAATAATTACATTAGTTAAGTAAGACTTATGATAGAAGTTAATAGTCACAGTTAGGGCAGTGTGATTTAAATAAAAGAAAAAATAAAAAAAAAATGGATAAAAAACTAATATATTACTAATATAGAAAATCTTGTATACGTAAATGGAACATAATAAAAAGACACAATAAAGTCATCTGTTTTTGTTCTGACTAACTAACTGACTGATTTCCATATCCTCACCTTGGCAAGACAAGGCGCAGCGTTGAACGCCGTCACTCAACAAAAAGTGGAGTTCGAATCTTGAAAAGAAGAATATTTTCTTATTTTCATTTACTTGCTTCTTAAAATATTATAGTTTAATCTCAATGTTGGCGTATACTAGAACAAGCTGAGAACAATTAATTGGTATAATGCTTAGGCGCGGCGATGATAATTGCGCAGGAATAATGTCAGCATGATTCATCCCCGTCTTAGAGCCTAAAGACTAAAGTGATGTCATTTGGTACCAATGTAGGCACGTGCTTCATTACAAGCGTGTGTAAGTGATAATAATTGTGTGTTACATACGTTTTATTCTGGACAAATTAAAAAATTAATTGGCTAAATTCCGAAATGAATCCTACTACTATGAATGCCAAAGTTGTTGTGATTATTTGTTTGTTACTCGGTCATACAAAATCTATTGAGCGGATTTTAATGAAACTTTACAGAATTATAGTTTATACACCGGAATAGGTAACAGTTATAATTTGTAACGATTTTTCGTAGTTTCCAAATGTATGGAATGTTGTGTTTGGAAACTTGTATGTATATTTTTCTTAGAAAAGTTATGATCGAATCTAGTTTTAATGTTTTTCATTGCATAACTTTTAAAAAGAAAAACTTTCTCGATTTAGATCGGAAAGCATAGGAGTGTCTTAACAATAGATTTTCCATGACTACGCTGCTTAGCAGGATTTATTTATTTATTCATTCATTCATTTGTTGGTTCGTTCGTTAGTCCGTTCATACATTCATGTATTCATTCTTTCATTCGTTCGTTTCTTCTTTCCTTCATATTCTTTCTTTCCACCATCAATTAATTAATTCATTCATTTATTCATACATTTATTCATTCATTAAATCTTTTACTCATACATTCTTTCATTCATTCATTCATTCCGCATAGTCCCATTAAGGGTGTCAGGCCCATCGCGTTGCAGAGATAAGAACTTGGAGCAGTGCGTGTGACTTGTGACAGTGTATGTGTTGGGTTCTATAAAAATACGCTTTAATATTCACCTCTACTGTCCGAACTCCTTTCTCTATCTAAACTAAAGTATCAAACAGATTTTAGCTAGCATTATTTAATTTGTAATCATTTTTCTATTTATACATGTTAAGATAAAGATAATCTATGACCAACTAATACGATACATTTTTCTTATAGCTTTTTGGTTTATTTAAGTTATTCAATATGCACATATCTATAAATGTCAACGTAAAAACAGAATAATTAGTCACTGAGCGTTGACTGTCCCAGACTTATTGTAAGTATTAGGCACTTAAACTTTAAAGAAAAATATTTGGCCATCGTTTGAGGCGCAATGAGACAACGTCTAATAGTAAACGTGATTGTTTGTGGGTTTAATTCCATATTTATTTTTATAAATTTTATTTCTACCCTCTAGTAACACAAAGCGCGGTGTTGATTACGCCACTCAGCACGCAATTTGTCGTTTTGGATCGGAAAGCATGGGAGTGTCTTAAATTGTTAAGATTTTTCATGACTAGGGTAGTCTAGGGTAGTCTTGGCAGGATTTATTTATTTATTCATTCATTCATTCGTTGGTACGTTCGTTAGTTCGTTCATACATTAATGTATTAATTCATTCATTCGTTCGTTTGTTCTTGCGTTGATACATCCATTAATTAATTAATTAATTCATTCATTCATTCATACATTTATTCAATCATTCATCAAATTTTTTACTCGTACATTCTTTCATTCATTCATTCATTCAATAATTTATCAAGTACATATAACATCGTTACAACGCACGATGATATCCGCTTTATTATAAAACTGATGCGCCTATTAACGTCCACCTCACAAGCGCAATTGTACAGCACTAAGAAATGTAATTAAAAAAAATTATAATAATATCATAATGCAAATATAAAGCAAGAGACAAAGTATGAAGTAGTAACTATTGACAGGTTTCTCCTCCGTCTTTGTAGACACAACAATTGTTGTTGTGGCTGTGTGTGAGCACGGTCGCGTGCTGTCGTGTTTATGTGTGTATGTGTTTGTGTGTGTGAGAGAGAGAGATAGTATGAAACAATGAATAAAACATGAAGGTGTAAAAAAACGTTTTATTTAAATACTTTACACATGTAACTTATATGACATTCAGGCAAAAATAGTAATTTTTACAAAACGCATGCCCGTTACAGACGAGGGAAAAAGGAAGCGCTCAATTCACTAGTTGACTAGCAGAGCCCTGCGGCTGTATGTAGGTACTACGTAGTGGTTCAAACGCTAGCTTTGTGCGATAAAAGTAAAGCCTTTTTTTATTTTAAATTTTCGTCTCATCTCTTTCCCATATTGCAGAGTAATCAAAACACTCTGTTCTCTACTTCCCGTATACTATCAAGATGTAACGTGGCTTGGTTTAACGCCGTGCTTTGTTTTAACAGAGCGGAGAAGCGGAGAAACACAAATTATCTAAATAATATCATTAACCGAGTGGAAATCGAACCCACAATCAATCATAATCGCCATACGTTTATATATATTATTTTAGTATACAAAATTGCATATCATACAAAATATATAGTAAGTAATAACATCACGAACAAATATCGAATGTATCTAGATTCTAGACTAATTGGTACACCCTGGACGCACGATACAACAAGAGACGAACATTTGAATACGTTTGCAACTGTTTACTAACATGAACATGTTAAATCAGTGGTATTGTATAAGAAATGTGCGGATTCACGTTTAAAATATATTAAAAACTATACAATATACACATAAATATCTTATTATTCACATATAGGAGGTGTTTATTAATTAATGTTGAAGAAATATATGTTTTAGTAAACAGTATGCAGCGTTGAGTTCCGCATTTACTGCATATCAACGTGTAATGCTACTATAACTGATGGAAGAAGGAAAGTGATATTATAGTTTTCAAAATATTATAATTATTGTAAATGTGAAAGACACTTTAAAAAAAAATTAATACGAAGCTACTTAATGTTATTTTTTTTATTTTTATTTCTATGCGCTGCCAAAGTCGAAGCATGGCGTTGAGTTGCACCACTGGCACGCAATGCATGGATTCGACAAAAACCGGAGTAAGTATCTTAACACTAGTGTATTTAGCATAAACTAAGTCAACTTTTAGCTATGTTATTGAGCTCAGTGTAAAAAAATACATATTTTCAAATGAGATTTACAAAATATATAGGCGAATTTCTATGTGTGTTAGTGACCTACTAACGTCTCAACGTATCAATTAATCTTGTTAAAAATAGACACGAACGTCGTAACCGTAGATACTGATATGGCATAGAGGAAACCATGCTATTTTTGTATAGAATTGATGAGTGAATTCTGTAGAATAGCCATATGATCAGTAACACATGGAGAATAAAATATAACTACACACACACATATATATATACATATATATATATATATATATATATAACTACACACACACATATATATATACATATATATATATATATACTTTTCGCAGAATTCAATGTAGAAAATATAATTACTTAGTATTTGTAGTAGTATAAAAAGGCAAGCTTATTGAATTATTAATTTAATCAGCCTGAGATTTATGATTAGCGAGATTCAGCCGTAAATACGCTGAGTGCATCCCTAACTTCTCAACATCAATATTCAACTGAAGCGTTTATTATCATATCTCATTATACGAGTTAGTGCTTGTACAGGGTAGCAGCCCCTTCTTAGGTTATGACCTTACAAGTAAGCACTAAATTTAGATCTTAAAACAACGAAACAATGTAAACCTTACTGATGTTTCTTAGAGTACTTTATCGAACGGTGCCGTTTAGTTGTAAAGTCGAGATTCAGTTTCGAAATGCAATTTGGAAATGAGATCCGGAGGGTAGATGTTACCCTTAAGGGGTGTAGGGGGGATGGGGCCTTACCACTATTATTTATAAGGGTGGGGTCAGTCGACGGATCGTTGGCTAGCTATAGCTTTGCTCACTGCAGCCGGCAACGTACGTAAGCGTATCTGTAAATTGTTTTGTTGTATTGATTAGACCTTCTAATTCTGTAATGCAGATTTATTATGACTTGGACTGAACTAGTTTTGGTATGAAAATTTTTGTTTATAGTTAGCCGTTTTTTTTTTCATTTTAGAATGATGAAATTGTATTATTCATATGAATTGAGTTAATAGAGGAATTGTCAGAGATCCTGCCCTGTTATCTAATACTATATATATGTGCAATTTTACTTAGGTTAATGTTTTGTGCAATTTATTATTATTTTCATTCAGTGGCCCACGTGGTGCGGTAGGAAAGTGTCTAACTAAAAAAATCAATTGGTTGTGGATTCGATTCTCACTCGAGGGAAAGATGTATAAAATTGGTTTTCATTTCTTCGCTTAGGTAAGATATGGCGCGGCGTTAAGCTCGCCACTGAACACGCAATGTCTGCGTTTCGGATGTAAAGCAGCCAATGGATTCTTGACACTGGATTGTTTCTGACTATTCAGCTCTCCGCGATAAATCATGAAGCTAGATAAATTAAACGAAAAGGGTCTTGTGAATTTGTATCGACTTTCTACCTATTTTTCTATTATCTTTTTTTATATTATAGCCTGTAAGTTAAATTTATCCAAGCCACAATAGAAAGAGGCTAAAGAATAAATGAATGAAGTATACAGCAGATGATGTAAATGCTATGTAGTACCTTGAGTTGGCTTTAAAGCGAGCCAGTATGAATTGCAATGACCCTCGAACACAAACTATAGTAAGCAGTGTTACTCAAGTGATACATCTACAATATTTATTGTAGTGATTAAAGTTTTTCATACAATCCCCAAACCATATCATTTTGAGGCCGGACGTGGTGCAGTGGTGCGTTTGACTGTAAACGCGATCGGTTGTGGTCTCGATTCCGACTGGAGGAGGGATTACATTTAATTTTTTTTTTCATTTTCTCACTCTGGTAAGATAAAGCGTGGCGTTGAGTTTTACCATTCAACATGCAATGTCTGGAGTTCAGTGGAAAGCGAAGTACGGACTGTCTTGACACTAAGTACTTTCTGTTTACTCTGCTATGCTTTTTAAATTATCCTTTTGTATTATATAGTAGTTTTATGTTAATTCAATATATTTTTCGTCAAGACACTCGTTTTGAAGGCGAAACTTAACTCCGCGTTGTCTTAACAAAGAATTTTGAAGTATAGAGAATAATTCTGGATACTTTAAAATTTTACTTATGAAATAGAAGAGAACTCATTCATCGTACTTACAGTCAGTCTTTGTCCCACTGCGCCACTATGGTTGGGTTAATAAAGAAAAAAATAGTAGTAAGTGCCTATGACAAGTAATGAATGGCCTCAGATCTCGTTCCAGGAAATATTTATATTGATAATATAGTTGCTCTTCTACTTTAGTTAAACAAGGGGCGGGCGTTGGATTTAGCTAACATGTTCGTCAATGGCAAGCCATTTGAGTCAAAAATGGAACGTAATACCTCTTTCTTTCCCTTTAATATATATCTAACATTAAATCTATAAATATAGTTAGTTCCCTGAGTAGAAATCCAATCTACAACCATTACATTTACTGCCAGATACTTCCACTGCGCCGCGTTGGCCTCTATAAGTAATAAGAATATGAAAAAATCTCCTCTCAATACCATTTCTATAAGTAAAGCATTTAAATACGATTATATATTTATAACGCACTGGAACCGAACCCATGACACCTGCTAAGTAAAACAACACATAAAATAAGTAAATTAACATAAAGTTACTAACAAAAAAATAGAACAGCCTTGAATTTAAGTGACTACCCACAAAATTAAACTATAAATCTTATCGATACGTAATCTACGTCCAAACATTGTTTTAGTATCTAATACGCGAGGAAAGTGCTTTGTTTTAAACTATATTAATTTCACGCCTATCTAATTACGGATGTTAGAAGCTCATTAAAATTGTGTCCATTGTGACTATGGACACGTCATTGAATTATTTATCTGGCATTTTTGTTTGATTTAAGGTCATCGTGGCGCAATGGGACAGCGTGTGACTGTAAACGCGATGGATTGTGGGTTCTATTCCCACTTCAAAGAAAAATGTTATAATTAAAATGTATTTACATTTCTCTGATCAAAGACAATGTATGGTGCTTGCCTCGTTTGGGCAAAACGCAGTCAACGGAGTATTCAACACTACGACTGAGTCGCTTGTCTCTGACATGTCTCTTGCTATGCAGAATAGCCTGAATAAGTTGTTTATCACTATTTACAACGTATGCGGAAAATATTTTTATCCGGCTTATCAGAGTAGATGGGAAGTACCTAGTGTTAAAACACTTTGTACTCCGCTATCCGCCGGACTTGTGACATTGCGTGTTAAGTGGAAACAGAACTCAACACCGCGCTTTGTCTTACCTTAGCGAGAGAATGAAAATAATTTTAAATATAATCATCCTCCCAAGTGAATCAAAGAATCAAACCCACAACCGATCGCATTTACAGTCTGAAATACCAGATAATATCTTAAGGATTTCTATTTTCTAGCTATTTCTAGATTTATTTAGAGTGTCATTCAGATAATTAAACTAAACTGTTTTTTTTACAATACAAATTAGATTTATTCTGGTATCTCTTACATAATATGAAAATATAATATTAATAAAAAAAAGAAAAATATATATAATTATTATGTAAAAAAAATATACCGATATATAAATATTTTATATATTTTTTTTGACAATGAAAACGCGCACACACATGTTTACACGCACTGTTCTTTAGTTACAACGAAAAAGCACACGGTCATAATGATTAACATTAATATATTACCTTCAACATTATAGTATTGTAATTTAATGGCTGTTAATAGTACTTTGCCAGCAACTACTTATATGATTTATAAATTGTTAATTATTTTATGATGTAAGAAAATAATGTATGACCGTTGGTTTCCGCTACTCATCGTAATAATAAAACTGTTAAAATTATATTGTTATATAGCAGCTTCACGCTTTATCCCGCATAGCAGGATATTTAGAGACAACCTAGTGTCAACTTTCTCTCCGTTTGTCCGCTTTCTATTCGAATTCAAAACATTAAGTTACGGAGCTCAACGCCGAGCTTTGCCTTATCCGAGCAGCGTGGGAGTCCATAGCCTATATACGTGTGTTTTTCATATGTTGTCACTGAGAGCCTATTTTAACTATATCAATAAAAGGAGGGTTTTGTTTAATCTCACTTTCTATGTCATTATATGCCCGGATGTCAATACATTTCTTGCAACTCTCTAGGTTTATATCAGTATTGGTTTATATGACGTACGCCAGTACTACGACGACAGACGGCAGATGCGGGCTGGAAATTAATGGACTCAATGATCCATGTCATATAATTTACATCATACAATGTTTGTTTTAAAATACATACTTATTAAGCATAATTACAATTTATTAGTAAGTAAGGAGATACTTGAGGTGATATTTATTATAGGTCAAATATTTTAATTTTTTATCCTCAAGTATCTTAAGAAAGAATGCAAGAGAAGGAGTAAAGAATTTTTTTATAAATAATATTAAAAAAACTGTTTTCTAATACTTACACGAAACAAGAACGTAGTTTTTCTAAAAAAAATATTATAAAAAGCTGTTGTTAGTACTGGGACAAAGCCTAAGTAATCATATTATTCTTTAATTTAATTAGATATATTTTTTTAGCTTCATACTTATCCCGCATAGCAGGGTAGACAGAAGTAGTACTGTCCTAGTGTCAGGACACTCCGTACTTCACTTTCCGTCGACCAGAGCGATTATTAAATATTATTATTCATTTTATTCTATAATAAATATTTTAATATGATTTATTTACTTAATATATACATACTCATGAGGTTAAAATTATAATTAGTAACTTGTGGTTATTAACTAAAAGTTTAATGGCGGTTTTCTAAAACATTTGCCTTCGTAGGTACCGGATATATTGTCGGGATGATATGAATTATTAACAAGTTTTGTATTCATAGCCCATAATCTATAAGTAATGTTCCTCTTCATTAAAATTTTATAATTAATTTTAATTGAGTTTGGGTATTTGTTATTGTTTAAAACAAACAATTTGTTTTAGAAGTATTTTTTTTAGTTTCACGCTTTTTATCCCGCATAGTAAGGTAGACAGAAAGTACTTAGTGTCAAGACACTCCGTACTTCGTTTTCCACCGAATTCGAGACATTGCGTGTTGAGTGATGGAACTCAACGCCGCACTTTGTCTTTTACCAGAGCAAGGAAGCAAAAATAATTGAAATATTATCACTCCCCCGAGTGGGGATCGTACCCACTACCGATCGCGTTTACAGTCGGACGCTGTCCCACTGCGCCACGACCGGCCAGCAAGTAATTATAAAATTTTAATAATTTTCGATTTCGAGGCTTGAAAACATTTTTGAAAAACTGACATTTCGGGCAGTTTATAGTAGTCTGTGGTCACCGATACACTAAGGTGTCATTCGTCTGTCAGTTGATACAAAAACTAATTATATCAAAATACCGACACCTGTTTCTTAATTTCCTCGCCTACTGCCCTGGATTCTCAAAGGGTAACCTGACTGTATCTTGGTTTCGATATGGTGGATTTGAGACTTCAATGTTATTAGTACTAGGTCCCAGATAGTTGAAAGTTCCCAAATATCATCTTTATTTAAAATAGGCATTTTTTTATTATTAGCCTTAGGAATCATTCTAATTATATATCTGAAGATTATCAAACCAACAAATTGTAAACAAAATTCTGTAAAAAACACTACATCTAGAAAAAACTTCAATTTAAGTTTATATTTTTACACAATCCATTCTTGTTTTATTTTAAGCAAATATTAAAAAAAATATATTTTCTGTACTATTTACAGGAGTGTCAGAAAATTAATTGGTTTAAAAATAATTTGTTCAAATAAAGTGTATCGAAACTAACTCTATAATACATTATTTGGGGTTTTAAATTCTACTCTGCTAGATTGGTCTTCTGAAAGTTAAGTTTATTTAGCTCTCTCTATTATTTCCTAAGACTCTACTTGAGAACTCTTTTGAGAGAAAAACATAAAAACTAATATGAAAAACTCGATCATCTATTTAAAAAACTTAATTTAAAAAAAAATGAGAATTAAAAAGAAAATATAATAATTCAAATTATCTAAATTCCACTAAAACAGCAGTTAATATCAATGAAGTAGATTGTTAAAAGCATACAACATAATAACATGTTGCGTTGAGGTAATTAATTTTTATTTATTCATGTTTTTATTTATAAAATAGTTAATTATTAGCAAATATGATAATAACGCGAATGCTATAAAGATTTATACGAGTGTTCTTATTAACTAGTCCTTGACCGATTTGACCTTTGCTACGTGAATCTTGTATTTTTTGTATCAAACAATACGTTTTATAATAATGACTCTTCGTTGATTAATTTAGGGAAAACACTGACGTACTTATAGATGTAAATTATAGTTTAAGTAACATTTATTGATAGTAATATTTACATTAAATACACACATTGCCGTATTTAATTTCAACTCAGGATTTAATTAGACATGTTTAACATTTTTCTTATTTCTCAGCTTTGGTAAGCAGAACGCGTCGTCGAGCTTGACATTCACTACTCCTCCTATTTCCTCTGACTATCCTGCTTTACAGATTTGCAAGATTTTCTCTATTAGAGAGTATCCAGGGTCAAAGACAATTTTTTGCTAGTTGCTCACTTTAAATTCAAGGTGCGCTTCTAACAGGATTGACTAAAAAAATATAATAATCCTTGCCCATAGTGGTATTGGAATCCGCAAATATCTTAGTATAATGTAATCATTATTATCACCTGTTCCATGTCTCATCGCGCGATATATCGCTCCATTCGAGCTATACAACTATCATATATCCTACATACATATTTTCATTACCGAAGAGCAGAGTGACTTTTCATAAAATTCTTTTTGTCATATCAAACGGAGAAAATCTAAAAATAAGGTATACTTACTTTTGTGTAATTGAAGAAGCGGCGCGGCGTTGAATTCCTTCATTTAAAATGTAATGATCTCGAATTGGGACGGAAAACGGTGAACGGAGTGTATTCACGCTTGGTTCCCTCTGATAACTCTGTCTGCAGAAAGAAATATGGTATAATTTAGAACCGCTAAGATCAACTGGTTAAATAAGTTGGTTAATGTAAAGTTTTTATTACGAAAAATACTCATTTTATCATTTATTTATTAATGATATTGAGTGATACAATATTCATAGTATATTCAGTTTGTTCATTTCAATAAGCCCAATATTTTGTACGATTAGGATAAAAACATAATAATATTTTTATTATATTGATATTTAGTCAATTAAACATTTTTGGAAAGCCTATAAAAGTTTGAACGCAGCGGGATCCGAACTCATGCCTCTTGGAAATTTAACCCATGCGTTCTACATCTAGCTGCATTAAATTTTTTTTAGCTTCACGCTTTTGTCCCGCATAGCAGGGTAGAGTTACATAGTGTAAAGACTCTCTGTACTTCGCTTTCCACCGAATTCGAGACATTGCGTGTTGAGTGGTGGAGCGCAACGCCGCACTTTGTCTTTACCCAGAGCGAGGAAGTGGTTATAATTTAAATATAATCACTCCCCCGAGTGCTGAACGAACCCACAACCGATCGCGCTTACAGTCCAGACACTTAGACTTAGAGTCTTACAGACTCTGTCCCACTGCGCCACGATCGGCCTCATTGGCATTATTAAAATAAAAAGCATTCTCTTTTTCTCAAAAGTGTCTTCCAATCCTTTGTGTAAAACCACTTTATAAATAGTCAAAAATTTATATTAATAACTTTACATTGTCCTAGCATAAATGACACGTGCCTGGTACACAGTAGGATCCTACCTATACGAACCCTAATTGGGGAATACTTGCAACTTTTGACGATAATACGTAAAAAATCTAGACTGACCTTCATTTAGATGTATTAATTAAAAAATCTTAATTTAATAAATATACAATGAAAACACTTCGGGTAAAAAATTTATATTGTAAAATAAATGGGTTATAAATAATCACTTTGTATCATCAGAGTATAATAATTTAAATCCAATACAAATTATTTCAACTTACTAAATAGATGCGTCTTTAGTAATCTCTCTAAAGTGAACAGAACGTGGCTCAAAATGTAACCTTCCCAAAATTTTTAACATTTTTCACCTACTAAAGAATAAAAATAATAAGAGCGGGATTCGAACCGGCACTTCACGAAAACCGTCTAAGCGCTCTAGCCTCGTAATCCCTATAGTCCTATCGAGAAATTCCTATTCACTTGTTACAACTATAACTTGTTTTATCCAAAATTTGATATTATTCAAAAGACTTACTCCATAGACACACTTATTTTGCAAGCTCTAGAACCGCTAAACCGTTAACAAACATCGTAAAGTCGTTCGAAGCTTACACCATATTATTCAATATTTGCAAATAGCAATAAATTAGTAAAAATATTTGTCTATCTACTGTACCATGAGATCGAATCAGTAAAAAATATTTATACATCACGCTGTTATCAATTTCCTATGTGTAAATTTTGGATAACGGAGCTCAACGCCGCACTTTGTTTCAACAGACCAAGGAATCGAATGAGAATCAAACGTGTAACTATCTCATACAATCATATATTATCCAGTGTTTTTAGGCTACTGTATTAAGTTACTATATCAGTAAGCAATAATATAGAATAACTTAAATGAAACAGCAAATATTGAAACTAAGACATGAAAGAGTTGACATTGGCAGCTACCGGTCGATATTTAATGCGGGCGATAGTTCGAAACGGGGGTTAATTAATAATAACGGCGTATGGGTGATTAATGAAACTGTACCCTTCCTAATTTATAGTTGGACTTAGCCTCCCCCCGCCGGCCCAAAGCAAACTAAATATCCGATACCTCGATGTTAAGTTGCTGGCGAAACGTTTTGATACTAGTGTTTTGATAATGTATACATAGTTACTATATGGTGAGTATTCGGTTAGTTGTATAATTGAATTTGTTATAAGTTAGATTTTATATTTTCTCGTGTTGTTATTTGATTTGGTTTTGGTAATCTGTGACACAGGTTTCCTAGTACAGAGACCTGTCTCACACATAGATATGTATCTAATAAAATAGCTACTCAATAATTTGATATGCACTTACCTACTGTCAATATATGTAAGAAAAATAATAAAAATTATTATTTAAATTGGCTTCATATTATGGTTGTTTGTTTTTATTTAGCGTAATTGATGGGTATGTTATCAGTTCACCTACGTAAATATATATAGATCTACCTCTATTGAAGCTTAAAGAAATGTTTTAATATTTTGTTCGTATTTACGTTTACTATCCAGTTAAAATTATCTCTCCAATGTGTATGCCATTTTATTAGGTAAACAAACTAAATACCAAAGGTAGCCCATATGTTCAAGCCAATTCTAAAACAAAAGAAAACTGAAATATAAAAAATAAGATAAAGTACTATAATATCCTTTTCACTATAATCAAAAGTATCAAGACGACACAATCCATCCACATTATTATGAAGACAAGTACGAGCAGTGTATTCGGACTTTGAAAATCTAATTACGTAGCCAGTACCCTTACCTCGATCGCTCCTTCGCGCCCCGCGACCCCGCTCCCGCGCCCGCGCCTCCCCGCCCACTGCTTTCCTCTACTTGCCGCCTTATTTCATATATTTTAACTAATACTATCATATTATATATTATTTTATACTTTAATGATATTGGCCGGCCGATCGCGGCACAATGGGACAGCGTCTGATAATAAATTAGATCGGTTGTGAGTTCGATTCCCACTCAGGGGACTGATTATATTTAAATTATTCTCACTTCATTGCACTAGTAAGATAAAGTGCGGCGTTGAGTTCCACCACTCAAAACATAATGTCTCGAATTCGGTGGTAAGCGAAGTACGGAGTGTCTTGCACGGTGTACTTTCTGTTTTCCCTGCTAAGCGGTATAAAAGCGAGAGAATATGAAAAAATGGTATTAGTTTTATATTATCAACTAATAAAATTTATTTCCTCCTCCCATTTTTTAAGAATTTGAGAGATATTTGATTTTTCACAATTATTTACATAACTACTATAGTCGTTACTTTCTACTATAATATTATGTGTTATAAGTAGTAGCTCTAACTTGTTACAAGCATTGTATATTTTTTTTCTCACTGATTACATCAGAATGCTTTGGAGTATATCGGATTATGCGAATAAAGTAATAAAAAACACTGGTGCGTTTACGCACTCGTAAATAAACGCTTAATTTCAAATGCAAATATAGTCATACACATGCAGTGCCAAGTGAATAGTAACACATTTTTTGTATGCATACAACTTATGCAACTTGTAAATTGCCGAGATGTTTAATAGACAATTCTAAAATAAATATTTTTTTAACTTCTCGTTCTATCCCGCATAGCAGAGTAGACGAGAAGTACCCAAGAGACTCCGTACTCCGCTTTCCGCCGAATTCCACATTGCGTGTTAAGTGGCGGAACTCAACGCCACGTTTCGTCTATCCAGAGAGTTAAATGAAAATTCAAAAGTGATGTTCTATAAAAAAATATAATTTAATATTTTTAAATAAACAGTAAATATAAACTACTGATATTTACTTCTTGACATCATTAAAACTATTACATTAGACACAAGTGGAGCGTACCAAGTTTGTCCAAGCGCACGAATTATACATGGTGTATTAATACGGTGTTCAACTCTACTATTGCTAGTGAAGTTTTAATTCGATAACCCGCCTCGTTCCCCTCCCCAAGACCCCCGCGATAATGTATTTATGGACGATACCGCGGACCTAATGAGCGTTCATACGCCTCTTTATGTGGCCCTGGTTCACTTCTCAGGTAGTTGCTAACTGATGCTTTTAACGTGTTACAAATTTATAGCTAAGATTTGATGCAATATTCAATGGTAATTAGTTTTCTGGTACACATGATGCGGGCAGCGTAAGATCTAATAATGTACTAAAAGTGAATTTGCTTGCCTTTATAAGGTTGTATATGCATGTTTTTAAATGTATGAAAACATGTTAATATATGAAGTTATTCAACTTATATGTGGGTTTTTCTCTAAACGTAATAAATCCCAAAATCATAAGCCCAAAAGATCACAAAGGTCAACTGATTGTTGAGTCAGCTGTTTTGACTGGATACTGATCCAGGATTTAATGGAAAATTACGAAATGTCAAATTCTTGTTTTGATTGTTTGTTCTTTCTTCTTCTTGTTGTTTTCTAGTTCCTCTGATCTATAGATTCCGTTCATATAGGGACACAGCGTATTAAAACTAAATTTTTAATCATTTGGAACCCAAAACCTCCACTTCATTTTACCTTTGTCAAACATATTCTAACAGTATTAGTAGAAATTTTACTATACTAAATATTATCTAAAAATATCATAATTAATTGACTTACGTATATTTTTACACTGCAAATTTATGAAAGTAGGGTTTTGTTCTATAGAGAGTAGGTATGAAACTTATTGATATATGAACGGTAAATCTCCTTGCATATTTATCACCAACTTTTAATATAGATAAAAGTTTTTCATTCAAAGCTTCAGTATTGGAATAGTCAAAATTATATATGCTTTATCACATACATATATTTCAAGCTTTAAACAGAAATTACAACTTAGCTGGAGCAGGATATGAAATATATGGTAATGTGTATATTTAATAACAAATGAGGAATTTAGTTTTATTGGCTTTTTCTCTGTGACCCTATAAGGAGTGGCTGTTTTTTCGATTGTTTTTCATGGTTTTTATGTTCGTTTACATACTTGAAAAATGGCGTAAGTACATTTTATATTTTAAAAAAATCTGTGTGTTTATTTCTGAGGTTTCTTTCTTTCGATATATCGATAAAGTTAAAACGGTTTTTTTTAATTTGTTATAATATGTATAAAAATAAGATTTTCATTTTTTTTAATTAGGAAAGAGTAACAATGTCGCATTTCCAATTCAAGTAAACTTCAGTATCGTATATTAATACATTTATTTAAAATGTAAGTAATAATGAGGTCGGTCTAAGGTCGAAATCGCTAGAAAGAGAGTGACCTTGCAAGAAGAGAATGCTATTAAATAAGCTTTTACTTCACGTTTGAAAGCAATCTAACGGGTCACAGTGCACAGCGTTTGAATATAAGCACGATGGTTTGTTTTGCTAAGAAAATTGCGGCGTTAAGTTGCGACACTAGATATAATATTTCGAATTCATTAATGAGGGCATCGTGGCAAAGTGGGACAGAGTTTAACTGCGACCGCGATTGGCTGTAGGTTCAATTTCCATTCGGAATGATTATAATTATAATTTATTTTCTTTTCTACCTATGGAGAGGCAAAGCATTTCGGACGGAAACCAGTCATCGGAGTGTCTTGACACTAAGATTCCTTTTCACCTTCTTGAAGCTATTTTTTTTCTGTTTTGTTATTTCTGAATTGTATTTATTTCTACAGTATAATAAATAAGACCAACTAAATACATATACATGATACTCGTACACAATATTGATGATTAATAAGGATGTGCGTAATTATTTAGAGATCGTGATCATCAGCTAGAGTCTATACCATTAATAAGCATTATTAATTGAAGCCATTGTGGAGTAGTGGGACAGCGTTTGACTGTATACAGGATAGGTTGTAGGTTCTATTCCCACTTGGGGAAATGATTATATTTAAAACTTATTTTCATTATCGTTCTGGTAAGACAAAGTACGGCGTTGAGTTAGCTAATTTGCATCCAGTGTTTCAATTTCGGGCGGAGAGCATTTAAAGGGATGTCTCGACCACTAAGTTGCCTCTTACTATTCTGATATGTGGGATAAAGTGTCAATCTGAAAAAATATGTGTAAATAAGCTTGACCGAATCGACCGAGAATCCCTTGTAGTTTATATCTGTGTATACACGCATCTTCCGCTTTTAGTGAGCCATACTGTGATAAGCCCTAACGTTTTCTAATTTTTACAAAACATATTGAAAGTGTATGCGTGACTTATTTAATTTGAACGCTTTGATTAATGGGACATCAGAAATAAATGGTACAAGAATTCATTATGTATAGCCAAAGGCTTTCTAAGCTTAAAATGTAGTGAGAAGAAATAGTTCATGCACCTTTTCCCTCGTTTATTAACGACAGCTTGGCCTGAGAAAAGTTGGTCTCAAGACAAACCCTGTGCCATTTTCTACCAGACTCAAGATATTACGTGTGTTGAGTGGCGTAATTTAACGCCGCACTTTCTCTTATGTAAAAGGAGAAATAAAGTTAATTTTTACATGATAATTCCATCGAGTGGGCATCGAACCCACAATCAATCGCCTTTACAGTTATACTTTATACCACAGGTCACGATAGCCACATCAAACATATATTACTAAATTGTACATAAAATATGTCATATATAATTTTAATTATATATTTTTAAGTTTAATTTTAGTAGTAAAGAATAATGATTAAAGCCATCAGTAGCACGACAACGGGCTGACCTCCTCGCACCCTTTGTCACGTGAAGTGATTCGAAGTGGATGTGGCGAAATATGAAAATATTTGTTAAAATAATATTATTATTAAAATCTATATAAATATCTATTATAATCAATCAAATATATAATCTATATACAATATATTTCTTTTGTTTTAATTATGATTTTTTGATTGTGTGTAATATACATGTAATGGCTGTATACTATATACCAATAGAGGCTATAGTGGTGCAGTAGGAAAGTGGTCGCTGGTTCGTTACCCACTCGGGGAGTGACTATATTTAAAAATATATATAGATTTCTCCGTTTTCGTAAGACAAAAGTTGGCATTGATTTCGCCACTCAGCACACAATGTATTGGTTGCTGACGGAAAGATTGTCTCTGATTACGGGTTGCTTTGCGAGGTGAAACGTGAACCTGTATAACAAAATGTATGTATTAATTAAATAAAAAACATAATAATATATATTTTTGACAAAATCTAGTAAAAAATATACGACCTTTACGAAAAATAATAAAGACAATACATAGTAAACTAGAATATTATAATGATCCTCCAATCGACTTTCATATATATTATTTTGAATTTCTGTCTTATGTTTTCCATAGCTTTTTTTTTAATTTTATATTTATTCCACATGACTACGATATGCTAACTCTCTTTCCTGATCCCAACAGTAGTAGGTTCATATTTGAAGTAACTAAAATTGTTTTTAACATAAATAAAATAAATATATGTGAACACTAGGCTAGTGATAAAATTTCTCGATAAAGTGACATATCACATTTACGTAGGTGGTTTTCTACAGTAGTTTTTTTGAATTATTATATTTAAATTAAATATAAGATTTTTTATTTAGGTTTTATTTTGTTATTTAGATTGACTTGCAATTTTTTTTTATTTAAGATAGTAAAAAGTTTGAGACTACTTGTTATTAAGATACTCCTCTGACTATTATGCTAATTTTAAAGCAACTAAAGAAAATACTTACAATGTAAATTAAAAAAATACCTTCTCCGCATTACAGAAAGCGTCTTCACTGTACTCGGTACGTCTTGAACCAACTTCCTGTAATTAATTACACTCATTATCATTATTGTTCGGAAGGCAGTTTTGCTTCTATAATGAATTGTTCGTTCCATCATTAATTAGTTTATTATAATAAGAAGCGGAACTCCGTTCGCAGATTAATCAACTTTTATCTGATTCCCATTACTTTTGTTTCGGAGTTGCAAAACTTTGAAAATTGATGATTATGTTTTGATCTCATTTATTTATTACGTCATTGTTTTGAAATAAAATACTACTGTAGTTCCCATAATTCGTTCTGTAAATAATATTTTGTTATTTGTTATACTGAATATATTTGGTGAATAGATATATTATATATATTAATGTTCTTAATATATTTATGTATTTGAAGCAACGCAAGTATGCCGTATTTCACCTCATAGGAAGCTACTTATTTGGCTTTGAGTAGCTGATCGCAGTAGGTCTAGGATCATTTGTCAAATTTTTATTCCACCCTATTTAATTCAAATTTGATATCTTATACGTCCTCTCCTACCACTCCTTTATCCACGATAGATATCGCAAATTTCGTGCTTGCCATACATCAGGCTTCAAATCTGACTCATTTGCAGTCATATAAGAAAGGCTCTGGAACCACCCCTGCGTCAATGTGAAGAGCTACCTCACGTTAGGCGTTCAAGTGTTCACTTAATCGCAATAATATTATTTTTATTTATTTAAATGTATATTTAAGTATTTATTTCTATTTATTAATTTATTTAAACTTGATATTTATTGTTATATATGCTATGAATGTATTAAAAAAAAATTTATTCATATATATTTATATGTACATTAACCATTACTTTGTCTTCAAATATATATATATATATATATATATATATATATATATATATATATATATATATATATATATATATATATAAATATAAGATTTTTTATTTAGGTTTTATTTTGTTATTTAGATTGACTTGCAATTTTTTTTTATTTAAGATAGTAAAAAGTTTGAGACTACTTGTTATTAAGATACTCCTCTGACTATTATGCTAATTTTAAAGCAACTAAAGAAAATACTTACAATGTAAATTAAAAAAATACCTTCTCCGCATTACAGAAAGCGTCTTCACTGTACTCGGTATATATATATATCTATAGGAAATTATTTTTTTATGTTATGCTCTACTTTATTGCATTGGCTAGTAGAGAGATGATTTCTACCGTTAGGCCCGTTTTATATTCAAATTTCTTGCAAAATTGTGAATTAAAAATTATATATTAAAAAGTAACAATTGCTATAGTTGTACGCATTATACTGATTTTTTCAAAAGGTAACCGTTTCACAGATCTTTATAAAATGGGGCGCGAAGCCCTCGTCGTTAGCCAATCGCAGTCCACTGCTGGACATAGGCCTCCCCAAGTTTGCGCCAAAAATCCCGGTCCTCCGCAACCCTCATCCAGCGCGAAGCCCTAGCATTGAAAAAAGAATAGTCTCTTTTAATGTACAAAGCCAAATGGATTAATGTTAACAATATGCTTTAAAATGGATTAAATATACTGTAACAAGTATATTAGAATTTCAACGTGGCTTTAAGATGCAATAATCACTCAAATTATAAGAAGAGAGGATATCTTACATTATTATAGAATATTCATGAACGTCTATCAGAATATTGAACTTTATCTCTTTCCACATTTGTATTGAATACCTAATTTTTAATTACATGCAAATGATCTTCCTAATGTAATCAATAAATTGAAAATTCACCCAAATACATATTCTGATATACAGGTCAGTCAGTTATAAAAATTACGAATTTTTGGATGATTAATTTAAGTAACAGTTTCAGGTGTCTTTATGAAACTTATAGCATATATATGTATTTAAAAAATATGAGAAATATGAGCAAAATTTGCTATGTTGATAGTGTAACTTAAAAGTGGGATCAAATGGTTCATGCATACACGGTGCTACTCGCCATTCTGTTACCTGGAATTGGCTTGACACGCTACCGTGTGTCTAGATTCTACATGTAAATCTAAATGAAGAATTAACTTAAGATTTAAGGCTGTCGTGGCGCAGTGGGATAGTACTTAACTTTGAACGAGATGGTTGTGGGTTGAATTCTCATTCGGAAAAATGTTTATTTTAACAATTCACCACTAAACATGCAATTTCAAAGATTTTGGCAAAAAGTGGGCAATGAAGTGTTTTGTTACTAGATCTGAAGCCGTAAAAAAATAAACTTCAGTGTGAGTAGGTATGCTACATGTGTTGGTAAGACGAATTGTACTTATGAAAACAACCCTCGCAGCGTTCTGGATGATGTTACTGAGCGATACCGACTGACGGCTGGCCAGTAATGCACTTGAATCTTAGTTACCGTGTGTTTTCAATACAAAGTTTCCGCTTTTGAAGACTTATTATGAATCTATTGTGTATTTTGTGTTTAATGTGTATTTTTTTTCTTTTATATCTAAAGATGATTTTGTATTATTACACGCTTATAATATTTTAAAACTAACGCTTTTCCTTTTTTAAATAACAATGAATATAACATGATAATAAATTTAACATATCATAAATAATTTTTAAACATAAAAGCAAGATTTTCACTCGTAGGAATGATTACATTTAAATTATATTCAATTCCACGGTCTGGTGAGATGAAGCGCGGTGTTGAGTTCCGCCACTCAACACGCATAGTACGGAGTGCCTTGACACTAAGTACGCCCTGTCAACCCCGCTAACGGAAAAAAAATGAATTAACCTTTAGTGAGTTATAATACTTTATTTATATGTGAAACCTAATTATTAATTTATACATAGTTTTAATTCTAATTGTATTTTTATAAACTACACCGCTCCAAATATAGTATATTAAATTAATATCTCATTTTTTATAATTATATAACTATTCGAATGGAGTAAAAAATCTTAAAAGCTGTATAATATTTTTGTAACAGTAATGATCCTTATATGGCTAATATATGCATTTGTGGTGAGGAATTATTATGTATATTTATAACTAAGGCATGTTTTTCAAGTATTATTTACCAATAAAAATTCTAGAGAGTTTCAAAATGATAAACTGTTAATGTGTTGTTAATGATATTGTAAGTATTTATATTTCTTGTTCATGTTTAATTTATACGCTCGAAGTGCCATAACGTAATAACCGATCAGAACCTAACCGAACTGAATTGAACCGCAAATATCTATATATTAATGTAATGCAAAATCTTTGTACTCCTTTTTACGATAATTACGTGGACTACGGAGTAAGGAAATTGAAACAGCATTAGTTTGCTAATATTTTTTAATGCTAGTATTTAGTTTTTTTATTTTAATTTCCCGATTTTATCCCGCATAGCAAGGAAGACGGAAAGTACCTAGTGTCAAGACACTCCGTACTTCACTTTCCACTGAAGTCGAGACATTGCGTGTTGAGTGGTGGATCTCATCGTCGCACTTTGTCTTTACCAAAGCGAGGAAGTGACTATAATTTAAATATAATCTCCCCCCGAGTGGGGATCGAACCCACAACCGGTCGCGTTTACAGTAATACGCTGTCACACTACACTACGACTGGCCTCAGTGCTGATATGTTTTTAAATATAATCCATTAACATATATTAAATTAACAAAATAAATATAACACACACTGCCATGTGTTGACATACACTTTTAGATAAAATGACATACACATTGCTAAGGCAACGTCAACGCGTCAAAGAGCTAATCAGGAAGCTTATTTATTAGAAAATAATCAAAACACTAAACAAATAAGGACATCCTATATCTGGATCATGGTACAAAAAAGTTGTATGGTCACCAGTTTCTAATTACGTTATAGTAGTAACTTAATACGTCTTCTTGAAATATTCATAAAAATTATTTATTTTTTTATTATGTCAATGGGCATAGAACAACGAAGGGTAATCCCTTTTGCCTCCACTTTCAATCCACCTAGACTGCTACCGGTGAGACGGTAACAAAGTATACGGTAACCAACTGTATCAAGGAAAAAAGCAGCTTTACACATTATCTCGCTTATATTCTGCTTTATAGAAGAGTAATCAGAGCCAACTTAGTGCCAAGATGCTCTGTTGTCTGCTTTTCGCCTGAAATTAAGAAAGTATTTATTATAAATTAAATATTACTCTAATATTATCAATTCCTTATATATGGCGCTCTGAACATGCCAGTAAGGCACAAATCACTAAATCACTTTGTGTGTTCTAACAAAATGTGACTCTAGATAGCATGTCAAGAAGAGATCCAGTAACAAGAGCGGTACCTTCGTCATGAAGGACAGATGACACATGTTGATAATAAATGCTCTCTGACACTCCTGCTATGAAAAAAAATTGATATTCAATCAAATACGTCCTAACTGCCTAGTACGTATACCTGTTTTTCTAAAACTCATCTGTAACTGTTACAATCTGTTTCTTGTTATTTAAATTATTTTGATTTGTAATAATTATATTACTAAGTGTATTGGCATTTATTAATAAAATTGTAGTATTAACTTTTGCAAAAAAGCTCTTCTTTTCTCATAAATTTTTATGCATCGTCTTCACCTATCTATCTATCTATACATATAGAAATAAAATGACGTTTGTTTTGACTAAAACTCGTAACGGCTGAGCGGATTTGGCTAATTTTTAAAATATTTGTAGATTTGGAAAGAAAAATAGAATTAAAAAGAAAGAAAATAGAATTTTCTTTTACCATACTGTCGGTTAAATAAATTGACAGTCATGAAAAAGCTGTATACGTTAAAAATGAGGTAGACTATATGATATTAAAAGGCTTATGATTTAATAATAATTGTATAGTCTGTTATATATTCTTTTATAATACTAATGATCGATTGAGAGCTATTTTGGGTTATTTTTCGAGTTTTCTGAGATTTAATTCTGAGACCACACAAGTTAAAGCTATAAAAAGGCTGATAAACTAATGTAAATAAAAAATAATGCGAAAATGTCTTGTAATGTTACTTTAATTTTTTATCATTCTTCAACAATTGCCCATATGTATGTCCAATATTCTCTTCATGGTGACTAAGATAATTTGAAAAGTTAAAACATGCTCATTCTAGTTTTTAACATAAACTACTAGGAAAAAACAGATCTTTTCCTAATCAAATAATACTACAATAATATTTCACATAAAAGAACTAAAATCAAATATCATCAAAGATGCAATTAGCAAAAGCCTGAACGCAATGATTATGGTCACTGGCAACACTTAGAACAATATTTGTATATGTAATTAAGACTCAATAAACGATTAATGGTATAAAATAAGAATTAATAAATAACATCTATTGGTCTAAAGTTACTATAGTAACTTAAAATATTTTCTATATAGAATTCAAATATTCTTTAAAACTGCAAAAGGATTTTCAAAAACCAACTCATAAAGGCTTAAAAGTCGTCAAAGTTAGTATAAAAATAACGAACAGGCAAAATCTATACGAACTGGGCGGCACGTACCTCCCATAGTTATTTCTATTGCAGTATTACTCCCTATGACTACCTCCATACGCATTGTACGTTGTTAGTACGCTTGTAAATTTTAAGTTTTTTTTTTTTGCTTTTATATTATATTTCTTCGAAAATATATAGTTTTGAAGAGTATATGTATATTTTTATACAACTTTCAATATTTTATGTCACTATTTTGTAAGTGAAAAGAAATATTTTTTGTTTCTTTCGTTTTATTAATATAATTATGAAAAATATCTTTTAAAAGATAATTTTCAATGAATGGTTACAAGTAACATTTACTCAAAGACTTTTGTTTTGACACTTTAAGCAAGATTTTTATAACTTCCCTGCCGAACGCTCCCCGAGCCCATTCGAGCAGGGATTAAGCAATAGATCTCTCTCAAATTTACTTACCTGGGCCATGCAGGTCCTAACTGGACCTGCATGGCCCAGGTAAATGTAATGGTCAACAACTTCAAGAGTGGAGTTCTCAATACTGACTGACTGACACTACTGACACTATTGAGATCTATGCCCATTATGTTCCGGTCCTCCAAGGACCAACTTCATCATTGGCAAATGGAAGATGAGTAAAGTACTCGTCATTAATATTAATGTCGTATCTCTTCCATATTCTTCAATACTGCAGTGAACAGTTTCGGAGATAAGACACCTTCGTGCCTAGTATTAGAACTTTGCTTTTGTACTCGGACCGATGTAGTCTACTTAGCACATTTTTAGAGACTACAGTACTTTCCAGATCTCAATCGAATCAAAGACTTTTTCATAGTCTACGAAAGTCAAGCGAAATGGCAAATTATATACTTCAGACTTGCCGCAGTGTATGTATAAGGTCTATAGTGCTATTTTAAAAACCGACAGTCTGTTCACGAAAATCTATTTCGGGCTTTTTGGATTGATTTTCATATTATGTTTCTGTCTTCATCTTGTTCATATTATGCTTACTAATAGATAGGATAATTCATGAGAAGGGCTTTGTATATAATTAGCTAACAGTAAATTGCATAAAATACATGGATATTTGTTCGGCATGTTGGAAAAGTTTTGCTGGTTGGGGCTTATATACTAATTTTAACTCTAAAAAAGGCTACTTATAATGTTAATCTTGCTGATTGAATCATTAAAGAAAGCTAAACAAAGTCGCTAGTTTTATTATATTTTTAATTTAGTTGAAATGACTTTTTAGGAACAATTTTAGAGTAGGTATCGGGTGAGTTTATAGCTATGTTCTTAGCTGAGCTATGGATTATAATATATAACCATACCTAACAATATAGATATATAAAATAAGACACAGAAACGGAGAGTGAGCGTGAGCGGGTGAGAACGCCAACTATATTTACATTTCAATCTATATTTATATTACTAAATAAGTATATTGTTACATTTCCTAGCTGACATGGACTTCAAAATAGTCAATTTATGACTCAGGTGAACTCCAAATAAATATTTAGATTATTAGTTTAATTTTTTTTACATTTCAATACATATAATTTGAAGTCAGTTTTCTATCTTTGTTAAAATATTTGTTAGCAGTTACTTCAAAAAAAGTTGTTTAAAACAAATTCTATATGAATTTCATTGGATTATGCTAGCATAGAGAAAGATACATACTAATTATTAAAGTCACTTACGAAACTATTCAATTTATATTTCTAAAAAGTTATTTCCAAAGATTGCTAAAATTTAAACTAAATATGTTAACGGAAACCAAAAAAAACTTACTATAAACACGATTTAAAAACCAATCGAGCTCATACAACGCTCCATCGCATTTTATAATATGCCTGTTAGGAAATAAAAACACTAAAAAGGTTTATAAAAATGTAGGGCCAATCTGTATTATTTATTACGGTTCTGATGAACCGGAAAATAACTTAAGTTGTTCGTTTTTACGCTATTATTACAACTAGAAGATTTATTGACACGTAAAATATAAGTAGCCTTAGCAAAGTGTCACTTTTCACATAAGTGTGATTCACTTTGTAGTGTTTGTAATTATTTATTTGAATAATTGTGTATTTCTAATATATTATTATAAAAGAAAAGTAATTTTGTTCGTCTCTCCTCTATATAAATTGTAACTGGGCCAAATTTCTGAATCATCGTGAAAAATAGCATATATATACATATATATATATATATATATATATATATATATATATATATATATATATAACGGGACCAGGATGTTTAAGGTGTAGTTCCAGACTGAGAAACTTACTTAGTTCAGTCTATTATAGGAATTAATAAATTAAAGTTAAATAACTTACTTTTGGGTTCTTTAAGTATAATACTGTCACGTATTGCAAAATTCTTCTATTAAGTAGAACAATGAAAAATTATTAGAATCATATATTTTCCTGAAATATCCTGAGTAATCAAAAATATTAATACAAAATCTGAAAGTCGTTCAGATTTTAATAAGTTTTATATATAATTGTCGCATTCAAATTAAATGTGTACAGGATTTAACTATATTGCCAAGGCTTCGATAAGAATTCTGTTAAAATTAAAAAAAAACCGTTTTTGTTTTAATTTTCTTTATAAATATATTAGGCTAATTGTTTACTTATGTTATTTGAACGTGAAGAGAAAAAAAAACATTTTCACAAAAAGAAAGAAAACTAATGAAATTTGTTATTCTTAAAATTAATATGGTGGAGAGGGAAGTCAATATATTATAATAATGTATACTTTATACGCGTTGTCACGATCACATATATAACGCTACAACGCCTCTCTAGTAAACATAATAACACTATTCGCGTTTCTACAAAAATACAGACACTATTTCCGTCACACGTCTCTCAATCGATAGGTACACTCTATCATTCGAATGTTCTAATTTTGTATATAAACAGAAATTGCGATGTACTGGATTTGTTGGTTTTTAGTAACAGAAACAGATATGGTAGACAGACGGTTATCTAATATTTGGCGCTATTACGTGTAAAATTGCCATTATTGTTTTAGATTCTATTAAATTTAATATTGTTAAGGAAATAAGAAAGTATCTCTCTTATATAAGATATTTACAGTAAAGATGTTATTACTCATGGTGTTATTATATTTCAAACGAAAAAAAATCTAGTCAAGGTTCCCCCTCATATGATTTTAGCTGCCTTTGTAATTGTGTGTAAAATATTCAGTTTACAAATTTATAGGGCATTGTTTGTATTTGCATAACTATACATGCACTCGATAAGAAAAAACTAAACTGATAAAGAAACTAGCGTATAGCATAGCAGTATAGCGGGAATAAGGTGGACAAAAAAACTTGATACTAGATCATTTAAGTCTACCCCTCTAGAAAAAAGCTATAAAAGTCTAAAGCGGTTGCTTATATTGTATTTTTATATATAAACAAATATTTATGAACTCTGTATATAAAAAATCTTAATAATCTATCATTCTTGGTACCACACGTAATAGCTGAACGTGATCAATTATTTAGCGAAAGGCAACTTTCGGACGCTCCAAGTTGGTCCGATTTAAAGTTGTGACGTCATTTAGCTATTTCTGTATATCTTCATGAAATTTATTTATACAATATATGAAATAAAGATATTCATGGTTTTATGAAGATATTCATAAGATATTACTAAGTATACAATGAAATTAAAAATAAACAAACGTTTCTTTAGACTTTCCGATAAGTAATAGTTAAAAAATAAGTTTAAAAATTAAGTTATTGCAAACAATTTAATGGACTAAAATAATACTTTCTAGGAATATTATAGTTTCAATAATAATTTTTTCAGTATATATTTCAATTAAAGTACCAAAGTACGTACGGCACTGGTATAGTGCAAATGACGAATAAAAGTTGATAGTCATTTAAGGAATTTGGTTCTATTGATTTGAAAAAATTCACGTAAAAGAAAACGCAGCAGCAACAGTACAAGGAATTAATATTTACTATTTTTAAGTGTTATTCCACTTAGGATTAGAAAACATTTTTGAAAAAACGTATAAAAATTTGAACGCAGCCGGATTCGAACCCGCGCCTCTTGGATACCGTCCAAGCACTCTGACCGCTAAGCCATGCGTTCTACTACCATCTGCGTCGAAATTCTTGTACGTTTTGTTACAACCTATTTATGTTGTTAGCATCTCTGTAGAGAGATTTTTACAAATTTCTACTACTTAAAGATTATTAAGAAATAATCGTTTAACAAGAGATATTGCTATTTTATTTTAATATTTACTATTTTTAAAGTGTTATTCCACACTTAGGATTAGAAAACATTTTTGAAATAAGTTGTAACAAAACGTATAAGAATTTCGACGCAGCTGGTAGTAGAACGCATGGCTTAGCGGTCAGAGCACTTGGACGGTCGGACGGATCCAAGAGGCGCGGGTTCGAATCCGGCTGCGTTCAAATTTTTATGTGTTTTTTCAAAAGTACAAGGATTTGTTTGAGTCATCTTTGACATCTCTATTAAGAAAAAAAAATGTTACGTCATTTTGAAACTCATGTGCATTTAACTGCAATTTATTGTGTACTACAGAATATAGAATTTTGGAATTTTAAATAGTTTTTTTCTATATCAATCATGTCACCTATTATTTTGTATTGGAGAAAATTATCTTAAGCTTCGAATACATTATCAAAACCCACGATTAGAAGTATACAAGAATATATTTATTTCTCTCAAAAAATTACATGTATTTTGTGAAACTAGTATAGAGAAATTAATTTGTTGTAAGTAATTGTAATATATTATTTTTATTAATGTAGATATGCCTAAGTTAAAAATGACGAAATACCTAATTTTTTACATCGATACGTAGAAAAAATTTTTTTACAGTTAACCTTGCAATTTCGAGAAGTCCTCTCTTACGTTTCCCAAGGGACCCAATTTCAGCTTTTTTGGATCAGTACATGCTTAATTGTAAACACTCAGTAAAGGAAGAGTTTCTTATATTATTTATAGATTAAGTAAAATAAGCAATGGTTTCTGTACAGGAATAAATTTTATTTGACGAAAAACGTAACATTTGTATAATATAATATTTGTACAATTCGATTTGTGAATTTTAATCAAGAATTTTTTCCCAAACACCTTTTTTTTACTGTAAATATACTTTTTGAAAGTTTATTTATTAATCTAGACAAAAAAAATTCTCCTTAAAATAAATGTTTATTATTAAGTATTAAATAATTTTGGCCAAGTTATAATAAGATGTAAGTAGTTACCTACTGTAGCGTAATATATAGTATCACTACACGAGACGTCGAACTAAATATGCAAGAGACCACTGACCTGCTCTGAACAAGTAACTTGTACGATGAGTTATTTCATTTTATCGATTTAAATATAACTTATTTTAAAAAAAAGTAACAGATACTAAAACTAAGATAAAAATATATCTTATTTATAAGTGTTTTTAATGATTTGTTAAAAATAAAAATTTCACGTAGCCGAGAAAATAATACGTAATTCAAAGAAAAAACAAAACAGATTTAGTGGTGTAACTACAATAGTAAAATTGTGAATTAAGTGTATAAAAAAATGATTCTTATAAAAAAATATAGAGTTGAGATAATTGTTATTTAAATTCTATTCATGGTATATTTATAAAAAATTATTTAAAAGTTGTAACCAACTCGTAGTACGTAAACCATAAGCCAATGTTGAAACGTCCCGAGAAAGTTACACCAGAGATGTTTTTAACTAAAACTTACTTATTCGTATAATAGTTTCTATATATTTTTTGACATTTTAAGATATTATACATTTTCAAAAGATCTATTTGATTTTTTTTTAAGTATTGGGACTACTTTGAAAGTAACGTGATTATTTACAGAAATTTTTTCTCGTTCAGATTTTATTAACTCTTTGTTACATGCATAATTTATTGGCAAAGTAATATTTTATACGTTTTTTTTCTTATTTGATACGCATAAAGGCCATCCATCGTAGAATGTATTCAAATCGAGTAGTTTGGAGTGGAAATGGCCCACTAAGGTGATGCGCCCGAATCGCCGGCTCGCCCCGATAATGCATTGTCCAGTTACGCGAGCACCCCCGAAAATATAGCGAAAAAACCCTCGCCACCCCCCGCGTTAATGTCCCCCACCGCGCACTAAGCTTCTTTTTTTAATACATAACTTTTTTTCAAGATGCATTTTTACATGTTTCGGCCTAAAACTTTACACACCCAGAAGCGAAGCAACAAAACCGGTAACGCCTATCGTCGCTCGGATTTCTCGCTCGCGCGCCCGCCCGCCTGCCGCCGGACGATAGTGGCGCGAGCGAAACGGCACCACCGGCCCGCTGTTGCGTCCCCGACCAAGATTAAGGCTCTATTCCGAATATAAATTCTTGCTGAAACGCATCGTACGTCAATATTTGCTTTTGAGACCTAATTCGGACGAAAGCGGAAAGCGTGCGACGCGTGCTCATTACGCTCATTACTTTAAAATAATCATTGTATACAATGAGGAGCGCCGTCTCGCTCTAGCGTCCAGTGCGAAGGCATTCGCGCCACGACAATTGAGTTGAGTTGAATTGAATTGAGTCGGTTAAACTGTAAAAATGGTGCGGGCGGGCACCGGGCAGAGCCGCGCCAGAGCGAGACGCACGGAAGGCGTGCTGCCCGAGACCGCTGCCTTCTTCTCGACTTACGCCGACACGCGACTAGTGAACGTCAGCGTTCTGACGTGGACGGCCGCACTCGCGCTCGCTCGGCCCGTTTCACACAATAAAAAATATTTCGCGCGTCTTTTGACACATTAAAGGAAACTTTTAGTGAGCTTTGTAAAATTTGAGAAATATTTACAGTGTGGATTATTGGTTTTTGAACACGGAGATATCTTGCAGTGTTAACGTCGGCGTCAAGTGCCCGTAGAACGATATAAAGTGATGAATCAGCGAACGCCGGCTAATTAACAACGTCACTGTTACGAAAACAAATCTAAGTGCCACCGAGTCTTGCCACTTGAAAATTGTAAGTAGCATTTGCCAGATAGCTTAACTTGTTTCCATGTGCTTTCACTCATGCCTATCTTTGAAATGAATATATGATATTTTCATCTACCTGAAACTTTTTTTTTTCTTTTAAACAAAGTTTATTAAGACCGATTAAGTATTATTACATATTCCTCGACACTTATTATTTAAATTCTAAGTACCTTCATATGAGAATATTAAAACTGTTACTTTGTAGTTGTTAAGAAATAGTTGATTAATAAAAAAAATCATAAAAAAAAACTAAATAAAAATAATATATAAACAGATATGGCACAATTAAGGCCATATTATAATGATTATTGCGCTAATAAAGGTATGACGTTTAATTCAATATTTGTGCTCTGAAAAAGTTTTTGGTGAAAAAAGTAGTATAAAAGATAATTTGGCGGCGTAAAAAAAGGAAAGGCGATATTTTTCATGATTCGGAAAAGTTGCTGGGCGGGGCGACGCGGCAACAGCTGATTGGTTCGGTCATGTGTTCAGCTTTTTCTGTAGGTATTTTTTGCTTGTTTTTGTTTTCACGTGAAATCTACGTAGTGCAAATTTTAATATAGACCGTATATAAACGTTATGTGCCTACTGATTGTGTTGTTCTATACAAATGGAATGTTAAGAATATTGTATACAGAAACTCGTTGGTTTCAAGTGAGTTTATTTCAATAGTGATATTTAATTAAATTATTTTTTTTATTTTTATTATTTATTTATTTATTATTTATTTATTTATTAGGTAAGATATAACAAAATATTAATTTTTAACTCAAAAAAATACTTAAAAAATGTATAATGTTAGTTATATTAAAAAAAACATGAATTGAAAAAAAGTGTTCATCATGTTTTTATATCGTCAAAAATATATTAAAATTGGTTAAATATTTTTCTAAAACAAACTATTGATTATTAATATTAAATTATTAATATTTTTTTAAATAAATATTTTTAAAATGTGACAGTAACTACAGTTGTATTTTTATTGTAAAGAAAAACTTTGATAATTATTATAAGATATAACGAAATAAAATAAATAAAATGGACATTAAAAAATAACTAAACATTAATATCTTGATTGGATAAAATATATATATTTATTAAAAATATATATAATAAAAATGAATATATAATGATTTATTTTATTATCTATAACATAAAAAAATTAAAAAAAAACATTTTTCTAACACACTCCCCGTAGAATGGCTATGCTAATGCACTGCAAAAAGGGTACTCTGGACATCAGATGAGGCGGTCAGATTAAATTTTAATATGAAGGGCCAGAAGCAACAGTATAGTAAAGCAACTTTATTTAAATTAAATTATTAAAATATTATTATTTTTAATTTATATGTAAAATAATTAATTTAATTATATATTTATTAGTAGTATAGTAAATTAAAATGTACTTTAAAAAATTAAAATATAAGTAAAGAAGTTATTTTCTTAATACTAGGATACATTAACAAATAAAAGTATGAAACTTATTCTAGTTAAATCATATAAATATAAACTTATTCTTGTTAAATCATATAAAAAAAAACCTTTAGAATACATGGAAAATTTAAATATTCTTTTGGAATAAATTCAACTTAGGTATGTCAAGCTGCTATTTTTAAATAAAAAAAAATATTTTAATTCCTTTAAAACCCTAAAATTTATATATATTTTCTTGATTCTTTCTTGCCCAAAAAAGAAATACAAGACGTAATAATATAGAAATAGTAACTTGAAAGCATGAAAGCGTAAAATAAAACTATGTGGAGGAATGTTAAGCGCTTTCCTACGTAATGTCTTGCAAAAAATATATATCTCTATTAGAAAACGCGATTAAGCGTGGTGTCATAATTGTTTCTGATTGTTATAGATGTGGATATTTATCTACAGAATAGTTTTCAATACAAAGTTATATAACAATAAATATTTTAAATAAAAATTATTTAAATGAAAAAAAAAATTTATAATTTTTTGTAAGAAATTATTTATACATATGGAAAGAAATTACAAAGTTATCGCGTTTTAATAGATGCTACAATTATAAAAATAAGTTAAATTATATTTATTACAAATTTTAAAAATAGATTAAATTATACTTATTTAATTTTTAAAATTAAAATGGAGGCTTAAATTTTATACTATTTTAATAATTAGTATTTATTATAATGCTAGTAGATTTTTCAACGGTTTCAAATTATTGAACAAGAAAATAATTTATTATTAAATTACTTTAATCCATCCCTTATAAGTCGCTCATATAGCTAAGATGCCTTTAAAAATCATAATCAATTATTACGAACAGAAATATTGGTAATAATAATATTTAATAAAACACAAATTAAAAAACTATAATTTTTAAATAATAAAAAAATATTTTAAAAAAATTGAAGCGAAATTTAATTAAAACCTATTAATAAGATCTTTGGTTTTCGCGATTTTTATACATTTTAAATGAAACTATTTAACCGGATTAATCGCGTATATTTTGGTATTCGAAAATACATTTTTGGACACCTGACGTTTCGAGCACTTTACAGTAGTCCGTGGTCACAGGTAAACTACGTGTGTGACCACGTACTACTGTAAAGTGCCGGTTAAATAGTTTCATCTAAAACCTATTAACTAAATTTATAGAATAAATGGATTTATAGCACGATCATGTTCTATTTCTATCTGATCACATCATTATTCTTCTAAATTCTTCGTTCATTGCACTTAATTAATATAACACACATGACTGTTCTGAATCACTAATTGTACAGCGCCATCCTATTATCAACGGAGATTGTATTAACGGTATTAAAATTATCATTTTTTATAGAACAACATAAATATATCATAAACTGTAAAACGTGATTAATTTCTATGTAAATTAAAGACATATTTTGTATGTAACTTTAATTATAAAATGCAAATTGCAACAAAAACAAACACTTAAAAATAACTAAAAATTACTTTTCGATGTATATAGAAACAAAATCTCATATGTATATATTTTTAAATAAATTAATTTAACTAAGATATACTATCCAAAAATGTTTAGTAAAATATTATACATGTAATCAGAAAAATCACGAGCAGAGGTCAGACAAACGATAGATTCTGTGAATGACTTTCCCCTCATGCGTTTTAGAAGGGTTGCGAAACAATCCATAACTGATTTAGGGTGTTTTGTTAAATCAATGCATTATACGTATAAATGTATATATGTTTCCTACAAATATTATAATGTGAAAAAGCAGCTTTCTGATAGACAGAGACTCTTTTCTTTCGAATTCCAGATATTGCATGTTGAATGAATGGAATTCTACTCCGCTATATGGTTTTAATTAATTACATGTATCATAATATTTTTTAAATTATTTTATTTTTTATACAAATATAATTTAATATAAAAATTTAAACATCAATTTTATATATTTATTAGTAGATTTTATAAGATCTTTGATTTTCGCGATTTTTATACATTTTAAATGATAATATTTAACCGGATTAATCGCGTATATTTTGGTATTCGAAAATACATTTTTGGACACCTGACGTTTCGAACACTTTACAGTAGTCCTTTGTCACCTGTGACCAAAATATACACGATTAATCCAGTTAAATAGTTTCATTTAAAATATTAGTAGATATATTTTATTTATTCTTGAGCCAATGATTTTTAATGTCTAAACATTATTTTAACAGCTTTTTCATTCCTTAATTAATTTAAACCTTAAAGTTTCTAAACCAAGTCTAAAAATTTTTTACCTGAGTTATTATTTTAGCTTGATTTAACAAAGTTTAATTAAAATGTATTTAAAAAATTAAGTTAAACAAGTGAATAAAACAATGACACTCCTGTACAAGTACCTTTATTTTTTAACATAAAGAAGTTAGCAGTAGAACATTTTACCATTTTACGACAAAGTGAATACCGTCTCTGACATCAAGTTTTATAACCGTTCGAACAATTACGTCTAATCAGTCCGATCTCATCTCTCGTTCCCACCAATTTTTCTAATATAGCAACGAGTGAGACAACCGTATTGACTCTGCTACGCCCATCAATGTCTAATTGCTTTTATTATTTTAAGGCATCGTAATTATTATTGCCGCAATAAAAATTGTAATTACTTCTCATTAGTTCAATTAAGAATTTTCTAGATACGGTTTAGTTGATATTTTGATTATAATGTACCATTATTGTTAAAAAAGCCGCCTTTTATTGTACATACAAAAGTCCGCCTTTGAATCCAATTTTACTTAAGAACTCTATGTTTTAGACATGGATCATTTCAATCAATGTTTACGATCAGCGCACAATTAACCTAATCGACGGCTTAAAGATTTTAATATTAATAATTTACGAAATTTTTCGGTCGATTAATAGATTCCTTGGGCATAATGATGTCACGCACGAAACTAAATTAATTATTATAATTTTATATACAATCATAATATTAGATTATTTCTAAAGTTTTATTCTTATGAAAAAATAATTAAATTTGTATATTGGTAATACATTTACATTTTAAATAGTGTATTTATTGTTCTATTTTCACAAAATAAAGCCACTTGTAATTGAATTTGCAAAGTGATTTCTAAATTAATTAATTAAATGATTTGCCAAACAAAATTAAACGAAATCAAAGTTTATCACGTCGGAAAAACTTTGGGGGCAACTTCGAAAACTTTCACGCACGTGGGTAACACGTGGTTAGCGAAAAACGCGCAGCTCCGCGCCCTCCCCTTGACACCCGCGCCCGCCCCCGCACACCTCCACTTTGAATTTCAAACATGAGATAAGTGAAGGGAAATAAGCTTTTAAAGCGTTTTATTTTTGCGTACTTTTATTTCTTTTTTTTTATATTAAAAATATTACCAGTAATTATATTAATTGTGGAGTTTTTAAAAATATATTATATAATAAAAAATTAAAAAAGAAACATCCTATCAAAATTTTATATTTTTGAATATTTCTTATAATATGGAAATATATCAAAAAATATCTCAACAGAAATATTTATAATCAAAATCAAAATTAATATATAAAAACATATATATATATATGATTTTATAATTAACATACACACATAATTAAAATGCAAAATACGTGCAAAATTTGTACTTGTAAGTATTCAAAGATTATATCCCATTATTACTTACAAGCTTATATCCTTGTGTGACCTCGCAATTAATTTTTATTTTAAAATTAAGCTAATCGTGTAATATTGATTTGAAATTAGATTCGCGTACAAAATTTTATTCGTTTCCATTATAAAATATTATAGCGCTATAATTAAAGATATTAAAACGGAATTATTGGTTTCATAATAAGAGGCCATCGTGACGCAATGGTAGAACGCCCGAGTCTACCTATGAATTTTTTGTTGACTCGATTCTCACTCAAAAGAGTTATTTTATTTTAAAATAACGTTCATGTTACTCTCTAATAGGTTAAAACGCGGTGTTAAGTTCCGCCATTTTCGTTAATTTGGGTGGAAATTGCAGAATGTATCTTGATACTAGATTGTCTCGGAATATCCTGCTATGATGATTTACAAAGCGTGAAGCTATATAGAGGGGAAAAGGAATTAAATATATTAAAATTAAATTATTATATTTATAATGATTGTAACTTTAATTAATTACAATATAAATTCTTTGGTTTATAAATAATAAGATGTAATTGTAGTTATCCACGTCACTTCAATACTTGTACTAAAGTTATTTATCTTGTAAACTGTTATAGAATTAATTATTATAGTAGTTTTTTTTACCAATACCCAGCTGTATATCCATATTTATATACTAATAATATAGATAAAATTCAATGTGAAACTTGTTAGTACACTGGATATATTTTATAATACAACTGCACATATACTTTATCCATGGTTGTCTAAAGTCGACACACTCGACTCGGAAAACGCACAAGTCTTGATGTTAGGGAGTATAGAGAAACACTACAAGAGGGTTTTCATAATTTCTAACGAAAATAATAGTAACGAATTTTTTGACTCTTTAATTAGAGCATGAAATAATTATTAATACATTTTTGCGCCTAAATTATAAAAAGCAAGCAGTGGGTACACAATTATCTCTGCTCTTCGTCTGAAATCCAGACAATGCCGATGACGGATTGTTGAATGGCGGAACTCAATGCTGGACTTTATCTTACCAAAGTGTGGAAATATAAATTATTATTTCTTAGTCATTCCTCGAAAAGTATAATTAAATGTGGTTCAAGTCAAACACTCTTCCATTGCACCCTGATGGCCTCTACAAGATTAAAAATATCCTACGAATATTACTCATGGTTTTTTTTTAATTTTTATTCTAAAACTACTGAACTGATTCGGATGGAACTGTACAGTAATCTAAGTTATACAAAAAAATACAGACTACTATTTATAACGAATATGTGTAGTTTGGTCATAATTTTTTTTAGCTTCGCAATTTTATTTTTGCAGGATAGACAGGAAGTACCTAGTGGAAGTGAAAATAATTGAAATATAATCACTCCCCCAACTGGGGATCGAACCCATAACCAATCGCGTTTACAGTCAGCTGTCCCACTGCAACACGATAGGCCTCTAAATAATTAAATATAAAAAATGGGTATAATTTAACGACAGATATCAAGTAACACGCAATGGGAACAAAACTGTGGGCGAAATCTTATGTTATTATATATATTTTTATTGCATATTAACTGAATTTCATGTGAACTTATCTAATATTTTTTTAATCTGTGACAGTCTGGGCGCTAGTACCGGGACGGCGGCAAGCTGTTTTACCCTTACCTGAAAACGTCCTCCCTACAAAGGGATTTTCTATTTGCCAGTGGCTCCGGTAAGTCGCTTTATTGTGATTTTTAACATTGTTATCTCTTTTAAGCTTATTTTAATGACACAATAAGAAGTGTTTGCTTAATAAATGTTAAAATAGGTGCGACTTTTTTTGAATATTTAAAAATATTGATTAGTGAATAACATTTGATGATTAGAAACAATTACAACTTTTTGAGATATTTATATATTTTTAAATAATAAATTAAATATTAAACTTAAGGAATAATGATTATAAAATTTATAATAATATAAAATTTAAAAAGTTGTAATTTTTTAACTTAATATATGTAGCTATATAAAATAATACAAAAAGCCCCGTTTTTAGGTTATAGTTTACTTAGCCCTAGTCTAGATCACTTTTGAGTTAGTAGGTACTTACATTTTACAATAAGTGAAAAAGTTCATCATTCCTTTATTAGAGTTCATGGCTTAGTCGGATAGCATCTGTCTGTAAACGCGATCGGTTGTGGGTTCGATTCCCACTCGGAGGAATGCATATAATTAAAATTTATTATTATTTTTCCGCTCTAGTAAGACAAAGCGCGGCAACTTAACACCTGACTACCCTGTTCTGCTAAGGGATAAAGCGTGAAGCTCTTAACTATCTTTCATCATTCTATTTAATACCATAATAAAAAAACAATATAATATTATTTACACAGCACTTATAAGAAACTAACGAGTATGTATATTTTAAAAGTTTTAACAAATATTTATTACTGACCGTAGCAAGAACACATGTTAACAGTGATTATAACGTCAATGCATAAATTAACTAGCTATAATGATAGACCCACATCTGTGAAATATTTCCACTTAATCTTTGGTTATCGTTCGTGTAATAGTTAAGGGCTTTAAGATCGATAAAATTTGATGTTGTATTATTTATAGATAAAAATAGGCATGTATGAGTAATCTAATAGAATTATTTGTTTTTTGTGTAAGAGATTACACGTCGGTGGAGAGGTTTAAATGTTTTATTTAAAATATTTGATTTAATGATAATGTCGTAACAGTAGTAGTTGTAAATTATTTTGTGTATCTATATTAATAATTTCCTCAAAGGATACGGTAGGCGCGAGTGAATTTTTATCTGATTCTTAAAACATAAAAAAATAAAGATTTCAGGTTGACAATATATAACTGCGAAAATGGGATTGTTGAGTATATTGTTAAATTATAACGATGCTGACAGAAAAATCGCAGTCGCCATATTTTCTTAAGCAAAACGTCACTGACACTTAACCGGTGTCATTTATTCTTTCATACATTATCTATTGAACGTATCGCTGTCAGTGTCAGTAATGACACAGCGCTCTCAGCGATATAAGTAATTTAAGAAAGACGATATATTTATGTATTGAAATATAATATTTAGACGAAGTCGTGAGAAGACCTCTAGTTATACTATATTATTGCCTATAAAGTATAATTTAATAGGCAAAATTTTAGTTACATCTAAAATCAAAAAATACTTACATTTTAGCTTTAAACATGAAACTGATCATTATTTCACAATATTATATTCAGGCATTCGCATTTCAGCATCTCAAGTATGATAAAGCGAAATCATCGTCTGTTAAAATTCCATGAATTCAAACAACTAAACCAAGGTGCTTCGAATCTAAATATAATATATAGGTTTCCTAAGAAAACGCACGATGTATAATCAACGTCCATTTCACTAACCCGCGGATCCCTGAGCGATTTGAGCCGTTATTCGTGTTATTAAGAAAGCTTTGTTTATATATATTAGATTTACAGCGAGGTATCGAGACCGTGTACATTTAAATCGTTACGAGAGCCGGCCATAAATCCAACCCTAACACACATACAGTTTAGGTTAGGCCCATCCCAGTAATTATACGATAATTCTACTTTAATAAATAATCATAAATTCTTCCCGCACCGCATTATACACTATTACACGATGTAATTATACTCAATAAATTATCAAATAATACATCAATCAGATGTGTTATAATTTTTTTTGTGTGTTTTTTTTTCTATTTTTTTCACCGGGCGATGGGCAATTTTATTAAAATTATAGTGCTTAAATTGGGGTAGCTGCAGGCTAAGTCGGTGCATAATTATATAGGTAATGTTTAATAATATATTCTTTTTAAAGCTACCTTATGCTCGGCGGATATAAATCAAATACTTCATTAAAATTCGAATCGGTTTTCAACCCTTCACTGTTATTAGTCTGTAGGATTGCTCGCGAATCGTAGCCTACTTTTCGATGAAAACAGTATTATCGTGGTGACGTTGATGAATGGGATCGATTTAGCGCGTGCATAATTATGTTTTTTGGACTAAGCTTAAGTTTAATCGGAGATTTTTTTTTAATTAATTTGCAAATTAGATGCTTTGATTTTGTGAAATTATGGTAAATGGAGGAATGGCGCTGCTCTTTGTTAAGAATTTTTATTTTTTAAATTGTTTGACGTTTTATTTATAATTGTTGTGTTGGCATTTCCTTTAAGTCATGGAAATTAATGACATTTTAAGTATTTTTAACATTTTTTTATGTTAATACGTACCTTGAACGAAAACAGCGAAAAAGAAGACAAAAATAGTTTGAATACTATAGTAACAATGTATTAAACAAGAAAGCATATCGTGCAAGTACGTGCGAGTATATTCACAATTTTTGCTAATTCGTTTTCACGCGTCGGTGTTGAGCGTCGCCTCGAGCGGTACTGACTGCAGAAAACGTTAATGCCACGATTTGAAACTTTATAAATTAATATAATAAAATTAAATATTTAATAGTATAATTTTTTAGTTATTAATTTTATAATACCTGAGAATTTATTTTGTTTTATATATATACATATTATAAAATATATTTATATAGATATTATAAAATTTGAATTAGTCTGATAAATATGTGTTATTTTTAAGTAAAAATATAGTATTATATTGCAATTAGTTGAAATACAATGATATAAAGCTTAACATGTCATTATAGTTTAAAATATAATGATTTCTTAAACTTCATACAAATAATTTTACTCAAAGGTTTAAACCATCAACTACGACACCGCTCTTTAATGTACCCCTCTGTAATGTGCAATTACATCGCTGCATAAAATAGTGCATCAGTTCTCGCTAATTCATTTCCACGCGGCTGTTGTATATTGCCTTGAGCGGTACGATCTGTTTGAAAACAAGATGTTAAGAGGAGCATTATGATAAAATTTATATTTATTTTCATATTCAATTTAATAATATATAATATATTTTTATAATCTGGATATAATTATGTTATATAGTTATTTATTGTTATTGATATTAATTAATTTTCTTTATAAATAATATTACCATTAGTCATTTTAAAATAAATGCCCAGAACACTTTTCACAGAAACAAAACAAAATAAATGTTGATACTTATAGGGTCTTACCTTTTTGCTATCGCTACATCCGGAGCGACCTTGGATGTAATAGAGTATTTTGTATTTTCAATTAACTAAAGTGCATTGGCTTTTAAATGTGCCAGCTTTTTTATTTTTCAGCGCTTAGACTGTCAACGCGATGTCTATGATTATGAAATAGATACTCTGTTAAGCTTCTGTGTGTATATTAATTAAAAAAAGGAAAACAAACAACAACAACGTACGTTCACATATACGTCCTTTCAAATTGTTATCTTTTTATATATGTATATATTTTTGATATTTCGTGCTTATAGCTTCTAAGATTCACAAGTTTTTAGTTAAACTGTCATATTTGTTTATTAGTGTCAGTTTGATTTGTTCCAATTCTCAATGTATGATTCAGCTGAAATATGGAAAGCCTTCATTTTAATTATTATTCAATTATACAGGCATATTAATAAGATCTTTGATTTTCGCGAATTTTACATAAAACTATTTTAAACGGATTAATTGCGTATATTAATCCGTTATCCGTATACGTAGTTCGTTGTAGACTCACAGTCTACCTGTGACCACGGACTACTGTAAAGTGTTTCAAACATCAGGTTTCCAAATACAAATAAATTCAAAATAGTTTCATTTCAAATATATAGGTATACTATAATCAAAGTTGTTATTATTGCAAAATGGACTTTAAAATGAAATGCCGAACCACACATTTTTGTACGGCTATCAAATGAAAGAGCTTGAAGAGAACAGCTATAATGATCAAATAATCAAATCCTACATCGCCTCAAAAGCTTGCTATTAAGTTGTAGCTTTATTAAGAATAACGCCCTAATAAGAAAAATTGCCTTCAATTACGAATAAGATATAACATATTGCAAGTCAGTATGATTCCCAGTGAATAGAATAGAAATCCCCCATGGTAATTTTAATTTAGTACTTTTGTAATGTTACAATTAGCTAACTACGCGGAAGGAGGCACTCGGTTTAATAAATTGATTAAATTTTAACTATCAGGGGGCCAGATTTAGACAATCATTACAAGAGGTTGTTTCCTTTTATTTTCATTATATAATATACTAGTTGAGGTCCTTGACTTATAATTGGAGGGCCTTAAAGAAAAAAATATTCAATATATTTGACATATATAAATTTGA
Source organism: Dryadula phaetusa (assembly GCA_032432895.1). Lineage (NCBI taxonomy): Eukaryota > Metazoa > Arthropoda > Insecta > Lepidoptera > Nymphalidae > Dryadula > Dryadula phaetusa. Next base: position 5,843,743 of record JAOYRS010000038.1, read on the forward strand.
CATGACAATAAATTTGACAAACGTAACGTCAATGTCATATAATGTAGATTTAAAAAAAATCTGTTGTTATATATATTTATTTATATATATTATATATATTATAGGTTATAATCTGTCATTTGGCATTGAACTCAATTTCATAGCGCACACTGCGTTGTACACTGTTGAATTAAATAAATTATAGTAATTAATCTAGACGTTTTTGTATAAAACATCTTATTAGAATAATTAATTTATACAATGTAATATAAATGTAAATAAATTATTGATTAATAATCAGAATTTGTTTTTTTATTGTTACTATTATATCTATTTTTTAATAAAAGACTTAGATAGTATTTTAACCTTTATCTATTATATAACTTATATCTGCCATGTACCAAAGAATATATATTTTTAAAGCTTCACACTTTATTCAATGTAGCAAGGAAGTCAGAGAAATCCTAGTGTCAAGACACCCTACACACAGCGCACAATGCCGTGCTCTGTCTTACTAAAGTAGAGAAATGAAAATAATTTTTAAATACAATCATTTCCCTGAGTGAGCATCGAACCCGTAACCATTCGCTTTTACAGTCAGACGCTGTCCCACTCGATCGCGACGCCCTTAATTTATACTTACTAAGGAAAACTTTACCACAGAAAACAAATATTGCTCACCTTTTTTCTAAACAAATAAAATTAATATATTAATAAGTATAAAATAAAATAATAATTTGAAGAAATTAAAAAATAATTACAATAGAATAAAGATGACGCTTTTTGAGATGCTTGTGTTCTATATACACGTGATACTATGTTTAATACAGTAAGCACTATATAGAGAATTCACAATGTATATGACCGTATACCCGATTCTTATCTATAGCCCTTATGGTTAGTGTCGTATAGGTATATCATATAACTAAAAATATTCGAATGTGGCGAAGGGAATGTTCCAGATATTCTGTTTACGCTAAGTCGATGATAAAAAATAAAAAAAAACAACCTTGTTGATTAATTTTTTTTATAGATTACAAAAACTTTTTATAGTTTATATGTTCTTAAAATTTGAAATTATCCACGATAATTGTTTTACCATCACGAAATGGTTATAAAAATGTAATATTCCTTCATTTCATACTAATTAATGTACCACAAGGTCACGCAAGGCATTAGCGTTATTATATAAAACACCTTAATTAAGAAAATAATGAGCCATTAGATCACTTCTGACTAGTCTCTTAGATGGACACTCGTATTAATATCTATATATTAATACGTGAAGCATCTTTTTAACGTTTTTTACGAAAATTATACGAACTGAGGAGTATGGAATTTGGCACAATTTTAGTTTGTATACAGGCGTGCCGAATGTTAATATCTCTTTTAAAATATTGCATAATATATATTAAATTAATAAAATAAATGTAACACACATTGACAAGAATTTTATATACACGTTTATATAAAGTGGTATACACGTTGCTAAGGCAACGCGTTGTCAACTAGTAGTTATAAATATAAATTAAAGACGAGAACTGTCTGGGTCATATGGTTTTTTAACCTACCGGAGTTTTTAAGTACATTAGTAGAATAGCAGCTTCATGCCTTATGTCATAGGGCAAGCCCATAGTAATCAGTGACAACCTAGTGTCGAGACACTCTGTTGATTGCATAGTTAAAATAATAAATTGCAAGCTACGATTGTAAATGCCATGATTTATGGATTTTTATTGGTGGTCATTAGATTAAAATAATAAAAAAAAAACAACATAGGCGGATATTAACACCGGACTATCTCAGTTATACATTATAGAGGTAGATTAGACAATAGAACTACCTAATCCTACTGGGAGTAGGATCTACCCCTACAACCCTACATTACCTAAGTAAAAAAATATTTGCTTCAAACCGCAAAAAAACTTATACTATTAAACGATTCGAGTTCCCAAATGTTGTAAGTACTATAGAAATATAAGATATATTGTAATTTGATTCTTAAATCATCTACCTACATTTGGTTCTGTTGTTACGCATACCGTGCGTTGCGTAGATGAAGATACTGTATTGTACATAGTCTATTTTTCTCTCCATCTCACTATGATTCCCACTCGTTCACTCATTCAAGTTTTTTCTTTTCATCCAATTTCCAAATTTCCTTAATGAGTGGCGGAGTTCTACGCCGCCCTTTGTCTTGTCATACAATAGGACTCTTCCCAATCAGAAAATCATTATTCAAATATATATAAAAAACATAGAAAGTAAAACAATTTGTATACAATAAACACGCATACATGATGCGCTTCCAAATTGACTTCTAATTAAAGTATTTATGACGATAACGGGGTTAATGAAGTAATTAATAGCTCATTAGCGACACCCAATGATGGCTTCAAACGCATATTACGTATTAAAATCTCTATTAATATTCGTAATGCTGTTTCCAGTGTTAGTTGTAGAAATGAATGTATCATATGTATGTTGTACTAAATTATTAAGGCTAGGGATATCGTGGCTCAACGGAACAGCGTCTGATTGTAAATACAAGTGGTTCTGAATTCGATTCCTACACAAAATAAATATTAAATTTAAATTATTGCCAATTCTCCACTCTATTTAGGTAAAACGCGGCGTTAAATTCCGCTAACGCGTAACAGAGTGTCTTGACACTAGCTTTTCTCTGACTAACGGACTATGAATAAAATCCGTTAAGCTTTTAAAATAAATAGAATAGTTCGAAATTGGTAGAAATTTTAAAATGCATTGAACAAAGTATTCAGTACCTTACACTTGGCCTCACCCTAATATGCGGGATAAATAAATATGCAGCATTGAAATCACAAACATGACTTTTTCTTGATCGAGTGACACTTCTAACTGGGTCACGGCCAAGAACAGGGCTTATGTCAACACCTTGTGCTCACTGCGTACCTACTGATATTATTATAAAATACGTTTAAAACATCCCTTAAGGAGATTACAACTTTACTATTATTTAAGCAAAAAAGTCCAAAAACAAGTTAATCCGCCGAGGTTGGTCGTGGTGCAGTGGGAAAACTAACTGTAAACGCGATTGATCCCCTTGGAATATATAAAAAAATCGCAGCGTTGAGCCGCTTCTCAACATGCAAAGCGGAAATTGGAGTAATATTTCCATTAGAAAAAATAAGATGATGTTGTTAGCTATAGATCATAGTATACTGAATATAGAAGCGTTTTGATATGGGCTCGATCTCTACAGGTGGATATTTAAATCATTTTTATTTTACACGAACACATAATGTTTTGATTTTGGACGTAAAGCGGTGTAAGTGTCATGACATTAATTTCTCTCTGACTAACGTTGTATGCGCGAAAGAGAGTCGTGCGTTTCTATGTCAAATGAGCTTTAATTTTCCGCAGAATAATATATATTTTGAACTAAATCGACATGTAGACATACATTCTATAATATATATTGACAAATAGCTCTGATCTAGGAAACATAAAGAGCATAAGGTCGAATGCTACAGTCATTGGGAGTAAAAAAACCCTGAGGAGAAGCAGATAATATTATTTTGGCTTATGAAAAAAACATGCAATTTGAAATTAAAATCGCTAATGACTCAAACCATTAAGTTAATCATTTTAATTAGAACTTGGCGTTTGTTTTGCGTTTGTATTTGGTTTTTTTTGCTAAGACTCAGTTTATTATTAGTGTTATATATTTCTCTAATATTTCTAATTGTATTGTTTTCATAACGCTTCTTCTACATCTTGTAAGAAAAGCTTGTATAAAAATCCAGCAATGTATACTAAATAACAAAAATACTTTAGTCGAAAATCCCAAGATATCTAAATTAGTTGTAACGAAAACGATTTAGTATTTCGTGTCCTATTGCTATGTAAATAAAAATCATATTTCTTTGACACAAACTACATTAGTTCTATACTGTTGAAATATCCTGACGTCGGGTATTTGAGTTATTATTTCAATTTTTTTAATACTTACTTTACCAAAGGTTTGATATAAATTATAATACGCTATCACTGTATAGTTGCTTGCCTTATTATTTGCAAGTATTGAGTTCAAATTACTTTTGCATAATAAATATATGAAGGAGTATGAAATTTAGAATAGTGATAGTATAAATGGAGTAGAAAATCTCAAAATGAAAGAATTTAAAGACATTTTACCCCACGAGTTTGATGCTTGAGAATCTGAGTCTTTAAACTCAGGCCACCCTTCGAATTAAGAGGGCACAGCACCGCGCAAGAGACAAGACAAACGAGGTGTAAGCTCCACGGCAGTCTCTCCCACACTTAACGTGGATTTTTGTAACATTAGGGGTCTACATTTCAACCTGAATGCCGTCCACCACTATCTTGAGACGGCATAGCCGCCCTTATTATTTCTGACAAAGACTCAAATTTTCAAATTGCCTAACCATGCGACATAGCCAATACTCCGGCTACAAAATAGAGCATAATTTGGTGCGTCACGTCGGGGTCTCTGTGTTCGTGAGGGGGGACTTGAGTTTTTGTCGCCTTGCCAATTTTGAAGGTCAGGGACCTGTCTAACATCCTAACCTTGTGCCGAGGTTGTGCACTGAGAATGACACCCTGGTCCACACGGCGAAATGGAAAGCTCCTGGGCGGTCTCTTCGCCTCGAACTCGACTTTGGATGACAGAGAAACCACGCCGCCGACCATTCTGCGGTGCCAGAGCTCAATGCCCGACATTAAGTTGAGCCAAAAAGCGGTTCGGTGAGCTCCGTCTTGTCTGGACATCCACAAATCGAGTGGGCCGGATGACATTTCTACCTTAGTACTCCGTGTATATGCTCCTAAGTTGTCACCGGTGCTAACGTACTTATTTCGGCACTCTTGTTTACTCGGCGTAGTCCTTGATTCGTGGAAGAGCGCTCTAATCCACCCAATCCCGAAAAAAGGCGATGGTTTCGATCTGACTAACTACGGGCCTATCGCTAACACCTCCCTGCTCTCCAAAGTAATGGAGAGCATAATAATTAAACAAATCTTGGTATATGTAGTCTGGACGATGCGAAGGCATTCGATCTAGTGTGGCACAGGGCGCTCCTTGCCAAACTTCCATCTTATGAGCTTCCCGAGAAATTATGTAAGTGGGCCGCCAACTTCCTTACTGAGCATAAAGGTCGCTATCGATGGTTTCTGCTCTCAATTAATGCCCGTGAACGCTGGCGTCCTTCAGGGTTGTGTGCTGTCCCCAACACTATTCGTTTTGCTTATCAATAACTTGTTAGGGGATCCTATTCACTCATTGTTATGCAGACGGCAGCACGTTGGACGCCGTCTATACCGGCCATGCAGGTCTTTCTCGGGCAAAATGTCGAAAAGTGTCGAAAAAAGCTTGTCTTTCGTCGAGACATCCCTTGAAAATTCTGGGGTGAAAGGAACCTGGTTCAGTTGGAGACAAGACACAAGTTTGCACGTTAACCACTAAGAAAACCCCATTTGTCGTATGACCAGTTTTCGAGAACAACCCCTTTAACACCTCACCCGATATAGTATAGTATATTGGGCCTTAGCATTTCGAGTGACTGCCAATATCGCGATTATCTGGAAAGTATGACCATGTTGGCCTCGAAAAAACTTGGTGTCATCGGCTTGGTGTCATTGGTGTCATCCCTTTATAAGGCCCAGTTTCGGCCTCATATGGAGTACTGTTCTCGTCTCTAGGCTGGTGCACCCGAGTATCAGCATACAACGGAGAGTCGTTCGGACCGTTAGGGATCCAATAATCTGTGACGGGCTTGACGCTTTGATGTTGCGTAGAAACGTTTCATCGTTGTACGTTCTCTATCGCATGTATCAAGGGGAGTGTTCTGGAGAAATAATTGACCTGGATTCTGCCACTGAATTTTCAAACCGCACAGTACGTAACAAACTAAAATACCATCCCTATCATCCGTATACGTGGCGTTCTACTACTGTGCGATTTTGTAGGAATTTCGTCCACGTGCCACACAACTGTTCATCGGCCTATCAGCGGCAGAGTTTCCAGGTCGTTACGACGTAAACACCTTCAAAAAACCCGCTTATTCCCACCTTAAAGGCCAGAAACGCTCCTATAGCTCCTCTGGTGTTACATAGGGCCGTGGGCGGCGGTGATCACTTACCATCACGAGACCCGCACGCTCGTTTTCTCGTTCTAGCTTGAATATTAAATGAATATTTCATTATTAATTACTGTTCTAAATGTTCTGGAAATTAAGCTGTGCCTGTCATATTAAAAAAAAAGGCAGGCACCTAATTATATTTCTTTTTAAATACACTCGATGTTGGTAATGCTAAAGGGCTGTTTACACATACATCATCGTTCACAGATCTAATGTGTTGATTTTTATAGCTTAACGCATAGCATAAATAACCTAGAGTCAAGACAATTCGTTGGCTGCCTTTCGCCTGATATCGGGGTAATAAGTGGCGGACATAGCGCTATACTTTCCACACCTGAGAAACGAAAATACTTTTGTAAAACAGAACCAATCTCGTGTATGCCACACGATGTATTCAATTTCTTTTTATAGTTCTAATGGATATTAAGGATAATTATACATATGTATACAAACAGAACAATTTGATGATATAGATTAACCGGAACAAACAGACAGATTTGGTAAAAAAAAATATTTTTATGTATATACTGTGTATATATATGCATTTAGAAAAAAGTATACACTCCCACTGAATTTATTTGAAAACGACATAAAGGAAGGTATGTTTCTTTAGACTTGTTGTTTACAACTAAATGATTATTCGTCTGCTTTAACATTATTGTAATTAAAATTAAATTAAAAAAACCACAAAACGTATTATAGAGGTCCTTCAGCTTTAAGGATGGCTAATTATAATTTTAATTAAGTTTGTTACCAATTTCGATCGAAAGCTATTCGAAAAACTTAGTTGATTAAAGCTTTGGAATAAGGCAATTATATTCTAATACAAACTCCAATAAATAAGCTTAAAGCTCCAAATACAATTATTGTAGAAGTTATAAATTATACAGGCTCTTAATATAAAATTTAAGCGAATTAAACCCATTCATTTAGGGTCCCTGTCTTAGTCGGTGATGGCGGAGATACGAAATTGTGGAAAGGATCGAGTTCGATAAAAGAAGCTGAATGCTGTTTCTATTACTATATATTATTATAAAAAAAAAATTTCTTGTAGCCTTTTATAGAAAATTTCCAATTATATATATATATATATATATATATATATATATATATATATATATATATATATATATATATATATAGTATATGTTTTGAAAAACAATTTTTTTTAAATGCATTAATTATATTTTGCTCTGTTTGTATTTATTAAAAGTGAAACAGTGTATATGTAAAAGCGAATGTTTGTGGGTTCGATTTCCAATCGGAGCAGTTGTTATATTTAAAAATTATTTTTAATTTTACAAACTAAACTTGAGAACTTGGGAGTAGAGTTGAGTTCGCCACACAATACGCGATATATCGGAAACCAATCCACGAAGTGTCTTGACACTAGATTGTCTGCGACTACCAATTTATGAGGAATAAAGCTGTAAAAAAGGTTAATATATAACTTTTTATGCTTTACAAAGATTTAGATTCAGCTTATTAAAATATAATTAAAATATAATTAAAGAAGAATTAAAATATAATTAAAATATTTTATAGTCCTTGAGAACATATAGATTTTTTGTTTTAATTAATTTATTTTTTTTAGCTTCACGCTTTTATCCCGCATAGCAGGGCAGACAGACAGTACCTGTGTCAAGACACTCTGAACTTCGCTTTCACTCAACTCAACGCCGCCGCCGAAAATAATTAAATATAATCACTTCCCCGAGTGGGAATCGAACCCAGAACCGATCGCGTTTACAGTCAGACGCACTGCGCCACGACCGGCCTCAACCGGTCTATAGATATTTATAAACTGCTTATAACATTTGTTATTATAACAGTTTAATATTCTGTGTAATTTCATATTTGGCGCATCCAAACAAGATTCGTAGATCCACTCCATAAGTATCCAGACGGACACTTGAATGGCGTCTCATTATCTCTAATTATATGCCGATTCTTCAGCTCAACTTCATCTGAAACTTATCTTATAAGAATTGATTAAGAAAGATAAAAATAATCTTTTCTTATTATATACGTATGTATATAATAACCCCTTTTAAAGCGCATTTGCCTCGTCTATAAAAACATTAAACCTATGACCGTCATCTGTGCATCGTCGTTCAATAAGTCCTTTAGACATTAACATATCAACACAATAACGCAGTAAGAAAGAGATATATGAGGCCGGTCGTGGCGCGTTGGGACAGCGTCGTACTGTAAACACGGTGGGTTGTGGATTCGATTCCTACTCGGTGAAGTGATGAATATTTATATAATTTTTACATTCACGATCTGGTGAGACAAAATGCGGCGTTGAGATCCACCACTCAACACGCTATGTCTCAAATTCGGTAGAATGGTACTTTCTGTCAACCTTGTTATGCGGGATAAAAGCGTGAAGCTAAAAAAAGAGATATATTAGTGTATTTTAGAGTCATACAATCGAGTTATCAACGTTAACATCACTTGGTACAAAAATATAATTATATCAAACATATTGCATTCTGTGTATTATACTTATTTAATTAATTTAATATATTTCTTATATATTATAATGGAAGTTTTTGACTGTTTATGCTTAACTTGGTGAATATAATTTTCTTAAGAAGTCGCCCAAAGTTTTTCCTTACCTTATCAATATAATGATAGCATAATATTATTTGGTATACACATACCACTAAAATAACTGGTAAAACCCTAGTGAATAACTCTAAAAAATTGCAGTTTTTCCATACATTCTTTTATTTACACGAACATTGTATAAATAAGTGATTATTTTGTATTACATTAGGGAAAACAAGTGCAGGCCAAGATAGCACTAATTTAATGCGGTCGCGTGGGTTAATCCTATCTATTGGGAATTTGTCGTTATAATTAATAATTAATTATTATTTATTCAGTGTTTATTATTTTATTAGCTTCGATAAATATAGCTTTACGCTTTTATCTCGCATAGCAGGGTAGACAGAAAGTAACTAGCGTCAAGACACTCCGTACTTCGCTTTTCACCAAATTCGAGTTCGAGACATTGTGTGTTGAGTGGTGGAACTCAACGCCGCATTCTGTCTTTAGTAGAGCGAGGAAGTGAAAATAATTTAAATATAATCACTTCCCTGAGTACAGATCAAACCCACTACCGATCGTGTTTACAGTTAGACGCTGACCCATTGCGCCACGACTGGTCTGAGATATATAAAAAATGAAATAAAAGCAAATTATTTATATGTTCTTATGACTAAGACATTGATTTTTTGATTTTTCAGTCTAGGTTTCCTAGAAGTATGTAACTATTAAACTATTTAAAATTTGTTTTGCGTTCGGTAAGCTAAAATGTTCCTTATTTACTTAATTTTTTAATTATAAAAAAAATCAGGGTTTACCTTTTTTCTTGCCGCATTGATGCGACGGCAAAACGTCAGCGTGCCTGCACGTCTTGCCGTTCATAATGCAGTACTGATGCCGACGTTGTTTTACGGCAGCGCAACGTGGGTGTGCCAAAAGAAGAATAAAAGAGTCAATTTAGCTGATCGTATATGCAGCGAGGAGATATGCAGAATGACAAGCGTGAATGTCATAGTAAGAACGAAGGAGAACGTAAGAAAGATGATGAAGAATGGTATGAAAGATTTATGATGCAAAGGTGAGTGGTACGAGAGTTTCAGGGGAGACCTCGGTTAACCATCGAAAACACAGTATCGAAGATACTGGATAAGGTCAAGGAAAGGAAGGAAAAGCATGAAGACCCCCCTAAGGGCATGAATGAAGAGGCTAATGACTGTGGACGAGGCGAAAGAGGTATGCAGGGACTGTAGCGTTTAGCGCTTCGTCCTTTCTGACCACCCCGCAAGGGATAATGCGTGAAGCTAAAAAAGAAGAACCTAAAAGGACATTTACATATTTTGTATGCCAGTGAAAAAACTAAAAATTTTCAAGATTGGGCAAATGTTTCTAATATCCCACTGATAGGAAGATAAATAGAAAGAAGCTAAAAAGTGTGTTAACAGCATTGTAACAAATATAATTCCATAAATTTAAAACACGGATTTTAAACGAAAACGAACGCTTGTCTGAAGAGTACTTTAAAACTGTAAAGATAAAGCTATAGTTAAATGGCCACCGTGGCGCAGTGGTATTCTATATGTTAGTAAACGCGATTGCTCGCGCGTTTGATTCCCTCCGCTCTGGTAAGACAAAACGCAGCATTATGTTCAACACTCTACCTGCAATCTCGATACCGAGCGGAAACCAGTCAACGGATTGTCTTGACATTAGGCTGTCTGTGACTACCCTGCTATGTGGAATAAAATGTGAAACTATAAAGCTACCCTTACAGCTATTATATTAATACAATACAACAAAAAGGCAAATCAATCGGTCTTGGTTATTAATAATATTATTGTTATTTATTTTATTTACATTGAAACAAAATTTAGTAACATAAAAATCGATATTGTAAATTGTTCTCAAATATCGTAGTTAAATCTAACTACGATTATCTGTCGTTATGGCGAATTTCCTTCCCCCATATAGTTCGAACTCTTAGCCATTAAATTAATTCATAAAAACTTTATGTGGATTCGATTCCATAATCGAGATAATTTATATATTTAAAAATAATAATTTTCCCGTTAAATTAGTCTTACTTTAGAATTTCCTCACTGTACAAGTTCTATGCCATTCGAAAGTGAACAAGGGAGTGACGTATCATAAAATCTCTCTTACTCTTTCCTAAAACTCGAAACTAAAAAATATAACTTTAAAAATTAAAGCTTTTTGTTTTAGCCTTTTCAAGTATCATTTTTCGCTTAGGAAAAGAAAAAAATTAAAAAAAGTATAAAACTTTTCAAAAATACTTTCAAATATCGACCAAAGATTTTTCTGGCAGTCATCAATATGCTTGAACGGTTTCCAAGAGGCGTAGGATCAAATCCCGCTGCGTTCATATTATCATACGTTTTTCAAATATTATTTTTAATAAGCCTATTAAATAATCGTTACTAAAATCTCCACTAAATTAGTTCAACAGATTGCTATAAAGATTCATTCAAAGAAAAGCGCAAAGAGAATGCTCGTTAAAAACTACATTTAGCATTGCTGTCATTTAAAAACTTTGAATAGACAATCCTTTTACTAGCACTTAGGGGGTAGGAGGAAGTCGGGGCAAAAAGTGTAATTATGTTGATTATTTAGGTCGTAATGCGCTGACTATCCCGCGCCTCCCCCCGTCATTAATCGCCTCCCTTACTCCCTTTATTATTTCGTTTCAATTATTTTTGTGATTATCTTTTTATAGCGGGCGCGCATTAAAACTCAAAAAATAACAGGCACATTAAATATAATTAGAATCGAAATAACAAGATGTCCGTCGTTCGCGCTTTTTTATGGTAAATAATCGTATTAAGGAATGACTCATTTCGTTGTTTTACTTACATTTAGAGATTAACATCTTTGTTTATTTGTGTCTAGCGTTTTCTTGTACCTTATATTACAATAACAAATATTATACTTTTTTATAAATATCGTTAAGTGCTGATAAAAATTTATATTTGTGATAAATTTTCCACTTAATTAATTATTTGTATTTAATAATACTTCTACTATAATTTTCTAATTTAGTATCCAATCTTTTCTTTCTTCACTGCTTGATGACACTAACAGTGAGTGTGCTGTGAGCATTAACTACACATTTGACTTAGAATCGATTGATTCCAGAACTGCATCACTGCTCATAGTATAACAAAATTATATTATATACATATTAATTTACTATTTTAGAATTTATACTAAAAGTCAAACAAAAGTTTTCATAAATAATTTTTTGTTGTCAGGTTACCACCGATGGGATAAGAGTAAGAATTTTTTTTTATTTATATCTATTAAATCCGGGACAAACTAACAGATCCAAGAATTTGCTGAACGGATATTGATGCAACTAAGCAAGTATAACAATATATTAATTTGATGAAATTAAAAATTAATTTTGAATATTTTATAAACACTTTCTTAAATTTTATTATATGTATTTTCTTATTAAATTAACATTTCTAACATTCTTTTTTTAGTAAAAATAATATTTTTTTTATAATTATCAATTACCACTTTTGACATTAACACAATATACCTAATTACAAATATAGCTTATCTTATTATATGCACTCGCAATTTTCATAATGCACGTAACATTTTTATCTTTCCAATTTTATATTAATATATTTGAAAAACATAATGATGTACCACTCCTTTTTACTCCATATTAAAATTTATAACCACTGCATTGAGAACTTGAGAACATAATACCTTATACTATACATAGGTTTGTTTTAATTTATTCTTAATATATATTTTACTAATTGGGCTGAGCATAGCGACAGCAAGGTATTGCATTACGTAGTATAATATTTTTTGTAATATTTCCAAAATAATGCCTAAATACAGCAATCCCTATAATTGTGTAATACGTCACGACTACGTCAAGATGCTACTTAGAGTCGAAACAGGCAACCTTTGTGACTGTTCTTGTCTCAAAGCCTCTCTCAAAGACAGCGTAGGGTTCTTATTATATAAGAATTTCTAAGTATTAGTATATTATTACAATATATATTTACTAAAGTCCGCACGCGACTTCTCCCGCATGATTTGTTGATAAAAAGTAGCTTATTGACTAGATATTATTATGGCCAATTTAAAAGAAATCATTATAAATTGTAGCCTATGTATTATTCTGATATATAATCTATATTATTGCAGTTTCATCTAAATTTGTTTAGTAGTTTTTGCGTGAAAGATTAACAATATTATTTACTATTTTTAAAGTGTTATTCCACACTTAAAAAAACATGTTTGAAAAGACGTATAAAAATTTTTGAACGGCGCGGGTTCGAATCCCGCTGCGTTCACAAATTTATATACGTTTTTTTCAAAAATATTAACAATATTGTAATAATGTATACGCATCATAATAATAGTCGCTATGTTTCCCTTTTAGTTTAAGCACAACGAAATAATGTCATTGAATTCAGTCAATAGCAATAAAAAAATTAAGTCGCACAATTTGATGGCTTCAGACCATTCTATAGGCGATATAATAAAATACATAATTATGTTTAATACATTGACGCGTGACTATTAACAATAGAAGTAGGATTTGCCAACCCTTTCATTCAAATCACTAATGAACAGTCAATGTACGTGATAAAAGTCAACTTTATACTTGCATGGTAGGGTTGTGTTTCCTTTGGTGTGTTGTTTCATATTATTATTATAAGGAACGTTTATGGATGAGCAATTTTTACGATTGTACACGTATTATATTTACAGATGTTATTGGAATAAATTGTAAAATCTTTTCTATGTTAGTCAGGAGCACGAATACGTTAGTTGCTTTATTGTGTATATTAATTATGGTATTGTTTAAATAATTTTACATCTTTGGGAATATTATAGCTAGAATGTAAAACAGAACTTTATGAGTCATTGGGATTTTAAGTTTGTATATATTAAAGGTGATTGTAAAGGCTCGGTCGTATTACCTGTAGTTTTGCAACGTTAATTACACTTTTAAAGTTCAAGGTATTTATATTGTCATCTTATTATTTATGTACATAATAATCTATGCCACTAACAACAGATATACGCACAATTGAGGTTATATAATATATAGTAATTATTAATAAATATATTTGAAATGAAATATTTTTAAACTCATTAATCACGTGTATTATTGTATTCGGCAATACATTTTTGGAAACCTGGCGCTTTAAACACTACCGTTGTTAAAGTCCGTAAGCACCGTTGTTTGTCCGTGGTTAAAGGTAAGAGGTGACCTGTGACCACGCACTACTGTAGTGTTCGAAACGACAAGTTTCCAAAATTGCTTTTTCGATTATAATATACACGAATAATCCATTTAGAATAGTTTCGTTTGTAATGTGTAAAAAAACTTGTTAATAAATACTTATTAATGAAATCCTAAAGTATAAATAATAATTCAAAGAGCCAAACCAGTTCTTAATCAAGAACACACGTATCCACACACATTTAAAATTAAACTCGAATCCAAAACAATACAGATAAGTGAAAACAAACCAAAGCGGCTGTCTATTATTTATTAAAACCGTAAGTATTCCGTCACAAAACATGTGGTCAAACGCGCGTCAACAGACTATACGAACATTTATTTAATCTGTGCCGACGTTCGAAAATTGAAAGTGAATGCTATCTGTGGCTCTTAGTGCATTGCGAATAGGGACTATTATGCAACAAAAATAAAGAGGTATGCACCGCGGACCATTGATGTATCTACTGATCTATTATTATATTTAGCGCGTTAACCGGGCCTCGATGAAAGTGAAACCGATTTCAATTGTTATCTCGCTTGGCGGTTAATTGACCGATATTTGTAAATGTTCGCGGGTTAATTTTGTGTTTAAAGCGCATTCTGAATGGAGGGATTTCAGTAACAGTTCCTAAAAATTAAGTGCTCGCCATATAGGCGTGGTTCAGTTTTGATTCGATAACGAGCTATCGTACAGAAAGGTTTATCGATTATTATCGATTATTTGAATAGAATTGTGATGTATTGTATAATTATTTCTTGTTGTCTATAATGAAGATAATTATGAATTCTTAAATTTATCGAGTTATTTTATCCTTTAAATATAATAATATGATAAAAGTATGTTTTATTATATTCTTCTTTTTGTAATTATATTTTCTAAGTAATAAGCTATCAAATATATAGAAATCTTTTTTTTAGAAAATTGTAAAATATACACATTAAACCATTGGCACCGAAAATACGGCTAATAATTTCTTTGTAAGAAGATATCATTAAGGGAGGTTTTCTTTAAATTCTCACGGGCACAGAAAAACGATACCTGTAGAAAAGAGAAACCAAATCTTTGACTTTAGGCATTATAGTCAATCAAAAAACTGCTGACCACTTAGTTGGTCTGTAGACCACGTTAATGGTCAAAAATCTAATAAACTAAAATAAATAACTAAAAATAATATGATTCTGCTAGCCAACTATAACTTATGTACTTGTATAATAAACGTTTCATAATGTTTATTATTTTAGCGTTAAGTTGCAATTGCATCGTGTAATATGGCCATAAATCACGCATTACAGCATTTTACTCTCGCGTTTCCTTTATAATGTCCCTTGATGTCGCTGTAAAGTTTTAAGCAACTAAGCTATTATAGTTCAAAGGATTGTAACAACCGTGTTTATTATCCAAAGGCTAGATCTTATTTGCTTTATTATACTAGGGTTTTGCATTTTTAAAGTATTATTTAATATTATTATATACTAGGCAGGTCGTGGCGCAGTGGGACAGTGTTTGACTGTAAACGCGACTGATTGTGGGTTCGATTCCCATTCAGAGGACTGATTATGTCTAATTATTTTCATTTTTTCGCTCTGGTAAGACCAAGCGCGGCGTTGAGTTCCACCACTCACACCCAATATCTCGAATTCGGTGGAAAGCGGAGTAGGTACTTCCTGTCTACCCTGCCAGCAAATTTGTCAAACAAAATAATTTAAATTGATATAAGGTACTTATTTATGTACTAAATAAAAAAGAAACACATTACACCACTGTATGTAAAGGGAAGATTGCCAGAATATAATAGCGAAAATTGCATTTCGATTGATTAAGTTCAGCCACCAAGATCACCATTTCACCAAGATCAGCTTGCAAAAACTTGCGCAGAAATACATAATTTTTTTTCAAATATCTTCATATCCAGTCAGCAGTTCTTTACTTTAATTATTGTATTAAGTACGGAGTATCTAGGTACTTTCTGTCTACCATGCTATGTGAGATAAAAAGCGTGAAGCTAAAAAAAATATAATCATTCTCCAAGTGGGAATCAAACCCACAATCACTCGCGTGTACAATCAGCCGCTATCCCACTACAGCACAACCGGCCTGGTGAAAAAATATATATTTATAAAAAAACCTGGATTCCTCGGGCGTACGCAGAGGGTCCTCATCACACTCGAGCACAAAAGCTCTCACCATTGCCCTTCGCGTCTCAATCACTTATTATATCCGAACGAATTTTTAATTACACGCCACTAATTATAATAATATAGTAAATTAGACTTTTTGAATCTGTTTTAACCAATCGTTTTTCTATATTAATTTTATCTGAAGATTAATTGTAACATTGAGCGTATGTTTATTTTGATAATGTAATGGTTCGAAATACGTTTTTACTGTAGAAATGTTATAAAAATGTAAATTAAATATGTATATCTCGGGCGTACGTAGAGGGCTCTCACCGCACTCCAACACAAAAGCACTCATCATTGCCCTTCGTGTTCCGATCACTTATTATTTCCGAACGCTATTGTTCTAAGCTTAAATTGCGCGACAAAGTCGTGCGTGTGCGTCATTATGTTTTTTTTTAATATATTTTTTTAATATTTATTATTATTATTAGGTATAGACAAAAAGTTGTTTTGTTAATGGTATTAATTAATTATTAATTAAGAATTTTCTTTTTGATATAATAGTATAAAATTTGAGATTATCATGCCACAGTGGGACTGCGTCTAACGGTAAGCGAGAATGGTTGTGGGTCCGATTTCACTGTAAGCGAGAATGGTTGTGGGTCCGATTTCACTCTAGGGAATTATTATATTTAACAAATATTTTAATTTCTCTTCTCTGGTAAGATAAAGTGCAGCGTTGAGTTCGCTAGTCAATACGCAATTACTCGAATTCGGAAGGAAAGGCAGTCAACGGAGTGTCTTGACATTAGGTTATCTCTGACTATCCTGTTATGAGGGGTAAAGGGTGCAGCTGTAGCACAACATAAGGAACACTTAATTACCATTGTACATACTAAAATATAATATAATTAAAAAAAATATTTTTTTTAAAAAAGAGTATTAAAAGTCAACAATATTGTCAATAAATCAAAAAAAAAAATACTAACGATATTTAAAATAATTGTCAGCCATTTTATTCCACTGCAAATATTTTGTATTCATTAAACAATAATTTCACCTTCACATTAATATGAGAATAATTAGACGTACCTATAGACGTTCATTTACGTCGAACTTTTATGAACCATTATATTTTCGCAGAAGCCACATAAACACATAGCATTAAAAACACATAATGGCATACAATCAACAGTTTTTAGAATTAGACATCAAGCGCTGGCCGAAAAAAAAAACAATAATTATAAAGCGCGCGTAATTCTAATTTCGAATTCAAATTAAAGCCGCTTAATGCGCGGGAGCGACCCCGGTGAAAAAAAGAGTTGACGAGTGCTCGGAGGGTGGTAATTTTTCATTAATTTAAGTTCACCATTCCCTTGTTTTGTTTGTTTTTAATCGCATTTCTAATTAATCCCGTCGAGAATAACGTGACAACTGTCGACTATGGCGGGCATTTTTTTCGAGCAGTACAGCAGATGTCGGCCGATTTCCATTTGTTTCTGAGATTAATGATTCGGTACGATTGTGAATTTTTCCGGTCGGCTTTTGTTGTTTTAGAAGCAATTTGTCCGCTTACTTTTGTAGAGCATTCGTTAAAGCTTCGACGAATGATATTCGAGTACGAAAGCATTAAGCGAAAAGGGTATACTGTTAAAATAATCTCAGTTAAGTATTCAGCAATCCGTACTAATGGATCGTTGTTATTCCGTTTGTGCGATATACACGTAGATATCGTACACGCTGGACGGATGCGCGTAACTCACGAAAAATTGTTTTGGTTATGCTCACGAATGTATCTAGGTACATTCGTCATATCTTTTTTTGCATTTTTTTTAAACTTTTATCCCGCATAGCACGGTGGACAGGTAGTACTTAGTGTCAAGACGCTTCATCCTCCGCTTTCCGCCAAATTCAAAACATTGCGTTTGAGTGGTAGAACTCAACGACCCGCTTTTTCTTACCATAGTCGAGAAAATGAAAATAATTAAAATATAATCAATCACCCGAGTGAGAATCGAACCCATATACGTTCGCGTTTACAGTCACATGCTGACTCATTACGCCACCACCAGCCTCACATATCTTCTTATTTCATTTGTATATTAATTTACTCAATCTATAATCGCTATTAACGGACTTGAGGCCCATTTGAACGTACACGATGATCGTGAGTTTGATTCAAATCAGATCTGCTAGAATCTTCTTACTAGAAAAAAAAGATTGATTTGCGTTTTTAATTACATACTTAATATAATAAAATATAGATTTCATATAAAAACAAGAGTAATTCAAGTAATTCAATTCAAATAAACTAAGTTATTATTAACACTGAGGTGACATTAACAATTATATTATTTAGGTTAAGTAACGTTCACATCGGACAGATGGGTGTGCATTTGACGTCTTGCGTGCTTCAGAGAGCACGTTAAACAGTTGTTTGCTGGTAGGTGATTTAGTATTATGACATTACGAACAGTTAGACGGATGATAACCCGTCTAACTTAAAGAGTTGCCATTTTGTTGGAGATTTTAATGTGTAATATGATATTTTCTCTTTATTAACCTATAGCGAGAATGGTATGAACAATGATTAGGTTGGGAGAATGAAATATGTAATACAGAAGAAAAAAATGTATTTAGTTAAACTAACTATTTCAAACAATATTTTGAAGGAAATTTTATTTTTGATTTTGTTATTCAAATTCAATACTTTAAGTAATTCAATACATTATTATAAAAGATTTAGTTTGAATAGTTTCCTCAAGAAGGGATCCCAATTGTTTCCTTCATTTACTCGTATAGTGATTAAAAAATTCTCAAGGGCCATTTACTTTAACTAGCAAAACGTCATACATTTTAAGGTATTTTTCTTTTTTTTAAATTTTACACTTTTATTCCGCATAGCGGACAGAAAGTATCCTGTGTTAAGACACTTTTTTATGCTTTATATATTTTGCTTTTCGCCGAATTTGGGACATTGAGTGTTGAGCAGCGGAACTCAACGGCGTAGTTTGTTTCACCAGAACGAGGAAATAAAGTAGGAATCGAACCCACTACCGATCGCGTGTACAGTCAGACGCTGTCCTGCGTCACGACCGGCTACATTTTAAAGATTTCGATACAGCTTAACTCTTTTATATTACTTTATACATATAAATTAAACGAATACGCGTTTCATAAAGAGCGACGTGGACGCTCACAGATTCATAGTGAATGTACAAATTTATTTGATTCACAGCCGATGGTCAAGAACTTTTAATTGGTCAGCTAAAAAATACGACATGGTTTTGTTATTCTGCAGTTCAAATAAATATTTTGTCTGCAAAAGTAAAAAAAAATACACCCTGAAAGTTTTTACACTAATAATACAAATTTAAAACGGATTATTATATACAGTAATATATTTAATAATGTTTAAATTATGTAAAATACTTCTTTTGTCTTCGTCATTTCTGCCACTTAAGTTTTGTGTAAACTAATATGGCGTGGTTTTTGTATTATCTGTATTTTGATAAAAAAAAAACATACTGTAGGTAATATATGTATCAAAAAACAATACTATATAAACCTATAATCATTGTAGTAAAAATAATATTAAAAATAATTATATCCTTACTAGCAAGATATTCAAAATACCAGCCTAATAATCGTCATTGTGACGTAGCAGGACAGTGCTTAATTGACGATAGCTCTTGGGTTCGATTTCCACTCGAAATCTGGTAAGACAAAAACATAATTAAGTACAAGTTTCTGATCCAGCTGCATATAAAGTATTAAGAACATAAAAAATAATAATTTAATTATGAATAAAGCTACTTCACGCATAGCAGGGTAGTAAAAGACAAATAGTGTCAAGACACTCCGCTGACTACTTTCCACTTGAAATCGAAACATTGCGTGTTGAGTGGCGAATTCAACACCGCGCTTTGTTTTACCGGAAATATACTTATGGAACGAAGTGGGAATCGAACACACAACCAATAGCGCTTACAAACAGATAGTGTCCCACTGCGTCATGATAGCCTTGATTTTAATTATAGTAATTTATATATTATTAAGAATTTCAAATAACAAAGTATATATTTTAGGCAGTTCTAAACGAAATAGTTAAAGGGCTTTGTATAATGTAAATGTTATGTTAAGACTACTCAGTATAAGCTCGTGTTGCTACGTAAGCCATGCGTGAGAAGTAATGTCCACAATTCAGTGCTAGCGAGTTCCGAATCTCTTGCGAGCTCTCGATGCATTTGACTTAAATCCATTGTGTATGGAACTAGGACGTTTATCAATGTCCATAATGATAATCAGAATTTACGGGCTGGTTTTGGTTATATATATTTGTATTGTTTGCATTAAAATATATTTTATGTACTAATATGCTTGATCGCGGCTTTGCTTGCTAGAATTACTCTATTATATTTCAATATATAAATATTTTTTGGTTGGTTTTGTTTAAATTACTCAAGTTAATAAGAGCATTGTGTCACTACTTACACTGACATACGTTTAATAGATAATGTATAAAAGAATAATTATCACGGTACTTTAACTAAATTTTGACTTTACTGATAGTGTGAAACGGCTTTAACGTGCTTAATAAAATACGGCGACTACCATTTGGCCAGTATCATTAGAATTTGACAAAATACTCGATAACTTTGCGGATATATGTTATCGATTTGAAATCTTCATTTGTTATGATTCAGTTAAGATTTGAGAGTCGTGAGTCGTGGCGCAGTGGGACAGCATCTGACTGTAAACGTGGTTGTGAGTTTGATCCCTCTCGGGGGAGTGTTTATATTTAAATTATTTTCACTACTTCGCTCTGGTAGGACAAAGTGGGGTGTTGAGTTCCACCACTCGCAATATCTCGAATTCGGTGGAAAGCTAAGTACGGAGTGTCTTGACTCTAGGTACTTTCTGTCTGCTCTGCTATGCGGGATAAAAGCGTCAAGGATGGAAAAAAATATAATATAAAAATAAATAATAAAAACAAAAATAAAAAATGATTTTAATAGGGTCTATGGTACCTGATGAAATTATTAATAAGACTATGATAGACTTTCAGTGAAAAGCTTCCAAGTCCATTTTTCGAAAAGGTAATAAAATATAGAATCAAGAAATACAGTTACTAACAAGTTTTATTAAAAATTATTATAAAATATGATTAAAGCAACCTTAAATACTTACTTCATTTAAAATGAAGGTTTTCCTAAGTTTAAATAAAAAATATTTTTATTTAAAAATATTTATGTAACAGATGACAAACGGAAAATAGGGGAATATATCTCGAGATTGCATCCTATTCTACATATTGCTCGTTTTTAGAGTATTTACCCTTATGGACACAGTATGTTTTAATATTGCACAATGGTTATATTTATATTAAAATCATTTTTGTTTGCTGACTCTGGTAAGACAAATCGTGGCGTTGAGTTACGCTAACGCAATTAATAAGCATTGATCTCAAGCGGAAAGCGGAGAAATTTGCGAGTAATGTTAAACTGAATAAAAATAATTAAGCCATTAATATCTTTTATTACTATGAAAGAACTCTTTTTCTTCTTTTTTTTGAAGTGTAAAATACTTTTTGGATTACATTCAAATTTGATATAGAAAGATGATGACCAGCTTATAGTCTCCGTTGCTTATAGTATAAACATTTTATATTTTATGTTATGAATAGAATTTAAACCTGGAGCTACATCGTACAATGACATGTGCCCCACTGCGCCACTACAACTTAGCGCAATGATAGCCTCTATATATAATCCTGTTCTGTACGTAGCGATATTGTCCGCAGTGAGCCATAAATGTCTTGAGCTTTCGCGTTAGAACTATAGAGATTTATTAAATAAGAGTAAGACGATAATAAAAATATGATAAGCTTTTCATAATATTTATTTTATAAATAATGTATATTAAAAATATTAAAAAAATGTTATTTATTGTTAAAATGTAACATATTTCTATTTCAAAGTATCTTTAAATGCATATTTTCATTATTCCATATAGTAAATATTTGAATTCAGCGTTATATACCAAAAACCTAACAAATACATTCGCTAAAAAAACGTATAATTTATCAACTTCATTAAAACTCGCATAATTAAGTGTTGCATGAAAATCCAAACTTGAAGGCTAATAACATCGTTACCAAACATCGTCGTCGAGATAGGCAAAAGATTACGTGACAAAGGTACAGGGTGTTAACAGTAGGACGCTCACCTAACCCAGTGCCAAAATAGCCGACACCTTAATATATAATACGTGTACATAGCTTTATCGTCTGCACTGCACTATAAGTGTCTGGTGCCTGTAAATTTTCGCAGGCGATCTGCGGCCGGTCTTTGTACTATTAATTTGTAATGTCTCCCCCTATAGCCACATGGAGCGAACGGAAGGCGGATAAGTCGAGGCTTTTGATGGCTATCGACTATCGGTTATGTGGCTTAGCTTCAAGTGTTAAGATTTTGTATGCAAAGATCTACTCTTTAGTTTTATTTGGAATTTTAATTTCAATATATTAAGCTCCCGTGTAAACTGTAGTGTGATATATTATAATTTATAAAAATACGTAAATATTTACTGCAATGTACAATTTCAAAATAAACGTGAGGCTATTTATTGTATTGTCTGCATAAACACGTCTGTTCAGTTAAATTTACATTTTATTATTTACATAAATAACACCAACCTGAGGTGGATTTATGAATGAAAATATAATTTTGAATTTTCTACATCAACCTATCGTTTTTACTATTAAAATGTTTGTATCTATATTTATATATATATATTATTTAAAAATCGATACTAAATGGATATCTTGTGATATATCGATGCATCGTGGCCCAGTCCTCGATCTTCAACGGGGGTCCGCGTTTCCGATAGGATTAAGCCAGACTTACTGCTCGGTCAGAAACTCGGCGCGACGCAGTAACCCCCTTCTGGATGCCCCTTCCCCCTTCCCCCAGCCCATCCCCTGCCGCATTAGGAGCAATCATATTCGACGGCTGCTACGTTTTGGCATCAGTTCCTATTGCTTACGGCCAGCTATTTGCAGAACAATGATCTGTGGTGTCTTATTGTTTAATGTCGTTAAGGTTCTGATTTGTTTGGTGGTTAGTCCGGGTTCCGCATGTTAGTTTTCGTTTAATATTTCCCCGTCTGTTGCATATGCCTGGTAATGAAGGCTTGTTCGATTAACCTAAGTAAGGTTTAATTTTGACCTTCCTTATCTAACGCTTAGAATTGGTATATGCAAGTGTAACTAAAACTTAACGTTAATTCTTATTAATTTTTAATTGTACATTAGTAGAACTTTGTATATCTATTTTCAAGTTTTAGTGGTATACTTAAAATTTTAAAAAAAATCAAATTCACTTTTCCTGTTTGATGTAATTGTATTTCCATGTTATCTGTATATTGTATTGATGTAATAGATAATTTCATCATTAAATGATAAAAAAGATCTGATTCTGTCATTATATTCAGCCTATGTAGCGTTCTTACATACCTTATACAATTTGTTTCGCGTACTAAGAAATAATTGTAATATTTTATTGTTCAATTCATCACTGACAAGCAAAACTATAAACAGAATCGTTTAGATCATTATTGGATGTGGTAATACTTTCCCAGTATTCATACTGTTAGGGTTTCCAGCTAAGTGAGCGCAGTGTAATAAATAATGCATACATTGCTAGGGTTACATTAAGTATGAATATTTTATTATTTGTTTTTTTTTATTATCACGTTTTAATAGAAGAATTAAAGTGCTTACGCACAGTGTATCTTTTTTTTAAATATATTTTTGAAGATTTTTTTTTCATAAACTTAGTAATGTAAATTACAGAGTATAAAAATAATATTACTATTTGACATTTATAATGCAAAAACGTCAAAATGTCACGTGTTTACGTAAACACAATGGAAACATGGCAAGTAAACGAAACGCGTATAATGAAATCCTTAATCCGTAAAGTTGTTTCGACAACGTCGATATTCGGGGTTCCCCCAGGTAGGCGGGAATTTTCCTTCCCGGACCGGCTTGACCTACTTGCAGACGCGTTGGGGACGGTCATGGTTGCGTTCTTTCCACATTCCTTATATGTGTCCCCCTTTTGTAGATTCGCTTTTGTTGATGCCTTTTTCTATTGACTTTGAATGGTTTTTTGAGGTGTTTTGAGCTTATTTGAGTGAGGTTTATTTCTGTTTTTATTATTGTTAGTTATACATCTTGTTTTGTGTGAATTGGCAATAAGTTACTCCATATGTATAGGCACTTTGCTTACTGACTTTGTGTAGTGTTTCGGTGATAATTTAACTGAAATACGAAGATATAAAAAAACGAGCTTATTATTAAACTGAATATATTATATATTTAATATATTTTTTATATCTATAATTGATTGATAAATATTAGTTCATTAAACTTTCGCTATAGACGCTAAGTTGCATTACAAGTTAGTAATAGTCAGTTTATAATTTTAAAATTTATTATAAAACCTTTGTTTTTTTTAGCATCACGCTTTTATCCCGCATAGCAGGGTAGACAGAAAGTAGCTAGTGTCAAGACACTCACGTACTTCACTTTCCACCAAAGTCGAGACATTGCGTGTTGAGTGGTGGAACTCAACGCCACGCTTTGTCTTTACCAGAGCGAGAAAGTGAAAATCATTTGAATATAATCACTCCCCCCGGTTGGGGATCGAACCCACAACCGGTCGCGTTCACAGTCAGACGCTGTCGCACTGCGCCACGACCGGCCTCGTTATAAAACCTTCTTTCTTGTATTAGGGTGATTTAATAGCTACTTAATATTGTACTTTTTTGTGATAACCAATTCATTTAATAAACTCAATCTTAGACTAGAAGGTTTTAAAACAAAATACATTTTTTTCTCATAAGTACAATACACTTTCTTTTGTAAGGAAATCCAGTATAATACTTGCCTCATCAATAAAGTTTCGTTGTTAAATAAAAATTAAGATTTACACATTTTTTCATAATATACAAATATTTACTAAACAAAATTAATAACGACCCTCAACCCTTCAACTACAGGGTATTGTAATAAGGTCTTTAATTTTCGTCATTTTTGCCCATTTAAAATGAGACTATCTTAAACGGATTAATAGAGAATATTTTCATAGTCAAGTTTATATTATTTGTCTTAAAATCAAATTACACATAATTGATCTTTTTAATATAGTTTTATTTAAAATGATAACAAATCGTTGTTTGACCTACTATATATATGTACGGCTTGAGTCACGGTTGTATTCTTTTCTGGTTAATTTAATACTTCCTCCTAAACACGATGGTGTTCCTCTAAAATATGTACCGGCAAATGCATTAACAGAATTGATAAAATAATTTAGTTTTCTTGTATTTTTCTTTATTATTGGATCAAGCAAAGTCTGATTATAAAAATATTGATTTTTTGTTACTTTACTTAGTGGAATAGATAGAAAAATACAATGTAAAAACTCTGCTATACGGGATAAAGCGTGACACTTGCTACTGTTCAAATATTAATTTTATATCTGAATATGTTTATATTAAATGCTACATTAAAATTAAAATGCAATAAGATGGAGCCGCTTGAGTTTTGACGTAATAATATTATTATTTTTGTTAAATTCTTATCATCTTTTACTCGGAGATAATGCTTGGGCAACTTGCGAAACGTCTACTTTGAATTAAGAAATTAACAAAACTGAAACTAATTTATGATATAAATTTACGTTATATCTCATTCTCTATATTACATACTTTGTAAAGCAATGGTTATGAATAAAAAAATATTTAAAATTCTCGCAAATTTGACAATAGTAAGACAAAGCGCGGAGTTAATTTCCGCCGGTAGAAACTTTAAAAACTAAACGTTAAAGTTTTTTTTAAACTAAACTGCCCATACCTCTATATAGGGGAAACAGATAACTCACATACGTGTGTATTAGTACATACAAATATATATTTTCTATATTAAACTGTAATACTTTTTATATATAAACAAACAAACATATAAACTTTAAAATAATAAAAACATTTTCACACGGCACAAAATTTGCAAGTGCTTCAACACGTCTCATACAAATTAAAGGGAGCTTTCCTTTCTAATTCGATGAGACTTGGATCTATTTGCAAGCTCATTGGGGAGGGTCATGGTTTACGTTCTTTTGTAACTCTGGCTATTTTGCGAGCTTTCCTTTTCGTTTTGGTGTGTTTCGTGCGATCGACTTCTAATCTTTATTTGCGTTTGGTAAGCTTATAGGTGTACGGTCGCTTTATTACTTTTTGTTATTTCGTCATTGTGGTTTATTTAAGTGTATTTTTATTTAAAAATATATTTTTGTTGGTATCTTGTTTATTTATTTTAAATTCAAATACAGACGACTTTTAATAAAATTCAGATTAGTGCTCCCGATCCCGTAGTCTATGCCTTATATCGGTATTTGAGGGAATAATCAATCCCGCAGTGTCCTGGTATTTGCAAGATCTCACACATGGAAAATATTAACTCTTAAATAAGGCAAACTAATTTAAATTAAAACATAACTACACATTCTTTAAGTTTTACCTATTAGATAGAAATATATAAGAAAGAAATATATAAAGTTATGTTTTTGTATTACAGAAAACAAAAATTAAATATATTTACGATTTAAAAAAAAAGGCATTTCATTAAACTAATATTGGAACCTTAAAACACGAGTAAATTTTTCCATTCGTGACATATTGTTTAAATCAAATATCAATGAGACCAGTCGTAGCGCAGTGTGACAGCATCTGACTGTAAACGCGATCGGTTGTGGATTCGATCCCCACTCGGGGGAGTGATTATATTTAAATTATTTTCACTTCCTCGCTCTGGTAAAGACAAAGAGCGGCGTTGAGCTCCACCACCCAACACGCAATGTCTCGAATTCGGTGGAAAGCGAAGTACGGAGTGTCTTGACACTAGGTACTTTCTGTTTACCCTGCTATGCGGGATAAAAGCCTGAAAAATATCAATTCTCTTTCCTTCTTGAAGAGATTTCTGGGTGAATCCACAAAATATTTATTTCAGTGTAAGAATTCTGAAGTAAATCTTTACTTCTGTTATAAGTTCTATTTTCTTTTTCCATTTTCTTCTTCCTTTCATCTTCTTTTCCTCCATAGTGCGTTGTGAAATACCGAAAATATGTGCATTGTGAGGTCGAAGACATATTTCTTTCTAGACTCACAAATCCTGTGGATCCCGCACTACTACTCAAGGAACATGTGGAATTGGAAAATGATGCGGGATCCCGTGACACCAAGATCGCGATATTCTGAAATTGAAAGCCCTAAATTACAGATTGATATGTATTTTCAATATATAAAAATAAGAGAGCAATAAGTATATACTACAATAGTACAGCTTTTTTTACATTATATGTTCAAAATGTAACTTACATGCTAAAATTATATTATTTTTTCCTAATTACAATTTAATTTGCAGACGAGTCGGGATGCGAGGCTGATATGCTGGAGGGCGCGGAGGGGGGCCGGCACTCGCCGCCCCGGCCGCAGCAAGAGCCCATCAACCTCAAGAATGAGGTGAGCCTCTTAACCTAACCTCTTTACTTATTACAACACATTGTTTCCATTTCTACTATACTTATAGAATAGTATAGTAGTCTTGTCTGCTTTTGAGTAGATTATTTTAGAAGGCTTTGTCTAGCTTATACTTGGAGGTTAATGATCGTTGTATTCTGAGGGTAAGTATTTTAAAAATTGTTTAAAAGAAAATGAGTTAAAGAAAAGAGAAAAATGTAGGGGAAGAGTTATTTTGTTCTTTTTTTTAAAGTAGATGTTTCACTCTTTATCCCGCATAGCAGGATAGTCAGGGTCAACCTAGAATCATGATACTCCGTTGACTGGGTTTCTATCCAAAATTGCGTGCTGAGTGGCGAACTCCACGTCGCGCTTTATCGTATTATTTCTTTTAAGTGTATATATAATAAAAATCTTCTGAAATTGAATTTAAAACACTATACTTAACCGAATTGTCATAAATAATTCAATTATTACAGATAGAATATCAACAAATATATATTCTTTTGTTTTTTGATTTTTAAAAACTGAAATATATATATCGGTAGGAACTAAGTTTTCTTTTGTTATTACATCAAAGAAAAATTCGAATTGAATCTCAAGGAGATGCTTGATGTCGAACTGATACAAGTTGTAGCTCGCGCTTTGTTTGCGTGGAAATTATCACCCTACTATGGGATACTATATATTTCCATTTTTATATAAGGTTCTCCTAGAAATTTCAGGATATCTTCTCTAAGTGTTTGATTACTCTCTAAGAAACGTGAAAGTAAAATTTAAAATTTCTACACATATATTTGCTTTGGCTATACATTGTCTGGGTAGAAACGAAAGATTTTAATATACCATTATGGCGCAACGTTGGACTCTAAAAGCAATTGGTTATGTGTTCGATCCGATAAGGGGTAAAATATTTAAAAGTTATCTCATTGAGCTGTTCTGGTCAGACAAAACGCGGCGTTAAGTTAGGTTAGCTAGGTTTCAATTTCGAGCGGAAAACAGTTAACAGAGTGTCTTGACACTAGGTTGCCTCCGACTGCTATGCGGTACTGATATTTATATTATCAGTTAAAAATGTAAAGAAAATTGTCACCGTAAAATTTTCAAGACAAATTTTATTTTTGTAAATGAGTCAAGGCTCTTGACATTCCGCCTCTTCACTTTATTAAAATGCATTGTTTATTTCTTTGTGACGTCTTAAGAAATTTTCAAGGAATTATAAACGAAAGTAAATCTTATTTATAATATTATATAATGAATAATTTTACATTTAAAATTTGTAACATTAAAATTTTGATAGCTCAAAAATATCAAATACGTTTTTTTTATTTATTTATTTTTTTATTCTTTTCGGCGATACTATTGGAAAATCCATAGAATATAGCAATATGCATAGCAGGATAGTCAGAGACAACCTAGTGTCAAGACATTACGTTGACTGCTTTCTGGTCAAACGCGCTTAAGGGTGAACTCAGTCGTAGCGCAGTAGGACATCTACTAACCGTAAAGGTTCGATTTCCAATTCGAGAAATGTTCAAATGTATGTAAAATACAATATATAAAATATATTTTTATTTCTCGCTCTGCTAAGAGGTAAGAATTATAATGAAGTTCAAATTATAAAAATCAAAATGTAAAGTCTTATGTCCGTTCTAAACTAATATATATGAGACTCTGATGTCCGTTCTAAACTAATATATATGAGAGATATGAGAGGGAGATATGATATGAATATATCACTATCTATTAATATGTATACGTTTATTTGTTGCAAATAGTCCACGACATTGCTTGCCGGGACTTTATATTTAGAATTTCTTTAACAACTCTAATTTTCATAGCAAATTTTAAAATTTCGTTTTTTCTCGTTACTTCTCGTTACTTAAATCAACTAAAATAAACCTTAAAAAAATCCTCTTTTGTGCTTTTCAACACTTCCCAAGCTTAGATTTTTACGTACAGTAGTTTCGGCGTGCCTGTCATTCAACTAGTAAGATATAGATGAATTAGATTAGATGAATTAGCAAAGGCAGATTTATATATTTTCATATATTTTATAGAAATTTACTTTAGTTAGTAAAATAATAAATAAAATAATCAAATTACAAAACATGATCATAAATACTAATTGTCTGAACTCTTTTCCGTTAAAGAAATGTCATCAGTAACAAAAACATCCTTAATCCACAGAAGAGCGTTAAAAACGATCTCAAAAAGAAGGCCGGGATGCAACCGGAGACTCACTTTAGTGTGAAATAGGCAGACAATGCCATCCTACGTCAAAGGAATACGCCGATCATTTAGTTTGTAGAGCTTTCTATATTGGTTTTTAAAAATGCATCTAGGCTTATATATTTTTAAGATTTTTTGAACATAATACAAGTTACAAAACACATATTTAATATTATGTTAGTTGAGATTATAACAATGATAAATATAACAGAATAAAAAATATCGTGTCGTTCAGTTTAGGACTCAATATCTATGTGATATTATTCTTTTTACACTATTTAAGCATTAAAAAAATTTAAGTCAACTTAACACTTAAAAAAACCCAAACGCCTAGTTCATTCAAGTACCAGCCAGAAATTAAAGTTCAAAGCTCAATTTAACCCAAAAACAGAAGGAGAACGCCAAACAAAACAATACCAACTGATTCTCAAAACAAACGCCTCCGATGTTTTTCTTCATAAGCACGTGGCTGAAAGAGTACGAACAAGGACAAAGTTAAGTGCGAATATGCACGCTTAATTTTCAAGTGTTGACCGTCGAGTTAGGCTCGGGTGGTAAAAAGACGAGTCGGCTCAAAAGGTCCTCACGAATGCGCCGAAAGACTAAACATCCACCGCTTCGTTAGAGCTCCCGTAAAAAAATTTGAAACCGACCAATCGGCGTGGTACTGGCGCAACCTACTTGCCTCAGAATCTATAGTATCGATTAGTGAGCTTTTTTACCCGCACGCACACACACCGCCGTCGCGGGGGCCAGCCTTTTTAACAATCTTTTTTTCGACCACCCTACCCCCGAAACCGCCATGTCCATTGCGCGGATGCAAAGACCACCCCGCACCCCTCCCTCGTATAGCAGCATTGAAAATGGAATTTCCATGAGTGATGGAGTGTCAAACGGGAAGTGCAAAAAGGAGAAAAAGTACATTATGTTAATTATTGAACGCGCGGTCCGTCCTCCGAGTTCGAATTGAATGTCATGTCGCATTGTGTCGCTGTGTCGGTGTGCTAACGTTTTGGGCTCCGGCACCGGCACCGGTACCGGCACTAACTTTACTTTTTGTTTTTTCGTCAACATTAAAAATTTAAGCTCGCTCAAATTCCAGTTGCCTACTGAACACATATATTCACACCGAGATCCCGTATAATTTACTCGCATTCCCATCAAATTAGGTCACATGCTTAGCTTTATAAAATAATTTAAATTGTATATACATACATAAATATAGAATCAAAAAAATAACCTCAAATAAAGGTACCCAGCCAACGTCTATCAAATAGGTTTATAAAAACGAAATATCAAAACAAAACAAATCGAGTGCAATACAAGTTGCTAAGCGCGCTCCCAACATTCCCGTACGTATGTACTTGTTATTTTGGCGCCAATTCTTTAGACCGAGTTATCAATGAACTAGAATTAGCAATATCATCTCTTTTTGTTGTTTTCTCTGGATCTAATGTAAAGGAGATGATCTTTAATGGAATGTAACCTATTTTCTTGGTTATTATTATAATTTTACCTATTTTACATTTCAATAATACTAGTAGATATTTTATTATAAACTTTCTACAGAAGATCCATTTTAAATTTTCGCATCTTTAACTCGATGAGTCTCCTCGATAAGCGCAATCATCGCACTCGGATTCATAATCCTTTAAGCAGTAATCGAAGTTCGACATCGCAACTATTCCGACAGACGCTTTACTAATGGAAATCCCGAAAAAATATCGGCAAAAATTGTAAAAAAAAAAGAAAAAAAACGCAAGCACATTTGAATGAAAATTGGGTGGGGGCGGGCGGCGCGGTCCGGCGGCCGATCGCCTATTATTATTATTATTACTGGCATTATATCTGCATTTTTTCCCGCGCACGGAGGCGCCGCCATGTTTATTTTTCTTCGTTTTTCTTTTTTCGGGAAATCGGCGGGCGTTGCCCCCCCACATGTGCGATACAGCTACAGCGAACTATGCGATGTCTACAAGTGGACGAACATTTAAATTGGCTCTCATCAAATATTGACTGCGTGTAGTTTTTTTCATTAACCGGTGGGCTTTTTTTGCGAGATTTCCTCTTCGATACAGTATCAATTGAAATCAGCGTTTCTTTTCAAATACCTGGATAGTTAATTTGTGAAATTCAATGAATTAGCTGCGTTTTTAGAGAGAATTTTATGGACGTTACCTTCAAAAGTTAGTAGTGTGCAGTTCGCGCTATGTATAAAAGCCGAGTGGCACACGTTGTGTACTCCAACACAATGTTTTTATCGCACCCATCCATCCATATACGTATCCATCCATTGTATCGTGTGTACATTTGTCTGCCTGTTTACTTTAGCGTGTAGTATAAAGAGCATGAAGCTCGATTTGCGCCAACGCTTCTACGAATCACTTTGAAGCTGCTTAAGAAGATTGCTTCAAGTGAGATTATTGAATCTTTGCGTTTTGAGATTTTAATATATAAGGTAATAAGGCATGATATTGGAATATTCACCGGGTGCGATATTAAATAGAAAAAAATACCGACACAAAGGCAAGGTGATCAAATTGTACAAAAAATTAACGTTATGAGCGCGCTGCAACGCGGCAAATTTATTATCATTAAAAAATGCAAAAAATCATAATTAAAGGGGTGGCGGTGGGGTGCATCCCATTTTTTATTTTAATTGCCTTGTAAATTTACAAACTTATAGTGAAAATGTCGAGGCGATTCTTTTTCATGTACATTATGCGGTTTGGGTATTCCTAGCCGTCCCGCGAATCGTTTGTGACGCACAAGTGCTTTATATATTTTAATGTTACGAACGTATTTCAGACAGAAAATAAATTCTTTTTGTATCCATTGACTTTCACTGTTGCGCACTTTACGATTTGCCCAACTGAGAGGCTATAGTTTGGAGGCTTACACGGCCGAAATGAATAAGTACTCATATTTTGCTCCGAGGTCTGCCCATTATTATAAAGACGACAAATTGGAATAATTCATATTATGATCATGATATACGTATAAATATTTGTTGTTTTAATTAATTTGGAAATATACTTCACTTCTTTCAAAGAAATTTTCCAATTTTTTTTGGTTGAAACCTTAATTATCTTGAATATAGAGTACCTTAGCTTCTGTTTCTTCATAAAGAAAATGTACTGTACAAATTAACACATAATAAATATATGATTTTTTATACATGTTTTTAAAATTTATTTCATTGTTGAAAGCTTTTTAAAAACTGAGCTTTGCTTGTATTTCAATTAATTAAATATTTATTATTGCCTTAACTTATATTTAAAAAGAATTCTATTATTGCCTATATAATAAGAGATTTTTTACTATTTTTAGAAAGACTGTACAGAAATTAATTTTGACAGCGTATAGCTTTAAAATAAACATACATTTACAAAATTTGTTACCATTAAGAATTCGTCGTTTTAACTGTACGCTTTTATCCTACACTCCGTACTTCGCTTTCCACCGAATTCGAGACATGATGTGTTGAGTGGTGGAACTCAATGCCGTTCTTTGTCTTTATCATAGCTGGGAAGTGAAAATAATTTAAATGTCACTTCACTTCCCCGCGTGGGGATCGAACCCACAACCGATCGCGCTTAGCGTCGGATGCTGTCCCACTGCGCCACGACCGGCCTCTATCTTTTCTAAAGTAATCAAAAAAATTATAAAATAATTATATATCATATATAAAAAATAAAAAAAAAACAAAATAGTAACTATGAATATGACAAATAATGGCTTTTGTCAATATTCATCCCTCAAGGCACGAACAAACTGTCTATAGCAGAAAAAACGTTAATTACTTACATTTTTTGATACTTTTTTTAAGCGTACGAGTTATCTTTCATGGCAGAGGGTGAACAACGCAATTGAGTGTCCATTCCCCACTGCGTGCCTTTTAGTAGCAAAATGCACGGTAAATACAGCGTGTAGTGTAATATAGGTATAGTTAGCTCAATATTGTTTAAAAATATACAAAAATTTCGGCAAGTGAGTTTTTTTTTACATTTCAACTACTTTTTTAATTCATAACATTTAATAAAATAAAACAATAAAAAAAAATATTTATTTATAAAACTGAAAAATATATTTTTCTTTAGAAAATATTTTTGAACGTAAATAAGTTGTAACAAAACGTATAAGAATTTCGACGCAGCTGAAAATAGAACGCATGGCTTAGCGGTCAGAGCGTTTGGACGGTATCCAAGAGGCGCGGGTTCGAATCCCGCTGCGTTCAAAGTTTTTATACGTTTTTTCAAAAATGTTTTCAAATCCTAAGTGTGGAATAACACTTTAAAAATAGTAAATATATATTTTTTATTTTTTTATATATTTTTAGTAGTGTTTTTGTTTATAATTTTGTCATAGAAAACGTAAGTATTATAGAATTACTTATTTTGTATTTGTTTTATTCAACCTCAATTCTAAACAGGTAATATTTTTTTTATTAAAAATCTAAGGCCTTCTTCATAAAAAATGCTTTAAGAAAACAGTTTCAAAATTCTCATTCATTGTACCAATACAGTTTTAGATATAAGTTAGTTTGGCTGCTCGCCATCGATACTGTGTAATCACTCACTTAGCGCTTAATACGGTACACCTAGCTCGTTGTCGTTACGTTAAAGCAAACGTACAGGAGAAATTGGGAATATACTGGGTACGTTTTTAAAGTTGATTTTAGTAAGATTTATACCACAATTTCTTATTTTTTTTTAGTTTCACCCTTTTATCCCGCATAGCAGGGTAGACAGAAAGTAATGAGTGTCAAGACACTCTGTACTTCGCTTTCCATCGAATTCGAGACATTGTGTGTTGATTGATGGAACTCAACGCTTTACTTTGTCTTTTACCAGAGCGAGGAAGTGAAAATAATTTAAATATAATCACTCCTCGGAGTGGGGATCGAACCTACAACCGATCGCGTTTACAGTCAGACGTTGTCCCACAGCGCCACAACCGGCCTCAAATTCTAATTTTTTGAGCTAGTTTATAATTATGAAAGTGAATTCTTTTATATAATAATATACATTATAATTATAAATATCTGAAAAAAAAAATATATATATATATATATATATATATATATACATATATATATATATATATATATCAATTTTATAGATAGCTTCAGGATTTTATTCCACATAGCAAGGTAGACAGGAAGCACCTAGTGGCAAGACCGTATAGTTTCTACCGAATCCGAGACATTGAGTATTGACTCTTACCAGAGCGAGAGAATGAACATAATTTTAAATATAATTATTCTCCCAAAAGTGAATTGAACCCACCACCGATCGAGTTTACAGTTTTTACTTAATGATAATCAAGTCTTTCATAAAAAGCTTACAAACACATAAAAATTCCAAAAATTATCCGTACAGTTCTAACTAAAGCTCGCAAACCTGTAACATTTTCACAAATACATATACATTGTTATATAAGGAATAAAAATTCTAACCAACAAGTACAATAATTTAAATTTGATATCCACATATGAAATTCTAACATAACACACATTTGACACACTAAACTTTGCCCTGCCCGTACAAATATTACAAAAAAATCACCCGATATCATATATCAAAAGCTCACTAAACGTTTGAAACTACCCCGTATGGTCTTGCATTAGGGTTAGAATTGTTATATCTATGGGGTAACAAATGCTCGCAGGGCTGGCCAGAGACTGTGATTGATCAAAGTCGTTTGTCAGGTTCGCGTCGCGGCTGCTAGCCTTGCTATTAGCACGTGATTCTACGTCTAATGCAACCGAATTTAGTTTTAATTACAACAATGCTGTTTTGTGTGTGTTTGTTTATTATGTGTGTGTGTGTTTTTGTAATGTGTTTAAAGGTTTGACACACAATATTAACATTTCAAATTGTTAGTTGAGATATTCTTCAATTTGTTTCTATTTATCATTAGTTATTACTATAGGCGTATGTGAAACATTAGACTTCCATTTCTATAACGAATAAATAACTTATTTGTTAAAGAATCATTATACAAAATCAAAATGATAACTAATACAAAAAGGAAATAACAAAAGAGTTAAAATAGACTTGAAAATAATATAATTTTCAATAACACAGACAAAAACACACACAACTAATAACCAGACAAATAATCTAAACTAAATCAATTCCTCAGACCCCTGTACAATACGAGTAAAATTCAAACAGTGTAATGTACATAATAAAACAATTGGCAATAAACATTGGAAGTAACTGATATTAAAATGCGAAATCACGAACATTTTATATAATATTGGATTTTTTTCCATATTTAGCTATGTCTGTGTAGAGCGTTTGCGGTGTAAAGATCTTTTCAATTAACGTTTTACCCTTTTCTATTGCGTTTTGTAATGATACAATTGATTGAGATTCAATAAAGATATCCGAGGCCTTGTTTGGCCATCTCCATAATTACATATGGTATTATAAAAACGTTACAATTTTCTTCCTATACACGAATATCTGCATGATTTGTTTTAATATGTATATTATAACTAATTCTTAATATAAAAAATAGTTACTAAAAATATATTTCTTTGATAAAGTATGAAGGCAGCAGCTTCATCCTTTATTCTGCATGTCAGGGTAATCAGAAACAATCTAGTTCCAAGACTCCCTTAACTATTTCCCGCCAAAAATCGAGGTATTGCGTCTTGAGGGGCGAAGTTAACGTCGCGCTTAATTTTATCAGAGCAGAGAAATGAAAATAAATGTTAGATATATACATTTCCCTAAATGAGAATAGAACCCACAACCAATTGTGTTTACATTTAGATGTTGTCGTACTGCGCCACAATGACCTCTAACTGTAACTAATCTAGTATTCATATTCCATTAATATAATAAAGAGACGCATTTGATGGCTTAGCTATGCATTTGTTTTTCTTCTATCGTATACTTTTTTATAATAATTTAAAACACATTTTTTTTAAATATTCAACTTGCAGTGATAATCAGTATTGAAATTTAAAAAATAAACGTATTTAAATTTTTTATCATATTTTTGTTCGCATCAAAAACAATAAAAAGAAATAGTAATAGTTAAATATTTTTGGCAGATTTGTAAAAAAATAGATTTATATTGACGGCAGGACATACAATTTTATAAGAAAAAAAAATCTATTGACATATTATAGGGTTTATCGTACGAGACATAACATCACGCTTTAATTAATCAAAATATATTTCGTTTTTTTTTAAATTTATTTTATCTATTTTAGTCTATGAACCCAAAACTATCACCCTTACTTACCTACAATGCTGTCTACAAAATAACTATGTCCTACATAATATAAAGGATTTCACTTATATATATACATAAATATTCAAAAGCAAATAGAAAATCAAATACTAGAAATATAAAGAAATGTATAGAACTGAAAGTTAAACTACAATATACCTACCTACATTCATTCATTCTAGTATAATACATTTTCAGAACATCCAATTGACATTGCAAATAACAAAGTTGATTTAAAGTATTCTAACAATATGAACGTACGATGTTCCTGGCGAATAAAACGACTTCGAATCAATAGATCCCATCGAGGACGAGATAATGGCTTGTCACCTATCAGTGCACCCAATAAGGCAATAATCAGATAAGCTTAGACGCACGCTTAGATATGTTTCACAATAAATAACTACTTAGTTTTGTGTTTAAATTTTAATATAGTCGTATTGATGTTTTTATTGTGTTTTAACAATTTGTTTTCTATAAATAGTCAGTAAGGTTTTATAATTTTTTTTGTTCACTCTAAGAATTGTCTTAGAACTGCCTAAATTTGTTAGATGAAGCAATTCTTTTTTACAATATTTTAACAGAAATTTAGTTAGTTTTGTTATTTACTTGACGTTTTATTAATATGTCATTGAAGACTTTATTGTCGATATTTGCTTATAAATCAAGTTTTAAGCGTTCAACCCGCAGCGTTTGGTCTGCCCGTTTGCGCGAGCACCCAGCCCATCCTCTGAAAATGGAGCGGCCGATAAAAAAGGTAACGAATTATAAAAAAGCGGAGGCACAATCGCGAGCGCGGATGTGTGGGCGGTGGGCGAAATGAAATGAAATAATGAAAAAAATGGGCAAAAAGCAGTACAAACATGCATTGTCCTGCCACCCCCTTAATGAGTGGTGGCGCCCGCTGCGACGTGTGCCCAAAGTGCCTGATTATCACCTGATTCAATCAGTATCATATTTTTCGCGGCTTTTGTATATCCGAGATAAATTTGACGCAGTTCATCTGCTTTATAGCAATGTTTATTGTTAAATAATATCACTTTCATATTAACTTCGCTGTATTCAGGGCATCTATATGAATATACCTTGCACAGTATTTTTACTCAAACGGCGATATTGAAAGAAACTCGTGCACGAATCTAGATTGTTCCAAAATAATTGCCAATCTGCCGTGAATCATAAGAGCTTTTTCGTTAGATGTGAGATTTAAAATCGGTATAGAAGTTAATTCAGCCTTATAATTGTGGTTTATTCCGCATTGTTGGCCCACGATCACCCGACGAATTAGGCATCAAAAACAGCGGCCGAAATTAATTTGTTTATGCGAAACAAAGGTGGGCACTGGCTGCATGCACCCGTGCTTCGCCCACCTCCCGAAAAAAGAAAAAAATAGGAAAAAAGGGGGAAGTGGGGACGGGGACTCCCCCCGCGGCGCGATCGGCATCGGACTTCTTTTTTTAATCGCGTCGCATTCAGAATGGTCGTTTTTGGTAAGCACACACTGCGCATTGCCTATTTTCCAATTTAGATTGCTTTGTATTACCGTCTGAGCGATGCGCAATAGTTTTTGAGGCTCGTGACACGTGAGCGCCGGAAATTAAATTCTGTGTAAAATAAAAATTTGTTCGACTCGGGATTTTTTCGAATCCCCCGCGAACGGTGAGGGTACTTGATCTTGCTTAATTCGCTTGTTTACTATTCTTTTGGATGAAATGAGAGCTTTATTTCAATCTAAACTTGTATACATACGAATGTTTAGGTACGTCTCATAGCTTCTATGAAACAATACAATAGGTAGATATGTTCCAAATTTTTCATACAATTTTAAAGAAAATATTAATTTTATTCTACACACAAATAAAGCAAATTCTAGTTCAAAGTCATTTTATTAAGAAAATAAATCGATTGAAATCTTTTGCAATTAAGATATATCATACTACTTACAGTTATTAGAATATTATATAACAATATAATTATCGATTCAAGCCATAATTAAAAACTGCCCCACCGTCCTCTATTTCCTTATACAGGCTGTGCTTTCTAAACCACAATTTGTACTTCAAATAAACTCGAGCAGACCAATAACTCAAGTATCAAAATTCCTGATAATTAGCCAGCTAAAGTAATAAATATCACCAAGACGATTATTAAGCGGCGACGGGTAATCATAAGGAGATCCGTGAGGCTACAAGCGATAGACTCGGGGGCGTAATAATACGTTACTTAAATACATATATAATATTGTTTCATGAATATTTATATTAAAATATATATATATATATATATATATATATATATATATATATATATATATATATATATATATATATATATATATATATATATATATATATATATATATATATATATATATATATATATATATATATATTTAAGCGTTATTTTATACAAAATAAATATATTATTTTTTATAATTCTTGAGAAAATCATTTAATAAAGAAATTATCAATACTAGTCATTATAAGGCGTAACTTCCGTTCTCTTATTGCTTCAGGCAACTATACTTTTGCACCCTTCTATATAATTAAAACCCAAGTTGTAATTAGATACAAGGAAATCATTCCGAAACG
Source organism: Dryadula phaetusa (assembly GCA_032432895.1). Taxonomy (NCBI): domain Eukaryota; kingdom Metazoa; phylum Arthropoda; class Insecta; order Lepidoptera; family Nymphalidae; genus Dryadula; species Dryadula phaetusa. The sequence goes on from JAOYRS010000038.1 coordinate 5,883,474, forward strand.
AAAGATAATATCACTTAGACTACTTAAATATATGTGAGCTGCGATCGTAAAGTCATGTTAGTTTACTATTGTCGCTATCGTATAATAACCCTTTTTATATATGCACGTTATAAATTACGCGCTCGCTAGAGAGTGACGAGGCCACGAGTTGTATTAGTAAGCCACTACCAATGTATGAAGAAGTCTATAATAAAAATTATGTAATTTAGAAACTTTCGAAGTGGAATGATTCATTACTGTATCATTATAATGCCAGATGTTTTAATTTTAGGTTCTTTATAGTCTCTCTTCAGTATTTAACGTCTATTATTTCGTTTGAATTGCTTTGTTTCAATAAACTTCATTGTAAATTCTATGTTAATATTTTTTTTAATTTACAATAACTAAACCTTATTTATTGTTTTTTTTTAATTTACAATTATACATATATATACTTAAACACCGTATCACTTTTGGACTTTCATACAAAAAGCTTTGAGGCCTTTTATGGCTTTGAAAGTTAGGCACATAGATACGCATTTAATGTAATTAATCTAGTGTTCACAAAACGTGTCGGTATATACAGTCATTGGAGGTTACCATCGTCGTCCTGATCGGAAGGGATTCCAACAAAATTTAGAAAGAATTTAATCATTAATTTAATATATGTATTTACTTTGTCTACTTAAAAAATAAAAAAAATAGATAATAATATATTTTATTTAAATTAATTTATTATATACATACATACACACGTATATATTTATATTTTTAATTTATAAGTAAACTAAAAATCTTTAAAAACTTTTCATAAGACAAAGAAGGCTTGATAGATTATTTCTGGGCGGTATCAAATGGCCGGCGAGTGTAACCACGATATAAATGCGCTTCATTAATCTGCCTAATAACATCATTACCAGGATACAGTTACGCTCACTATCGTCCCGTTTTTTTCTTAATTAGTTTCTAAAAATTGTGGAAAAGTTAAATTTTTATATTTAAAATATGTGTTTGGTTAAGTGGACAAAATAGCGTTACGGAAATGAAACAAACAGCGTCTATATAAATTTTCCATATTTTATTATATGTGAAATAAAATATAAAACAATGAAAATAATATTTAAACACTTTGTAATAAATAAATTTCCAAGTATACCTACCACTATAAGAACTATAGAATTTAAAAGTTATGTTTATTTTACTAATATATTCACAGTACAAAAATGAATGTTTTAATAAATTGAATTTCTTAATATTATATTATATAATTATATTAAAATTTTCCACTACTTGTGGTTTATATATTTTTCTGATGGAATCAAGGAAAAAAATGTTTAAGCTTATTGAAACGTCATGGTGATCCATGGCAGGAAACACATTTTCCTGTCTTTTAAGAAAATTATAAGCCATCTTGAAATATATAATAAACTAAATATTCTATTCTTTTTATTTTCCTATCAGTCTCTATATTATCAACATTACTACACGTATTGCATAACAAAGATAATCAAAGTTGAGACTAGGTTAGTCTCAAGACTGCTTTCCGCTCGAAATCGAAACAGTGCGCGTTGAGTGGCGAAATAAAAAATAAATATAAATATGATCCTTTGCGCGAGTGGGAAAATTTTCATACATCACTTTTTGTATACAAAAATAGTTAAAAAATCTTAGTTAAGTTTTCAAATCACAATATTTATCACTTACTAACACTCACAACAAAATAATAAAATAATAACAAAAAAAAACAACATACGATTATAACCATTCCATGTAAGTCATCTAGAAAATAAGCAAGTGTAGGCACACTCTTGTAAATGGCTACTTAAAACAATTTTTCCGCGTTCCTAAGTCCTGTCCCGTATCGGCCGCTTAATTGGACCGCCATGATTTATTATCGTTAATTTTATGATAATGAGCCTATGAATAATTTGCGGAACGGCTATTCTGCAAGCCTTTGATATACGAGCCCAGTCTTTGCTGGCCAGATCAGTTTTAGTTCCCTACTCTATATTTAATTATAATTTATATATAGGTAAAGGAAATTCCATGCCACGTCGCTCTATTATTAATGAATATCATCGACAATAGACGCCCTCGTAGTATAGTTACAAAGAACATGTCTGTACATGATGTTTGTAGGTTGCCATACAGATGTTAAGGAAAAACAGCGTACAAAAAATATTACTTTATACAAAAAAAAACTTTAAAATTGTTGACTTCTTAAGAATTCTTGAAGATTATAAAAAAATAATGTAGTATACACTCTTAGTGAATTAACAATATTTATGTCAAGAGTAACTGATATAAAAAAAGATCCGTTATCCATTAAGAAATTGACAGAAGAGACACACTTAGAGACAACTACCTACTAACTGTAAAAATATGGAATTTGTGGCATAGCGCGTAGATTTCTAAAGTAGAATAGGGAAGTAATATAAGATTTTCTCAAAATTACAATGCGAACAGGAAAAAGAATTTTGGGTCAAATTCACGTAAACCAAGTATTTAGCACAACTGCTTAAAAACTATTTTTTTCAAATAAGATTTATCTTATTATTATAATTGATATATTACTATAATCTACTGTCAAATGAAACATAACAAGTTTGTCATATTATATCAAACGACGTCCAAGAAAATATTTTCTGCATATACAACTTAATCTATCCAGATGAGTTGGCAACAGCCCACAGTAGCCTAAACAGGATGCCTCGAGATAAACACGCCCGATAAGTCTGAGAATATGCGCGGTACACGCGTTTAATAGGATTAATCTTTACTTTATAAGACAAAAATTGATTTACAATGTTGCTTACGCTAATAAAAACGGAGTGTTTTGACGCTAAGTACTGTCTGAGACGCGCTTCATTTTAGAACATAATAAATGAGATAAGTTTATTTTAATATTAATTAAAAATATCTATTGAATAATAGAAGCAACGTCATAGTTACATAAGACGGAAATAATTAAAAATATATATATGTATTATTATTAAGAGAAAGGTCAACTCACTAACTTAAAGTCACTTTGACATTTAAAAGTCACTTTATCTAACACAGTCACGACAATTCGCGGGAAAGTCCACATAAGCAATACAATAAATACAATGGTTATTATAACGAAAAGTGAATAAATTAGAACAAAATTAAAATATACTAAAAAAACTATTGTATTTCTTAGTCAGTTTCACATTTTCTTATAATATAATAATATTATTTTATAATTATTAATTATTATTTTCACTTCCTCGCTCTGATAAGCAAAGTGCGGCGTTGAGTTCCACCGCTCAACACGCAATATCTCGAACTCGGTGGAAAGCGAAATACGGAGTGTCTTGACACTAGGTACTTACTGTCTGCCCTGCTATGCAGGATAATAAGCGTGAAGCTTATAACATTATATAATAAATAAACTATAAATCACCATCAAAAAGCACTAAGAAAAAGTAAGAACGAGTTGCTAGCACAAAATAATTGTATTCAAATTTTCGCTCGGAGCCAGAAAGGATGTACGTTGTCACAATTTTATGGCGCCCCATTGCATTACAACCTCTATTAATCATGTAATAGAAACCATGGAGTCGGTAATAATCTATATTCTTGTATCAGAACGGGAGCGGATTGTAATAAGTTGTCGGTAATTTATGTTACACGCAATTAAAGTAAGATTGTAGCGGTCCTACTCAATGTTGCTTTACAGGCTGACGTGGCGCGGTTGGGAAATATGTATTTGGATGGAAAGTAATCGTTGCAGATTCAAATCTCATTTACGAGTATGTTTTTGTATCGACATTTATAAGCCAAAAGCCACAGTGTGACCGTGTCTGACTGTACTCCATCTATTGTGGGTTCGATTCCCATTCGGGAAAACGGGGATATTCACAACAAACGGAAATCTAACTGATTCTAATATACCGCAACAGTTAGTACATATTAATCAGTAAAACTACTGTTATACGTACAAATGGTGTTTTACTTTAAAATTAAAAACCATTAATAACTATAATTACATATAACACCAAAATAAATAGATATATTCTAAACAATATAATGCAATATTTAAATAATAAGGAATATTCATTGTAAGCTTTCATAGTAATAAATACATAGTCACCAACCAGCAATACGGTAACGATAAGAAATGAGGCACCGCTAAAAGCACCTATTATGTATTTTGTCTTAATTTATCTGCCGTTCCAACAGTAACAGTGCAGCTTGAACTAAATATGCCGTAGGCAGCTATGCTAATGTATTGTCATCACTGACGCAGTGCTTATAAAACTCACAATCAAATATCGTTAAGTCAACCCACGCTTTGCGGTAATCGCCGATACGTTTCCTGTCAATAAATGAGTTAGAGTGTATACAAAGATATATATAAGATAAGTTGCATACCTTTAATTATTTGTCTTTCTATTTATTTTCCTTTCTAGGATAATAACACGAACTGAGGAGTATGAAATTTGGCACAGTTATAGCTTATATAGAGAAGGAGTGCATAATAATATATATTTTTTTAAATATGTTAAAAAGAAATATTGTATAAAAATATATTAAAATAATAAGATAAATATAGCGCACACTACCACGTATTTGACATGCACGTTGTTACACACATAGACGTTACGACGTCTAGTAGTATACACGTATAACGTCTATGCATACGGTTTAAATGTTATTTTTCTATTGAAAATGAATAAGTGCTATTTTTGTTACCCAAAGACAGTTGTGGCACAATTCTTATGCATTTAGATTAGATGGTAGTGGATTTTTATCTTCTTCAAAGGTTTTTTTTAATATTATATTAATTTTTCCCTTTACAAATTACATCAAAACAAAACTTGTATCAACTCAGATTTTTTCAAATTTAAAGCCTGATAAATGTTACATTAAGCATAAATTTTATTCTATACGCACCAATCGATACTTAATTCATATGAAACTCATAAAAAACGCTAATAATTTGCCCAAAAATTTAAATTGTAAGCTTTTAATTTTAATAAGATATAGGGCCTTTATAATGCTCATATGTTTATCAACATGAGATTATTGACTAACTAACTGATATAAAAATTATCTCACTTTAGATAATGCAATAAAATATTTAGGATTCGCAAAAAAAATTGAGGTAAACATGTCAATCTATATATATTATGTATACATATATAAAAACACATTTAATTCATTGTAAAGACGATGTAGGACTTTTTGCAATTTATCTAAGTTTAAATATGTACGTAGTGTAAGTCTGTGTATCAATGTGTTAAATCTGTTATAAGGATTTTCTATATATCTTCAAAATAAATAAACAAGCATTTACATCTAAATATAATAATAACATTTTCATGCTTCTTATGCGTTCTAACCCAATTATGTTCTTATAATTAATACCCTAAAATCTAAAAAAGCTTGATTTTTTCCTTACCTAATAAATTATTATACGTGCAACCTTTTTTCCGTATATAGAAGTCATAGTCACAGACAACATGATGTCAAGACACTTTGTTCTCTCATTTCCGTACGAATTAGAGACTTTTCGTGTTTTACTTTCCCTCATTTATTGCTTAATATAAAAATAAACTGCAATGGTAAAAAACCGTCTTCAAAAACTGACAAGTAAAAAATAACTTTATAAAGATATTTACTATTTTTAAAGTGTTATTCCACACTTAGGATTAGAAAACATTTTTGAAAAAACGTATAAAAATTTGAACGCAGCGGGATTCGAACGCGCGCCTCTTGGACGGTATCCAAGAGGCGCGGGTTCGAATCCCGCTGTGTTCAAATTTTTATACATTTTTTCAAAACAAACTTTATAAAGATTTAATTTTAAATATATCAAGTAAACCAATATTTATAAAATAACTACTTTTATTTGGATTAATCGCCACTCATTGGTCTGAAGTCGGTGCCAAGAAAAAAAAGATACCGGCTATATTGATAACCTCCTCCTTTTTGGGAAGTTGGTTAAAAATCAAACAGGTAGACCGATGACCTGGTCTGGCATTGCGAGTGAACGCTGGATGCTGGGAGCGCGTAACAGTTCCTACTGACATGCTCGAGGCGGAGCATTATTTCCAGCAGTGGATGTTTTCCGTCTGATGATCTTCAATCCGAAGACGCCCACTGCATGCATGTATATTACTACTATTATATAAATATCTATCTAAATCCTTAATAAACTCTGTTAACAGCATATCAGATGAGTATATTGCAAAACACACAGTGGCATTTGTCCGATCTTTGATTCTAATCAATATGCAAAGATTGCGTGCGCCCGCGTCGGTTTCCCGCTTTTTATTTAATTAACTTTGTTACTTTCGTTTTTTAATTAGTTAATGTAATGTTATCGTACGTTTCTTGGCTTATAAATATTCTGGAAATACGAAAATAGCTTGTTTTTCGAGATGTTTTTTTATGAATAATGTGATTTTTATGCCAACCGCTTATTTTCGATATGTTACACCCACTCGCGCGTATCTTCTGTAATTTAAATGTTTTATTAATATATTTAATAAGAAACAAATAGGTATTAAATCTTTTTAATAATCGTTTTATTCTTTTTCTCTCTCTTCCTAACTGTAAGCTTTCCCCGTTGGAGATATTTTTTTAATAATAATTAAAAAACTGTAGTTCATCGGATTCATTTCATAATAACCAGTTCGCTCTGGTAAGAACTACAGTACACTACTTAAATTTGTACTATGAAAATTTGTATATTGCAACCGGACACAGGTACAAATTTTTTAACTTAGCAAATCTGCATGTGGCTCATATGTGGGTCATACACACCTATAATAACCTAATATTTATAAAACTAAACTTTATTCACTAAAATACTATATTTATAGGTATTTCATCATGGCAATAATAACTAAAGTGTAGAATAAAACAATATAAAATTATTTTTTTCTTTTATTTTATCAAGTCCGTACATGATTTACATTCAAATTAGTATTTTACACTTATTACACTCATATTAAATGTACGATTGTATGTATTTCGTAATAAAACCTTAAGTTTTTGAGTATTTTCAAAGATAATTTTCGCTTAATTAACGAAACTAAAAGCGGCTGTGTGCTTAAACCAGTTTTTGTTAATTAAAATATAATTTATATCTCCGTCTGATCAGCGCACTTGTATACATAATTTATTGACTTAATACGTTCTTAAGTTTAATTATGTGGGAGATGTTTTTGGGGTTCCTTTGGGTGCAAAGGAGACTTAGGGGTACGATTACTCGGCTAGCTAACAACAATGCTTTGCTTAAACATTTGGAAGTAAGAAGAAAATGTCATATTTAATCGCAAATAAAAAAGAAAATCGGTAAAATTTGTACGGAACTCTCTCAACTACGAATCTGTCTTGCAATGTGTCGGCGTTTACAAACACAAAAGCTACCTCCTAAAGATAATAAGGTGCAGGACATTTAAAGAGGATAACTGTTTCACCGATTTCACAAATCGCAAGTTCAAGTATTATTATAATAACGTATATTATACCAGTATACTTATATTATAATAAGTAGGTACGTTTAAGTATTTTAAATTAAACTATTTTAAACGGATTAATCGCATATATTTTGGTTTTAAAAATATTTTCTTTGAAAACCCGACGTTTCGAACTATTTATAGTAGTTTGTAGTCACAGGTATAGCTATTCGAGACCATTTAACTCTGATTAATCCGTTTAAAATAGTTTCATTTCAAAAAATTGAAAAAATCGCATAAAATAAAGATTTTATTAAATATTGATTGTATTTAAATTACTTTTAATACCTCGTTTTGTTTAGACAAATGTGGCGTTGAGTTCCGCTACCCAAGACGTAATGTCTCAAATTCGACGATAAGCGGAGTACAGATCAACTTGACACTAGATACTTCTTATCTATCCTGCTACGTGTGATAAAAGCGTGACTCGAAATAAACATAGTTTAATCATCCCTTTTTTTGATCCATACATCATTCTCTACTTAATACGACGTCAGCGTAACTCAATAACAAAAATGTTTCTAACATTACTTAGTAGTTTATTAAAGTATGTATAAATACATAAACATATACTAATAAGGTAGTTTAAGCAGTCGTATTTAATAAACCAAATAACTTAGTGATTCGTGATGGCGTTTTTTGTATTGAATCTTTAAAGAGTATTTCCTATAATAATGAGTAAATATTTAACAAAAAAAATCCCCTTTAGAACTTAAAAGTATGCATAGATATGCAGTCTTTCTAATATTTTGAAAGAGAAGTTAATAAATGTATCAGAAAGTACCTATAATATATATAACGTTTCACGTTAATACATAGATTTTAATACTTTATTAGTGGGCAAAGATAACTTTTCATTAATATTATGCTATTTTATGTTTTTACTGATTATCATACCAAGTACGTGGCACCAGCATCGAATGTAATGTAAAATAATTTTGAAAAACGTATATCATCATAAGGAATGTTTAATGAGTCATTATTATTGTATGGGTCGACCAAATACGGTGTTGTATTTTTATATATTTTCTATATAATAAATTAAAATGACATTTTATCATTACCATTTTCCTTAAATGCTTATAACGACGGCTCATTAACACTTTTTACAACATACATACATACATACATATGTATTATATCCTATGAATGACTACGCTCTGAATTTACGTTCTATATATGGTAATATATAATTGGTAAGTTTTCTAAGTTTTTCTTGTATTTAATAATAATTGCTGTTAATTAATAGAAAAGAACTACAATTACATTACAGACTTCCACTTTAAAGGCCAATGTAGTTAGCGAAATTTGTAATCAGCAAAAAATATTAATAACGAACGTTTAAACAAGTACGATTTATTATATCAGATTATAGGCCAAGTACATATGTTTTAGACCTTTTTATTATATATTAAACTAGATATTCCATTGGCGTGCAAACAACGCGTTGCGTTACCAATATTTATGTTACTATATAAACCTGTATATTATAACATGGCAGTTTGTGAAACATTTAGTTTCTTAATTTAATCTATTTATTATGCATTCTTAAAAATATCAACAGCGATTCACAAAGTGATTCTCTGAACTCTATAAACCATCATCAAAGCTGATGCTGTTCATCAGCTTTTGTCCGACAGCTACTGGACATAAGCCTCCCCAACGGCCCATGACTGAATTCCATCATCAGCTTTTCACTCCAAGCCCCTTTACATATGCCTTCTCCACCTGAAAGAGGGGGGGAGGGGGCTAACTTATATAAACAATAACTGTGCCAAATTTAATACTAATGTACTTTCCTAAAAAGTAGTACAAATTGTAGTCCAAGACAACATAGTGTCAAAATACTGTTGACTGCTTTCGTTGCATCCTGAGTGGCAAGTTAACGCCGCGCTTTGTTTTACGAGAGAAATAAAAAGGTTTTTGTTAATATAAACCCACAACCAGTCTCTATTACAGTTAGACTTTATCCCACTGTGCCACTACGGCCTCAACGCTCTTGAAGATTATGAAGAAAACTAACCAGAAACTGAAGCGTAATTTTTCAATTCGTAAATTAAACAGAATATTTTACATACATACATATATTAACTTCATTATTACAAACAATAAACGGAGAGTTTTTATAGCTTTGCATAATATGAGAACTTTGTTAGAGCAAAGTGATTCAAACCTTTGTCTAGACTTATTTTACTACCACATTTATATAATAATACTGAAATGACCACGATAAAAGCATTTCAAGGCCATAACTTCATTGTTTACGTCACTTAGGAATGAATATTAATTTGCATATCGCACACATATTAAAACATAACATGATTTTGATATTTTTAGAGAATTGATCATTTTTATATTTAAAATAAATATAATAATACGTTTTTTGTTTAGAATAAACTTAGAAAAGAGGAAAAATATATTACTGTCCTCTATTTGCATTTATGTATGTATAAAAAAGATTCAAAGACTTAACAGGACTATATTTTATTTTGTTTGACGCTCTTTTCCTACATAACAGGGTAAACAGGAAATACCTAGGGTCAAGATACTCCGTACTCCGCTTTTTCGCCGCATTCGAAACTTCTCGTGTTGGGTGGCGGAAATAAATGCCACGCTTTGTCTTACTAGAGCAAGTAAATGAAAAAAATCTAATCACTCCCCCGAGTGGAAATCGAACCCACAACCTATTGCGTTTAAAGTCAGACGATATTCCACTGCGTCACGACCGGCCTCTTAAATTTAAGAAACGTACTTAATTAAATTTTAAATTTAATGTTTAAAATAAACTGATTAATTTTTCAAAATATCCTTTCCATTTGCATGAACTGACTTACTAAGTGCCTGGAGGCTGGTAGCCGTATAATATATCAATGCTCCTCTGTCCCCGCCCAACGTTCGTTCGGTGCGTAATGCGTTGCCTCCGTCGTCAAACAAATGAGTGTGCTGATTAAACTTGCACCTCTGCTTGTTCCCTTTTCTTTGTACCTATATGTTTAAGATGCCATATTATTTGAGTAAAAAAGCATTCATTATATTTTTAATTATTTCATCGGAAATTTATTTTAGGTTTAAAGGTTTAAAAATTTTTAAAAAGCCACCGTGGCGTAGTGAGTAACCATCTGGCTGTAATTGTGATTGGTCGTGGGTTCAATTCTTACTCAAATGAATGATTATAAATAAAATTTTGTTTTAATTTTGTCCCTCTGGTAAAACAATGCTTGGCGTTCCAATTACGAGCGGAAAGCAGTCAAGATAATGTCTTGACAATAGATTGTCTTTGGCTTAGCTGCTATGCGGGATAAAGAGTGGAGCTGATTTTCTTAAAGGTCTACTTACATTTACAGGGTTACATTAAACCATTGCGTCATAAATTTGATACAGAGGTATATTTTTTACTAATATATTCTATTATACATTTTGAACGTCTTAGAAGTAAAACAGTTCTTTCTAAAAAGTATTTGGAATTGCTTGGTATGTTAAAAGGGGATTAAAAGGGGCATTAACTCTCATTTTCTCATTATAATATTTCATATAATTTATAAAATAAAGTATTCATTATCAAAAGCTTCCTCAGTAGTATTTATGATCCAATTTTTTCTTTACTCTTCAATGAAATTTTAAAGCTTCTCTACTGTAAAAGGTAAATTTTCATTTTTCCGTTTCTATATGAATTTTGGAAAATAACTATTAGTAACTATATTGGCCTATTTATCAAGTTTCAGCTTTCTAATATATATATATATATATATATATATATATATTTCCTTTGTCTATACTAATTATTTGTTTATTTCATTTCAGGTAAGTTATGAGGACCCGCAAAATCATCGCAGTAAGTTTAATTACAAATGAATAATTCATTCATAATTTATAACTAGTTTTGAACATAGAATGGTTAATTCAAATAAACTATCAACGAAAGTTATATCGCAAATACGTCTTTAAGGATTGCGTAGACACCAGATTAAAATCAATTATGGTGTTTTGGGAATATAATACACTATATTTATATGGTTTTTGTGCTATTATAATTTGTTAAATTCAAAATTATTGATTTTTGTATTAATTTGAGTGTGAAACAAGAGTTGTACAGTATTTTTGAAAATTTTAAAATGTAGATGGCGAAAAAAAAATTAAAGAACTGCTACTTTAGGACATATTTAAGTAAAATAATCCCCAAAATAAACATCTCATATTACTCATTTCGTCATCTAAGAATGCAATTTAGCAAAGAAAATTAAATATTTAATATTTTTAGTATAGTGCTATGCCTTTTGAGAATATATTACTTTTCTCTTAAAATTCATACATACTATTAGAATATTGAAGTACGAGTTTGTTGGTACATATGTTCTATATTGATGGTAGCGAGCTGTTCGAGTGTCTTAACTGTAGTCTGCATAGGTCCTTAATCGAGGCGAGTCGCATTTTGAAGGCAAATTATCAAGGCGCGGTGGGGAAGGTGGATAATTAAAATCCGTTGATTAATATGTAAATGTAATAAGATTACTCTCTCCTGAATAATTTAAGGGGGAGCCGGGGTAAGTTGTACACGCGGTGGCCTCTCATTATGGCTTTGTATCGGCCAATGTAACGTGTATAGTACGTATTTGATAAATGCTGTTTGTGTTCAACTTAGTTAGCAGTATAATATGCTTTAATTATATCGTATATATTTATTATTAAATAAATAAAATAAAATAAATTGATATTTCTTGTAAAATTTAGTAAAACTATACAGATTTAGTGTTATTTCTACAATATAGTGTGTAAACCGTAAAGTCATGTCTCGTAAAGGCTACACGGTCGGGTTGCTCAAAATCTAGCTTAGAAGCTGAGCTACATGTTTTCTCATAATTCCTCCAAATTTCTCCGCCAAAACGGCCATGTTGTTTCCGCCATCTTTATTAGGAACGCATGGCCTCCCGCCTCCTGGCGTTGGTCAACGGCCAGCAGGGCGTTAAAGGCATCAGCTACGCCACCCACCATCTATTACAGCCCTCCACGTTTCTATCGTTACTTTAAGCCGGGCTAACTTTCACGGGTCAGCTTACGTCGGTTGACGGTGTTTGGCTCACTTGTCTAATGGCTTTGATTAAACTGCCAGTTTATTTGACGGTACGATGCGTGCGTGCGGCCACGTATGAATTTATGCTTAGACGACGTCCTACGATAGAATTATGATCGACTGCGAAAATTGTGTGCAATTCGTTTTTGTTCACATCCAAGTTATGTTTCAATTATCCATCTCCTATGTGGAAGCAATAAATCAAAGGTGTCGTTTATACGTTCTGAGATATTCAGATTTTTATATATACTGTTATAATTGTTAGATGTGATAAATATATATTTAATTTATATTAACGGGGACAATGAATATTAATAACATACAAAAGCCAAAACCAGAATTCTAAAATACATTTTAGAAAACCCGGCGTTATGTATACGTATATCTTTTTCTAGTCCGTGTTCATAGTGAACAGGTAGAAAATATAAATGTGTGAAAATTTCAAAATCAATGATTTTAATCATTTTATATATATATATATATATATATATATATATATATATATATATATATATATATATATATATATATAGCAGTCGGCACATGCCTCTTTTATTTCTATTCGCTATATTGCTGCTTAAAGTCCCAAAATCGATGGCTTTTTTTCCAATTGAATCATATTTTAAGTATAAATGCATAATAGCTTTTACTATTGTGTCCCTTTACATGAGCGACTACTAAGTTTACATGAGTTTTTTACATCGCTTATAAGCTCGCTTATAAGTTTAGACAGAGGAAACTAAGTATCAACTACTCGAAACAACCACCTTCCGACCAAAGTTGTCATTGCATGTTAAGTGGCGAAACATAACGTCGCGCTTTGTCTCACCAGAACGGAGAAATGAAAATAATGAAACGTTATAATATTATTAAATGTATTGCTGTTTTTCTTACAGGTAAAATCGAACTTAGGACAACTACGTTCAACTTAAAACCGACTTTTATACCTTGAAAGACACATCCAATATGCCCTGAGGCGTTGTCACCACTATCCAATTTAATTTTCTTAACCGCACTGGCCTATTCACATTAGAGATTGATTTCGTACTCCACTTCAGAACACAAGGGTCTATATCGTGGACGTGTTAATGCTTTATCCAAAACTAGAATAACCTAGTATTCACAATAATAATATTACCTTTCTCAAACAATAGGTTTCCGAGTCTTGCTCGTGGCCTCTCAATAATTAGGATAGTGCATCTACGTACCGAATGAGAATAAAGCCTACCCTTTGTACGGTTGTGAAGGAAGACTATGTGCGTGTGTGTTTATATATATGTACATCTTGATTCTGGGTATTTATATAAGCTGGCGCTAGGGTTGCCGGATTAATGTTATTCATATTCAACTGGTGTTCTAATTTACGTTCGTATTTATAACTTCTTTATATATAATTTTAAGCCTATAATTATATTATTTCTAAATATTGCTCCTAAATCATAGATTTTAAAAATAAATACAAATCTAGTAGGATTTGAATACCAACCTCATAGAAACTGAAACGGTCAAGATCAATCCAATCGTAATTATTTTTTTATATAGTGTCTTTGCTATGTTCCTTGGTTACTTGTTACATAAAATAAAGCATAGATAACAAAAGTTTAGATATGAACTAATTTCTTTATTAAGAACTTTTTGTATAATTAATTTACTTTTAAAAGTTATTATTAATACTTGTATTGTTTATAGCATATAACAATGTGATACCATAGGATATAGGGCAAAACTTGAAATATTCCAACCCTGTTTAGCAACATGGAGGCACGTCCTCCGCATGCCACTCTCTGATACAAACGTCGTATATTTCCGTCAGTGCGTACGTTGCCCCGTCTTATTATCTAGCTAGGCACTGACCAAACCAAAACTCAATTTCGAAATAAATAATCAATCTTGAGTCCTTTCTTTAAACTCCATCTAAAATTTCCGACGGTTTGTAATCGAAAAGTCTTTGGAGACTTTAATTTTTTTCATATTGAAATTGGCGTTCCGTTAATTAAAACCAAATCGAATTAATTACGACGCCCGAATTTATTTTGGGGTTAAGTTGAAAAATTTGTTAAGAACGCACAGTTCGGTTTTAGAGTAGTATAGCTAGCTACGTGGCGGCGAGAAACACCGCATGCCATAAACTAATATTCGCTCGGACACTACTTGGAGTTATTGGACAATGTAAATGAACGCTATCTCCTATAATGCCTGCCTTATTTCCCCCTGGCCAGGCCAGTGCCCGAAGCGACCCCGCCCGGGGAGGCACCCCACCCGACCGATGTCTCATCAGTAAGGATTGAACCCTTTAATGTATTCACCGTAACTTCGGGATGAGTCTTGTATTAGTGTTATAATGAGACGTGGCCCTTAGGAATTATGGCTATACTTATGGGCCTCCCGGGATCGGATTACCTTCAACCTAGTTTCAATTTCTATATATGAGAGGTTTCATTAGATCACGATGCTGATATCATATTAAATGATATAAGATTCGTAACTAGCTATGTGGCGGTATTATTTTACATATTTACGGTTACAGTGGCCGTTTGACCGTTTACTTGGATTTTGGATTTTGATTTATAGACTTTGTATCGACAATAAATAAAACAATATACTTTTAATATAAATTAAGTTTGAAATACGAATATATATAACAACTAAATCACAAGCATAGAATATTTTTACAATAGACATTGTAAGTCAATAACGAAACCGAATCTTCGTCCTATCTGTAATATGTCATCAACCTTACATTATAGAAATAAAAAAAATATATATGTGTTTAGTTCGCTTCAAGTCGCTAATAAATCGATAATGCCACCAATTAGTAAGTACCAATTTTCCAATAAAACTTCAAACTGTTTTCCATTCCATTATCTCTCGCCACCCTTTATTGCTGGCAAAGTTAAGCTACGACTCCTCTTTCCACTTCGCTCAGAAATTATTACAATAATAATATTATTATATTAATAATTGTATTGATAAGGAGACTCAAGTAATAAGGGTAAACCGTCCCCTTTCTGCCAGCCATCCTCAATAGCAGAATTTATGTAACTAATGAAATAAGCGAAGTGCCGCACCCGCCCGCCCCAACCCTCTCCCACCCACCCTTCATTATCGGAAAGTTTGAAATATAATTTGAAATTATGCTCAATGTTATATTGAAGATAAGAGAAACACAAATTCCTTTAATTGGACTTGTTAAAGTGACTCAAATTAAGTTAACACCGAGTTGATGGTATTACTTTTGAAGTTCGAAATTATGACGGACTGTCCGTAGGTTCGGCTGAATTCATGGGGTGATTAGCGGTTGAAAGAACAGTTATCGGTTCGGGGCCGCCTATCTTGTTTAACGGCCGACTTTTATGGGAGGCCATACCATTGTATTATGATGTAACGAACTTCCACTACCTATTTTATATCATGTCGCTACCTTAAATCTAAAAAGTCACTAAAAATACTTATTTTCTTGGATTTTTCTTATTAACCATTGTTTAAAAACGGAAATCTTATAAAGATAACATTGTTTGTAATGAATGATTGTTATTCTATCTGTATTTTGTGTAAAAGTGTTATCTGTTGTCCTTAAGGGTCATACGATAGGTCAACTATTGATTTTGTCAATGCGCCCAGCTCGGCTGGTATCTAGGGGCTCGCAACTTGAGACTATCACAATTAGGCGTCGGCCTCAATCTAATTATATTTCTGATTGCCTGGTGTCGACGGACGGCTTATACTTGATGTATCGAATAATACAGCGATAAACATCAACGCTCAAATACCTTTATTTTTTTTATTTAATCTAAAAAACAACAAAATTAAAAAATATATTATTATCTATTGTATAGTTATCTGTCAAGTGTAAAGTTAACATTCATTCATTCATTTAAACATAACCGAGTTGTTGGAACTAAAAAAAATATAAAGTGATAAAAAAATGAAGACAATCACTTGTATGATAAAAATTTTACATTTTTCTAACTCGATACAAGATTAAAAATTGTAGTAAAACGAACACATCTCGTTAAATAATGCTTGAAGGCATCAACGTAACTGGTAAAAAGGGACTACAGTCAGATAAGGATTGGGATCTGATTATTCAATTTTCACTGTGCATCACAAGTCGAATGCCGACAAGTGATATTGCCGATAATAAGAACACTAGAACCAAAGTTTCTCCGTTATAATTTGTTCCTTACTATATTGTATATGTGTTGGGTAATTTGTTATTATAATTAATTAAGTATATAGCTATAGAAATTAAATTTAATTTGGCAATAAATAATTAAAAAGTTATTACTATCGCTAGTGACGAGTTTATTAATTAAAAAAATCAGTTACTTAAAAACACCTTTCTGTTCAAATATATAATAGTAACAAACTATTTTAAAAAATGCATTATTAAATATTTATACTTTTAAGTCGTATTTTCGTCGAAAAATTAGTCAAATGGGGTAAAAAAATCAATCAAATGGGGTAATTCACGTAGAATTACCCCATTTTTCGATTCGGACAGACATAACTGCAGTGAACAAGTGACAACCGTGATTATTAGATGAAGATCGAGATCTAATTATTCGTTCGTTTTGCAGAGCGCACCACTAGGCTGATTGTCGACAAGCGATTTCGGAAATTACTAAGGCGTCGACGTCGCCTCATTCCACCCTGTTCCTTGCGTTTCGGTTAGACGGTCAATCACTGGTACGGTTACCCTATAAATTTTAATGGGACATTTTCATGTATTTTTTATATTTGTTATTTTAATTATTTTTAATATTGTATTAAACCATGTGATACTCACTGAAATGAAAATATATTAGTATGAAAATAATTTATTTATATAAATAAATAAAATTGTAGTGTCTGTTTGTAATACTAAAACAATCCCTTTTTTATAAATTAACACATGTATACATAATACGTATGCTATTATACAATATTTGACTGTTTATCTGTCTTGTTGTTCCGGTAAATCACTGAAACGGTTAGACCAATGTTAAAGGACTTTCACTGGCAAATAACTGATGTAATTAGAAGTAACTTAGCTTTCATTTATTTTAACAATTATAAATTAAAGGTGTAGAGATGTTAAATTTCGCGGCTTCGAAATTGTGCTAACATATATATTTATTTATTTATTTTTAGAAAACCAACATAGTAATATGGTATAATACACTATACACCACACTTATAGGCTAACTTAACATGTAGTTAATATTAACAGTTGTTCCGAAACGTTCCGAAACTACAAAAAAAAACTTAAAAACACGATTCAACAAAATGCATTGTAAAAAAAGCGTATATAAAGTAATACAAATAAAAAAAAAAGTATAAAATGTTAATTGCTATATAAGCAGAAAAATGGATTATTTTATTTTAGTAACACAAATTTATAAAATGCATACACAAACTTATATTTGTGTAACATACCTAAGTGAACAATAAATCAAAATAAACATATTATCACACGTTCATGTTACAAATAACAGTTATCCACAACAAATGACAATGCTTATATTATAAATGAAATAATATAATTATTTCATACACAATGTACCTACTTAAAACAATTTACAAATTACAGATGGTAAAACCGCAAGTGCAACAAATTCCAATGTTACAACACGCCATATTCTTATTGTGTTCCACTGCAAATAACATATATGTTCTAATTTTTTACATTTATATTCAATATAAAAGCGGGTTCGATTATTTCTTGAGGCAAATATTTTAAAGTAACTGTACTATACTGTCAGCATTTAAAATGCGTCATTTAAATAAACGAAAACTGGGATAATGGAATGATTTACTACGTGCAAAATTAAGCCACGGCGTTTATAATCGGTCAAACTCTATTGAAATGCTCAATGTAGGAAATTGAATTTGTAACTTAGTACAATTTAATATACAGTATAGGAGTTTAATTATAGCAAAGATAGATTATTTATATTTAATGATTTATTAGAGCATAAGGTTTTATTTGATGAAAATACAGTGGTGCAGTGGGAATGAATCTAAACAATACAAACGTTAATGTGTTCGATTTGTAATCAAGGAATTTTTACATTTGCAATATTTTTGTTTCCCTGTTTTAGTTAAACAAAGCACGGCGTTAAGTTTCGTCACTCAACATATGATGTCTAAATTTTGAGCGGGAGTGAATAAAAGTGTGTTTTAACAATAAGATTTTAAAGAATCTTAATTTTTTTTTATATTTTTCCCGAATAAAATCTATAATCGTTATCTCTTTAAAACTGAAGAATGCCAAACAGAAATGCTTCTAAATAGATGTTAAATAGTCAAAATAACAATTCTAACTTAAACATTATATCTAAATAATGCTTTAGACTCCGTTATCTTATAGAACTTACAATAAACACGACTAGCTCAGAATACGCATCGACCAAAAATCCCCGACTCTCATTACCATAACAATTTAATTAATCAAGTCCCTCCGTTACAGCCACTATAATTCGTACCATTGTCGTTTATAATATATATGTATATTTGTATGTTTGTAGAACTCAATTAGATCATTTCTTGACTTCTAGTATTTGACTCTTGTGAGTCATACTGATAGAGTGTTCTAATTAATGTTAGCGGTCGTAATTTATTTTTTTATATAGCTCTACAAAACACAATGCAAACAGTAATTTAAATATATTATTTTAAAACTAAAATATATTATAGATGAACAAAAATCTAGTAAGATTACCCATTTTTAGTGTCAATCGTATATGGCAACTTTGTCTAACTTGGTAGATACAATGAAATTATTATAAGTAACAAGTTTATTTGTAGTAGAAATCGAATCAACAATTCTTAACAAATTAATAAATGTATCAATAAACATTATAAAGTAATATAAAAGTCATCTATTATATTTAAAAGTAATTATACATATCCATACACTTGTATTATTTCACCGAAAAAAAAATTTAGAAGACATAAACACAAAAGCTTAACCACTACACTATTTGTGCACGAAACAAAATAACTCTATGTTAAAGTTACAAGCAATTCAAGATCTCGGTTGAAAAACTGCGATAATGGTGTGTGTAGATCAGATAATCGCAGGTTATCCGCACCGTTTCCTCGCCTCCTCCCTAAAGACCGCCCCCTCCCCCCACAGTACATCATCTCATTTGAATTTCTAACTAGGAAACCTCCATGCAATTATTGGATTAATGTAAATTACGCAGTCTACAGCTCCACGGTGCACTATCAGGACGGGGTTTAATTAGAATCTGGTTAATTCTAATAATAGTGGCTGTAATGAACAAAAATTTCTTTAAACTCCTCGCGGATGATCTCTCGAGAAAATCTACCCATTTTTTCGCCATGGCTCCACCAAAAAGGATTTATATGATTAATCCCCAATTTTTAACAAACTTTCCTCATTCCAGGTTATTATCAACCCTTCACTGTTAACAGTTTCATCGACAACTGAAAATAATCCACTTGAAATTAATCTTTTATCAAAGTCTAACATGTTACTTACTCAATACGGCTCTCCGCATAAAGTCGTTACGAAAAGATCATAAATGTTTAAGTAAATATGAAATATCGCATTAAATTTAAACGTTTTGCGTTTACGAACTGTTGGCTATTCCTAAGCTTGATGGTTATAAAATTTTCTAGTTCCAATAAATATTTCCGAGACGAAAGACAAAAAAATATTTTTCTCACAGTTTCACATTGCATCAAGAGACGAATTTAGAATTACAATTTGTAACTAATCGTCTAACGATTTGAAAAATTTAATACAGAATTGGCCACGGCATAGAAACCAACTCAAGTCAACACACAGGTAACAATCGCAACGATACGATACACACCGTGTAAGTCAATGGCCCACAACCGCCAGCCCAGTGAAGGAGAATCCGCAAATCCTAAACAAAGTTGAGGCGCAGCAAAACGACAAACAAAACACTGAAATATCCCGCCGTGACCTCGAAAACGTAGGTGAAAGCCCTCGGGGTTCATGTGGGGGAACAAAAAATGTCTAACCCCCGCAAGGAGCGGGGGCGGCCGCCCATGAATGAGCGAAGGAGGCGCGCGTCCTTGGAGCAAAAAAGTCACGTGACCCGCGCAACAGGTGGCGCCGTAAGCGTGTCCTTGCAGCCCCATTAGAAAAAACAACATACTCCGATTCGGAACTCCGACTCCGGCGTGTTCTTTTTCTTCGTTGACAGCTCGTGTTCGGTTTAAAGCCGCAGACGTTACAGATAGTTTATATTTCTTGTGTAATGTTTTTTATCAAACACAATTTTACATTGTTTTTATTGTTGTTTATCTTTTATATAAACGATTACCGTCTTGATTATATTAAGTTAAATCATTTCAAAGTACTAGCGCCATCACAAAACCGTCAGCGCACAGCGTGGAGCATGATTTACAAATTGTAACAAACTAAGTTAATTTTTATATCCAACAAGTTTTCAAACAAATAGAAGCTTGCTTGGTGAGCGTTTATGAATGGGTCTCCCTCAACCCCGCTTAACACAAATGTCACGACGCCCCGACGAGCCGGAAAACTCTCTTTTCTTCCTGAATAGTCGACACAATCCGCCATTCAAATGTAAGCCTTAGCGCGATAACATACAGCTCAGACGTTAGTGTTACTGTTGAGAAAATTTAAGGAATTTTCTACAATACCAGCTCGGTCTAAATTAAACCCTACTGTAATGTGCTAAGGTCGTGTTTCCTTCGCGCTTCCAATTTATAAGCGGTACGAAATCTTCCAGTCTCCTGCGGCAAATTGTTTCCTCACGCGGCGTGTTTGTATTTTATTATACATTTTTATTTCTCGATAACATTAGCTTAACCGACTTTTCATTGCCTTCGCTAGGGTTGTCGCGCACCGACTTGTTTGATACGTGCAAATTAGATTAACGAGCGTTTTTGTGGCTATTTCACGTGTTTTATGTTGCCGCTACTTTTGATAAATGGAAGTCATAATTTTAATTGTTTTAACGACTGTATTTACATGTTAATCGCAGATAGCGGCACCAATGTTATAGTTTCATTGAAAGCAAGTCAGCAATTATATGCTAGTTTTAAGTATTTTAGACTTAAAATAATTTGTATAATCAATTGAACATTAGCATTGCCCGGATCCGGTCGAGATCAGTTTTTAATAATCAGACTGTTGACCTTTTGAATAATTAAAGTAGTAATTAGAGGTGAAGTAAAAACGAGAACTGCGGTAATGTAAAAAATGTAATTAAAATAATTACTACCTAACGTCATATAGTCGTAAAAGCTTGTGTAAATACTCAGTACAAAAAGTTTAATATCTAACGTTCTGAAAATATAATTTGGCAACCCTAAACAAATTTATTTGTACTACGCATTAACGCCATCATGTCTCAGACGATAAATATTTGATTGTACATCATGATTGGGGGTTCGAGTACTACATAATATGTTTGTATTTAAAAATTATACTCACCTATTGTCAGATCAATCATCTCAATGTCTCTAAAGAGGATGGAAAGGTGATGACCAAACCCGATTTAATATGCTCACATGTAAGCCTATATATCTAAATATATAAAAAAAAGTTCAAAACAGACTTATAAATACTAGCCTACCTCAGTGTCGGTCGCATATAATACAGGATTTTTTTTAAACATGAAATAAAATACAAAAAAAGTAATGTAGCAACCCTAAGAAAAGTCATCCTTGTAGGTACGTCAAAAACGTGGCGCGAACAAATATGTGCTTAGGGTCGGTTACATCTACCGCGTTAACTCCGACTACCGACTCCAGTTAGCTGACTCTTATTCTTTTTACATTGTTTAGATGTTTTCGTTTGCCTTTTTAGCTGTTCGTGGTTTTTTGTGTGGTTTTTGCTGATTTTTATACGAATAAATTCAGTTGAGATTTTATTATATTGTATTAGATATTTATATGTCTTCCATTTAGATAGACAAGTGAAAAATACATTGTGCTAAGTCGCTCCGTGTTGTTAAGGACTGTATTTACGTGTATAATAGGGTAAATAAGTGTTTAAATAAGGACTTTTTATATATGTGGGTTACCTTATCGGTTCAACTATTTTATTATATTTATTAAAGTATTAAATGTTATTAAATCTATTTTAATAAAAGTGTGAACCTAAAATTATTTGTGTATAGAGATGTTTTATCAGTGAATGTATTTTTTTAATGTATAACCTTGGTAATAAAGCTAGTATGCATGTTTTAATTAATATTTTATTTACTACAAATTTAAAATATGATAACTCAAAGCTTCATTCAAAAAACTAAATATTTTGTTATTATTATTATCTAGATAGATAATTAGTTAGTCCTACAGTATAGACTAGACTAAAATAATACTAATCCCTACAGTCTACAGTCCTCTCAACCCTCCAGAATCCTTTACATTTCCCTCTTCGCACTTGTTAGATTTTTATTTTTTTATTAGCATTCGGCGCGAGCGTTAGACGCCCGAGTCGCCACTTGGTTCCGCACACTTTACTTTTACTTGTCAAGCTGTGTTTAAGAGTATCATGTGATTTAGTTTTTTAAATTTATTTTTGTTTTTTTTTTTAAATTATTTATTATCACACAATTTCTTGCTTATTATATAAGGCAAAGATAGATGCACTATACTCTGCACTTACCGTCTGTTTATGGGAATTTCTGTGACTATTAAGGGTAGTTATCAAATTTTGGTTAACCTTAATATTACCACAATTGTGAATTATCTATATCTTTGTTTGGAGAGTCGGACTTTATTTATAAACATCACTTTATACCCATTTACTCTCTTCCAGCTTTTCTACTCTATCTTTGCCAAATAACTAAGTGTTATAATGATAACGCAATATTGCTTGACACTAACTATACTAACTAAACACAAAATAAATTTAATTTAATTTAATTTATCTATAGATTTTATTTCGTGTCACCAATCCAAATATCATAAAATGCCGCGTCCAATTTTAGTACGTCTACGCTTGCCACAAAGATCTGTCTACGAATTAGGAGTAGTGCAATTAACAATGGATCTAGTTACTGTGAGGTGTTTTACATAGAAATTGAACACTACGTAGTACTAAAACAAAAATATATATATTTATATGAATAAATGTATATAGGTATGTTTTTCATTATAACAATGATTTTCAACAAAAAAATGTTCATTCTGCAGTATTTTTACTATTGATTCATAAAATATAAGTTTTCGATTTGTATTTATTTGGGTAAATAGTGTTATATATATATGTATGTATTTTCAACACATACATTCATAGCCTATGTATATCTATTAGTAAATTTCATTTTGTTCACGTGAAATACACTTTTGTTGTGACGTTTTTATTTAAGTTAACTTATTAATTTCTTTAACAATTCAAAGAAAATGATTTTAAATTAATTTAAAACATTTAATGCCATATATGTATATCCTATGTTATAATTCGAATATTTTTGTTATTTTCGCCTCTTCGCCACACAAACCAAAAATATAGGACTGAGTGTTATTATATTCTGTTTGCCTTTTCCACTATGTATAAAATAGTTTTAAATATAAAGTTAACATCAATAACAAAACATATAAATAGCGTACTTATCGTCATATTAAAAAGGAAACCAAAATGTGCTTAAAGGTCAAACAAATAAAATGCCACATCCACATTTCGCACCTGCGCCAGACGACAAAGATCGGCATACGTGGGGCACGAATTAGAAGCGCGCTATAACAGCAGGGGGACAGGGTGGTATCGATTTTGGATGAGGAACTGGACTGGAGACATGCAAGGCTTAATATCTATCCAGATAACCTTTTGCTATTACGCGTTTTGATAAGTTTTGAGCTCGCTTTGAAAACGGATCTATTAAAAATATATATGTATATATTATGTAAATTGTTTTTCTATATATAATGTATTTGTATATTTTATGTAGTTATTTTTTTAATTATTATGTTTAAATTAAATATTTAAACTCGATTTTGGGTAGAAAGCTGTAAACGGTAAAAGTCGCGATGCCTCTATGATTTAATAATTTTTTTTGATACTTTTGTATTGGCCTTATTAAATATGTATATAGGTATGTCTATTTTTTTTTATTTTTGTATATATTTTTTCTGTACTATTTTGTGATATTTAATTTTAATTTGTATAAAAATTTAGTTAAGCTTTGATAATGGACTTATCATAGAAGTGTACTTTACACATACATTTGTGACGTTAATGTAAAAATAAGTTTTCTATTCATTGTTAGAACTAGACTTAAATTAAGATTATTCAAATATCACAGGAAAATTACCTTTTATATTTGTGAGTGAATAAAAAATTATTTTTGTTGGATTTAAAAAATAATATGAAGTACTACGCCTAAA
The DNA here is from genome assembly GCA_032432895.1 of Dryadula phaetusa. Taxonomy (NCBI): domain Eukaryota; kingdom Metazoa; phylum Arthropoda; class Insecta; order Lepidoptera; family Nymphalidae; genus Dryadula; species Dryadula phaetusa. The sequence continues at coordinate 5,908,353 of JAOYRS010000038.1, forward strand.
ACCTAATCAAGTCCGGCAGAATTAGAAGTATGCTTCACAAAATTAATTGTAACGTACTAGAAAAACCGTTGATTACCCTAAACAAAGGTCTAAACCATATTTTTATAGTTTTTAGGCATAACGAGATATTTTTTTAAATAAAAAAAAATTTTACGTATTAATTTTCTAAAACTAAACATTTACGCGTGGAAAATGGCATTTCTATTTCCCAACATTTCTATTATACGGACATCGTTTCAAATCATAATAAAAATCTAATTTTAACCTAGTACAATACATTGTTAGCGCGTTCGTTTACCAAATTTTATAACACAAATTCTTTACTGATTGGTCCTAAGTTCAACTCTGTCGACTATTCCCTGTTTTTATATGAAATTTATAAATATTACGGTTTGTTTTCTTAACTTAACAATGACTACATAAAAGTTCTATCTGCAAGCTTTTTATGTACCAACATTTAAGAAAAAGTACATCCTTTTAATACTAACTAAATCATTGTTAGACTAATATAATATATAATATTGAACTATTTTTACCAATTCAACATATATATTAACTAAATTTATTCAACATATATAAACTATTTACGTTACTCCCCGCGTGACTCACAGATGGATAATAATCATAACTACTTATTGCATAAAGTAATATATATATATATATATATATATATATATATATATATATATATATATATATATATATATATATATATATATATATATATATATATATATAAAATCTAAATATATTTTTCTAAAATACTAACAAACTGATAAATATGGCCGTATTCATCTTGAAATCTACACAGGCGAAGAAACGACCAACAATTTGTATTATAAAAAAAATAAGATGAAAACACACTAAAATATATACGTACTTTTCACTAACACACAAACACGATACGTATCAAGAAAGTGAAATACGTATTTGTTGCGTGCTCAAACGCAATCAAGCGTTGGCTCTACGCTAAATGTTGAGTAAAACAAGCATATTATAACTATTATTTTTATCTAATACATGAAAGTTACCACTACTGTAATAGAGACTTGGGAAACACGTACAATACAAAGAACTTATAAATTATGAACAACATCATAGTAGAGGCCGGTCGTGGCGCAGTTGAATGTATGTCTGAATGTAAATGCGATCGGTTGTGAGTTCGATTCCCACTCTGGTGTGATTATATTTAAATTATATTCATTTGCTCGCTCTGTTTAAATAAAGCGTGACGCTAGGTACTTCCTGTCTATCCTGCTATCCAGCATAGCAAAGTAAGTGATAAAGGGATAACACTCTGAAGCTGAAATTATCACGTTATGGTTCTAGACTAGACTCCTTTGAAGAAAAGCAAAAGTTTAGCTGGACACCCGCAAAGCAGGATAGTCAAACGCAATGTAATGTCAAGATACTCTATTGACCACTATCATTTGTAATTAAAACTGTGATTGTGTGTTTAGTGATGACCTCAAAGCCGCACTTCGTCTTACTAGAGCAGAGAAATTTGAATAATTCACAACAGAAAGTAAAATTATATATTTTATTATATATATATAAATATATATATAAATATATATATATATATATATATATATATATATATATATATATATATATATATATATATTCGAAACGTCGTTTGTTTAATTTGACTCGAACCCGTGTTACTTCTAATCCGTACGATCGCTCTATTGATCAAAAATTTCAATTTTATTTAAAATGTCATTCACACAATAGATATAAAATAAAAATATATTTTATATAATCAGTACTTTAATAAATATTAAAATGTATCACCTATAAAAAATATTTAATGTTAAACTAATATAAATCTGTAAAAGTTAAAGTATTATAAATCTGTACCTATCAAAAAATACTTAGAAAAAAAATGAAGACCATCATAGTATCCAAAACTTAATTTATACTTTTAAGTATTCACCTTTTTTAATTTATCAGGTTTAAAATAAACATATTATAGAAAAACATAGATAATAAACTTCATACACTAATATTGTCTTCCAATTTCAATATCGTAATCTAAATTAGACAAAAGCTCCGATCTAACACAAATGACGTAATTTGCAAGCCGACCAAACGAATTGACCGTAACGTTCGAACGTTTCGAAACGAGAAATATATTTTTCAAATGAGTCGGGTAACATTTGAAATATCCTCCTCAAAAACTTATTACAATACGCCCTACCCTGCTCATTATCTCTGGCCATAGCAGCGAATCGATACTAAAACACACGCAAACTATTTCACACACACAAGCGCATTCTAAACGAAAATACGCTTACTCGTAACCGGCGCGTCAACTTAAAACTTAATTATAATTAATTAATTCCAATTGGTCCCCGTCCTTATCACACTTACATTGTCTTGGATAGCGCCATCCCTCTCCAACATAGAGACGAGGGGTAGAAACGCGGTATTGTGTTTTCGAAGACCTTTTATCGCGGAGGCATTTCACGAAGTAGAGCATTCGTCGGTTCGATTCCTTTCGAAATTTATTAGCACTTAGATTTTAATTGGACTTCTATTGAGTGAGCTTTTTCGAATATTCTAGTACTTATAGTTAGGTAAAAGCTGCTATTCGTTAAAATTAAACGTCGTTTACATTTCATAAAACTTATTTTAAAAATAATAATTCAATAAATATAGTTCGGATATTAAAATCTTTTAATACACACAAAACTATATTTATTCATTCGAATTATTTCTGCCTCGTATACATGTACTTGGAATTCTAAGTTTTCAAATCGGAACAAAATGGCTGTCGTAGAACGGCGGATAATTTAATTGTAATCATCACTACATCGAGCGGTGACGAGTATCAATGAGGATGCGACTGAGGGTCCTTTCCACCCTCTCCCATCCGCCCAAGAAGGGGTTAAGCCCCCCCTCATTACCATATTTCATTTACTCAACGAAATTATGCTAATTACTTATATTGCTTTGTGTAAAAAGGAAATTTATAAGGATTAAACTTACTCCCGCACCGCCTTAAACCGGTTCGATCTGGCTCGGACTAGTTGCAGCAAGTTTTGAGATGAATTATTTAAGAGGTTCAAAAAAGTTCCGAGGGAACCCGCGCTTCACAATCGCGATTATAATCGGACGCAATTAAAATTCAAATTGGGGGATTTTTAATTTTGTTATTGATGACCTCCCGTCCCGCGCGCCGCGGTCCGATTGCACGCTGTTAAAACTTCCCCGCGTCTGCTATTCTTGCTTCATAATTCACTTGTTTATATTAAAGAACGATTTACTCAAAATTAAAAGGATCTTCATCGAATTTCATCTACTTACCTGTTTTCCCGGAAATATACAAATACATAATTTTTATTATCTATATTATGTGAATAGTTTTTTGATATCGATAACTCTCTGTCGAAACTCGCCAACTCGGTCAAACTGCGACTGGTTGTTAACATCAATTAAGATGATGGATTTTACAGTATGTAATTATATAATTATAAAAAAATATTAACTTTCCTAACAAAAATTCCAATTAGACTGAAAAATATGTATAAACTATAAACGTTATTGTTAATTACAAAGCGAAACAAAATACGAACGTCATTTACCATAACATCGCATTCAACAGAGCCTTTGCAATATCCATTATAAACTGTCTTAATGATTCATACAATATATATAGGTAAAGACGTATATTACAAGCACAATATAAATTATATCGTTCGAATTGAATTATAATAATGAAATACCGAGTTGCTTTGGGCAAAGAGAGACCCCGGTCGCTAGTTTCACAACTTATCCCGGCTAAGGCGACTCCTTATTTAAATGTAAATTAGGTTCATTTCACGAAATTAATGTCGTAGAGTTTCACCCCCCGATGTAGAGTGACCACACAGTTTTTGTCCCAAAAAACATATTAATTATAGTTATAATATGTATATAAGTTGATTTAAATTCCACATGTACACGAATACGGCATCTTCAATCATTTTCTTATGGGCAATTTGCGTAATTGTGTCTGCTTTTTTATTATCTCCTTTACAACAACTGGTTGGCACATTTAATGAACGATTAAATGACCAGATCTCCTTATTGAGATGCTGATATTGTTTATTAGCCAAAATTATTTACAAAATTCAATCAAAATTATTTTATAATTTAAAATATTATTAGTCAAAAGATGGCATAGCTTTACGTAGACTTTCAACTCGTTACGGTTAATACTAATATCTATAAACAATGGATTTACATTAGTTTATATGCATTTATAACGTCTAAAATTTTTAGAATTATTAAAAAAAATATCCTTTCAACACTTGTCCTTCAAGATTCACACAGTACGTCATCCTATTCGGACGAAGTAATGGTCGCTCTATGATTATATGGACAGACGTGTCATTACTCCTGTGTAAGTGTTGTTGCGAATTGCTAATGTTGTGCTCTCAGAATTTTACACAAATTAATTGTTAATTTAAGCACATTCTCGTATTGGGACGGGCTTTTGTAAATGCCTTATAAGATAAATAAAAATTACTGTCAAGTAAATCTTTTACATGAAAATCAAAAGGGTTCTTTTTAAGGTGCAGTCGGAAATTTAGGTAAAAAATAATAATTAGTATCATTAATATTTTTAATAAAAATACACCATTGTTTGAAAATAAGCGTGTCAATTTATATATATATATATATATATATATATATATATATATATATATATATATATATATATATGTTTGTAAGCAAATAGTCTTGATGATTTCATAGATTACAGTTTTGTTAGTACATTGCTTTTACTTTTCCACAACAAAGCAATAATTTATTTCAGCGAAATCGCGACTAAAATAGAAATTATAATCGCTATACGATTACGATCACATCGCAAGGGTTGGCAATACACGCACACTAACAGGCGAGTAAGGCAACACAAGGCAACTACTTAGCATTTTCAAATTAAATACACTAATCACTTGTATAAACGTGTATAGGCTGGATCGATAGTGTCTGTGTGCGGGTTATTATAATGAAGGGTAGAAGGGCTCCAAAGTGGTTCCATTCACCCCCAGCTTGTTGATGTCTTTCGCTTCATAGGTTGTTACCAATTTCTGGGCGAATGTTTTTGAAATATTACAATTTTATAACACATGGGTGTTGTGGCCATCTGGTGCTACTTGTATGAGTTTTAACTACATATGTTGTAAGTAGAACTTTCTGACCTTAAATTCAATTTGATTGAAAGTCAAGGTTAGTTAAGGCTATGGCTTACATTTAGGACAATGTCTGTAAATAAATGTAATTTATTGTGTTTAATTTAATTAACGTTTTTATTATTTGGTTAGCTTTAAGATTATTTACGAAAAATTATTTTTATCGCTCGGTAATGTCTTCGTGGCCAAACAGACAAGACTATAAATATATAAACAACGGAGTTAAAATACTGTTTCATATTAAAAAAATAATATTCAAGAATTATTTCTTATATATTTGAACAGGATTGATTTCAAAACTCCTCATTCATCGTAATAACCGTTTATTAAAGGTTCAAATCCAACAATATAATACGTGACTTTAGTACGTCAAGGTAATATTTATTATATCTAATAATTATTATTTACATTTTTTTAAGGCAATTCATTTTAAGTTTTTGAAATATTTCAAGCCACGCTTATTAATTCCGACACTCGCAGTTTCGCACACCACACATGACACAGTCAAGTGGTTTTATTGCACCTTTTCCAATGTACTTGAGCACAATGAAAAGGCACATACAAATTCAATTCAGCATTAAAAAAAAAGCTCCAGCGGTATCACGTCGATCGATTAATTAGCGTATTACATACTGCCGATCCATCTGTCGTAATTAGCCGGCAAAAAATAATGACGCTCCCTAAAACACTTTCTACGTTTTTTTTTTTTTCATTTTTAATCCAATTTGCCGAGGATTATGTTGGTAATTATATTTTTCCGATTGCCGCCCGTGGCTGTGGAAACTCGCTCGCTTGATTGCAAACCGAAAAAGCCATGTTGATTAGCCTTTTTAAACACGATTGTGTGCGTGGTGTAAGATTGTGTTTGATAAATATTTTCTAATGTTCTACGTAAATTAATTAACTGTAATTGTCAAACAGTTTCATTCAGTTAGCCAGTTCGCTTATAGATTTTGAATTTCAAATACGTTTGCCTATTTAGAAAAGTGGTGAGTGAATGTATTGAATGAATGAATGGATAACTTCATTCGAGCACAAAAATCAACCATCGACTGTCATTTTACTATTATTATTTTTATAAAATTTTCGTATGTCCGTTTACTTAACTTGTATAATAAGTAGGGATCATAAATATATTTAAAAATGTAAATAAATTAAATATATTTAAACCTACGTTTCCTAAGCGTCTGATATAAAATATAACTAAATAAATATTCTGTATTATGATGATAAATTGCATTTTTTTATAAGTAACAAGTGATCAACAATACAGTGGAGCATATGGCTGTAAAGGCAGATTCGATGGACACTCGGGGAATTATGTACATATATATTTTTTTCTTACCTTCCTAGATATATAACAATAATAAGTATTCTTGAAAATAGATTCATAAATGTTCAGAAATAGATTTATATATTTAAATGTTTAATAATTTTATTATATTTATTTTTTTATAATTATAAAAGTAATATAATATATATTTTTTTAATTTTATAAATTTAGTTGTTTATATTTAAAATAATGAAGGAATGGATATGGTACAGTAATAATAAGAAAATATTTTCCAAGTGTAGGTAACATTTTGTCATAGAGAAGTATTTGTCCATTCATGTTGTATTTGTTTTCACCTTCTGATATTATTATAAACCTAAATTTACATTTGGCAGTGGTTTTTGTCTGTTTATTAAACCTGTCTCTTTATTAAGTCTGTAGTCTGGTAACACAAACAGCGGCGTTAAGTTTCGCAGCTCAATCTCATGATATAGGCTTTCCTTTTCTTATCTAGTAGTTGAAAAAGTATAAATCGGCATACTTTTTATAATAAACTCACCACTAGTCATATTTAAAATATTCCAAAGGGGTGTTGAAGTTGATATTATGCAAGATGTAGGGGTGACGGTATTTCGAAATGATTCAGCTAATCTTTACAACCCCGACTGTCATCGTTCTTGACTTCTTTCTATTTAAAATTGACTGTATTATGACAGGCAATGTTTAATGAAGTCTCAATGTTTTACAATTTTTTTATTACATTATGTGTAACAGGATAAACTAAAGTGATTTTGGGCAAAAATAGAAATTACTTATTTAGGTCATTATTCTTTGTACTTTTCCTTAATATTTTATTTTATTATTTATAAAACAAAAAATATTTAAATAATTCCATGTAAGTAGAAATAACTCATATTTAAATAAATATAACATTAGTTTAAATATCTCTGTTGACCCCAATACGGCGTTAAACCACATGGCAAATTAAGACAACGTCTGACCATTAACGGTGATTGTTAGTTCGATTCTCACTCGAGAAAATGAAATAATTCATATTAAATTCCACGCCATGGTGAAACAATGATTAATAAAAAAAAATCAATAAGCGAAATTCGAACCCACTACTAATTATACGATGGGTAACAAAAGTTACCCAACCAAAGGTGATCCCCAGAAGTGAATCAAAATATTGCTAATTCGATAAAGCCTGGCTGCGTCAAAAAGCCTCGCCCTCTCCGCGCGCGTATTCGTACGGAGTACGGACCCTAATCACAAACGCGATAGCAACTTACATTAACGCTCACTCGCACTTGTGAAATAAAATACGGTCAAACGTTTCACATTTCCCGTTTTGTCGTCAAATTTTAAATGTAAATGTATTGCTTATTTGTTTTAATAAAAATATATGATATTAATATATTATTTGATTAATTAGATACGATGATAATTTAGTAAGCGTGGCGTTTTTTGGCTTTTGTTAATACTCTGGCAAATGATCGTTAATTTATTTTTATTTCTTTTGCTATGATAAGACAAGGCATGACGTGAAGATCCACTTCCCATAGATAACTATCTCGAATTCAAGCGGAAAGCAGAGAACAAACGAGCATGGTATCGCTAGAGAAATTTGATATTTTGTTTATAATGGTGTTCCGAACATATTGTTTGAGTTATATTGACTATATTTAATAACCTGATAATTTCGAAGATTTTAAAATTAAAAATAACTATATACATCAATTAAATTATATTTTATTAGCATCCTTGTTATTACATACAGAATCAAACTCCATCCGTCTGCTCCACTACACCTCTAGCACATTTCTAATTAAAGCTGGCTACTTCGTTATTACTGTATACCATAGTATAGTATATAGATATACAATGCGTACGTAACGTAATGTTAAACGTGTGTACAGTTGTAAGCAACAATGGAACAAACGAGTGAGCAGCGGAGGCGATCTCGCCCGCATGCTTAGCGCCATTAAGCGCGCCACTAATGAGAGCTCATGACTGCACTAATACTATGAAGTTAGGTGGCTTGCACACTACGTTTTGCTGTTTAATAAAACACCCAATAATATTTGTAAAAAAGCCAAATCAAAAGTAATATCCATTTTCTTTAGAGATTGGAAATAAAATAAGCATTACTATCTTCTTTACAGAAAAGAGAGAGTTGATTTTAATTCAATTTTATGGAACAGGATACGGAATCTGGCGGAACACAACGTCGTCTTTGCCAACTAAATCGAAGAATAACTTACTGCTAATATAAACTTTAGTCTTTAGTCATCAAGTTTTCTGACGTTAACTACGACGTCGCCCACGTATATGCCAATTTTAATATTTATAAGCCTCTTTATATTAAATATATGTTATTAGTCCTTGATATAAAATTGCAATTACTTAACATATTATGAACAATTATATTTAACAATTAAATGTATATATTACTATTTCATACAAGGACATGCAGTCAGTCTCCACAATAATAACACGGTGTCGAGATGATCTCGCTAATAACTCGCAGCTCTCCCAAGTTTGCTTTATTATAAAAATAACATACTAATCTTATATTAATTGTATGGTTTATAATTGATAAGATGCTTTCTATTAACAATAAGTAAAATGTATTTGAAACTATATACAGGGGAGTTTTAAAACCAAAAATAGTATCAAAATACCTATAAAAATTAATTTTGATAATAATTAATTAAAAAATAGTTAAAAAACTATTGGAAAGCACAGTAATTGCGGTATATTCACGCGCAGCACGGTAGACAGAAACAACCTAGTGTCAAGATACTCAATTGACTGCTTTCCGCTAGAGATCGAGACATTACGAGTTGAGTGGCGCTCTCGACGCCGCATTTTGTCTACCAGAGCGGAGAAATGAAAATAAGCAATTATGCCAACAAATAGATATATAGAAGTAATAAAAAATATTGCAATTTCATGAATAAGTAAGAAATATATTTTATTGATTTGAAAAATTACATTTCAGAAATAAATAGAAATTGTTTGTAAACTTCCTTACACGGGGTACAAGGGCTAATCCACTCATTAATCTAAAAATAAATTTATTACCAATGTAAGTAATATGTGGACTTTATTACTTGGTAATAATGATTGTATTGTATTGTTAATTGTACTATGCGAGTATTAAATGGTAACTTCTAATCTTTTTTTTTAAGTTTTTCTGTTTAAACATAATAGATATTTTTCTTTTCTGTTTGGGCCTAAACAGATTTAAACGTGGCGTTGAGTTACGCCTCATGTACATGACGTACGGAGTCTTTCCTCTAACTGCATTCAATAGCTAACCTGTTATCCGGAATAATACCTGAACCGCTCAGAGTAAAAATAATTGACGTGAAGGTCATATTTTTCGTTATTATTTGTAAAAATATTCGTATTTCGTTTCTCATTTTTACATATGTAATTTCTTATTTATAAATTAACTTATAGTGTTAAAATTTTTAACTTTTAATTTTCTACACAAAAACATAAACCACAAACTAATTTATTTTAAATTACAATTAAATTAGCATAATAATTACTTCATTTGAACACCTTTTGAATTCTAAGATTTAAATAAACTGTTAATACAGAACATTTAACATTTAACTAAAATAAAGATCTATTACAAGGACAACCGCATTAATATATTATAATGAGTTAATTTTTATAATATATTAATTAATATAAATATATATATATATATATATATATATATATATATATATATATATATATATATATATATATATATATATATATATATATATATATATATATATATATATCATACATATATTTCATTATGTACTTTCCTCATAGATAGTCTCGTTGTATACGACGATTGCTACAAGTTCGATGCCTCGATAGCAAGTAAAAAATTAAAAAAAGTTATTATGTTTTAAAAGAAAATACATATTCAATTTGAGTTTACCGTAGTCAAAAACTATACTAAATAAATGTAACAGAAAATATAGCAGAGTAGTCAGAGAAAACTTAGTGTCAAGGGATTTAGTGTTAAGTTGCAGAATTCAACGCCGCAAATTGTCTTACTGACATGAAAATAATTTAAATACTCTTTGGAATTGAACTCATAACTAATTGCGTTTACGAGACACTGTCCAACTGCGCTACGATGATCTTTATTAAAACGCGCAAATGCGCTGTATTTAAGTGCCATTGTAAGATGAATATTTATATATTCATAATATTAATATATTTTATAATTATGAAAGGAATTAATATTAAAATTTTACAATCAACAAAATATATTCTATTCAAGCAGACGTACAGTTCCAGGAAAGCCGACAAATAACTAACTAAGTATAACGTAACCCCAGTGTGAGCGTGTGCGTGCACCCTAATTGCTTTTGTCATTAATAGACGCGAATACTTCTTAGCCGGTGTATTGTACAATTAGTAATAATGATGTATAATTAGGCTGTGGTAATGTGTAATGTATAGTTGTGTGTGTGTGTGTGTGTCCTACATGTATATTATACAGAGTGCTCCGCTTGTAATGAGATTTTAATGTAATATGCTTAATGTTGTAGTAAAAAATGATTTTAGAAAATTATAGCTTCTTTTGATATGTTTTCTTGTATTTGGTTGAACTAGAAATCAACTGTACAAACAGATTATTAATTTTACAATATTTATAGTGGTATTTTTTGAAAAATTAGCTAGGTTTTATTATATTTGTATTTTATTCGAGGAAAAAAGTGGGATCTGACTATAATAGCGGTACTTGTTGCATCGTAACATCCTTTGAGAAAAAACAAAAACTACATATGTTAAAGAATAGAAGAGATTTTATGGACACAAATAGGAAATATTAACTTATTTGTTTATATTTTCTTACCTTAAAATAAAAAAAAAATAGTTAAATTATTTAAAATTAATACTTAATTTAATCAGTCCTATACAGTCCTATTGAAAAGTATTGCATGAACTTAACCCTGTTATTAAAAACATACACAACGTTGCGTCGCCACTATGGTACAGTGGGGGCGTTGACAAATGCAAGCGACAATTATTACTTCAAATCTGACTTGTACACTTAGTTTATAATTAGAATATAAGTATATATTAAAAGACTTTGTCTTTAATGTGCCTTTTTAAATTCAATGAATAAACGTAAAGTAGTAAAAAGTATCAAATAGAAGCTAGAAGCTTGAATATATATATAGAATACCATTCTATAAGGTTTCGCCTGCTTACCCCGTCAAATGCAGTGTATGAGATACCAAAAATCATAGCTTGGCGCTTTATCACGCAAAGCAAAGTAGTTAGACACTCCGTTAACCGCTTTCCTCCCAAAATCGAGGCATGAAATGGTTAACGCCACGCTTTGAAATACTAAAAAATAAAAACAAAATCGCTCATTTTAACATAAAATCCACATCACCACCTCCAGTAAACCAACAAATGTAGGTCGAAAACAGCTAACAACAAGTTTTTGTAGCCATATTATACTAAAGGCAGTGTTTGGAGTTTGAACTCCCACAAAGCGTGGTACAACGGAACAATACCCCGCTGAAATATTCATTGTCGCGACGTGATCATAATCGAGGCGTAATTAGGCGATAATGCATGCGTTAGCCTCGCTGCCGCTGGATGTTCTCATTTATTCACGAGCCTTGTAAAGGAATATGCTTGCTGTTGTGAATTTAGTAATGGCCTGGTGGGTGCGGATCGCAAATGATTTAGGCGTGATGTGTATGTGTTGAATAGAATGTTATATTTTCAAGTGTATTATAAAAACTAAGAATTTTTTGTAAATTTAACTAAATATTAAAAATAAAGAGTTTTAAATTAAATTTTCTCCAGCATCGTTCCGCAGTGAGACGGCGTCCGACTGTAAACGCGATTGGATGTGGATTTGATTTATACTCACAGAAATGATAATATTTGCAATTTACTTTTATTTATTTGCTTTGGTAAGCGCGACTTTAGGTTCCTTCCACCACTAAACCTGCAATACTGTGAGAACCTAATGTCAAGACACTAGGTTGTCTCTGACATTTCTTCTATAAAGCATAAAACCAAAAAAAAAGTATATCTTGATATTTTAAATGAAACTATTTTAACCGGATTAATCGCGTATATTTTGGTATTCGAAAATATATTTTTGGAGACCTGACGTTTCGAACACTTTACAGTAGTCCGTGATCACGTTTAGACATATCTAAATATTATAGTAAATAATTTAAAATGTGGGTCAGCTACCTACCGCTACCAATTTAGTCGCAAATGTTGCATCCCATTAAATATATTAACAGAAGATATAGTGATGCATATCTGCAATTTTGGAAATATACCAAAGATATATATGTATTGATAAAAAAATATTTTACACCACCAAAAGGAATTATTAAGTAATTAATATTAATACGAATTACTCAAATGCACGTTTTCATAACGTGTCATGTATATGTAATTGGCGTCCTTGCATACATTTAGAAAGGCCATAAGATGATTCACGTCTAAATTAATACTCTATTAATGTTAGTGTCATGGCGACGCATAAAAGTAAAAGTAAATGAATTGCCTATTAATACAGAGGGCATGGACCCGGGCTGTAAAATTATCATTGGATATGTACAGCGATATTATTTTATTCTGATTATTTACGCATTAGACGAATGAATTTTTGAATTATATATTATAAATTCATGTATTTAACCTGTTTAAACTAGCTGTGCTCGCGACTTCACTCGTTTTATGATACTAAAATAAAAGTAGCTTAAGTTATTTCTTAGTACATTCATTCATTCATTCTTACTCAGTCAGTCCAGCCGTTCCAGAGATTAGGCGGAACAAATAGACAAGCAGATAGACAGACAAAAATGGTAAAAAATATTATTTAGACACATACACCATGTATGTGCATTAAGTAAAAAGTTATTTTATTATCAAAAGCCACTCTTTATATAGATTAAAAAATTTCACCTAACTTTTTTTGACTAGAATTATTTTTTTTCTATATTTTCCATTTTATTGTATTTTTTAAACTTTTTAAATTATTTTATAAAATACATTTTAATTATCACAAAATTTCATTTCTTGTTAAGTTAAAGCATAATATATAAAATTTGTAAGCATGACTTTCAATATCCATGTATTTCTTAGTAGTGCAAAATTATATATAAATTAAATTATTACAATTTAATAATTCCTAATGTAATAGAAGAGAATTATAAACGAACACGACACGTTCAATGCAACGTAAAAAATGTCAAACATTCGTCCAGTACCCGGTAAATGCTAAAAAGCAAATTAATATTGGCATTTCCTACCAAATACCAGCAAGTACTTAGACTTTTTGTAATTGCTCTAAACCTTGCTTTGAAGTGCGGAAACATAGTTTTTATCACTACACGCAAACATGATTTTTATAATTATATCTTAATTAGATTTAAACACACTTAATTTGATAAAGTTATACCTATTTTTTATTTTAATAAATATATATAGAAACTTGACCGTTTGACGTAGTAGAGTACCTAGAAATTTTGTAGAATAGTTTGACTATTATAAAGTGGGTGGGTTCTATTCTTGTACCAAACTTTCTAGCCAATTAAGCGTTTTTTTTAATTTTTTATTTTTTGAACTTTACGCTCCTTATTGCATTGTAAATCGAGGTCGAGGTCCATGTCGTAAGTTCGAGACATATTATAAGATATATTTTTCAAGATCCCATTTAAGAAATTCAATATTTTTCAAATATTATAATAGTATATTTATATGTTAGTTATTTTTAATATATATATATATATATATATATATATATATATATTAATTTCAAAATATAACGGCTGTTCCAAGAAATTACGTAAATAGTTTTTATTTATGAAAATATATAAGTTTTGTATAAAGCCATAAGTATTGTTGTATAATAACATGCAATATACATTACAATTATATTTTTATTTGCATACTCTAATAATGCGTTATTATGCATAATTAAAATAATATTATCTAAATAAGGTTGAAAATGTCAAGCATATAAAATTTACAAGGACATGATTCAATAATTACTACTATTAGATCCGGTGATGCGTTAATTTTTGTACTTAAGTGTATGTAAAACACATAGTAGTATGTGTATTATTTTTTTATTAAATTTATGTGTTTTTAATACACATAAAAATGAATTTGTACTCTTTCTTATTTGCAAACATTTGTGTTACAAATATTGTACTATTTCGTATGCAGCTTCAGGCTTTATATCGCAAAAGGGCAGTCAGAGACAACCTAGTGTCAACACACAGTTTTTACAATATTTCTTTAGTTTTAAAATGTCGTTCATCGATTAGAATTAGAAAACATTTTTGAAAAAACGCAGCGGAATTCGAACCCGCGCCTCTTGTAAATCACGCAATTTGGTTGGACTTTGTAAGAGGCGCGGGCTCGAATCTCTCCGTTCATAAATTTATATACGTCTTTCCAAATACATTCGTAAAGTAATTTGTGTTATTTTTAAAAGTTACACAAAATTTTATCTTTCATTAATTTGAACTTGAATATATGAAATAAATATCGAAAAAGAATTCGCACTAAATTCACACACAACCCGCTTATATCACGACGGCATCACAATATTGATAATAGTTAGCAAATCTATATATGTTTTGTGAACAGAAAGTACCAAGGTTTTGGACAAGAACAGGTTCCTAAGAAATAATTGCTATAGGTAAAAAGCTAGACGTTTGATAACTCTCATGTTAAGCAGTTTCGTCTAAGTAATTACGGCTGTAATTATAACTTCCCACATAATCGCTAATTAGCGTACATCGATTATAATTCATATGAGATTTTATATTTATAGAATATTATATTAAAGTTGAAAGGTTTTTATGACAAATAGGTTCTATAGGGTTTAACTTTCATAGTCTTTGAATCAATGAATTTCTAGTAGTCTTTTCTTGATTTTTAGTTATAAGATTAAAAACTATATAGATTTCTTACATAAAGTTACATAATGTTCCTACTAAAGTTAAGTAATATATATATGTTAGTATAAGTTTTATTCTCGTGGACGTAAAAGCTGACCTTTATCCATACAAAAAAATATTTAATAATATAATCAACATTATAAATTATAAATATATAATATAAAACATCATTCATATAGGCTTAGTATTTTTAAAACAACAGACAAACAAAGATTTACACTTTAATATATTTCTTATTATTTGACCGATGGCCAAATGCGTAAGGAACTCTAAAATTAGCTTTGAATGTTATAATGAGCGATTGTTAATAATTTGAGTGTTATTATAAGGTCACGTATAAATTATAGATTGATTTCTAATTTATTGGTTAATTATAAAACTTATTACGCTTTATACAAATTTTATATTTTTCTACACGTGTCGGCTTATTGGGAAATAAAAAAAACTTCACGCTTTTATCCTGCATAGCAGGGTTAACAAAAAGTACCTAGTGATACTCCGTTATTTGGTTTCCGGCGAATTCGAGACATTGCGTATTGAGTAGCGGAACTCAACGCCGCATTTTTGTCTTACCAGAGCGAAGAAGTGAAAACAATTTAAATATAATGTGGGAATCGTACCCACAACCGATCACGTTTACAGTTAGAAGCCGTTTCACTGCGCCACGATGGTCCTCAAACAAGTTTATAAATAATATTTGAAATTAAGAGATCTGATAATTATAGCATCAGAGACGAGGTCGGTTTTTTGTTAATGGTATTCTTATTTCTTTCCTCCTTCTTTGGCGTACACTTCCATAGAAGAAGGAGTCAGTCTCTTCTCAACATTCATTAATGGAAACACCAACTTTAAAAAAAAAGTTTTTATTATCATTTGTTTCTACTTAATTCTAAAACTACACACACTTTTGAATAAAGTCATCTAAAAAATATATATTTGAACGCAGCAAGATTCGAACCGGCGTCTGTTGGAAACCGTCCAAACAACGTGGAATAACACTTTAAAAATAGTAAAATATTAAAAAATATATATTAATAATTACTACCCGTCATCATAGTTAATTTTACACTGGAAAGTCCCTCTACTGTTAGATACGGGTATATTACATTGAAGGTGTCAGCGGGAATGTACGACGACTTCTTGAGGAAAACTAAGTTTATTTTCGCTAATGTTGTTATATTGAGCGTGACAAATGCAAATTTTATGGGTTTTCTGTCGGTTCCTTTGTTTTGTATGGAATAACCTTTTATATGGAGAAACCGTGTGTGATTTTTTTTTACTAAGAAATTATTAGTTCTGTAAGCTTACGGAAAAAGCTTGTGTAATATTTATTTGTTAATTTATTATAAGTATGTTTTATGTTTGTGGGATCAATTGCTTGAATTAAATAAAGTAAACACAATTTATTTAACATTGAAGCGGTGATTTCAAAAAAACTATATTAATACACAGACCGTGGAACAGTGGGATGGCAACTGACTGTAATAGCGATCAGTTGTGGGTTCGATGCCCACTCGTGAGAATGCTTATATTTAAATTATTTTCGTTATCTCGTTCTGGTAAGACAAAACATAGCGTTGAGTTCCACCACTCAACACGCAACGTCTTGAATTAGGTGGAAAGCGAAGTATTGAGTGTCTTAGACACTGGATACTTTCTGTCTACCCGGCTAGAAGTTAAAAAAAAACAAAAAGGTATTTTAAGTCTTTTTGTGCTTTCATTCTAGATGAAAGAGTCGATTAATTTTTTTTAACATATATGTATATGAAGTATATTAATATAAAATTTTTACTTATTTTTATAATATAAAAAAAAACTTCTTTTTACTAAATACATATGTATGTACCAAGTATATATGTAACAAAATAATATTTTTTACCCATTTTGTCTGTTTGCCTGCCTCTTTGTTCCGACAAAACTCTGGAACAGCTGGCCCGACAAGACCGATATAAGCGAAACTTTCACTGTAAGATATCTGATGTAATAAGCAGTAACTTGTCTTAATTTTTATTAAAATTATAAAATAAACATCCACAGATGTTGAATTCCACGCCGACGGTATATCAATGACAATCTCACTGCCTTTATCACTAAAACAAATAATTAATAACAACAAAAAAAACATTGTTTTAATACAACTGTTCTATAATATTAAAGAAAACGTTTGCCATAACTTAAAGCTAAGTAATTTGATTACACACAACTTGCTGTGTAGTAATAGTGTCTGAGTAGAGGCCGGACTGAGCTATTAAGGAGGGGAAATTAGTGCATTATTGACTGATTTCCCTTTTCAACTAGCTGATCGACGGCAGCCGGCTTTCGATTTAAAATACAGAATTTAGTGCATTAACGTTCAGCGATTACGTTTCGGAGGGCCCGCCCCTATTTTGATCTAATGGTGACATTTCTACTTATTTAGTATGAAATATACTTAAATGTGTTAAATGTGAAGAATTAATAAATTCTAATAATATACAAATAAAAAAATAACTATAATTGGATAGAGATCAAAAAATAACCATAAA
This sequence comes from Dryadula phaetusa, assembly GCA_032432895.1. Taxonomy (NCBI): domain Eukaryota; kingdom Metazoa; phylum Arthropoda; class Insecta; order Lepidoptera; family Nymphalidae; genus Dryadula; species Dryadula phaetusa. The sequence continues at coordinate 5,926,312 of JAOYRS010000038.1, forward strand.
TAATTAGTGATTAAAAATTAATTACAATTGAGATTCGAACTCGTGCAATCGCTCCTACTATGTAAAGATTACGTTCTTATCAAGTTACGTTGAAATGTTTGTACCTATGTTACGCTTGTACATGCCTGAATTGTAGTTTTGGCAGAAATCTTAAAATTGAGTTTCTTGTTAATACGTTTAATAATTCATAATCTATATGTTTATTTACGGATTAATTACGTTTATTTTTATATTCAAGAAGATATTTTTGAAAATTCGAAATATCGAATACTATAGTAGTGCGTGGTTTACCTGTGATCTTGTGCATTAGAATAACAAAATATACGCGATTAATCCGTTTTAAACAATTTTATATAATATGTGTAAAAATCGCGATATTAAAGAGTTAAAGATCTTATTACATGTTAGTAGTTTGTTTGTTTGTGGCTATTATTCCAGAGGTCACAGAATCCCAGTTCATATAGATTTCCAAACAAATATTAATAATACTTACAATGTGGCTTACGAAATTCAAATTTAATTTATAGAAATTATTTATTTTACACGACTTTAGTTATTGCTTTATAAAGATAAAGACACTTCTGTTTACAGTAATAATAAATAACACTGTAACAAATTACCTCTATGATTTTTTTAAAGACAACAAATTATTTAAATTAACTAACTTAAGTAAACATAACTGCTTCTTGATCCGTATAAAATTTCATACAAGCATTTAATAAATTTTCAAATTATTAAAAAAAAACGCTCATAATTTTGCCCTGAGCTTTCGTTCAGTTTTTTGAATTAACAATAGTCAATCGGTCGGAATCGAACTCGCGCCCAATTAGTTTTATACTCGCTTCATTACCAACCAGTGTTAATTATTATTGTGCCGGCTCTACACTTGACGACCTAATTAGAAGGGTTTTTATCGTCATATAGCAAGGGTGATGTATGGGGGTTGGAGAAGACTTTTAGAATGCATTATGATTTCAAATGCAGGTAAAATTAAATTGGTATGATTATTTTAGATTTTTTTAAATTTTCCTTATAGAAAACGTTTAACTAATAATTTATTTGTTAATAGTATAGCAAATAATATAAAATTTCTTTTTTAAAAGTAATATTACAACTTTTGGCTTAATAAAAGTTAACTAATGCACATCGCCACAGATACTATTGTATTAAACAATTCTGTCAGGGCTCTTCTATTCAGCATACTCTCTAACCATATAGCATTGTTGAATTTGTAAAAGATTTCATACTATTCGTTTTATTAACCTTAGAACATCAAATTCATTTTAAATGTTATGTGAGCCGATGTATGAATAATTCTACACGCTTTTGGTAACAATCTTGTACATTTTTTCGAGCAAATATCTTACTAATTAGGTCAAGCTAATTCTAATTCCTGCCTTCGCTATCACTCATAATGAATCTAGTGATACCACACTCCGTTCACTGCGTTTCACTTGAATTTGAGACATTGCGTGTTAAATAGCGGAACCCAACGCTGCGCTTCGTCTTCAAATCTTATTAAAAAATATAATATAGGTCTGCATGATTAGATGTCGGTATTGTATGATTTTGACATCGCTCCCCTAATATCCTTGAAGCCATTTCTACCTTTGTTCGAACGCCGTATGAGTAACTTTAATATTCGAGACCATAAATTCACTCACTAATTGGTGCGATTAGAAAATTTTAATCATTTTATAGATTTCTTTTGTAATTTTATCGGGTTCTTTATAGCTGGCCGATTCGTTTTCTATTTAATAGTTAGTTGAAATTGATTGTTGCCATGTTATTTTGTCGATTTCACCAATTACAAATTTTTCAACGTTTATTAAACACGATTTTTAATGTCTTACAAATAATAATGAACAATTATCGTTTTTAAATGCAAGTGTATTAGAACTTTACAATATATTCTACACTATACGGAATCTAGAATTACCAATTTTATAGTCAATATTAATTATTATTGCCATTGTCGGTAAAATGTTGATAAGAATTCGTAATTTTTTTTGTTTTGATGTAACTCGGTCTTTTTGGAAAAGGAAAGATGTTTGGCGGATCTTAATGCCGCGTTTTGTTTAATAAAGCAGTATGTATAACATTTCAAAAGCCATTTTAAACTGTACTATACTGTATATTTTTTACTTTTTCTTATTTTTACGTCTTTAAAAGCCATGAAGAAATATTATAATTTGCATTTTCACCATATATTATGGCTTTATTCTCAATAGTGTAATCATCATAGTAATTATATTTAGCAACTGCATTAACCAACTAAATTGTTAACAAAACATCGTATTTTCGATTAAACACTTACATTCCCATAGTTTTTGTCGTAATTTGTAATGGATCTTATTACTTAGGTATATAATGTAACTGACATGTTAATTATATTCATATATCATTTTTTTCCCAAGGTAAGTCCTAGATTAGCTGTTTAGCGATAAACATCTTGTTAGGCCCTCGGGTGATCTGTTCACTAATCATTATCGACTCGCTGTAGTATCAATCACGGGCTACATAGTGGCAATATAATGATCTTAAAATAATGTAATGACGCCGTTCGCCTTAGTAAGACCGGTATACATTGAGACGAAAGTATGCTATTCTCATCCTTATTACAATGTTATTAAGATTGTCAAAATAATTCGTTAAACAGCCAGAAATACATGAGATCATAGCTGGCTTGATTTATTCCTTTTAACCGTCTTGACCCACATTCGCGTATTGCCTGTAATTGTTAATAAGGATAATTAAAATGCGTGTAAAACACACGCACAATCAAATAGTTAGTAGGCCACCAGTGTACAATATCACTTTGTTATGTTTTAATCAATCTGGTTTGTTTCTATTTAGATAAATAAGCTGAAAAATGGGTTTTGTATTAGATATCCTGCTAGTTTTAAATATGTATTGTTTTTCATTTCTTTAATGTATTTTCACTATGTTAATTTTTTATATAAATTTTTAATAAAATTAATTTTAATAGACGTTAGAATTATATACTCTTTTGATAAATTGTAACATTATTCTTATAAAATCATAGTGCATATCTATAAATTGAATAAATAAATAATTCAGTTTCCATGGTAACGGTCAGAACATGCCTTAAGTTGAATATGTGTATAAATTATGTATAAAAAAAAATTCAAGTAATATTTTTTCGTAATATTTATAAGAAATAAGTTTATATTATACATTTACATAAGTTTATATTATACATTTACATAAGTTTATATTATACATTTTTAAGTTTATATTATACATTTATATTATATTATACATTTACAAATAAGGGCAAGTGGCACTTAAAAACACTTGTAAAAATTTCACACAAAGAACTTAGAGGCGATTATATATATATCAAGCGATTTTTTTAATAAATTCTTTTTTTTTTATAAATAAATATTGAACTATTTTTTTTAATAAAATTATAATATAATTAGACATACTTAAAGTAAAAGGTAAAAATAATACTGAAAAACGAAATGGAAAAAACAACGAAGCGTATTGTCTTACAAGAACGAGGAAATGCATTTTTTTCACCTTCACGCTTTTATCCCGCATAGCAGGGTACACAGAAAGTACCCAGTGTCAAGACACTCCACACTTCGCTTTCCACCGAATTCGTGATATTGCGTGTTGATAAATATATAAATAATTTAAAAATATTCATTCTTCCAAATTAGGATCGAACCCGTAACCAAACGTGTTTGTTTCAGAGACTCATGTGTAAAAGTAAATTCAACAATATTTTAAAATTACTAACCGTACGTATATAATAATTTCTATACAATTTAATTTATATATTTAAAATCATTTGTCGTGGCCAATCGTTAAAACTCGCTGTTCATAATTCTAAGCTAGCATATAGCTTCACCTATACTTGCAGAGGTCAACGCGTTACATAACAAACATGTATTGTTGTGAATAATTAAATAATTTTACATTACTTTACGTAAACATAATAAATATTAGTTAATTAAAATATAATCAAGCGTACAGAATTTTAATTATAAATACGCTTACAGTTCGTTAGTTAAGCATGGAAATACCAAAATTATATTTATTTACAAAATAAAAGAAATTCCTTAAAATGACTAATCTATATTTTCAAAAATATTTTCTCGATATTTCGATCTTCATGATACTGAACTTATGTTAAGTATATATATAGAAATTCAGACAAACAGACAGTAGATTGATTAATACATATAAAAAAGTATATATTGACTAGTCACTGGCCGGACAGCGTCTGACTGTAAACGTGATTGGTTGTGGGTTCGATTCCCACTCGGAAAAGTAATTATATTTAAATTCAGTTCACTTCCTCGCCTCGCTCTGGTAAGACAAAGTGCCACGCACGCCATTCAACGCCCAATATTTCGAATTCGGCGGAAAGCGGAGTACGAACTTTATTGACACTAGGTATTTTCTGTCTACCCTGCTATGCAGGATAAAAGATAAAGATAAAGATAAAAAGCGTGAGCTAAAAAAAAGTATATATTCTATATAAATGCACATACTGTTCTCCAAAAGTAAAAACCTTTCCTACAGATTAACTTTGCCACTTGAAAATATTAACTTAAGAGGATTTGAAGCCAGTAATTACGAACTGCACGAGTCCAACACAAGTGTGCTCGGTTTCTACGAAATATTCCATTGTGTATTTAGTAATATTTGCCCTGACGGCTACAGTTGAATAATATTGATAACAAGTCAAAGAGAAGATGCACATATTAAAATGTTTACTTCTGCTATTGTACTGCTTGTTTGTTAGTTACGTATATTGTTAATAGATAGAATAATTTGAAAAATACATATTTCAATTTATAATTATAAGTCTAATTAAATTTATTTCAAAGTAAGTGTGATATGTTACGTGTGACATGCGGAACTCAACGCCGCCTTAAGTGGCCAGAGTAGAAAATGGAAATATTTTAAAATTATATAATGAAATTTTCTTATTTATTACGATATTACATAGCTATTATTAAAAAAGGACATTATTAGTTTATTTATTTTTATTTAAGCTTGGTTGTTTTCGGCCTGGCATATAATCAATGGAAAGCCTTTGGTGTATACATTATAGCGCGACTAATTTTAGCTTCCATGGCTAAGACTGTTTCAAACGTATGCAAGCTCTTATGCCATAGTTGTCCTATTAATAACAATGTCAGATAAGAAAATCGGACAGTTACTTTTAATATTTTGCGTTAAAATTATATTTATTCACCATTGTAATAATGGACTAGATATAGTTATTTAACCTGAAGTATAACTTATTCGCTTCTAAATTAGACCACTTAACGTAATTACATTAGAGGCTTAATTAAAAAAAAAACTGAATTCGTCACGAAATCCTTAGAAAAATGCTCGTTAAAAATACGTGAACTGTAATAGCTACGAAAAGCCACAACAAACTTAATGACCAAAAATCACCCTGGGGTCCGATTTTAAGCTCAGAATACATAATTAGCATCCACCAAGAGACCTCGCTAAAACACACATTTATACTATTACAATACGTTTTTTTTTTGATTATTTCTAATTAAATGGAAACTACCAAAACATAGAATTTATTTCTACCATTTTCTACCACCTAATTGTCTTATAGGTGTGACAGCCATTATTTTAATTGCGAACTGTAGCTTTAATTGTTGCTTACATTTCTTTCTATGTGCTTTTAATGACGCCCTATAATGTATTATATAATAGCGTTCTTATTTGCCTTTTCTACGATATCACAAATTACTAGTTCAGCTCTGAAGATATTCTAATATATATTTTATGACAATGGCATAAAGTTGAAACTTCATTGGAAATGTATAATAGTAGTCTACGAAGTTTCTATACGTCGTTAATATAAGGTTTGAGACCAAAAGAATAGTTCAACTTACGTGAGTACTTTAAACGTTCAGATATTGAGTGTGTTTATTCTGTCACGTTAATGATAGTATGAATTTTCCATTCAGTTTAATTACTTTGTCTCTTCAATACATAATATCTATTTAATACTCAATCGATTGGTTGTATTTATATCATGTTAGTTTCTAGTGAGAGAAAGCCCAGCGTTGAGATACGAATTTGAACATTAAAAGGAGTTTCTTGTTACTAGGCTTACAAATTGAGTAACTAACAGACAACGCACAGCCGAAATTACTTAGGAGCGTAGAGCAGCATTAGAAAAGAACTTTTCGGAATTCTTACTGGAATGGGATAAACGGAATTTTATATCTCTAGCCTAGACAAAGGAGGATAGAGGAAAGAACTAGTACAAATATTTAACAACTAAGTATTATATTGTATCATAAAAATAGAAAATGGCATCCACTGTTGAAAGTATGTCATTTTCATAATTTTATTATTAATTTAATTATTTTTACCCCGCATAGCAGCAGCAGCAACAGGCTAGACGGAAAGTATCCAGTGTCAAGACACTCCGTACTTCGCTTTCCATCGAATTCGAGATATTACGTGATCAGTGGTGAAACTTAACGTAGCACTGTCTCGTGCCAGAGCGAGGGAGTGATTGTAATTTAAACATAATCACGCCACCAAATGGGAATCGAACCCACGACTGCTGGCGCTTACATTCAGACGCTGTCCCACTGCGCCACGACCGGCCTCAATTTTAAATTATTATATTATCAAAAACTACTTTTAAATAAGCATACAAGTACCTATATAAATATGAACGGTACAGTAAATCAAAATATAACGATACGATGCATTCTGACGGATTAGGCAGTCACACCGCTTGCCATACTGTACCTACCTATGGGATATTTTTACATAGGTTTTCGTTTCTTTTTTAAGCCATTTTCCATAGTCCGCTCGGGCGCCCCCGTCCCACGCACGTTTCGTTTTCTTTTTTTTTTTTGTAAATCAGTAAATTGCATATTTGAAAAACTACTGGCTGCCCCGATGTACCCCGATTGAGCGGGTGGGTGTGGTTATCGATGCTTGCTTTCATTCGTTCTCCAATTTATTTTAAGGCAAGGGGTTTTTTGTAAGAATCATTTATATATGTCATATATATCTATATATAAAGCTTACATATATAAAGTAGTACGTAGCAGTTGAATGTTACTATAAAAAAATATATTAAGCACATAAATTATAATGAATTTCTGTCTATATATATGTATTCAACATTTTATACACTAAAAAGTAAAATCGTCGGTATATTGTTTTTCTTAAAATTGCCTCTGAAACCGTTTGGTATACAACGAGCGTTGAAAGGGTTTGCCGGTAAAAGGTAGCTTAAACGATTCGCAGTCGGCAATGTTTTTATTTCATGTACGGCAATAGCAAATGCATACATGACTGCAGTTTTATGTAACAATCACTTTGGGAATTATAACGGTTTTTAAAATTAATTAGATACAAGTATGATGAAAGCTTCGTACAAGGGCTAAAAGCTCAACCGTGATAGAACTAATGATGTTGATTTATTATCGTTTTAATTGTTTTTGCTTATGTGTTTAATGTTGCTATATCGATTGGTTAGTGTTCTTCATTTATGCACATTTATATAAATGATTATTATTAAATCTATAATATCAAAAAATTCAATTTGTAGATTTCTTTCTAAAATAGTTCTTAGATAAATATTCATTTATTTATCTAAGAACATTTATTTATCTTTGAAGAAACAGTTTTTAAATACATAATAGAGGTTTACCGCCTTTTTTGTTCAAAGAAAATTAACCATATTTGCTTCATTGATAAAAATAACCTTCTTAGGATGAAAATGACAAAAATTTTAAATAATTATTTATAAACCTATACAAATAACTCATTGGAATCATATGATCAATTTCTTATACTTTGCACCTAAATAGAACGTAGAAGTAAGGGAAAACACAAAAAGATAGCAATATAATAAAAGAGCGCACGGCACAATGGTTATCCCATTGCACAATGCGATGCTTCTAGGTTTAAATCCCACTAGAAGGAATATTTTTTTTTATTTTTACGCTCTGATAAGATAAAACAAAGCGTCGAGATCGGTCAGTCAACACGCAATGTCGCAAAGCCAGACGTAAAGTACCAAACAATCTGTTTACACCTTCTCTACTACGCCGACCTTTATACCACCTAAAAATATCTATAATTGAATCATCTATTATAATGTAATTGTTCTACCCTAAATATATGCTGACAATGGAAATTTTCAAATTTAATTTCAATACTCAAGTATTCATCATGGGCTGAATTAAGTTCTCCTGCGTTGCGTGGTAATGTATCTCTACGGGGTACCTATTCTACAAATTCGATTTATGTTTAAATAATAATATTTTTATTGTGATAACTGATTTTTTGCATTTATCGCAGAATCTATTAAGGATAACTATTATTTATTTTTAATAACTGTAGAAGGATATTAAATTATTTTAAACGGATTAATCGCGTTTTAGTGAGAATAGTCTGAGTCCAGTCTACCTGTGAACACGGATTAGTGTAAAGTGTTCGAAACGTCAGGTTTCCAAAAATATATTTTCGAATACCAAAATCGCCTATATTTTTTTAATCCGTTAATCTGTTTAAAATCGCGAAAATCAAAGATTTTATTAACAGTAGAACTAATAAAATTTAAAGAATTCTAGTAATGAAAACAATTAAATGCATTTAAAATTATCTACTGTACCAAATTTCAACCCACAACCACTAAAATCGTTGTTAAAAAATATTTATAAATTTTCAGTTTATATAAAATTGTTATTTAATAAAACGTAACAGCAACTAAATTCATACTTCAATTGTTTTAAAATTAATGCTCATCTATAGGTAAAGTGGTCTCAAAATATAATAGAGCTTCGGCTTTCAAAATTTCGTTATCGATATAATAACAATACATAATGAAATAACTAACTACTAACCAAAAAACAATGGCTATCACTGCGAATAGTTAAATCGCTTCGTTTGTAAACAAGTGGACTTCAGGAGCGAAGAAAATATTTTATTTATTTTTAAAGTATTCCACACTTAGGATTAAAAAAAAATTAATAAAAAGTTTAAAAATTTGAACGTAGCAGAGCTCGAACCCGCGCCTATTGGAAACCATTCAAGCGCTCTGACCGCAAAGCCATGCGTTCTACTACTGGATGCGTCGTTCTTTGTATGTTTTTGTTACAACTTATTTACGTTGTTAGAATCTCTGTAGAGAGATTTTTACAAATTTCTGCTACCCAAAGATTATTAAGAATTAACCATTTGGTAAAATGCTATTTATTTTATATCTTTATACATTTTTAAAAATGACTTAAAAATATATCTAACACTAAGTAAAACTAGAAAAACAAACCGTCTCATATTCATCGCCGTAACCTCGTTACAGAACGATAAATGAAACGTAATTGGTAGGAAATTACGCAATAAATGGAAGGTTATTATTGAATTTAATGTCAAATTAATCGTAAGCCCCCTTACCATCTGTCGTGTCTGGCCCCCCGCGGTCGATGCTTGAGCAACAATAGATTTTATTATGTTATTTGTATGTTTTAAGTGCTTTTGTTAATGTTTGGCGGTATCTTAGAGTACGGCATATAAGTTGTGCCAAGCGAACTAGGGTACTCCTATAGAGTATTCATCAAAAGTTTATAAAACGAGCTGGTAATTGGTCAATGGCTGCTAGTAACTTTAACATTGTAGCATGCTTAAAGTACTGTATATATGCTCTATACCATAATTGTTATTGGGAAATCTTATATTTAAGGGATTTTTTTTATTCATGTTCTGATAATTTTAAGTAAGACGTGAACAACCATTAGACAATTTGTTAGTTCTCTCTATCTTACTAATATACAAATAATTGTTTATGAAAGAAAAAAATAAATTTTGGTAACCATGTCATTTTGAGCTTTTATTTATAGCAACGCGTCGATAATAGCTGACTATGACAGTTGGGAGATAACTGCGGGTACTAGTAGGGCCGTAGTTGTTAGTTTTACTCTTCTTCATATCTACGCTTTGCAAGGCAAAGCGCGGCGTAGAGCTCCGCCACTCAAAATGCAATATCATATTTGATGTAAAGTGAGAACGGAGTGTTTTGGCACTGCTTATTCCTCTACATAAAAAGGGCATGAATTTGTAAAAACCTTATTTTTTATGTATTTTTAATAAACAATTTGTTTACAACTTCTATAAAATAAATATTACTATTGTCTTGTACATTTTTTATTTAGTTTATTATATAATTTACATAAATGTGAAATTTAACATATAAATGCTCCTCTACATATAAATAACATATAGATGCTTACAAATATACACATTTGAAATTAGGATTAGAAAAATATATTTGGGTTATCAATCAATCAAAGTTGTACTAAACTCCAAAAATGTATTCAATAAAAGTCTATATGTATAAAACCAGAGCTCGATATTTTACGCGCAAAAATAAATTGGCGTACTTACATAAATTTAAATGAAATATGTGAATTCGGAATTACGTTATAATTCAATATATTTTTATCTCCTACTCTAATTATAGAGAATTTCATTGCATCGAACACTTGAGAGCGACGCAATGTTGAACCACTAAAAACCTCAATCAGTCGGCGGGAGCATCGTTCACATCCTAGTTTCGGGCGCGATCGCGTTACGAACTGAAGGAAGTTAATCAAATTCCGCTAGCTACCTACATTCCAATAATAACTCCCGCTCCTCGTCCGTATGAATATATGTTCAATTAATTTTTCTCACCCGCTTTGCGGGCCCGTACACGTACGTATCGAGTCGCCGCGACACCCGAGCGCGCGTCTGCATAATACATCGCCGTACGCTGTTACTGTACGTCGGACTTTAATTATATATCTGCTACAATTTTGCCTTTTTTCGAGTATTTTTCACAATTCCTCCCCCCGTACCCATCCCACTCTCCCGAACGGCCGCAGAAAAAATGGCCCCGTGCGTGTGTGTAACCGATTGCTCCCGGCTCTCTGTGAGCGGATCAGACACGCAGCGCGACGCAATCGCGACCCGCGAGGACGCCGTCTTGAGAGCTGTACCGCGACGAAACAATTAACGCTGATAGCGAACGTCGGAGTCGTCGTACAAAAATACACTTAGACATTTTAATGCAATTAAGCTTGTAGAATACGACTGCGAGAGTCCGATAAGCCCCGCTCAACTTTTCCTGTAACAGGCTGTTATTTCACGATTTAAAATCGGTTCTCAACCCGTTAATGACGCGAGTACAAGTGCAGATCGGCGGCTCCGTTCGGCCGCGGACCAATCTATTTAATAACCCCCGCCGGTGACACCCCGCCCGGCGGCCATCGCCAATTTTAACCCCCTACGTACTCCCTAGCACCCGCCCTGAAAAAAATCCGGAGCGTTTTAAAATTAATGAGTAAAAATGTACACACACAGCGACGCGCGGACGCGTGTGTGCTCGCCGATAATGCCCACTTGCGGACGGAGTAATGACATGTAATGGTGGTTGCGAGCGCCGCACCAGATAGCATCTAGCGCCGGCCGCCGCGGCCCACGATCGCCTTTTCCATTAGGACCAACTATCCGAGAAAAAAATCAAGCACAAATTGAAAATTCGCCGGCGCTCGCTAATACCGAAGCGCGAGCGAAGCGGCGCCGCGGCGCGAAGCGAACGCAGTTAGATAACATTTGTAGAGGCGAGGGGAGAGGGGGGGTGTCACCCCTACGCAACGCCGTTTTTATTTTGGCCGGCCTTTGCCTCCATACCCCCTTCGTTCGTCCAACTTCATCTGAATAATTACTGATTTTTTCGTGTACCGCTGATTATTTCGAATGTTATTTGCTGGTGATAATTTTTCGGGCGCGCAGTTTGTCCGCCTCGGTTGGCTCGCTGAGTCTCGCTTTATATGTACACAAATATATTACACCACATTACAAAATCACATTCGTACACGTTATTTCGACCGACAACTGTTGCGAAGCAGCTAAAGTATTTCAAACCCTTTGAAATCCGAACACAGGTCAAAGCAAATTTTTTAACAATGGCTTTCACATGTTTCCTTTTTAAATTCATGCTTTTCACTGTTAAGATAAATAAAAATATTCCGTCAGTGACTGAATGACCACTTAACATAACGTAATCACCAATATTAGCAAATTTACGACCTAACCTATATGTAGAGTCTATCAAATGTAAAAGTATAAAATTAACTCTATTAAAGAAACGTGAACCCAGACAAATGGCACCGGTTTTATAAAACACTACACTATTATGACTAATTAAATTAGAGTAATTAATTAAAACGCCAAAACCGATCGATAGTGTAATCGAAAATTAGTTTTGCTTTTTATCACACAATCTGAATAAGAATTCTATGTTTAATTGTTCACGTTTTATTGCCTCGTAATATCTGTATACGATATAATAACGTTAACATACGTGAGAATATATAAAATGCCGGTCGTAATCATTTAATACACAGTGACGCTAAACACAAAACGGCCAGCAAACTTAAAATCTTGTATATATAAAAAAAAATAAAAACTTTTTCTTAATCAATCGAGTTTGAGATTTTTTTAATTAAAATTACATCGCGTCCAAGTGAGGCCCGGTAATTGAACGCAATTAAAACGCTAATCGAAAACTCTAATTATTATGCTTATTCGACAAGTGACAAGTCAGGCCGATGGCGATCGCTTTGGCAAGGATTTCGGTGGGACCACCCACCGCCCTCGGGGGCCGCATTTTTTCCAGCCACCACTGAAGGGGTTGATTTTTTAAACTGATGACGCGCTTTCATTCTGCGCTGTGCAACTTGGCGCGCGGCTGTATGTGTGCCGGTCGTTGATAAATAAATAAAAAAAAAATAATAAAAAATATATGTGCACGCTTTGTCGATAGTGTCCGTGTTCCTTTTTCACCGCGATATCTCCAGGTTCCGTTCGGCCTCGAAAGAACTTTTGAACAATACAACTTTTGACGCGCGACAAACGTTAAAATAAAAAAAAAATATATTATATAAATTGTGCTACAGTGACGAACTATCGCCGACCGTTTAATGATTTATTAATACGTTTTTAAATATAATATAACATTTCAATAATTAATTTGGAAATACAGTTAATTTATCTAAGTCGGCAATTGTCATGATAAAATTACGGACGTATACTGTACAGTAGTGAGTTTTTGCGAAGTTTTGAAAAGTTAGCACGGGCTTACGCGTCGGAACTTTGAACGGGGCATTTGTATAATTTATATTTGGCAAAGGATGATATACGAGATATTGTGTGATTAAAAAAAAATTCAGACTAAAGTGAAAATTGACCAAGTGTTTGGGAGAATGACATTGTCTTTTGTAAGTATTATTATTATTATGTTTTTTATTCATATTTCGATATTAATTGTATAATTTAGGAGGATTTTACAATAATATATTACAATTAACTTAGAAACATGCGTTATTATATAAGAAAACAAGTGTATAATTATAAAATTGCTTGAAAATATAAAATTAATGTGCAGACGTAATGTTTAACCTTAACTTCCATTATAAACGTTCTTAGTACTATAAATAATTGTGCATATTATATGTAATCAACAATATCCTTATTTAATTTATCAAGGTCGATATTAAATTACCTTTCAATAATTCATATCGCTTATAGATATTTGTAATTTTATAAATAATAATTATTTAATTAATGTTTAGCATGTAGCGGTTGTTTGTCTGTCTGTTTCTCTTTAACTAGAATATATGGATAATTTATTTTCCTAAGAAAATATTAAATATTTTTGAAAAATATTTTTTTATTATAATATTTTCCAAGCGTAGATACTAGGTATATTGTTTTTATATTGCGTTTATTTCCTTGAGGTAATTCGATAAACTGTATTTAATGGCTATAATAATTACATACACCGGACTGGCCTTTCGAGAGATAACGAAGTAGGTAATATGAAATCAAGTAATAGTTTATAAATGCAAGGTGATATCTAGTCAAAAATTTCACATGGACGGACAAATACACTGTAATTTAATTGTTTGAATGGCTATTTTACTATAGAAATAGATATAATCGTAATACCATATATAATTGCATACATATTTATATAAAGAAATAATTTAATCCCGCCATAAGTACTTAAGCGGTGATAGTTTTCTTTTCTAATAAATTATATAACGAAAATACTGCTTCAAATTCTTTCTGAACCTTAAATGTGAAAGAATTTGAGATATTTTGTATTATTAGTGGCGATTTGAGATATAATGTATGATTAAAATGGAAAAGTTTATATTTTTTTAATATAATTATTTCGAAGTGGGAATTCAACCCAGAACCATCGCGTTTACAGTCACTCGCTATCCTACAATGACTTCTACAATTACAAAACATGTCCATAATTATAATTAATACATAAATTTGTATGTACGTTACATACATACATATTTATATATTATACATATATAGAGCTAATATGAATAATATTCCTAGTTTATGTTAAACACAGGCATTAAATTCAATAAGAAATAATAAAAAGAAATGACTTAGAAGCTCAGTAGAGCTGTATCACACTTCCATTACCCGTAGATGGCTTTAGGTTTAAATTTATAGCGATAAAATCATAATTTAGCATTATTATCAATTATCAAAACATATACATATATGACCTTTTAAATATTTATTTTTTGTTATTTGAAACAAGAGAAACATAATTTAAATGAAAAAAAAAACAAGCAAATGAACCACAAAAACAAAAGTTAGTCCTAATTTCGTTACAGAGTTATCAACGCTCATTTCGTAAATTAATTAAATAACTTCAAGAGTAGGTACGGAAGTACTTGTCTTTCTCAATATTTCGGAGCCTAGACCAAGGTCTGTTTAATTAGAGTCTGAAAGTCATTAGTTTTTTATAACGATTGTAAATTCAATTATGCAATTTATTAATTCTACCGGTACTTTTATATAATGTATACTGATAGCTAATTAAAAACATATTTTTTTTATCTTTATAACATTTTGGCGTTTTGACGTATTTATGTCATATCTGGCGCGATTAGGTGGTAAATGAACCTGTTAAGGACCTTCTATAGTTATAAAAAAATGTTAAAACGAGTTTATAAGTATAAATAAATTTTAGGCAACATATTGAAAATTAAATAATCAGCATTTTTAAAATATGACCTATACAATTTCTTTATTTGCTTATATACGCAAGGTTTTGATTTGAGTAAGAATTCACAGGGGCGCAGTAAAACATAGTCCAAACGTAATCCGTTCGATAAACCTAATATAATTAAATTTTCATTTCTTCTCTCTGGTTACACAACGCATTACAGGACTCGTAATAACTCGAAATTGGGTGAAAACTGGAGAACAGAGAGTCTTAACACTAGGTTCTCTGTCTGCCAGGTTGTATAAAAGAGATGCATGAATCAAAAAAAAAAGAATACAAAGTCTAATTAATTCCATATAAAAAGTAACTCATTATTTAATATTACATAAATAGAAAAAAATATAACAAATTTATACAATTTTATTTACATAAGTAATTAGTACAAATAATTAAATAAATGAATATTAACATTTTTTCCCATTTATTCAGCAGGCGGAGTCGGACCGTGAAAGCGGCGCGAGCTCGCCGGAGGGCGGTGCGCGCGCGCAGCTAGCCGAGCCGCGCACCCCGTCGCCGCGCGCGCGCACTCCACAGCACTTGAATGGCTCCAGTGAGTTCGTAATAATGTTTATTTTTAATACATTTATTTCTCTTGTTCTCATTTATGGATATTTATATTTAATTACTATTAAAAAAGAAATTAATTGTTCGTTAAAAAAGATTTAATACATTAAGTATAAATAAATCATGCTAGAAAATTAAACAAAATATAAAACAATATTGCTAATTTTTGTTATTTATGCATTTTATTGTCCACAGTGGCATCAATGTTCCAAAATTTACAAAACCTGGCCAACATGCAGCAGAGCATGCCAATGTCGCAGCAACAAATGTCCCAACAAATGTCGCAGTTGGCCGCCAACCTCCAAGGCCTCACCTCTATGCCATCCAACCCTGTCATAAACTCGCCTCTCAACTTGAGTGTTAGCGCCCCAGGTAAATGCGAAAAAAAACAAGCAAACACATATAAACAAAAAATACATAGAATAATTTAAGCTAGGCATTTTGGTATTTTTCGGTTCTTTTACAGGTATTTTTTTGTCTATATAAATATGATGTGATATTTTATTAAACGAAAATACTTTTATAAGTGATCAAGTAACATTAATTAGTAACAGATACTCTAGTTCTTTATCTAAACAAGTAACCGACCAGGTGCAAACGCGTTCTTGCATCTTCCCGGCTATTATGCACAACAACGGATATATTACTTTAAATACATCACCGTGGCTAATACACCTCCATATTTGGTTGTACTATTCTTGTATTCAGAACAAGTAAATAATTAACGTCACGCAAAAACCACAAATGCTTACAGTAAAACAAAACACCGGTGAAAAGTTAAATTGTAGAAAACCTTGTCATTATAGCTCGCTATTAATTAAATACGCCGACCACATGTCAACCTGTTCTGTAGCATCTCACAAATAGATCAGCCCAGGATCCACCTATAATGAGACGGAATGGGTTCATCAGACGGACACGGTTTGTGCATTAAAACCTTTAACTCGAAAATCACAGCATAATTAGGTGATTACCGAAACCAATCGATTAACGAAGGCAAGATAGCGGCTCCTCTGGCTCGCCTATTATACGAGCAGTAATGGACGAAAGAGTCTATTTAAATAATGAGAATAATTACATATTTTTTCACCAACGCACGGATATTACGACTGTTGCGGTATCATTAACAGTTTTATTGTCTTAATAGACCTAATTATACATTTTTTTCGGCTCTTAATTGATGCGCCGTTGGAAAGGAGCATTTGATACAAAATGTGAAATGTCATGGTTTAAATGAATACGTTATGTTAATGCGGAGTTTAACGGGCTTGTACGGCATGCTGATAATGTTTTAGATTTTTGTGAGACCGTTTTGTTCGCGGTAAATTAGTCTTGCTCGGTTGCCGGTGGATTTTGTGTAATTATCTATCGTTTCTTTATTACGCTGGGATGGATGGTGCATTTTATATCACTATATTATTTTATTGTTTATAATTATGAGTGGAAAGTCTTATGTTTGATGCACGATTGTTTCGTCAGTACGTAGACCGTTACCATGACGGATGGTATATAGTTATATACCAAAGCAAATAGAGTTATTTAATTATTATTGTAATTGCACTTTTAGCAATTAACAACTTATTTAACTAGAAAGGTAAACGTTAAAAAAGTACTAAAATTTTATAATTTCAAACAATCTGTTTTGTCATGGATTTATGAATGATGACTTTATGTTTGTAAAATGATGTAAGTTTAGGAAGTTAGCTTTGGGTTTGCTTAATACTACTAAATTAATACTAATACTTATGTCCGACATTAATTCGTTCACCACAGCTCTCAATTACTATGGCAATTATTCGCATTTAACATATAGAGAATGAAGGAACAAGCTCTGAAGTAAAGAAAAGAAATCATACTCTATTGAGTTATTGCTTAACGTAGACAATCAAATCATACAAGAGAATTTACATAATCATTATACATATTTTCATTCTTAATATCCACCTTTAATAATCATTAAAGGCTGTTTAAATTATATATATATCTTAACAATATTAGAACTTAAATCTAATATTAATTATTATTGTCTTGTACTCGAAAATATAATATTTGTGCAGGTATGGGCTCTCCCAACCCAGTCGGTAACAGCAACATGTTACCGCCAGCCATGCCATCGCCAATGCCACAGCTTATCTTAGCTTCAGGACAGCTTGTACAGGGCATTCAGGGAGCACAACTACTTATACCGACGTCTCAAGGTAATTATCCTATTATGAAGATAATACTAATAGATGTCTAATATACTTCTAACAAATTTTTCCTTGTTTACCTAATTTTGTTTTACGCATTTTGTTTAAGAAGTTCTTTTTTCTATACAGGTATAGCAACGCAGACCATCTTGACCATTCCCGTTAACCACGTTAACTCAAACGACCAAATGGTGAATCTAGCGTTAAACAACGGCCAAGTGGTTTCCACGTCTTTAGCCAACTTGCAAGCGATGGCCCAACCTCACCAGCTATTAAATTCTAACTCTCAAACGTCCAACATTAGACCAAACATGTTGAATCCATCTTTGTCCAATGTTCTCTTAAACCAAGGCCTACCTAATTTCCTACCGAATGGGGCAGCCAATGCACAAGAGCTGTTACAAGCATTGCAACAGCAGCAACAGCCCCAAGCGAACCACAATCTTTTGCAAACAGTACAGCAGAACAGCATGCCGCAGCAAATGCAAGGCAGAAGGTCATCTTCTCCAAGACCAGACAGACATTATAAGGAGAGGGAAAATTTTGAGAGATACGCAAGTGGTTCGAGGGAACGAAATGAAAGGGAATCCGGATCGGCAATGAACAGTATTAACAGGTCAGTTTTTTGTGTTTGGTTGTCTTAAATGTCTTATCAGTTTTTTCTATAAAAAAGCGTATTATCAATAAATACAAAATTACATTTTGTACCCACTCGATATATATTTAACCGTACGTGGAATTCTAGAAATAAGGTGTTTATAATTAGATATAACATATTTTTTTAGCTTCACGCTTTTATCCCGCATAGCAGGGTCGATAGAAAGAATCTAGTGTCAAGACACACCGTACTTCGCTTTTCACCGAAGTCGAGATATCATAGTGTGTCGAATGGTGGAATGCAACGCCGCACTTTGTCTTTACCAGAGCGAGGAAGTGAAAATAATTTGAATATAATCACTCTCACGAGTGGGAAACGAACCCACAACCGATCGCGTTTACAGTGAGACGCTACCCCACGACCAACCTCATATAACATATATTGACTTATGAAGGGGTAATGGGTTCAAAATCCATTCAAGAGAATTATTATAATTAAATTATTTCTTTTTCTCTGTTAAGACAAATTGCCGTGTAGAGTTTTACCATTTATTATGAAATTTCAACTTGAGGTGAAAAGCGGGAGAACGGAGTGTCTCGAACAAAGTACAGCTTCGCATCCTACGATAAATATATCGTAGATGACAAAAGGTGTCATGTCACTATAATAAAGAAATATTAAAGCTTACTTTTAACAACTTATAAACTATTTATCAACTCATATTGATTCAATTTTAATTTATATACATCAAAGGTGCAAAAACATTTGAATTCCTGATAATAAACAGCGGTAAATTGCCTTATTATTATGATAATGACCGTTTATGCCGTTCTTATGGTTACATTATGCGAAATTAACAAGAAATATTTTAATAGTGCCCATAAAATAGGAAATATAAATAATAAAATTAAAATTAAACACTCGATAAATAAATTTTGTAAGTCTAATTTGCAAAAAGTAAGAAATTTACACCTTAGTTGTGCTAAAATGTAGATGAAAACGGGATTCCTTTTGGTAGTAACAACACAACGTTTATGTCATATTTACCATGTTACTAATATAGATCTATAAACTTTATGTTATTAACTTAAAGGAGGCCAGTCGTGGCGCAGTGGGACAGCGTTTGACTGTAAACGCGGTCGATTGTGGGTTCCATCGCCACTTGGGGGAGTAAATACATTTAAAATTATTTTCACTTCCTCGCTCTGATAAGACAAAGTGCGGCGTTGAGTTCCACCACTGGTGGAAAGCAAAGTACTGAGTGTCTTGACACTAGGTAGTTTCTGTCTACCCTACTATGCGGGATAAAAAGTGTGAAGCTAAAAAATACTCACTGGCTGCTGATTTTTTTTATTGTCTAAAATCGAAACTTTGAGTATCGTGCATTTCTATATGAATAATAAATATAATTAAACAGGAAACTAAAATACGTATAATAAATTTATTTTCTCAATATTCTGTTCCTTGTGGTAAGTACTTTAGGTTATTAATATAAACATCATATTGACCATCGGGTCTGAAAAACGTTCAGATTTATAAGAAAACCCAATGGTAAGAAATGAGTGAATATAACATTGTTAGATGTACTTATATACGAGATTAATCTGTGAATAAATATATGTAAATCTTTTAAAAGCGTGTTAAAAAGATAGATTTTTAATATTTTTTTTATTTTTAGGGCTAGAATACGAGAGCGTGACGTTTAAATCTAGTATTTCACATTCAATGTATCAAAACGGAACCGGTTTTATTACATTTGTTTTTGCGTGATGGCGCATAAAATACGCGTTGCCTTGGCAACGTATGTGACACCTTATACATAAATATATGTCAAATATGTATATGCATATATGTATATATATAATAGTTTTTTTATTAATTAAATATATTTCCATTACATTACTAACAAAAAAAAATTTTGTACTTCTGTTCCATATAAATTTAAATATATAGAAAATGGTTAAAATCCTTTTTTCACATCTTAAAATAATAATTTTTATTATTCTAAATACCCAATTAATATTTAAAACAAAAATAATTATATCAATTATCATGTAATTGCTTAAATTATGATAAAGTTAAGTGCACATGAAATCGAATGCAATTATACAATACGTTTCTTTAAAGATCACCATTCGGCCACTTGTCGTGAAAGCGGAAAGTGGTCATTGTAATAATGTACTACATTGTCTTCCTCACAATGGAGTGTAAATTTAAAATAAATTAAGTAGACATACTTTATGATACATTAATGTATTTTAAAATTGAATTTATTTTGCAAAGAGTTTTTTAATAGTTGCAGACATCTCCTTATTTCTTGATATAAAATATATATTATAATGAATATTGGCTTATATACCGTTTTTAAATACAAATCTGACGTGCAATATTTATGACGTTTGAAACAAAATATAATAATATTTAAACAGTATGAGAATATCTTTTTTTGACATTACTTTCTGGGTGCCGCGCTTTGTTTTACCAGAGGGGTGAAATGAAAATATTTTTTTAATATAATCATAATGTTAATTGAACCCATGGACAACTGCGTTTACCATCATACGATGTCCCACGGCACTGCGATGACCTAGGATCAAGTTTTAAATCAAGCAAATTACTCAAAAATATTATCAATATATAACAATTTTATTTTAGAAAATTTATACGTATATATATTCTTATATTGATAAGAATATTGATATATGAAACATAAAAGCTTGTATATTTTATTTCTAACCCTTGAAGGATTAAGCTTGTACCGAAGTCAGCGAGCACGATGACAAATGTTGGGAGTAATTACATGACAATGAGTGCAATTAGACCCGTGTGTGCGTTACTAATCAACGGGTTGTGATGTAAAGCTTAGATAGAATTTGAAAGCTCAACTATGTACTTTTGTTACCAGATAGTGACTGAAATACGTAGAATAGATTTGTATATATGAAGCTAGAATAATAAAGACGAGTGTTGGTTCTTATTGATAAAAAACTAGATTCTCTATATTTTCATAGACTCCGTAGTGGCGCAGTAGGACAGTGTATGGCTGTAAACATGATTGGTTATGGGTTCGATTTTTACTCGGGAAAACAATTACCTATATTTTGAATTTAATATCAATTTTCCGTTCTAGTCTCCTTACATTACGCAAGGTCAAGTATGCCTTTTAAAAACGCAATGTCTTGATTTTAGGCGGAAAGCAATCAATTAATCTTACACCTAAGTTGTCTCTGATTTTTGCTTATGAGCTAAGCTGAATAAAAACATATTTTATTGTTATTTTTTAATCATTTCATAAATTGAATAAGATTTAGATAACTTTGGCGCGAACTTTAAAAAAAATGTTAATAAAGCAGGACAAAATACTAAAAATAATTTCGTATAGTTAATATCATTTTATTCTGCTTAATATAACAATTAGATTAAAAATCGATATGTTTAATTGATTGTGTCGATTGTTTATACATACATATATATATATATAGTTAATCAGAAATTCAGTTTGTATAATAATTTTATTAATTAATTATATTTTTCAGAAATTTTTAACACAAAGTAACACAAAGTAACATTTTTTTCTTCATATAAACTGTTACTTTTTTTTGACGTCGAAAATATTTCCTTCACATATTAATATATTATTATTTTAATTTAATAGCATTCGTTTGGAATGATAAATGAACGTCATGCAATGAAAGTATTAGCATTTTAATTCATTTGAAATAAAAACTTATGGATACCGATGCTATCGGGCTGGGGAAACGTCCCTAGCTTATTACACGTCATTATTGAACTTAGGCTAATTAAATAGTAATTTAATGTTTTTTTTTTCATAATAAACTATAATTATCTTCTATAAAGCATAGATTATAAATCATAAATATAGAGCCGAGTGATTTCTCACTTAAATATCCTTTGAATATATCGCCAAAAAGAGTCAGGTAAAAAGTCATAATTTGCCGCTAAGGATATATAAAATAACTTTTGGTCTTTTAAGGCTAAAATATTTTGACCATTTAAAGTTTATACCAAGTTCACGTTTTGCGTCACTAATAAAAAAAAACGATAATTAAAATCAATTATTGTTGTACTGTATGTCCTTTTTTGATATCTTGCTGTAATCATATTAAAAATTTATATACATTTTATATAACGGTTGGGGACTTTTCCTATTTTATAATTACAATTTACAAGTAATAAAATTTTAAATAAATAAATGTGTGAATTATAAACAAGTTTCACACGATTTCTTTAATTTTTTTTAATATTAGGCCAGCGAGGCCGTACTATTTCTTTCCAAACCTTGGTCGAAATGCAAAATTGATCAAAACGCCACAAAGTAACATTACAAAAATAAATACATTCGAGCATTAAGTGAACATAATAAGGAAAAACCACAGTCATTCGTCTATTATCTACCTTAATGAGCTATTTTATGCTAATTATAGACAGGATATGTAGTAAGTAATATAATTATATAAACATCGCGCTCTGAACACAATTTTATGGTGTTACCCGCGCGGAAATAAATACATACACTGAATCCACAGGTTGGACCATACAAAAGTAAAATATGTACGTTTTAAGTATTTCTCATGTATTCTTATAGAAAAAAAAATTTTTTTTCTTTGGCTTAGCGGTTTTAGAAGCTATATTGTGTTGGCCGTTGGCCCTTACATTTTTATACTAGACATTTCATTAACAAATCTTATTGAGTAAGTAAGTATTTATAAATGTATTTTAATTTTTTATATATTATATGTTAATTTTTACTCTCAAATACGCTTGAATATTGAACGGAACTATATAAATTTTTAAATAATAATATATATTTTGGATTCGAACCAAAATAATATTACTAAGTTCCCAATATATATATATATATATATATTTTAGCTTTGTAAATTCCAAAACGCGTTATGCATTTATGTAAGTATTTCTATTATTAACATTTATTAAAGTTATAATTTTTATTTTAACTTTAAATTAAACTTCATTTACAACTTTATATTTAAGCGGAGAACGGAATGTCTTCATAGTAGAACTACTTTCTGCCTACTATCGTCAAGCTAGTACCAAAATTATATGCAGCAATCTAAATATCCATTTTTTTCATAGTATATTTATTTATTACGAATTATAAGTTATTATTAGAACAATAAGTAAATAAATGTGACATACCGGAAAACAAACATTAACTATTTATCTATATATTATGTTATTATGACGTCATCGTAGCTTATTAGGACAGTGTTTCAATGTAAACGCGGTGCTTATCAGTTCGATTCCCATTCGAGGGAAAGGTATACTATTCAAATTATTAACTTTTCACGTGTGTGAGTGACAAAATAAACTACGACTATATTTTTTTTATATTTAAGACCTTAATAGATTCTGTTTGTGATTTTTTTAAATTAACTGTAAAAGGACGAAACATAACGCATAAAATAAGAAAAAAACATCAATTATAAGGAGGGAATAATCAATATTCACTGAAATAGAATAAAGCTGCAAATATCAGATTCTTAGAGATTTCAAGCAACGGTATAAAGAGACTCGGTCGAAGAAAAAACTCATGGCTAAGGAAAAATCAGAGACACGTCGTCTCTGATGACATGAATCAAAAGCGCTGGAGAGATATTCCATTTAGCCAGAGATTTGGGTCAACATTTACCAGTTGGAGAGGCACCATAAAAATAAGAAGGGATATCAACCAAATATATAAAGATTACATGAAATGAGATACAGCCTTACTATAAAGCAAGCCTGAATTTTTATTTAAAAAATGATATAAAATTATTTTTACTTAGGAACTTTAATATAGGAAATATTTTTAGTTATACACTTTACTGTTAAATTGTATATGTTCTTCGAATAAGAAATTTTGGGCTTCTGATTCTTTTAATTTTATTTCATTATATTGAAGGACATAAACGAGATAATAGCAATATTATTTTACATTTCTATAGTTTTTTAAATATTATATAAAAGATTAAGTACCAAGTAAGCTATATACACTCGCGGAGACAGAGAAACTTGGCGATATTTTATTTGAGATAGGAGTTGTTAGATAGTCTGATTAAATTATAGATCTTTTTAAAGATAAATGAATCAACTCACACATTATGGTGATTGTAAGCTTTCTTTCTAACATATAGCGAGACGATTGTAGCTACGGTTAATTCGTAACATTCCATAAAATAAGAAAAATCTTTAAAAATCAAAAATAAGCACTTTTTAATTAAATTTAATACATAATATATTTAGCAAAGTGCAATGCGACAGCGTAGTGAAGGTCCAGAATTCAATTCCTGTACGAATAATTGATTATATTTTTAATTTGTTTACATTTTCGCTCTAGTAAGATAAATTTGGTAGGAAAGCAAGGAACTCTTTACCTAGCATGTTATGCAGGATATAGCTTGAAACTTTTAACACATATATTTTGCTTCTACTTATATGCATACATTTATAATTGTACAACTGATACGGCCACTGTAACCGAGCAATCATCTAAGTATTATATGGGGCGTACTGGGCCTCTCTTCGTAATCGAATAGGGTATAACTCGTGTTTGTACTACCGTTCGTAATATTGCCGTATTGATTCCAGTACAAACTACTGAGCCACGGTATGCTTTGTAGAATATCATAAGGATATGTTGAGATGTTTTTATATTCATGTATTGTTAGACTATCCATATATTGTATAAGGCCATCGTGGCGCAATGGGAAAGGGTCAGACTAAAAAATTTAAAACATTCGTATTTCTTCATTCTGATAAGAGAGGCGTTGAGTTCCGCCACTTAAACTACAATATCTAGAATTTGAGCGGAAATCGGTATATGAAATTTCTTAATACAAGATTCTAAATGAGTACCCTACTATACGGGATAAAGCGGGAAGCTGTAGGAATGAAATCTCTAGATTTGTCTATTTGTGAAGATGATGCTGAAATACCTTTTTTTTTCTTCTGCACGCTTTATCCCGCATAGCAGATTAGTCAGAGACTACTCGAAACCGAGACATTGTGTGTAGAGTGACGAATTCAATGCCACGTTTTACCTTTCCAATCTTTTCCCTGAATGGGATTTGAACTCACAACCAATTGCGTTTACGTCAGTAGTTTTCCCACTGTACCGCAATATTAAGAAAACGTAAAATAGGAAGCAGATTATCATGTCACTACCAAATTGATTAAATTAAAAAAAAACACCATCATATTACGTCTTATAGAACATAGATATCTATATCTGTAGCACAATTGTGTCACGTTATAATTTTCCAGAAACAATGTTGCTAATTGATTAATTATACAATAGTAGTTATATTATTGTTGTTCACACTTACATACATTGGTTATGTAGCTTCATTATAATTGATGAATTATTCAAGTTTCCAGAAAGATAGTAGGTTCGATTTCACTCTCAAGTTGAATATCCAAAAAAATAATTTCTCTTCTTCTTGAATATATATATATATATATATATATATATATATATATATATATATATATATATATATATATTCAAAATATTAAATTAATTAGCATAATAATATTTCAATCGTAACAAGTGTAGTAAAGTTGCAATTACAAAACGGAATAAATAAGTAGTGATTTATATACTTAATTATATTACTAAGGCATTTTAATAGTACATGATAATCATATGACCAGATTCTAGTTGTAGATTACGTCTTAATTATTTTAAGAGCTGAGTAGTTGAATATAAATTTCATAAATATATATAATTCACCTTTTCTAATACGTTTGCAATATTATATATCTGCTTGTAGTGTCTTAACACTAGGGTCTCTGACTACTATGTGGAATCTTCTATGTGGAATAAAACAAGTTGTTTTTTTTTATAGATAATAGCCTATTTTCGGTATATCGTTAAGTTAGTGATTCTGCTCTCTGTGATTAGTGATTTTGTTCTCTGATTCAAAAATTGATATAAAATACTTACAATAATTAAAGCAAAAAGTGAACACAATAAATAAGCGTCTTTAGTTATTTAAAAGTAGCTAAAAAAATCCACATTTTTATTCATTATTTTATCCATTTTTTAGAGATTTTTTATACCCATTTTCAGAGAGAACAGTTGTTTAAAGCTATGAAAATCAACTCAATCTATCATTAAAGCCAAGTTTACGACAAGTTAATTTTTATTTCGTTATCATTGCAAAAATGACTTCATTGTTCCACCACTTGTTAATCGTTCAAAAAGCAAAAAAAAATCAAATTAGTATTCACTCTTAATTAAGTATTAAACATATATAATTACAAGGAAATATAAAATTTTAATTTATCATAATTATAATGTAAAAACACGTAAGTAATGTGCAGGTGCTATTGAAATGCAACACTTTACCTTGCTAATATCAGAGAGAAATTGAACTTGTTACCACAAATGGCAGGTGAAGTAATATATTATTAAATTTATTTATAAATTTAAATGTACATCTCATCCCATCAAGGCTAGCGTGGCAAAGTGGGACAGCTTCTGAATATATTTGCAATGGTTGGGATTTTAATTCTAGAGAAGCGTTTTTTTTAGTTATTTTCATTAAACCGCTCTGGTAAGACAAAGCGCGGAGTTGGGTTTCGCCATACAAAACGCAATGTCTCAAAGATTCTCCCTGCCCATTCCTATTTCTTTCTGTTAGTGTAAAAGCTTGAAGTTGCTTCTTTTGAAATATATCTAGAAATATACCCAGTATACAACATTATTAGAATTAAGCAAAGCATTAACATGCTACCTTCAATATAACAATATGAAAGTTATGCGAAACGCCCATTCCTTTAAGAGAAGAAATCAAAAAAAATACATAATAAAATTTTAAAAAATCTTTAAAAAAACGATAAGCAACACCCGCAATCCGTTTCACGGGGGTTTTAATGCGAACATATAATTAGGTACGCTCGAGGCATTAAGTATTCCAACGTATAATTACCTTAGCGCCCGTGACGCGTCTAATCCGAGTAATAGTGATAAATAGATTCCATGCGATATCGCGTTTGAATATATCAGACTTTACGACGGTGAGCTCTCAAGGCTAATGTTAGTTGCAATGCGTTAATGCCTTATAGCATTATAATTGTGTGTAATTATATTATTTTATCTGCTAATTATTTTTTAAATACTTCGCTTGCCTTATTTAACTATAAAACAATTGTTTTAAATGACTGTTTAAATAAGAACGGAACTTGACTTTACTGTTAATATACTCGTAAAACTTTAATTTTTTTTTACAAAAGATTCTGCAGACGTAGTTTTAAATTAGAATTCCGTTTGTGTAACACACTTTTATATAAAGAGACGTACTCGTTTCTATGACAACGCATATTTTACGCGTCTTTTCAATAGTATAAAAGCAGCCTTATATTTTTGGTGTTTATATATATATATATATATATTATTCATTAAAATATTATCCTAATTACAAATTGTCATAAATATAAACGTATTTAATGCGACATTAGCGTGTATCGCTGTTAAGTAGGCAAGTAACATAAAAGCCCAATTTTTGGTTTATACGTGACACAGTCAAGATCTGAAAGGTTTAATTTAGTATATTATAGTGTCATGAATTAAAATTAAATTAATAATTAGTGGATGACACTATTGGTGCTTTGTCCAGACGTGTCTGACTATATGATTAAGGGTTCCAATTCCAGCGGTTTGAATATTTGTATTTATAAATGACTTCTTTCTTCATTTATTTCTAACGTATAGTTTATAAATGAGTATTACATATTACACTGGATATTTTTTATCACTGATAATTTGACTAAGAAATAATTAGCGACGTCAAAAGCTATATTGCTATGTATATAATAATACAAAAGAACCTTACGTTGCATAGCACAGTAGATAGAGAAAATGTAGTGTCAATATATTCCGTGCTTCATTTTCAATACGTATTAAGTCGCGGAGCCTAACGCCGCGCTTT
This sequence comes from Dryadula phaetusa, assembly GCA_032432895.1. NCBI lineage: Eukaryota > Metazoa > Arthropoda > Insecta > Lepidoptera > Nymphalidae > Dryadula > Dryadula phaetusa. The sequence continues at coordinate 5,954,734 of JAOYRS010000038.1, forward strand.
ATATTAGCACAGCGGAGAATAAAAATATAATTTCCCCCTTAATAGGAATTGAATTCACATCCACCACTGTTGCACGAATACAGCCACCTATTCACTGTGCCACAATGACATCCCAACAATTAAATAATGGATTAAAATCTTAATAATTGTATAGCTTTTTTTTAATTATATATATATATATATATATATATATATATATATATATATATATATATACATTTATGTTAATTCAACAATGCTTTTTAACAATGTTACAAATATATCTTAACGTAATAAGTGATCATTGACACGAAAAATTATATATATATGTATAATTAATGTAATTTTCCATGTACGTATGTAAAACAATAAATCGTTACATTTTCCTTGGAAATATTAACGTCGCAGTTTCTTATTATAAATTAAATCAAAGTATGAACCACGACTGCTACATTACATTACATATTCTATTTGTAGAGCTAAATTTTTAATATAGCTATGCGTGCACACATCCTATAAATCTTTTGGTCGTTTAAAATTATTAATGTATTGTAAGTAAAATGTTATCATAAATTACTTAGTTTTGTTAGTTATTTTCGGAATTTAATTATATTTAATCTGGTTAAATTAGATTCAATTTGTATTACAATATTATCAGCTAAGTTTTGTTTATGTGAAGATGAAAATTTAAGTTTATCTACATATGTAAAGAATAAACTCAATTTCATATATTTTAGAACGTTTTATCTTGCATAACAGGGTAGACATAAAGTACCTAATGTCAAGACACTCTGTACTTCGCTTTCCACCGAATTTGAGCACTTTGTCTTATCAGAGCGAGGAAATGAAAATAAATTTAAATATATACACTCCCTCCCGAGTGGGGCTCGAACCCACAGCCAGTCGCGTTTACATTCAAACGCTGTCCCACTGCGCCACAACCGACTGATTATAGTCGAAACTAACCTAAACCTAACTCGTCCATTCTTAGAAAATCCCACTTAGTAAATATATATCAGCTTTAAAAGGAGTTTGTAGAGCAAAATCAAAAATCACCCAAAAACGCGTAACGCATTAAAAAATTAATACTTATATCTATATTATTAAGGTAACAATGGTATTATTAAACTTAAGATTTCAGTATTCGATTGTACCGTGCATCCATTAAGTGAATTTATATGTGCGCGTAGGTACTTCAAAGACATTAACTTAATGCGACCTCATAATTACTGGCTGGAAGCATTAATTCTCGCATTCATAATTAAGTTTAATACCTCATTTCTGTTGGCCTACAATCTAGATAAATATTGTATGCCATTTGGCGACTATTATAGTTACATTAAAATGTAGAATCATTGTATAATAGTACGTAACAAAAAGTTTCGTGAATATACATTTTTTTTGGACAAGGTCGTGTAAACACACGCGGTGGGATTTCGATTTTGTACGCGTGTTCGTTTTTGCTTGTTGTTCAAACAATTGCAATTGACATGTGATTCATTGTGTAAAGTATTGCTTATATATGATGTCAATATAGTGTTAGACTATGAGACTAGAATAAATGTAACCGAATCGTAATATGGTATATATAAAATAATGACACAATAGGTAGATAAGTTTAAGTAGTATTTATGTATAATTAACATGATGCATTGAGCGTGCATTAACAGCGGCGTTGAGTTCCACCAATAAACACGCAATGTCTCGAATTCGGTGGAAAGCGAAGTACGGAGTGTGTTAACACTAGGTACTTTCTGTCTACCCTGCTATGCGGGGTAAAAGCGTGAAGCTAAAAAAACATGATGCATCATTTTCTAATAACATTAATTGCAGTGTAATATTAATATAACATATCTAATATATCCCCAAATGACGCTGACATGGCGCAGTTGATAATTATTTCAAACAGTTGTAAGTTCAATTCCCACTTTATTAATTTTAAAGTATAAAAAGCTGTACACACATATACGCAACTTTTAAGAAGTCAGTACTTACTTAAGTTTTAAATTTTCAACATTTAAAAAAAATAGTAACGCTTTCAGTCCCAGAGCAATCCGGCAATCAAAATATAACCGAAGAAAATTTCTATAAAATATAAAACGTATAAAAACATGATAATTCAACAATTTAGAAGCAAGAAAATGTAATAGAACAGCGTATATTTATGTTCCCAAATGAACTCACCGACAATGTGTGAAACATTTGTAAAATAAGTCAATTATTCTAAAGATTAACGTTAGAAACAAAGTAATATTGTTTTGTTTGGTGTTTTTTTTTTCATATAAATAATGTTTACACATTTTTTTTGTTCGGAACTAATACTAATACTACTTAGGTAGTCTTGTAAATGGAACTTAACGCCGCTGAACTGTAACGGGGCATTGCTTATGGGTTCAAATATATCGTATATGCACACAAATGTGACTTATTCCATCTATTTAAAAAAATAGAGTAATTTAATAAAAAATATTTAAAAAAATGTAATATTTTCAAGATTATTACAATATTTAAGCAAATATATTAATGAATTATAACACACACTACTATGTGTTTGATATACACTTTGATACATATAGAGAAATAATTTAAATTGAAGAACTAACTAGAACTTAAAAATAACACGTAAACATCAAAAACCGTTATAACAATCTTTATAACCATTTTTAAGTGTTGCCAATTTCAGATTCGATATACCATTAAAATTATTAATTTTAATTAGACTTATATCTTATTCTCAATGTTTATTTCAAAATAATTCACTTTCGAATTACTTTTACGCGATATTTATTATCATTCGATTAATTGGACTGCTTTTAATACTGTTTAATCATTCACTCATTGTTAAGATTGAAAGGTTGATTTTAAATAAAATAAAATATAATATAAAGGAAGACAATTCGTTACCTGCAGGTAATTTCTACGAGTAATTTTATTATTTACCATAAATTGCACCATACTTGCAAAATAATATTTCTAATTTAGAAAATAAAATCGATTTAGAAAGTGGCTTAAAATCGATTACATATTTTGCCTATTATTAAGCGCCATGGACATGGGTAATCCGTGACTTTTGTCTTTCTTTTCTTTATTTTTCTTGTTAAATTTACTATTGTTTTTTTTTATAACAGTAAGTATATTTGATTGCACAATTTGGTTCTGTTATCTGTATCATCTGTGACCATATTTAATAATCATAATTAGAAAGCTCGAAGCTGGTCTTGGCGCAGTGGAATAGCGTCTGAGCGACTTTGAGTTCTTAAAACGTAATGTTTTGAATTCGGCGGAAAGCGGAATACGAAGTGTCTTGAATATAGGTCTGTTCTTACTTCCTATTTGCTAAGCGAAATAAGAAAGCGTGAAGCTAGAAAATTGCAATTTTTGAAATAAATATCAACTTTTTTATATTATTTTATTAAAACTTCTATGTATGTATGTAGCAGTAAAATGATGCTAATCAACATTGATATTTTCACTTTAAACCTTTTCTTAAACTCTATATTTTAACCTTTATCTCAGCTGTCTTCGGGAACAAATGTATTTTCAAAAGAGTCCGGTTTTTTCTTGAACAATTTACTAGTAATATAATGAAAAAAAAAATGTACACATCATTCCTACATATATAATAATATCTTTAATTTTTTACTATCTTAAACGGATTAATGACGTGTATTTTGGTATACGAAAATAAATGTGTGAAAATCCGATGTTTCGGTATTACGAACCACGAGATCACTTTGCAATAGTCCGTGGTCACAAAATCTCATATAGTTATTTTTTATTTTAAAAAAATTGAGTCCGGTCGTGGCGCAGTGGGACAGCTTCTTACTGCAAACGCGATCAGTTGTGGGTTCCATTCACACTTGGGAGAATGATTATGTTTAAACTAACGAAGTACGGAGTGGCTAGACACTAAAAAAAATTTCACACACTTACTGAAAACATAAAAGTAAACAAAAAAAATGTATAACATAATAGAATCAGATTTGCAGTTACGTGTAGTTAACCTTAAAAAACTACAAAATAAAGTTAAATTATTATAAAATTATACTGTCAGTCTGGTATTTTAAAAAATTACGTAAAAATTTCGCAAAGCCACGTCATATAATTTTGGCCGCACGGTTGTACCCACCGAACAGGTTACGAGTTTACCATATACAAAGCTTTTGTTAAACACTTCACGACTAATCTTAAATTTTAATAAAAGTTGATTATTTTACATTACATAAAAAAATCTTCGATGTTTGCAATTTTTATACCTTTTCTATGGAACTATTTTAAACTTACAGTAGTCCGTAGTCACAGGTAGACTCAGTCTACCACGTAAAGTCTTCGAAATGTTTTGTTTCCAAAAATATATTTTCGAATACCAAAATATACGCGATTAATCTGTTAAAAATAGTTTCATTTAAAACATTGACTCACTCTGAAACAATACAACATTTATTGAAACAACCAGAAGTATCTTATTAAAATAAAAAAAAAACAACATAATAATCATACATTTCATTAATGACTCTCATATACAATTACGGTGGGAATCCAATAAATTTTTACAAGAACACATAAAGAAGTGGACGGCTTGCAACAATAATTAGGAGGTGCTTTAATATTTTCACAATTATAGCCACAGAACGGTTTCGAAATATCTGGCTGTCAAGTGCACAAGAGAATTTTTATTTGGTTGATTTTACATTATTAAATTGTAATTAATTATTAACCTCAACAACCTTAGCCGTGCCTTCGATGATTTAATGATTCATATACACGTTCAAGATTTCCTTAAGAGTGGCTTGTCCTTTTTAATTTACAACGTGTAATAAACCTTATTTATTAATGACAACATAATTTTTCATACATTGGTACTAGTTGGATTTACCTTGTTATGTTTCATAGTCAAAACTTAAAACTACAATATGTTCTCGTTTTCCTTGATATTTGAGGTAAGAAAAACAAGTTAAAATCAGCCTTAGCCTTTTTTTAGCCTTTTTTTCTAATGTTTCAAGCATATTTTAACTCTAAAATATGTCAGTATTGTCGGTCAATAACAGTTTAATTTTTTATTTATATAAATGAATGCTTCACTAGTTCAACTACGCACGTAAATTCCATGAAAAGAATAAACGTTAAAGAAGGCTTGAAAGTGACAGAGTATCTCAGTATTAAACACAGTCGGAATTTATGTAGTTTATTACAGTTTCCCACTTTATCCCACAAAGTAGGGTAGTCATAGACAACCTAGATTCATTGCGTGTTGAGTGGTGAACTTAATGCCGTGCTTTTTCTTACTTAAATTTTTAATATAATCATTTCCCTGAGTGGAAATTGAACCCATACCCAATGGCACTTACAGTCGGACGCTGTCCCACTGCGCCACGATGGTTTCGATGATAAAACTTATCTATAATGTAATGTATAATGTAATATACATATAGATAGACATAAATATAATCTTTTAATGTTATTAAAGTAAAAATAAACTAAAGACTGGGAAAAATATCGCGCGTATTCCGTTCCCAAAAGCTTAACTTAAATCGCTGTAAATAATGAAAATATTCATATTATGTCATTGTTGTAATACCGTTGTAATAAAAGACCAAAGTACGTTTACTTCTCACATTCTGAATTGAGGAATACTTAACAGGAAAAAATGACTTATTTTGTTATGTATTAAATAAAAAATAATGTAGAGTCACCTTTATTATTAATACCTACTATGACAGTATTAAGGTAGAACACACACACACAAACACACACACCCTTATATATATATATATATATATATATGTGTGTGTGTGTGTGTGTGTGTGTGTGTGTGGGTGTGTATTGGAGCGGTTGGAAAACTCTACAGACAATAATACAATCTTCTATTTCACGATGTATACACCTTTTTAATGAAAGTATTTTAAACGGATTAATCGCGTATATTTTTATATTTGAATATACAATTTTGGAACCCTGACATTTAGGACACTTTACAGTAGTCCGTGGTCACAGGTACACTCAACTATTGTGTCTACCTGTGACCACGGACTTTACAGACAATGTCAAATTTGATTCCAACTAGAAGATGAATTGGCATTGATTACGGAGTGTCTTAACACTGTGTACTTCCTCTCTACCCTGCTATGTGGGAAAAATCGGGAAACCAAAGAAAACATAAGAACGAAAAACATTAAAAATATATTTGCATTTCCGGTAAAGTTAAACAAAGTGACTTTTTATACAAATATCCTAAACGAATTGTCACTAAAAGTAACAAAAAAATTAAAACAATAATTTTTCATAGAATGCCAAATAAAAGGGTAAAAAAAAGGTAAAAATATAGCGTATATTAAAAAAAGTTTGCTACCACTCTCCATGAGAACAGTATGCTAGCAAATGTCAAGAGATTCATTTTTTTCACTAAACAGCAATCTCAAAAATAATTATCTCCGAAAGGCGTAGCTCTACCGACGGCCGAGTATCTAACGTGTTGATAAATTGAAGGAACAATTAATGTTGGTGCGCATGTGTGCGTTCAAGTATCCATACATATGTGCATAGCTATGCCTGTGAGAGTTTTATTCTAGTAGAGAGGAGTGTGGTAAGAGATTGCTTCGCTAGATTAACGTGCAACTTTTAAATATCGACAGTACTTTCTGTAAACATATTTTTGGAAATTTAATCTTAGTGGCTCTTTTTTTAAATAGTTAATTATATTATTTTTGAGTCGATACGTGTATATTTCTGTTTTGATTGACATCTTGATGCCTGATTTTATTGTATTTTTGGACTACTAACAGAATATATTATTATAACAAGCAAAAATTTGAAATATCTTTCCTTTAGTTTCATTCTTTTTGATTTATTATTTAAAATTTATATAAATCACAAGCAGAATTTAGTAGAGGATTCTTCTTCAGATCTCCACTTAACACACACTCTCATACATAAGAATTCCTAATATCTAATTATCGTATAGATACTTACACTTAGAAATTTCTTATCTGCACTTCTTGTATTAGAACGATTTTCATTACATTTCAAAGAATTTTAATCATAATGATGAATCAGTACCTCCATGTGGGTAAGAGATATTAATAAATAATAGTTTCTTAGAAAAAAAATCTAAGAACTGTAATTGAACTATTGATAATAATTTTATTTGGATAATACTGTTGTTTTTATTTCTCCAGTCTGATATAACATAACGCGGCGTTGAGTTCCGTCATTTAATATGCAATGTCCGCAATTCCAGCGAAAGCGACAACCTGAGTCTTGTCTGAGAAGTTAAAATTAAAAAAAAATGTAACAAAATCTAACCGCACAACCATATTATGTATGACAAAGTCGTAAATTTCACATAATTTGCACCATGTTCCCATGCGTCAAGTTTAAAAGAGTTTTGTTTGTATGCGCTCATTGCAACGGATGAGGCCCTAATTAGCCCGCAATTACCACTAATGCAACGGCACACTTAATGAAGCGCGCGGTGCATCGTGCATCGCCACTTGTGGCAACAATCACACATATACGCTATTGTTAGGTTGACGGAGAAACGTTTTAAACGGGTTTTTTTTTAATTTACTCATATGTTTATTATTATGAAAACTAACTTTAATATATGTAAAACTACCATTTGTAATATATTATGTTTAGTATGTACTAGTTTGGAGTATGAAGAACTTAGCGGAATAGAAAAAGAAATAAGGCTTAAATTATTATGTCTGATACTTAGCCTCTTATACCTGCTATATGATAAATATCAAATTAGCAGCAAACTAAAAGGTACAACGCTCAAAATTCACCCAGACATTGAATTCCGCATAATCGCATATTTTTTTCTTCATTTCAATTCAATACAAAAAATATTTGTATATTAAAAATTAAAAAAGTAGGAAACGTCTACCACTTCTACTACGTATTTATCGGTTATAATATTACCGTTCCAGTTAAACGCAGACTTGCCTTAGAAAAACCAAAACTGACGTTTTTTTATCCGATCTCTAATAATTGCAGTTGTTAATTTTTTAAGCATATGTACTTTACTATCGACAATTTATCGTTTTTTTTGAATACATTACTCTGTAACACAATTTAATAAATTATATTCGATGTACAATGTAATGATCATAAAAAAATAGTGTCCACGGAAACATCTGCGCTCAATTTTATATCATGCATATATGATCAAAAATAAGATTCTTTATTAAAACTGTATATAGTATATACAAGTGCAAGTAAATTATCTGCGACATTTCTCGTAATAAGTATATGATACATTTACCGATACACTGAAATAAAAAAGGAAACAAGCGATGAAATGTATTTAGTTTTGAAAATTGTTCAAAGTTGTATGAAATCAAATTATATTAACGTCTTTAAAACTAATTTTTAATTCATTATTTCTTTACCTTAACTAGGCTGGCAGCATCCAATGGTGAGATAACAATAACAACGTCTCACTCGAACGCTGGGACGACGAGCAGCGCGGGCAGCGTGGGCAGTGGTCCTACAGCTTCACCCCACCCGCCTGTGAAACTATCGCCAAGCTCTGTCAAGTCACCTGCACAGGACGATGGAGATCTGCTTGCTGATTCACCGAGTAAGTTAATCTATATGTATATATAACAGTTCGTCTTTAACCTATGAGACGAGCCTCTAAAGGGAATAAGACCTTTTTAGAAGAAGTAAATAATAAGTGAGGCCATCGTGGCGCAGTTGAACAGCGTCTGTAATTTCCATTTCCAATCAGAGAAAGGATTATAGATAAATTTTGCTTTCATTTTTCTGCTCTGGCAACACAACGCGCGGCGTTGAGTTGGCCATTCAATACGCAATATGTCAATTTCGGCCGGAAACCAGTCAACGCAATGTCTTGACACAGGTTGTTTCTAACTACTTAGTTAGGTTGTCACTAGGTTGTCTCTGGTTACTCTATTATGCGGGATAAAGAGCGTGAAGCTTTAATTAAATATGTATAATAAAAAATGGCAGGTCCATGATGGTAGTGGGTTGAAGTCTAATATTTGTTGTACCACTTTGCCTAAACAATCTCAATGTAAGCTGCAACCGCTAAAAATACGACGTCTCTAACATGGACGTACAGAAGTATACTGTAATTGAATTAAAAACTAAAATGGGAAATCTAATATTCCGCATCATCTAGCCTTATTTCTAAGTAGCCATTTATATTAATATAAAGTTGATAACAAAAAAATATAAGAAGACCTTATTTTCCCGATACGATCGTATTTAATACATGATCGACCTCTATCGGCATGTCAGTTGTGACCACGGACTCCGGTAAAGTGTTCGAAACGTCCAGATTTTAAAAGACAAATTTTCGAGTACCAAAAAATATTTAAAAAAATATGGTCATAATATTTTTAAATAAAAAAGGGCATGGATAATGGATTTTTGATTTCTTATATCTTAACACATTCTTTAAGCGAGCGTAATTTGGAAGATAAATTAAAATAAGAAATAAGAATTATGTCTCTCAATTCATTAAAATATATAATAAGTAACTGTTATATCCAAATTGGGTGTTAAAAATAAAAATAAAATGGTACACGTAATTAAAAACGTCAACATTTAATTTCAATATATATAACCTTGTTTTTAAAAATATTTTCTTAAGGACTTTGCCAAACTTAGTTTGCCTTGTTAATTTTATCTATTTTTAGCATTTTCTATATTTGATATATCATGTTATTTCCGAATATGAATAAATATTTCCGGTTTTTATATACCACATGTTTTTTTTTTATTAATAAAGCGATTTTTTTTATTTTCTGTACGTGTTGAAAAGTTATTGATACTGATATCTAATTATTAATTTAAACAAAGCAAATCCAATCCAAATGGTGAAGCTTTATTTTGGACTTTTGTAACTCAATTGTACTCATCCGTAAAAGTTTTACGTTCCAAGCATAGCGATCCATTAGCTACGACAAAGTCCGACATTGTCCTTCAGTTATTTGAACTAATACTGTAAAGAGTTAGAAGTCTGAGTCTGTTTGGAGTTAGTGCGTCGGCAGCGGACCACAAAGTCGATTAGGTTACGTGGAAACAAGATATTCAACTTGTACCTGCTAAATATGTGGAAAGGCTTGGAACTCGCTTAGATGTCTTAGAGCTTAAAATATAATTAGCTATTTCACTGAATTTGAATTATTTATATTAGATGGTTTTTTTTTCTTTTAGAATTTTTAGAGGTCGAAATGCATTGATCGATGTGGCTTATCGCCTGTACTATGCAATTAGGCATAGATAAACTTTATATAGCGAGTACAAAATGCCAATAACTTACACACATATAATTAATAGAATTAATGCTACTTTTATCCCTATATGTTGATATATCAATTGTCATTTTCATATAAAATGTCATACTTGTATAGATTATATACATTTTATATGAATATTTATATTATAATGTTATAAGTTCCAGCTGAAAATAAAGGCGAAGAATAATACATATAATATCAAAATATACCAAATAAGATTTGTTAACATCCAAAAATAGACACCTCCTCAGTCACATCAAGTGATCTAGACGTCTGTATAAATTATTTAAAACGACCTATTTTTAATGCCCCAATTTATTCACATTTAGAATGAAAAGATCTGTATAAAACGTATGTTTCGGACCCATTAACCTATCGGGCTGGCTAAGCTTTTATTTCTGTTACGTGACCTTAAAAGTAGCTGAGACTCATTTGTTATTCTAGATTTCCATTGCAACTTAACAACTTTTCGCTTTGCAACTTAATGTTAATTACATTAGTCTGGAATAGACTTTAAAAGTATCGGCTATTGACTATTTAAGAATTATTGATTTAGTTTGAATTTATTATTGTATATATCGAATTTATTGAATAATTTTTGAAATTAAAGGGCTACTCAGTTAAATTATATATTATATTTATATATTTTAAAAGTTTTCTGATTTATTTCTAAATTCGTCATCAGTAAGATGTGGTTCATTGCAGTGCAGTAAGTTGTGGGTTCGATTTCCACTCGGGGATATTTTCAATTTCTCACTCCGGAAAACAAAGCGCGGCGTTGAGGTTCGCCACTCAACACGCGATGTCTCGAATTTTATCTACCTTGCTATATGGGATAAAAGCACGAAACTTAAACACAAAGATATAGATAAATACAATTTTTTTTCTTCAATAGCAATACTTTACAATAAATATTTTAAGCGAACTTAATAATGTCTTCATAATATATAAGGAAGATTCTTAAAAACACAATATAAGCGCGTTATATACTTAACGTACATACAATCACATCCAGACATCCGAATTCCGGGTTCGCGCGATATTGTACATACGAAGGTACGTGTATATAATAAATGGTATCAATGAGGCGATTTATTACCACCTGTTGCATAATGATTCGCCCACCATCATACTGTTATATGAACTGATGAATATGAAATAACTATAGAATTTTCGTTTTACAGCCATAGTATGTATTTGTTAATATTTAGGTAAAAATAGTTGTTTTTTTTAATTTTTTTATATGATATATAAACTGTACTGTATTTGATAAAGTATTTGTTCCTATATAATTACTTAAATGCAGTAAACATGTTTGAAAAAAAACGTATAAAAATTTGAACGCACCAGGATTCGAACTTGGACGGTATCCAAGAGGCGCGGGTTTTGGAATTTTTATACGTTTTTGCAAAAATGTTTTCAAATTCTAAATGTGGAATAACACTTTAAAAATAGTAAATTTAATATTATTATTTAATTATATATAATTTAATATTCAATTGTGACAAATTAATCCCTGTTAATCCCTAATTACCAGTTTTCTCTATCTATCCTCTTGATCGAGAATAAAGTGCAAGATGTTAAGAAACAATGACGCCTTGGAGCTCAAATACCCAAATGCTCTGCTTTATCTAAACAAAATGAAAGAAATTGTATAGTTTAAATATAAATATTCACCTGAGCTTGATTCAAACTTGCTACCATGGCGGAGATGTTACCACTACGTCACTAACAGTTTTACGTTTTTTCAATTTTTTTTAAGTAAATTTTAAACAACGAAGCAACTTTTTTATGAACTTACAGTTCACCAAAGCTGTGTTGATTATTCATTAAAATCTTGACAAATTTGCATATGGCCATTTGCAATCGTTTCACGGGTTATTAGACACGAGACAGGGCCTTAATGGCAGAACATAAGGAGATGTTAAAGCGTTATATAAGTATATAAAAGTAATTATACTTAGTAAAAGAACAATTTGCTGTTATAAGGTGACAATTAATTTATGTTACTGAAATTTTGCTGTCCGTCTGTTTGTCACCAGGCTGTATCTCATAAACGGCGATATACAGTTGAAATTTTCAGAGATGATGTGTTTCTCTTGCCGCTACAAAAACAAATACCAAAAACTATCATTTCTTAAAACAAATATAAAGATGTATAAGTTTTCAAAAACCAATGAATAAAGAAACGGACACACACACATACTTACATACGCGGTAAACCATAACCCTCCTTGTGATAGTCGGGTAAGAATTATATCATTCTTTTTATATTGTTTTTTTTTTCTTATTTAAATCTACAATTTTACTTATAAATGAAATCCTAACTCTTTTATTTAAATGCCTCCAAGCAAACACTACTAGTTTATAAAGGTGCAACCCAGTCGGCTAATTGTCTTATAATAAGTGAATCGATTTCACGCTATTTCTGCTTTAATTGAATCAATGTGTGCTCATTAATGCAGGAAATCTTACATGACATAGACGTGAAGAGAAAATGTCGAATATTGCTATAGAGTTATATATTGTATGATTCATTTTACTTAAAAAATATTAAAATGTTTTTTTTTTTCTAATTTAGTAATAAGAAAAAAGCTTTAGAAAGCTTTCTTTGGCGATAGTCTTTGAAGAAAACTCCCTATCATGTCGTGAATGCAAACTATGCGTTATAGAAAAAAAATCTCGAAGTAGTTCCTTGTAGATTATCCAAGTAAAAAAGGGCCTTAAAATTAATTTGTGCTCACCTCAAAAGTTAATTTGAACAATTTTTTTGTAAATAGATTGTCCATGAATACTTACTAATTATTTTTTTCTTGCAAATAAGAATATATTTCCCACATAACAGTAAATAATTGATTGTCACTAAATTATTTCTGTATATATAAATTCTCAATATAAATATAACAATTGAAAAATTTAAAAACCTATTTTAAATTAAACTATTTTAAACGGATTAATTGCGTATATTTTGTTATTCGAAAATACGTTTTTGAAGAAATTTTCTTTAAAATGTGTAAAAATCAAAGATCTTAATAATTTAAAAACCTTTATTACTATATAAGTAACTACATCGTATTTACTATTTTTCAAGTATTATTCCAAACTTAGGATTAGAAAACACTTTATATGAGACTTCCTTCACGTATTCCCGTTGATTTAATCACTCAAATTCAGTTTTCCTCTATTATATTATAATTCAATAATATAATTTACTCCACCTGTTTAGAATGTTACACATATTTTACAAAGAACATTTACACTTTAAGACTATTTCAATTTTGAATAAATTAATGTAACAGACACGATATTGTGATTTATGTTTGTTATGACTTTACGAGTTAAATATTCCTTTATACTATAAAATGGAAGCCGTCGGAATAACTAAATTAATTAAATCGGTTATGTAACGCATAATATCTAATCTTAACTGTATTTGAAAGCTTGGACTCATTATATTTTTCGTAATCATTGCGTGGTAGGTGGTGAGATATGACGTCACATTTTGTCTTACAATAATTTCAAAGGCAAATATGACGTCACTTTCTTTTCTCATATTATTACAAGAAATATATCAAATATAAACAGTACGTTGTAGGAATCGAACTAATGACTATCGCATGATGTATTAACTTGTAAAATCTTGTGTTATAAAAGGCATAATTTTCTTGTATATCTTGTTGAAAGAAATTATTATGTGAATAGTTTAGAATATCCTAAAAGCTTAGAAAAGAAATATTTTGATATAAAAACATTTTTTAAATTGCCACTTACTAAAAATAAAATATTATGATCTTTGATTTTTGCGATCTTTATACAAACAGATCTGTTTTGTGAATACCAAAATAAAGGAATTTAAAAAATACATTTACAATAATATAAAGAAACAGCGTCCGAGTGTAAATGCGATTTCCACTTTCTCGCTCTGGGCAGACAAAGTGCGGCGTTGAGTTCCACCACTCAACGCGATGTCTCAAATACGGTTTAAGTACGGAGTGTCTTGACATTAAGTACTTTCTCTCCACAATAATATATTATAATCATATATTATATTAGGTATAGACCACCATTTATGTACAAGAAATTAGATTTTTTAATAATTAATAAATAGCCTTTATTTTAAATTTTATAGATAAATTGACTCTCACGGTGAAAGTCAATAAAAAAAGTTTTACGCTTTATCATTTCGTTAATCATTTCTCTAATTGAGGAATCAACCCATAACCATCGCGTCTATAAACTGACCTACTGGGTCACTATATACCACCATAAACACAATGAAACCTCTTATCTAACTATAATAGCACTATCATTATATATCAATTTTTCTTTCTTGTAAGGACAATGCAAGTTAATCTCAATATATTATCGTGCCCGTATCACGGATAGAGAAAGCTCTAATAGCCTCTCACTCTTGCCTTCTATTGATTACTATTTAATTCGTTGTTAGTGGATACAATTACTAAATTACTGAGTTCCTCTACTGTTTACTGTTAACGCCAATTTGTCTATGTTCAATTGATAAGCCATGTTACTTTTAAATTTATTAATAGCCCCGTTAATGGGTGAAGTACGCGTTATCTTTGCAACGTGTATGTAATGTTACTTTATACTAAAGTCTATATCATATATATTATATAGGTTTTAATAGTGATTTTATTATTTTTATTATAATTCTAATGCATTTTTTATAATAATATTGGGTGTCAGGACTTTTGTTATATGCCTAATTAAAAAATTCAAAGCTATTCTTCATACATTAATATGACGTAGTCCTTATGCTTATTTTATTACTAAAATCATAATATTATTGAGAGATAAATAGTGCATAGTATGTCACTCTGGTATACGTTATTCATAAAATTAAAAACTGTTTATGCCAAATTTTAAAACTCGACATAGCGCTTTATCTAATCAAATGCAAAAGGAAATCTCGCAAATAACAATACTTCCAAAAAGGTTTATATATATATATATATATATATATATATATATATATATATATATATATATATATATATATATGTATGTATATATATATATATATAAACTTGAAAACTAAATAAGGATAGTATCAATAAATCCTTCCTTAACTATTACCAATAATTTTAATGTTAAATTAAAAATTTACTAAAGCGGTCAAAATAAAGGCCTAAGTGGCGGCATCAAAGACGCCGCCCGCCGCATTCACGTCTCCGACTAAATTAATTAATTAACTAATTAAAACCCATTACAAATAATTAACGTGGCCGATAAAATTGAGTACAATCGATAAAAACAACAAAGAGTCACTTGTGAACCGTCAAGTATCTTTATATACTTCCGTCTTAAAAAAATATAATTTATAATAATATTATTATCGCTAAACCATGTGTATTGAAATATAATATATAGATAATATAATATAATAGAAATTTGCGGATCTCAACGCCGCGTTTTGTATAAATCGAAAATTTGTATAGGTCGAAAAAAATATTTGAACTGGCAGTGTACGTAACGGAACGTAGCGACTTAACTACCTACCATATGACGTCACAGATTGTTGTAAAACACTTATATGTTTATTTTATATAATAATTTATATTCAAGTTATAAGAATATTATTATAATATATAAAGAAAAAACTTAATACCTATCCCTTTATCGAAAATTATTACATAAACATGGAGTGCTGAATGCATATATTTTTTTATATAATGCATTAAATTAATAAAATAAATATAACATACTATGTGTTACATATGTACGGTAAAATATACGTTTCTAAGACAACGCATTGTATACACGTCAACAGGAAATCTAGTTTATTTTAATATCTGTCTGTCAGGTAAAAAATTATCACAGGACTTTACGTACATTTATATAACTTTCATATATAAAACACTAAGTGTTATAAAATTCAACGTTAAAGCCAACTATAATTGCGTTTTCTACTAGAAATATATTTAATATTTATAACAAGGCCGCTGCTATCAATCGGTGTGTATAACAGGAATTACCTAATTTTCGTTCGGCACTCCATAATAGAATCTATAATGAAATGAGATTTTAATTACAGACGTTGAAACGAAAACTTCAATATTATTACGAGGGTCAAACTTTTACAGAACACCGCTTTCCTCGTCGAAGCTCTTGAAAGTACTTTTAACGGTTACATTATTACAAGTGAATCGATATAAAATCTATACCGTTCTAAATCTCAATAGTACGTATCACTGAATAAGTCGATTCGGCTCGCATAATTTCGTCCATTACTTACATATATTCACAAATTGTTAATTTGCGTGTCTAAAGGTAATGTGTGGGCTATTCTGTTCTCTATATCATTCACATAGCAACTTCATAATGAATTAAGCATAGCATATTTCCAATACTTTAATTAAGTATAATCAACCGTTGAATATAAAATTTTGAAATAACGGATGGATTTTATTTAATAATAATAATAATCGTTGGATCATATGTATGATAGCATGTTCGAGAAGCATTAGGTGAGTTTCAACGAGAGGGCGGTCGTGGCGCAGTGGGACAGCATCTGGCTGTAACAATTGGTTGTGGGTTCTATCCCCACTCAGGGGAACGATTCTATTTAAAATTAATTTCATTCCTCTGCTCTGATAATACAAAGCATGGCGTTGATTTCCGCCACTCAATGCGCAATTACTCAAATTCAGCGGAAAGTGGATTTCGGAGTGTCTTGACACTATCTGTCTACTCTGCTATGAGAGATAAAATCATGAAGCTAAAAAATAATTTTAATAATAATTTGTATTTATGATAGCATGTCCGAGCGGCATTAGCTGGATTTCGACAAACGCAAATCTCATATTAGCGAATCATTTTGAAGAGGAAACTATTTTTAAATTAGCCATAACGAGGTGAAAAATCAAGTCGAAACTAGCAAAATCGACACTTATTGCTGTAATATCAGAGTAGGTTTTCAAAGTTCTCAGCGTTAACTTTTAGCTGTTTAATAGAATATGTACTATAAGATATATGTACATATATCTTGTTAGTACTGTTTTATCGATATATTTACGTTTTTATCTTCGTAAGCGAAAAGGATTTAATATATATGTATATACTATAAATAAATACGTGAAAGGACTTTAAATATAAAAAAAAATTAACGTAGCAGAATTTGAACCTGCACCTCTTGGAAACCTTAGAAATAGTAAGATATTAAAATAAGTAGCATTCTCTCTTGCCAAATGATTATTTCTTAGTAATCTTTGCAGAAATTTATAAAAAATTATTTACAGAGATGCTAATAACATAAATAAGTTGTAACAAACCCGTTAGAATTTTGATGCAGCCGTGGCTTAGCAGTCAGAGCGCGAGGCCGGTTTCCAAGAGGCGCGGGTTCGAATCTCGCTGTGTTCAAATTTTAATACGTTTTTCAAAATATTTTCTAATCCTAAGTGTGGAATAACACTTTAAAAATGTTATAATACTTTGTATTCCTTTTGAATAGGAAATGCAAACGGAGGAGCATAAAATATCGTATAATTTATGTTAAAGTAGAGAAACCAATGTGGTATTTTGTTGTTAACTTTTTCTTATATGTGATATTTTCAAATAATACATTACTTGTTTTCATAGAATGTATGTATGTATATAAAAGTATTAATAAAATATCATACGTGATAAAGCTTTTATACATCCAACAATGAAACGCGTAAAGAAACAGGAGCGGTCATCATCAAAAAATTCTATAGTTAAAAAATTTATATATATCTAGATACATGACGTTGCCAAAGAAAGTAACCACGAAAAAATATTTAATTGGCATTAATTTTTATTTTATTTTAAATTGTTCTCACACACGTAACGCGGGTCAATAAACGTTCAGACGGAAAACACGCGAACTGAAATTGTGTCTAATTAATTTATAACATGTATTAAACAATTAAGAGTACAGTATCTCGATGCATTACTTACTATTGAATTCGGCCGTAGTAGCCACTCTTGGCCAATTGACTTATCTTTGTAAATTAATTAATGGGTGAGTCTCATCACGCGATACGTAATTGAGAAAACTCACAATTGCCATTTAGCTTTAGTGTATTGAAGTGCGCAATAGATAATGAAGAATTACTTGGAATATACATTTAATTGTTCCACCTTGGTATATTGCTACTGCCATTTCACTTATGTACTAAGTGATTGAATCGACGATCGTTTACAATAGCAATAAATTAACATCAATTAATGATAAGATGTATATGATAACAAGTTTTATATATTTTTACAAATTTGTCTTTAAATAAAAAAAAATTCTTTAACGTAACATGAAACGAAAATAACATGAAATATATACTTAAATATCATCATATAGCGTTATTTAAAAAAAATGGCAAATTAATAAATAATTGCACAGGATC
Source organism: Dryadula phaetusa (assembly GCA_032432895.1). Classification (NCBI taxonomy): domain Eukaryota; kingdom Metazoa; phylum Arthropoda; class Insecta; order Lepidoptera; family Nymphalidae; genus Dryadula; species Dryadula phaetusa. The sequence goes on from JAOYRS010000038.1 coordinate 5,973,365, forward strand.
AAGGAGCAAGACGATCAAAACAATAACAATTCGCATAAACAAAATTTGGAAACCGACAATTGGTATACCGTAAGAGTATACCTCGCACTGTACAGCGGCAAATAGAGGAACGATTGCCAATTTACCAACCCTACCTTGTCTTAATTGGTGCAGACTACTCAAACTAACGGGTTAGAGAATTAATTTGTCATCGGTTAGCTAAGCAGGGGGATGACGCCTAATGATATTCTACATAATTAGCACCATCTGCTAATAACATAAATCGTCCGCTGAACCACTTTATGATGCCTTGAAGAGATTATATTGAGTTAAACGTTGGAATGTTGAGATATTGTTATATTGGATACTGGATATTTAAGAAACGTACAAGTATAGTTTACATAATAAGATACTTTACTATATACAGTATATTTTGGTATTCGTCTACACGCTACCACGGACTACTGTAAAGTGTACATAACGTCAGGTTTCCAGAAATATTTTTTCGAATACCTATATATAAGAAATTAATCTAAGAAAATATATATAAGAAATTAATCCGTTTAAAATAGTTTCATTTAGTTAATTTTTTTATAATCAATATTTATAATTAAATAACTATTATATAATTTTACAAATCGTAAAGCATGGAAAAATGTCACTTCGTCTTCTTTAAAATAATAAAAATAAGTACTTAGAAATTTTATAGTTTCGTAAGACATTTTATAAAAAGTAAACTTTAAATTCAGTCCCTAATTAGAACTAAATAGCAGCTTTGCTAAGTAAATCAGAGTAAAGATCTATTTATGTTAATTCACAGCTGAACGTTATTTATAGGCCCAGTACAATCAATATAATTATTCCATTCAACTAAGTTACTTAACGAAGTAGAATATATTGCGAATTGTAAAAGTTGTATACATTGAGTTTCAAAAATATTGCATTATTTCTTTACAAAGAGATATAAACCATACAATATACATATATAGGTAGATGGTACATGTAACATGAAAGCAATTTAAACGTACCTCTAATAACAAATCAGTTAACGTTTTCAAAAGATTTTTGTTTTTCATGTTAATTTTAATTCAATTTTGAAAAATGTACTAAAAACAGCTATAAAATAAAAGCAGATTCTGAGAAATCTCTCAAAAGTATATATTAATCTGAGTCTGTAATTGCAGTGATTCAATTTTAACGAATACCATTAACGTATCGTATGTTGACGCCACAGTGTCACCAAAAAGATGTTTAAATCCAGTTAGTAGATAGAAATTCATACGTACGATAACTTCTAGAAATTACAAGAAGTAGGCACATACATATAAACACCTACCTCTAACCGTACGCTCATATATTAATTAACATTTAACTGTCATTAAAGCTATCAGTGATTTAATTGCGTAGAATGCTCAAAATCCGAAGCCATAACAAATAGACAAGTATTATTTTAAAATACACTACCAATTTATGTTAAAAATGATAAAATCAATGATTTATCACGGCTCATGCGAGTTAAAGTTATTTTACATAGAGGTTCTAATTCACTCTATATAGGACTTCAAACGTACGGAGAATTGAATTTTCAATTAAGTACAATTACTTTGTGATCAATGGAATGAAATAAAACAAAACTAAACGTACACATACAAAACTCTGTTATATTCTGAAAATTTCAGTTTTCAGTACAAAAATATAGCGAAAACTATCAATTCGTATTGCAGATTACAATCGTATACTATGTTAATATTACTTAGAAATCTGAATTCTAATAATTATATTTTTTACTATCGGAAATTAAGATAATGTCAATATGAAATTACTAAAATATTTCCTTATTACTCACGTGTAATGTAATCGTAAAATAAAAATAGTTTTTTTTTTGTTGAAACCAATTGATAAACGTAAGCACCTTAGTTAATTATCTCTAATATGACACGTTTGTGTTCATTAATTTAGCTCTTTTTTCTATACAATTCTGGAAAATTACCGAATAAAAACAAAATAAATGACTATTAAAACACCGAATTATAATTTTATAAAATATTTTTATATTAAATATCTTGTGTAATATTTTTTTACAAGCAAAAATAGTAACTTTTTACTTGAATTAAATTAGAATTATTAATATAAATAAGCCCTTATTAACATTTACTTATACAAACATAATTTTTTCCATGAAATTTTATAATATACCAAAAGCTTTGAGCCTATTTTATATTTACAACACTGTTGAATATCACCAGATCAACCCACCATCAGCCAGTCATCAGGTAACGTGGTGGACGGCATCAACTTAGAGGACATCAAGGAGTTCGCTAAAGCTTTTAAGCTCCGGCGACTAGGGCTAGGGCTCACCCAGACGCAAGTTGGTCAGGCGTTGTCGGTCACTGAAGGCCCCGCGTACAGCCAAAGCGCTATATGCAGGTAAGAACATTCACTAACCACACATTTAAAACTTTGTTCATCATTTTTTAGTACTCACTTTGACTTTTAAAATTTGTTTTTCAAATACACTATGAAAGGAAAGGATATTTTTGGTATAAAAACATCCTTTTTGATGTTAAATAAAATATTTCTGTTCAAAGAGAAATTAATTATTTCCATACATACTATCAATTTTTGTGTAATAGAGTCGCACGCTTGGTTTATACATACATATGTATCGTGAATCTTTGCTTCTGTCACAACGTGACTACGCTATCGACCCCTCGAGGTGTTATAACACGCAGCTCTAAATATCACAATAACTTTTTAATATCGTTAATTGAAGTGATTTGTAAAACAGCATGACTTCTTTCATTGCCTACAATTCGTTTAATTAATTACAATTTGGACGGCTTCCGTTCGCTCCGCTACGATTTTTGAGACGTGTTTTTAAATATATACCCCGAAGATAAACTAATGATTAACATAACCTCATTTATTACGGAGAATAATATATGTTATCTGTATAGTTTAAATATTTTATGTTCCTGTCAAAAGCCATGTTCGTAGTTCCAAATTATCATAACATTTAAATGTTTTACATATATTTTACATTTTGTACTTTTTATCACTGTTTCACGTTCCCTTTTTTGTTTGACGGTGTAATTTTTTTTAATTACTATTTGTGTTTTGTTTAGAAATTAAATGATTATTTGTTCTATAAGATACTATTTGGTATTAAAAATCTTATAATAAACTATTTTTTTCATTTAAAATTCAAGAAAGTTTAAATTGTAATTTAAAACTATACTAAAACATATATGTATGTAGATATCAAATATAGATCAATAAATCAGCTATTAAAGGCAGGCTTATTTTCATTACACGGGATTCGGTTCACTAATAACGTTTAATTGAAAGTAAATGATTGAAAAACCTTCCCGACGATCGGTCCGTTGAAGGCGGTAGACAAGTCGAAGGAAATTTCGAGTTGACCCCCACCGACCTCGGCTGTATAATAAAATCATTAATCGTTACTTCTGTTCCAGTTAATTAATTATCTTGCCGTAATTACTTTTTTCGTGTAATTAAAAGAGTAGAATTCCCCTGTCTTTGTCCCGTCGTGATTTCATTTTTCATTAATTTTTCTTTCGCCCCAATTTGCTATTGTGACGGCGCTACACGACTGTTACCCCTTTGATTATGCTGGACTCAATTAATTTGCATTATAATTAAAATTTATTATTCCTGAATACACCTTATGCATCACTTAGACGGGCCGGCCGCGATGACAAAAGAATTTATTATTTAAACAGCTGTTTATTATAACATTATTGACGTACTCTTCGTCCGCAAGTGTTGAGCCACTCGGCTTAGCACTGACTTGGTTATGCATCAAGTAAACGAACTTGGCTGCACTACAAATGTAAATAAAATTATTATATTATTATACTTTAGTAACAAACAATAAGTATATTTGTATATATAATCAAAGTAAATTAGGAGAAATATAAATCTGAAGTCGTAAGACAATAAATAAATCGTATTACAACGTCTTAAGATACCGTTGTGCCGAATAACTTTTCATATTTATATGGTCAACGTTCATGATCATTGTCCACAAACATTGAATTAAGCATGGCCCAAGCTATTACAATTGTATATCAGACTTGAATGCGTCAACGCATCTACCATCCGGTTATAGAGATTTCCTTCGAATTGTCTTATTTACGCGTACATTTTTAAATTAACTGCTTCAATTTGTATGTTATAATATATGAGTTTTTAGCAGATGTATAACAAACCATGCGTGCGGCTCTATTTTACTTACATTATGTAATTACTCCTCGGTGTACTGAGGAGTTTTAAATAATACTCTAACATATAATTTATTACCGTCCCCAGTGCCCTGGCTTCGCAGATGCTAGCAGCTCAGCTGTCTTCACAACAACAAAACATGTATGTGTTTTGTTTTCTTTACCCCTACATACAGCATTCTCGAAGTATCCGCTATAAAAATTTTCATCTTAAGATAATTAAAATATATTAAATCAGTCGATCTTCGAGGATGCTGCCTCTTACATGCATCAGCACACGCTTCGACTCACTCAACGGCCGTAGGTAGATTGTCGCTAAATCAAAATGTTTCAACGCTGCTCGATATAATGTTATCTCGATCGCCGATCCGTGGATACCGCGTGAATGTAAGCCGCATACATTTATTTCTAATTACCGGTTTTGGCGTTCTTACCTTTCCTTTTCACACGTACACCCTATTTACATACGGGTAATTACTGTAGAGGCGTTATGCATCAGGCGAATCACATTTTGACTTTTAAGCGAGCGGGCTTCTAATGATTTTACTGGCGTCCGTTCGACATAAATAATAGTTGTGAGAATTATCAAATTTGTTATACGTGTATGTAACGTCACGAATAATTTAAAACTTTCCATCTTATCTAGCATGATGTATTAGTTCATTACTTTTGTTTTATTTATTATTATTTTTTTATTTAATATTCTTTTTAATTCATTTTGCGCAATTCTAAGCCAGGGCATTGGCATACGTTACCTTTCGCTTCTAATTGAATTCATTTTATTGTTACCACGTACGGTATTAATCAAACTGATTACCTCCGGCCTAAATTGCCTATTGTTTTTTTTTTTGTACGTTAAAACGTTAACGCAATGTCAATGTCCTGTACTTCGCCTGTTATTTGGTTCGGGATGCTCGCGTAACCGCTTCACCGCTATTACCGGATCGTGCAAGTATTCTAACATTCAAATTTATGTTCGATACAGATTTGAGAAATTGGATATAACTCCAAAAAGTGCGCAGAAAATCAAACCGGTGCTCGAACGTTGGATGAAGGAAGCCGAAGAGAGGTAACTATTGTTTGAGTTGAGTGACTGACTTGTGCGTATTGCGTGTTGCGATCGTGTCCGTGTACCACATTTGGCCTTAACGCTTAGCAACGTGAAATATATTTCTCAAATCTGGACTAACTGAGCTTTGGATAGGTTTTCCTGCTTTGTTTTTATATTCATGTTTTATTCACATCATGGCCTTAGTTAGAGGGTTACATTTAAGTCATTTTAAACTATCTTAAAATTGCGGTATATAAAATGTAATAAATATATTTAAGAAAAATCTGTTTGTTAAACCTATCTCTAACTTGGGCCCTGATTTTCATATATAGCACTTTTATTTATGCTTACACCTTTATATTATTTTTATGTATGCATATTCTTGCCTGTCTATATACGTAGCATGACACACACATAGATATAACTACACGTAATTAATAAAAATCTAATTATAAACAGTCGATATTTTCCATAATTCATGTTCACGCATACTAGGAATTTAGAATTTATAATTAATTTTAATACAAATTAGAAACACGTTATTTAAAATTCAATTACAATATTGCCTTGTTTATTCGAGCGCATGTGAAGTGATTGTACGAATAATATAAGTACCTACATTAACAACTGCTATGTTCAAATGTAATAATTACCTATAATATTTTTATAAGAATGAAGAATTAAAATATTTCAAAAAAGTACCATAGTACAAATGTTCACAATATAATATAATAGTGATTCACGCGACGTAAACACGTCTGATTTAAAATTTCATAAGGAAACCAGGTGTCGCTTAAATCCCCGAAGACCACTTAATATCTTGCAAGGACCACTAGGATCTATCGATTTTACATTCTGCATCATTAAAATGCATTATCTGGATGCAACGGGACGGTTTTAACATTGCAAATGGTTTGAATTTGCAATCGCCCTCTTGGTGGTAATTTTTAACGAGCGCCTCCGTTAACGGTACTTGAGTTTATAAAGACATATCCTTGTCTACGTTAATCATAACTGGCAAATCATCCAGTTAACTTTTTAATTGTCCCGAAACGTCGTTTATTAGTTCTTTCGATTCCAATTCCGTACATCCAACGATACATTCGGTTATTTGCATAGTTGCTTTTTTTTCTTCTTTTCGTTTGTTCATATCCTCTCAATCAAAAAATATATTTTTTAAAGTTGCAGCACTAAAAATGTTTTCTATATTTCAACTGGCAATATAAATGTAAAACAATTTTAGTTTGTTTTTTGTCGATGTTATGTCAAGAACTGTGGAGAGTCATCCATAAGATACTCAATATTCATGCGTTTCATACAGCTTTTCTTAGTTTTGTTTCGTTAATTGATAACAATTTTATTTGATAATTTTCACAATATACGTATATATCGCGAAGAACAAAATTCTATACTCATCCAAACTTATCGCCTGTTTTAGTAATATGTATTTTTTGAATAGTTATTAACTAACAATAGATCTATTTAATAAAAGCGTTCGTTCGTGTACGTTATATATGGGGACAATTCCTTATGCAGACAACACCAAAGTGTATGCTAAGCGTATTCTTAACACTAAAAATTCATTTATGTAAGGGGATTCAAATGACATTGGCATTATGAAACCAGAGCAAGGTTCATTTCATTTGACGTTCATCAGCTTATTTTGGTTTTCAATATGAACTTGAAAACATATGAAGTCTGCTCTACTTTACTGCATGTTTAAAATTATTGTTAGTTGTACACTCAAGTGATTATATATATATATATATATATATATATATATATATATATATATATATATATATATATTCAGACATATTAGTCACATAAATAGGCATTTTCGTTTCGGCAGTAAGTTAAAATGGTATAATTTAAAAGTGTGTATCTATATATTAAAAATAGTATTCATAACTGTTTTTAATTTATTTAAGTTTTATATATAGATAATATACGTATTATTAAAATGACAGTTTTCTTCCGTGTGCAGGCTGCGGTCAAATAAATAATTTTGGTTTTAAAAACTTAACTTTATAATCTTAGAATGTAATGCAAAATTAACTTTATAATCTTAGAATGTATAATTCAACTTAAAATATAATTTGAAATACTTTAAAACGTGACATAGAAATAAAACAATAAAACTAAGTAGTATATTATTATTAGTAACGTTTATATTTCAAATAATATTAAGCATTCGGTAATAATTAACGGTGGGAACGGTTAACGAAAATACATTCTAGATTTAGCATTTAGGTTTTATAGGCCAAGGACCTCAGATAATAACAAAATCGGACATTATGGATGGGAAATTAAAGTTGAAATTTGTTTGCTAGGTATGCATCAGGACAGAACCATCTCACGGATTTCATCGGCATGGAGCCGAGTAAAAAGCGCAAGCGACGAACATCGTTCACACCTCAAGCGCTTGAACTACTTAATGCACACTTTGAAAGAAACACGCATCCTTCTGGTAAGTTTTAAATTGTTACTTTCACACTAATAAATATAAACTGTTGAATATTTGTTCTGTTGGTTTAGTAATTAGTGGGATTATTGAACTGGATGTAGTAGAAGGTTCGATTCGAGCTCGAATTCTAAGATTCAAACATATATGCTGACTGCGTATTTGTTTTATTTTTCTCTAATTCGATTTTCATAAGTCTAAAGATTTTTTCCCATTTTTTTTTTACTTTACAATGATAAATAACAATTGATTTAATAAATACATAACATTTTATAACATTTTAACTAACGGATTCGGACACTTGAGCAAATTTATACTCGAATCAGGCGATGAAACGTAGGCCAAAATATCATCGAAAAATTTTTGTTCATATTTTTTGATTGGTTGATCAGAAAACAAATCTATTCATAAATATATAATAAGTTCAAAGATAGAAAAAATATATATTTTTAATGTAACAAATTCTAATAGCAAAGCTTCATTATTCCATTGATATTGATTAGTGCCATGATAAAGGGGATGACCCTTTTCCTCACAATAATTTGTAATTTCCTCCCCCTTAGAAAAATATTAAGAGACAATTTTCTTGTAATGAAATGAAAAGTTGATTAGAAGACAATTAATACCAATTCCAATTTATATTTGTATATACTATTACATCCGCTTTTGCGTAAAATATGCGTTGCGTAGCAACGAGTGTGCCAAACATATTGTAGGGTTTTATATTTCTTTCATTAATTGTACATACTTCTGACGCTGTGTAAAACAAAAAATTTAAATAGTTTGTCTTTTTTTAAAGCTTGAAGGTTATTTTAGGTATTAATATATAATCAATACAAAATTATTTCTATTCAGTTAGTATATAAGGTGTGAAATAGTTAGGTGAGAAATAAAAAAATATTTTCTACCTATTTAGTTTTAGGCGTATTTTTTATTAGTTATGAAAAGTTGCTATTATTGTGTTTTTAATGGAACGTAAAAAACATCAGTAATAAAATAAGATATCGAAAGATATCGCTTGCTATTTTACTTTAAACATTTTTTCGTTGGAGGATTTAGCCTGGAGTACCAAATCAGTTCTTTATTACGCCATGATGGCGTATAAAATATTTTTTATATATTGACACAAAATGTATAATTAACATAATAATTACTGAATCGATCACAGTTTTAAATAATTTTAACGTTGTGTTAACATTGTAATTTATATCTTTCCAGGCACTGAAATAACCGGTCTCGCACACCAACTAGGCTATGAACGGGAGGTCATCAGAATATGGTTCTGTAACAAGCGACAGGCGCTTAAAAACACCGTGCGAATGATGTCCAAAGGCATGGTCTAAAACAAATTTTGTTTAGATTACATTTCAAACTGCCAAGTGTGATACCGTATGACCTCATTTTTTAAAATATTAATTATTATTTCATCTAAAAAATGTTATATTGAAAATAATAAATAAATAACCGTTATTAGAGAACAACTAATTTATATATCTATTAAGCTCGAGTAACTTGTTTTGTTTTATGTAACATTAAAATTGAAAACTATTCGAATAAATCGATAAAATCGATTCGATTCAATTTTTTGTGCTGTCATAAACATTACTCAATAAAAAAAGAAAGTAAGCAACCAACCTTTTCAAAATTACACGTAATTACACAATTTTAATGGAGTTAATTCATATTATGAGATAAATAGTCGATTATTGTATTTTTAACGGTATTTTAAACTGCTTTAGAAATAGATATTAAAATAGGTCGAATATACACTGAGTGACGTTTAACAAATTATTGAATTTATATTTTATGAGAGATTTAAATGTATGGAGTCTTTATTATCTGTCTCTAAAGTAGTATTTGAGAAATAACGTTATTGAACGTGGGAAATGAAAATGTAGTATACGTGCATACCTTTTTTGGGGCAAAATAATTCATAAAGAAAAATATTAACAATATAAATTGTGTACAAAAATTAGTTAAAGTGCATTTATTGTGCTTATTGCATAATAAATTCAAATGTATCAAGGTCGTTAAAAACAACACGTATATCCAAATGAAACAAACAGTAGGTATCACACTCGGCTTATAAAATTAAATAATTGTTTTTTATTAACATGGTTTCTCCTCAAACCAACAATACTAAATGCAGATTGTTCTCGTCTTATTTGCGTATGACCGCTACTCGATGTAATTTCAGTTGAAATCACTCTGGCCTTATTCGAATCTTAATACGATTCCAGCCAAGTTTAGTGAAGTAATACGATTTTTTTAAATATTAATGTAAAATAAACATTTCGACTGATATATTCGTCTCGACGTAGCTACTTATACAATGGTATATAAATGGTAGAATAAAATAGGTGTTTAGTACAAAATCAACAAACATACGAGTGATTGCCAATATCGATTAATACTTTCTACCTGATCTGACGCTTATAACAACTTTTTTATTTGAGAGGCCGTTTCGTTTTAATAAAAATGCATTTTGTAAATAAGTACAACATTTTACAATTGAATTCATGGCGATAAAGAAATGTAGTTCATAGATACATTAATTTATTGAAATACTCTGAGTTGTTTCGTTCTATATAGCGAATGTTGCACTTTATAGTTTTAGGATATAACAATATTTGGAAGTAGTTGAAATGTGTCGTCAATCTTAGTGGCCTACTGATTTCTTTATATTTTATTTTCTGTTTATAGATAGGTTTAAAAACGATATGTATAGAATAATTATATGCATTGTCGTAAATTGTACATATTGTTCTCGTAATTTTAGTTTTATTAAAATGTATTATTAGTTTTATGTAACTATAACTGAACTATAAGTTTAGCTTTGTAAGATTTTGTCTAAGTATTCGAGTTGGATATTTGTTGCAATATTAAATAATTTTTCAAAGGTATGCCTTCATTTCCGTGTTTGCGATACGTGTTTGTTCAAATGCGATTTGATATTGTAAAATACATGTAACAGCGGGTCTAACTTGAAGCGTTAACTTCTCATTTAAGTGCATATTTTTTGAGTAGCTACCAAAAAAAACTAATAAAATTGCCTCGCATTTGGAAAGTAGATTTCGAAATATATACTTATATAGATTTTCAAAAAAAATAAAATTATATATATATGTTTTAAGGAATGGAGGTACCCAAAGAATATGCACGTATTTTAATTATATTTTATATTAAATTTAGTTCTTAATATCTTTATATCACGTTCAATAACATACAGGATCTTCCAACTATAGAGTAAAGGATTTTTATATTAAAATGACTGATTTTTTTTTATTTTGTTCATACATATGTAAGTACAATGACGTTTATTTTTCATCCTAACAATATTGATCAGAGTAACTATTGATGTAAATAGTTTGACTAAAATCTCAGTTAAAGACCTACTGTTAACTGTATTACCGATAGTAATAAGGCTGTAATTTAACGTATGTTAATGACCAATGAAAACCAACTTGTGATCATTAATATTTGTACTGTTACCTACTACTTAACAAGAGTCGTTAAAAAATAATATTATAAAATTGAACATATTTTTCGGCTGTTGAAAAATTGTAAATACAATATTAAGGATAATAAAACTATTTGGATTAATATTTAGGAACAAAGAAAAAATATTATCAAAATTTATATTTTCAAAAATTATTACAATTGCAAAAAATGTGTATTTAAAAAAAAGGAATGTTTGGCCATAATCAAAATTTATCGAGTACGGAATTTTTTATCGACTAAACACACCACTACACACCCAACGAGCAGTACGGTAAACAGTGATTTAAATGTGCGATGCGATGTTGCACGTAATGTACTTATAAAGGAATCAGACATTTCGTTGAAATAATTCAATTTTTAATCGTTAGATCTAAATGGATACCATAGTATAAGTATACATATTCTGTGTTTCAATAGGCAGTCCGTTTATTATATCCGATATTCAATCGATTCTAAGCATCATATAGTAACCGTGCTTTAAAATCGATATATTGTATAAGACACGAAAGGTCTGATTCCCAACAAACATTAGTGTAATAGATCGAAGCATAGAATGCTAAGTACAAATAATTAATTTAACGATAAACTGCTAGTCCGTTACATATAAAGGTATTATAAATGTTATTACATGGCAAAATCGCGTTGCACTCTGGTTTTCATGATCCGCATGTATTTATAATAATAATAGTTTAAAATACAATTATTAAAAGTCTACTACACATTACTTCATCTGTAACACATAATCAAACCAAACTGTAACAGTATCTAATAGTGTATTAATTTTTCTTCCTGTAATGGTACCGAATGGATGACTATGGCTGCTGGAATATGAAGAGAAGCAGATTAAAGGCAGATAACTGTTTGAATGATTGTTTTATTCACAACCCTTCATCGTAAAACTATTTTATTATATTAAAACATATTTTTGTCCATTACTTGCTGTTATTTCAAAAATTAAACTGAATTAAATTCAAAAGATATATTTACTAATACAATAAAAGCAAAACAAATGAACGAAAAAATATTTGCACTACAATTTTTTTTTTCAAATTTAGAACAGTCCAAAATGAATAAAAATTGAAATAAATAATTCACATTATAAAAATATTATAATTAAAAAAATATATTTGATTAATTTTGGTTAAAATTTATAAAGTAACTACATAAATACATAACTTATATTATAAACTTTTCCTACCCCGATACCTTTCGGAGAGACCCTCCACACTAAGAAGATTTAATCATACTGCATTCTAACTATACAAAATGATTTCCAACCGATCTCTAACTGTTATATGGTACATGAAAAGTGTCTTGATATATGAAAAGTGTCTTTTGATACTTACGGTAAGTATCAAAAGACACTTTTCATATATCAACTTAACTTTAAATTGAAGTCTTATTAAAATACAAGAGGAATGATTCAAGTAAATTAAATTCTTCAATAGTTTTGTGTATGATGTATGGTGGTAGATATTATATATCGAGAAATATAAATATTGAAAATGAAAGAAATTCATTTTAAGGACGAAAAACATTTAATTACTACCTTTATCTGTAGGTGTAACTTTAGATTGATAATTATTTATATAAACTTAAAATCTTTTATTGTGTACAGAACTGCGAAAATTCAAAGAATGTACTATATCACTTTTGTACATTCCCATCTTAAATTATGAAACAAGCAGTAACCAAACGTTTTTTCGACGCATTATAAACGTCAATGTCAAAATTATAACATCAAATATGGCGAGATAGGATTTAACGTCAAGTCGTAACTAAAGGTGATCATCGTTAACAATTGTAGGAAAGAAATTCGTATATTTATCTATATATTAATAAAAAAATAAACTACTTTACTGGCTTAACAAATCTGTTAATTATAACACTCTTTTAACTTATTATAATTTAACGGACTGTCATTTAAGTATCATAATAACAAATATACAAAAAAAACTTAAGTATTTATACGTAATAATTTGCGTTTACATTACGTCAATAACAGTCGTACGAGGAATATCTACTTCACATGTAGTGGACATAGTAAGGCCCATGATTCACGAGGTTATAGGTTACTAGAATGCGTAATTAAGTTGTTCTCCGTGCGATATTGGTGTTGAAGTGTTGATTTATCTGATTGGAATCCGGTAGTGAATCGATGAAATGATTGAGAGTGTATCGCGTCGTGCCTTCAGTAGTTCCAGTGGTACCTACAATGTACGCGCGTCAGAGCTGGCGCGAGAACGAAAGCTCAACATCTTCAATGTCACGGTTGTGTTTTTGGACGATACCCAGCACTCGTTCCAAATTGAGGTGAATATGTAAATAATTTAAATTTTTCATAGGCTCACAAAGATGGTACAAATAAAACATTTAAATGTTTTCTATTCAAAGATTAATAATCTTGACTGAGGTTATAACAATTAGAAACTAAGGAAACTTGTATAATTTAATTTTGAGCATTGAAATTATCTTTACAAATTTATTCTCTATTAATTGTGCTTAGTATTTGTTAGTAATTAATTTACAAAATAGAAATTTTATTTCAGAAAAAAGCCAAAGGAAGTGTACTATTGGAACATGTGTTTCAACATTTAGAATTAGTTGAAAAAGATTATTTTGGTTTACAATTCACTGAAAATGGCTCAGTACCTAATGCAACTAACACAGAGATAACGGTAAACATTTCAATACATTCTACCTTATGTGCATCCATTATATTTATAAAGCAGTTATGTTAAATCTAATTTGATTTTTTTATTACACACATAAAGTTTATATATTAATTGTCTATCTGTAATATTTACACACCATTTCACACCTGTTGTTAGACAACATAATGTTATCAGCTGTTATCAGTAATGCAAGCCATGAGTCACAATCAATTGACCCTAGTCAGGGAATGCATTAACATTTAAGTCATCCTTACTGACTCATGGTTCTTGAGTACAATTTGTATAATTATTTTCTTTGATACTTGTTTTCTATTTTATTACATTTCTTCTACATTTTAGTTAACAAGCTTATAATTAAAGTAGTTTTCTATTTTAAGTGATTCATAAGGTAGTATCAATATTATTAGAATTAAGGGATTTTGATTGTATTATTTATTTAAATATATCTCTAAAAATGAACTTGACTTGAAATTTATGATGTAATTTCTTAAAATAAATATTTACAATAATTACCTTCCTTGTAACATTTTGTTGTTCTCTTTAAAATAATGTTTTATAGCTAATATGAGTATTTTATTATATAATTAAATATTTGTTCATTATTTTCACAGCGCTGGCTTGATGGTGGTAAAACAGTGAAAAAACAAGTTGGTGTGAATGCACAGTTTTGGCTGGCAGTCCGTTTCTATCCCCCAGAGCCGTGTAGATTAGCCGAGGAATTTACAAAGTATCTTTTATGCTTGCAATTGCGAAAATTATTGTTTGATGGTAGAATGACTGCTCCGAAGAACACTGCATTGCTTTTAGCTTCATTTACTGTTCAAGGTAAGTTTGAAATAATACTTTGTGTTCATATTCTTAAGTTTCTTGATGTATGTTGTTTTAATCTCCTCTACAAGCTAATAGTAACTCATTAAAATTCCTAAATGATTTCAAGTCAATTGTAGGAACATTATCAGTATTAGTAATTTAAAAATTTTAAACTCAAATAATTGCAGTAAAAGCAATGTATGTGGTAAAGGAACATACTATTTACCTCATTATATCTATGTACATACAAATAAGGAAAATTGTTTCAGTACTATAAACAGAGCTTATATGATATTGTAATACATATTTATACTAGACCTTTTTTGAGTAATCAGAATATTCAATAGACACTCTATGGACTATTTTAGACTCTATAAAGAAAAGTATCCAGCCTAACTGTATGAAATAACTAAATGGCATTTGTATATACATACCTTAATATACTTCTTTCATTACAAAAAATAATTTATGTTTAACAATAAAAATATAATATTAAATTAATATAAAACATTATAAATCAACTTTTTTTTAAAAGTCACATGAAGAAAAACAAAATATTTATAATATTTTTCAGCTGAAATTGGAGATTACAATGCAACAGAACATCAATCAAACTATCTATCAGATTTGTGTCTTTTACCGAAGCAATGTGCAGAGGATGAACGTAAAATACGGGAATTGCATAAATTGCATAAGGGACAAGCGCCGGCGGATGCGGAGGCGAATTTTCTTGAACACGCTAAAAGATTAGATTGCTATGGTGTTGAATCCCATCCGGCTAAGGTATTTCAAATGGTATACTATGTAGTACTGATTGTAATAAATAAACAGAAATTTCACATATGTATAGTATGGTATGGAGGTATTTGGGAAGTAACAAATTAGAGGCCGGTTGTGGGATTGATTTCCACTTAAGAACGATTCTATTTAAATTATTGTCATTTCCTCACTCTGGTAAGAGAAAGCAGCATGGAGTTCCACCTTATTAAGCTAAAAAAAAATTAAGCAAATGGGCTAGAAGTAAATCAAATTAGTGTTGTAAGATTTTTTTAACATATTCTTGTCTTATTTATAAAATATTAAATATGATATATTATAATATTTCTCATTAAACATTAATGTGCTTATACAGCATGATTAAATAATGTATAATAAATAATTTAGAACTAAAAGAAAATCAAATACAAGAGGTTTATGATTCAATATTTATTTTCTCAATTTGTCACAATACTTATGAAGAAACAAATCTTTTACATAATTTATACAGCTGTTAATTGTTCAGAGTTATGTCACACTGCTAGTTATGATCATCTAGAGCAATTATACTTTCTCAAATGTCACAGAGACACTGACACCTTCAACTTATTTTTAAATATACCATCTAATTTAATAAAGAGGTTAAATGTAAGTATTATTATGAGTAACCTCAATATTATAAATATAAAATAATTACATATGTAATTAAATATAACTTATTAATTAAAACTATTTTTTATTAATTTTTTTAAGGATTACAATGGAAAAGACATATTCATTGGCGTGACGTCAATAGGTATAGTTGTCTTTCAAAACAACATCAGAGTGAACACGTTCTCTTGGAGTAAAATTGTCAAAATTTCCTTTAAGAAGAAACAGTTTTTTATACAGCTTAAACGAGAGCCCGTAAGATTATTTTATTTTATTTTTTATTATAAACTAGATATATTAAGGATGTTAGCGAAACATAAATGAGATGTAAAAATTGTATAAGAATTTCGAAGGCGGATCTAGAACGCATGGCTTAGTAGTTGGAGTTCTTGGATGTTCTCCAAGAAGTATTGCTTCGAATGTCGCTATGTTCATATGCTTATACGTTTTTGTCGTTATACTTATTATTAAAGTTAATATAAATATAATACAATAAAATAGTAATTTAATAATATAGTTAAACATATATTTATTATTTAAAATGTAATTTATTTTTCCAGTCGGAATCCTACGATACAGTACTAGGTTTCAACATGCGTTCTGCCAGAGCAGCAAAAGCCCTCTGGCGGTGTAGTGTGGAACGACATGGTTTCTTCCGGCTGAGGGCCCCTCGACGGCGTCCTCTACTGGGGGCCTTAGGGGCCCTCGCCGGGGTCACTGCCCCCACTGTAGTGAGAACAGAGACACAGGTGTTAGAAGACGCTAGAAAGTGTAGGTCGAGCAAGCGTAACTTTGTTAGGTAAGTGTGTTTTGCTTAGTATTTATTTTTGTGCTAGTAGTATTTATTAGTTTTGTTGTTAGTGATTTATCTTTCATGATTTTGTTTAATAAAAAAATTCTTTCATTATCTTATATATATATTACTTTAAATTCAGTTTGTACCTACAAGTATTGTTAAGAGGTCATCGTGGCGCAATGGGATAACAGCAACCTCTGATTGTAAACACAATTGATTATAGGTTCGATTTCCAATCGATTTAATGGTTATATTTTAAATTTATTTTTTATTTTCGATCTTGTAAGACAAGGCGTATAGTTCGCCCACACGAAACCACTCATCGCGTAATGCGTCGATTTCGTTACACTAGGTTGTCTCTGCCTATCCCGATTATACGGGATAAAGCGTGAAGCTGAAAAAAAGTATGATTGTAACAATGACATGTGTTTAATATTACAATGGATGTGGGTATGAGTTTTGATTTAAAGTAATATACATCAATTATTGTTATCCTGTTTAATAACTAGATAGGTAACTCTCATTAGGCGAAACAAAAATGGTTGTTCGTTGCTATGAGTAAAGCATGTCGATGTGTGTTGATGTGTCGCAGACGCAGCTCGTCGCGCGCGCGCTCGCGCTCGGTGGAGTCGCCGGCGCGCGCGGGCGCGGCGCGAGGCGCGCGCGTCACGGCGCACAGCGAGCCGCCGCCCATGGAGGCGTGGGGCGACGCGCCCGACAACGAGTCAGTTGTTGTTATACTTTACTGCTTATTTGTAGCAAACTTTAATACAACATTTGCTAAAATTCTGTAGGCTGTTTTGACATTTTTTTATGTTCTGTAATCTATTTCATCATAAAATCGTAAATCGTTTATTGCAATTGTAATCTAAAATTAAAAAAAAAATCTTTTATATATCTTTTTTTATATAGTTTCTTAAATGATAACTGGTAACAGGTATACTTTTATATTAACCTAAAAAAAGAAACATTGTAATAAGTAGTACATTCGCTTCGCTACTAAGATATCCTCTCCTTTTGAAATAAAATCATTTATATATTATATAAATATTTATTACGCAATTATAAATTTTATATTTTTTTCTCAAGTAGTGACGGCGGCTTTCTTGAACGAGCTCTTTGCGTCCCACTTTCATACGTGGACGAATCCGAGTCGGAATCGACAGCGGATAGAAACGAGGATAATGAGTGTCAAGGGACAGTGTGCGTCCGTTTATCCGCAGGACCGGATGGACGATTTGGTTTCAATGTAAGGGGTGGGGGTAATAATATTCCCGTGCTAGTGTCTAGGGTGGCTCCTAGGACAAGGGTACATCTACAAGAAGGCGATCAGGTAGATTAATTTTTTGCTTGAAAATTAAAGCTGATTTCTTTATTTAAAAAATAGGTGAATATAAAAATATATTAAAGATATTTAAGGGTGTATTCGGGATATTTAAATGAATGAGTGTCTTGACAGTAGGTTGTCTCTGACTACTTTGGTCTGTGGGGAAAGCGTGAAGACATATCTCATTTTTTTTAAATATTAATAATAATTAAAATTAATTATGTAATATTAATAATATACTCTATTGTAGGTAATCTCCATAAATAGCAAGGATGTGGACGAAATGACACACGAACAAGTTGTGCAAATGATAAGGAATACTAAAGGCGTTTTGACGTTATTAGTGAAACCTAATGGTAAGTTAAAATACGATTTGTAAACATACTACCGAAATACTTATATTTAAATATATTAATATTACGTTTTGCTTTAATTACTTGACTAGACTAGATTAGACTTAGAAACTTTTTGCTAAAGAATTTGTGAATATATATCTTTATTTTTTATGCTTTATGATTCAGATGAGGTTTCAATCCAGTCTACCGTTCACTTTGACGATATTATTGATATAGATTTATAGTTTTAAGCTATAATAATATTATAATTAATTAGTATAATATTAATTAGTGAGGCCGGTCGTGGCGCAGTGTGACAGCGTCCGACTGTAAACGCTACCGTTTGTGGGTTCGATCCCCACTCGGGGGAGTGATTATATTTAAAAATTATTTTCACTCCCTCGCTCTGATAAAGACAAAGTGCGGCGTTGAGTTCCACCACTCAACACGCAATGTCTCGACTTCGGTGGAAAGCGAAGTACGGAGTGTCTTGACACTAGGTACTTTCTGTTTACCCTGCTATGCGAGAAGCGTGAAGCTAAAAAAAACATAATTAATTAGTATTATGAGTCTTTTCATATTCCATAAAGAATTTGTTTGTTTTATATTAACATTTTTAACTAATAATTCCAGCTGTATACGAGCCTGAAGAAACCGGTCCGGAAGAGCCTACAGTGTGTTTCGTGCCACTCGGCTCCAGTCAGTTCGAAGGTGACCTTCTAGAACAATCCATGTTGTTACTAGGCGACGGCCTCGCGAGTGGAAACGCCTTGAAACAGTATGAAACGTTGTTGCGACGTCTGCCCGAGGAAAGTGCGTCTGTGTCGAAATTACCGCAAAATGTCGCCAAAAACAGATATAGGGATATCGCCCCGTGTAAGTTTGTTTCTTGTTTATGTTGTTTGTATTGTGTTGAATTTGATGGTTCTGTTTTTGTTGCATGTAAAATACGCGTTGCCTTAGCAACTAGTATGTCAATTTATAGAAGTATAAAATTGGAGTGTCTTTATGTAATATTAAAATAACCGCTATTTACTAAATGCGTACATACATAAATAACATATTTTTTAACTTTTGTTTTGTCCGTCTGTTTATTTCGGCTAATCTCTACAACTGCTGGACTGATTTTGGCCAGGCTTTCACTGGCACATAGCTCATGTAATAAGGAGTAACGGCTTCGCCGCTGTGAAGTGAGCGAATATATCAATAAAAAGGCGTATAAGTAGTTTAATACAAATAAAATGCTGAGAAATCTCAAAACTCTTGACATTCAATTAAGTCGCATCCACTGCGTAGGAACCTAATTCACAGATATCGATGCCCCGTTCTCCTCACCTTATATTATTTAGATTGGCATGTTTAAATTCGTTATATATTTTGAATGGAATGTCCAATTTAAATAGTAATAAGTAAATAATATTTTAATATTTAATAGTGTAAAGATTAATACAGAGCTATGAATGGGAATCGTTTGGGAACTACGTGTAAATGAAACTTTTATTTAAGTCACAGAAAATAATTAGTAATAGCATAGTTTAGGAAAGGTAATTCTAAAAAGAACCTTTTAAAACCTGCTTAAAATATAAATACCTATAAATATAAATATAATAATCAAAAATTTATAAGAAAGTATGAATATAATAATAAAATTGGAATAAAAAAATTAAACATTTAAAAAAATTCAATAGAATATAGAAGATAGCTTTTGAACTGGAAAAAAAAATGTGTTTCGAAAACTCGATACGTTCAATCCTGGTTCCGTCCACTACGTAAGGAGCCAATACCGACCACCTGTATTACAGATATCGATGCCCCTTTCCCCTCACCCCGCAGTGTCACCCCCTGCGCGCGTTATTTTACAATTACATTAATTATTTTTGTTATATCTTTTGAATGGAATGTCCTATTTTTAATAATTAAAAAGTATTTTACAGGTATTGAAATAATCTATATTTAAATATTGTTTAATGGGGTAAGGATTAACACAGAGATATGAATAATGTGATTTGATTCTTGTAACCCTTATTTTTGACTTTTAAAGTGTACAAAAGTAAATACAGTAAGTAAGTAAGTAAAGTAAATACATATGGTATCGCGGACATTTTGTAGATCTATAATACTGTAAAACATTTGTTCTATGATCAATAGTTGCATTTTGATTGATTACGTTCTTATTACAGATATCTATTTTTTTTTGAAAATGTCATGCAACCTATGTTACTCAGCGAAGATGCAAGCTTTCTAATAGTAAAAGAATTTTTGAAATTAGTCCAGTAGTTTTTGCGTGAAAACGCGACAAACATATATATTTTGTCCTCTTTATAATATTAGTATAGATTATAAAATAAATATACAGCGATGTTAAACTCCATGCGGATGAAATCGCGAACACACCTCCTTTTATATAAAAGTGTACGTCAACTCATTACAGTACAGTGTGTAATTTTTATTTTATTATATTTACTGTGTTTCTCATGTATGATTATAAAAAAATATTTGCTATTTCACTTCACTATTAAAACTTTAACTTTTTCAACTATCATAGTTTTCGTGTTATTAGAATTAGAATGTTAGTAAATATCTCAATAAAGTATAAATTTGTCTGAATCTCGCTGTATACCATGCAATATGGTGGAAGATAAGGGAAAATTATATTTGATATTATTCGATCTCTAATCAGGGAAATGTTTGAATAAACTACTAATATTTCCTGCTCAAGTGAAACAAAACACGGCGTTGAGTTACGCCACTTTACTCGCAATATTTTGAATTGGGATGGAAGTTGTATTTTTTTTTATTTCAGATGATTCAACGCGTGTCATTCTAAAGGATGGTCCCAGCGGGGATTATATAAACGCATCGTACATTAATATGGAGATACCTAATTCAGATCTCGTTCTCACGTACATTGCTACACAAGGTAAATAGTTTTTGAATATTTTCCTATTTTTTTTTCAATATAAGACATTTATATAATAATAATTATAAATTTGGAATTAATAAGAATATTATTATTAATTTTGTAAATAAACATAATTTAATTATTCTTCAGATAATTTGTATTGGACAAACGAAAATATAACATCAATATCTATACAATAACAATTCACCTAAGTGCTTGTATATTAATTAAGTTGTGAATATCTCAAAGTGTATAGAGTGTGGCGTTGAGTTTCGCCTTTTAACACGCAATTCAGTTTTAAAGCCCCAAATGTCTTCAGGTGGTCTCCAATATACCGTTGTTGGCACTTGGGCATGCCCACAACCGCAGTAAACTTAGGATGTTACACGTTTTGGTCTTCTTTCAAATCTATGGTCTATTAGTATTGATATTCTGTATATGTATTTATATTTTGAAGATGTTTTCTATACATATAATCGCCGATACTTCAATACCGCGTAACTAACAGTGGCTACAAGGAAAGTTGACAAAGACCTTTATTTACCTTTATTATGCACGTAACTCAGCTGAACTACGTATGTTCGTGGCCACAACCTTTTTTTTAGGGTTCCCCCTCTCCTTCCTTTTTTCTCATGCAGAAATCCCCTATGGATTAGGGCATCCGGGCGTCGTCCGTATACCTATTAAAACCTCACGATGCTCTTATTCCTCCGATTCTAGCCGGGATCCGCCCCTAGTTATCTCACACTATCCTATTAAACAGGATAAAAGTTAAGGTGCAAAATTCTTTGCTTGCTAGCACTTCTATGTCAGACACCAGCTTAAAACTTTATTATTACAAAGATTTTTACTTGTGTACATAAATAAATAATATAGTACATAAATAAATAAATGAAAATTTGAAAGCCCAGTACTTGTGATCATGGACTACTGTAAAGTGTTCGAAACGTCAGGTTTTCAAAAATATATTTTCGAATACCAAAATATACGCGATTAATACGTTTAAAAAAGTTTTATTTTAAATATTTTCTTAAATGTTCAGGTCCACTATCATCAACAGTATGCGATTTCTGGCAAATGGTGTGGGAATCGGAGAGTAGTCTGGTAGTAATGCTGACAGTGCTGGCGGAGCGCGGCCGCGCCAAGTGCCACCAGTACTGGCCCAAAGTGGGATCTACATTGAAACCCACCAGCGAGCTCACTGTGCTCACTGTTAGCGAACAGAATATGGGGCACTATGTCAGGAGGGAGATGTGTGTTAAGGTAGTATGATGTTTAAGTGTGTGTGTTTGAATTAAATGTAATAGAAGATTTATATCATGTAACCCTCTCTTGCCGTCCAATAGGAGCCTGTTCGATGCTAATTCGGAGTACTTTAACACAAGATTCTCTCTGCGTAAGCGTACAAAAATAACTATAATTATAACTGTCATTTGTCCCCCAGGAGTCGACAAGCGGCGCGTCCCGCAACGTCACGCAGCTGCAGTACACGGCGTGGCCCGACCACGGCGTCCCGGAGGACTCTGCCGCCTTTATAGCGTTCACGCGATTATGTTCCCAGTTGAGGAACCATCGTGCTGGTTAGTTTTTTTTTATTATATTATTGACTTTTTTATTTAAAAAGTTACAAAAAAAATCGTGTATTGCTGGGAGAAAATATACAAAAAAGTGTAAGGCCGATCTAATACGATTATGACCAACAATATTAAACTATATAAAAAACATAGGTTTTGTTCCAGTAATACCAACTGTAGTAGAAGAGATAACGGAAGAGGAGCGCGTGCTCGCGCCGCCCATGATCGTGCACTGCTCGGCGGGCGTCGGCCGCACCGGCGCGCTCATACTGGCCGAGACCGCGCTCGAGCTGCTCGCGCGCCGCCAGCCGCTCTACCCGCTCGACCTCGTGCGCGCCATGAGGACGCAGCGCCCCATGTGCATACAGAACGCTGTGAGTATCGCCGTCTCGCTCACACTCTGCATCACGCGACATGGACGCGTCTCGCTGTCACCAGCCCCTCGAAATAAACTTGTGCCGCCACATGAATATAGAACGCAATAAGTAGTCTCTTGCCCCTTAACACAGATAATACTTTCGCCTAAACATAGAACCCACACTTGAAATCCTGCTCCAGAGACTCGTGCTCAAATCATATGTATATCTTCGGAATATATCTGTCTCGTTCTAATTTTTTTATAATATCAAAATAATTTGTTGTTATAAACTCAGTTGAAATAGAATGCATTTTAATTTGTTAATTCAAATTTTACCTATATTGCATTCTAATTTGTTAATTCAAATTTTACCTACATTTATACAAAAGTAGCAATTACTATTTTATTTTAAATTACTTCAATTTTGACACCATAACTGTGCGGTAAAGTAAGTACACAATACTCGTGCATTTTACTGATTCAATTCCAATTTAGGTAATCAATAATATAACATTTAAAACTTAAATATAAAAGAGCTACTCACTAAATTCTTTTAAAATACTAATTTTTCTTCATTTCTTAATTCTTTTAAAATATTAATTATTTCTTTCCCAGAGTCAATACAAATTCGTATGTGAAAGCATACAAACAACTTACTCTCAAGGTCTCATCGCTTCAGACAGCGCGTCCAACTGATGACTGATCGTTCCCGATGGGGACGAAGTTTGTACTAAAATGACTCATATATGCACCAAGGTAAGGTCGATATTTCATTGTCAACCTACAGAGCATAGTGTAATAGAATAACATGATAGAAGCTACGAAAAGTATACTATAATATATAATATTGAAACGTTTTTGATACAATTTTTTGAAATAGTGATGTAATTTTTTGTTTTGAAATTTATGTATTTTTTTCGTGTTAAAAAACCATATATTGGAATTATTAAAGAGCCGTATAAAGTATATATTGGAATTATAAAAATATTTATTTTAGCAATTGTATCAAAAAAACATATTAAATTAAGTTTCAATTAGTAAAGACTTGTAATTGTCAAAATTTTCTATGAAACAGGCATACCTATACGAAAATTTGTACATATATATATATATATATATATATATATATATATATATATATATATATATATATTCCACTTGCCATGTTCAACGCAATACTTGCCTTACATATTTTTAGTTCTGTATAGTATTTCATATTTGCTTATAAGTCAATTTATTATGATAGTTTTTAATTTGGTACGTATACAACATATTAAAATATATACATATAAAAATAAAACATTTTAAACTACCTGCGAATAATTAATGTTTAACACAATATTGTTGTATAATTATACCCTTTAATTATATCTTTACCTTAAACAGTAAAACAGAAAATTCTGGAATGTTCTAGAGGTAACTTGTTTTAAATATACACATATGAACATTAATATAGACTAAAGATAATTATAATTACCCTTTTCCTATACATAAATAAGATATATCTATCTTTTTCATACATTGTACGAAATACGAAACTTTACTGCCATTTCATATGGTTTAACGATACGATAGTTGCTATCGTACAGTATAGTAATTGACGATAATAGTGATCGTTTTATGAAAATTTGTAACTAAATCTGTTTGTATCCGATTGTTTATTAGTTATCACTGTAAAATAGCTCGAATAAAACGGTAATAACATATCAATTAGTTAATTAAGGTATTTATTTTTTCAGTTTTTTTTTAATTTTATATATCTAGATTAGATCTAGGTCTTACTTGCCTTGCAACGAATTTAACCTGTGTATATTTTTTATCTGTACTAAACTTTTATTAGCTGTGCCATCTGTTCATTTAACAAAGTTAAATCATTTTTTTTGTCTCGGTGTTTGTTTATGAATCGACCAGTTTGATTTTTAAAATGATAAAATTTAACGCTTACAATACAATCCATAAATATTATATTTAATAAATATCTCTGTCCTTTTTTGTTTATTCCTAAGAGAAAAGGATAGCATGAAAAAAAAGATCATTATAAAACATTTGGCCCATTAAATAACTAAATACTGAGATAAAAAAATATATATTATTATATTAATATTAGCACTTAATTTATTTTTAGTTATGTAATATATCAATAATATAATTTTATATGTTTCCTTCGCAGTATTAAAATGTTTTTCAAAAAGATACACACTCGAGTGTTCGAAAAATTGGGACCTAAAACTTAAATTTGTGGTCTTTTTCTTAAGTAGGTAATGAAGTACGAGAATAAATATAAAAAGGAAATCTCTTATAAAATAAATTATTTAAAAAAACTACACTTACTACTTAATACTGTATGGTATTTTATTTTAGTCTGTGTAGTTATTGTGACAGTTGTGACGTCACTTCATCCTATTTTTAGTTAATAATATTATAAATAGTTTATTTTAGTGGACTTTTTATATATAAAAACATTCTTTTTTATTTTTTTTAATTCCTTTTGTCAATGACCTAAAATTCGATTTAAAAACGTTTCCTTTTTATATATATTCTATAAACATATAATCTTAGATATAGGTACTTTGTGTGTACTATATATTAACATTTAGTATTAGAAATAATGTTTTCAATTTTGTTTTTCATTAAAAGTGGTTTGTATTCGATTCTGATAGATTAATATCGTCACTCGATTCTACTGATATCGATTCGAAATATCGGGCAATAAATAGACAACATAAGTATAAATTTAGACTGATTAAAATATCACGTAAGATCTTTTGAAATTGTATACATACTTATATAGTACTTTGAAAATCGGTTTTGCCTGTGCTTTTTCACACTCGGAGGACTAGAAAGTATTTTTAATACTAGAAGCTGAGTTCTAAGAAATAATTTTTTAATGGTTCTTTCGTTCTAAATGTATAAAAAAAATTATACAACCGACCGTTTGATTTTTAAAGTACAATATATTATGTATACGTATATTTTTAGATAACTATACTTGTTGCACCCTTCCCTCCCATTATTGGAATTCATCCATCCATTAAATATACATTTTTTTCGCCAAAATCACTAATTTTTCAGCCTTTTTGTATATTGACTGCCCTTTCAGTTGCCATAGTAACGTCTATACGTAAGTGTGTAAAGTAGTGTTGTAGTGTAGTGAATGTAGACATATCGATATTTTTACACATCGAGATCGTTTATTCGATTATTGAAAATTCGTGTAAATAGTGTGTTTGTAATATTTGGCTTTGTTTTGTTTTAATACATGACCTTTAATATTTGAAGCTTTATTAATCGCCACTTTTCAAAACAGTTTTTGTTTAATATAAAAATAACTTGCAGATAATCTTTTTATTAATAGATAGAAGTTTTGGTCTTAGAATTTATTTTGTTTAGGTCTTTTGTAAAGGCTTCATTATAAGCACAAATTAATAATATATTTGTTAAATTATTTACATTTTTTAATGTGTTTTCCATATTGTACATTTCTCACATAACAATTTGGAACTAATCTTAATATTTATTTACTTTTGAAAATATTAAACTCTTTAATGAAATATACGTATAATGCGAAGCAATTCGTGGTTAATTTTGTACATAAATATAATAATAGGGTTAAAAATAAATAAAATGTTTTATCTACATTTATTTAGTTAAAAAATACAACTTCGAAGCAGATTTTTTTTGTAATTATCGTATTATATTGTACTGTTATGGCGCAATGGATGGCTCAAAGGATTTCGAAGAGATAACTGGTTTGATGCTCGTACAATAGAAATAATTGATTACTACACTGATTTATGAATAATAGGAGCACATTGATAGGTAAAGTATTAAAGAAGTATTTTTGCCGTTTTACCGAACGAATATTTAAATGTATATACAAATTATTTTAATGAAGCTTGCATATAGAACGTGTTAACTTCCGGTACAGAAAACCCTTTATGTCATAGCCATTGCGCCATTATATTGTTTTTTTTTTTAATTTTCAATTTTAATCTCTCTTATCTTAGAGTATAGCTTTATATAATACGTAGAACTAAATTGGTTTTTTTTTTTACTACAATCAATTAAATATCCCAGTTGAATTATTTTCAATATACTATATTTTTGTTACTAATTTATTTTATTATTTTTTTTATATTATTTTAGATGTAATTCGCTTATGAAACTAAATGACGGACTTTTCTAACACACGATAATTTCATTAACTACCATTTACTTTCTAAGTAAAGTACGCAAATTATCGTTACATATCAGGTATCAATACAGTTTTGAGCCGTATCTTACTTGCCCTATTGAAAAAATTAACATATTTCTAATTTATAATCTGTCAAGTATCTATTTCAATAATATAATTTTTTTATAAATTCATTCTCTTGCTTAATCGAAAACTTTTTGTAAGATTTTTTTAATTGCATTAGTACTTTAACAAGTCATAATTCAACAATATATAATCTGTGTATTTTCTTATTAAATCTATGTTAAAAAAATGACAAAAAATGCCCACTTTCTTAGTTATGAATGTGCCTAACACGAATACTCCTGTATGAATGACTGATGTAGTTTGTAAGCGTTTTAATGATTAAACGTTAGTTTGTTTGAAGTAGACGTTTTATAACGAACGTCGAAATATTCTAACATGTATTTACATATATATTTTAGCGTATGGTTTAGTGGTCTCAAAGCTTGGACGGTTTCCAAGTGGCGCGATTTCGAATCCGACGCGGATAGAGCTTTGGTACATTTTTTTATATATTTTGAAATATTGTTTTCTTGTGTGAAGTAATACTTTAAAAATATTAAATAATATCTTTTTTTTTGTAAATATCAGTTAAATTATTTAGTGCAATATTCATTTTTTTATTATTTATTTTATTAACAATATGGACCTACAGGGTCATAACTTTTGTTACGTACGTTTCTTTTTTTATTTTTTTTATACAATTTAAAGTGCTTAATCCTATAAGACACATAGAGATCCTAGTGTTTCCTAAGAGATTTCATGTTTTTTAATTAATGGCCTTACTTCCTAACCAAAAATGTCATATCTAAAGTTATGTATAAATTCCTTTTGAAGCAATGGAATTTCTTTTCCTAAATATAAATAATATTAGGCATGTAGATCAATATGGTCTATATAGAAATACACATATTTGGTTTGAGCAATGATTACCCATTAAGGCTCTTAAGTTCTTATCAAATATTAACACAAATATTTGATCTGGCCCTATTATATCCATTTGTGTGTCGTACAGTTTGTTTTGTTAAAATATGTTTTTAAATAAATTTATATAATTATTTACCAATACTACTATTGAAAATAGTTTGTTTATATAATATACTGTTCCCATCACTATGTACCAAATTTCTCATATCTGGATTTACTTATAGATATATTGTATGTAACAATGTATGCAATAATTAAAAAAAACATGTTAGTATATTTTGACGTTCAAATTGTATATAGGAGTGTTGAATTTTTTACCTAGTGATGTCTTTATACAATGCTGTGCATATTTTTCTGTGAAAATAAATTTTTAATTATATATATTTTATTTTATTGAAACTCCTGACTTATTTTTTTCTCTTTACCCTTTTATCTCGCATAACAAGGTAGACAGGAAGTACCTAGTGTCAAGACATATCATGCTCCGCTTTCTCCCGAACTCGAGACACTGCGTGGCGGAAATCAACGCTGCGCTTTGTTGTTACTAAAGTAAAGAAATGAAAATAATTTAAATATAATTATTCTTCCGCATGGGAATCGAACTCACAACCGATCGCGTTTACAGTCGGACGTGGTCCAACTGCGGAACGCCCGTTCTCAACTTCTGATTTTAGATGTGATGTAACCAAAACAATAACCTGAAATCATACATTTATGTCTGTAATAGTGCAGATAGAAGCTTCTAACTGTATTCGGAAAGTGTCTTTACATTACAAATAAATCGTTTTATTAATATTTTTTTTGTTATTCATAATTACCAATTAATAATAATTATGTTTAATTTAACTTCAAGCTTTTTTTTAATACGGTACTAAATTTGATATAATATGACATGAATTTTATCATATCACATAGAAATGTTGACTCTGAAATTATTTACGTTTCCCCGCTTTGGTGCAACTAAACGCGGCGTTGAGTTCCGCCGAATGAAGAGTGGAAACACAAATTCATTCTATCTAATTTGTCATACTTGTGTGGGAAGCCAAAAGTAAAAAAAAATACAGTAACTTACTGCCCACAGAAATGAAGTTTTTTATATATCGAGGGCAAAACCGCGAAAATATGTAAATAATTGTTTGTAGGGAAAAGGTTAGCGTTCGACTTTTTAATAATGATTCGTTGTAACATCAAAATGTAAATATAATTTCATATTCTAGTAACTTAATGACTTTGTTTTTCTTAAGAGTTAGAACGACGGTAACGTAGAAACGCGAAAACGATGGTAAGGCCTGCCTTGAAGACTTGAACAATTTGAAGTCGACTTAAATACATATAATTAAAGAAAGTTTATTTTTTATTCTCTCTGTCAGATTATTATACTGGGCTTATGTTATATGCGAAATTTGATAGAGGCTAATGATTCCTTATTTTCACTTCTCCGCGCCTATAAGAAAAAGCGCGGCGTAGAGTTCGCCACTCGTCAATATCGGGCATCGATGTCGGGCAGAAGGCAGACACACGTTTAAAGCTGTTAATGATTACTTTTTTTATTTTCATGCTTATGTCCCGCCTATAGAGGTAGACAGGGAGTACCTAGTGTAATGATTACAAATTAATACAAAATTAGTTTTGGAAAGAACGACTGTAGAGTTTCTCGCCGGCTCTGCACAGCAGATGTGACTACCGGGGGCAAGACTGACCATACTGCCTGATTTTCATAATACCTGATGGTTCGAAGTGCTTCTAAAAAGTAATTTCAATAAATAATATTTTTTGTGTTTTTGCAAATAATATTTTTACTACTTCCCTAGGAATATAATATATCTTTTTATTAATATTTAAAAATAATACTTTCCGACAATAACGAAGGAGTATGATATTTCTAGCATATAGTTTTTTGTGTAATATTTATTTTTATTAATTTATAAAGTAATAAATAGGCTCTTCTTGCTTAAATCTTTCACTAAGTCTAACTAAATACTCATCTATATACATATATATATATATATATATATATATATATATATATATATATATATATATATATATATATTATTGACATGTACACTTTATATAATACATATACGTATCAATTTCTTAATAAATTAACGTAACCATGTTAAATGTAAAAGAAAACATCACAAGGTAGACAGTAATAACAAGGAAAATGAGCGAAGGGTGGCTTAAAGGTTCTGAGTATTCAACGAATTAAATAAATTCGGTCATCAGTTAACGAAAGGGTAGCGCCCTTACAATATTAAGACGGAAACTAAATATACATACTAGAAAAACTCGATTTTATATCATTTTTAATTATTATAATAATTTGATAAATGGCCATAATATGTTAAATATTATTCCAAAATAATCAATATAATTATAAAACAATCATTGTTTTTAAATTATTAAGCAAAAACAATGTTCAAATAAAATTATATGAAACATATAACGTTAAAACTCGATCATGCGTATTAAATGCGTGAATAACAGGAAAATAGTAGCGTCCCAGGACTGTTTAGTAACAAGGGACCAGTCGAGCTACGGATGCCGTGTAGACGCCCGCCCAGCGTCAGAAGCGCTCTCAGATTCCGCTTTACGTTTAAAAATGTGATATTTTATAAGGAGAATACTTTAAAAGTTATTTTTTTTTAGTATTTAATGTACAGTGCTGATAGACTTATGTTAGATAGAATTTAGATAGATATCACGTGTATCAAAATTACAGTATGTTTTATAAAATATGTTATTTCGTAACTATAATATTTAGAAAAACAAATTAGCATACACAAATATATTATAAATAGAGCAAATAAGTGAATAAATTCATAATTTTACGATCATTTTTCGATCTTTTACTCAGAAAAGCTCATTGAAACTTACAGTATACGTTTTTGGCAACCTGTTGCGTCAAGCTTGTGTTTTACTCGAATGATATAATTTATATCTACGATTGTCTTATTTGAAGGTAAATTATTAATAATTAGAGATATATTTATTATAATAAATTTTTATAATGTATATTTTTAGTCTTGTACAATAATATACTTATGGCTTTAGATTCCGCCATACAGCCCAATTTATGTTTAAAATAGGCGGACGTAGGCGAGTTAGTATATAAAACTAAAAGAAATACGCTTAGAATAATATCTTGTCATCCCGATTGTTTTAGTAAGGAAGAATTCATACAATTGAAATAATAAATTAATATTGGAACAGGACACATGTGCTAATTTTGAAGGAAATCGAATTACATAGATGTAGGACAGGTTATATATGGAAAAACCTTTAACAAATATTTAAATGTCATTATATAGTTCTTAGCTTCACGTTTTTATCCCGCATAGCAAGGTAGACAGAGAGTACCTAGTGTTAAGACACTTCGTTCTTATCTTTCCACTGAATTCAACACATTGTGTGTTGAGTGGCGAAACTCAACGCCGCACTTTATCGTACCCCGCGATATTGAAGATATTTAAAATATAATCCCTCTCCCGAGTGAGAGAGTTATTTTCAATGTCCCACTGTACCACAACGACGACGGTAAAAAAAACAAAAAAAGAAAAAAATAGTTTTACGATAATTTCTATGTAAATCACCTACCCCATAGAAGACAAATGATCAACAGTTTGTTTTGTACACACTCTGCTATAAAGGTGATTTAGTGCTCCCGTAGAATGTTTATCCTTTGCAAATGTTTACATCGCGTTTAACTTTATTACACGTATACCATATTCAGGTGTAATATAAGTATACAAATTTACTTAATTTCTCATTACGGGTATGTATCATGACAAATGGATTCAGTATAACAGTGTCAAACTGTAAGAGCGATCGATTCTCACTTGTTAAAATATTAATTTATAATTATTTTACATTTCTCCTCTCGTTGTTAGTTCAGATTGTCGTCATATCAACTTTACATCATAATTTTCCATTATATATTAAATTTATTATAGTTTCATATAAATTTATATAATTTTTTGTCCCAAAATGTGAAAATGAGTGTGTAAAATCGATATATTATGGACAATTCACAATGGAATGGCATTCGGCCCTGTGCTGCGTGGTAATGCTCTTATCAGGGAAGAATGTAAGGCCAGAGTCAGCGTTCACTGGAATCAACACTCTTATAAGAGAGTATATCGGCAGAACTACTAGCTCAGATGATTTGGAAACTAAAATTCAAGACGATTTCAGTACTACTGAACCCTTGAAGCTGTCCACTAGGAAAGGAAACATACAAATACATTCTACGTCTACTCTACAATTTGTTGTTACGGTAAGTTAGTGGTTTTTTTCATATATTTAAATATTTAAAATTAAACAATAATCATTTTTTTCTTATAGATTCTTGATTTCAAGATTTTTACACATTTGAAATGAAATTAAATTAATGAGTAAAGTGCTCAAAATTATGCGCTTTCGTCTAAGCTAAGCATTCGTTATCTTACGAGATACGAATCCTTCTCATTCAAAATTTACCCCTAATTTATGCATATGTATGTATATAAAATAAAATAACATTTGTTTACAATGTTTGTCTATTTGTTTGTTCCGGCTAATAATCTCTGGAACGAATCACCGATTTTGACGGCACGTTCACTTCTTTTGTTTCAAAATTATAATATAGAGATAAATTTGATAAATTACACGCGGAAAAATTCGCAAAACTCGTAATTTAAATATAATCGTAGTGTATATATGTATATATATATATATATATATATATATATATATATATATATATATATATATATATATATATATATATAATATATATATATATATATAAATAGAAATATATCTACATTATTTTCTACAATAGAACATTACAACCCGTATTTAAACGGAAAAAAAACGATATCTGAAGACATTATGGTTTTCTTATAAAAATTAGCAAAAACTGATAGAATTTTATCATCCAATATTATAATGGCACAAATTAATCAGAGTATCGAAATAAATATGTAATTGAATGACCAACTATTAAATTACTTTACTATTTCTATTCTTTGCCAAGAAAAAAATTTATAACAATAAAGTTAATATAAACTATTTATTTTATATAAGAGGTGCGGGTTCGAATCCCGCTGCATTCAAACTTTTATACGTTTTAACAAAAAAATTTCTAATACTAAGTGTGGAATAACATTTAAAAATAATAAATATTAAAATAAAATAGCAATCTCTGTTGTTAAAAGATTATTTCTTAATAATCTTTAAGTAGTAGAAATTTGTAAAAATCTCTCTAGCATCTCTGATGCTATCAACATAAATAAATTGTTTTATCATTTCGACACCACTGGAGTGCTTGGATGGTATCCAAGAGGCGCGGGTTCGAATCCTACTGCGCTCATATTTTATACATTTTTTCAAAAATATTTTTTAATATGAACTAATTATGTTAATTTTCTCACGATTGAGATTCGAATTCACTACCATTGCGTGTATGTTCACACAAATTAAATGCTCATTCATGATTTCAGCTTGTATTAAAGCATTCTAACTTATTTTTAGTACATTTTTAACCTGATTTCAGTACAGTGTAAAAAAACTAGAAAAAAAAAACAATAATCACCGTAAACCGATCAAAAATATCAACAATAAATTACTTTGTGTTTAAAATTAAAAATAAACTTGCGTTAATCATTTCTCCACTGAGAAACAAAGAACAAAAAATCATTGTACCTTCCAATGCTTACCGTATTGTTTTTGTACAATTAAAACACACATTACCTATCCAAATATACGATATTAATGTGTTTATCTAATCTATAATGGCGTATCGATATAACGTCAGAGGTCCTCGAGTGTTGAGCGTATTATCTGTGTTATACTGAAAATTGATAGCATGCCCGTAAACTAACGCTGAGGACATACTCCCTGTTGAAACATATCGATATTAATAAAATATAAAAATTAC
Source organism: Dryadula phaetusa (assembly GCA_032432895.1). Classification (NCBI taxonomy): domain Eukaryota; kingdom Metazoa; phylum Arthropoda; class Insecta; order Lepidoptera; family Nymphalidae; genus Dryadula; species Dryadula phaetusa. The sequence goes on from JAOYRS010000038.1 coordinate 6,007,875, forward strand.
GAATTTATTATATTGGTGTCTGACTGTAAACGCAATTGTTGTGGTTGTAGATTCGATTTCTACCCGACGTAATGATTTTATGAAAACTTTACATTTATTTTTTTTCCTGCAGTTAACGCAGTATCTTGATACTAGGTTATCTTGGATTACTCTGCTTTGCAGGATAAAGTATGAAACAGTGAAATAGAAATTATTTAATTAATAAAAAAAACAACATATTACAATTTGCCTATTAATAGGGTTTCTCATAAAAATGTATATTGAAAATCACTTCTTTCGTTATCTTTAATTATTATTGTTTTTTTTTAATTTCTAAAAAATAATCACTAAACTTGTAAGTCGGCACTAGTTTATTATACATCACAAAACAAACTAACAACAGTCGATAGAGTACTTAGCTTATATAAGTCTGAGAACCACAGAATCACAAACATCAGGCTTTTTTCTTTGTAAATACTTATAGCAATTTCATTTTGGGTGACTGAATTATCTATATAAGTGAAGTGAAGGAAAACGTGGTGGGGAGTTAGATTTGAGCCATTCTTGACTAGTTCGTAATACTTTGCTGTGAAGATTTTGAATTTTTTATAATATATTTCTTGTCATTTTATTAATAATTTTTCTTTTATCTTTAGATTTTTATGTGAATCGTCGTAAACAATTAGTAGTTAATAATTATTTTTCATGTTTTTACCTCGTATAGCATGGTAGGCAGGAAGTATATAGGCACTTCAAACTAGTCTACTTTCCGCCAAATTCGAGACATAGCGTGTTGAGTGGCAGAACTCAACACTGCACATTTTCATACCAGAGCGGAACGAGGAAATGAAAATAATTTAAATATAATCATTCCCCGAGTGGAAATTGAACTCACAAACGATCACGTTTACTGATTAGCTGTCCCACTGCGCCACAACCGGCCTCAAATTGTTAAGCTTTTATGCTGCTTATATATATATATATATGTATATTCATTTTCCCGCTCCCGGAGACAGGAAGCAAAGAACAGTAAGTTTTCCGAATTAAAACGAACATAAAGCCTTTATTCACACAAATATTTTGTAGTAATATTTACCGCTAGATTATATTTTTACATATATTTAGTACACTAGAATCATTAAAATCGCAACGTCACTCACCTGTAGTATGCACCTTTCCTTACACACTTGGAAATCTTATTCGCTAAAAAATATCGTCTAGTTTCGTGTTTGCTCGCAATACAATCAATGCATTGGCCTTGTCTTTTCATTCAGCATTGTTTACTCATCGTACAAAATATTCATATAATAATTACTATATTATTTTATAATTTAAATGATAATGTTCCACAATGATATTAAGTGTGTTCGGTAAAGATGTGTGTGAACAAAGTGTTGTTTGTGACTATAACACTGGAGTGTCATTTTTTTTGCGCCGGTTTCCAACACTATATCGATTCAACGCCGAATTACGATCAACCCTACTACCCACCTGAACAAAGTTATGTAAGTTTATGTAAACAAAAAACTACTCTTTTAGGTGTAAAAAAACTACTCTTTTAGGTTTTAAAATGTTTTCTAATCCTAAGTGTGGAATACACTTAGGATTAGAAAACATTTTAAAAAGCTATAATAATTTAAATGCAACAGGATTCGAATCCGCGCCCCTTGGAAACCTTTTATCCATTCTAATCGTTAATCCATGTGTTTAATTTGTATTTAAAATCTAACTAATTTAAATGAAAAAAGATTAATAACAAAAAAAATATGATCTATGGAATTATTTCATAAGGTGGTACGTAACCCAAATTAGAGAGCGTCTGTACTTTGAACTATTTAAACTCAATTGTTCTTAATATTTTAAATATTCAAATTTCTAAGTTAACTTATTTATATTATTAATATTATTGTATATTGCATTTAAATTATGTCTGTCTTTATTCTTCTCTGTACACTAAAACACCCAACTACTTATACTTTAATTTTACTATAAATTTTATATTGTTATTTCTCTCTATTATATTTGTAACTTATATATTTGCCATATAATCAAATGAAAACTTAATTATCATGTAAAAGTTTCAATGTAATATAAGCTGAACACCGTCAAAAAGAATGATTATATTTCAAATATTTTAATTTCTCCGTTCCGGTAAGACGAAGCGCGGCGTTTAATTCTGCACGTAATGCCTTGAATTCAGCTAATTTTTGCTAGTGTCTTGATACTTAGTATCACCGACTACTCTGCTGTGCGGAGTTAAGTGTGAAACTGCCAGTATTTTGTTTAATATTTAAAAAATATGCCTATATTATGGCAAAGTAGTTTACTAATATAACAAACATTTTGTTCCTATTCGTAATCGTTTATCATTTGATATTCGAGTCGACAACATACATATGTTGTTGCAAATTTCGTATTGTCGACTATTTCGTTAAATTCTAGCAATGCTGACTGACAAATCGCAGTCGCCATATTTTCTTAGCAAAACGTCACTAAAATCCGCCACAGTTATTTCATACATCCTTTATTGAAATTGGCACAGTCTTCTCAGTGATTTAAGAAACTTAAGCAGAAGGAACGGCGCCTTTGATCTCCACTCCCAGAATATTTAAATTAATAATAATAATAATAATAATGTGTTCCTCCACTGAACGAAGATCGGAGTGTGTTGATAATAGATATTTCGAAAATAAAATCTTTGATTTTCGCGATTTTTATACCTTTTAAATGAATGAACTATTTTAACAGGATTAATCACGTATATTTTGGTATTCGAAACTACATTTTGGACAGTTAGACAGTCTACCTGTGACCACGGACTACTATAAAGTGTTCGAAACGTCAGGTGTCCAAAATGTATTTTCAAATTCCAAAATATACGCTATTAATCCTGTTAAAATAGTTTCATTTAAGATATTTCGAAATCCAGAATCTATCTTTTACATAAAATTCATATTCTGAAGTTTCAATATTTCAGTATACAGAACAGGGAAATTGAATAAAATATGTGCCTTGTAGCTGACGAAAATTGACAGTCGTATATGAACGTATTTGACCTTAATCCCTTAGGACGTTGCCTCTCGCCATCAATCATATGCTATATCTAAAAAAGACGAAAAGTGAAGAGCCCATTGAAGATATATTTTTTTATTTATTCTGTTTTTTTTTAGCTTTACTCTTTTGATCCCGCATAGCAGCGTACACAGAATGTACCTAGTCAAGTCAAGACACTCGCTTTCATTAAAAAAATGTTAACTAAGGAAATAATTTATTAAAATGTAGGATGTAATGGCGAGCTTTCGATGAATCAGTCAATGACTATAGTATATATGCTTGAAGGTAAAAATACCCTAAAGTACATAACATGAACAAAATGAGGAACAAATAACTAATCTGACAAGTACCTTATAATTCGATATGGCATCATGATTAACATCCATCATTCATGTACTGAATTGATATCACACTACATGTGTTTACAACAATTTATACAAAAAATCAATGGCATGAATGCATACCGTGTCTTTTTTATTTTGTTATCCCGCATAGCAGGGTAAACAGAACGTACCTAATGTTAAGACACTCCGTACTTCGCTTTCCACCGAATTCGAGACATTGCGTGTTGAGTGGTGGAACCCAACGCCGCACTTTGTTTTTTACCATAACAAGGAAGTGAAAATAATTTAAATATAACCCACAACAGTTTACAGTCAGACACTGTCCCACTGCGCTACGACCGGCCTCAAAACCGAGTTGGATGACAGTTTTCTAATTTTATGGTTAAATTCGAACATTTGATTCGACATGAAACTCCAAGTAATATATAAAGGCTTATTTTTCATGTTTAATTACTTAGGTAGGGAATTAGTAGGAATGTTCTTAATATTTTATAAGAAGAAATATACTTTTAAAGCAGAATATTTCTCTATACATAGTATATATTATGAAGATATTTACAATTATTTTTTTTAATATATAAATCATTTTCATTTCATCGCTCTAAAAAGGTAAGATGCGGCAATGAATTTTAAAACACAACACCAAAATGTCTCGAATTCAGCACAAAAGGAAGATGAAAGTATATTGACATTAGCTGTCAGTATCACTGTTAAGGGAGAAAAGGCATTTTCGTAGTCTGATTAGAAAACAGCAACTAACTGACATAAAGTAGCATGACAACGACTTAGAAGATACTGGGATTATCCCGAACAGCAGAGTAGACCGGAAACACCTAGTATCAAGACACTTCGTATTCCGCTTTCCTCAGAATTTGAGATATTGCGTGAAATAAATTTCTATAATAAGTCCAGCGTTGTCGTTTACTCGTAAGTATATAATACGCCAAAGCTTGTCTAAGATCAAATTAAGGTAATAAATTTCGCCTCGCTGATCCCATTAGCGCCTCACACTGATGGGCACATTTCAACCGTTAACGTTTTGATAGAAAATATCTTACGGCTACGAACGTTATGTGAAATACGAAATTAAGTTAATATTCAAATTTTAGGCAAACAAACGTTACTCAGCTTTCAACAACAAAAGTTATTTTAGGGCTTATGTAGTATGCAAATAGTATATTACAAATATACTATTTGCGTTTGCTACCAGTTTGTAGTTTATCCTTCAAGAGTGAAACTCTAAGTATACAAATAATAAAATATTCCTACATCTGAATTACAAAATATAATAATTTAGATATATGCAAAGTGCCTATTGTGACGCAGTAGCGTGAAGCCTGATAGTGAACGCAACTGGTTGTGAGTTCGATGCCTTGATATGCATTTTGGGTGGAAAATAAAAAATTGAGTACCGCGTAACTGGATCATCTCTATCTCCAACTTCTACCTTTGTATGTAGAAAAAAGTGTAGAACTACTTGTTTACATCCAAGAAAATGTACGTAAGCTCAGGTAACTTACCTAAGTGGCGGGGTAATTTATATACTGTGTATTTCGTTTGTTTTGTTACCTATAAAATACTTTGTGATAAACTGAGCCAAAGAAATTAGAGAAAGCTATTTTCATGTAGACGTAAACAAGTGGTTCAATAGGTAATACTATCTATCTTATAATGAAACGTGACCTTTGATACGAAAGGATATTTCTATACAAATAAATTGAATTAAAGTGTCTGTTATGTTAAAACAACCATATTTTACTAAATTCACACACACACACACACACATATATATATATATATATATATATATATATATATATATATATATATAACATTTCTTAAAATTTTTGTCTGTCCCTGTCTATTTGTTCCGGTTAATCTCTGGAATGGCTTGACCGATTTTTGACGGGCCGTAACTAGTATTTAGCTGATGTAATAAGAAGTAATTTAGGCTTATTTTATTTTAGCTAGCTGTTAATAAAACAACCGCGAACCTATTTAATACTTTATTGATTTTATATAGTTTTAAATATAATTAAATCAAATCAAAATATTATTTATTCAGATTTGCTGTTTTCAAACACTTTCAAATCGAGAGCGTCAGTATTGTCAGCCTTACACGAAGCTACTACCGGCTCAGAAGGCTTTTTTATTTTACTGAAAAGGGCCGGCGAGAAATCCAACACTTGCTTTTTTTTAATTCCACACATTAATATCTGTATAATATTCATTAATAGAATGATATACTTTTTTTAAATAATACATTTTTAATATTAATTTTAATTTATCTAGATTCCTAATATATTTCTTACCAAGTAAGTAAGTAATATAATTTTCCAGTACATCTGTTACCTTAGCAACGTTAACGTTAAACCATTTCTGCATAGGATATATCGTATAATTTATTATTGTTAAAATAATGATTATTGACATTTATTTTCTTTATAAACTTCGTAATTTCCGTAAAAGGGCTGTTTAGTTCTCCATTCGCGTATTAAAACTATAAAAACTATATATTTTATAATAATTTCCAGAATTTCTATACAGTAAAGAATTTTAGAAATCGTATATTAGTATTGAATAAAATAATAAATAATTTAGTATTGTATCAAAAAAAATATTAAATTAAGATTCAATTAGTAAAGACTTGTAATTGTCAAAATTTTCTATGAAACAGGCATACCTATACGAAAATTTGTACATATATATATATATATATATATATATATATATATATATATATATATATATATATATATATATATATATATATACAGGCGTCCCTCGTATAACACGGTACTTGTAAAACACGGTTTCGATATTACACGGTACAAGAATTGAGATTAATATAACACGGTTTCGATATTACACGGTAAAACAGGGTTTTGAAATAAATAACAAATATGCATTGAAAATTTGAATTTTTTTTTCCGTTCAATAAGGGGAATACCACAAATTTATTGCTACAAAAAAATATCTCATTTCGTTTTGAGAAGTGAAAGTACATTTGCGTTTTGTCCTTTGTAAATGAAGTTGATAAAGTTTTAGCTTGCTTTGTTTTTAACATTTTAGAAAGTAAAGTAAAAAGTACGTAGTAAAAAAGCCTTCTTTTGCAAGTTTATAAGTGCATAATAATTTTAATTTGAGGTATGTAAAAAATGAAGTTGTAACGTTTATTGTAAATCTTATTTTGGACCCTAAATTTAGATAATGTCTGACAAGATCAAGAAGCAAAAATTTAAACGAAAATTTATTTCACTCGAAGAAAAAATTGCAATTTTAGATCGTATAAAAAGCGGAGAAAAACCTACATCGATTGCAAAATCATTAAATTTAAACGAAGCTACTATTCGAACAATATTCAAAAATGAAAGCGAAATTAGAAAAAATGTTGCCTTTGGTTGCTCGCAAGGTGCAAAACGTGTGTCCCGCAAAAGAGATATAAATATCGTAAAAATGGAACATGCTCTTATAATATGGATAGAAGATTGTTTAGATAAAAAAATCCCTTTGAGTACAAATATTATTAAACAAAAAGCCCTCAGAGTTTACACACATTTAAGGAAAGATGAACTTTCTTCTAAAGAAGAACCAAACCTATCATTTTTGGCAAGTAAAGGGTGGTTTGAAAATTTAAAAAAAAGATTTTCTTTGCGCAATGTAAAATTGCAAGGAGAACAAGCTTCAGCAGATGTAGAAGCTGCTCAAAAATTTATATTGGAAATACCGCGAATTATTGAAGAGGGAGAGTATTCAGCAGATCAAATTTTCAACGCCGATGAGTCAGCTTTATATTGGAAGAGACTGCCGTCTCGAACTTTTATTTCAAAAAATGAGAAGCAATCACCAGGTTATAAAACTTGTAAAGATCGTGTTACCCTTCACATGTGTAGTAACCTATCAGGAAATTTTGTAGTAAAACCAATGATAATAAATCGTTCCTTGAATCCCAGAGCATTGAAAAACGTTGATAAGTCTCATCTACCAGTCTTCTGGCGAGCAAATAAAAAAGGCTGGATGACGCAAAATTTGTTTGAAGATTGGTTTAAAAATTGTTTTATTATAGAAGTAGAAAAGTTTTTGAAGAAAAAAAATTTGAGCTTTAAAGTTTTATTGCTCATTGATAATGCAGGTAGCCATAGTAGAGAGTTGAATCATCCTAACGTAAAAATTGTGTTTTTTCCTCCAAATTGTACGTCATTAATCCAACCATTAGATCAAGGAATCATTGCAACAACCAAGGCATACTACAAACGACTAGCATTCCAAAAAATTTTTGAAAGACTGGAAAACGATAAAAATGTTACGCTTACTCAAGCTTGGAAAGAGTTTTCTATTTTAGATTGTGTCACAACTTTAGATGTGGCTTGCAAGGAATTAAAACAGTCTACACTTCATGCGTGTTGGAAACCTTTGTTACCGCAAATGGTCCAGAGAGGAAGCTGTGTCCTATTTGAGGAAGCAGAATTTAGCAGAATAATATCGGTTGCTTCTAATTTAGAAGGGGACGGATTTTCTGATATGAACATTGATGATGTTCGGGAACTATTTGAAGAGCAAACTTTGAATGAGGAAGAACTAATTGAACTACTAAATAACTCCAACTTCGATTACCCCGATGATTCGGAAAACATTTGTAATATTACAACGGTTCCTCATTTAAATTTAATTGATCTGGAAGAAGGAATAGCTTTAGCTAAAAAATTGGAAACATTTTTCGTTGAAAAAGATCCTTCAGTTGTACGTAGCGGAAAATTTAAAAGAGAATTGAATAGCTCTTTAGCTCCTTATAGAGAAATTCTGACAGAATTGCAAGATCGAAATAGGCAGGTAGTTGCTACTACGTCAGATAACCTTTGTCATGATGGAGAAACAACTAGTGAAGAGGAGTTTCAACCAACCTGGAGAAAAAAAAGAAGATTAGCTGTAATTTCTGATGAGAGTGATGATGAAAATTAATTTTGTAATCGTAATAAGCTGTTTCTACTTGTTTTATAATATGTAATTATAATTATTAGTCATTGAATATATTTTTTGTTGTATTTTTTAATTTTTGTATTTCATCATAAAATTGAATTTCATTTATTTTTCTTAATAAAAACTTGAAGGTAACTTCCTTTTTCATTTATGTAGTATTTGGAACGAAATTTCAGCTATCATAAAATTTTACACCTTAAGATTTGGTTTCGATATAACACGGTACACATTGCCTTTATTTATATTATTTCAAGGTTTCGTATAACACGGTTTCGATATAACACAAGACAAGGTCTCGATACTACACGGTATACCTTGTTTCGAATAACACGGTTTCGATATAGCACGGTACGAATTAACCGTGTTATACGAGGGACGCCTGTATATATATATATATATATATATATATATATATTAAAATGATGATAAACCTTGGTTCTTAAAAAAAATTGTTTTTCAACTCTACTACGTGACATTAACATTTTAAACACCGATGTTTTACCGATGATAAACAGAAAGTATAATGGTTTACGAATAGGTAGGCTGACATTTCTTAAAAATAACGCAGCTTCCGGGAAATAGGTGAAAATAAAAATATATATAAAATCAAGTAATAATATTACCGAGAATTAATTCAAACTTATTGTTTGTTACAGGACAGTCCATACACAGTACGACACGCGGCGCTACCTCAAGGAGTTGCTGTATTTCCCTTACCACTTAGAGGTTCAGATCACGAGCTAATGTTCAATGTAACTTGGGATCCGCCGCACGGTGAGATTATTATTGATATTATTTGTTTTTAAACAAATTACCGTTCTATCCTGATCTGAACAGTAGTGATTTATCCCGCATAGCGGGATAGACAGTCAAGAAACTCGAGATTCTGGAATTTAAGATATTGAGAAGTGGAGCTCAATGCCTCGCCTCAATTTTACTCATTTTAACGCTCTGGTTCTTACCGGAGCATCAAAAAGAAAAAAAAAATCATTACCGAGTGGGCATCGAACCTACAACCGACCCCATTTACAGTCAAAAGCAGTCTGACTTGCACCACGACACGGCCAGTCAGGATTAGAGGCAAAGTGAACCTAGTATTGAAAAACTTCGCCTCTTATCTCTGGAATACAAGACGTAGCAAGTTAATGGCGGTAAATTAGTTTTTTACTTTGTTCCCCAATTAAGGAACATTTTACAGATATTACATGTAAAATAGTAGTAAAGTTCTTACGCACTTTGCCTTACTTCTGGGAGGAAATCAGAAGAAAAGTATTTTCCACGATTTAGTAACTCAATTGTTTATTTAATTTATTTTTTAACTTATGCCAATTATCATAATTTTATATTTTCAGGTATGATATATCTTATCGTTACTACGATATTTTCAATGTCGATGTTGTTTTTTTTTTCATTTTCACGCAACACACATCTTTCGCGGTACGGACGCACAAAAAGATAATGATGTGCCTCTATCATTTCTAATTTCTATATTAATTATTAGTAGTCAAATTAATTACTGAAACTTCAAACACTATCGTTGTGTGTGTTCGTTGAAATTTTGTATACGAACGGCATTTGCAATGCACACACGCTCAGGATACTCGAAGATTTATTTTTATACACACACATATATACACACACATATATACACACACATATATACACACACATATATACACACACATATATACACGCTCTGATAAATGTGCTAATACTTATTAATGTACATATTGAGAGCATTGCATTGGAAGGAGTAATTTAAGGCATTTTATTATTCCTTTTTATATTTTAGTAACATATTTATACTATAATGTTAATTAATATTGCAAAATAAACATAAAACTATGAAATTATATTAAAAGTTAATATAATATTCTTACAAATATATGAAAAAAAATTAAGCATAATCCATATTATCATTTTAGTGATAATATTATAGTCGTATATGTGAAATGTCCTGTATCTTGTATTTTATGTCCCAAATGAATTGGCTGAGCACGCTGTCGTTTACCTATAATCATAGATGAATGATTTTAAGAAATTATTTTCTCTTTATCCTAATCGTCCTGGCAAGGGTATTAGATGCTTACCATGCAATTAACATTATTTTAAATGAAACTATTTTAAACGGATTAATCGCGTATATTTTGGTATTCAAAAATACATTTTTGGATACCTGACGTTTCGAACACTTTACAGTAGTCCGTAGTTGCAGGTAGACTCAAGCTGAGTCTATCTGTGACCGTGATCTCATTAGGTTTCCAAAAATGTCTTTTCAAATACCAAAATGTACGCGAATAATCCGTTTTAAATAGTTACATTTAAAAAGTGTAAAATATAAAATTGCGAAAATCAAAGATCTTATTATTAACATAATGTTAGCGGTGTCGGACACGTGTGCAATTTTCAACTCAATGGTCATTACATTGATATAGATAGATTCAAATAACGTAATCATTTCGATTATAAGTATACACATTATCCTCGTACACACACAAACACAAATATATACGCACATTCTCTTAATGAACTTACACATTATCATATATTATTACACTTGTATAAGTTAACAAGATCTAGAACAATACTAAGTATTATTTCAGATACCAAAGTGCCAGTCGTTTCAAAAACCAAAGTAACAATCAAAATTTATAATGATATTATTAGTTTCTAATGTTACTTGGGTTTTTAAAAAGACGCTTGTGAGGTGCTGCGACTCAGTTTCATTTTTAATGCAGTTATTATCGTCATAAGGCGTAATAACATTTCAATGGATTAGATTTTTCTACCTGTGACCACGGACTACGGGACTCGCACTGAAAAATGTTCGAAACGTCAGGTTTCCAAGAACGTATTTTTGAATACCAAAATATATGTGTTTAAAGTTTCATTTTTGTTTTGTTTTAGCTTTACGCTTTACTCTGTGTAGCCAAGTGTAAAGACACTCTATACTTCGGTTTCCGCCGAATGCGAGATATTCAGTGCCGAGTGGCGGAACTCGACGCCGCACTTTGTCGTACCAGAGCGAGGAAGTGAAAGTAATTTAAATATAATGACTCCCACGAGTGGGGATTGAACCCACAACCGATCGCGTTTACAATCAGACGCTGTCACACTGCGCCACGACCGACCTTTAAGATATTATAATTATTTTAAAAAAATCATTCAACATATCTTAGTTTCAAAATCACGAACATTACTACAGGTTTTAGTTAATCATAATAATTACTTAGAATCATCAAATATTCAGATTACTGTTAAAGTGTCATGATATGAGTAATGTTTTAGTCATACTTTCATAATATAAGTATGGATGTATATTTTGAGGCCGGTCGTGGCGCAGTGAGATAGCGTCTGACTGTAAACACGAGCGATTATATTTAAGTTGTTATAAAGTGCGGCGTTGAGTTCCACCACTCAACACGCAATGTCTCGAATAAGTACGTAGTGTCTTGACACTAAATACTTTCTGTCTACCCTACTATGCGGGACAAAAGCTTGAAGCTAAAAAAATTATATTTGTACGTTATTCCTAGTGAATTTCCACAACTTGCTCGATTCCGCCTTAAATTGAAATAAGTTACATTTATTTTAATGCAAGTTTAAACTCTCATGGCGCTGCATTAAGCATTGTCTTGTTAATGACCATTCTGGAATATGTTTATATTTAAAACTAGTGAATACCTGCAACTGCTTTTGCGTGGACTGCTTATAATATTGTCACACAAAATACTTTTTCAATTGATATATTTTTTTAATATACGAACGGATTAAAGGAATATTGCTAACATACAATAGTAAAACGTACATTTTAATTGATGACCGTTACCGAGATTAACGTGCATAAACGCACACGACCGATACCGAGATTAACGTGCACAAATAGATATACAGACAAATAGATAAAACACACAAAATATCAATTTTCACACATATATTCCATGGACACTATGTACTCTTGCTTCTTTCAAACCAACTCACCACTTAGTATTATTTAATATATCACAAAATTTGTAGAGTGATATTAAACACTGCCATTAGTTTCTCTTTATACTATAAGAATAACGTCTGTTACGTTTAATCTATAAGTTATTAATCAATGTTATAAAAGCTTTTGTAAAGCTTTTTATCATCCCAATTGATAATTGCAAAAACGTTTTTTTGGGCAGTCCGGCCATATTAATAAGGAAATAATTTTAATATACTGCGTATATTTAGTTTCTTTCTTAATAATTTTATTATTTGCTCCCAGGACCGCATGTTCAAGAATATTCGCTGGAAGTCCACAGTTTAACTGACACAACGGATTGTCGATCTAATCTTTGCTATGAATACAACATTCCAGGGGTGAGTCGCTACAATGCGTTCAAGTTTCTATTTTTATTTGATGTTCTCTTTGATCATATAATAACTTACTTCCTTAAAAAACCGAAGGAAGAAATATTTTAAAAATAAATACGAGGATAACGCTTTGTATAATAAAACAAGTGGTAACAAGCGGTTTGGAGAAATTTGATAACCCATCAAAAGGTTTAAGTGTCAAAGACAAAAAAAAAAAAATAGATATGCTTAGGTGTAAATGTTTCCGTTAAAATGTATAGTTCTATTACATTAAACAAATGTACATTTTTCTTGGACGTAACTCACTGGAAACAGTTAAGTATGCAAGAATGATTAAATATGGGGTTTTATTATTGTTTATTTACATATGTTATTAAAGTCTATAAATATATTATCTTATTAAATCTTTCATAAGGCTATCGTGGTGCAATGAGATTGCATCTAACTGTAAACACGACGGTAGCGAGTGCGATACCCACTTGAAGAAAAAAATTAAATCATTATATGACAATCTGTGACCTAAATCCGCACTTAACACATGCTTTTCTTTAACAATAATTTAATATTAGATTTTTTAAAATTTGTTTAACGTGAGAAAATCTTGTTACCTATATACCTTCTATTTTCCCGATACCTTTCCGATTGGGGATTCCGGATTTCAGATAAAGGGCGTCCGTTTACTCATTAAAACTTCACTTCGCTCCTCGACCGCCAAAACCCGAGTTTACGGGAAACGCCCCGATCATTTCTTAGACCCCAGCGACTATTATTACACATCTAGCCATGCGGAAAATGACAATTGACATTTAAAAATATTAAATAATAAATTTTCTCTAAAGTAAGTGGTATCGATATATTTTGTATCGATATGGTCGATTAAAAATGATACTAATAATATGACAGTATATTATTTTAATAACATTATACTGTTAATATCATGTATTAATTTATTTTTAAGTTGTTCAATTTTTAGTTTGTGTTAACTGGCATGAGTTTGCTTAGAAGAAATTGCTATTTTTGCCATAACGTCATCTGTTGTATATTGTTTTCTTTTACCCTTAATTTTCTATTATTTATTTGTTATTTCTTATCTACACCTTTTATTTCTTTATTTTGGATGTAAAAGCTATATTATTATACCAGTTGTACTTGTGACTTCGTCCAAGTGGAATTCAACGTCATTATTTTACAATTGTAAAATAAAAGTTTTTCCAATTATATTTAATCTATAATCATTTTCAGATTATGTTCAATGCACAGAAATGAATTCTTCTACATTATTATTATATTATGTAGTAGTGTATTAATTTAGTATCATATTTGATAAACATCGATGCTTTGATATAGATGTCAAATTCTTGTTAATATCGGCGTGTCTGTGTAAATTCAATTTAAAGGCTATCTTTCTATAATTGATATACAAATGAAACTTAAATATTTTTTACCTTTTACCCTGCATAGCAGAGTAGACAGGAAGTACTCCACTTTCCACTGAGCGCGTTAAGTGGCGAAACTCAACGTCGCATATTGTCTTACGACAGCGAGGAAAAGAAAATAATTAAAATATAGTCCTTCCTCGGAGTGGAAACCGAAACCAAATCCGATCGCGTTTACAATCAGAGGTTGTCCCACTGCGCCACGATCGGCCTCAATAATAAAGTCAAAGTCAATAATTTTATGCAAAATAAAAAGTTACATGCTTCATTTTTTGAACGTCAAATAATTTACCACCAGTATAGTGAAGTTAATGCCTTAGACCTGAGAAGAACCGGCGCTAAAGATTCAATGGGACTTACTCTTTTTTTTAAATGCAAAAAAAATATTATTTAAAAATTTTTATTAGTCACAATGAATGAAATAGAATGCACCGAGCATTTCATTGCCAAGGCGTGTTATCATTTTTGAAATCATTAATATGGTAATAACCATTAACACATAAATGTCTTTTAAAAACTTTTTTAAATTGTGATATAGAACAGTCTCGAATTTTTTTTCATTTAGTTTTTCTTGCTATTCAATTGTAAGCTTTTAACATTAAACCAATGTAGTATTATTTTCGAGAGATCATTGTTTACATCTTGATATACATTTACTCGTCTTTTCATTTTAAAAATCAAAAAAGTGTCATTAACAAACAATATAATACGGTAGATTATTTATATATATTAGACACAAGAAAGGACCAAGAATGGACCCTTGTGGAACCCTCATACTTATTAATGAGCCAGGGGATTTCTTGCCATTCCCATCAACCCTCTGAACTCTGTCAGATAAATAATACGTCAGAATATTGAGCGCACGTCCTCTATGCAATAATGGTGTAGCTCCATAACCAAAATGGAGTGATGGACGCAATCAAACGCTTTAGATAAGTCACAAAACATGCCAAGAGTATCCTGTGACTACCTCCTAAGCCTCATTGATACTTTTTATGAGTCCTATTCCAGCATCAGTAGAGCCATATGCGTATATGTTTATATGCGTAAGATTATGAACATCAAAATACACTATCATTTGATTTAGAATATTTTTTTTCAAAAATTTTACTTTAATAGAAGAAGTTGATATGACTTATATTTTTTTTATTTTGAAAATCCACTTTATATTGTTTCTTTATTCATATATAATCATTACATTTTAGATTTTAAGCTCTAATCTACTTTCTCTTTTTTATAACTTCTAACCTAAAGGTAGTCTGGAAAAAATCGCTTATTATCGCTAAAACCACCTTCTTTTTATTTATATTATGTTTACTATTGTGTTTTATAATAAAAAAGACCTTAAAAAAACATAATTAAAACTATTCAAGAATCTACTTTTGTATAAACAGTTTTAATTAAGAAAATAATACATTTTTTACAAATATAAACAGATAGTAACTTAATCAAAATGGGACACGATAATATGATTAATAATTATTTACTCCTTTTAAAGTGTTATTTCACATTTAAAAATAACATAAAAAATTTTATACGTTTTTTCAAAAATATGATTAATAATTATCTAGTCATGAATCTTTGTGTAAAATAGATGTTTATTCCATTCCATACATTCTTTTGTTAACGATTCTTACCAACTTTCTCACCTTACGTCTTTTTTTTAATATTTGTGGGTAGTTAGAAAATACTTCAAACTTGAGGAAAGGAAAGCATATTTAATATATTTATGAAAGTAGGTACGTCATTTGGCACTCGTTTGACCTTTTTTGTAAAAAGAAATAAGTGATTGGTCAATTACTTGGCCTTCCTTATTCAGCGTCATCAAATTTCTAAGTTTTTTTTTTATCTATGCTTATAGTTTAAGCTCGAACAAAAAATGAAATCCTGACTGTGTTTGTATTTAAAGGGCAATAAGATTTGCCATTGTTAAGAAAACAACCGTAAATTAAAGTGTGTTATTAGGAAAATTAATTGTAGTTACTTTTTACTTTACTCTTCCTAAAATTCTTTATTTTTAATCACAGTACAAAGGCAATTTAATAATAGCTTCTAATATCTCAACGGGTATTCGGAGTAATGTGAAATGAGGAAGCAACAGGATTCCGGATGATAAAAAGTTTATTAGAATCTTTATTATTATGTATTATTTATTAGAATTTGAGACCTGTCGTGGCGCAGTGGGACAGCGACTAATTGTAAACACGATCGGTTATGGGTTCATTATCTACTCTCGCTCTCTAATCACTCCCGCGATTATATTTCAAATTATTTTCACTTTGTCGCTCTGGTAAGACACAGTGCGGCGTTGAGTTCCACCACTCAAGATGCAATGTCTAGATCTTGGTGTAAAGCGAAGTACGGAGTGTCTTGACACTAGGTACTTTCTCTCTACCTACCACCTGCTATGCGGAATAAAAGCGTGAAGCTAGATTCACATAAAAAAGTTAATAAACTTCTTTTAGCTTTACGCTTTTATTCTGCAAATAAGGCTAGGCAGGATATTTGAATTCGAGACATTGCGTGTTGATTGGCGGAACTCGATCTCAGTGTCGCGCTTTGCCTTACCAAACAAAGAATATAAAAATAATTTAAATATAGTTTGATTTTGGATCATTTGTGGGTGATTCCTACTCGTGGGAATGATTTAAATTATTTTTATTTTCCTTAAATACTACTGGTTGTGGATTCAATTCTCAGTCGGTGGAATGATCTACTATAAATTAATTTCATTAACCCTGTATTGTCCTCGCTCTCATACCGATCAGTTTTGAGACAAAAAGGTATAATTTCTTTACTTTCCGAGGCTATGTGAAGAAAAATTAACGATTAATAATTCCGTTCTGCCATTTTTGACGACGAAAACCATTCTTTCTTAATAATACTTTTATAATATTTTGTATAGGAATCACTGTGGAGCGTGATCCCTCCACGTGCAAGTCCGGTACAAGAAGGCTGTGCTGTGAGACCAGGGTGTGCTTACAAAGTGAAGCTGATCGCCCACCCGTGGGACGGACATACCGCAGCGTCTTTAAACGTAGAGCTTGATGGTAAGTTATTAATACTAAATATTAATACTAAATTACCTTTTGTTTGTATGTCTATTTATCAGCTACATCTATTTACCGCATGTAGCAGCTAGACAGCGAGACCCTAGTGTACTAAAATTTAATAATCCATATTTTATGATTTTTATTTTTAGAAGAAAAATATGTTGCACTTGTAATTTTATTTTGGATATATGCAAACTAAAAGCATTTTTTAGAAGTGCAGTAGGACAGCGTCTAAATGCATATGCGATCGATTATGGCTTCGATTCCTATTCTAGGGATGATTATATTTAAATTCCCCAATCTTCATTTACTCCCTCTGCGAAGACAAAGTGCGGTGTTGAGATCCGCCACTCAACATGCAATGTCTCGTATTCGGCGGATCACGAAGTACAGAGTGTCCTGATACTAGGTACTTCCTGTCTGCCTGGCTATCTGGGATAAAAGCGTGAAAATATATCTATAAGTAATCATCTGAACTTTAAAATTTTGGACTTTAAATACCTGAATTACATCTACAGAATTTCAACTAAGCCAGGTATAAATAAGTCTTTTATTAACTTCTGCAAAAATTGTTATTGACATATAATAAGCCTATCGTGGCGCACTGTGACAGCGTCTGACTGTAAACGCGACTGGTTGTGGGTACTCCAGTTGGGGGAGTGATTATATTTAAAATTATTTTCACTTCCTCGCTTTGGTAAGACAAAGTCTTCTGTCTCTTGAATTCGGTGGAGAGTACGGAGTGTCTTGACACTAGGTACTTTTTGTCTACCCTGCTATGCGGGATAAAAGCGGGAAGTTAAAAAATCACTTCTTATGAATAGACATTGTAATGCATCTAAAGATATTTTGCGTATTATATTTACTGTTATGATTATAACATGTAATTAATGATATAAAAAAGCATCCCTTACAAAAAAATCAAGGCTTTTAATTTTCGCTTTTAATTTTTTTAAATTAAATTTTAGATCAATTATCATATGAATAATAAAGCAATTTTCTTATAAAAAATATTATATCAATTCGATATTATCGACAACTGTATGTCATATTAAAATATGCTTTATTATTTATGGCGATTTTGAATAAAAATGGGCAGCTTTATGGTGCGAGTAGTTTGGTAAGCTTCATGCTAGGAATCATAGAAGGAAAGTCAGAGAAAACCTGTATCAAGACACTCCATTCGCTGCTATCCACCCGAATTCCAAACATTGCGTTTCAAGCGCCGTAACTCAACGCCGTGTGCCCACAACATAGAAACCTATAATCAATCACATTTACAATCGGACACTATCCCACTATACCACGATATCTTAATATAGCAAATCGTTCTACAAACATGGCATTCAAATGTTAGAGAAGCGTTGGAATGATTGTATTACACTTGAAGGATAAAATATTGTATTCATAGTTAGCCCCGGGACTTATTGAATGATGAATTATTAACTTTTTTTTAGCTCCACACTTTTTATCCCGCATAGCAGGGTAGACAGAAAATACCTAGTGTCAAGACACTCCGTACTTCGCTTTATTAACTATTTTATGTAAAGTTACGTAACATTAAAATATTTCAATTTCTTACGTTGCAACTGTTTCTTGTTTTATCTACAGTTTATTTTCAGCGTACCAAACTGATGTTCTGTATTAGAATACAAATTTAGGTCGTACTTGTACTTACAGTAACGTATTTTTATTGAGGCGATTCTAAATAAGAAGATTTCACATTCTTCTCTTTGTTTACTTTTGGCTTTTTTGCTAAATATATACAAAAGTATAACTATTAGCTTTACAGTGTAGATAAATATACTACACGTATAAAACTCCATAACAAAATGTCCCATATTTTACTGCGATACTGATAAGGATCAAATAAAATTTCTGTGCACAGAGAAGCAGCAAGAATGGTTTAGCTAAATTCTTACGGGAACGATAATTAACGTTAAGCACCTAAAACTTCGGAAGATTAAAAAATAGGTACAGTCTCATATATATCATCAATTGGTTAATATTAATTAAACAAAAGTAACTTTCAAATTAAACATAATATTTAAATGTCTTCTTTACTTTTTCGATTTGTTTTATAAGATACTGAAATCTTTTTGTTGCCAAGAAAAGCAGTCCTGAACTTAAATTAAAGGAAATTTAGTGAAGTGATTTAGATCTGCCATACGCGTTTTATTTTTACAGTTTCACGTGTCATACCGAATAGGGTAATTAGACAGGAGAAACGCTAGCCTCAAGATACTCCGTCTATTACGACCAACAAGTGTCAAGACACTCCGTCTACTACAACCAACTGGGGTCTAGACACTCTCTCTTCTACAATCAATTAGTGTCAACACAGTCAGTCTACTACAACCAACTCGTGTCATGACATTCCGCCTATTACAACCAACTAGTGTCAAGACACTCCGTCTACTACAACTATCTAGTGTCGAAACACTCCGTCTACTACAACCAACCAGTGTACAGACCGCCCCAAATCGTGGTATTGCGTGTTAAGTGGCGAACTCAACGCCGCACTTTGCCTTATCAGAGCGGAGAAATAATCACCAATTTTTAATATAATCATTACCTCAAGTGTGAATCACACCAACACCCAGTTTACCATCACAAGGCGCCACCATGGCCTCAACTCTAAAACTAAAGTCTTCGTAGATAAGTAGGTACTCGTACATATATTTTATTTCAATCAATAGCTTATAAGTAATATAAAATGATATCATAAATAAGTTTAATAAGAGCTATAATTCAGTAGGTAGTTATATTTCACGGGTTATTTTACCCTATTGGGTGTTATGATAAACCTATCAAAGATCATATAATTATAATTTTTTAGAACTTCAAAGTATTTAGTTTATACATAAGCGATTTTAAGCATTAAATAAGAATGTGATCGACGATTATAATAATTCGAATCCTACTCAGGGGTTTTTATAATTAATTAATTGGTGACAGTTTTATTTGCGTGAATTTAATGGCTTCTGTCATACTATTTTCATTATAAACTTCCGGAAAGTTCTGTTTCTGTTTTGTAGAAGTTTTGTAGAAGCGTTTATCTCCACGTTACTATTACATAAAATGAAGAGAGAAACGACACTAACTTAAATAAAACTGTCTACTTACTTTTTTTTGTATCAAGGCATACCAAGAGATTATCGAAGAAATCAATCCATTCCATTTATCACGTAGAATTCTGACATAATAATACTGCGAAAAAATACTCCATACTACTCAATACTAAGAAAATTCCCTAGGCAATATTGTTATATTGGCTATATAACTATATTGTCTAAGGAATTTATAAGAAATATATATTATATTCAGTACTCGTTCATAAAAACTTTAACTATGCCAAATTTTAAACGCCTCCGTGCGTATGATTTTTTTGAAAAGGGGTTGACAGTTATTCTTTCTACTGTACACAAATAAATAATAATGCAATATCTATTTTTTACAATTTTGTCTGTCTGTTTGTAACGGCTAATATCTGAAGCGGATGAACTGGTTTTGAGGGGACGTTCACTGGCAGATAGCTATTATAATAAGGATATTTGAAATTTATAAAGCAAAGATTCAGAGATGATAAATTCCATGCACGCGAAGTCGCATGTACACCTAGTGTATCAATTATTATTATTATTTATAATTATTAACTAGAAGTAGGACAAGTAATTATAATCAATATTAATATTTCCGCCGTTTTATTTTATTAATGTATATATACCGCACTAGTTATTTGGTAATGAAGTTGTATGCCCCAGGCTTTATTTCTTTAGGAATACTTTGTCTGTGTAGGATACCTTTTTGTATAGAAATTATTTAACATTATTGTGTTATTTAAAAACATTTTATTGGTACATTTTGAAAAACTCCTTATGTTTTATAATATTTTTATCGTCGTCGTCGTCGTCAGCCAATCGCAGTCCACTGCTGGACATAGGCCTCCCCAAGTTTGCGCCAAACATCCCGGTCCTCCGCAACCCTCATCCAGCCTGCTCCGGCAACCTTGCGTATGTCGTCGTTTGCCATATTTTTATGAACATGTATATTAAAAAGTTTTTTGTGATTACATTACTATATGTATAAGAGTGTTATTTAGACTAACTTTGTCTGTTTACAAAATCGACAGGTAAATCCGATGACACTAAAGAATTATTATAAGATCTTGATTTTCGCGATTTTTACACATTTTAAATAAAATTATTTTAAACGGATTAATCGCACGTATTTTGGTATTCGAAAATACATTTTTAAAAACACGAGGTTTCGAATATTTTACAGTAGCCCGTGATGACAGGTACACTGAGGTGATATTTGTCTGTTAGTTGATAAAAAAATTCAAATCGCTATTGAAATTCGGATGATTTTGAACAATACAATCTAGGAATCATTCTAGGAACATATCGATTTTTTATAACTAGAATAGAATAGAGGTTTATCAAACCTTATGTAGTGGTTGGACTTATTCATTAAATGTCCACACACAGCTGATTGCAAAACACACCCATTCTTCACATCTAAGATGTGTTCCTTCACCTTGACCCGGATGCTCCTATTTGTATGACCAACGTAAAATAAGCCACAGTTCCAATCTAGTTTGTATACACTTACACACTGCAAAGGAATAACTCACTGGTATCAATCATTGGCACATTTTTTATTAGGCTCAAATATAAATAAACAATTTTCAGATAGAGATTATCACTAGATCATTTTACGTATCTCATATATACGTGAGATATTCTTATAAATATTATTCTTTTAAAAAATACAAAAATATCAAATATAAAAATCATATAAATATAATATTATGTGAAAAAATCCTGTTAAAAATATCCATATTACTAAGATACTATCCGCTTTTCGAATTCAAGACAATGCGTATTTAGTAGCGGAGCTCAACATCGCGTTTTGTCTTACCAGAGCGAGGAAATGGAAATAATTTAATTATAATCATTCGTCCGTATAGGGATCGAAACCACAACCGATCGCGCTTATAGTCCGACGTTATCCCACTGTGTTACGACCGGCTTTAGGAGAGATTTGTTTGGATGGAAAGTAAAAAAATTGAAACTTTACAAGATTTTCTTATTTTAAATATTGAAATAGACGCCACCAAGTGCGTAAACACCACGAACATACATACAAACTTTTAAATTACATCACGATGAGGTCACGCATCATTCAACAACCATTATACATTGATATACGTGAACAGTAGGAGTATTAATAAAAACCTTAAATTACAATTAAAAAATAACAAATTTGGACTGAATTTTACGACCTCTTGAAATACTCGCATTTTCACAGCATTTCATAACCCACAATACACTAAGCTTATGTGTAAAAAGTGTTTATGAACACACTTCAATGAATATACTTCTTAAGAAAATATACATATATTCAACTTTTTTATATTTTATATATAGTTGCCTAATGTACAGTATTTGACGTCATCGTGTTCTATTTGAATATACACGATGTAGTCATAGGTGCAAATCCGGATTAAATGATGTTGATATTAAAAATAATTAATGAAAATAACTAATAATATAATAATATAAAAATTATTAATATAATCTGAATTATTTTTAATTTCCTGCTTTGTCATATATACACTGGGTTCTCACTGACTATCAAACTGGTACATATCATACGCGAGAAAAAGCTCAAAAACGTAGCGTTATTAGTGTAAAAAGTCTGATTATAATAAAAATAGTAAGAATATTTTCAACTAAATAAAATACTTTTATAAATTTTAAAAACTATCAACACTTCAATATGATTTGTTTATATGTAAACTAGATTCCAAAGGCGTTGTAATGTTTAGAAAGAACTAAACGATAATTTGTGTACAAGCTATTATGAAAACTAAATGTTTACCATGTATCGATTAACGCAATCTATGATTAATATCATGGTGTATTTCCCAAGATAATCGTTTCTCATTTGTCTACTCGATTGAACATATAATCGATGTACTCAAACAAAATTTCCTTTAAGGACGGGCTTTTAGGCGTTTATCGCTTTCAGAGGGAGCAGTATGCCTTGTAATAACACATTACTCCCAGTTTTGTACTCTTGAGTGCCTTTTTTCTTAAGACCAATAATTTATAAAAAACAATTGAGAAAATATGAGTAACATGTGCAGAAAAGTATTGTAAATATTATAACTTAATCAGTCTAGGAGAATAATTCTACTATTCGTCGTTGAAATAAGACAAATTTTGCCGGACTGAAATTAATATACATATACTATTTAATGTAGGACATTAAAACAGTGTCACTCTGTTTTTTTTTTGACAAGACAAATTGCAGCGTTGAGTATCATCGCTCAACATGCTATGTCTTAATTTCGATGGAAAACAAACAGCGGTATGTCTTAACACGAATCGAAGAAAACCTAGATTTCTTCGATTACTCTGCCACGTGATAAAGAAATGAAGCCATAAAAAATTATAATTAATTAAGTATTAAGTGAACGTCACACCGATCACCAATCCGTACAAATTCAAACAATATTTACCATTTTCTGTATTATAGTGATTATTTTTTTTAGCTTCACGTTTTTTATCTCGCTTGCCAAGGTAGATAGGAAATGCCTAGTGTCAAGATACTCCGTACTTCGCTTTCTGCTGATTTCAAGACATTGTGTGTTAAGTAGCGGTACTTAACGCCGCAGTTTGTCTTGCCAGAGCGAGGAAGTGAAAATGATTTAAATATAAACACCCCTGAGTGGCGATCGAACCCACAACGATCGCGTTTACAGGCCTTTTCTTGTGATTAATTGATATTATAAAATTAATTCACTCGACAGTTTTTTTCCAGAGTGTGTAGCGGGAGTGTGTTCGTGCGCTCACGGGCCGCGCCTTCCGGTCCCGGTGGTGACAGCTCGCACTATAGCTATACTGGGAGAGCTATTTGTAAACATAACGTGGACTCTGCCCGCACCAAAGGAACCTTTACGAATACCGCCCAGGCTTAAAAAGAAATATTATTTTGTCAGGTAATTAAAAGTAATAATATATATATATATATATATATATATATATATATATATATATATTTTTCTTCTGACGACTTTTATACATTTCAAATGTTTCGATTTCTTCTTATACGAACTACTTCTTATACGGCACAGGCACAGGGGTCCATTTAGGGTTCCATTCCACTAGATGGGTGGAAGTGTAAAATTAAAAAAAATTCCCAACAATACACGTAAAACTCTCGTAGAGAGAAAAAAAATAGTACTTATTTCCTCTAATTTAATATAATTTTAAATCTAGAACTAATTTATTACCATTTTCAAGTCGCGTAAAACTTTATTTTTATTAGTAAAATTAGATTGAATAATGATTTGAAAATATTTAAAAATAAAATGTTTTAAAATGTTTTATAATTCTTAGTGTGGAATAACACATAGCATTTTCTATTTCCAAACAATTATCTTTGAGTAGCAGAAATTTGTAAAAATCACTGTACAGAGATGCTAACAACATAAATAAGTTGTAATAAACTTATAAATTTCGACGCCGCTGGATGTGGAACGTAAGGTTTAACGGTCAGAACCCTTGGACGGTTTATAACAGGCGCGAGCGAGTTTTAAAAATGGTTTTCTAATCCTTAGTGTGGAATAAGTTAAAAATAATAAACATGATTTAAATTTATAATTTTTAGCATTAGAAAATATCAACGCATTATAAGGTTTTAAATTAATTTAATTTCATTAAATATATTATAACTTACGTTCTTCAACGATAGAAGAATTGCGCGCAGTGACCGCTGCCAGCATTACATAATAGTTGTGCAACATTCCATTCATTCCATTCCAATGAGACCGAAAGATAAGGCAATAGCACGACCGATTTGCCGGGCAACCGAGTCGCATTCTGGACGGGAGTTCCAGAAAGTAAACGAGGGTGTCAAGGTGTAGGTGTATTATTGTCTTCATGATTGGTGAGTGCAACGGTAGAATATAAGGCGATGGCCGAGGCTGCTCTGAGTTCGCTTCAAGTTGGGTATGTGTCGGTAACCTCAGCTCTATCAAGTGAACTAGAGAAGAGAAGTTCTGGGAGAATGTCAGGGAAGTTCTAAGTAGTGTAAAAGGGAACGAAAAATTAATAGTATGTGGTGATTTGAATAGATGGGTTAGAATCACATGACATGGTTACGAACGCGTAATAGGGAAGTATGGTGATAAGAGAGTAAATGAGGCTGATAAGCTCATATTGAAATTATGGAAGAAAAAGGATTTGTTTGTGGCAAACACTATGTTTAGCCACAAACAAATTCACAAGTACACGTGGGGACGGAAGAGAAAAGCATGATTGATCTATTCCTAGTGGATTAGCGTATTCGTAGCCAAGTTATGGACACTCGTGTGTTCAGGGGCGCCGACTTGGAAAGTACTATACTCCTGCTTGCAGGAGTTTGTACTCCTGCTTGCAGGACATGTAGGCTTTATAGCCTCGAGTAAGAATCAATATAAGTTGCAAAAGCACCTAATGAGTGCACTGATAAAGATGAAGCGTGAAAAGTCAAAGCATAAAAGAAATGAAAGATTGACAAACCACTTCTGGGAAAACAGGAAGCTTTTCTGGCAAGAAGTTAATGATTATTCGCCAACCTGTAGAATGAATGGGGTGCTTTCTGAGGACGGTGAACATACTTACAGAAAAAATACACGTTTTGCAACGATGATAGAAATTCTACAAGAAGATGCATGAATGTGATGACGCTTCTGTCTCAAGCGACACCAATATGATGTAGCAGATGATGAAATCGGTATAAAAGAAGCAGATAATGCTATACGAAGTCTGAAATGTGATAAGGGAACGGGAGCAGATGAAGTTACTGCAGAGATGAGACTTTTACGTTCTTTTTTCTATGCTATTTATGGAGGAAAACAGGAGAGGTCCCGGATTGATTGGCGAGGCGCAGTCAATCCTTTTATATGTATAAAGGCAAAGATTCACAGATACACTGTTCAAGCTATAGAGCTATCAGTTTGATTAGATTGGCTGTAAAAATTATACTAAAATTCTAGCGAGAAGAATACAAGGGAGATCTGAGAGGCTTTTATGGGAGGCCAAAGGAGGATTTAGACCTGGAAGAGAGTGCATGGATCAGGTCTGTTCTCTCCGCATGATCACGGAAAAATTTTTGGCTGTGAACTAAAAAATTTTATGTGCCTTTGTGGATTTAGAATATGCATTTGACAGAGTTGTAAGAAAGAAGTTATTGGAGATACTCCGTACAATGTGAACGGACCCTCGTAGCAGGCTGTAAAATATAGTTATCGAGATCACTCAGCCTGTGTATGAGTAGGAGTTGGCATGTCGCCTCAGTTGATATTCGATCAGGTATCAAAGGAGTGTAAGATGGTGATTTGACAGTTAACTGTCTGTTGTACGCAGATGATGTAGTGTTAATTGTTACCACTCTGAAACAAGGGTGTGAAAGTAACTGTCTAAACCTGAATGCGAGTAAAACTAAGATTCTAGTATTTGAAAGAGGTGAAGAAAGAACGGAATGTAAGATTAGGGTAGATAGAAAAATATTAAAACAAATGAATGAGGTGGTATAGCTGGGAAGTATGTCAAGTAGAGATGGAAGATACGAAATGGATGTGGAAAGGCGTATTGCTGCCAGTAACAGGGTTAACGGTCTTCTTGCTGCATTTATGTAACAGCAAAACGTCACCGTACCTGCTCAATGCAGTACTGATACCGACATTGTTATACGGCAGCCAAACGTGAGTGTGTCAAAAGAAAAATGAAAGAAATATAAATGCAGTAGAGATGCGATCTCTTCGTCAGATATGCGGAGTCAGTTTATCTGACTATAATTGCAGCATAAGATATTCAGAATGGCAAGTGTAAGAGCGAATGTCACAGTAAGATTGAAGAAGAACGGAATCAGGTGGTATGGGCACGTTGAGAGAGTGAGTGATGAATTGTAAGATAGATTTATGAAGCCAAGGTGAGTGGTACGAGAGGTCGGGGGAGACCACAACCGTTGTTTCTAACTACCCCGCAAGGAATAAAGCGTGAAGCTAATAAAAACCTACCTACCAAAGATATGTATGTTAAAGGCGTCCTAATTAGCGAATTATTCAATGTTACTAATCCATATTACTGAGATAATCTAATACATATCTTATAATTATATTATATGTTAAGTAATATATGAAGCCATTTCTTAATTAACTTGATATAAATATGAAGATATTATTTAAAAAAATTATATTATACTTGGTTTCACATGCTATCCTGCAAAGCAGCAGCGAGCCCAGAGTGAGCCCAGTGTCAAGACCAACCGTTTACTATTTTTATGCCAGAAGTCATTACGTGTTGAATGGCGGATATTAACGGTGCGTTCAGATATATCAGAGCAGAGAAATGTAAATAATTTTAAATATAATTAATCATTCCTCCGAGGGGGAATGGAATCCACAATTAAACACATTTATAATTAAGCGCTACGCCACTGCATACAGTCGAAGTATTGAGAATTTCTCAGAGTCCTAATATCCAAACCTCTGTATACCCAAATTCCAAACATTCAAACATACAAAGTTATTAGAACTAGAAGTTCCATTGACGCGTAAACTCATTGCCTTATGTAACGGTAAATGTACTTACACACACACACACACATATATATATATATATATATATATATATATATATATATATATATATATATATATATCGCTATGTGACGCTTTTAGGTCTCGTCGAAGTATGTCTTATTGGCCTCCTTACTGTTATGTACGAAATGCTATAGTACGTAATGCTGTTCGACTGTTTGTCTAGCGTTTTGTATATATATAGGTGATATAACGCATATTGTGAATCCAATGCTGATATCTGATGTCGGTGGCACCTAAACGAGTTTAATTGTTGGTTTTGACAAATGACTTCTACGTATGTGCTGTGAATCACAATCGGCCGCCTAGCGGTTGTACATCTCAACTGACATGCAAACAAAAAATACCATAATTCTCACATAAAATTCTTCTACTTTATTAGGTATTCCATCCGCAAATCTAGAATACCATCAGAAAAATTCAATTTTCGCGCACGATTTTAACGTTCTTTGAAGGCAAGTATCGCATGACTGAGCTTGTCAAGGGAGGGGAGGGAGGTTGAAGGAAATAAGCAGCATTATCATGTAAAATGATTTTTCTGCGCTTCCCTTATTCATTTCGAAACCGACTCGACGACTTCAGCAACGCGTGAAGCCTAAGATGTTTATATGGCTTTCCTGTACAATAATATTATTTGTATTGTTTATGGAAACAAATGGGAATACAAATATTATTTCAATTTTGTATGAACATGTCAAATGTACTTTATATTCCACTGTCATAAGTTTACTTGTTGTCGTTCTTTGAATTATTTTAATTTTAACATATAAATAAGAAATTTCATTAATATTTTCAATTCTTCTGGTGAGATAAGCCCGGCATTGAGTTCGAAATATTATGTCAAAAAATATAATCTATAAAATTGTATACGGGCTATCCATAATATATATATATATATATATATATATATATATATATATATATATATATATATATATATATATATATTATAAGGTAAATTGTCAATAATTTGGAATAATGAAACTATGAATAAAGCATGAAGCCTAAAAAATTACCGCCATTAATAACTATAGTCATTTATCAATGTCACAATGTTGAGTAATAAACAGTAGAGTATATTATGTTACACTGTCTTTACTTACGTCCAGATATATGAAATATGTATAAGAATAAAATGAACAAAAATAATAATAAAATATTATTTTCAGCATAGGAAAACAGATGGTCTCAGACGCTCACCCAGCACCATGGTATGCCCACACTATATCTCGCAAAGTCGATGCTTTTGGCTTTGTAGTAGTACCTGATTCCGAACACTGGCAGCTACTTCCTGTCACAGAACGAAACGAGAACAAACAACAACGAAATACAAAATTAACAAACATAGTACTCGATGTCAAGCTTTTGGCCAGAGTTAGTCTACTTGATGAACGAGGTTGTATTGGGCCAGCTGGAAATGCAACTGCTTATGGTATGTCAAAGTCAAAGTCAAAATCAAATAATTTTATTCAAAGTAACAAGTTCCATGCTTCATTTTTTGGAAGTAAATAATTTTTCACCTGTTCACCAAGTTAGTGCCTCAGACTTTCTCTTTTTGGCATTAAATGCTAATAATTACAAATCAATATTTTTTTATTAGTGACATTTATTTATGTATCTTAATTAATATTTATTATTTGATTAATGGCAAACTGTATTGTTATCTACACTAATATTATAAATGCGAAACAAATCTTGTTCGTCTGTCTGTAGCGTAACGCTACAGCGCCAAAGCGCTAAACTGATTACGATAAATTTTCATCTCGAGATACTTGGGGATCTTGAGATGGACATAGACTACACTTTTCCCTCATATTTTTAGTTTTTCAAAGTTTTAATTGTTTTCAATTCTTAACATAATATACATATGTCATATTATTACGAACTGGGATTTGTGGTTTAGTAAAAAACGATATAATGGCATGTAACCTAGATTTTCGAGTTCTAAAAAGAGCTTTTGATAATTCAAAAGAGAATACATGTGTATAAACATATCTACAAATTAGTACGCAAAGAAAATAAATCTACTTCTTTCTATGAAACTTTGATATATTTAAAGTTTAAGTGTGTTTATCTTATATATTTAATGTAACGTAAAAAAATAACATTTTAACTTAAAACAATTACTTTTTTCTATTAATTTCAATAATAACTTTGAACGTTCAAACGTTTCTCGCAAAGTTAATAAGCTAAGTTCACTAATAAAAATATTATTGTTTATTTTAACAGATCCAGTAGAAGTATACAGATCCACAATGGGCACTTTGGTATGTTGATATCATTTATTTGACGTTAATGTAGCTGTTAAGATAGATTAATGGTACTGAGGACACGATTTGGGTATTTTTATAAATATAGGCCCTTTCTTTGATATAGGTTAGACTTAGCCGTGATGAGTGTTCTGCTAAATACCTGACCACTTGCTTTAAAGTAGAGGTTTCTATTAATTTAAATAAACAAAAAAGACATAATAAATTTGAAAATTATTGTATAAATTTAATAGAAATGAAGCCGGTAGTGGCACAATGAGACAGTGTCTGACTGAAAACGCGATCAGTTGTGGGGTCGATCTCCACTCGGGAGAGTGAATATATTTAAATTATTTTCATTTCTCCCTTCAGTTCCGCCATTCAACGCACAATGTCTCGAATTCGGCGGAAAGCGAAGTACGGAGTGACTCAACACTACTTTCTGTCTATCCTGCTATAATAAAGAATGAGAATCGAAGCCACGACTATAACGTGACAATAGTGCAATTATAAAATTTATATTGATTATAATATGTGCAATCAACATTTAAAAAAAAACACATGCAGACAGTACAATGGACTAACCACTCGGGTCCGTGGCAGTAATAAAAATTTAAAATAAAAATCCCAAAACTGTAGTGTTATATAAAATAATTATACTTAAAAACTCTGATTAAGCTCCCTTCGTCTTGACTAAAATATAGACTTTATATCTTAGGGAGTATATGATTTGACATTATATTCAAAATTATAACCATAATATCATAATTTCCCTGATCTAGTAAAACAAAGATTGGCGTTCAACGCCGCCATCCAACAGGCATTCACTTGAAAAGGATCTTTTATCTGACTGCCCTAAGGGTTTATCTGCTAAGCGGGTTAAGGCGTAAAGCTGGCAATAATCTTCTATGTAACAGGCACTGTGGGCAGCATTCGGCGGCGCATGTGTACTAGTTATGGTCGTTATACTTGGGTTCAGTGCTCGTGCAGTGAAACGGATCTTGAACAAATTCCGCCCAGCTTCCATATCTGCCCCATTGCAACCTATGGCCCATCGACCAAAATGGTTCCCTCTTACCACGTGAGTAGTTAGCTATAAGTTACTATGCTTTTTATTTTTTTATCCACGATAGAACGGAAACGGAATATCCGTTTGGGGTGAGAGGATGTATATTGTTTGTGCAAACCAATATTACCATTTTAAACAAAAGTATTTTAAACGGAAAAATCGCGTATATTTTGATATATGAAAATATATTTTTTGAAGACCGGATGTTTCGAACACTTAACATTACTCTGTGGTCACAGATAGCCTATATATATTACCATTTATCTCCAAAACTACTGAGTCAGTTTTTAAAGCAATTTTCAGTATTAGGTATGGATTTTATTGGTAGATGTTATTTTATAGGTGTTCAGGATAACAACTCAAAAGAGGACGCTGGAATAAACATTGTTTGGTGTCTTTATTATGAAAGCTGTAATTTTTTGACGTTATTGTTAAAAATATCGACATTTTCGAATTCGTATTTTACAGTTAGTTAAAGCAAAAAAATTAGCATAAAAAAATTTCAGCAAAAACGTATATAAATATTAATTATTTAGATATTCATTTACATTATATATTTATTACTAATTTATAACATTTATTACTAATTGATAACATTTAATACACGTATATTGACATATCAATTAACATCAATCTCAGGAAAGTTGATTGGGATGATAATAGCTTTTACACTTCGTCAATCAAAATTATAATTAACCGGTTAATATAATATTTTTAGTGTCTTAAAACATAAGACTATAGCGAGTAGAGTATATGCGATTGGTCGCGAGTCCGATTAAAACTCGGTGGAATAATATATATATATATATATATATATATATATATATATATATATATATATATATATATATATATATATATATATTGTAATTCCACAGCTAACGACAACGATAAGATTGAAATTTTCTTTGAAAATTCTTTATTACCACTGCCAAGAGTGTAAAAATTTACATGATGATTATTTTTAAGACGTAGATTATCACTAAGATGGGACATTGCAAAATTTGACCTTGAAGGTTTCTTGCTTTAAATTGTAAACGTTATTGACTATAATTATATTTAATCTATAAATTATCAACACATCTCAGTTCTGGTAAGACAAAGCGCAGCTTTAGGTTCCTCCATCGCGATCGACGAACGGTGTATATTTTATTTTTTATATATAATATTTAGAATATTTAACGTGAAACATGTGATACTACATCAACGTCAGTCTCAAGGGGTATTACGTAAATACAAAAGTCTCTGACCTGAATCAACGATCAATTTTGTTCAAATAGAAGTTAGCTGAATAAACCATGTTTGGGGCAGCAAATGTGATTTGATGTAGATATGAAGTATGAAAGCGGAAATCACAATTTCAACCGGAAATTAAGTATGGCTGAAAACTCGAATCGAAAAAAGTTGTGCTACTAAATAAATAATAAAGTATATAGTACTTATTATGTAATATTTTTTGTTTAAGATTTATATATACATTTGTAATATACTTTGATTAAAGTACAATGCTAACGTTTCACCATTTTCTAAAATTATTATTTATAATATGTCAGGGAAACAATAGTACATCTTTATATTTTAATATGTGTTTAGTTAAATCTTTCATAGTTACATTAATTTATGAAGAAAGGCTGCATGATTCCATTATTTTTATATTCTTTACATATTTTTTTTACGTCTCAAACACATTGCCAAGGTAACGCATATTTTACACGTCAAGGAAGTAAAGACTAACAATGCCCGCTTTCATTATATTTTTCCTAGACTTCTATGTACCTAAGAGTGGGTGGGTATACGAAATAAACATTAAAATATCTAGAAACGGTATCTAAAGTTAATTTATTTACGTTGAATTATTCACCTAGCCCTCTTTGCCTTTGATTTTTAAGCAGGCGCCTAGTTATTTGAAAAAAATGTAAAGTACTCTACGATAAAAAAACGTTGCTAACGAATATTCAGTCTAGACGTTTGACAAGTAATGAGAACTATATGTATGTATATATGTATGTATGTATATATATATATATATATAAATTTTTCACAGAATAGACTTAAGCTAATCAAAATATTTATTTTGAAATCCTTTCATAATTTACTTATTAAACACTAGAACGTCAAATATCCTTTCCAAGCCAAGAGGTCTTATTTACATGCTAAAACTAATTTGTACGCAATGGGCTTCGAAATTTTGGCGCCTCGTGGCATTTCAAAGAAAGACCCTAAATTCAGTTAAACAACGTTAACAAAATGAATACGGTGAAAGAGCTAAGTTAAAAACGATACTAGTTATATTCTGTGACTTTGAGCGAACATAAATATTTTTCATTTAAAATATAAATTTTCATAAAATATAATTTTTTTATAGAAAGAGTTTAGGATTAGATATTTTAAATTGTTATAAAGAACTTGGCTGTCATTTTACATTTATTTGTCCTTGATGAGGTAGTACTGGTATCAAAAACAAAAAGAGATTATATACCCGGTAGGCATAATGTATAAAAAAAATATGGGTGTATGAAAACTGCCCCAATGAATAAATAATATATTTTTCCTTTTATTACATAATAAATTAATTCTTAGAACCTATTTACGTATATTATCTTAGCTTTCCCACGTGAAACAGTTCCTTTACTAAGTGGGAAGTTAGATATAGCGTGCAAAGTAAAAGAAATCGTCATAATTAGAATAGCTGATTTATATTTTCCGCGTTACTTTGCCGTAATAAATCTGTACACTTTTATAACATCGAAGATATATCACTTTAAAGTAAGAAAAAAACATGCATGTGCAAATACCATTTGTCTAGCTGTGAGCCACATCATATCTTATCAGGGCGGGGATACTTAAAATTATTTATTCCTCCGAGTGAGATCACATCCAAAACTTTTACATTTATATTCATCTGCTACACGAAGCCAAGATGGTGGTCCCAATATAGTTCAAATGTTACTATAAAGTCTTACCTAAATATAGAAATAATTACAGTATTTTTAGCCCCAAAGCAACACATTTTACTTGAGGCCGGTGGTGGTGGAGTGAGACTGTAAACGTGATTGGTTGTGGAGTCGATTCCAATTCAGGGGAATGATTATATTTGAAATATTTCCGTTTCATCGCTCATGCGGGATAAAACCGGAAAGCTAAAAAAATCATGGATACATGACGACAACATTATTAAGTTACCATTATTAAAAAGTCAAACATTATACGTTAATTATTTTAAAACTTATCACTTACTTAGTTACATTACATAAACTGATAGTATCATGATGGATCGGCAGCGGAAATCAGTCCATTGTATTCAGTTCGACTCCCGTCGAGGCCGTCGTGTGGATGAAGCTCATTAATATACACTTTCACTAAATCTTTCTCATTCACTATTTGTTTTTTACAAAGCCATGGGAATTGTTTCTAATTTTTGATAAGACTTGCGAGCAATAAAATGCTAAAATTACTGTGTCTTTGCGAATTTTGCAGTAGTTAGTTGAAATTATACAAATATTAAGGTTGAAAAGCTACATGCTATATACGCTATATGTAGAGATTTACATATATAGATACTATACACTATACACCATTATTCAATATATATATATATATATATATATATATATATATATATATATATATATATATATATATATATATATATATATATATATATATATATATATATATATATTCTCATTTGCAACACAGCTTAAAAATAAATTTCGTTCTGTAACAAAACGACGAAAAAATAAAAGCAGCTTCACATGTTTTCTCGCATAGCAGATTTGTCACAAAGTACTTAAGATCTGTTCCTCACTTTTTACCTGAAATCTTTACATAGCGTATTGCGGTGGTGTTAAACGCTGCGAATTATATCACATTTTGTATGATTTTCTTGGAAAACATATCTAAAATATATTAATATGTAATTTTAAAGGCATTAACTTCATACAACAGCTATATTGGATCCATTGATTGTGAAATAAAAGAACTAGAATCTCACGTCCTCACTCTGCCAATCGTTGTCTAAGTTTAAAACGCGATAATATCGCTGACAAAAGTAGACCACGATATGAGGTAATTTATGTTCTAACTTGATTAATTTTACCACTGTGGCGCAATGGAACATGGTCTGACAGAATACGCAATGGTTATGGGTTGCTTTTTTTTAGCTTCACGCTTTTATCCCGCATAGCAGGGTAAACAGTAAGTACCTAGTGTCGAGACACTCCGTACTTTGCTTTCCACCGAATTCGAGATATTGCGTTTTGGGTAGTGGAACTTAACGCCGCTCTTTGTCTTTACCAGAGCAAGGAAGTGAAAATAATTTAAATATAATCACTCATGGTTATGGGTTCAAAACTCATTCAAAATAATTTTCGAATCCCTGTGAATATTGCCTTAACATACGGTGACGGCGTTTTTTTACGCTTTTTATACAAATTGTTAACTTAACACTTTTTAGTGTCCTAGAGTATCACTGTATAAAAGAAGACACATTTTTTATATTATCAAAATTCATAAATGTTTTGTTTTCTATTTATTAATTAAAAAAAAAACAAATAGTAAAAATAATGAGTAGACACTCTTTCCACTAAGCTTTAAAATGAATGTAACTGGAAGTAAGCCCACGCGCACAAACGCTTCTGCCGCTGTCAAAAGTTATGTACGATAATTAATTTATTAAACAACATTAAAAACTTTCATCAACTTTTCGATAGCCTCATTAAAAATTAATTAAAAGTAAGTCGTCCTTATAATGTTTGTAGTACGAGTACAGATATGATGAGTTTTTTATTTATAAGTATGTTTTTTTTCTCTTTACACGTATTTGAACCTTATAAAATTTTTAGTCATATTTTAGTCTTTACTATTTTCCGACAATCGTGTTAGATTACGGGCATAACCCCAAAAGCCGAAAAAGGATGTAAAATTCATGAAAATTAAAATATTTTAAATGAAAAAGGCGCAGTTGGACAGCATCTGACTGTAAAAAACAATGGTCTTAATAGAGCGGAAAAATAAAAACAACTTAAATTAAATTATTTTTTTTCCCCGGTCTGGTAAGACAAAGGTATGGTATTGAGTTGCACAGTGGAAAACGGAAAACAAAGTTTCCTGAAACTAGGTTCTTTCTGCCACCCCTGATACGCAGGGTAAAGCGAAAAGCTAAAAAATCCTTAAAGTGATTTTTTTGACTTTAGATTCTCTTTTACGAAAAAATAAAATGAAAATGCGTGAAACTGCAAAAAGATATTTCCTTAGTAGGAAACGATAAAATGACGAGAACTGGTGTATAATAACGTCGATACTGATTCCAAATGAAAATATAAAATGACAAAATTTGTATATTTTAGTGATTGTGCTAATGAAAATTTAAATTTTCATTTGCTTTAAACCAAATCTTTAAAATCTCAAAAGTTTCAACACAAACGACTTAGCAATCCATAAAGTCGAACACTATTATACACAACTTGTAATAATCGTGAACGTAATTTTTTTTTTGCCGTAATGACGCAAGTCTATTAAAACCATTAAATGGGCAATCACAAAATGGTTATATCTTAATATGAATATGATTTGATTTCAGATCATTTTTCATATTAACCGTGATCTAATGTTTGTATGGAATATGTTAGTATTCCATTTTTATATCGCATAACAGGGTAGATAGAATGTAACTAGTGTCAAGACACTCTGTACTCTGCCTTTCGTCGAATTCGAGATATTGCGCGTTGAGTGGCGGAACCCAACGCCACTCTATGTCTTACCAGAGCGAGGAAATGAAAATAATTTAAATATAATCACTCCCCCAAATGGGGATGGAACCCACAACCGATTGCGTTTACAGCTGTCCCACTGCGCCTTTTTTATTTAAAATTTTTAGTTTTCTTAACAGTTTCTCATTATTTAAAAATATTCTTTTTCCTCATAAAATGTCTTTTTTGTGTGTTGACATACAAATATATAAAATAGACGAGTCTAAAATAATATAAATATAAATACATTTTACATTTATATTTTGATCAATATAACTTGTGATGGGATTGGATCTTTCATGTTGTCAATGGCTTCCAGCTCGCATTTGGGGTGGCGCATTTTTCCATCGAAATAAAAAACAAAAAAATAACCTAATACTAAGCATTGAGAAATATTTAGTTTCTAACACTCATTTTCACTCTAGCGCACTCTATTATTAAAATTGACCCTATGGTGGATTTGATCCTTCTTATAATTTTATCAAACAAAATATTTCAATTTGATATAACTTATATTTATGAAGCGATTGAAGGAAACACTAAATATTAAAGGGAGGTTGCAAAAATACATTAGGAGAAACTGTCTTTAAATAAACTTAGCCATCGGAGATTAATGCACACAAACGTACATACAAACGATGTTCAGACAAACAGACAAAAAATAAATATTTTGGTTTCTTTTACATTAATAAAAACTCCTAAATTATTTTTTCTCATATTTCCTCAATGTAGAGGCAGCGATCAACTACATTTTATAATAAGTATATATACTCGTATATAGTATGGGATCAGGCTATACACGTGATAATCGTTATCCATTTGTGGAAATAATTAAAGTTAAATGATTTTATTTCTCTGCTTTAGAAAAGCGCAGTGTTGAGTTGCGTCACTTTACATTCATTGTTTCAAGGTTGGGCGAAAATTGGACTACGGAGGTTTTTAACACTAGATTCTTTCTGTCTAACTAAATGTAAAAAAGCTAAAAAATACTTTCTCGCAGGGCTAAAGGATTCGAACCCGCGCCTTTTGGGTGATTTCCATATATTTAAAATATTTCTTATAGTAACTGTGGAATAACAAGTTTAAAGTATTAAAATATTTTCCGGCTTGCATCGTTTATATCTTTACTCTCATATGGCAAGCGAGCTAAGATGTAACTCGCTAATTGGTGAGAACGTTGCGACCGTTTGATTTATCTTGATATTTTGATAGTTATAATTGATCGAATACGTATGTTAGGCTTAGCTTGTTATTTATTAGAGTATTGCGATATGAATACACGCATTCATCTTTGTGAAATAAACAGCGTGTGAGTTTTAAACAATTTGTTTTTTTTTATTTTCTCCCGCGTAACGCCATATATAAGGAGGATCAATAAATAATGTTTTCTCTACACGTGTGTTTTTACTAGAGTTAATTTATTTAAATATGTATAAATTTAATAATTAAATTTTTACAAACAATTTTAAATTGGAAGGAGTTTCATATTTAATTAGGCATTTGTCTATTTTTGCAACTCTAAGTAGACGACACCAACACATGAATGTAAAAATATAGCCATTAGTAATATAGCTTGAATCAAAAGTTTATACATTTAATGACCCCAATCATTACATCAGGTTTGATAAGCCTCACATCCTTTAAACATCCTTCAAACCCACCACACCAAAGACAAAGACACAGTCGGCTCATTCTGCAAGAATCCAGGGCAATACGCGGGGCAATTTAGAAACAGATGGCGGTAGATTGGTATAATTATTTTTTATATCAATCAACAGACAAATGCCACCTCAGTCTACCTGTAACCACGGACTACCGTAAAGTGTTCAAAACGTTGGGTTTTCAAAAAATATATTTTCAAACATAATAATTCGTTTAAAATAGTTTCATTCAAAATACAAGTACATTATGTAGATATTCAAAATATTTCCAATACTAAAAATTTTCCAAAAAAAGCAAAAGTTGAATATTTCAATTAAAAAATATAGCTTGTAACATTATAAAAAACCAGTTAACAATATTTTTTCATTTCCATTCTTAGCCAATTCACCTAATTATTTGTTTTTTTTGTGTGGCCTTCGAAGTAGTTATAATACTAATTTAACTTGACAGTTAAGGTTGTTCTTAGCGTAGTGGGAGACTGTCTGATTGTAAATGGGTTGACGATTCGATTCTCACCTGGGGAATTTATATTCAAATTATTTTCGTTTCCTCACTCTATTTATATTATTTTCTCTTGATTTATATTATTTACTCTATTTATAATATTTAAATTATTTTAATTTCCTCACTCTGGTAAGACAAAGCGCGGGGCAGACTTCGAAATTCAATACGCAATGTCTCAATTTCAAAATCAACTAGCCTTTATACATGAGAATTTGTTTTTTTTTATTAAAAAAACTGCAATATTAAAAGTTATTGTGGGCTTGTTGTTTATCCCATTTATGGAGGTTATCCTATTTATAGAACTTTTATAATCGAATCCTTAACAAGCCTACTACTAACAGTGAAAAGCTTTTAAAACTTCACTCTATTATTTCTTTAATAAAAATATCAAGTAGGTAAATCAATTGACGCGCGTGTGCGTACATATTATATGACCTATAAGTACTTTTATAAAAATATATTTTTATTAATTACACTTGGTTATACTAACGTTGACAAATCAGTTAACGAAGAGTTTTGACGCTAGAGTGTCTCCAATTACTTGCTATACGGAATAGCTTTATCCTGTCAAGTTGTAGAACATATATAGGTCATATAAAATTTATTTATTTGTTTACATATATCAGTAATCTAAAATTTATTTATTTAATTTATTTTTTAGGCTGGTTATGGTGCAGTGGGACAGCGTCTGACTGTAAACGCGATTGGTTGTGGGTTCGATCCCCATTCGAGGGA
This sequence comes from Dryadula phaetusa, assembly GCA_032432895.1. Taxonomy (NCBI): domain Eukaryota; kingdom Metazoa; phylum Arthropoda; class Insecta; order Lepidoptera; family Nymphalidae; genus Dryadula; species Dryadula phaetusa. The sequence goes on from JAOYRS010000038.1 coordinate 6,047,682, forward strand.
GTGAATATTCAAATTATTTTCAATTCCTCGCTCTGGGAAAACAAAGTGCGGCGTTGATTTCCACCACTCAACATGCAATTTCTCGAATTCGGTGGAAAGCGAAGTACAGAGTGTCTAAACATTAGGTACTTTCTATCTACCTTGATATGCGGGATAAAAGCGCAAAAATAAAATAAATCATCTTTCTTATTTCTGCCTTACCGAAATATTGACAATCACATACCTATATTTTGCAAGCTCGGTAGAAAAAACTTAACGAACTTTACTTATCAGCTCTATTAAAAAAATCGTGAAGCTAAAAAAAATATTTATGTATTAACCACTTTATCACGGTTTCGCCACCACGCACTTTGAGCTACACTACTATCCACTGCCTTCTTCTCTTAATTATGAACTTTAATCAAATTTTATAATTTTTTATCCATTAGACTATTAATGAAAACCATGTTGATTTCCGTTACATAATTTAAATGCTCTAAGCGTATAAAGAGCGATGATGTGAGATTCTTGAATCCGCGACTTACCTTGTTCACGCTCATGGAAGACTTGGATTCCCGTGATCCTTTAAGTGGCGGTCAAGATGAAGCATCTTTAGTTATCAGTGGGCATACACAAAACATATAATACATAATACATAAAGGCACAATAAGTTAAATGTATCTCTATTTTAGTTGAAACACAATATTAATATGGTAAAATAAATTTATAGGTAGCCAATGAAGCCTTTCTTGGTTTATAATGCTATATTTCTTAGGCGTAAGGTGATATCTATAATATACACTTTAAGTCATCATATTTTTAAATCGTAAATCATTAATTATAATCTTAGTAAAATGATAATTACTATCGTAAACTACCTGATGTCGTATTTTGTCCCACTATAGGAGCCCATAAACATTTTGTAAACAAATTAGTTTTGAGAACGCAACATGATACGAACAAACACGCATAAAATATTTTATTATGGTCAGAACTGGGTGGGGAATGTTTACAAATTCCCAAGCAGAATGTTAAGCTAAGTATGCTTGCAAAGTATCGGTGCAAGACTCTTTTTTGTTGATTAATTAAACTAGTGTTAACAAAAATAGTGATCGGTTGTGGGTTCAATTCCCCCTCGAAGAATGGATTATGTTCGAAATCATTTTCATTCCCTTGGTCTGGTAAGACAAAGTGTGACGTTGAGTTCCGCCACTCAACACGCAATGTCTCGAAGTCAGCGGAAAACGGAGTACAGAGTGTCTTGACACTAGGGTACTTCTTGTCTACCCAAGTATGCAGGATAAAAGCGTCAAGACTAAAAAAATATATCAAGTTTCTCTTTCAACTGCTGTGGGGAGGGGAAACGGTTCTAGGACCAGGCCCTCTTACCGCCGGCTTCTTAGCTACCTATAAATATAGGTGGATCATGGGGGGAAACGTATAACGGTTCGAAAAGGCCAGGTTACCGCGAGAGAGATTGGGGATACAGAAATCAATAGGGATGAGTTTTAGCTGCCCGGGTAATCCACATAGCCGGGTGCCCTCGATTACTTGTGGGAGGCCCAGCTGAGGTTTTTTTGAATTTAAAAATATTATACTTTTCTAACAATATTAATGTCATCTATTTGATAACAGATGGCGCGACTTTATGAATATTGGAAATATATTTAAAATGTGAAATCAATAATAAAAATTCTTATGAAATATATTTATTCCTTAATCCTATTCCTATAATATATTTATTGCTTTTAATATTTTTTCTTATTAAGTACATTAGCGAGAATTTTCAGGTAGTCGACGTAATTTGACAGTTCCTGTATTTTATTTTTCTTTCGGGAAATACGTTGAATATCGGGATGAAGTTATGTATATCATACTTTAGACTCTAATCTGTTACCGTGCGAAAAAATACACCTATCTCGCCCGTAGTTATGACTAAATTTAATTTTTTTTTTAATTTTTTTTAATTTTAATTTTTTATTTTATTAAAGGAAAACTGAAATATAAGGAAAAAAATACATATTAATTATATAAACTATTTCTGAATTCATTCAGTTCTGCCCAATAGTTTTTGCGTGTTTGAAAAGCTATACGACATGACATGTTAAGATCTTTAATAAGATCTTTGATTTTCGCGATTTTTATACATTTTAAATGAAACTATTTTAACTGGATTACTCGCCTATATTTTGTTATTCGAAAATACATTTTGGACACCTGATGTTTCGAACACTTTACAGTAGCCCGTGGTCACAGGTAGACTGAGGTGGCATTCGTCTGTCAGTTGATACAAAAAAATAATTATATCAAACTACCGCCATCTGTTTCTTAATTGCCTCGCGTACTGCCCTGGATTCTTGCAGAATGAGCTCACTGTATCTTTGTCTCTGGTGTGGTGGATTTGAGACTTTAAATTTTTCATAAGTGAGTCCCAGGTGGTAGAGAGTTTCCAACCATCTTCTCTTCTATTGAAATTTGGATGTTTTTGAATTTCAATAGCCCCGCGGATCATTCTAGGAATATATCTACTTTCCCTAGCGAGGATACAGGACATGTATATATAATACTATATATGTATATATACAGACATGTACAATTGTGCATCCATGTGTCATATGAACAAACTCATTTGCAAATATGTAATATGGAAAACGCAATGTATATACACTTTGATTTATATCAAAGAGTAATCTTAACGAACACTACATTAAAGTTGTTAATATCACTTATATATATAGAACAAAAAAAAAGTATAGTATTTTTTTTGTTTTATTTTTGTCACTATGAAGACGTCTTATTTTAGTTAATAGACACTCTACAGACTTATAGGCTTATATGGGCCAATTTTCGACTCTCTTTTACTAAAGTTATGTGAATTTGGTATTGTAATATCAAAATTGGCTTACTTTAAGACTATTTTTAACATTAACTTCTACCACCGACCTCATAAAAGGGAGCCTCAAAAAAGCAGTTTTGTATATATATGTATGCAATTTTGCTGAAATTGAATAAAATTTGAGTATGACGATCTATTTTGGCTTCCAAGCACATATCCTTCGTTTGGTATTCAAAACGAATATATAAAACGTATTTAACACATCAATGGATCTAAAATTAATATAATAAGATTAATATAATAAAATTAATATAAGAAAACATAATAAACCATAGAACTTAATATTTTTAATTATTGCTTGGGCTGAAAATATTATTACTGATTTTTAAGATTCCGTACCCAAAGGGTAAAAACGTGGTCATGTTTTTTTTAAGATTTCTCTGTTTATTTCATACAACAAACGCGATTTTTTACTTATTTTTATTCGATATTAATAAATGGCATCAGGAGGAAGCTTGAAATGATCACAAAATATTTATATAAAAATAATTAGTTAAATTAAAATAAAGCAAATTAAAAGGGGGGAAGCGATTTTTTTTAAATAATTTCAATGAACAGTAACGTTCCAAATGTAACGATGTCGCTGTTGCAAATGAAATAATGGTATTGACTTATAACGAAAGATATTTATGGCCGTTCGTTTTAAATATAAAAATATTGCTAAAATAATAAATTTAGTCCAGTTCAAACAAATATACTAAGCCCGTTTAAATAATAACGTAAATTAATCAATTTGAGTTTTACTATTATAATATGTAAAAAATGGTCAATCGTTAATAGAAGATTTGATTGTTTTTACAAGCTTTTTAACTTGCCGAGATAGGTAGCGTGTGTGAAAGCTTGCGAGCTCAATTTGAACCACTTCCTAGCCTTTGCTTAAGCTGGTATTTGGATTACGACTTCAGTCCTGATGACGATGAAATTAGATATAATCAATATTGATGTTAATCTAAAATGGCCGCCGCAACAAAATGGCGGATTATAATTTTTTGTCCAACCCCTCCTTTGAGTATCAAATGATAGTGCTTAATTTGTAAAATTTAATACATTATAAAATATTTTTTAATTTTTACAAAGATTTTTTTTTAATTTCTTAAACAACAACGATATTGAGTCTTGACATCCGCCATGTTGGTGACATATTAATGGCCGGTCGTGGCGCAGTGGGACAACGTCTGGGTTCGATCCCCACTCGGGGGAGTGATTATATTTAAATATAATTGTATTCAAATTTAAGTATTTTCACTTCCTCGCTCTGGTCAAAACGAGGTGCGGCGTTGAGATCCCCTACTCAGCACGCCATGTCTTGAATTCGGTAGAAATTGAAGTACGGAGTGTCTTGACACTAAGTAGTTTCTGTCTATCCTGCTATGAGAGATAAAAACGTGAAACCAACATAACATAAAATGAACATAATTAATTTTAATTACTTAAGATGCTTATTTCTCAGAAGTTAACTTTTTAAATACAAAGATTAAATATATAATATTAATTTATAAGTATACATAAATTTATTAGAAATACATCAAAATATAATCAATATTGTTTTACGCATATGCAACACGAGTTTGACAGTCACTTTTGTAGTAAGTGGCAAGCGCGTTGCCAAGGCAACGCATGTAAACAAAACTACTTTAATAAAACATAAAAACCGTACGGTACTGTACGAAACCAATATGACCGAGTTAACTACATTTACTCAGTCATGCTCAATTAGATGGCATCACACCTGATGTAATGGATGATTGCGGGTGAATCACAAATTATGTTTCCACTATTTATTTTTGTTTTACCACTCTAGAAGGTAAGTAATAAGAGTGTGCAATAAGCAGTATCTAAAATGAATGAGAAATATTGAACGAGGTTACCTTATATATGTACCAGAGAAGCATTTAACTAATATATATTTTTTTATATTTTTTACTTAATTGAGCGAAGCGAGCGGAGTGATCTATGAGAGACTTAACACACTCTTCCTTCGTGGTTGCAATGAAAACGACTTTACCGATTACGCTCAAATTTTACACATACGTACTCATCATGATGATGGTTTTAAAAACAAAAGAAAAATTTAAAAGACAATAGAAATTCTGTTCTTCTTCTTTCTTGTTGTTAAAAATATATCACCAATGGAAATTTAAATATAATATTTAATTTATTTTCATTTCTTCATTCTAATAATACAAAACGCAATGTTAAGCTCCTGCACTCAAAACACTATAACTCCAATTTGGGCGGAAATTGGATAGCTATGTGTTTTAATACGTATAACATTTTCTAGTATAAAATTATGATAACTTACAAATATTATTCTTTCACCCTTATTCCTTTAGTTGGAATCCCACTCACTATTCTAGACGTAATACTGGAATGTCGATTCAGGCAGTTGTGCTTGTTTAAATTCTCTAATAATATTTAACCACTAGGTCGAAGACGGGCAACCTTTGATAATAGTCGTCTATTTAAAGCCAATTTTACTAAATTCCTATCTTTGTAATAAATATACTCATACCAAGTCAGGCGATTCTTTCTTACTGAGATATCTCAGACATATCATGTGAAATTTCATTATCAGTAAATAAACTGTATTGCCTTTCAAATATCTTCTCATTGGCTCTGTTATATATGTTATATTTTGAATATTTATTATGTCTTAAAATAATGCTCAAAACAGTCGTTAACTCCTTAATGTGACTTTCAAGCTTCATTATCCATTCTAATTTGTGAAATTCGTGTTATAATGCAATATTTAATGATAGCTATTGATATTTGGTTTGTGTAATTCTTCCATTGACTAAATGACTTTTGACCTTCTTCGTTATGAATAAATAATATTCAAATTTATTAACAGTACTTGTAAAATGGAGTAAGACTTAGAGTGTTCATTTTCTTGGTAAAAGTCAAGGTGTTCGCACTTGCAACTGTCATACAGTGTCTGTTACTTAATACAACGTTTTTTTTGGGTTCCGTACCTCTAAGGAAACGGTCTCTTAATTCTTATGACGTGATCGGCAGATTGTACTTTCTAATTCTAGGGAACTTTTAGTCTTTTCGTTTTTAATATTTCCAAAAAAAAGCAAATTCTCATATAACAAGATCTTTGATATTCGCGAATTCTAAGCATTTTAAATAAAACTAATTTAAACGGAGTCAGTCAGAAACAGTCACAGGTAGACAGATAGACTCTCCTATCTATCTACCTGTAATCACGAACTAATGTAAAGTATTACACCCAAATTCGTGCCGTTCCATATTAAGAAGTGACGCCTTGGAGAAAATAATATTTGATCCCGAGTGGAAATCGAACCCGCAACCAATCGCGTTTACAGTCAGACATAGTAACACTGCCCCATGACAACATTCAGAACGGTACAATGTTTTTAATACGAAATATTTCATTGAGAAACAAAACCCTAACTATGGCCAGTCCAGTCATATTCATCAGCAACGCAACATTGACGTCAAACTAATGTGCTATGGCATAACTGAAACGAATACTGGTATTCCAAATACCTTTACAAATTACAATGTAATTTGGAATGTTATAACACGTTTATTATTTAGATGAGAACATAATATAAGCAATAGAGGCATATGGAGAAATCATTTTTGTGAATATTTAACGTGAACATTGTAGAAATATTGAATAAATTATGAATTATAAAAACATATTTTCCTAAGAATGAACGTATAGTTTACTTGACTAGAGCGCTTGGATTTCTTAACGGCTTTGTAAATTTTTTTCTTATTATTATATATTAAATTTTTATCTATGATGCCGATCGTATGATTGTAATTAAATAATTTTCATTTCCTCGCTCTGGTAAGACAAAGTGCGGCGTTGAGTTCCGCCACGCAACACACAATGTCTCAAATTCGGCGGAAAGCAAAGTACGGAATGTTTTTACATATGATATTTCTGATATGATTATTTATGATATTTCATATCTACCCAGTTAATAAAAGCTAAAAAAATCTAAATAAAAATACTGGTAATTCATAATACTAGTTTTCTATAGCTGTTATTTTTTGATGTAACAAAGGTAGATTTGTATATCACAAAAATTCACAATTCTAAACATTATCTTATCTAAACTACTGAACTGAGAATGTTAAAAAAAACTTATACTATAAATATTATCGTCGAAATTCTTATACGTTTCTTAAAACTTTTATATTAATATCATCTCTGTTGAAAGATTTTTTACAAATTACCAAATTATTCCTAAGAAATAATAAATCGTCAAGCGAGAATACTATTTATTGAACATTTTTATCATGTTTTAAAGTATGTATTACATGTTTTAAAGTATTACGTGAAATTCGCTAGTTCAAATCCGGCTGCATTCAAAAAAAATGTATATGTTTTTATGTTTTTTAAAAAAATGTTTTCTAAACCTAAGTGTGTAATAAAACTTTAAATATAGTAAAATAAAACAAACTCAAAAATACATAAGCAACTCTACGTTCTGACACCTAGACTTTTAGACATTTAGAAAATTTAACATATTATATTTACATTGATGTATAAATAGGATATTGTAGTATTGTAGACTTCTCTATAAACTATAGTATTGGAGAAATATGTGTTATATATAAGGTATATCATATATTCTCAAGATAACTCTAATATATATTTACTTTTGTTATGATTTTTAATACCCATTTTTTATATTTTTAAAGTAATTTAGAAAAGAAGAACGTGCTAAGGTAATTTGGCCACGTTTTAAAAACAAGTGTTGAAAGACTGGTAAGAAAGTTATATAGACGAAGATTAGCAGCAAGAAAAGTAGGAGAGAGCCTCAGGTGACCCTCGAGAACACAGCATGATGCTGGAGGAGGGTCACACAAAAGCATTAGGGGCCCCTCGGTGGGCATGTATACATGCATGAATTGGTTAACAAACGTGGACAAGGCAATCATTCTTAGCGTTTGGCGCTCCATTCCCACTGATTATTCCCACTGATTATTCCTACTATGGCAGACTGTCTAGGGTTAATTCGTAAAGCTACATATACCTTATTTTTTTCATTTTCATGTATCTATAATACCATGATAACATATATAACTTTTATTTTGAGGAAGTTACTTATTTAAATTATGAACCCCACTCCGAATATTGTTCAAAAAGACCTACAAAATATAATAAATAAGATTCATTTAAAAAAAAAGCTATTTTCTTAAATCTAAACAAACTCGGAACCTTTGCCTGTATACATAGGTCACCTTGACTTTTAACTACTAATGATGTCATTGATTTCTATACGTTTATATAAAATATTACCCTCTTCCTCACCTAGTAGGGACAAATGAAGTGAAAACTATCGTACGAATATTCATCTACAATTCATTCTAATTAGATGTAGCTCTCTAATGCTATTAGCTAGAAAAGTGTTAAAACCAATCAGTGAACGGTAGTTTCCTTGTTATACATATTTTAGCTTCACGCCCTTATCTACAAAATTGGGTAGTTGGAAGACACTTAGTGTCAGGGTTCTCTTTTCTTCACTTTGCGCCCAAAATCGAGACTTTTGACGTAGAGTAGTGAATAAGAGATTTAATTTAGTCACTCAGTCTACCTGTGAGTTTGAGTTTGGGTATTGTTGTAGTGGACTTTCAAAACTCTATTTTCGAATATACGTGATTGATACGTTTAAAATGATTTTATTTAAAAATTACAGTAATGTAAAGCTAAGCCGCTGTTTTTTATTTAGCTTGGCAATATCTCTATTTCTAACGAAAAGCAGTCAACAGAGTGTCTTGCCTCTAGGTTGTCCCAGACATCCCAGTTATGCGGGATAAAGCGTCAAGCTGTTTTATTTGTTTCTTTAAATAATAAGTTATACTCTAAACATGTTATCTAAATATCAATCTTTTAATTACAGGGTCAATAACTCATTATTATTAAAAATGAGCGCTATATATGCTAAGTAGAGAAGTAAAAGAAATTTGTATTAAAATAACGTGTACACACGTACATATATTTGTGTAAACTCATATATAATTAACTCAATTCACATGCATTTATAATACTTCACAAATACTTTGTGTATTATTAAGCAACACAATGATAGCAAAATTAATTCAAATAAGCAAAATTAACATATTAGAAATTGAAATTATGAAAGTTTGTTAGGTAGGACTATTATTTATTGTCCATATACAAGTCTTTCGTTATGACCTGAGTGACAGGCAGACAACGCACAGCTAAAGCAACTGTTCATGGTAAACTATTATGGAAAACAATATCGGTTAACATATAAATGTCAGTGTTGTCAGTCTTATAAGACCCAACTAATTAAAAAGTAAATGCTTAGTATTTTTGAAATATAATTTTAAATTTTAAATAACTAAAATATTGTACTTTAAATTAATCTTACTGCAAAAGTCCTCGAAATTGGGGATTCTTTTTTATGATGCCGTTGCTTTCCACCATAATTAAGACATTGCGTGTTGAGTAACGGAACTCAACACCGTAAAGATGGTGAATTTAAAATATTTTTTAAATAATTATAACCACTTCCCCGTGTGGGACTCAAACCCAAACCTAATCATGTTTACAGCAAGACGCTGTCCTAAAGCGCATTGTTAGCCCATATTTTATGAATTTTACAATTTTAACAATATATTAAGGAACTGGAGGTGACAGTATAAAAATATTAAGCTAATAGATCCCGTCTCGTCAAATAATCATTCTTTTCGAAGATATTTGAAGCGCAAATTGTTGTTAAAATCTTTCCAAACAGGACGCTGACGCCAAAATTTATAACAAAATTACCCGTAATCCATAATCCGCCAAGTGTTAAATTTTACTAATTTTGTTAATGCTTTTGAATTTAAAACACCATTAAACATATTATTTAATAAGTGAATATATTTTTGTTTTCTTTTTAAATAAATAACCAGCCAACCAATGTCTTGGTTTCGGGCGGAAAGCAGTCAACAGAGTGTCTTGACACTAGGTAACGTAGAAGCTGTAATATATAGATTATGTACAAGCCAATAGATTTATCGAATCACTTCTAAAAATATTTTTTTATTAAAACACAAAGTGAACTGTATATCTAAATACTATTCGAATTTTTAATTTCCCTGCATTTGCTATAATTGTGAGTCGCTCGTTTACGTTGTTTGTAATAAATTTAGTCCAACGTGTAATTTCTACAAGGAAGTTGATCTTGGAAAGGAATAACGTTTCAGGTATCTAAGCAACGAAGTTGTATTGATTAAAACTTTCTTAGATATAAGTTCACCGTATTGCTGTTTTGGCTTTATCATTATTTGTTAGAAATAAAATGTTTTATTTACATGTATATTATATATTTATGAAAGATAAATAATATGTAATGTTATTTAATATTAAAATTAAATTTTAAATAATTTTAAATCTGATATATTAGGGTAAGAAGTACAAAAGCATTAACCAAGCTAGACGAGTAACTGAACAAGGGTATGGTCACCAAATCAGGAAAGTAAAAAAACCATTAAAAATAGCTCTTGGTACAAGATTTTAAATTTAATTTAATTGATTATAATAATATGTAGAAAAGAATAAATTTAATATTTGATAAATATAGGTATAATTAAAAATGAGAACATGCGGAACAATAAGATACACTGGCAATCTATGTCCGTTACTTGAAAAATTGGATATATTAAGGCAAATGTATAGAGCATTTACTAGACTGTCATTAATTGTATATTAAAATTTCATTAAGATGGATTTCATTATTTGTAATATATGTAGATATTTCTTCGTTCTAGTTAAGCACAATAATCATTTTTAATAAACCCGAAAGTAATAATATTAATATATCTTCATTTTCACCCCCAAATTTTCCCTTTTGTTCAAAGATTTTCCCTGTGAGGGAATGGGTTAGAATACAATTCCCCCATGCTACTGGGTAACGTCCCCAGCAAATATCCCAAAAATTTAATCTGGTGGTGGGAGGTTAATCCTCCGACTGGCGACCACTAACGCCACGACAAAAACGATCTGTCTAATATCTGATGTCGTGTTCGCCTTCCTTGTTTCCCATCCCATCTTTTCCCTTAAAGTGTGGTGATTTCGTAGTTCGCGCTGCAGAGGCCACCACACTATCTTCTTTCACTTCCATCCCAAGGCTGACAACGCATCCACAACTCTAATATTATGGATGTCGAAGGGCGAAAGTGACCACTTACCATCAAGTGGCCCTCTACTCGTCTGCTTCCTTTTTCTATAAAAAAAGGCTTCATGAGAGATTGTTGTAGTATATATACTAGTTCCGTTAATCTGTTTTACAGATCATAGCAATAGTAGATTGATTACAAGAAGAAAATTTTAACATATAGTATAGTGCTATTAAATTATTAGAAAAGAACGTGAATATAGCCTTAGTAAGTAGTAGGCCTTCTTACCCCTTACTATATTTCTTTCTGAGAAATATGAAAAGTTGAAGAGATAGAAATCATTAAATATTATTATTTATTTAATGTAAATAAATCACCGGAGTTCACTGGAGTTCAAGCAATTTTGGATTATATATACAATATTTTTTTAAATGAAACTATTTAACCGGATTAATCGCGTATATTATTTTATTATATTATTATATACGCGATTAATCCGGTTAAATAGTTTCATTTAAAATGTATAAAAATCGCGAAAATCAAAGATCTTATTATACAATATTTTTATTTTTCTCTTTAGAGAAAAAAAGCACTGCGTTGAGTTCCGCCATTTACATAATTTCTAAAATTTCTTCAAATCGAGCGGAAAACTGTTTCGAAACTAGATCACTCTTAACTACCTGCTATGCAGGATGAAAAGATTCTGCTCATTAAGAAAAGGATTAAATTTCATAAAGCTTCTATAATTGAATGTACCTTATATTTAACTAATGGATAATGGATGTGACATTGGAATCTAAGTTACTGATTTCATTATATTCTTACTGTCATTTCGCAGTACGAAATATTATAATATGAACCCACTTAAAACGCAAGAGTACAAATAGAAGTCAAGTTCATTGTTTAGAATATAAGTGGCTCTTTTGATAAAAGAATTTAAACTGCAATAGGTGCCAGGTTTTGTATATATTTCTGAAATTTATTTCTATAGAAAGTTTCCAAAATAATTTTAACCATACAAAAAATCTAGTTATGAAAGTTAATCTATTCTTTTTTCAGTTTTAAACTGCTTGTGACAAGTATACACTGTTGTAATGAAACCTGAAAAATAGATGAGCTTTGATTTGTTTTATTACTGTGATTATATCTGAACGTACTTAAAAATATAATATAAAAGATATTTTACTTTTATTAAAACGTTATTTAAAAATATAATATAAAAGATATTTTACTTTTATAGCAAGTGCATGTTTTTTAGCTTCACGCTTTGTATCCTGCATAGCAAGTTACACTAAAAGTGCGTAGTATCAAGACACTCCTTACTTCGCTTTGCACCGAATTCGAGACATTGCGTGTTGAGTGGTGGATTTCAACGCCGCATTTTTTCTTACCAGAGCGAAGTAGTGGAAAAGAATTAATTAATTCCTGAACCAGTCACGTTTACAGTCAAAGGCATCACACTGCGCCACGACTGGCCTCCATATATATATATATATATATATATATACATATATATATATATATATATATATATATATATATATATATATATGTATATATATATATATATCTATATATATATATATTATATAATAGATTTCCTACGTTAATTATAATGCTATAATTAACAATTATAATAGATACAATTTTCTCTTTGTATAGAGCCCTCAATATTGATTAACTTGAGTCCTTTGAATGTTCGTAAGTAATCACATGAGGGATATTTCCTTAAAGAAATATATTAAAGATTCAATGTCATTAAACATTTGTATCTTCATTACCATTGTAATTTTGTCTTAACATCAAAAAAATTATTGTGTTAAAATATATAGATACCCACAGGTTCAATTCTTAATGTAGGTAAATTAATATTTACAGTACTTACGTACGTTGTTTTCGTAGTTAGAATGCTACATGTTGCGTTGTTAGAATGCCCAAGAAAAATGAGTATAGAAAGAGTCTGTTGTCAGATCTCTCCCTTTGTTCTTCCTATTTAAAAGCTAGAATAACATAATCTTGTTTATTTATAGTTATAAATATAAAAAAATATTTAACCTTAAGGGTATTTGTATTATCATATCTATACTATATCAATTACTATATATGTGGTAGTCAGAGATAATCTAGTGTCAAGACTAGTTCGGATTCCCCTTCGGGGGAATGATTTTATCGACCCACACCCAACCACAACCCACAACCAACCGAGTTTACAGTCAGACGCCTAATCCTACCTTTTCTAATAATATTATTATACAAAGGACTTCAGTTCAATTATTTATATATGGCGCTCCGAGCGTGCCAGTAGAGCGCAAATCACGTCACAGTCTTCATATAGAAAAATATACATAATTTTAGTAAACATATTATATAAAATGCAAATTATCATCTTATTTTATACAATTTCGATCATTAATTGAATATGTAAACAAAAACGGATAATAATAAAATGTTAGAATAACTTTCAATTTCGAAAAGCGACGTTTGTGCAAGTAAAAGTGGAAGTTGTTTTTTAATTATATTCACCGAATCGACTTCTTTGTTATGACGCAGTTAAATCGATACGCGGCGCTTCTAGGTTCAGATTCAGATACTTCTATCCCAAATATAGCTTAATATTATTCGAAGCTTATATTACAAATTCTACTACATTATATATAGTATAACTAGAATGAAAACTAACTAGAATCAAATCTTAATTAATAACAAATAAGTTTCTGAATTATCTACAGAACTTGGCACCTATTTTGATCAATTCTTTTATCATAAAAGTCACTCATCAAATGAACGTAAGAATATAATGAAATCAGTATATCAGATTCCAATTTTTAAAAATCCATTTTCCATTAAATATAAGATTCATGTAGCAATATAATCTTTATGAAATTTAACCTTTTTCTAAGAAAATTTGCTCATATTCAATATGAAGTGTACATCTAACGAAGATTTGACCGAAGCATTACGAAATTGGGCGTTAATGAATTAAATTGCATTCGCCTTGACCGGACAGTTACTCCGGTATTGTTACATTGTGAAACACACATATTATGTACATACATGCATTGTATGAGGGAAATTGAAAAAAAATAATAATTTAATTATTGCATTTGAATATTTTTCCTTCAAAAATGATAAATAATTTTACATGTTCCACGATTTTATCCCACATAGCAAGGCAGACACTCCGTACTTCGCTTTCTCCGAATTTAACACACTGCATGTTAAGTGGTGGATCTCAACGCCGCACATAATCTTACCAGAGCGAGGAAGTGAAAATAATTTAAATATAATACCCCGAATGGGGATCGAACCAACAACCGATCGCGTTTACTGTCAGACGCCAATTGCGCCACGACCGACCTCAAAAAAAAAATACATATATACAAAATGTCAAGTTATTACTGAGTACTTTCGGATAGTATAATAAAATTTTGGGACAGTAAAAAAATATTCTTACAGCTTCACGCTTTTCACGGATAACAGGATAGAGTAAATTTAGTGTCAAAACACTTCATTTACTGTTTATCTTAACTACAACTTTGTCTTACCAGACTGGTTTAAATATAATCGCTCCCCCGAAAGAGAATCGAATCAACATCAAATCGAATTTACTATTAGATGCTGAAATAAAATAACATCGAATGCCCAATACGAATATATCCATAACAATTATACACTGATATATTAATAAACTATTGAGGAAAAACCAACCAAAAAGCCTCTCTTATATATTATACAAGTTTTATACAAAATATATTTCAGAAATATAGCGTTAACTATTTCCATTATCATGTGCAAACTATCGAGGTCATAAATCTTTACTGTAATATGTTCAGATGTAACATTTATATTAGCATGAGAATTATTTTGTTATACAAGAACATTCACTATTAAAATTTCAAATCTGTTTAAACTAGAGTATTTTAGTGATTCAATTTATTTTTATTTGAGGCGATTATAATCGTTACAGTCTCATGTCAGAATCAATTTTATAGGGGTACAGTTATAGAGAACTTAGTGTCAAGACACTACACTTTCCATTACTCACCAAATTAGATGTTACGTGTTGGTGAAACCCAATACCACACTCTGTTTTGCCAAAGCGAGAAAGTTAATATAATTTTATATATCATTTGTGGAATGGAATATTCAAATTTATATTAAAAAATCCCTCACGCTGCCGCCTTAAGTTGTGTAATTTAATACTTCGTTTGATCTAATCATATTAAAGAATCGTAAATACTAGAAGTTTAAATTGTGTAATGAGGCCATTGTGGCGCTTTGGACCAGCAACGTTACGAACAAATGATTTCATTCGTTTCTCTAATATCACAAACCGTAGCGTTGAGTTACGTTAATTTGCTGCTCAATATGAAAGTTATAGCTTGAATTTGAGCGAAAAGTAGAAAATGAAGTGTCTTGACACTAAAATCTCTCTTCCTTCAATGGAAACGAAGCTCAGTTAGTAAAGCGTTCAACTTGATTATGTTATTAAAATAAACTTAGAAGGAAAACGGTCACCTTTGTCGCTATAAAGGTGTTATATTTTATTTTAACTATAAGTTTAAACTAGTTACTGTAACAAACGAAATATAGTGAAATACCCATTTGTATGAGAAAATAGTAGTATCGATTCCGTGAGATTCATTCTGTAAGTAAATTCTCGCAAATAAAATCGTATCTTTTGTACGTTTAGAAAGTAATCTGAGTGGGATGCGGATGGCATCGCATAGAGATGAGGTGAGCGGTCAGCTTCCTTGTTTTACCGTCATCGGCAATCACTAAAATTATATTACAGAGACGGACTTTATGTAAAATACGAGTATAATTTTAGTTTGATGTTATTATCTAAGTAATGTTAAAGTTGAAAAAGTGACTACCATGGAAACTAAATATATATGTTGATATTTCGAAGTAATAATAGCGTACAAAAATATAATATTTACCTTACTTTCGACTTTATTTAGTCTTAATATTGGTTCTTATTTACGAATATTTTCACTTTATCCATTTAAATTTTGGTTATTTGAAAAAAATCCCCATTAATAACAATACTGTTTGATGTATAACGTCAAATTCTTTAGTTTAGCTATAAGCCAGCCAACAAATCATTACTTTCTCAAGTCAACCGAAGTTAGTTTTACGAACATTCATATATTTCTTATTTTTAAATATATATATTTATATATATATATATATATATATATATATATATATATATATATATATATGTATCTAAAAACATGATATCACATTCCATACGCACCATTGCGGTGATTGAGCCAGTTTATATGAAAGACAGTTACATTACGCTACCTTATTATCTCATATATCTTGCATAATGGCAGAGTGTCAATTTGACACTTCTTATTATGTTATTATTTCTAGGTTAATTTCTCATGTTGTTTGTTATAAATATAATATTTTAGTACCCTATAAATATGAAAAATCATAACAAACGCTCAAGTGAAAAGCTGGAAGTGTCTTGTCTTCGTGTATTCAGTGATAAAGAGTGATAAATGAAAATTATGTAGAAACTTTATTAAATGAATTTGAAAGGAAAAAAAGTAGAATTATTTAATAAAATACATTTATATATGTGTAACTATATGGATATTTTTTACAGAATATTAAAACACTACAACATGATATAACAATGTTGCTTACATAAAATTACAAAAACTAATTTTTAATTGTACGCTTAATTGACTTGCTTACCAAATTTCAAGTTCTTGCGTGTACTATGAACCGACTGATAACTCGAGTTGAAATCAAAATGAATAAATCAAATGTTTACCTTGTATAAACAGTCTATTTGTACGAAATTTTATTTTACCTGTATAGAGTAGTATGGGTTGTCATATAATTTCATCTAACTAGATGACCTGTTGGCGCGTCGACAACGCGTTGCCTTAGCAACGTGTACTTTATATAAACGTGTGTATCAAACATATGGTAGTAAATGTAACATTTATTTTATTAATTTAATATATTTATATGCATTATTTTTTAAAAATATTAGCTTTCTGCGCTCCTTCTCTATATAAACTATAACTGTGCCATATTTCATACGCCTCTGTTCGCGTAATTATCGTAAAAAGGGGTACAAAGATTTTGCTTCACCTTTGTATTTCTAATAAAATATAATAACACTTCTTTCACTTTTAGATATAAACAGCTAATACGCAAAGCCCTTAAAAATGACATAACATTAAGTTATGCAAATGGACAGTTCATTTGACACCGACACCTTTAGTAGAACAACTTTTACCGAGGTCTTAAGTCACTGTGCTGAGTATAGTGACGTTCTAACTATATCATTACAAGCACTAAACGACCTTCACTTGTTCAAACGAATTCATTGGATTTTAAACGCACATCACTAGTTATTTTGTGACAGTGTAAGGGTTGTATTTTTTTAGTAATATAATAGTAATAGTAATATATATATATATATATATATATATATATATATATATATATATATATATATTACTTAATTATGGATTATATTTTTATTTATCCAATGTATTATTCCAAAAAATATTTCGTTTTAAAAATAGTATGTTTTTGATAAAAAAAAATGTTCAAAATTTTTCATTTAAATTATACATTAATATAAATACAAATTAAAACAACTAATTTCTTGAAATTAGATATAAAAATAGATTAAATGAGATGAAAGAGTGCATACGTGTACTTTCCTGACAATAAAAAATGGTTTTTGGGTTTAAAAAACGTATTAATTTTTTTTTGCCTTAATTTCCTGTATAATAGATGTTGCCATTATTATTTAAGTTTTTCTGGAAAACTTTACTAATGTCATTTTACGTTTTTGTGTTTATTTTAAATATAAAATAAAATAAAATTCTGCAATTGATAACAAGTTAGTACCACTACAATTAACTATTGTAATATAATATTGTAAACAAGTTCTTTTATCTTAAACATACACAAAGTGCGGCGTTGAGTTCTGCCAGCCAACACGCAATGGCTCGAATTCAGCGGAAAGCGGAGTAGGAAGTTTCTCGACACTAGGTACTGTCTGTCTATCCTGCTATGCAGGATAAAAGTGTAAAAAAAGAATAAAATTATAGTTCAAAAGCTGGATTTTATTGCACCCTGATTCTTACAACATACACCGCAAAAATCAACTACTATATATGCCATATTTTACATATTTTTAATATTTGAATATAATTACGAAGACCAAGAGGTCGTAGAGCAGTGGGACAGTATCTTAAATATGACTGTTAACGGGATGCTTCCGAAACATGATCGCTTCCCACTTGGGGAGTAATTAAATTAAATTACTTGCATTTTTGTGATACCAGAGAATCAAAGCACGTTGCGGCGTTGAGTTTCGCTGCTTAATACGTAATGGTAAATAGAGACAAGATACGGAGTAGGGTCTGTCTGACCAGACTGGTGTGCGGGAAAAAACGTGAAGCTACTTAATTATGGAGTTATGAAAAAATTAAATAAATTCTATTTGAAGAGATTTATACTTTAAATTCTTTATCCAATTGCTAATCGAAAGTCATTAATTAGTATTTATTTATGTCTTTTTAATAACATTAAATTTCCATAAAATTATTTTAATTTGCATGTTAAATAAGACTCACAAAACGTATAATCAATATTCACATACGATTTATCGCTCGCAACTGTGTATGTGTATACTATAAAATATCAAAATCTATTATTTGCGGTTATGATAACAATTTTTATAAACTCTCTTTTAGTTCTCCCCTTCACGCCTCTTAATCTAAATTCTAAAACTGAGGTTTCTCCATACATTATGTTCAGCTGCACATCAACTGCCATTCGGTTTTGTAACAAAAGTTTTCCATCTAAAGAAGATGCCAATAGCTAAGCTAAGCTATGAACAGCCGTACGCAAATACGTCAATTAACGTTTAATTTATAATTAGATAGATAAGGCTATAGCCATATATATACACTTATATCTACTAAAATAATATGTTTAAAAAGTAATTATATTAACGACTCCATGCCATGTTTATGAAAAATAGCTCGTTTTTATATGTAAAACCATAGATATTGATTTATTTGGTATGTTTATAATTTATGTTAATATTATAAAATGAATGGCATTTTATTTTTTTTTATTATTTAATGGCTTGATTTTGCGTTGACAAGCGCAAGTTAATCTGCCAAGCGTTTTCTTATTATGATTTTTATTGTTCTTCTGCCATTCTCAATGTATAAGAAATGTCTGAAAGTATAGACATCATTTTTATACGTTTATTCAAAAATGTTTTCTAATCCTAAGTGTGGAATAACACTAAAAATAGTTTATATTAAGTATAGACATATAAAATTGTATGCCTGAATTATCAATATTTTTAATTGATAATACAAAATCATCATAGATTGTTCATTTTTTTGTATACCATTTTTTATATTTGAACATCATTGCAAACAAAAATGCAGATATAACAACAAAAATACATATATAATTTAAAGCATATACGCTTTGTTTAGAACACAGGTACTTGCTTCTAATAACAATTGAACCTACGACCTGTTGCAATGCGAGGTAATTGTTATTCATTCGTCATGAACGTAGAGAGTACGATAACTGCAAATGAGGTGAAATCATGTCTTTAGCATGTTTAGTATCGTAGAATATGTTTGTATATTTTCACAGATACACTATTTTTAGCCTCGGGGTAAGAAATATTTAAAAACACATTTCCCCAAATAATTTCTATTTTATTATTAAATTAATATTAAAAATATACCATTTTTCTCAAGAACACTATACTGATGTCAATGTGTTGAATTAAACGTTGTTCGCTCACTAATCAAGTTAATTATTATCAGGAACTCATTGTAAAAATATATTTGAATATATTGTCAGGAAAAAATATATTGTCAGGAACTCATTGTAAAAATATATCTGTTTGTTTCTCGCCGGCTTTTCTCAGCGGAACTGCCTTTCGAGGCACCTTCCCATAGGACTGACATTACTGACATTTATGGTAAATGACGTTTCAAAAATCCGTTTGAAACGTTTATTTGAATAAAGAATATTTTGATTTGACTTTAGAACTTTAAAACTTATTAGAAAGACTGTGAGGTTTAGTGAACAGTAAAACTGGTAAAGTTTTGTATTAGTTCCTTTATTTCTTATATAATTATTAATTACTTTATATTTTAAATTCACTATTGATTAATAATTGATTTAGTTTGACAAGTTTTTAGGTTTTTAGCTTGTTCCAAGAACTCAGTAACACTAAGTCTTAGGTAAACAAATATAAATCCATGTACATATTAAAAAAACTGAACTATTCAGGCCGGTTGTGGCGCAGTGTTATAAGCGTCTGACTGTAAACGCGATCGATTGTGGGTTCTATTCCCACTCGGGGATGTGATTATCTAAATATTTTCACTTCCTCGCTTTGGTTAGACCCTGCTATGCAGGATAAAAATGAAGCTAAAAAAAAACAAAAAGACTATAACTAATATTTAATAATATTTATATAGACACTCAGGATTGAACCAGCCTTGGAAGGTATCCAAGAGGCTCGGGTTCGAATCCTGCTGCATTTATCAAAAAAGACTAAAACTGTTGATAATTATAGGTAAATTATTCACAATTTTTTATACATATTTCGTTGGTATTACGTTCTAAAGAAGAGATATATATTAATATTGCAGCATTCTGTCCTGCAAACTGCACTAAATAAATAATGAACTTACAGACTGACACGCAATATGTGTATATACATAGTTGTATACCAAGGAAATTAGTATGCAACCAAAGTAGCGACTCTAGTAAATGAAGTAGCGATTTACTTGTACAATACCATCAGCTATGCCTTTTGTAATATTTACGTACGTAATTAGCAGTTTCTTTACGCGTTTCCGTGAAAGAGAAAATGTGTGTTTCAATAGACGTTAACGTTTTAACGTGTATTGGTTTAACTTGTTTTTGTTAGTTTTATTGTTTAGCAAAAAATATATGGATATTATTTATATATAGAAGAAAAGTTGGTAAAAAAGTATATTAACTATGTTTATCTTCATTTATTACGGCTTATCAAATTTATTACGGTTTAACTTTATAAGGAACCTCTTAATTGGCGGAACATAACTCCGCATTTTATCCATTATCTATATTCATAAAAATGAATGGGCATCAAACTCATATTGATCTTTTACATTAAAATCGTCTGTAGTGTTTGTGACGCCATATCCCGAATGGATCCGTAAAGTGTAGTGGAGTTGTCCAAATGTTTAAAATAAGAAATAGCATTAAAAAGTCCTACAAAGGGACATTGATCACGTCACAATGACGTCAATATGTAAAAACAATATATCTTAATAGATTTTATTCAATTAATCTCCATTATTTTCCATCTCACTGTCTCACGGAGTCGTTTATTTTTATATATTTATATTAGACAATCTCGACAACGAATCTTCCATCTTCTTTAGTATACTTGCCATAACGGTACAGAATATTTTTTCTGTTTTTAGTCATAAATAAACAATTAAATAATAATTAATTACATTTAATTTATTTTGATTAAAATAACAAAACAGAAGAATATGAAAAATTATACTCACGGTAACATATAAAACTACAAATATACTTATTAAATATAAAAGAAATTCAATAATCGTTTTTATATTTTATTAATATATTATGAACGGTTTTAATGTTTTTTTAAGCTATAATTTAATTTTGCTAATCGATTTTTTAAGATTTTTAATAAATAATACAATAACTGTCTGTCGATCACTCGCAATTTCTGAGTAAGTAAAAAAATGCTACAACTGTTTACACAAAAATAAATATTATTTCCTTCGCTTATTTTGAAAGGCATACCAAAAATCAGTTACGCAACTTGTCATATAAAACCTAGTAAAACCTAGTGTCAAGACATTCCATTGACTGCTCTCCGCCCAAAATCGAGACATTTTGTGTCGAGTGTTATTCTCAACGCAGCAGTTTGTCTTGACAGAGTGGAGAAATGGTAATAGAGACATATTTACATAATCCTAAACATTTGTAAGTTTAGTTAAAGGCGGATTAAAGGCGTATCTACGTGAGATACGCCTTTAACTATATTACGTAATTTATCCACATAAAGCATACAGATTGACGGATAATTCTGAAGACATGCGTAATTGAAAATCTTTGATAAGAATCTTTGAGTTTAACTAAAATTATGTATATTTTACTATTTTTTAAGTGTTATTCCACACTTAGGATTTACGTATTTAAATTAAATAACATAAATAAACTATTGTTACTTGTCTGGTATTAGATGCGGATTGAAATCCGGACTAAAATGACGAAAAACAATTAAAACATGATTTTTGTTTTCAATGCTTTATCTTGCATCTATTCTATTAACTTGAACTAATACACACAAATATAATATTATTATACATTAATATAATCTTTCATTTTCGAAATTTTTACACATTTTGAAACGGATTATTCGCGTATATTTTGGTATTCGAAAAGTGAGTCTATCTGTGACCATAGACTACTGTTAAGTGTTCGAACGTCGAAATATCAAATATGTTTCTATGAATACCAAAATATATGCGATTAATCCATTTAAAATAGTTTCATTTAAAATTATTATACATTATGAAACAGATATTTATTATCTATATCTAAGTATTGTTTACAATGTGCATGCATTTATTTTATGTAAATTGCACATGGCACTGACCGATGTACCAAAAAACTACGGGCCACTTCACACAGCCTATTGTTCATTTGAAATCAATGGCCTTTGCTATTGTAATACACGTATACTATTGAAACGGTATGCTAATTATTTTGCATACAATTGGAATTTCAGATCAATAATGGAGGAACAAGAACTATGAAAGTTTAATAAAGAAATCTTGAAAGTTATCTAAATATAAATTGTTTTTACTGGCCTATTGCTCTAATGACTGACTTCAAAAGCGGTGGTAGTATTATTGCCTATTACATATGCCAGTGTATGATACGTACTCATCTCGATTCACTCTGCTCTACATTTTTCACTGAGAGTAGAAGAAGAAGCATGCCTACTTATTTGAAGACGTTACTATTTACTTTACATTCGAATTCAAAAACTTACGTTTTGTGGCGGAACACAACGCCGCGGTTAGTAGTACGAGATTAGAAAAATAATAATATAGATTTTAAACATAAAATTTTGTGCGTCAATTCCATTTGAAAGCAATTTAAAATTAAAACTAATGAATTCGAACAAAAAACCGAATTTAAAAATGAATTTAAACCCACAACCATTCCACCCCATCCATTTGATAACTGCGCTACGAGGGCTTAACTACAATATGAAAACATAAAAACTTATTGCTATTTATTCTGTTAGTAAAATAATAATATATTAACTTGCTATATAAATAAGAATTAAACAAATAATGTTGTATAAACAATTACGTAGAAGGCTAAGTAAATAAAGCTTCATGTTTTTTTTAAGTCATAATTATTTCTGACGGTGTATTTAAAGTTACTTAGTTTGTTATATGAGATATGCGTCCACAGTATATAATATATATTAAAGAAGACAATTTAAAATTTTATTTTTAAAAAAATATTTTAAGTATTTTTTTTAAATGTTATTCCACACATAGGATTGGATAATATTTTAAATGAAACTATTTTAACCGGATTAATCGCGTAACCGGAGTACTGTAAAGTGTTCGAAACATCAGGTGTCCAAAATGTATTTTCAAATACCAAAATATACTCGATTAATCCGGCTAAAATAGTTTTATTTAAAATGTATAAAAATCGGGAAAATCAAAGATCTTATTATTGGATAACATTTAAAAAAAAAACGTATGAAAATTTAAACGGATCGAGATTATTATAACAAAATATAACGGTGCCTCCTGGAAGCCAACTTATTTACTTGCTAACAATGTAAGCTGTAACAAAACGTATAAGTTTTTGCCGCAGCCGTTAGTAGAACATATTACTTAGCGGTTAAATGCTTGGACGGTTTCCAAGAGACACCAGTTCGAATCCCGCTGCATTTAAATTTTAATACGTTTTTTAAAAAGGTATTTTAAGTATGCTTTATTAAGACCCGTCGAGGCGCAGTGGGACAGCGTCTAACTATAAACGCGATCAGTTGTGGCTCGATCCCCACTCGCGGAGTGATTATATTTAAAAGTATTTTCGCTTCCTCGCTCTGGTAAAATAAAGTGCGGCGTCGAGTTCCACCACTCGACACGCAATGTCTAGAATTTGGTGAAAAGCGAAGTACGGAGTGTTTTACTTTCTGTCTTCTGGCTACACGGGATAAAAGCGTAAAGCTATAAAAAAATGATATATTTTATTTCAAAACATGTTATTAAAATCCACGGAATCTTTACAGAAAAAAATATGTATATTACATAATTTAAATCTGTTTACTGAACGTCAAGTAAAATAATTGACAAACATTGAAAAACAATAAAATGTACAATAATAATAATAATAAACAAAATAAGCAATTCAACACAACACAAACAATAAAATAATATTAACTTTATACTAAACAAATACAGGGAAAACAGTGAAATGTTCAAAATTCCACTCGTTTTCGCCATTCGAACTTCCCGCAATACGTTCCCCGCATAAAAGGACCCTCATTACACTAATACCATATGAATAGTCAAGACGTATCAAAATAACGTCACAAACAAAGTATACGTAATAATAAAATGACAGCCTGTCTGTACGTTGTCAGATTAGAATAGTAAGTATATTAAGTATTGAATTATTAGAATATAAAAATAATTTAGAAGATATTGAAAATAAGAAAAAAATATAAACTTTTTATAAAATATATAATAAATTATTATGTCAGGCCATCATGGCGCAGTGAAACAGCGTTTGACTGTAAACCCAATTGGTTCGATTGTGAGTTCGATTCTTAATTATTATATTTAAATTATTTTCATTTCCTCGTTCTAGTAAGGCAAATCGCTCCATTGTTTTGATCTCAGCGGAAAACGGAGTATAGAGTACACAGTAGAGAGTTTTGACACTAGGTCTACCCTCCTATACGGGATAAAGCTTTAGATTTCTTAGAGCGCTTAAATAACTTGCGTAAATATTTACTATTTTTAAAGTGTTATTCCACACTTAGAATTAGTAAACATTTTTGAAAAAACGTATAAAAATTTTGAACGCAGCGCGAGTCGAACCCATGGCAAGCGCATAGCTTAGCGGTCAGAGTGCTTGGATGGTATCCAAGGGGTGCGAGTTCAAAATTTGTATACGTTTTTACAAAAACCTGCGTAAATATTTTTATTATAAAAGCATATCTAAATAAAATATTACTTGAAAACAATTCATACCAAAATCCGAACCCAGAAATATAAAAGTAACTAAAAGTAAGCCACAAGTATAATATTTGCGAGTCAATAAAACATAAACTTGAATAAATATAGGAAGAAAAAGTGAACCCTGTGTTATAACTTTGATTACATTATTTATTATATACGCACGACCTTTCCTTACCTTTCACATTACGCAAGCAGAGTTCAAACAAGAGTATGGTTAGGTTTCATTTCGGCACGAGATATTAATTTATTATAACTACCTGACCACTGTAGTTCAGTAGTGATAACCTACGATGATTGTGGATTCGAATTTCACTAAGAAAAAGCATACCTTTTAATTAGATAAAAACTTATGCTACAATATCTGATTTTCATTTTCCTTTGAAGTTTGGTGACGGAACTCAACGCCGCATGCTGTATAAATATTTTATCTGACGGGGGCATCTCAAAATATTTGTAGCAATAATTCCCCAGAATAGTGATCGAACCCACACGGGTCGCAATTACATTCAGATAAAAATAACAGCATTGTCAAATATTCTAACATATACGTAGATACAGGTGAAGCAAGAAAAAGAGTATTTTCTTTCTTTCATTAACGCTTTTATCCCGCATAGTGGGATAGACAGAAAATACCTAGTGTCAAGACACCCCCTACTTACGACGCATCCGGTATGTAGTAGAACGCATGGCTTAGCGGTCAGAACGCTTGAACGGTTTTCGAAAGGTGCGGGTTTGAATCCCGCTGTGTTCAAATTTTTATACTATTTTTAAAAAATATTTTCTAATTGTAAGTGTGGAATGACACTTTAAAATAGTATAATATCCCGTAAAAATCTATTTGAATTCGAAGCTATCATATTTGGCTATATGCTAACCGTACCATCAACGTACCCACATTTCTACAATGTTACGTTTAAAATATTTTCTAATTCGACAATCACGTTAATATCTGTCTAGTCATATGTAAGAATTACAACCTTTCACCCCGAATAATAACAACCTTGTAGCAGTAAAAGTTTAATGGTATATCACCTGATGTTTACAAAGAGATTGTAAGAACATAATAAAAACATCATGATTTTAGTGTTTATGTTACTTGTATTAAAATTATATAAAATATTAAATAGTAATAAAATATTATGTAAATATAACCGGAACAGAATTTTTATTGTATTTTCAGTATTTTTGCATAATTTCTTGTATATTTTTTATTATAATTGGGACTTATCTTCATGAGTAAGAATCGAACCCGTAAATATCGTGTTTATGGTCAAAGGATGTCCTATTGAGCCACGATGGTCTCTTATTACATTGAAACGATAAAAATTGATGAGATATGTTATATGACATATCTCATCAATTATAAAAAATATAAAAATATATGTTAAAATAAATAAATATACTATCTATATTCAATCATAAGTAGTGAATATGGCGGTTCTCACAAACGGAAATCGATACTGCGCTAATTTAAAAGTTATTGAATGACCAAAGTTATTTGAAGTAATCAAAGCAAGTAATTGCCTCACGCCGGAACAAGATGGACATAAAGTAATGTTACATTTTATGTCTGTTAGGTATCCTTTCTACTGTTACAAAATAACCACAAGCCAATGTGAAAGTGTGCAAGTTTATTCGAAACAATACTGTTTGCTCAAACATCTTTAATATTTAACCTTATTTGGATAAATCTATTTAATATTTTATTAGATGAATTTGAAATTTGAAGGAAATTAAAATTCATAAATATGCAAAAGTGCTATTTAACGCTATATACGGTATAAGCATGTAGAGAGAAACTATTTTAAAGGGAATAATGGCGTATATTTCGGCATTTGAAAATACTAATAATTTTTGAAAAGCTCTTTACAGTAGTCCATGATCCCAGGTAGACATACCTCAACGTTTAATCCGTTTAAAATATATTCAGCCAATTTAAAATGGTTAAAATTTTTTTCTTAAAACATATAGAAAATTGAACGCAGCGGGATTCGAACCCGCGCCACTTGGCGTCACTTGGACTTGGACGTTTTCCATGAGGCGGTGGTTTCAAATTTTTCCATGTTTTTGAAAAATGTTCTCTAAGCCTACGTGTGGAATAACATTTAAAAATAATAAAATAGGTTAAAATATTGAAAATGAAAATCAAAAATAGAGAAGAACCTAGTGCTAAGACACTCTGGTCTGATTCCGGAATATTGCGTAATAAACGCTGGAAATCGCAACACAAAACGTTTTTTTTTCATATAAAGTGACCTTTGAAATTAGCATACAATATGAACGGAGTGACAAATCACTAAAAACCACATTAAACCTAAATACCGCGTGAGAATTAATAGAAAAAAAAATAATACACTCTCAAAATCATAATTCACTTTTGTAATAAGATTACAAGCACGTTACAGGTTGTAAGCCGACTTTTTTATCTGCTAATCTGAACAGTTGAAACAAATATATTTCAATCCGGATTAAAAGTCAAGACGTTCTCTTTTTCACAAGCCATTATGTCATATACTATAAGCAACAAATATATACATAGATACATATATAGTTTGTCGCGTTACAAATGAGATGCTACCGTAATAGACGTTGTATAACCTATTCCGATCAGATTTATATGCGCAGGCGCATGTCATTTTAGATATTTACATCACGTGTTATGATATCGATAGACTGAGGTAAAGAATGTGTTACGCATACTTGTTGTATATGGTTTATATGATTTTTTATTATAATTTTTTAGACTTTGACTTTTTAGATGGTTAAAGTTTTAAAAATGTTATCCAATCTTAAATATGGAATAATACTTAAAAATATTCAAATATTAAGCATTCTCTCTTGCCAAACGATTATTTCTCAATAATCTTTGGGCAACAGAAATATGTAAAAAATTCACTACAGAAATGCTAACAACGTAAATAAGTTGTAACAAAACGTATAAGAATTTCGACGCAGCCAGTAGACGGTTTCAAGAGAAGCGGGTTCGAATCCCGCTGTGTTTACAATTTATAAACGATTTTTAAACATGATTGAAGCTTATTACACTAAATTGTAAGATTTTTTTTGTTGTATTATCTTTATTATGTACGATAACCTTGTTAGGTGGTTGGTAGGTGTATCACGTTTTACTGAATCCGAACACGCTCTGGAAATTATTTTTTCAAAAAAATATTCCATTATACATATGGTTCTTAGTGAACCATATATCTATCTAGTACGATTTTAATGATATAGAGCAGTATCTCTATCTTATTTATAATAAGCGAAAATTAAAAAAAAAAATAGTGCATTAAAATTGCAAAAAGAGTGGAAATTAAAGATTAAATATTATGCGATTAAATTAATAAATAGCAACATATGTTAAATCAAAATGGGTATTCTGGACCTCTTCATTTGTAATTACCATACGACACGAAATATATTTAAAGAAATTGAGGTGAGTACGCAATGTCATGTTGGCCACTTAGGTGCGAAACCGCAACTGTACTAAAATAAATATTTATCCACCAAAAAATAACCAGATTTCTAGTAACAATATACTTAAAGCTTTTTGCTTATATTTTCTGCTTTGCCTTATAAATACAGTTAAGAGCCAAAAAATCAAGATTTTATATATCAATTGTTGTTTTAAAATTTGGACACAGATATTTGATCTAGATATAATAAAAATATTATCTCTACTTGCTAATATTAAATTGTTGTATGTACTTAACGCTTACAATTCAAAGTCAAATATTATGCAGAGAAAGTGATTTCTTTCTAAATATACTATACTATTGTTGACTTCACAGTTGTCACTAGGTTCAAATAGTAAACGAAGAACGAAGTGCCTTAACATAGTCTTTTTTTACCATAGTTTTTGCTTACCATGGTATACCCATATATATGTGGGAAATGACGTTTATTAGCGCTTGGACGGTATCCAAGAGGCGCGGGTTCGAATCCCGCTGCGTTCAAAATTTTTATACGTTTTTTCAAAAATGTTTTCTAATCCTAAGTGTGGAATAACACTTTAAAAATAGTAAATATGACGTTTATTGTTACTTAATACAAGAAAATAATAGTAATTCCAATTTACCGTAATTAAATTCTATAGAAAAAAGAATACCTAAAGAAGTTCCTAGTTCCTAGTAACCTGCATCTTTAAGATAACGGAAGTTTCTTTCCACTTTCAGTAAGAGAGACATTTCCAAGCCTTAAACTGGACCCTATGAACGTGGAAAACATCCCCACCACTAATGTTGGTGGGTCCTCGTGTTGGCTTTGCTGGGTCTCATGGTTTAATTCCGCTTTATGGGATGGGATATAGTAGGATGTAGCATATGCTGCTCGGTCAGTCTACCCAGTCGTGAAGACCTCTCACTAATCGAGTGCCACAACTTTTGCCGTATTCGTTTACAAATTTATTTTTTCAATAACCTCTTTGAATTGAAGCTGCAACTACCGGCCTATTAGTCAATGCATTGCAAAATAGGAAAGCAAGTAGTACTGATGTAGGTCATTCAAATACCAAGTTACAATTCTCGACCTTTAATTTATACATCAGTGTAAACACTCTTCTGTAGTAGGACGAGTACTAAACCTTCTTATTACGAGGGTCTGTTGCTCTATGTATTTTGAAATGGCTTGTTTTGTTTTGTTCATACTAAGCTCATCATATGTTTTACTCAGCTGGTTATTAGTCAAAATGTGTTTCTGTTAGGCATATTTTTCGTAGGTTCACGCTTATGTCCCGTGTAGCAGGGCAGACAGGAAGTACCTAGTATCAAGACACTCCGTACTCCACTTTCCGCTGAATTAGAGACTTTACTTGTTAAGTGGCGGAACTCAACCCCACTGACTTATATATAATCATTCCGGTGAGTGGAAATCGAACCCACAACCGATCGTATTTACTGCCAGACGCTGTTTCACTACGCCACGACCGGTCACAACATATCCTTATTATATAACAATTGAAATGCCTATTCAATATATACTTGTATATATAGAATCTATTGTGGTTTGACGCTTGCATATTCATAGTTACAGAAATAAAGGTATAACTTTTCTTCAGAGTGCGTTCGAGATACACCTACTAACTACCAAACAATGATATTGTCCATAATAAATATAATTTTTTTCTGCAGAACATTACATTACATTACATACAGAAAAAACATTACAAAAACCATAAAAAGATCGGCTGATTTTTTTTTCGGCGCAAATTTTTGTTTTAGGCTATAAGTTAAAAAAAATTATCAATTATTATACCACAAGTAAATTGTTAAATATAACTTTAATTAAAGATAAATTAACTGCAGCTTACCTAAATTATTTATTAGCAGTAAAAGAAAAAATAATTACTGGCGCGAAGACATCTTCATGCCCCATTATATCTAAAACCTAAGAAATGTCAAATTAAACTTTAAAATATTCTTGAATCTATTCATGGCATAGTGGGACATCGTATGACTGTAACGTTGTACATGATCTGTTGTGGGCTCGATTCCCACTCGAAGAAATTCCACCACTCAACACGCAATGTCTTGAATTCTATGGAAAGCGAAGTACGAAGTATACACAGGCGTGTATACTAATATGCGAGATAGAAGTGTGAAGCTTAAAAAAAACTGTTATATCGAATTCCGCAAAAAATAACTAACAGACTTCCTAGAAAATTTAATATGTATAGAGTTAAAACACAGTTTTATGTAATGTTAATAATGATACAAATTCCTAAAAGCATTTCTATTAATAAAATAGTAGTAGTGTAGTGTTTTTGTATGTCGTTGGTGATTATTATTTGCTTATTTGCTTCTTGAATAATAGAAATTACAATTGTATCTAGATAGAGGGTAAATCGAATAGTTGAGGCTTTGGTCTTTTAAAGTGGAGTCCTTAAGTCTAAACTTGGGTATCAGGGCCCAGGTAATGCTTCGAGCTTCTCCTACTGCAAAAGAATGGGTAGTCGCACGTTAAATCTATAATATTTTTACAAAACGTATAAAAAATTTCTTTATACGTTTTTTAATTAGCATATTTAGAAACGTAGCACAACCTGGTACTATAGACTTAATATATTTTTTCTTTTAAATAAACTCTTTTAAACTCTTTTAAATAGATAGATCAGTCTACCTGTGACCACAGACAACTGTTCGAAATCTCAGATTTTCAGAAATGTATTTTGGAATATTAAAATATACGCTATTATCCGCTTAAAATAGTTTCATTTAAAACATATATAAAAACGCGAAAATCAAATATCTTGTTAAAATTAAAATACAGTCAATATAGCTGATATTGACCCAACTTCGTTATCATTGTCGCCAAAGCGGGTCATGTTTCACCATCTAATTAGAACATTATAAAAGGTTAAATTAGCATGAAGCCTAATTCAGGATTGATGTGTCAATTTGTTTGATATTTTTATGAATATTTCACGTTTAATTTTGACTAAATGTGAGCGTTTTCGTCCATTCTTCTGATTAGCGTTCTTAATTATGCCGCTTGAAGTATAGAAAATAAAAATATTGCGTTTGGAATCTCCATCTCTTACGTCATTTAATTATATCTTAACGATGATGCGACAATATTTTATGTTAATTGTATATTTATTCTTATGAATTAGTTGGCTCGTGCCTCGGAGGGTCGTTCAGTGTTTGTGATTAAGTAGGTCAGGATTAACTTGTAATTTATTTTACTATATTAGTTTAAGACCGCAAACTAGGTTAATTTGGATTTTACAAATTGTTATTTCTTGTTTGGTTGATTTTATAAAAGCCTTTATTTAACTTGCCATATCAATTAGTTAGTTGGTAAATGAGTAATTAATATATAATAATAATAATTTCACATACTTTACATTCCAATTGAGATGAAATTTGGATTACGACTCCAGTTCTGATGACAATTAAATGAAACTTAATCTATATTGAGTGATTGTGGCGCAACGGGACAGTGTTTGGCTGAAAACACGATCGGTTGTGGGTTTGATTCCCACTCGGAGGAATGATTATAGATGGAGTGTCTTGACAGAGAGATTTAGATTTTTCCGGCCTATCCTGCTACACGGGGTAAATTCGAGAAGATAATAAAAAAAACAATATTGTTGATAATTCAAAATGCCCGGCGTAACAAAATGGCGGATTATAAATGTTTGTACTACCCACCTTACATTGATATTAAATAAAAGAAATTATTTTATAGAATATAATACACTATGATAAAATAGATTTATTAATATTTTAACTGTCATGCTTTAAACCATAAATAATAAAGAGATTTTATTTTTTCCATACCCATATTTAATGAGTAGCGGAAGAATTCCTCATCATATTTAAGTTATATACTTTTAAGTACTTTCTTTTTGAAACGTGCGTAGTTATGATTTCTCATATACAAATCAAAATGTCATGTACGTCGATAAACAGATATATCTTGATGTGATGCTAGATAAAAGTTACAGTCACGTTAAAAATTAATTCTAGTGGCTGTTTGGAAAGTATTAACTGCTTATGCATATATCCCAAAACTCAATATATAAGATTTTAAGACAAAAATTGACTGTGTCCTACTCATTTTAGATGTAAAAATATAAAAGCCTTTGTAAATTGATAGAAAAATATACAGTAACTAGTAATAGCATAATATTATTGCCAAATAAGTGTATCATTTTCGAGCGTACCAGTTGAGTACAGAAAACTTTCCTTTCTTTTGTAAGACAAATCGCTGCGTTAAGTTCCAGAACTTTAGTAGGATAGTGGTGTGGGATAAACTGAGAAACTATGATACGTATGACATGTGAGCCATAAAGCGACTTCTCTAGATATTTTTTAGCTTCACGCTTTTATCTCGCATACAGGGTAGATAGAAAGTACCTAGTGTCAAGACACTCCGTGTCGGTTTTCACCGAATTGGAGACATTGCGTATTGAGTGGTCAAACTCAACGCCGTACTTTATCTTACCAGAGCGAAAAAGTGAAAATGTATCTTAAAGGTATTTAATAATATTTTTAGAGGTTTAAATATGTAATAACCATATTAGTATTTATTTTATTAATTTAACGTGTTTCTTATCCATTAGGATCAGAAAAACTAACGTTCTGGACCGCTGCACTTCTTATCCATGTAAATTACAACTGCTAAAAACAGTGTAGACTCTGTGTGCCTAATTTTCAAACAGCAACCTCTTTTCTTATAATATTATTTAAAAATTATTAATTCAAATATTATATTAATTGTCCTTTTAGGTAAAACCAAAGTTAAACCTATGTAAGAATAACATGGAATTTTCGTCATATAAATTAAAATCCCTATGTTATTTTAAATATCCACAAAATGTTACGTCTTAAAATTAATTATTAATAAAACGATAGATGATACTATATAAAACAAAGATTTTTTTGTAATATTGAAAAATACTTTAACATCATACTTAAAAATTTAAATTAAAAGCAGCCGACCGTAAGCTCATGACTATTGAATTATAGAACACAAGTTAGATCACTTATCGTTCAACAAGCCTTTGTTCAGGATTTCATGCTTCACGCAATATATAGATCATTGTCTTGTACCTATAATGTACTGATCTTTTCTTCTTCTCATTGTTTAATTTTTTTATCTACACTCTTTATCTCCCATAGCAGGATAAACCGAGAGAACTTGAAGTTTTAAAACACTCCTTACTCAGTTTTCTGTCTGTATTGGATATATTGCGTGTTCAATGGCGGAACTCAACGCCGAATTTTATTAATCATTCTCCGACTGGAAAATGAACTTACGATCATTATATTTTACAGACAGACGCCATATCACGGCACCATACCATGAAGACAATAATTGTTTAATTTATATAATTTTTAATAAAGAAGATTTATTGAAGCATACAAATATTCTCAATTTGCAGCGAAATCCTTTCACCCAGGAACTTACTCTCTTAGTAAGTTAACAACGCAGTACGTCCAAGCTAATCCTAGCACTGACTCATACGAACTAAGACAAAGTTACGATGTCCGTCCTTACGTAAGGCCTTATTGCAAATCTATAGAGATATAATCTAAACTCGAAACGTTACTTCATATCAATTCAATGCATGTAATTAATAAGCCATTAGATCAGTCTTTTTATTATTTTTTTACTACATTAATATATTTTTAAGCGTTTATGTCCGAAATATAAACTAAAACTAAGTTTTAGGACCGACGCCAGTGGATGAGGAATATATTTCATATTTATATTATTAAATAATATAAATAATTAAATATATGAGAAATATGAGTTTGAAAATTGAAGCTGGCTTCAATTTCTACTTTGAAACTGCCTAGTTTAATATTTGTTTGTTTAACTTCACGCTTTTATCCCGCATAGCAGGGTAGACAGAAAGTACCTAGTGTCAACACACTCCGTACTTCACATTCCACCAAATTCGAGACATTGCGTGTTGAGAGGTGGAACTCAACGCCGCTCTTTGTCTTTACCAGAGCGAGGAAGTGAAAATAATTACAGTCAGACGCTGTCACCCTGCGCCACGACCGGCCTCAAATTTAATATTAAATGTAGATTTTATTTCAAATAATAAAAACCTCATGAATTTGAAATGTCTCTGGTTATAAATGATCGTAAATAAAACAATATAACATTTAATACTTTTAGTTAATATAAAAATTAATTAATAATTTTGGTTAATATAAAAAAAGTGTTTATTAAGCCTTTTCAGATAAATAAAGTATGTAAGTCGTAAAGTAATGAACTTCCTATATATCTTCTTTCCATATATGTTTGATATTGCTTATGTATGGATATTGTATTAAGTTCCCACAGGAACATTATTGAATCATGGAATTCCCCGACAATACCAAATTTAAGGAAATGTCACTTAATACGTTGTACAAACAAGGCCTAATCTAACATACCATATCAAACACATATATTGGTATTTACTTTAGTATGTTGTATCAGTTTCATGCTGAAATCCAGTGTCTGTTCGCTGCTTTCTGGCCTTAAGACATTGCGTTTTATGTGGCGAAACTCAACGCTGCGCTTTGTCTTAGAAGAGCGAAGAGCTGCAATAAGACATCAACTCACAATGAATAGCGTGTAGAGTTAAAAGCTTTCCTAAGTATCGAGGCCGGTCGACTCACTGTAAACGTCGGTTTTGGGTTCAATTCTCACTCTGAGGAATGATTATATTTAAATTACTTTCATTGAAAAAGCGAGGCGTTGAGTTCCGCCATTCAATACACAATGTCCTAACTTGACACTAGTTACATATTGTTTTATCCGGCTATATAGGATAAGAGCGTGAAACTATTCTACAATACCGAGGTAGCCTAAAAAAAATAATGTAAATATATAAGAAGAACTATTTTCTAACATAATGAGAATTATCAAATTGCATCGTGTATTCCACACCTAAACGCGATGCAAATGTATTAGATTTACCACACAAATAGATATATGAAAAATTTCAAAATGTTTCTAATGTAAGTTGAAAAAAGAAAGGAATACTATGCATTGCGGAGGTCGTCGGGTTTAGCAATAGTAATTATATTACGAATCTGTCGGCGTGTGTGAATGCGATTTTATTACATTTTACATTATTCTAGTTTTTTTTTAGATTAGTTTTATTGCTTGTCGTAGGTATATAAAAAATTGTTTTTTTTTATTTGAATTTAATTATTTTTTTTGGGAAAGTAGTCAATGGACATACAAGTATCTTGACACTAATTAGTCTATGACAACTATGCTTTGCAGGATAAAACATGAAACATTAATATACTTGGTCTTACCCGCGACTTCGTTCACAGAGATTCGGTATGGCTGTTTCAATCAATTTGTTATTTATGAAAGAAATAATTTAAATTAGTAAAAAATATTAATTAGCTAACGGCAACTTCAGGAAGCTTATTTTCGGTAACCTACAAAAAGGTTACCAACAATGAAATTAATAGAATAACTAAAAAAAGTTATCTTATTAGTATAGATAGATAATATAGATTAAAAATAATTTTATGTAAAATATTTAGAAACGTTATAAGCTTTAGGGATTAATACAGTAGGGATTTTAAAAATAGGCTGCAACAAGTGTATTTAAGATTTTCGTTTTTTCGCATTTCGTATAATTTAATAAATTCGCACGTATAGAGCCATTGCCGCTACTTGGCCGGTTTCTAGAAAACACGATTTATTATATCGCTCCGTTCAAATTTTACTAAGTTTCTATGAATCTCTATTATTGTTTTTATTATACGTGGCCATTATATATTCAAGAAGCAGAAAATTACAATTCTCATTTTTTACCTCTATAGAGGGAGCTTTCTCTATTAATATTAGCACTGAAGGGCAAAGCACATCAGAGGCTATTAGATGTAATTATGACATATGGTAGAAAATAGGAATACTACGAGAGATTTACCATATATTGATACATGGACTGTAAAAAATGAAAGGGTCAAGGATAAATCTATGCAAACAAAGGTAAGGACGACAACTCGGTTTGCACAACAATACACAAATTAACTTTGTTTTTAAAATGTAAAGAAAACCTCAATATTCAATTTATTCTTCAAATAGATTTTGTTTGGAGAAACTCAAATATTTGATTTTGTATATTCTATGCCTTTATCTATCGTTTCTAGAGAAAGTATTTCACGCATGCGCTTTGACGTTGGTAATGATCTAAAACTAATGTGCATTCGAAACTGACGCAATGTACCATTTAAATATAGTTATTTTTTGTTACAAAAACAGCAAAGTATGGCACACAAGGCGATTTATTACAAGAATTTTACTCCCATAGGGAACTTATACAGACGCTAGGAGGCGACGCTATTAAAGCCTAGATTAAATAACGCAAAAATAAAAAAATGATGTATGAAAATTTTATTTTTAACAAAAAGTACAGCCTATATTTCTATAGTTTAGCAATAGTAAATAAATATGAATATTTTTTCATTGAAAATTAATAAAAAAGGTTGCGTTCTCCACTAAATATGATATTTCGATTTGAAGCGCCAAATCATTAACAGAGTGTCTTCACAGTAGTGGTTCTCTCTGACTGCCCTAATATACGGGATAAAGAGTGATGCTACAAAATAAGTATATAAATGATTATCTTTTGCGCGGCATAGTTATATGTATACTATAATATTTATTTTACTGGCTTATAATATTAACAGTAGTTAAGTGTCGCCCGCAAATTTTTTTAAGTTCAATAATATGGTTACATCTCCTTCTCCTAAATAGAAATTGAATTAGAAATAAAAATGTACGAAAATTTCTACGTATCACGCAAATCTCAAGAGATTCGTAAAGTTTAAACATGTATAACTATTTTTATTTTTAGCACTCGTAAGATAAAAGCGGCGTTGAGCTCCGCCACTTAAAACCTAATGTCCCGAATACGGGCAGTAAACTGAAAATTGTGTGTCTTGATGCTAGGTTATTTCTGCCTCTCCTGCTGATGTATACAGTGTGAATTTAGAATATATTCGCATTGTTTTTTTTTTATTTTTATATCACCTTTGGCTAATATTGCGTACTCGATCTTCTGATATTTACAAAACGGCTTTCACAATAAACAAAGCTAAGGAGGTGCAATAACTATAACATTAAATTTATATTTATAACTAAATATTTTGCAAATCAATTTCATAAAGATTTAAATATCAACAAGTGTGTTACGATATCTTCTAACCACTCTCCTTATCTAGTATATGAAACGATCTAATTGAATTTAATTGCTTGAATTAATTAGAATTTTTGAAAACATGTTTATCTTTTGAGTTTACTTTGAAAACCATTGAGATTCCGTCGTAGCGGCTGATGATGTCTAGAAATATTATCTTTTCATTTCTAGAACTGAACGTACCAGGATCTCTCTGCCTACATTACTATACGGAAAAAGAATAGAGTGGGAATTTCTGGTAGGTATTTAAAAGGTGATAGCAGGATCATTTTGAAGGTAAATAGGGAACAATTGTATCTATGCAAAAGGATATTGGAAACAACACTAATACGCACATTAATATCACTAGAGGTAGGAAGACACTGTTTTGACTTGTCGGTACTGGACATCCGCAGTTCTGGACCTAGTCATTAGGTGATTAAGGAAAGATAAAAAAGAGAGATTAAAAAAATATATTTATTAAGATAAACATAGAATTTTCACCTAGTCACGTCAATTTAAAAGCTACGCTAATAGAAATTTGATATGGCTCTGACTCTGGCTTTTATATAATGGAAAAACAAAATCTTTAAACTAAAATTATTTTGCCGTTTCGCATTTTTTATACTTTGAGAGGATAATACATAAATATAGTTGCATACCAATCCGACATCCATTTTATTTCTTCAACGCCTTTTAGGAATTTTAACAAATACTAGTGGTGGAGTAGGACAGCGTCTGACTGTAACGTGATCGGTTGTGAGTTCGATCCTCATTCGAGGGAGTGAGTTATATTTAAATTATATTCACTTCTTCGCTCTGGTAAGACAAAGTAAGGCGTTGAGTTCCACCACTCATCACGCAATGTCTCAAATTCGGCGGAAAGCGAAGTACGGAGTGTCTTGACACTAGGTACTTTCTGTCTACCCTGCTATGCGGAAAAAAAGCATGAAGCTAAAATAAAAATTAAAAAATAAAATTTTATTTTATTCCGTACTTCTTGTATTTTACATGTTAGCTGCTTTCCTTTCTTGCGGTGGTCATTTTGAGTTAACAACTATAATTATTATAATTACTTTGACATCAGAACTAGAGGTTAATTGAGTTCGATAAGCAATTCAAATGAAATCTTTTTAAAAGATTAAAATAATAATTAAAAAACATATATAAATATTTAATATCAAATTTCTACAATTTCGGTTTTACGTATATGTGCATTTTCAATATATATTTTTTATGAATGTCAATATACTATAGATATACCTTTTGTTTAAATATTACACTTTTATATTTCTCATACTTCTATAATACTTACTTATATTACTCATCCTAGCTGTTATATTTAAGATTTTACAAATTCTTCTCTTCCCTACATCAAGTTTTATAAAATTAAATATCAAATATACTCATATATACCTACACGATTAATATGAATAATAAAAATATTAGATCAACAAAGCTAAAGATCTTTAATGTTTTAGTTGATATAATAAAATTTTAAATAAACACATGTGATTCGACACCATAATAAAGATCTTACATGTAAAAAATCAGACTACACATTTTTGTTGAATTAGATTAATATTGAGAAAATAATTGGATGTTCGTTTCCAACAATTTCAATTATTTAAAGTTAGGTTTGTAAAATTCATAGAGAATTCATTGTCTCTCTCTTCGTTAGATATTGTGACCTTTTTTTTAAAAAAGGTTTAATGCTTAAATTTTATATCAGTACAACTTTACTGTCAATTATAAAAATATGTAAACCGTACCATTTACTTTTAATTTCTCCTTTTCACTATTGCGTAATACGTACATATACTAAGATAGTAAGATTGCTTAGGATAATTATATCCTGATTAAAATGTCAAATATTTTCATTTAAGACTATACGGATGTATCTTTTGGTATGAGAATTTGTGCGCACGTGTACATAGATATGTGTGTGTGTGTGTGTGTGTTTTCTGGGTCAAGAAAAAAAATTAAAACACCATTTAATTTAATTTCTGTTCATTATTTTTACTTAAATTACGTATATATATATATATATATATATATATATATATATATATATATATATATATATATATAAAGTCATAAACAAAATGTCGTGAAGTTTCACGTTTCACACTTTTTTTTATCCTTTATATCAAGGTAATAAGAAATAACCTAATGTCAAAATAGACATTTGGTTTATTTGGTTTTGAGTGAAGAGTTCAACGCCGTGGTTTGTCTTACCAAAGCGGAGAAATGAAAATAAATTTAAATTAATTCCTCCAAGTGGGAACCGAACTCACAAACAATTATGTATATATTTATTGGCAAAAAGTAGAATTCGTAATTTTTACTACACCTAATGGTCCCACACTAGATATTTCGAAATATATTTATTATAACTTCTTTTGAATTATAACTTCTTTTGTTATAACGTAACAAACTGTGAGATTATTTTGTACGTTCATTTCGGCTCTATTATCTTGTTTTTTACGCTTAATTATTTTTCTAGTCATATGTAATTAAAAAAGTATTTAAATAAAAAATCCAATAACACTTAAACATCAAATACGCGACGATTTTATAACTCGCCTTAAAATAACTAATTTAAATCACTTTTAAGTCATTTTTAGTGTTTTAAAAGAAATAATTAACGTGTACTGTCTTTAATTGTATATAATAATACATATTTACACAACACTAGACATGTGCATACATACGTACACCTTTTGACCACAAAATGTTTTTATAAAATTCGAAAGTGCCAAGCATGCGCACACGATGCCCGCCAATAGATTTCTGATACAAAACTCACAGTGCGCTTGCGCAAGTGTCAGAGGGCAATTTATCATGAAAATCATATGTCACAACAAATATTATCATCTAACAGTCCATTTGTTCGTAATGTTACAGTATTTGAATGTAACGTTTTAATTTTCGAGCTATTCAAGTAAGAATTTTATTTTATTTAAATTATTTATGATAACTGATAAGACGGCGGTGTTGTGTCTTGACAATAGATTGCAGTATAGAGAGAATTTCATTTAGTTATACCTTTTTCCTGTCCATCTTCTGATCCAGCCATATATTAAAAATGTGATATTAAAAATTTGATTTAATTTGAAGAATTTATATATATATATATATATATATATATATATATATATATATATATATATATATATATATATATATATATATATATATATATATATATATATATATATATATATATAATAAACGCCGTGTTTGCGACATGACATAAAACAATTGATAAAAGTCGGTAAATTGATAGTCGTCTATAAGGAAATATGTATCACTGTTGCACTTATTTCCAAATATACTATCGATCATATTTGAGCCTACATTATTTTCTTATTTGACTTGTTTATCTTCATATGGCCTAAGGCTTGTTACGTCTAATACAACCACTTATCGTTTGTAAAAGTTATCATACAGTATGTAACACTTGAGTGACATTGACAAAAATTAATGTTTTATTTTCATGTATCGCCTATAAGAAAATAAATATAAAATTATAACTAGGTTGTAGCCAGCAACTTTGCTTGTTTCGTTTATAACATGTGAAATTCCTACGTATCCCGTTACCATGGGAATTTTAATAAATGCTCTTTTATTGTTTTCTAATATTCCCCATAGTTTTCAATAGTAGTTGCGTTGTCTGTCAGTCACTTACTAATGAAAGAATTTCATATATAGATTTAATTTTCGTTTCGATTTAACGTTCTTAATGGAATAGTTATTAAATAAATTTAAAAATTCCAATTTGCAATATAATTAGTCTGTGGAAATGCACACAGTAAATAGTAATAGAATTTGTTTTATATAAATAAAAACATGAGAGTAATTTGTGTCGTTTTTATTTGATCTATCATCTCGATGTATACCCTTTCGTAATGTACGAACATGAATAAAAAGTATAATTTAACTTTCCTTACTAATATAACTAGTTTTATTTTCTTACTTTACTCTTATTTTTCTATATATTTAAAAAAAAAAATAAAATTGTAAGGAAATATCAAAAATTAAAAAAATACCTTAATATGTAATTCAGTTCCTCAGTCTTGTTCTTCTGTACATATTGAACCGTATTGACAATTCACTCTCGTTCATCTCACATCCAGCAGCGTCGCATCTTAACTAAACCGCTATCATATATCGAATAATTTATATTGAAAGGAAATATTTTTAATACGTACGAGTACATCTATATTTTTCATATACAAAGTGCGGCGTTGAGTTCCGCCATTCAACACGCAATGTCTTGATTTCGGGTCGGAGACAGAGACTTGACACTAAGTCTTTCTGATTACCTTTTTATTTAAGATAAAGCTCCAAAGAAATTTATTCATTTAGTTTTAATAATAAAACTAAATGTCCCTTTGACGAGTAAACAATGCGTTGCCTTGACAACGTGCACTGGTAAGTTATTATATAAAAATCTGTACGTCAATTTTTTTATGAATTATCTAAAAAAATCTTTATCTCCTTATCTAATTGATGTTATAAACAGCAGTTTAAATACGATATTACTAGAACTCATCTTATTGCTTATGGGCATTACATTACATGAGTGTTATGAAATATGTATAAAATGATAATATTATTGAATAGTTTCTATAGAGATTATCCTATAGAGCATATCTCTCCGTTCTTCACTCTCCTACTTTAAAATCAATTATTAATTTATTTATAGTCAATCAGACAAAAAAATAAAAAATAACTACGGAAATTTAAATGTTTTTAAATGTTTTTAAATTAGGCATATAAATGAGTAAAAATAATTTAGTAAAATATAAAAATTTGAACTTCCAAGATATTTGAACCCGCGTCTCTTTGCCTCCATTTTAATATCTCTATGCAAATAATCTACGTGTACTTATCACATTTTGATGTCTAATGTTGTACTTTTGATAAAGTTAGCTACATTCAACTAAATTCCAATAATTCTTTACAAAAAGCGCGGCGTTGAATTCCGCCACTCAACACGTAATGTCTCGAATTCCTGTCTACCCTTCTATGCGGGAAAAAAGCGTGGAGCTAAAAATACATATATTTACTATAATTTAAAACCCATATTCATTGTAAATAGTTAAATTATATATTATTATGTGTTATCAGTATAATTCATTTTTTATTACATATTTTTGTGTAATACGAAAATGTTATTATTTCTAGACGCATTAAATTATATAGAGATACACTCTTACACTAATGTACAAAGTGTTTATGTCAATATGACGATTGTATCATAATAGCGATCTTATATTGAAATATTAGGCTTTCATACAACCTGTTTCTAGAATTTTATTTTGTCTTAAATAACTCTTATGGAAAATTTATTTAAATTAATTAAAACAATATTAAAAGACAGCAGCTAAAAACTAAAATAAAATTAAAACAAATCATTTATTTCAAACTATTCTAAAACGTTAGTAATTATAACAATGGATAATTAACTAAAGTATCTAAGCACTGTGGTTGACATATTATTTTTTAGTGTGAAAGTGTAAAGAAGATCCACATTGTTTTCACCGAAGGCGAATTCGGACGGGTGTCATTAAATTCATAATTCTCGTATAGCCTGAAGGCCGAATCTTAGGAAGAGCCAGGGAGAGAGGCGTCGACGAGTCGTCTGTATAAAAGCCAAGTGAATCAGGTACAAAGCATCACACAACCACGAGACCTCAGCGAGACAACATGAAAGCGTTCTTGGTAGGTATCGGTGTGCAGTGAAAGTGTTGTGACCCGTGTGTGACCCGCGAGTCTTGCTTCCTTATAGGATTGTGACTCACTACAGTGCTCTCGATACAATTAACCGAGCGATCGGTGTCGATCATGGGAACCGATCGGAAGTTTCAGTGCAACAAGCTGATTTATCTTTTGCACTATATAACTACCGTGGATGTCTCTATAAATTATTGTACAAAGTTTAATTGGAACGCGTTGGTATAAAGATAAATATGTGAAAATTTCCATTTTGTGTCTCAGGTATTAGCAGCCGTTGCGGCGATCGGCTCGGCGAGACCCGAAGCCGGATACTCCTACAACGCGCCCGGTGGTGGCGGTCTCGGTGGTCACGGAGGTGGCATCGGTGGAGGCATCGGCGGCGGCATCGGCGGTGGTCATGGTGGCCTCGGCGGTGGATTCTCCTCCGGTGGTCTGAGCTCCAGCAGCTTTGGTATCGGCGGCGGTCTTGGTGGTGGAATCGGCGGTGGTCTCGGCGGTGGATTCTCCTCTGGAGGTGCCATCGGAGGCGGATTCGGCGGCGGTTTCGGTGCCGGCGGCGGCGGCGGCGGCGGTTTCGGAGGTGGCTTCGGAGGAGCACCCATCGTACAGAAGCACATCTACGTCCATGTCCCACCCCCAGAACCTGAAGAACAACGCCCACAAGTGATCTCCGGTGGAGCCATCCCCCAGAAACATTACAAGATCATCTTCATCAAGGCCCCAGCACC
This sequence comes from Dryadula phaetusa, assembly GCA_032432895.1. Lineage (NCBI taxonomy): Eukaryota > Metazoa > Arthropoda > Insecta > Lepidoptera > Nymphalidae > Dryadula > Dryadula phaetusa. The sequence goes on from JAOYRS010000038.1 coordinate 6,092,127, forward strand.
TCCCGCGCCCGTCGCACCCATCATCCCTGCTCAAGCCCAAAACGAAGAAAAGACCCTCGTATACGTGCTGGTCAAGAAACCCGACGAACAACCCGACATCACCATCCCCACCGCCGCTCCTACTCAACCCTCAAAGCCCGAAGTATACTTCATCAAGTACAAGACCCAAAAGGAAGGTGGTTCCATCGGTGGTGGCGCTATTGGCGGTGGTATTGGCGGTGGTATCGGCGGTGGTATCGGAGGTGGACTTGGAGCTGGTATTGGCGGTGGTATTGGCGGTGGTATTTCTGGTGGTAGCATCGGAGGCGGTCTCTCCGGCGGCAGCATCTCTGGCGGCGGCATCGGCGGCGGTATCGGAGGCGGCATTGGAGGCGGACACGGCTCCTCTGGCTCCGTCAGCTCCTCATACGGACCCCCCGGACACTCCGGTGGCCCATACTAAATCAGCACCCCGCGTGCTAACTTGTGATACCTGCTCAGCCGGCGACAAACCTAGTTATAAGTAGAGAAAAAATTACGGTGCCTAAATGTATTTATGTAAATAGTAATTTTAATGTATAATTTTAGTTGTATTATAAAATCTTTTTTGCATAAAAAACTCGATAAACCAACGAACTATATGCTTTTATTTACATCAACACTACTCAATTTATTTCTCGATTCAAAGAACTCACATTACACAGTCTAGTAAAACAAATAGCTTGTAGACAAAACAAATAATAAAAGAAATCGAAATCGATTACGTTAAAGAGAAAATACATATATATATATATTTTTGAGCGCAGCATCAAGTTTGACACGCCAAGGTCTTTTATCAAGGCGTTTATTTTTTGTATTAACACATCACTTAGCACCTGTCCGGCAGATGATAGAAAGCGATGTTTTCTCCTTCATTACGCAATACGGGACAGAGTGACCTCACTTGCATAAGAACGAATCTCCTTACAAAACGCGGTAAAGTAAGAGCTTCGCTAAATATTTATTACGTAAAAGCACCCACTACACAATTCGGTTGCGTAAACCTTGACATTTGATGATTTCCCTTTACGAAATCATATATATATATATATATATATATATATATATATATATATAAACGGATGAACAAGTATCCAATTCTACTAGTTACTAATATGAGAGTAACAGCTAATGGTGTAACTTACAAAAACACACGACAAAAAGGGCGTCGAACTTGCACGATTTGCTTACGCAACAGTGAAAAGATTCATACATATACATACCTACATACATATAAATTATATAAAAAAAACGTTCTTTATAAACATAAGTAACAAACTGTATTACTAATTAATATATTTAAAATATTATACATATTTAAGTATAATGGAGATGAGTCGTAATACGAAAACCACGATTGTAATTCATTTTAACAGAACTTTCATTATGACATGATTCTATGTTAATTATATTTAAACTGCAAATTATTATTTAGATAATAGTCTACGCTATGGTAACTTAGTTGAGACATAATCGAGCTAGACCATGGTATCAAGTTCAATTAAATATATATATACATATATATATATATATATATATATATATATATATATATATATATAAATATATATATATATATATATATATATATATATATATATATCGCAAGCTTTTTCCTATACGTTTTTTGTTCCGTCATGAAACAAAAAATTATAAAAATTATAACTTTAAACATTCCTTACAAACATTTTATTAATAAAAACTAAGATAATCGAACCTACTCCGAAGCTTCTAGAAATATCACATTTCACCATTCTCTATCATTCTGTTTTAAATATATCTTCGATTTTAACTCCTAATCATTGTGTTTTTAAAATTAATCACTTTATTCATTGAAAAACGATGAAAATAAAAATGGAATAAGTTTATAAGACGAGTATCAAGCGTCTAAGAATTTTGATTGCTTTAACAAAATATTTATCAAGATAATTAATTAACTTAAGTTAATTACAAGGAAACTGTTCTTTCAAATTCGTCCCTATTTCATCTATCGGTATATATTATAATTAAAATTATCCGAAATTCGAAATAAACACGTCATATACAATGAATATATCAAAGACAAAAATAATACAAAAATAATTATAACAATAATGAATACATATGTGAACAGAATGTATAATTTAATTTTTTTTTTAATTTTAGCTTCACGTTTTTTATCCCGCATAGCAGGGTAGACAGAAAGCACCTAGTGTTAAGACACTCCGTACTTCGCTTTCCACCGAATTCGAGACATTGCGTGTTGAGTGGTGGAAGTCAACGCCGCACTTTGTCTTTACCAGAGCGAGGAAGAGAAAATAATTGAATTATAATCACTGCCCCGAGTGGGGATCGAACCCACAACCGATCACGTTTTACAGTCAGACACTGTCCCACTGCGCCACGACCGGCCTCATGTATATATGATTAATTTAAAAGCATTATATAGTAAAATATTCAATTATAAGTTACATCCGTCGAATATAATACGTATTACCTGTAATCATGTGTGTTTTTATATTCATAGGAAAACTTACTTTAACATATAAAATTAGAGTCCAAAATTAAATAACAAATGCGTAGCGAAAGCAAAACCACTCTCACTATCATCAGAGTCTTGGCCAAACTCGTTCGGGATATTCAAAATTTGTATAAGAATTTTGTATTTTAAACTTTGACAGTAGGGTTCAGTGTTGAAAGTTGACGATACTGAAACGGTTACGCAAGAGGAACAGGTTGTACTGATGTAAGATAAGTTTTGAGATATTTAAATGACGTTGTTAGTAATAGCAATTTCCTTTGAATGCATTTGTATTATGTGTTAATCTTATAATTAGTGGGCGTAAAATAATTTTGATAATGATTTTATATATGTATATTCATTTAACTTAATTTAAAATGGTCCTTGTTAGCAGTAAGCTATGCTTGTATGAAAATCATAAGTTTGCCTTTATATTACTTTTTATTGAATATAGAAAGGACGACTTTGTTATTGGCTAAGGCTTCTTCATCTTTTTAAATATATATAATGAGTTACAGTCAGTAAAAATAGAGTGCCGTCACCCAACACGCCTCGAAATGGACGAGAATTGGGAAAAAGTATCTTAATAATAGCTTATTTCTGCCTACCTTACTTACAATGGGAAATGTGCAAAAAAAAGTATATATGTATAATAAAATATAAAACACTATATACACAATAAAATATAAAATATAAAAACTTGTTTGCGTGTACGTTATGTCTTATAATTTATGAGCATACTTTTTCATACCTCCACTTTTCTCCCTAAGTAACCTACATGTCAGTTACTTACGACCAGTAGTTGTACCCTTTGTATAAATTATTCAATTAGTAAATATTTTTATATAAATAACTATATAAAATACAGTTATTGTATATATAAATATTTTCCGCCGCAGGTCGTGGTGTAGTGGGAAAGCGTCTGACTGTAAACGTGATCGGTTGTGGGTTCGTTCCCACTCGAGGGAGTGATTATATTTAAATTATTTTCACTTCTTCGCTCTGGTAAAGATTAAGTGCGGCGTTGAGTTCCAAGAATTAAACGCAACGATGCAAAATTCGGTGGAAAGTATATTACTTGCTATTTTTTTGTTTACTTGATATTTTTTTCCCCCAAATGTATATTTTAGTTGTATTATAAATGCCATTTATAATTAATTAGCCTTTTAAAATTATATTTCTTTGAGCATCATCCCTTTGAAGTTGTCTCATAAAATATTCTAAACTTACTAATTAATGTATAGCCCAAAAGCTTAAGTTAATATAATATGTCGTTAAATTAAAAAAAAAATGTTGTGAATACACAAAGGTTCTTTTTTTAATATTATTATATATCAATTATGGCAAAATCATATATAATTATTCTATTGCATACAAAACAAGCATTCTAAAGTCTATAATAAATTAAAAAGTTTTAATAAAACTATTTTAAACCGGTTAATCATAACATATCTACCTGTGACTTAGGACTACTGTAATCTAAACATCAGATTTCCAAAAATGTAATTTCCAATAGCAAAATCAAATCAACACTATATACAATATACAAACGTCATACCAACACTCTCATACCATGCTGTCATTCACCATTGCTTTAATAACCTCCCCATAATACGTTACTTAACGGCTACTCTCATTTTGCTATACATAAATCATACTAACGATCTTTCACCAATAATAATCTAAGTCGACAAGGCCAGAAGCATATGGTTCTTACTCAATGTGCTTTATTGTTTTGAAATTAATGATTTCAAATGAAAAATAGTGTAGTCATACAATTCGAATTTACTAATACATTGTATATTGTGTTTTTATTTTTGTAGTATTGTATGTATAGAAATCTATTTTGTATAACAATGAACTAAACGAGCTCTTGACTTGAAAACCAATCAAATGATTAATTCTAATAGAAGAGACTCTTAGCATTACACGGAGCAATGCCTTGAAGTGTAGAAAGAGGGCCCCTTGAAAATGTGGCCTTAACGCTGGCCTGTGCTCTTCTTTCTACCTAATCAACATATCATCAAGTTACCAATGATGGATAATGAATTCATTTTAAATGTATCGTTTATAACATTAACTTGCCAACATATATTAGTAGTAGTGGTAGTAATTGATGTTACAAAAGTAGTTGATATATGTTAGGTTACATGGATTTTATAATGTTTTAAATAGACACTTGCCCTTTCCAGATATTATGAGAGACGATGTGAAAAAAGAATCAAATGAAAGATGATTTTTATTTCTATAAATATTAAAGAAATAAACGCAGATATACGGGCATTAATTACTGATTATCGCCACTCAAACGCAGTATTCTAATTTCGGGGAGAGAGTGACGAACGGAGTGATTTGACATTTTGTTGCCTCTGACAAGGCGGGGTAAACCGTAAAATTGAAAAAAATATAGTCTATAGTCTTTATTTTCCCGTCTTACGTATCTTATTATGTTTATGAAGAAAGCCACCTCCGTAGTAAAGATCGATAAAACATACTTGTATGCGTGAACATGCACTGAGAATTCCGGAAACGTCATGCACATATTGTTGCAAGTTTCACTTGCTCTTGAATACCTGGTGTCATTGACCTCGAAGGCTTTTTACAAATGTAGTAAGGAAATAAAAAAAAATAAACAGCTTCATACATCCTTATGTCAAGACACTCACTCCGTTCGCCGCTTTTCGTCCCAATTCAAGATATTGCGTCCTAATTCAAGCCATTGCGTTCTAATTCTATACATTGCAAATTGGCGAAACCCAACACTGTGTTTGTTTTACCAGAGAAATGGAAATAACTTAAAAAAATCTTTCTATCAAGCGGGCAACTCCCAATTCCCAACCGTGTTTACGAGCAGATACTACGCCACGATGGCCTCAAAAATAAGTAAATACTGAAAATATTCTTTATACAAATATTTATGTTATAAAGTAAAAGAAACGGTGTTTTTTCACGGTACAAATAACTATTCTAAATAATTGATAGAAGTTTGACAATTAATAAATAAAAATTTATACTTAAGAGAAATGACTACATAAATCTTAATATAATTTTATCTATTTGAAAGAAGATATGAGAAGACTGCGTTCTTCTGTTTCTGTTAATTTTAGAAGCGTTGTATACATTCTGCTAGAACTCTACATCGCGTTTTGTATTATCAGACCCATAAGAATCTATTTTATATTTCTACTGCTAGTTACGAAAATTATGTGGCATAAGATTATTATTATTTATTTAACACGCTATGTCTGGATATAGGCCCATACGTTTATTTACAATAATTCTTTTTTTATTATTATTTAGTTTGTATTATTATTTGGACTCAAGTGTCTCTGTGTTACCTAAGAGAGTCCAGCATTTATAACAACTAACCTAACCTAACCTAACCTAACCTAAAACTTCAATTTACTATTGAATATTTATAACATAAATTATACACACAAACATCTTATTTTGACTTTTTATAAATTAAATCTATTGTATATACATACTTTTTTTATGAAATTGTACAAAGATAATGTTAATATGAATAATAAGTGTAGGGTCAATTTGTTTAATAATAAACATTAAGTTATTAAATAAGACATACACGTTGTCAAGGCAACTCGTATATTACGATTCAGCAGGGCTACCACCGTTTATAAATATTTCATCAAGTGAGATTTACAAGCAAAGCGAATTAGGTAAAAAGTCCAATTAAATTAAAACAATTTAAGCAATAGCAAAGTGTCTTTGCAATTCAAATACAAAACATTCTCAGTCAAAGTGTGTCAATTGTCCTTTTCCATACATTACGGCTATTAGGTCACATTTGTTACTAGACTCACGTTTTCGGTATAAAAGTCCTTTACTCGCAAACCACTTTCTGCGTGAGTCACCTTTACGTAATGCAGTTCAACTTTTACAACCAACGGTAGAACAATGTGGTCTTGTTATGTAACAGCTGATATCCTGTTTTTAATTTAAATTTTATTTAAGTGTTTATTTTCTTTTTTCTAAATAACACATAAAATATGGACGATATAAAAAAAAATCTTTTAGTGGACATATTAATAATTAATTAAAGGACATCATGACCCAGTGGATCAGCTTACTTTTAATGCGTTTGGTTGTGGGTTTAATGTTTACTTAGGAGAGTTTTCCCCGCTATATTGAATAAGTCGTCAATATCGTAACTCATAAGATAGACCAACAGTTATTATAGTTTAAAGAGTAGAATCATAAACTTAATATACAATATATTTTAAAACATATTCCACGTGAATGTCCAATAAAAAACTATATTTATTTACACTTTAGTATACTATCCATCTGACAATCGTTGAAAAGTAAAAGGCGTTGAAAAACTACAAGCAATTACAATGTAGCGTATAGAGATAATATCTTAAAATCGCAAATTGTACAAAGTAAAGTATAGCATGTGAAAATACATATTAGTTATTTATTAGCTTCACGATTTTATTCCACATAGCAGGGTGGACAGATAGGACCTAGTGTCTATACACTCCGAGCTCCGCTTTTCGCCGAATTCGAGACATTATATGTTGACTGGCGTAGCTCATCACCGCGATTTGTCTCACCAGAGACTATATGTAATTAAGACTATAAATATATGTAATTATAAATAATTTTACGCAATTGCGATACATCTTAGCAGATCAAGGATGGTACATTCTATCTAGATTCTTTTAGTCAAACATGGCTAGGTCAGCTACATCGATATGGTCCGGTGATGGCACACCCGTTCATCTTGTTAGATAAGGTTAAATCGATTTAAATTCAAAGTAAACGTTTACCTGCATTAGTTAGTTAGTGGCATTTAAGACTATTAACTATTTAAAGTTAGGAAGCTATAATTGGGAGTGATATTATAAATTCGATTCCCATTCGAAGGAATTTTTGTTTCGTCAATATTTTAAGAAAGCTTGGAATTAGGTTCTGAGTTAGTTAGTAGGTATGTACGTTACGTAGACGCATAAAATACTCGTTGCCTTGGTAACGCATGTTGTTTTAAACAAAAGTGTGTGTGATTCATCAATTTAGTTTAACTCTTTAAAAGAGCACAAAAGACTTTGCCAAAGTCAGTCAGCATATGTCAGTTGACATGTCCATCACATTAATCGTTTTATATATATATATATATATATATATATATATATATATATATATATATATATATATTATGTTGTTGTAGTATAAAAAGTCATAACGCAGTGGGACAGCATCTGACTGTAGACGTGTACAACCGATTGTAGGTTCGATTCCCACTCGGCGAATGATTTTATACAAATTATCTAGTACATATTGACACGTGTTTCTTGACTATAGGTACTACCTACTGACACTAGGTTTACCCTGCTGTGTGGGAGAGAGAAGAGAGAAACTAAAAAAATAACTATTTCATACAACATATATCAATATTATATTTTTCTTAATATGGAACATGTCGTACAGTCGGACAAATTAACCTTTATCTAGATTTATAAAAAAACTAACTTCCATATAATAAGTAATTTATTTAAAAAAAAACCATTAAATCACAAAGGTATACTAAATAACAATTAGCAACGGAAAACAGTGAAAGAAAAATCGAGACAATGCCACGCGACGCATGACGCCGCATCGCAATCTCAGCACGTTACATGCTCATTTAACATTATTATTATCTTAATTAGCTTAAAGTATACTTTAAAATAAACTATATGTACACATGTAGTAGTTTTTAAAGATACGTTTGTAAGAATATGCCTTTTTAGTGGAGTTAATTTTGTTTATATGATATTTTGAAGCAGCTGCTTTTGGAATAATAACCTGTAATTAAAATAAAATGATATGGTCAGTTGTGGCGTAGTGGGACAGCATCTAACTGTAAACATGATGGTTTGTGAGTTCGATTCCTATGGGGAAGATGATCATATTTTAATTTTTTTAATTTTTTTGCTCTGGTAGGAGAGAGCGGGGCTTTGAATTCCGCCACTAAATACACAATTTCTTCAATTCGGCAAGAACGCGGAGCGGAGTATGGAGTATCTTAAAACTAGGTACATCCCGTCTACCTTGCTATGCAAGATAAAAGTGTGAAGCTAAAAAATGAAATTAAATTATTATTATGTGAAGATAGCATTTAATTTATTTTAATAAGCATGATAATGGGATAAACCAGTCATGGATTCGAATCCGAGACATAATTTAGAATATATACAGTAGATTCTTTCTTTAGCTTCATGCTATCTCGCGTAGCAGGATATTTAGAGACAACCTAGTGTCTAGACACTCTGTTGACTAGTTCTTGCGCGGAATCTAGACATTATGTGTTGAACGAACTCTACGCCATATATACCAGAGCCGAGAAATGCGGATAACATAAGTATTATAATTCTCACAAATGGGGATTGAACCCACAACCAAACGCAATTACAGTCAAACGCTGTCCCAGTGCGCCACGATGGCTTTTAAATATAAGCAAAATCCTACAAGTAGCTTATATATTTAAATAACGCATTATTCTTCCTCTTTGTATTGATTTTTTAATACGCGTAAGTCAAAATCGTGAACTAAAATGAGCAATTACCTGCAAAATATAACAAAGCTATAGATGTAATCCAAGCTAAATGGCACTTCAATGGCGAGGAAATGAAGCCTGAAACAAACAGTCTTGTATAATATATTCTATGCTAATCATGGGGTGGGAATTCAGCAAGCTCTCAATGAGAAAGCGATTGTTACATAATTTCGATAGAAATGGATAGTTATGACGGGTACGCTATATTTGTATATAGTTACAACTTTTTTTTAACTACGCATGTTTTCATAACATGTGGAACGTAGTAAGTGTTAATCAGTTTTCTACTACTATATATATATATATATATATATATATATATATATATATATATATATATATATATATATATAAATATATCGCTTTCTCTAAATTAATGTTGACATTCCCGATTGATATTTCAACCGATACTTAACATTCAATCGATGTTAACGGCGTACGTACAGACTCCTCAGATGATATTCAATGTATGTAAACGGGTGTTTTTGTGAGTCATTTCTGCATCCGGAAGGTATGCTGATTGGTAGAAAGTAAGTAAAATGTTTTAAGTGTATTTGTTTAATAAAAAACGGAAACACAGATAAAATGCGAGTGAGAGTGAATTAAATTTATTGAATTTGATTTTGTTATTGCTTGCAAACATGTTTTTAGCCAATAATAGAAAGGGAAGGATATTGTGATTATGAAGTAATGTATAATAAGAACTGTAATAAATAACTTATTATTTTAATAAATTCAAATAAAATTAAGACATAGCACGAACTTGAATTCACGCACTCATGCAATCAACACGCAATGTCTCGAATTTTGCGGAAGACGGACTTTTGGAGTGTCTTGACATTAGTTAGTTCCTGTTAACCCCGCAATGCGGGATAAAAGCGTGCAATTAAAAAAAAGAATTAATGTACAAATTAAACGGAGAGATTTAGCAATACAACGCAATGATTTCAAATTCAACTTCACCCCTTGTCCTGATTATCAGGGTAGTCAGAAGCATTCAGTATCAAGACACTTCGTCCTCCTCTTTCTGCGTAATTATACTTTTTTTTAGTTTATAGTATAAAAAATGTATGCCATTTACAAATGTCTTTATATGTCTTATTCGGCCAGTATTATTTTAAGAGTGTTTTGCGTCTTTTCTTTTCTTTATATCTCTTTTTTATTATCCTATATTGCAGGGTAGGAAGAAAGTACCAAGTGTCTAGTTCTCCGATGTCCGCTGAATTGGAGATGTCGTGTTGAACAGTGGAATTTAACACTGCGTTTTGTCTTTCCATAGGAAATGAACATAATTTACATATAATCATTCCCCCATTCAATTTAATAGAAATCGAACCCACAATCAGCCTATTCTCAATGGCTTTTTTTAATAAAGTAACTTGTTTATAATAATCTTTATCTATATACTGATGCTGGCAAGTTAGTATCTTAACATCAGTTAAGTCTTAATGAGTCCTTGTATATTACACTGAGTTTATTGTAGGCAATTTTAATGTTTAATAAATCAGACAAAAAGGCACTAAAAATCGAATCCTCATATACAATCGAATTTACTGAATGAATTTCTGTACACAACGAAATTGTATACAACTAAATCATATGATAAATGACCTAAAACATAACTTAAGGTATGCGAAACATATAATCTTTAAATCTATTCAAATTACAACCTCTTTTGTTTCTAAAAAATAATTTTCCATATGAAACGAATTCATTAGAAAATATTGTGTAAGAAAAAACTTGTTTAAAGCTACCAATCCACAAAACCTGCAATGCTATATAAAATATAAGATTTGATTTACACTTTAATTTGTGGTTTTTACTTGTATAGAAAATAAAGTGAAATGACAAAAAATATATTTGTGCCATTCTCATATAGGCGGAGTGGACTTCAAGAGAAAGATATGAATAAAAAGTAGAATACAAATACAAAAAAGATATGTAATATATATATAATTAATTAATATATATATATATATATATATATATATATATATATATATATATATATATATATATTAAAGATTTTTAGCATTCTCTCTTGTCTAATGGTTATTTCGAGTTACATAAAATTATTTACATAAAATTTCTGTATAGAGATGTTAATAACCAAAAAAAAAACAAAATGTTTTCAACTTCCTAACAGTTATAATATAATTATTATAACTATTTTTTAAATGTAAATTATTTAGTCCTTTCGTCGAATAAATCTTATAGATAGATATATGTACTTGTCACTTTTTTATTATAAATTTTAAAACTATTCTATAGAGGTTTTGTTTTTGAAAATAATGCCACATAATACAAGCTGCGGGTTCAAATCTTATAACTTTTGATATTTCTCTTCTATAGCAAATTCCAAAAAAAAAATAATACATAATTAACTAGCGTTACGAATTTGATGGATGACAATTTTACAATCAATTGTGCAAACATCATGTATACGGATTTATTACCTAACACATTGTTGTGAGAATCTTTGTTACGCTAAGGCGAGTCTCACAAAAAATAAAATTTAATATAAATATTATCTACACTTATAAAACATCATATTTCCAAATAAAGAAATCAGTTCAAAAAACAAACTGAAGCAACCAGTTTTACAATTATTAGATAATGTTAAAGATATTTGGTTAAGGCTATAAAAATATTTTATTTCCCTTTATTCCGGACACGTGTGCAATTTTTCAAAAAAATGGTAAAACAAAAAATGGGTCAACATAGTATTTCAAGAAAGCTTTACAAAGCTGGTCAAAATCTGACATACATTCTTAAAATGTAATATCGAGAAGAAATGTAAACAGCCGTTCTTTTATAATACCAGTATTAGAAATAAATTAAGTTAATGAGATAAATAATTAATTAAGTGCATATTTTTTGATGGGTCAAACGAGTGAGAGCATACGCAAAGAGCAAGTTAATTTTATGCGTAGACTTAGCAACGGATATATATCGGGTACGCCATCAAAAAATACAAATTTTAAAAAACCTTAGAAAAAAACTACAGGACTTAGGAGACATAATCTCTATTTATAATATACTAAACACATGGGAATTTAATTTTTAAAAATAGTATCATTGAGATGTTTACCATCTAATCGTACACACTCTTCAAATCTGGACCTCAAATTCGTAAAAACTAGCTGGCACATCGCTCGTGGGATAGCGGACATTTCCTCGCAAATGTTGTGCTTGAGCTGAACAATAGTTGTCTGTTTATTAGATTAAACGCGGCTCTTAAGGTACCCCCAGAGAAAAAATACAGCGGCGCGAGATCTGTACTCCGAGGAGGCCACGGAATATCCCCTCGACGCGATATCAGTTTTCCAGTAAACATTTCGTTTACAACTGCTAAAGACTCATTGGATATATGAGATGTCGTGCCCTCTTGTTGAAACCAGGCCCTGCTGTTGTAGACTACAAAATTATGCAGTTGTGGGAAGAATAAGTCACGTAACAAGTCTGTATAGCGATCACAATTTACTGTTACGGTTTGGCTTCGCTCATTTTCGAAGAAATAGGTCCTCCAAACTGCCACTTTAAGCACATGCAATGGTCTTAGGATGTTTTAATTTGAGATTTTCTGAGGTCGACCATTTTGCTTATTCGCATATCCACTCAAATGAAAATAAGCTTCATCCGAGAAGAATATAGTTCAAACTTCGAAAACGCTGTAACATTCTTTAGGCAAAGAACGAACATGGTGGTTATTTGGATTCATATCCTGGACTAATTGAAGTTTATACGGATGAAATTTAAGATCTTGCCAAAATACGCCTTAATGATGTTCTTGATAAAGCTTTGAGATTAGAAAATTTTTGTCTACTCTGCTAAGCAGAAGAAAGCGTCAAGCTAAAAAAAACAAAAAACATGGAAACAGAGCTTTTAACATAATAATCTCCAATTAAACCAAAATCTACAAAGCAGGTACCTTGTTACTTAGGATATGATAAAGTTTTAAAACCACACTCAATCCGAAAGCCAAATTAAATGTGGACATTTACATGTAAAATTCCTAGTCAGTCAGTAACGTCTAATCCTTAAATCCTAACGACGATAATCCCCTACTTACCGACATAATACTCTCAAAGCCTGTTTTGCTGATAACATTAAATACATTTTAATATTAGAAATATAGGTATCTATCTATATATATATATACTTTGAAGAAACGAAAAAAATATCAGATTGTCAATACAAATATGATATAATCCTCTTGAAATGGTTTACAAACACCTATTCATGTTTACATTTTTCGTCTATTGTCACACCGCACTTCTTAAATCCTTGTGCTAGGAAAATGGGAAATTATGTATGTATCATACATTTCATATAATACCCACTTAGGTAATAGGGTTTGCAGAGAGAACTAAAGCTAACGAGAGTAGCAATCAGGGCGCTTGGATAGTCTTCAAGAGCTTTCAATCCCCCTGCGTGCTTTTTCTATACGTTTTCTAAATATTTTTTATATAAAATCATTATCAATATTATAAAAACTTAATTATATAAAAAAAATTATAACATAATAACATTTTTTTTCTTAACTTAGCTATTATCCCGCATAGCAGGATAGACAAGTAGTACGTAATGTAATAACACCAGTGATCTAGTGTTAACACACTAGGCCAATGGTGTTAAGAAACCAGTGACCTAGTGTCTTGACACGCAATAAATTGCGAAGTATCTTGATACTCCGTATTATTTTTTTTTTGTTTGTCTTATTGGAGCGAAGAAATGATAATAATTTAATTATAATAATCCCCCGAGTGGGGATCAAACTCACAACCGATCGCGTTTTCAGTAAGAGAAAAACAAACCATAAGCAAATGATTTAATTAATAAATTTGGACAGACGTGACAGCGTTTGGCGCTGCGTATTTTCTGACTAACCCGCAAAAGATAAAGCGTGAAGCTAAAAAAAGAAACAAAAATTATTTAACAAGCCCATTTTACAACAAATTATTTAAAACCTATTTGATTGAGACCGCTCTGGTAAGACAAAGCGCAGTGTTGGAGCAGAAATGAAGCGCAGAAATGGAGTACGGAGTGTCTTGACACTAGGTACTTTCTGTAAACCTTTTTACGGGATAAAAGCGTGAAAGTCTGTACAACTTTGAAATATACCAAATTTCGTACTTTCATCCGGCCGCATTATTCAAAATTCGTAATTTTCCAAAAAATACGCTAAATTTCCTAGTCATATTTCCTAGTCATTCAATATTCTTAAAATTTATATTAAAAAAAAAATTACCGAACCTGAAGACGCTGAATACAATACACCATAAATACTTAAAACTCAAATCAATATATAAAATAAAATATGCGGATAAAAAAATAGCTTTTCTATTTGATTTTTACTCAAGCTTTTACCAGCATCCATCATCTCTATTTAAGAATAATCTTCCATACAATTAGACGGTCTTTCAAAATCTAATTCACCGCCAAATGGCCGCTCTTTCACGTTACAAATAACACTTGAACGGTAATTACGTTTGTACTAAGTATTTGGACTGGTGAGAGGACCATTTAAACCAGTATCATCGTTTTAACATCATATGTGTTTTAATGAATTTAGACATCTAGAATTTCAAAAGAAAATAGGATAACTTGTCAAAGGAATGGACAGATTATATTAATATAAACTAATTATATTACTCCTTATTATTAAAGTGAGCTAAAGTATATTTGGAGTGTATTTTTTTTCTATTTTTTATATGAATTGTACCGACATGACGTCAATAATAATGAGATTTATAAATTAATATTAAAAGTATATAATAAATATTTAGGTCCATAACATTAATATTATTTGTAACAGGATATAATGGTAGTCAGAGATAACTAAGTTCTGATAGCGTTTTTTACTTTCCACCCGAGTTCGAGACATTGCGTGATATGTATATGGCAAAAGTTAACGCCTAGCTTTGTCTTACAAAAGAGAATATGTAAATTATTTACATAGAGATTATCGTTCCACCGAGTGGAAATCGAACTTACAGCCAATCGCTGTTATAATCAGATGCTGTCCCATTGACACTTTAAAAAAATGACATTGTTTTTTTATCTATAACCTATTAGTAATAAATAAATAAACTACTACACATTTACAAATTTATTCAAACTTAATCAAACGCCTGTAAGAGAACAATCAAAATACCATATCATAGATTTTTATTGAAATATTCTTCTAAATAAACTATTGAAATATATGAATTTTATATTAGTGGCGCAGTAGGACAGTGTCGGAATGAGAACGCAACTGGTTTTGGGTTCGATTCCCACTCAAAGAAATGATTTTTTTATTTTCATTTCTCCACTTTAGTAAAATAATGCACGGCGTCGAATTCATCACTCAACATGGAATATCTCGATTTCGCAGTCAGTCAGTTTGAACAGTCCACGGAGTGTCTTGACTCTGCTCAGCTGTAGATAGAGCGTGAAACTAATATTTCTATTAAGCATAATAAGGCTTTTGTCGGCATTTGTTGTATTTAAGGCTTATACATTTATTTATTTGTGCATCAATAAAATTATACAACTTAAGTGTACGTGGGTAGAATGGATGCCACTATCTATCGGATATGAAGAAATAGTTGACCCAATACTGTATTCTACGCTTTCAACACTTTTATTGTTAGATATATAAAATTGTGTAGTAAATGATAAAATTATATTTTTTTGTAAATATCATGAAAATTCTCTGAAATTTTATCTTTATATTCAATATGACGAGGGTCGTAAATAAAACAAATAAGAAATTTAGATAAAATTAAAAAAAAAACGTATCAACATTTAAACGCAGCGGGATTCGAACCCGCGCCTCTTGACACAAAATTATCGCATTTACAGTCAGATGCTGTTCCACTGCACCATGATACCCTGATACATGTATATATTTAATATATTATCCCAATCTTATTCATTAATAATACAGCTTTATGAAGGCTTTTTAATTAAGGCTTTTTAGGTAAAATAAAAAAATATACGTTAACAGTCATAAACATATTAAAAGAACGAAACGTACATTCGAAGTATTATTACGAAATGGTAGCGCCATCTAGAGTCCTTTAGTGTGGGATCGGGGTCAGATCTGAGATCGTGCATAATGGTGCGTGGACGCATCGCCGCTGAGAACGATGCACTATTGCTGTATATATTGGTACAAGTTATAAGCGTAAAAGTAAAAAGGTATAGATTTTTTAAGTTAAAAGCCATGCAATGTGGTGAATTCGGCTTGCAAAAGGGTGTTTTTATAGGAAACATTATGTTATTGGGTATTGAAGACGATTTATACAAATATGTTTATTAACAACTGTTAAAAGCTTAGCTGTTATATTTATAATATTTACCCATGTATAGTCAGAGAGAACAAGTTTCTGTCAAGACTCTATATTTTTCGCCCGAATTTGAGACGTATTCGTCTGCTTATAGACTGATAGAAATCAACGCCACACTTGCAATAACTTTACCAGAGCAGCCAAATGAAACTAATTTTATCAATATCATACAACTAGGTATCGAACTCACAACCATTCACTTTAACAATCAGACGCTTTAAGGTGTACTAAATTGATGGTTATAAAAGATTTAATATGCCTTCTGAAATCTGCCTTAATTGATTTAAGGACTTTATATATTAATAAATACTTTAAACAGTTTTTTAATTATAATCAGCAAATTAATGAAACATAAAATTGTTATCTTAAATTTAATAATAATATATAGGTAATTAATTTTCAGCGTATTATATTACAAAAAAAAAAGTTTGCACCACTGCTCTAAATGAATTGCAAACATAAAGCCAAAGGGCAAGTGAATGGGACACACTGTATACAGATATAGATCGATTTAGTAATATCCTTTATATAGTAACGCACAATATTATATATACTTTAGAAATTGCAAAGTTACTCATCACCTCCTTTTACGTAAACTAGGTTATGCAATGACAGTAAGACGTAATCTATAGTAATTAGAGTATCTGTGGATTCAATGTATTAAGCGCTAGATAGTTTAATGGAATATATACATATATATATATATCTTCACATATATATATGAAGATAAGCAAAAGTAGGCTCACTTGTTTTATATCGGTAATTTTATATGTAATATATAATGTTATATTATTAACAAAAATTCGCTTAATAGCAATAAAAAATTACGAATCACTCTTGTTTAGTGAAAATATTTAAATATTTCACCTACAGCGATACTACAGTAATGTAGACATTCCTTTCAATGTTCAAAGTTCTAGTATTTCAAAGTGAACACTGAAAATCAATTTATTTTAAATATATACATATACATAAATATTATTTACACATGAAAACACTAATAAAAGGAAAAAGCAACCGCCCCGAATGGTAACCAAATTGCCGTAGTGAAATATTCCCTTTGAGAAACACACACAAAGTCTTAAGCCTTGTTTCGACACTGTATGATAAGTTTCAGTTAATTTACTAGACACATTGACCTCTTTTATTTCTGAGAGAAAAAAAGATCATGTAAGTACAACTTTTCTTAGTATATTTTCTTTTATATAAATATATATTTTTGTTAAATAGCAAATAATCTTTGCCAGCTTTAATTGCGATCAGTTGTAGGCGTCACGTCTAGATTCGGCGGAAAGCCAAGTACGGAGTGTTTTGACACACAGAAAATCTGTCTATACTGCTTTGCAGTATAACATCGTCACGCTTGCGTGAATAAAAAAAATATATATAAACTATGATCGTTTGCTCCAGTTAAATCATATTGATTTAACCAGCCAAAGCTATTACAAATTCTAATTTAAATAACTAGGAAATGTAGCGTAACAAGACAATATACAGGAAAACGATTAGTGAAATTACGCCTAATTTTCTTTATTATTTTAGAGCTTACATACTGAAAAGTCTATGATAAAGCGATACGAAATAAAGTTAAATAAATAATTAAACTTGAGGCCGGTCGTGGTGCAATGGGACAGCGTCTTACTACAAGCGACTGGTTTTGGGTTCAATTCCTACTCGGGGGAGTGATTATATTTAAATTATTTTCATTTCCTCGCCCTGGTAAGACAAAGTGCGGTATTGAATTCCACCTCTCAACACGCAATGTCTCAATTCGGCGGAGAGTGAATTACATAGTGTCTTGACACTAGGTACTTTCTGTCTACACTGCTATGCGGGATAAAAGCGTAAAGCTAAAAAACATCAAAATAAGCTAAATCAATACGCCAGAGCCATTACCATTTCTAGTTCAAATTACTAGGAAATGTAACCTAACAAGAGAATATGCAGGAAAATGTTTAGTAAAATTACGTCTCACTGTAAACGCGACTGGTTGTGGGTTCGATTCCCACTCGAGATATTAATTATATTAAAATTATTTATATATCCTCACTCTTGTAAGACAAAGCGCGGCGTTAAGTTTCGTCACTCGAAAAAAAAAATACAGAATCTTGTAACTAGTTTCTTTCTGTCTACCCTGCTATGCGGGATAAAAGCGTGAAGCTAGAATAACAATAAAAATATTGAATTGAAATATTTGCAATTGAAGTATGAAATTCTAATAAAAGTACATATTAAGGTTTAAGCTTATGCAATAAAGTTTAAATTTAAATTTGCTTGCTAATATCAATTTCTTACGAGTGGTTTACGCGTGTGAACGTACAGACGGTGAATAAATTGTTACGTAAATGTTACGTCACACGGACCGCTGAGTGACCTATGACAGTTGTAGAGGTTGTATTGTGTTGTGTCGATATTTTTATTCACACATTTGTATGTGTAGAAAACACTTTAGGCACCTTTAGCGTTTAATGAAATATTATATTATCATTATAATAGCTAACTAGCTGGGCTCTCAACTTTTTCTGCTTAGATTTTTTTATTTTTTGATGTATATTTTATAATTTTAAAAGAAAATTTACTCGTTATTAAATCCGTCAGTGGAAGCCCTATCAAAATAGGTCCAGCCTTTCAGAAATAAGCCGGTATGTAGGTAGACAGACAACAATTGTAAACAATGTTATTTTCATATATGTATCGGGTATTCACGCATAAACGTTAGATATTTGAAGAGATTTAATTTAATTTTTTTAAAGAAATTATGCGAAATTGGGCATTAATTGAATGATTTGAATTGAAACCATACAAAAGGGCAATATTTTTTATATATTATTATATATTTTGAAGTATTATAAACATATGACCAATTTTGTAAAACGAATTTTGTAAATGAGTATTATACGCGTTGCCTAGGATACTTTTAATATTTTTTATCATCCTTAGCTTCTCGAAGGCATCGTGGGTTATAGAATTAAATGAAGTCACCCAACATGCTATTTTTTTAGTTTTACTACTATCGAAAAGAGAGTTCACGTTCATATCTAGTATGTCACTATCATCTTAAAAAATATAAGCAATCTCTTGAATAAAATAATATGCGGTAAAATTGGGTTTCACAAAAATTATTTTGTTTTTTATATGTAATAACGACGATGTACATATCAGTGACTGCTTCTTTTAATTTTACCGAAAAGTCTTCAGTTATTTTTAAAAATTTCTAATTCCTGCTAGGCAGGAAGAAAATTTATCTAATGTCAAGAAAATCTGCTCTTCGTTTTCTACTCGATGTCTAGATATTGCGCTTAGAATTGTGAAACTCAACGCCGATGTTAGCCTTCAAAAGAATGTAATCGAATCCAAGCGATATTTATAATCACAATTAAAGCCGATGTATCACCCCGTCTTTTATCAAGAAGCAATATAACATATATTACAATAAAAAATTACAATTAAATTATTTTTAACTATACTGAGTAAAGAATAGATATATAGTATATAATATATAATTTTTGGCCTGATAAATACAAAGCACATAGCTTAGGCCTTCAGATTTCAGCCCACACTAAATAAATTGTGTGGGCTGAAATCTAATAGCCCAAATCAGTTCCTTTTTTCTAAGCACTTATTGAAGTGCTTCCAATAATTATAATTAAATCAATAAGCACTTGCCTTTCAATTAATGTTAAATAGTGAAGTTAAAGTAATATATCGATAAAATTCTATCGAATTCGGTCATGTCTAATCTGATTGCGTACTACTGCTATAGACGGGATGCCCTCGATGTAGCAATGATTCTCCCATCGAATGTGATTTTTTGCATAGTAGAATTTTATAGTCAATTTTTACGGTTTTTATATTCGATTGATTTGTATAAAGGTTTATCGGCTTTTTTATGTATATTGTATTTAATCGTTAAGGCTTAATATTAGTACTTGTAAGTAGATACACCGCTGGTATACTAATATTACTAGCGTTACATTTGTTAAGATATAGTAGAGTAATAGTATTTATATACGTTCTGCCTTTACTCACTTTTCTCCTAAATCAACCGAAATTTCAACCCACTTTCCAAACTCTTAATTAAAAAAAATCGTATACCCACAGATTTATATACCAGTATCTGACAGTAATAATTTAAAAAAAAATAAAATGTTCAGACAGAAATATCAATTTTATTTACATATACGTATCCATTTCATAAACAAGACTAGAAGAAAAAGTGTTTTTAACATCGTTAACTTCATTGACTTGAGTATTTTTCTTATAAGACTTTTCTTTACAGAAACACCGAAATACCGTCTCGAGGTCAAATGGAGGAGAGCCCACTTTATGTTCACAAGGAGTTTCAGGTACCTTTAATTTAATACTATAAATGGTTTTTAAATCAATATTTTCTATAACGCCCTCGATACAATTAGGTACGGGTATATGAAACTTGGTTGGATTTAATTAATGAATTATTTTATAAATGAGGTAGCAACGTAGCCTCGAACGTCTGTTTCGCCACTAGATATCACCAGTTTGAGCAATTTAAATGAAATTATTCTAACTGGATTAATGCCGAATATTTTGGTATTTGAATATAAATTTAAGACAACCCGACGTTTCGAACACTTTGCTGTTGTCCAAAGTATAAGTTTAAGTAAGGTTTTTAAAATGGATTTTCGATTATCATAATACTAAAACCTCTTATTAAATTAATTATAAAATTATCCTCATTTCCTCACTATGGTAAGACAAAGCGCGGCGTTGAGTTCCGCCACTCCATGCGCAATGTCTAGAATTTCGGCGGAAGGCTTCCTGTCTTGTCATAATTATTCCTATTTTTTATCAAAATGTTAAGTTAAAATAAAGGAAAAGCCTGAATTAAAATAAATGCATATAATAAGAGTCAGACTTAAAGAAATCAGATTTTTGCCAAAATAGATAAACATTACAACTTAAATGTATAATGAAGCTGGTCATGGCGCAGGTGGGACACTGTCTGACTGTAAACGCGATCGATTGTGGGTTCAATCTCCACTCGGGAGAGTGATCATATATTAGTTATTTTCACTTCTTCGTTCTGGTAAGAAAAAGTGCGGCGTTGAGTTCCACCACTCAACACGCAATTTCTCGAATTCCGTGGAAACCGAAGTACGGAATGTCTTGATACTCTTGATTGTCTGTCTACTTTGTTAAACGGGATAAAAGCGTAAGGAGAAAACATGCTTAATTATAATGTCATTTGATTTTAACCATACATACTAATATAATATTCAAATTATAAACTATTATATATTTTATAACTAAAAGTAAGTACCGATGTTTTACGTCATATATTTTAAATTCATTTTCCTTTTACATTTTTGCCTTTTACCATATTTTCAGGAAATTGTGTACTAAATTTCTAACAAAATTTTCTTATACAAGCACATCACTTATTATGTTAATTAATTAGCCTTACAAGTAGAATTACTTAAGACATCATAAATCGTATCTTTAATTAATTCTTAATTGACAAATCTCTGTGAGATTAATGGTAGAGTCGACAGTGTGTCACATTAAATTAATTTATTTTATTTCAACTCCAGTATTTGATGGCTTTTCACAACTGTCACTAAGTATGTTTTACACAATATTAAATGTTTTCAAGTTATGTTATATTTTAAAAGCCAAGTCATATTCAAAATAGAGGTTAGACCACTTAAACATATACATATATATTTATGTATATATATATATATATATATATATATATATATACATATATATATATATATATATATATATATATATATATATATATATATATATATATATATATTTAAAAAATAACTATTACATGTTTATTTTCTTCTCTTTACCTTCTTACTTAACATGGCACGGATATAAATATATACCTTAAACATTTATAACTGTTATTAGATTTAGATTCTGAATCGTGTCCAGATTTTTAAGCAGTATAGGGGAACCTCAGAAACTTCTAAATTTCTCCTTTAAGCACCAACTACTCGTTATCTCGACCCCCTGTTATTCGATATAAAGAACGAATCCGTTTTTATAATTATTATATGAACCTATCTTCGTACATATTATACCTTCATAACTCAGAAAGAAAGTTTGCTTTGTAATGTTGATCTCGATGTTTTAAAGTTCAACAAATATATATATCTCAAAGGACAAATTTAGACTCAGGCTCCAGTGATTTTCTTTACAAATACGACCTACTACCAATGCTAGGATAAAAATATAAATAAAATTTTCACCGCGTCACGATTCTAATGACACGAAATTGCAATTTAGTTAAATAATTTTAACCGCTACAGTGATAGTAATTACTTTCACTTTAAATATATAATACTGGATGAAATATACGCGTAAATTACGCGTTACCTTAGCAATGTGGATATGTCATTTTACACAAAATTTGCTAAATGTATGGCGAAGTTTGAAAAATTACTTTTCGAAAAAATCCAAAAACATAGGTCTTAATTGTTTATTAGTTCATAATAATTGTTTAAAAGATCTAAGCTTAAAACTCTTATAACAATAGCAAGTGATAGTTTAAAAAATACTTGTACACATAACCTAGAATGCTTGGATTATATCCTTGTTCAATCTGTAGATCCTGAGATTAGCGCGTGCAAACAAACAAACAAACAAATTTTTCCGCTTTATATTATTAGTATAGATGAGGGTAGGTAAAAAACCGGTCTATGCTTTCCGCCCAAAGTCAAAACATGAGATGAGAAGTTTAGCACCGCGCTTTGTCTTATCAGAGCGGTGGGTTGAAAATAATTTAAATACAGCAGTTAGAATCAGCTGTTCCAGTGCGTAGCAAAGGTATTGATATATTGAGCATAGCGTGTAACTAAACAACCTTAAGTTACTCCTTATTAGATCAGCTATATACAAGTGAAAGTCCTGTCCATATCTATGCGGCCGTTTCAGAGATTAGCCGAAACAAGCACACGGACAGATATTTAAATATTTGTAGCGAGTATAAATATATAAGTATTAAATAAAATGAAGTTATTTTAATGTTACAAGCCAACGATCGAATTTTTTCTTATTTATTTGTATAGATTTAGCGAAATGTGAAAATTGTAATATTTGACAGCTTTCCAGATAGGTTTCACAGACCAAGTAGGTTGAAATAACGTTATTATTATCGTGAAATATTATTTTAATAGTTCTCTGCGAAAACAAAGTGATAATGTTGAAATAAATTATTTGGTACTTTTCTCGTTTCTAACAAATTTATTCTATACAAAGCTTGTAAAGAAAACCTTATAACATATTAAATGTTTACTTATTTTAAATATTACATTTAGATTGATTTCAGTTTTGTTCATCTCCATATAGCAGGCTAAAACTGTAAAGGTATTAGTTCTAGATTCGATCCCAGTCGAGGGAATCATAATAATAAGATTATTTTCCTTTTGCTGCTCTGGTAACACAAAGTTTTGCTTTGGGTTCAATTCGCAATGTTTTGAATTCTGGCGCAGTGCAACTAGTGTCTTGTACCAGATTAATTCTGAATATCCAGAAATGCAGGGATTACCCTGCATTAACAACATAAAATTTTAAATACAGAAAAGACCTTCCTTTTTAGCTTCACGCTTTTTATCCCGTAGCGAGGTAGACAGTAAATATCTAGTGTCAAAACACTCCGCGTTCCACGAAATTGTGTGTTCAGTGGCGCAACTCAACAACGCGCTTTGTCTTAACATAACGACGAAATAAAAAGTTTTATATTTTTTATAACTTGCTTTCTATCTAAAGAAACTGTAAAAGAATAGCTTAAGTCATGTTAATGAATATTTATTTAATTATATTTAATTAATAATTTTCATAGGTCACTTCAAGTAAAAATTTCATTCATTTAAATTAAATTTTATATTTCAAACACAAACTCGACTTTTCCAATTAAATTGTACTTTTAAGCTTGTAATCCTAATAGAGGAATCTGTTAAAGTATTGAACGATAATAATATTTCTATTTTAATACGTTAAGTTCATTTATCATCTCTCAAACAAACATATTTTAAACCATATTTTCTTATATATATACGAGTTTGAACGATAACCTCTAGCCTCTTTTTTAACTTCACGCTTGTATCCCGCATGGCAGGGTAAACAGGAAGTGCCGAATGTCAAGACAGTCCATAATCCGGTTTTTGCCGCATTACAGATATTGCGCGGCGGAACTCCATGGCGCGCTTTCTCTTTCCAGAAAGAGGAAAATGAAAATAATTTAAATATCAAATTAATCACTCGATCCCCGAGTGTAATCGAACCCACAACTGATCACGTATACACTCAGACGCTGTCCCACTGACCATGACCGACTTTAAATGTACTTTGTTATTCTTTTTTTTAGCTGCACATTTTTATCCCGGCTAACAGGGTAGACAGAAAGTACGTAGTGTGAAGACACTCCCTACTTCACTTTCCACCGAATTCAAGTTGAGTGGTGTAATTTAATGCAGCACTTTGTCTTATCAGAGAAAGTGAAAATAATTATTAAATATAATCACTACCCCGAGTGGAGATCGAACCCACAATCGCGTTTACAGTCAGATGCTGTCACACTGCTCCACGACCGGCCAATTTGTAATTAATTTCAATTTAATTCATTTTTAATTTTGAAAATAATAGACTGCTCTAAGGTTATATTTTCTTTTTTACTAGGTAGTCTAGATTTTTAGGGTAAGAAAAAAAAGGTTTCTTTTTACTCAATTTTTTTCTTTTACACAGCCCGAAGAAATCACCGATCACTGGGAAATAGCAAGATCTCGAGTGCATCTAGGCGTGTTGATAGGCAGCGGTGCGTTTGGACGTGTACACGCCGCCCAGTTGGACATGCCGGGTGGTGAAACTATTACAGTGGCTGCTAAAATGCTTTGTGGTAGAGAAATTTATTTATAATTTTTATATTCAATCTTTCTTTTAAATTGTCGACCTATGAATAATTTCAAATGAAACTATTTTAAAAGGATTAATAGCGTATATTTTGGTATTTGAAAATACATTTTTGGAAACCTGACGTAGTCCGGCACACAGGTAGTGACGGGTCTACCTGTGACCACGGACTACTGTAAAGTGTTATATGTTAAAGTTAAAATATATAAAAGTCGCTAAAATCAAATATCTTACTTTGATAAAACTTATAATTTTAGTTGTTGCCTCTTGTAAATTTTTCCAAGTAGTTAAGTAAGAAACCGCCACGCTTGCTGTATGGAATAAATATTTATCTAATTTTATTTTAATAATTTATTTTTGAAGTTACCTCATAAATACATAATCTGTGAATATTTCAAGCGTGTACCGGTATCCGTTATTAATTTCCAGCATTAAAAAAATCCAAAAAAACAGGTTTGTTGTATGGCCCCCATGTAGCGGCAACAGAAATATACCATGATTGAAAATTTCAACTGTCAGATACAGTCTGGTGACAGACAGACGGACATACGGACAGACGAATAGACATCACAATAGTAAGATTCCGTTTTTATCCTTCGGATACGGAACCCCCAAAAAACTAGTATACACCAATCTAATATTTCTCATTTTATAAGGACATTTCAAGTGCCCAATGACACATTTAAATTATCCAGATTATAATCATAAATATTTTCCTTTATGGAATTAGTATTTTGAACATTCTCTTGTATGTTTAACCGACTTCATAATATTTGTTTTGCAAAAATTTGCCACATGTGTCCGGATCCTCTGGCAATACTTTATTTTCAGCGCATAGCCTGTATCCTTTCTAATACGACTAGGATAATATGAAAATTATTTTAAACACATTCTTATTAACTACTTTTTAATACTTAACACCACCTGATATACAAACACAGATATAGGGACGCGCTTTGCCTTTGCCAGAGCGAGGAAGTGAAAATAATTTAAATATAATCACTCCTCCTAGTGCGAATCAAGCCCACAACCGATCGCGATTACAGTCAGACGGTGTCACACTGCGCCACGCCCCGCCTCATCTGTATTTAGAGATAACAAAAATTCAATTAAATATAAAAATTTAATATACTAGAAACCTTTATTAAATTATTGTTTTTTTTATAATTATATTATTTTTGATTAAAAATTCTAGTCCTAATTATAAGTTTAAGAGTCCTCATTATAAGTCTAGTCCTAAAAAAATATTAAATTAGAACAAAAAATTATCTTACTATCGAATTTTATTTAAATTACTTTATCAATACAGTCTGTGCACATTAAACGTATCGAAATTTAAACAATCAAAGTCCAGAATGATAAGTGATTTACTGTCTGAATCATACTTTCCGATTTAAATATTTAGGATTTTAGCAAAATAGACAATATTTAAGTACTTATCAATGTAAAAACATTTGTTATACTCTATATATTATTTATAAATAATTTTAATATGCCCACTTATTGGTGTCGCCCTCTATTCACCCACTTCACACTTTGTGACTATTCTTTGACATATTTCAGATAATATAGACAGCCCTTCACGTAGATCTTTTTTCTGTAATTCTTTATTTAACCTTATAGTTAATTTAGAATGACTGATTTTTTACTTTAATTTGTTCTGTATAATTTTAATAAAAGATTCTTAAAATATAGTTAGTCGAATAGAACCAACTATCTGGTTATCCGAATTAAAAAAACTGAAATTTTTATTGTTCAGAGAGCGTCAATTCTAAGATTAGTATATTCTCCACAGTATGCCCAAGAGCGTGTTGAGTGGTTGTCTAGCCAGAGCATGAGACGAAAAATTTTCGAATAAGCGTAGGTTCGAAATCTACTTTTTAATTTGTTTAATCTTATTTAGGATTAGAAAAAAAATTTTATTTTAATTTTTTTGTTGAATACAGCGGGATTTGAACTCAGTCCAAATCTAGGAAACCGTCCAAGTGCTCCGAACTTTAAGCCATACGTTCAACTACAAGCTGCGTCGAAATTCTTATGTTTTGCATATAGCATCTTCCTGCTACCAAAAGATTATTAAGAAATAATAGTTTGGCAAGAGGGAATTTTTATTATTATTTCACACTTAGGATAAGAAATCATTTTTTAAAAAACATATAAAAAAATAAATAAAATTGATCTTGTTGTATATATGCACATTCCAAGGGCTAAAGTTTTAACCTACAGCCTTTACGTGGTGCCATATGTTTAAAAAGACAATTTATATGACCATCGCTTGCCAAAGAGAGTGTAGACGCTTAATGAATTTAGTGTTTACAATTAGCATTACATAAAGATGCCTAGGAAATGAAAGTTAGTCTAAACTGAGTATTCCACTCGCGTCGTCCGTCAGACCGGTTAAATTGCCTTGTTCCGCTTTAGAAGGTGTATTTTATTTTGCTAACCTATGAGGCCATTGTTTTAGTTTATGTAATGCAATAAAAAATACCGTGGAACAAATTTATTGTATAATGAAAGCAAATACGTTAGTAGGTCGATGGACGGTTCTTAATTGGGGAATTATTTTGAAACACTTGTTTTATATAGATATTTGTTTATTTATTGGGAAGCCAATGTTACATATTATAAATACTTTTTTCATTATATTATACGTGTATGTATGTATATATGTATATGTGTGTGTATTATTACTTGATATATCTATTATAATAGATAAATAAAAATATGAACTTTAGAAATCGGTCTGATTTATCTTTTAAACAAAAAAGTAAGCCGTAAAGGTAAAAACCTTCTTGATAAACTATTTATATTTATCATAGTGGGATCTAGATTCTATACCTATTCGTTACCTATGAATTATTTCTATAATAAGGATCGAATCCACAACCGAGTGTACAGTCAGAGGGGTCCAACCACTGCGCTACGATGGCCTCAAGTAATAGCTGTAAGGCAATAATAATATTTTACAGACACAGCAACCGAAGAGGAAATGCAAGATTTTCTCCGTGAAATTGCCATGCTGAAACACGTTGGGTCACACAAACACGTCATTAGGCTCATCGCGTGTTGCACAAAACGATCTCCTCTTATAGCCTTACTAGAACACGCTCCACGAGGTGATCTGCTAACTTTACTCCGAGCGGCAAGAGGCAGGCGAAATGTTGAGGTGCAGAGGAGTGAAGAATCCGAAAGAAATGTTAACGGACGTCCCTCTGAAGCTGATAGTAAGTGGAATGATCAAGTCTTTGATTTTCGGGATTTTTACCCATTTTAAACTTTACTCTATCTACCTGTGACTTCTGTGAAGTATTCGAAATGTCGAATTTTTCGAAAAATATATTTTGAATAAAAATATACGCGATATATATTAATAAGCTTAAAGTAATTTTATTTCAAAAGTGAAATCACTATTTTTTCGGTTACTTTGAAACTGGATTAAGTTAGCATATATTTGTAACATTTTTCTTATATAAAAAAGTACGAAAAACATTGCGAATTTAAATACTTCACACTTTTCACAGAAGGTAACTAGGTAGGCAGAGAGAACTTAATGTTAAGACACTCGGTTTTGTTTTTACTGCCTAAATTTCATATAGGTATTTTTTGCGTACTTAGCGACGAAACTAAACATTGCGCTTTGTCTTACTAGAGCCTAAAAATTGAAATAAATGTGTAATGGTGAATTATTATTCACCCTCCGACTGGGAAACTAAGTCCCAACCATCGCCTGTGCTATTCGTCTTTATCTCAATCCGCTACTACGGCGCGTATGGTGATTTCAAAAGCTTTTAATACATATAATAATATTATTGTCAAAAAGTAAATCGTATTTTTTGAATGGAATAGTTAATTTTTAAATTAATTAATTATCCATTTTAACATTTATAAATAATTCGATACAACTACTTTAATCTGAAATAACAAGATGACCCTCTTCAATTTTTTATCGGTACATAACTATTAAGAATTTATTTTTTCTTACACACCAATTTCCATTATAAGTTTTTAATTATCCATTATATATAACTAAGAATACGTAGGTAAGGAAATTATATTGGATATTCTACACAAAATATATATTAATCGATAGATTTGACTTATATTGCGAAATGAATAGAATAACATCATATTTTATCGAGTGAATAATTCATTCAGCTCATGTAAAATATTTATTTATGTTGACAGAGAAATATTTCAAGATAACTTATTAAACAGCTTCTTAGTATACTGAAAATTAGCGCCTGTAATTTAATAAAAGCAACAAATAATATAATACAATAAGCTATTTTATTTTGTAGGCGTTTTTTATATTTGATATTCATAGCGGACTAAGTGTTTAAATGTGTAATTTCAGATCTATTTAGAAAATCTAATAAAACATATTATGTTTAAAGTTAACACATACCATGTAAGTGATTCCAAGAGAACCATTAGTTGGATTTTGTTCTTAAGTTTGTTTTAACTTTTTCCTTTTACCTACCGCGGTTTTGTACAAATATTGCTTTTTCATATAATATTCAGAATTTTATTAACAAAAGAAATATTTGTTTTCGGTAAATTAAAATTATCATGGCTCGCCGTAACATTGATTCTTACTGAAAAGGTGATGGTTTTGGGTTCGATCCCCACTTTAGAAATGATTAAATTAGAATTATTTCATAAATTAAATAATAAAATATTCTTATATTTGCTATTAACCACGTTGTTTAATACTAAATTAAAGTTCGCCAAATAGGAGTTAATAAATTAAAATAGGATTACGTCACACGTTAAGGGGGAGAAGTGGTATGGACAAGGTGTGACATTGGTGGTCGGTGCAACGGTGGTCTCACAATTGTGACCAGCTGTAACAAGGGGTCAATAAAACATGAAATTCATGTGACGTAATTATCCTCTAATTAGCTATTAATAAAAAAATATTAAAAGACCTTAACACGTTAATTTATGTTTATAAGGAAAGAAATAATGAATCAAACGAAATTTTAATTTTCAGCGGAGTACACAAACCTCAGTGACTCTGATCCCCCTCTTTATGGTAATTTTGATGAGAAACCCAGCGATAGTTCAGGACAACGTAAAACTAAAGATCATTATGTCGCGGAACCAGCCCTACATTTGGATAGTTCGACGATGCGCGATTATGCCTTACAAGTAGCTCTAGGCATGAGACATTTAGAAGAAAGAGGAATAACACACAGGTAAAATAAATTATATTTGATAGTATACACATTAAAACATTGAGCCCGGTCATGACGCAGTGGAACAACGTCTGACTGTAAACGAGATCAGTTGTGGATTTGATTCCCACTCGGGGGAATTATTATATTTAAATAACTTCCACTTCCTTGCTCTGGTAAGTCAAAGTGAAATTCATGTGACGTAAAATTCATGTGAAAGTGCGGCGTGATGTGCCACTCAATACACAATGCCTCGAATTCGACGGAAATGAAGTTCGGAGTGTCTTGAGGACGTACATTGGGACTGTCGGAGGTACTTTCTGGTCTACCCTGCTATGAGGGATAAGGGCGCAGTACAACAGAAATACGAATACTTCGTTCTTTTATTTTTTTTACCACTCAATACAGAAAGAGAAGTGTCTAGACAAATGTTTAGACGATAAAAAGAATAAAACTGACTATTTGATATCACTCACATCTTAAAAACTATTTTTTATAATATAATGATTGGTTAATATAACAGTTGCAAAACTAAAATTGGGTCTCTTTAGTGTTTGCTGATTCAAATGTGTCATTTAACTCAGCAAAATCTAGAGAAGAACTGACATATAACATTTCCCTACAAAATATCAATAACATTGGTTAAATATACCGAAAATTACAAATTTTTTTTTTATATAAAGAATATATAAAATACGCAAAGGATTTTTATGAAAACAATTATAACATACAAGTGATACTAGATTTCAATTGTATATCGCCTGCGGTCCGACATTACCATGATTTGTTAAAGAAACAAACGCTTTGGAGGCATTTTAATAGAATAATATTTATTTTGCGTAATAATATGTTCATAAGCCAGTCGTCTCGCAGCGGGACAGCGTCTGACTGTATCGCGATCGATTGTGGGTTCAATCCCCACTCGGGGAGTTATTATATGTATATTATTTTCACTTCCACGCTCTGGTAAGACAAAGTGCAGCGTTAAGTTCCATTCCACTCTTTATTTACACATACATAATTCTTAGCTAAGAAAACAGTATGAAAACTGTGTACCAAGTGCTGACTAACCTTTACTTTTTCTTAAACCTACTTGCTTTCCTCTTTAATTATATGTTTCACGCTTTATAGCTTCATGTTATTTCACAAATAGAATAGTACAAAAACACCTAATACCAAAATACTCTGTTCTCCACTATCTTCATTGTCAATTCAAGATATTATATGTTGAGTAGAGTGGAGATTAACGTCGCACATTGTCTTATAAGGGCAGATACTGTAACGTAAACGCAGTCCCACTGCCACGATGGCTTCTAATCGTTATCTTAATAATATATGTTTAAGCATCCAAAAAAATACTCAGTTATGATAGATCATAACTTCGCAAGTATATATCTCCTATATATTTAATAAAACTCTACAATTCAGAAGTAAAC
Source organism: Dryadula phaetusa (assembly GCA_032432895.1). Taxonomy (NCBI): domain Eukaryota; kingdom Metazoa; phylum Arthropoda; class Insecta; order Lepidoptera; family Nymphalidae; genus Dryadula; species Dryadula phaetusa. Next base: position 6,124,058 of record JAOYRS010000038.1, read on the forward strand.
AACATACAAAAAAAATGAAGCACCTGTTACAATATTAAAGCAATCAGTAAATAAGCTTATTTGCTATAATAAAATATTTCTCATAATTCATATTTATTTTTTAATTATAATTACATAACTACTTTCTTGCGGCATCCTACATAATAAACGAATGAGAGAGGTCGAATAATCTTTAAAGAGACTCATCAAAAACCTCTCGAGTTATTTTGCTTGTTAAGCGTTCCTTAGCAACGGTTGCCTAGCAACTACATTTACGGCATAAATCCGTAAACCTCCGTACAAGCTTTACTGATTACTATAGAAAATACTATTCAGTACCTTATGATACGGCTATAAGTATTAAAGTAGAATGTGGGTGTTTTAAATAATTAAAGGCAAAAATTTTGTACCATATTATTTATTAAGAATAATGTAAGTATAATAGAGTTCTCATTTAAATTACAGTAAATTTCGAACTGGCCAATACTTTATATTTGGTGAACTTATTCAACGTTATTATATGAATTTTTTTTGGCTTTACGCTTTTATTTCACTCAACACGCAATGTCTCGAATTCGGCGGAAAGCGAAGTACGGAGTGTCTTGATAAATGAAAGTACCTAGTACTTTCTGTCTACCGTGCTGTGCGTGTATATATAGATTGGTCAATAAATAATCTAATCTTGCGGTGTAGTCAAAGAGAACGGTACACTAATTGCTGCAATCGTTGCATACCTCTTTGGCCTCTTCCACTATCACCCTTAATTAACCTCTCTATATAATCATAATTTTAAACATATAAAATATTAACAGGTATACATTTTTTTGTGTTATGTTAATTATTATTATTGTAGAAAAGCAAATCTATTCCTTTTGAATAGATATATAGTACTAGTCACCATTATTTTTTCTTGTAATAAGTGACTGCACTGCACTCTTCTTCTTCTTCTTCTTCTTCTTCTTCTTCTTCTTCTTCACTGCAGTCATATATCACTACGAGCCCAATCGCAAAACAGGTTGATAAATCGTAAATATAGGATAGCATATTTTTTATTAATACAGTTCTCGCTTGAAAGCTCATTTGAGTGAACTTTATAACTAACTACAGTATGTTTAGAAATATAATTTATTACCATATTTTCCCATTGCCGTAGGAATTTTGTTATTAATCGTAATACTCCTCTATCTTCTTCATAGTACAGTCGGTTTTCTACCCACCAAATCTTATCTTTCTAAGGCCAGAAGTTAGGGCTGTGCGTTTCCTATCAGTTTTTTTGTTAATAGCTGAAGATTTTTCTTAAGAATCGCCGCCAACGCACCTGTAGCTTCCATGTTTCATATTATACAGGACTGCAGGCGGCAGTGATCGCTCACCATCAGGTAGTCACCATAATGCAGGCTTGTTTGCGTTGCCTGTCCTATAAAAATATCTGGAATATTTATTAATAACACATGTTTATAATGAAAATGAAACCTTGAATTTAACAGTATTATTGATCAATAATTCTGTTAGTCTATTATTCTATAAATCCGGAACGTAATACTGTAATAATAAAATACAATTTAGTATACAATTTTAAACCGACATTTCGTATATATGTGTTGTTTTTCATTGTTAATAGCTTTTACTTTGTGTGCGTAATGATAGTTTACTAAGAGACATGTAATAATTGAAAGTCTACTTTTTTATTATAGAGACCTGGCAGCTCGAAATATCTTAGTAGATGGAGCTGGAGTGCTAAAGGTTGCAGATTTTGGTCTATCCAGGTCGGGTGTATACGTCCACACTCGGTCTAGACCAGTTCCATTACGGTGGCTAGCTCCAGAAGCGATATACAGTTCAAAATATTGCAGTGCTAGCGACGTTTGGGCATTCGCAGTACTGTTATGGGAGATAGCTACCTTAGGTAAGAACTATTAAAAAAAATATTATTAATTATAGAATAAAATTTGACTTACCCTAGAGAAATTTAAATTAGCACCTTTCGAAACATATGAGTATATTTTAATATTATGTAAAAAGACTTTATACAGTGAGCGAATGATAGTGGCATAGGAGTGAAAGTTGGTGATTTGACAGTTAACTGTCTGTTGTACGCAAATGATGCAGTGCTAATTGCATCATCAGAATGCGAGTTACAGGCATTGGTGAAGGGTGTGAAAGTAATGGTCTAAGCCTGAATACGAGTAAAACTAAGATTCTTGTATTTGAAAGAGACGAAGAAAGAACGGAATGCAAGATTAAGGTAGATAGAAAGATATTAGAACCAGTGAATGAGGTGATATATCTGGGAAGTATTTTTAGTAGAGATGGAAGATACGAAATGGATGTGGAAAGGTGTATTGCTGCCGGTAACAGGGTTAACGGTGCTCTTGCTGCATTGATGCGAGGGCAAAACGACAGCGTACCTGCACGTCTTGCCGTTCACAACGCAGTACTGATACCGACGTTGTTATATGGCATTGAAACGTGGGTGTGTCGAAAGAGGCGTGAAAGAAAGATGAATGCAGTAGAGATGAGATCTCTTCGTCGGATATGCGGAGTCAGCTTAGCTGACCGTATATGCAGCGAATGCGCAGAATGGCAGGTGTAAGCGTGAATGTCACAGTAAGAATGAAGAAGAACGTGCTCAGGTGGTTTGGGCACGTGGAAAGAATGAGCGATGAAAGAATGGTAAGAAAGATTTATGAAGCCCAGGTGAGGGGTACGAGAGGTCAGGGGAGACCTCGGTTGACCTTCGAAAACACTGTATCGAAGATACTGGAGGAAGGTCACGTAAAAAGTATGAGGACCCCCCGAAGAGCATGCATGAAGAGGATAATGACTGTGGACGAGGCGAAAAAGGTATGCAGGGACCGCAGCATTTGGAGCGCCAAACCGTACTGTCCGTACTCTCTGACTACCCCGCCAGGGATGAAGCGTGAAGCTAAAAAAAAAAAATACTTTGTACGTACGCTAATACGTTCAGTACTATACTACTATACATTATCTAATATATTTAAAACATAAATACTTTAAAACTTTCTTGAATTGATCATGTGTAATGAGATGCTAAAAGGAGCTATCTTTTTAAAAATAAATTTTAAATTTATATACATTTATTACGAAATATTTGCTTTACTTGCTTCTTATTTTGTTTTATTAGCGAATATGTGGCACCATTCATTTACGTATTTAGTCCAGTTGTGAGTTTAGGTATTAATTATTAGTATTAAGGAAATTATTAAAGCACACTTGGATAATATAACATATCGAGGACATCTTATAAGAAGGATATTTTTACTTACAAAGATTTTTCTTTTGAAGAAAAGCTTTCTTGAAAACCATTAAAACTAATTATATTTTTATGATATTCCAGGTGGATTTCCCTATGCCGAATTGAGTAACCAAGAAGTACCACAATATTTAACCGAAGGCGGACGACTACCGAAGCCAGCGCGCGCTTCCACCAGCCTCTACCAGTTAATGACCGAATGTTGGGCAGATGACCTCGACGATAGGCCAACGTTTGCCCAAATAGTGGACAAATTGACTGTTCAGCAACAATTATATGTAGACCTCGATTGCGTCTTTCCCCCTATAGAAGATAATTTCACTAACTCCAGTGCTAACGACCTTACTAAATTAAACGGTGTACATAATGACCTATGACCTATTCAAAGACTGAGTATTTTTATTGTTGTTATTATTCCCATTGCTTTACAAATTAAATGTACGTGATTTACAATGTTTTGTTTTTATTAAATCCAATCTATTAGTCCAACAACAAGCTCTGTTGACACGTAAAAATAAGAAAAAAGGTGCGTGAAAAAACTGCAAAAGGAAAATATATTTTCTTGCTGCATTTTATACGGTAATCTAATTTAATCAATGAGTTTCTTTACGAAGAGATTACTTTCAGTCCTCTGAAAAAAAAGTATTATTTAAGCGTTTTGTAATCTGTGAATTATTGTACTGCTCAACATTCGATCAAGTATCCTCTAGATAACAGATGGCATACAAACTTGGCACAAAAAAATGGCACCAGTTAATATAAAAAGAAATCCAAAGTGGTAATACATACAGATTTTTTTGCGTAAAATAAATTTAATTAAATTCAACCTTATTCCAGTTACTTAAGCTTTGATTTCGTATAGCGTGTAATAGATATAAAACATTTAACTAGTGGACACAAGAATTTAAACTATCTTATAATGATAATAATCTTTAAAATTTTAATAGCAATTTTCTCTTTCAACTGATATTAAATTCTTTATTAGATAATAGAACATATAGGTCATGAAGTTGACGATAGGTTAACATTTTAGTTTTTTTAAAATTCATTCTGTATCCCTGGGGCTAGTCAGACACAAGCGCTAATTGCCACAGAGAAAATTATTTTATTTTACAATTAAAATTATTATTCTTAAAAAAAAACTTAAATATATCGTTTTCAGCATAGCATAAGCCACCCATGTCGCATGTCTATTAAATATGTAAGCCATAATTTTAAATTTATCATATAAGTATATATTGTAGGTTTGCCTGGTTTCTAATTTTTCCCCTTTTTATTGGATCACAATAGTTATCTGGTAAAGAAAACAGTAGAAAAAATACTAAAAATAGTTATAAACAAATTTAATAAAAAAAATTAAAACTACCTCTTCATGCATTTCTTAGTCCAAATCGTAGATCGGTTTGGACTAAGAAATGCATGAAGAGGAAAAGAGGAGAGAGAGAACATTCGAGAAGCTGTTGTAGCTGCAAATATTGGCTAAACGGTGAAATATTTGTATTTAGTGGTTTAATAATTTGATTTAAAATGTATTTAATTACTATGAAAAATAAAGGAGTGTCTTTCTTTAGGTAAGTACAAGTAAGAACTTGTATTTATCTGAAGAAAACACTTCTTTTGGAAGCTTTAGCGTTTCATCGGTTATTTACGTAGTTTTTAAAAGCACACTGAGACTTTTCACTTGTTGGTCATGTTTGGACTAAAGTTTAATCAAATAAGAACACAAAACAAGAGTAGAAATTTCATTGAATATATGTATTTATTAGACAAGTTCGTTTCAAGCGATTCTTACCCTTATTAACTTATGCGCCGAAACGGTTCTAAATGTCGATAATTTGAATTAGTCATCAAAAAATGTCTATGGTACAACTTTCACTAAGGTGATATTATACTTATTCATCACTTGTTTCAGATTCTATCGCTGAACATACACATCTGTTAATTTTGATAATTCTTTATAACTAAGCTGGTCCAGTATGGTTTTAGATTAAATGTTTCACTTTGCGAAATTTATTAGACCGTTGGTCCTGTTCTGACTGTATACCTCTAAAGTATACAATAAAAAAATAGTTTGTTTCTATTTCTGTTCTAATATTATCTATAGGTATTATTTTTTTACAAATATCTTTATTGTACAAATATAGAATATATTTACATTAAGTCTCTCTTCACGCTATATTCTAGATTCAAAACCTATGTATGTAGTGTTTCTATAGATCGTGCGCGTAATTAATTGGCACATGTCAATCTTCCAGTAAGATATTTGTATATGGATATCCATATGCACATCTCACTGGAAGACTGTTGAATCCTTTGGTTTCCACATCGAATATACTAAACCTTTAAATTCTATAAACCAACATAAAATACAGCTCTACATATTTTCATAAGACACCTTATATCTTACTGGTTCGTCGGACTCTCAGGGTTTCATACGATGAAGACTATCAAAGTAGTCTATTATATGCCCAAGGTTAATAACTTCAAAACAAAAATCATCTATTAAAATGTATTCTTTTATTTATAAACAGAAATACAGAAAACTCTTTTTCCTGTATATCTGATTGTATTATGTATGTACAAACAATAAATTCGATAATTATAAAGTTACATTCTAATTATATTTTGTTATATTATAAAAGATAAATTCAAAATATTAAAAATAAATATTAAAAAATCAATTATTATCTGCAACACTTTCACTAAACTCTTTAATAAGCTATCAAACACCGTGACCACGGCACATAAATCAGTTGCAAGTATAAGATATTTTATTACAAGATTTATATTGTTACTCTACGCTCAATTTCACAATCTCCATTCCTACAAGAAAGTTATGCTTTAATCAACAGGAAACGCAATTACATAGAAAAATTGAAGAAAAACATTAGAAATATTATTTGTGTATTAAATATAATGCACTTACAAAGATTGATAGCAATTGCTTTAAGAGAGATCAGGTAATGTATTTATAAATTATAGTTCAGACGCATTATCATATCAACAACATGTTGTGTTCAATTATTATTGTTGTATGTTGAATTTTCAGAATTTCCTCATTTTAATTTAACAACACTTGAGGTAGTTTGAGGTAATGTGTAAGGCATACAGACCGATATTTATATTTCTATTTATAATAGAAATATTATGGGGAGCGAAATGGCCGGACCCAGAAAACGACACGTTAGTGTTCATAGCGAATCCAGTGGAATCCGACATGCCCGGCCACTGGATGCCGCTAAGCATAGTTAAGATAATTTTAGGAAGAAGTACCACCAAAATACTGAAGCTAGTTCAAACTTTACCGCCCACTACTATGAGGACGACGACTACGACAACAAAAGCTCCGCCACCTCCAATAACTTTGCCTGGAAAAGATACTACTGTGGCTATGAAGACAACTAAAGGTACTACTAAAAAAAAACCTCCTTCTTCAACAGACAAAAACAAAATAACTACTAGAAAACCAACAACTACTAAAGCAACTGTACGAACTACGAAAGCCACTAAACCCACGACTACCACTACTCCAACAACTACTAAACCTCCGAAAACAAAACCTAAGCAGCCCCAGAGAGGATCAAAACAAACCGATCACCATGAAAATAATAATAATCGCAGAAGATAAAATGAAAAATATTGTACAATATTATTTATCATGAGTACTCTCACAGTAAGCTTCGAACTGGCGAATATATTATATAAGGTGAACTTATTAAATGTTATTATATTATTATTTTTTAAAATTCGTTTTTTTTGCCTACAGTTAAATGTAATTTTTCCATATAAGTTGACGTTATTTTGATGACGTATGAACATAGTAAGTATTCTTAAAATTATCATACATAAAAGCCATGTGCTATTTCAAACTCTTTTTACATATACATACAATCTCAACATTTTACTTATTCCTCCCCAAGACTCCACGACGACCTGTACATGTACTCATCAGTCGATAGACACCTGACCACTGAAGGACCCTCATGACCTTTATGTGACCAAAGTCCAAACAGTGAAAAGTACAATATTTTGTTTTTAGTTATGTAAATTAATAATGAATCAAAACGAATCTATTGCCGTCCAAAAAGTAAATCTCCTTAAAGAACTTTCAATACCTGTTCCTCTCTTTTAAATTACTATTGTAATAAAAAAAAATGTTATTCTACCATATCATGATGTTACAATTGCCATATACAATATATATATATATATACATATATATATATATATATATATATATATTACATATTATTTGTTTTTACATGAAGCAGGTAACAAGAGGTGACGCCTGCAGCTTTTACGTTGACTTTATGACTAGCTAGTTAATAGGTTATTTTTAAACGCAGGACTTTAGGTAAGAAATGCGTCGATAAAACTGAAGCAATAAAATTTGAAATTCCTCTTAAAAACGTCGCATTATGATTTGATGATATTTTTAATATATTTTTGAAGATAGTGCCACAATAATCCTAAGTGAATTTATAAAATACTTAAAAATACATGAACTCATCGTGTATGCATAGTAATGTATACTATGGGCTGTTAAAAAAATCATAGCAACGTTCATAATGTTTATCATTTTTACTACAGTACCTACTATAGTAATACACATAGTAGTTGCACAAAATAACTTGCAGAAGTTATTTCTGAACTAAACAATGGATCTCCTATCTTTTTTAATAGCAAATACGTGGTGATAACCCTTTGCTTATGAGATTTGTTATATATTTTTAGAAAAGTTGAGATGTATGGGTGTGCTATTATTGTTCACAGAGGTTTCAATCTTATAGGGATAATTTAACTTTTGAGTCAGTTTTATGTGCAAGTCTCAAAAAACTAAATGTTTTTCGATGTAACTAAAAAAACACTAACCGGTGCACAATGATCGATAGCATTTTCAAAGTTTGTTTATTTTTATGGTCATAACTATATTAATTATTTTACTATTTAAATAAATGTAGCCTTGTTCTCATGTAGAATCCTTGTTGCCTTAGTCAAATATATGATATTTAAGTAATAAAAAGCAAAAGCTTCTTTGCACTAATCTAACTAACTACCATACTTTGTTGCCAGACTGAGATTACTTTCAATTCCTTCAAAATATTTTTATAAAAAAAAAATTAAAATTTTTGAACCTGTGATATATTATGTACTTAAACATATTCCATCTGTGTTATTCATGTATGTATTTAACAGACAAATTTCTAGAACATGAATAAAAAAATCTAATAATAATTTCATACAACCTTAAATTAAATTTGAATTTAAACATAAAAACTAAAAATAAATATATTCTTTAAGAATTATTGGCTGGAACACTAAACCCTTTTATAAATCTATCAAATACCGTGACCACAGTACATTAATTTGTTACAAGTCTGAGATATTTTATTACAAAATTTATATTGTTAATCTACGCTCAATTTCACAATTTCAATACTCGCTAGAAAGTGCATTAATAACAAACAACGAATTACACAGAAAATTATAGGAAAAACATTAGAAATATTGTTTTATGTATTAAATACAATGTACCTAATAAGATTGAAAATGACAATCGCCTTAAAACAGATCAGGTAAGATTTCATAACTTATTAAATTAAGTTTGCTTAAGATTTTTCAATACATATTGAGATAAAGTGTAAAGGCGACGCAAACTTCTCAATTCTTCTAGACTCATTCATCACTCAAAGTGTTCATAACGATAAATAACTTTGATTCGTCCAAATTCAAGACATTGTGTTACATGGTGGAACTCAACGCTGCATTTTGTTTTACCAAACCGAAAATTTTTGACCAAAATTGCTTGAAACTAATACTTAAAATAATACTTTAGGCATTTGTTGGCAGAAAAGTCACAAATATTTTTTTTATAGGTAATATTCAATGTACGGTTCCTTTTAAAATAAAACTATATATTATAATGTTTTATTCATCGAGCATTAAAAATATATTTTCGAAGTTAAAAATATACGAGATTTGAAATAGGATGATTTAATAGGAGAAAAAATTTTTAAGGTCGAAAGTCTTAGAATGATTCCTTTTAAAGTTTTAATATTTAAATATATAGGACACATTTGATGTCCATTTAACATAAAGCAATACACCTTATACTGTTTTCAATTATTATTGTTGTATGTTTAATTTTCAGAATTTCCTAAATATAGTTACACAACAAAATTTGAGATGTATAAGGTATACAGACCGATATTTATATTTCTATTTATAATAGAAATATTATGGGGAGCGAAATGGCCGGACCCAGAAAACGACACGTTAGTGTTCATAGCGAATCCAGTGGAATCCGACATGCCCGGCCACTGGATGCCGCTAAGCATAGTTAAGATAATTTTAGGAAGAAGTACCACCAAAATACTGAAGCTAGTTCAAACGTTACCGCCCACTACTATGAGGGCGACGACTAGTCCCACTAAAAAAACTCTACTGAAAAAGATCTCTTTAAAACCTAAAACAACAACAGAATTGACTACTGAGGCAACTACAACAACTGCTGCTACTACTACAACTATTACTACAACTACTCCTACAACTACTCCTACTACAACTACTCCTACTACAACTACTCCTACAACAACTACTGTTCCTACTACAACAACTGCTCCTTCTACTACTTCTCCCACAACAACTACTACTCCCACAACAACTACTACTACCACAACAACAACTACTCCCACAACAACTACTACTCCCACAACCACCACTACTCCCACAACAACAACTACTCCCACAACAACAACTACTCCCACAACAACAACTACTCCCACAACAACAACTACTCCTACTACTACTACAACAACTACTACTACTACAACCACGACTACAACAACTCCAACACCAACAACAACTAAACGACGAGGCCCGCATAGAGGATCACCAGCAACTGATGCTCATGAAAATATTAATACGTAGAAAATAAATAAAAATGTTTTTATTGTTTTTTTTTCTTTGTTGACTAGAAATTGAAATTTATTTATTACACTTTGTATATTTTTATAATCACGTTTGTGTGATTGTCTAAAGAACTTTTGGCTAAAATTCAATCTTCAATGTTTAATGGCGGAAACTGATATCGCGTCTTGCACAAACTAATTAAAAGAAGTCAAAAAATATCAAATAAATAAAGTAACTGTAATTTAAAACCTTAATTCTGAAAAATTTAAGTAAGTAGACAAAGCTCTTCCTTGGTTTGAGTAACACAATAAAATATCAAATTGAAATAACAAAAACATTACTCCGGTAAAATAAAAAGTATGTATAAGGGATAAAGATAAAAATAAAAGTAAATATATAAGGGATAATATAATAATGACAAAGCGCGGCGTTGAGTTCCGCCACTCTTTTGAGAGGCGCAACTCAATGCCTTGAATTCGGCGAAACGTACGAGCACACAGAGTTTTTACACTAGATACTTCCTATCTACCTTGCTTATGCAGGATAAAAGCGTGAAGCTACCAATAATAATATGGCCACCGTGGCCTAATTAAACAGAGTCTGTCGGTAAACGCTGTTCTCTAATTGAAAAAACGGAGTGCCTTGACACTACTTTCTCTATGACTATTTTAAAGTGTGAACCTGTAAAAAAAACCTATGAGAAATAATGAACAGCTTATGCATTCCTTTTAAATTGAAAATCTCAAACTCTACAAAGGCCCTTGCAAATTTCTCATTAAAAAAACCAAACCAAGACAAAATAAATAAGCAATTTTAAAATAACCATCTCATGGGTCCATCATTATACACGAAATTAACTTCGGCCCGACCGGGACCGGGGCCGGCTCGGCATACTTTTATAAAACTTTTTGTTTTATTTCAAATGCGTTCAGGTTGTTTGTTTAAGAAATATTTTAATAAAACAAAATGAATTAGTATTTCATTTGGTGTCTTACAACAAATTTTAGTTTTTTTTTTTATATATTAAGGATTTATAGAATAAATGATACCTGTTAGACATTAAAACCTAAATGTTTTAAAAGTGTAAGCCGTTTCTATATTGAAACGTTCTCTTTACTTAAAAATATATAAAATAAGCAACTTTACAACTTATTAAAAACTCACAAGTCTGTCATTTAGTACGTAATTGACGAACAAAAAAGAGCACAAAAATCTACCGGACGATGAAAGTTAAAATTAGGAAAATATGTATATTTCTAAGGTAGACTATCACACAATCTATCACACAATCTAATGTGACAAATTAAGGTTTGGCCGTACAAGAAGCTTGCTTATTCTAATGTATTGAAAAGAAAAACAAATAAGTACAAATAACTCGATAAATACTATTCGACAACTGTCAGGTTTGGTCAATTAGTACCTTTGTTCTATAATTATTTATAGATATTACATGTCTGACAACTGAAATCGTCTTTTATTAATAATTTCAACCTCAATAATATCTCCAATCCAATTCATATGAAATACGCGACTAAAATTCATTAATCACTTTTGGATCGACCTACGCATCTTTGTCAAATGGAACTTTATGTCAAAAACAAAAACGAATTTACTTAAAACACTTCAAAACAAAACATAACGTGTCTAGACATGCACTTAAGGGCAAGTACGTTATCTTTCGTATAAACGTGTAACAGACAACGCCACCCATAAAACATAAATCCTTGCCTAAATGGCTTTTGTTTACCGGCCAACCGTTATTGTAGATCTGATAAGGCTTTTGTCTATTTAATTTTTTTAATAGCCATTTGAAGAACTTTTCAGAAGTGTTTTGTCAATATTTGCTAAAATACTACTTTAAACTGGCATTATCTATATAATAAAGCGTTTTTCAAGTTATTTTTTAAAACCTATCTACTATATATACAAAAAACACAAATTTACGTGTTTGGTCGACTTACAAATATCTTGAAGTACCTACTTGTACTTATAAATAGATAAATTGTAAATAAAATATGCATATTATATAAATTTAAATAATTTAAACACGTAAAATTAATATATATATTTATTAATTCAGAATTTAGAGTAAATCCTATATACCATAGCTAACCTGTTCTATAATTTAAAATTATTATTCTAGTCATTATATACACTAGATAATACGGGTATTCCTATATCCTAGAACAGGAAATATTCAGGTATTTTTTCTTTATTTTCATACTTTTATCGCTGCTGGCAGGGTAGACAAGAAGTACTTGTCTACCCTGCCAGCTAAGACACTTCGTACTTAGCTCTCCGCCAAATTTTGTCTTATCAGATAGAGCAAATGAAAGTAATTTAAATATAAGCATTCTCCCAAGTGGGAATGGAACTCACAACCGATCGCGCTTACAGTCAGATGATATCCCAATGCGCCACGATCGGCCATATTAAGCTAAATATAGATGTACATAAAAGTCTCTTCAAATGAGATTTAATATAATTCCGTAAAACAATGTCTGTGCGCCTCAGTTGATAGATATAAAGAAAAATATTAACATTTCAAAAAAGTATCTTTTTAATATTTCAAATAAATATTTTTTTGCTATATATACGAAATCGTAATCAAGGACCACACAGAATGAGCAAAATTTCTCTCACATACCCAATTAGGGCTAAAATTGGAATTTCGACTTTCTTTTGTTTTTCCTACATTCAACAATAGAGGTCTGAGTAATTTATGTGAAAGGCAAAAAACGGCAAATCCATCTACCTGTAAAACAAAAAGTTGTATTGTTTTCAAGAAGCTATACTAATTTAAGTGAGTCCTGATAATTTTGGCGCCAGTTACTCTTCAGCTTATGATTTATGAATTCAAGTATGTATGTATTGTTTCAACTAAATGCCGACAACTAAGAAACGACGACAACTAGGTCCTTTTGCCGCTCACTTTTTATATACACTTGTTGATAGAAAACTAATATCATATTTAATTACACTATCACAGTTTCTGTATTTATGTATGTCCACGATAAAGAGATTGATATAAAAAATAATTATACTTGTGCTCTATTTCCCTATATAAACTTTAATTATGCAAAATTTCTAACTCGTCCGCCTGCAAAAAGTAAAAATGGTTCAAATTTCTTTATCTCTATATTATAATTAAATTTCGTAAAAAATGGATCAAAAGTATCCTGCGTGATGCAAAGCTGATGATGTACTCGATTAAGCCGTAGTATCTTTTTAACTAAACAAAAAAAATATTATGGAAATGCCTTAAACATAACGAGTAGAGACATAAGGCCATCGTGGCGCAGTGACACTGCGTCTGACTATTCTAAATGCTATTAGTTGTTGGTTCTATTCCCACTTGGGGAATAAAAACAAATAAAATTATTTTTATGTCTCTTCTCAGGTAAGACAAAACACGGCGTTGGACACCGCCTCTCAGCATGCAATATCTAGATTTTATATTCTGTTTTGCCGGTGCTGCTTTATGAAATTGTGTTAAGGATTTCTGAATTACTCTATAGCTTATCCATTTACCTTGTAAAAGACATAATATTGCCCGTTACCAATTCTCTTTGTTAGTTTTTGAAAATCAATCAAATCTAAAATCAAAGTTAAAATTTGACAAGATAACATCTTAAATATCTCAAAATCAATATCACAAAATGTACAGAAAGCGGAGAATATGACATTGTTGTTGGTACGAAACCATTACCGTTAAAAACACGAAAAAACAAAAAAACTGTATATTACAACCTATGAATCTAAATAAGAAACGTACAAAATGTAAAACTAGCAATTAGGAACAAATAAATTAAGAGCTCGATGTCGATTTGGCCCAGTTATCCTCCGAACTGCTCATTTTAATGAAAGCAATCGGTAACCAATTAACAAAAACCCTCCGACTTTGAGGAATGCAATAAATCCTACCGTTTACGTATTCTGGATGTGTTCTAACCGAGAAGGAGTCATTAAACGTTATTATGATGCAGACAGGGAGGTGACCATTATTTTCAGATGAAGTTGGAGCAAAATTTCGTTATTTTTATTACCTATTTAGTATACACTTTAGTTTGATTTTAAATTGCTAATAAACAATATAGTCGCTGGTTAAATTATGGGATTTGCATAAATAAATAAATATATCACTTCTTGTAATTAAGTTTGTAATTAGTAAAATTCAATCATTTTGCTATTTTTGTTGAGTTCTTAATTTATTTTGAAAATGTATAATATTACTATTTTAATTATTTATATATATTTTATTACTATTTTAATTATTTATATATATTTTATTACTATTTTAATTATTTATATATATTTTATTACTATTTTAATTATTTATATATAAGTATTACTGTTTGTATAACAAATGGAAAGTAATCTCGCTGTATTTAATTTTTTCCTGTGTTAATTTTGGAGTTCTTAAAGTGAAGCTGTTTCGTAAGAAAATTTACAACAAAATATAGGACTTAAAACTTTTCGGTCTGAAAATCGAAATATTTGTGAATATTGTTATTTACAATATTACTAATTAAATATATTTGATGTACTCCTAACATGATGAATGATGAATAAAAATTATATTTTTTATTATACTATCGAAAATTAATCAAACAAAGATAAACAAAACTCCTTGTCATCCTACGACGCTATGTTTCAGATGCATACCCCTAACAAAGGTTTCGTGCGACGAATGCCTTTGTTTTTTACCCCCGTTGCGTACTCCATCGGCTTTCCAAATCGAATGTTTGGTTTTTAAACTTTAGCTGGTGCATTTAAGCAGTTTTGATTTAATAAGGATATTGGTTTTTTTTTTAATTTATTTTATCAATTTGACTTTACAATTGTCTTATTTCAATTTGTGTTTCTTTATATCTATGTTGGTATCTATTATTTATAAAACATAACAAACTTCTTTTCATCTATTATTTTTTTTACTATACTAATAATAAATTGTCTATGTAACTAATTTAGTTTTTCCACTTCACTGCGATATTTAGGTCTCAAGCTATAATAATTTTTCAGTGAAAATTTTATATTTAATAAATGCACTTATTTATATAACATAAATTTGTTTTAAAATATTTATTTATTAATTTTACTATAGCAAAGTAATTAGTTCTAAAAAGCTTCATCGTCATTCTATACGGTCGTTAACAAGAAACGAACTACAGATAATAGATGTACAATAATAAGAATGGATCCGTGGTGGCCAAAGCACTCTACTTTTATCGATGATTTTTTTATGGAGTAGTAACGATATTACTATCGATATTACTAATATCTAATAATAGTGACTTATAATTTTTGTTTTAATAATAAATAATCATTTATATATAAAAAAAAATGTAAATAATTTCTAGAAATAAATTATATAAATTTTAGTTTACAATATTTAAATTGTTATTATAATAATTTAATAAAAAAAGAAGTGATTAAACGCTATAATAATATTTGTCATATAAGTATTGAGGAATCTTAAAAATAGAAACACGTGAAACATCATTCGTAAATCAATCATGCATAATTCAAATTTCTCTTTGCATTAATTATATATAAAAATATAATTAATTAATACATATTTTATCGATATTAGTCACTGTCGACACGGTAAATAACTAGAAGCGCCAACACAAACAAAAAAGTCAACAAAGAGAATGCACCTCAAAATGCCTGGCGCTTCACCAATTTTTAATTCTATTCACAATTTATTGCAAGCTAAATACTACTTTATATTAATGTAATAAAGTTTAATATTGATTATGTTTCATAACAGCATTGCCTAGGCCGTATTTAGTGATGTCTCACAAAAGATTAGATTTAGATATATTATTATAATATTAAAAATGATGTTATATAAAACTAGAATTATATAGCATAAATTAATAAATATAAATTAATTCTTATCATGACCGGAGTGCTTAACGAAAAAAGATGAAATCGCTACTTATAAACGTTGATCTTCAATAATGCAACTTAACTTATAATAAATATGACAATAGTCATAAGTATAACAATCCAATAATTTTTCCCGTTCGTATATCTCAATACACAATATATATAATTTTGAATTTATTTTAGTTGCCACTCTAATACAAGCATTATACATTTGGATTGTTCCTTAGAAAAAAATACGTATATTAAAAGGAAATGTCAAAATTTAATAATATACTAAATATTTTTTTTAATTTCACAAAAGCTCATCGATATCATCAACAACCCTAAGCTCTTGCAATTCTCTAACTATCTCTTCACACATGCTATCCATCTCTTTCACACACGCGTGACGCATCGTATGGCGCACGCGGCACGGCCGTCGGCCATTAGTATTTAGTTGACTTTCAACCACATTGAGAGATGGGTGTATTTCATATTTTCTAAATACGATGCCCGCGTGCTTATAAATATAAAAACAATCTTGAATTTACTGTAGCGGTGGATTGTTAGTGGCAGTGATTATGACTGATGGAACTGTGATAGAGTGATAGTGTAACTGTTATGTTATTTTAGTGGCAAATAGATTTTAATTCACGATGGCCGTGGTTAATTTTAGCGTATGTTTGGTTCTCGTTCTGTACCAGCTCTCAACCGTTTTCAGTGATGAAGCATCCTCAGAATCATCAGATCTTGGATTAATTGGTAAGAATTTGTATTAAAATTAATATATTTATATTCTCTATATATGTATATTTATTTATAGTATTCAACTGTACTGTATGTTCTTTCAAAATCTGAGCTTAAATAATAATGTTTCATTTATTGTTTAGCATTTTACATGACAATGGCGACGACTTCATTAGAATATTCATGTATTTATTTGTTTCAAAAAAAAACCGCGGTTAATGTTATTGGTACTGTCAAATGGGGAACAAATATACATATAAGTTTTCTATTGTAGTTATGATACATAAGTGTATGCACTACTTTCACCTCTTTATCAGTTTCAGAATTGAGTGAAAAGATAAATGACGAAAATCTTTTCTGTTTCTTAAGTTCTAAACAATGTCTACTTGTTGTAATTCAAAACTGGTAACAATATACGCCTAAATCAAGCAACAAATATTTAAAAAACACACAAACCTTTAAATTTATTATATTATTAGGATCATTAACTTTTTATATATAAATAAATTCAAGCAATTTACTGGTATAACATAAATAACACGTACCTACCTAAAAAAACTTTTACCTTCAAAACCATAAAGTGATTAAATAAACTATGGAAATATGTAAATTAATGGTTAAAAAATACACATTACAGATAACGTATGGTAGTCAGACAGTCATTAGAATACATTACCAATTATCATCGCCTAAATTACATAAAAAAGTTATAACGTTTATAAGAAACACGAGTATGTTGATAAGGCATTCGCCAAGCGTGTAAAAAGTTGTGAGGTCGCGCCTTATCACTGGAGGTCACCCGAATCTGGTCTTCACTTAATCAAATTTTATTACTTTATTTTGTTCAAAATGGACTTTTGATTAAAATTTTAATTTATTTAAATATATTATTTCATTGAAATTATTTTACATATTTCATGTATTAAATTGACCATGCAAAAACTTTCTTTTTTTTCTCGTTAGTAAAATGTTCACGTTAAAGTACATATTGCAAGGATTTACGATTATATTTATTGATTATACTATAATTTAGTGACAATATATTGAAAATTTTAAGATTAAACTAACAAATCTATAACCGGTCATGACGCATTGGGACAGGGTCTAATTGTAAAAGCGATCGGTCGTTAGTTTGATTCCTACTCGCGGGAATGATTACATTACAATTTTCTCCATTTCCGCTCTGGTTCCGCTGCTTAATACGCAATGTCTCTAATTTCGGAACCTAGAGTATGAAATGTCTTGACACTAGGTACTTCCCGTCTAACCTGCTATTCGTGATAAAAGCGTGAAGCTAAAACAAAAAATTTATAAGAATTAAAAATTTTGTTAGATTATTAAAATAGGTTAAAATTCCGAACGTAACGGGACTGGTTCTATCTCTTCGCTTCGCTTTCGGAAGACGTCATAGATATGCCCAATTTAGTTATGCGTACGTAAAAAAATAAATAGTATTTTTGGTTAAATTTATGTTTAACATAATGTAATGATAATATAGTTGAAGCAGGCGTCAAGTAAAACTTGTTTGAATATAACCTACGGATTTGGTTGAAATTGAAAAAAAAAAGGTATTCGGAATATGTATACATTTTTTAATGAACCCATAAATAAAAGATATTTTTAAATACTCAAAATACTTGCAAGAAATAATTAATTAAATTAATTTGAGGCCTGTCGTGGCGCAGTGGGACAGCGTCTGACTGTAAACGTGATCGGTTGTGGGTTCGATCCACACTATGGGGACTGATTATATTTAAATTATTTTCACTTCCTCGCTCTCGTAAAGACAAAGTGCGGCGTTGATTTCCACCACTCAACACGCAATGTCTTGAATTCGGTGGAAAGCGAAGTACAAAGTGTTGTGACACTAGATACTTTTTGTCTACCCAACTATGCGGGATAAAAGCGTGAAGCGTAAATAAAAAAGTATTAGTATATTTTAAAATAGACACGTTTGAACCTGCCGGAATGCAACCAATTTTTACGACTTCGAAATCAACTTGAAGTATTGATCGGTGTAATGACGTCGTACAATCGATAATGTATCGAAGCGATCTGATAACAAGCAGACTTGGCGCCTTGCTAATACAATCACCTTTCGCATCTAAAATCCAAATGGCAAAGGAAGACTGAAAACTACATGTTTAAACTTAGGCCTAAATATCAGAAACTGCATTCTTAACTGTTTTACAAAGATAGATTAAAAACATATTTATTATAAAAAAATCCTATTATTCACTGCATAAATAAAAAAAAGCAATGTTTTTCTTTAATAGACCGAAGTATTTTGTTAACTGTCATTGTACCTGTAATTATATCTATATAGAATTAATTAACTAATAATGTCTACCACACCTTTGTATACTAATGTGTTTTGTATATAAAAATAGTAGAATGAAATGTTAATATTCAAAGAAAGCCCTTAATGACAGTAGATTGTTTCCACTTATTGGTAATGAAATGGCGATAAGATTATTTTAAGTCATTCACCTTTTCATAATAAAATGTAATAATATGATAGTAGCGTTTACTTACCTATTTATGATCGTACGAAAAGCTTCTGTAAACAAGAAATTCTTAATAGAAGAAATTTCTACCGAGCGCGATTGCCAATCACGCCGCAGCTTCACAAAGGGAGCAAACAAAAACACATTATAAAAAAGCAATCCCAAACCTCTATTACCATTGAATAAGGCAGTGAAATAACTTAAACAGAGTATAGCTACTCTCATCCCTATGACACTCAAAACTAATCCCTATTTTTCAGTTTTAAAGTGCACAGTTGATTGTTTTTTTAATTTTAACTAAAATACCATGTGGGCGACACGCGCCGGGAGTCGGGCGCCAGTGACGTCATGGGATTCCTGCAATGAATTACCCATTCCCTAAATAATAGATATAGAGAGGCAATCCATGATTTGTCAGATTCTATACATTTTTTACTATTTAATATTGTATTTTTTTCTATCTTTACATTTCTTTAAGTCATTAAGCCATTCTTCAATTGAAGCCGATGGACAAGTCTAAAATCAAACCTATATCAAAATTATAACATGTCTTATGGCCAAATGTAAATATACGCATATATGTAAATGAAATATAAGTTTGTAGGGATATTTAGCATTAGTACAATTTGCGTTAATTAAGTACTTAAACATAACAAGTACCTGATAATTACTTGGCTGTGACTAATTTATTGATTTAGAAAAAAATTGCACGTATAAATATAAGATAACACTGCTAACAACTACTGTTATCAAGTTCTTTCTAGCTATTTGTGTAGAATGTACAAAAGATATAAAATAAAATAAAAAAAAATATTACGAAACTATACATACATATTTCAAATATCTGTAAGTAACTTATAAACATTTTTTTCTTAACGTAGTATAATTATCTCATTATTTGTAGAAAAGCTAGATAAATAGTGATATTTTCGAAATTATGAACCCATTACATAAAACGTCTCAAGCAACAAAATTATCTGCACCATTACGATTATCTTAATTATAGACCTCGCCTATATAAATTCTGACTAAAATTTTCATCCTTCAAGCCCCGCTGTATATGAAATTGTCAGTAAACGGCATACAATAAATCATTGGGTGAACATGCACGATACGCGTTCACGCAAATTAAGCTGTTGATGATTTATTAAAGTAATGCCATCAGCTTATACAATTAATATAAGTTTAAGAAGCAATATTTTATAATAATAGTTTAAATCTAGGTTATTTATCATTCTACAAAAGCCATAAAAATACTTTGCGGTAACATGTTTTGATATCGTTTGTGTTTAATTTTAATATTGTATTTTTTTTAGTTTCTTCTACTTCCCACTTATAATAGAGTAAAGAGGGAACATATAGCAATTGACTAAGTAGTAAATAACTTATATTCTATTTGAATAAGGGAAAGAAATAGAATTATTATTATTAATTAAGGTGTTTTAGTATTTATTATTATTTTGTTATTATTCACTTCATTTAAAATGTATAAGTGGAAACATAGTTGGCCGATGTAAAGTATCTATGCGTTAACTGTATGTATTGAAATTGCTGTTTGTTTCCAAACATTAATAAAATAAAATATTCTTCTTTATTTTAAATTACACGCTTTCTTTTACTGTACATGGAAAGTAAAAATATATTTCATATATTTCCCTAATCCTTCCTCATAATGAGAATCAAACCCACTGCACCTAGAGTATTAAAATTATTTGAAGTATAAATGAGTATGTTTCTATTTCTTTTATTACTGGTAAGTGACGAAATAGTCCAGCACAAAAACGTTCCACACAATGCACTAACGGTGTACGGTATGCGTCAACGCAGGCGTCTCCTTTCACCGAACAATGAAATGTTATATTTTGCACAATAATATTAATGACAAAAGAAAACGTAATCTAAACTCGCGTTATTTGTTTATCTTTATTTTTTTTTGCTAAATATTGTAATTGGACCCTAGATTTATGTTTTCTCTTTAAAATTTGTAAGAAAATAAAATTTAATCATACAAATAGAAAATTAGTAATACTTAATTAAGAAAGTAAACTATTTTTCTACTTTTTGCTTTAAAATGGACTAGGCCAGTCGTGGCGCAATGGGACAGCATCTGACTAAACGGGATTGTGGTTTCGATTCCCACGGGGGGAATTAAGTTTATTTAAATTCGGTAGAAAGCGGAGTACCGAGTGTCTTGACACTAGTTACGACACGACCCTGCTATGCGGCATAGAAACGTGAAGCTAAAAAAGGATGATGCCGCTAAAATTTTTTAATTTCTTATTAAGTTATATTCTACTTTGGAATTACAAGTATGGACTAAGTGTTTCATCTCATATAAACTTGATATAATTAACGTATTGTATTTATTTATTAATTCTGACGTAATTGTGGCGTATATGGGCAAACTGTCATAGTTGTACGTTCCAAATAAATCAATGTATTTAAATTTGGGTTTTCTCTCGTCTGAGTAGAAAAAGTGCTTAAAAACTAGCAACATGTTTAAAAAATAAATGTAGACTATTTATTGAAAAGATAATTTATTAGTAAGTAATACAACAAAAAAATATTAGTTATGTGGGTATTTATATACAAAATATATAATATCTAGAAGAAGATGTCTTTATTTTAGTGCGAAAGTATTACAGACAGTATTAAATTACAAAAAATAAAAATAGCAAACATACACGAAACAAGTAAGTGCAAACAAATTAAAATGCAGGAATTTGAAAATTTATTTATGAGTACTTTATATTTTTTTATCTAGAATAAAAACCAGTCCATCCACCTCTATAATGACAATGCCTTAACAAGAAATATTTGTATGTATATATATTCCACTTTATAAAGTAATTCTATGATTCATAAATTGTTAGTTATTTTTTTATTAAATTATTTCACTAAACTCTTGTCATTCTTCTTATGAATACAATTTTCTAAGATCAAAATAGTTCAAGTAGAAAGCTAGTATACAATAGCTTCACGGATAGTGAAGCTTGTTATAGTATATTGTTGTATCAGTTTTCTTTCTCCTTATAAATCATAGTTACATGTTAGTACATGTTTTTTGCTTATCAGTAAAGGAGTATTGAAAAGATTTTTATAGATTAAGAAGCCATTTTGGTGCAGTTGGGCAGCGTCTGATTATAAATGCGATTGTTTGCTCGTGTGATCTCCACTCGGGGAAATAATTATAATTTATTAATTTTCAATTTTATCTCTCTGGAATTCTTTTTGCTCCTTTGAAAAGTTTCTTGACTTACCTTGAGTTATCTCTAGGCTACCTTGTTATAATATTAAAACATGACGGATATTTTTTTAATTTTATCAATACATATTTCTCGTATATTTATGCGTTATATTATGATAAGCAAAGAAAACTTGTGACAATACATTCATTCACTCAACTCAACTATTAATATAATGCAAATTTTAATAATAAGTTGAAAACATATTTATAATAATGCTGTTAATTAAAACATTTTCCGGAGTATGATTTGACTTACATCTATAATTTACAACACCATTAAAAATGCATCGCAATGGCGCCTATTGTTTCCCCTAATTTCTAATTTAATACAATCAGGTAATTATAAGATAAAACTATAAATTATATCATTTCAGTCGCATGATAAAAAGTAGTAAATTTATATAAGGGAAAGTTAACTTTCACGGAATCCAAATACATAACTGGTGTACTTGGTACATTGCGTTTTTATTTGTAACATTATTAATGTCTCTCTTTTCTATCTATGTATTTTAATTCAATATGGGATAAAGCAAACAATGGATGAAATTTTATTTCTATCTTCCTAATTATCTTAAATATCTCATACATCAAGTTGAACAAACAGATATTTATATAGAAATTTGAAAATTCTTTTAAGATTCTTCTTATGAAGTACTGAAAAGTTTGCCACTAAATTATAAAAAAAATATTGAGTTCATTGGAAACCTACCCTTTATATGTACAGGATAACGATGTATCACCAATTTCCCTCCGTTCGCGTCACGAAGTACTTAAATAAGCTATAAAAAATAAAGCTAATCATGATGAATTAAACAAAACGCCGATTCGTCACCCCTAATTTTGGGAACCACTAAAGTGGTCTTAACTCATTGAAGGGGGACTTAACGGTTGTCTGGCGCCAAATTACTAGACCTGGCGCCAAAAATCCTCTGCAATGTACCATATTTATATAATATTCACCCTTAAAGCTTTTAAGTTAAAGTTTATTTTTCATCAAAGAACGCGTAGAATGGGAATTCGGAGGGATAATCGTTCGGCGTCGTAATGTCGATGCATTTGTAGAGGGTGAACGGTTACACCTGCCTTTGACATATGCGATAATTGCGCGGCCAAATGCGAAGGTTATTAATGTGCGTTTAACACGGTTTACCTTTTAGTCTTTATGATTCAGTATTGAACTTTAATAGTGGGCTAATTATTGTAGTAAAAGTATTTGTACGTATTGTAATGATAAAAAGAAATAAGTTAAAATATTAACTTACATCTTTCTAAAACTTGAATATATACACACCGTAAACAAACATTATAGAAAATGTACCATGTTGTTACTTTGCCAGTCTTCAAATAAGTAACATAGATATTATAACATGACGTATTACAACATTTTTCGTTATCTACATTGATCATTTAATGTTATATTTATGCATATTAAATGAATGTAGTAATCGGATACATGAAACTAAAGTAAGGGCAGTGCTGCAGACGACAGTTGCACCTAGCTTCCGGTAATAGCCGGAAGCTCGGCGCCACCGGCGCCTGCGACTAGTCTACCGGCATTCACGCTCCAACCGCGAAACAGGGCGCACGAAACGCGTCGCTGCACCCGTATTAATAACCCACGCAAGCTAATTACTCCAGCTGTAATGTTTAGAAAACGCTACAATGAATACCCAATTGCCGTATATTGTATGCTTGAAACAATATGTTGAGACAACACAGACACAATGAAAACTAAAATCAGTTGTTCTTTTAACAATTATTTAACTGATCATTATGCCGATCACTACTTCTAGGTAAATAATGATTAAACAAACTTATCATTGCTATTGTTATTAACTTGCTGGTTTATGTTAAATTGTTATGGTAATTGTAGCGATTCCATATCTTATTTCTATATTAGTTCTATAAGACCGAAACACGAAAAGGGAGAGCTTGGGTGATATCATTATAAACAATCTAGTCTAGAACATCTAACGTACCGCTGATCGCGCATTGAATAGCGTCCACAAACTAATTACTCACGCCATAACGTTTAGAAAATGCTGCAATGACTTCACGATCGGCGCATAAGTATTTATTCACGTAATTAAAGTGAAACTTTCATAGTAAGTGATTCTGAATTGAATCATTAAGTTTACGCTACACTGACTTAGCTGGCAATAATTGTTTTAGAAAGGCATATAATACACTATTTATATAGTTATGATACAATTGTTTTTATACTTTAAAATATAACTTATTATACGTAAAATGTAAATATTTTACGTCCATTTACTTACGGTCCATTTACGGTGAATCTTCAAATATAATTCATTATATAATTGCAATATACCAGATTCTTTCGATAAGAGAGACAGTCGTGGCGTAGTTGGTTAGCGTCTAACTGTAAACTATTGATTATGGGTTTGATTATCACTCGGGGCAAATATTATTAAAAGATATTTTTATTCATCTGTTCTGGTTAGAGTCTCATTGTCTCTTTTTCGGGCGAAATGCAGTTATCTTGATACTAGGTTGTCTTCAAATATCGTAATATATGCCATTAAGCGTAAAGCTAAACGTTGGGCATTAGTTAAGCTTATAACACTTCTAAATACTATTGTCTATTCTCTAAGGACTTTACGAATTGCAATGTAATTCTACAATTATTTAAAATATTACACAAAAGGCATACAAAAGTCAAAAAAACTGTTGTAAACGCTAGATACCTTGCCAAGAATTATAGTATGCAAACTTAGTACAAGAGCTGGGCAGAGGTCTTGCAAATAGAGCATTAATCCAACTCACGCGTCGCAATGCACTTGCTAATGTACGATATGTATGCGTAAAGCGACTTCGCTTGTCGAAGGTGACTATAGCTACTACACGAATATACACTCATTATAATTTGTTGACGTTCAAAATATTATCTTTGTTAAGTATTTCATTGCAAAATACTGTTCTGGTTTTAATGAGTTAAGCATTATTTACTTATGTTTTTCCATGATGGAGTTGAGTTTTCTATAAGAAATGATTGAGTATTGAATTTAATATAAATAATTGTTTGCAAAAACCATTTTATTATTGTAGATGAAATAACTTTTTTGCTCCATTGTTTTAAACACAAAAACAAAAGCAAATATATGAATGAAATATCATTCCGCACATTATTACAGAAATGTTAGTTTTTTACACTGCGTAGGCGACGTAATGAATAAATGCGTGTATCCTATAAATATGTAGACGTTTCATAGTTACAAAGAGTACCATTCATACATTCGAGATTGAAAAAAATTATAGAGCAGCCCGATGTTTCATCATAAATATGTATTAACTTATTGTTTAAGATAGATTATTGATTACTTGACTAGTTAGCTTTTATAAATACAATGTAAACATATATACATGTTATATATATATATATATATATATATATATATATACTCAATTTTTTTGATGTATGGTTTTATAATATCTACATGGACCGTTTAACTGTTTACTTAAGACTTCTGAAGTATATTTTATTTTTTTATTAACCTTGCCTCCCTCTAACGTGAAGTTTGTTAATATAATAAGCCAAAATTAAGTAAGTAGTTACTTGCAAAACATAACTATATAAATAATCATATGTACAGTTGAACACAAGTTATGCAAAATAGTCTCTCCTTAAATAACCGGACCTACGATGGCGAAAGAATCCATTACGAATTCAAATTGAGTTCCATCGTTGTACTTGGCTAGATTATGCCTCAATCGATATTCAAAAATCAGAGGCGCTGACTGACTTGATAACTACGCATTACCATCTGATATTAGAGCCTATCGTGTAATAAAATTCTATGAATAAACGATAAACCGTCATTTCAAGGTATTCTTTTACGTTGCTTGTCTTAACACAAGTAAATGTAAAAAAAATCAGAGTGAAAATATGTTTAATCATTGAAAATTATTAATATTTTTAAACTGTTTAAAGCTCAAATCAAACACCTTATTATAAATATATTAAAATTTCTTATAATTATTTTCTTGCTATATCCAAACTAAATTTATTCATCCAATGAAGATCCAATTCTATTTCTTATACCGTACTAAAAAGCTTTTCAATAAAATATGTCCAAAACTAATTGTACTACCTGTCAACTGCCACGGTCACATCGTTATGTATTGCACAAACTTCCTTATTTCATCGACACATGTGACTTGGGTGGTCGGACACCTCTTCAAACGGTACATTAACTTTGGTTTAACCGTTTCCTTCAAGCATTAGTTAGTTTTCAAATTAGTAATTGTAGTACAGTTAGTGAATCTAATTGTTTAAAAGTAAGTTCAAATCTCACATGAAATAATGTCATGATATGGATATACTTTCACTCTTGAGTATACCGAACATGGTAACGAAAAGAACAAATTTTTTAGTCATTATAAAATTATTTAAGTTTAGTACTAAATTATCTTTCTGAGTGCTGCTTAAAATTATTTTATATAATTATTCAAAATCAATTGCAAATCATTGTATCTTCCATTAATTGCTGTTAAAACTGCAATTAAATAAATTGTAACAAATAAAACGGCTTTCACAATGAAATCGCGGAAATGAGGGCCATAGTTTATTGTTCAGCTTCGCGGGTGGTCCCATCGATGAGAGCAATTACGAGACTCACCTTGATGTTGTAGAGTAATTATTTTGTTGATTAAACTTTCATGGAAAACAAGAATTAAATGACTCGACTGTATTGCATTTGCATTTAACAGATGTTTAATACAGATAATATAGCAACTGGCCCTATGCAATCTTAATAGAAATTTTTGATATGAGACACTATAATTTATAAAGGAAACGTAATAATTTTTTTTTAAGGAAGTCATAGAAACTATCTACATATATTCTATAAAATAAAAAAGTACTAATAGTTTGATAAAAAATCTATTTCAGTTATACGAAAAAGTCTTTAACAATGTAAGTGACATTTATCATAAAATCCTTCATTCATAATCCATCCTAGTTAAGTCACGTATAACATCTATTACTTATAAATAATTTAAAGTACATTATCAATTCATCTCAACACATCATTTTTTTTTATTTTCACACGTGCCACCAACATGACCTCGTAATTCGTACCATACGTAAGTTTTGGCGCAATGAAATTATTTTTAATTGATCAATGGTCAGTGTGGGCGAGATACAGACACTGTACAATTTGTGGCTTGTCCACATTTCACTATGTTGTACATTTCACACCTACACGGCAATGTTAATTAATTCGTTATCGGCGATTATTAAATTGATTTCATGGTTGCAATTATAATATTATGTCGACACCATTATAACGCTAAGGGAAAAGAGATTAACTTCACACGACAGTTTTGAATTTATTTAAGTTAATTGTTAGCTATGATTGCCGCGGAAAGCGTCTAGAAGAGAAAAAGATATTCTGCGCTTTAAAAAAGTTTAATTTTATTAAGTATCTATTTACAAAATGTAAATGAAATCTCTATAAAACGTTACCATAATGGTTTATTATGCAAATTTAAAATCGTAATAGCACAGTCTAAACAAAAGAAATAGCTTCGCCCTCAATTTTGAATGTGTATCAAATTACCTTATACAGCAAATGTTTGTTGATTCTTCATAATGTTTAGACATATTAGATACTTTATAGCTCCTACCAAAACAATAGGCACGGGAAATAAATTTTGAATTAAATTTTAATGAAGATGCTGACCCAGCCCAGCCCTACCTATGTTTTCAACGGCAATGTTCATTTTATTAATTAATTAACCGTTACATATTTCGCCGAATACAATGTAATATTGTCTAAATGTGGAACTCCCTTTTGAATACCCTTTTAATAGCATCGCCTATCTATCTATCTATCTGTCTATCAATTTGGTAAAGTTTTGTACTATTTTGATCCATTTCGTGTCGTCCGAAAGTTTGCATACGTTGCATGGAGCATGAATATAATGTCTTTGCTTGGAGGACCTGGAGGATGAGTTTTAAATTTAAATTGCAATTGCAGTACTATTTGTATCAGACTGTTTAGATTTAAAAATGCAAGCTTGGGTACTAGAACATAGTGATTTCTAAATATTGTTAAAATTTTTAATTAATATAGCTACTATAAATTATTTAATTCTCTTTCTTCTACATATATTTATCCAACTAATTAATATGTCGAACCGCTAGGCAGTAATAAATATAGATTCGTTATCCACTACTTTACTGACATATCCGACGTGTAATTACATTAGAAGTTGATATCGCTTTAATAATGAAGTTCATACAGTTAGTACGTCATGTTATTAACATACATGTCCTTCCATATATAGAATGACGCAAGTCACTAAGTCTAATATACTGCGTTGGTCAAAAGGTGAGTAAAAGCTAATTGACTGAGTAAAAAATTGAAAAGCTAAAGTAAAATGGTTTTTGTTAAACTTATTCTAAAGTGAAAGAAACTTGAACATTTTGTTCGTTCTTTTTTAAACAGCAACTGTTTTTTATAACACTTTTTAATACTAAAAACCTAAATATAATTATTGATTAGTTGCAAGAGCCATAAGAAAATATAATTTATCTCAAACCAGTAAAATACTTTGAAAGTTATATGATTATTTTGTGTCTGTCTATTGAGTGTCAACTCATTTATATATTAGCCTGTATGCAAATATATATTTAGGCATACATATGTCCACAAGTAACTAAATGACTCAAAACATTCGACTTATATTTAAATACAAGAACTTTATATGGCAACTTGTTAATTAATATTGATTCGCACAAATTGCTGGACTAACGCCCGTGTAACGAATAGCGGTATAAATACCAAATAAGGTTTAACTAGCATAATAAAATTGTATAATTATTATATATTAAACTAATTATTTAAACATTTTCATTTACATAAACAAGTATGTAGCCTATTTCTTAATAAATTATTTAAATTATACCCAATATCTATAAATAAATAGAAAGATACAGTATTCTTAAGTTAATTCTACAACAGTATAAGAAGTAACAAAGTACTAAATTACAAAAGTAAAACGCAAATACCAAAAACATAACTAAAAAGAGTTTTTATTATTTATGCTTAAATAGATATCATAATCATACGTGACTAGAAATTCAAATATTAATATTTTTTTTTTAGCTTCACGCTTTTATCCCGCGTAGCAGGGTAGCCAGAAAGTACCTAGTGTCAAGACACTCCGTACTTCGCTTTCCACCGAATTCGAGACGTTGCGTGTTGAGTGGTGGAACTCAACGCCGCACTTTGTCTTACCAGAGCGAGGAAGTGAAAATAATTTAAATATAATCACTCTACCCCCGAGTGGGGATCGAACCCACAACCGATCGTGTTACAGTCAGACGCTGTCCCACTGCGCCATGACCGGCTTCAATGTTAATATTAAAATGTAACACATATATTTATGACATCTAACGATATGATAGCCATCGGACTGAATTTACTTTATATTGTATGATATTTCTATCGATATGAACAACCTTACATTTAAATTATTTAGTATTCATATAAACATATATAATTATTATAATTAATGAAAAATACTGGGTTAAGTGAATGTTAATTGCAATAAGCCTTGCATTATAATAATTTTTGACTTACATTCAATATGACTGATGCTGCTTTATGGGTTTTAGGTTCGAACATCATTTGAGGGTTATTTATATCGTACATGATGCATGTGCAATGTTTTTATTGCTAGCAGGTAATATAAACGAGTTAAAAAAGAATAAAATTAGAACTAATAAATTGCCATAATTTATTAGTTCTAATTTTTTTCATTCGTGGTCGTGGCGCAATGCGACA
Source organism: Dryadula phaetusa (assembly GCA_032432895.1). NCBI lineage: Eukaryota > Metazoa > Arthropoda > Insecta > Lepidoptera > Nymphalidae > Dryadula > Dryadula phaetusa. The sequence continues at coordinate 6,154,412 of JAOYRS010000038.1, forward strand.
GAGTCTGACTGTAAACGCAATCGGTTGTGGGTTCGATCCCCACTCGGGGGAGTGATTATATTTAAATTATTTTTACTTCCTCGCTCTGGTAAAAGACAAAGTGCGGCGTTTAGTTCCACCACTCAACACGTAATGTCTCTGATTCGGAAAACAAAGTACTGAGTGTCTTGACATGAGATACTTTCTGTCTGCTATGCGGGATAAAAGCGTGAAGCGAAAAAAATTAAAAACAGATTATCTCGCTACTAAATACGCTCGCTCTATACCGTTAGGAACGGCAAAAATAGTATAATTTTACATACTTGAAACAAAATATGAACAGAAATTCTTCGATTAGCCAAAAAAATCCTAACGCGATTTTTTGTTAAATGTCAATAAAAATTCAATGTCACACATGCCAATAACAACATAACGCTAATCTGACCTTGTCCTAAAACTTTTGATATGATAAAACGCCATGTGTATTGTTACTATATGATCAAAAATACACATATATATCAGCGACCGCTCCCTCACAATATTTGCGGTTTGTGTGCAAATAAGCCGGCGCCAATCTGTTTGTTTATATGTCATTATTGCTGCAGACGCGGGGGCGAATTGCCATTTTTGTGATATTTTATGTTAATGCTAAACACGTGCATATGAGAATGTAGGTGATTTTTTATTATATTTAAGTAAAGAATTTACGTCATTTTTTATAAAAAGATCGTTTATTTTTACACATTTTAAATGAAAATATTTTAAGCTGATTAATCGCGTGTATTTTAGTATTCGAAAATTCATTTTTGGAAATGGTTGCAATGGTTGGGTCCAAAAAAAATGCTTGTAGGTTTTCGAATACCAAAATAAACGCAATTAATCCGTTTAAAATTGTTTCATTTAAAATGTAATTTTTTTAGTTTACTATATTTGTCATAGTATTTTAATCATATTTTTTTTGTGATATTAGTATTTTTAGCATAAACATCACTTGTAGTTAGTTATTATGTCTGCTAAGTTATAACCCTTTTTCCAAGAGTTTATTCGACTATAAATCTAAACTAAACTACAATAAAAAGGAATAAATGACCTACTAACTGATCAATAGTCCAAGGTAAAATCTCCTTAGATATTATGACATTTAAAAACCGAATCGGATTTATGAGGCAGTGACGCAAACCCGTACTGTACGAATGCTAATGTATGCAGACGATACTTCTACATTTACTTATTCAAAGTAAAACATGCCAGGGAATGCCTTTCTGGTGATACAATGATTGAAAATGAAGTAATAATGGCGTTACATTTGTAGAATGAGCTTTGGAGCGTAAATATCTAATAAATCTTCCTTAGCGTCAATGCGCGAGAGCTAAATCGTCGTGTAAGTTCTTTGTAGTGTCTTGTCTCTATAACATTGAATTCTGCAAAGGCTTGTATTTAAACACATAATGCTAGTATTCCAAACGGATAAGTATAATGCTAATATTTGTTCGAGATGCTGTTTATTTGGAGTAACTGTTCTTGAATTTATCTAGGTTAAGCTTGGCTACGTTAAATTTATTATTATATTTATGTACTTGTTTGTAAAACAATAATGAGAAACAACACTTTGAAAGTTCACATAATTTTAATATAAATGTTTTCCTTGTCTTCAAATTATTATTGAAATGTTAATATCTAAATGTATTGTATACATTGAAAGTTTCAATTTGTCTTTAATTATAATACGGTTTAAACCTATTATGCATATGATAATAAATTGCAGTTGCAGCATGCGTCGGCGCCACTTACTCGTATGTAACAAATATGCAAATTTCACCAGTTCATGCCGTAATTAAATTAATATTTATTCAAAACTTTCTTTGGTAACTTCGTTTATTACGCCACTACTATGAAAATATAAGCATTTGTAACTGAAAGCTGGTATATTTTTTATATGTTATTAGCGAAAGGAACTAAACTTAGTCCAGAACTTAGTCCAAAAACATAAGAGAATCTTTAACACAGAAATAATAAAGTGAATAATTAAATATGCTTATTCTCTTACATTTTTTTGCTTTTGACAGAATTTTATTCTGATTTCGGTATTCTTTAAAAAGTCCACGCACAATTTATATTCCAATTAAGTATAATGCTGATATGAAATTGGTAAACATAATAATATTTGATACCGCAGCAGATGTCCACATAATTAAAATCAGTTGCATGTGAATTGTCATAAAAGTTATCAGAAACCACTGTCTGTTTAAAATGATTGTTTATCTTAAAATATTATTTGTTTGATATATTGTAACTTTAACACTATTTATACTACTAAAAAAATATAATTTTCGTATGTTAATCTGTGAGATAATAAATATAAAATGATGTAAGCTTAGTATGTCTTTATAATGTATCGTGTAATATAAGAAAATATCGCCGCCGTCAATTTTAATAAAATTACATGCAATTTGTGCAATCTGTTTATTTTCTCGAATGCATTCTGTATGCTAAACAAGAGAGGCGAGTAAGTAATTTAGAAAACAATCAAGCCGAACATAAAATCTTATTACGTGGTAATAAATTCCACCTAGCAGGTCAAAAGCCAGCAGCCTGACGTACCATCTGATTGCACCTTAGGCTTAACAATACTGAATGCTTTACTACGGGCTGTAATTACTGGATTACCGGTTACGTTCCATTCCTCCAACTTGCTGGGGAACCTGACGCTAGATGCCATTTTATTCAACTTTGTAAGTAATGGTTTGCATTTGTAATGGATCCTCAGGAAATTTTAATTGAACAGTTATGCAAATAATAAAATTTATTTAAATTGCTGACAATAAAATTGATATATTTATATATTTGAATATGCGCCAAAAGAATAACCTAACCATGACTTGTCTTCAAAAGCATGTTAAAATTTCTGAACTAAAAAGAATAACGGAACCATTGGAGCGTCACTGTACCAATGTAGAGGATGTGAATCAGCAGCAGCAGACATAGCACTGACTCAATACGTTATCTGACTTTTACAACTTGCAACACGCTTTTCATCTGAAAGAGTTTAAACGTTTAAATGTGTTATTTTATTTTATCAATAACGTAGCGGATGTCGAAATACCGATAGCAGTATCTGCATTTCGATTCAGCTTATTTTCACTTTCACGTCGGTCCGCATAAAGTATGAAACAATTTCACATGTTGTTTTCATGTTTGACATTACTCTGAATTTATTAAGCCTGCATCGACCACAACAAAGCAGAATGAGATTACTCATCAGAGATTAGTCGTTATTTATTATTTTTATATATACTACGACAGTTTATAATGAATGTTGCTTGTGAAGAGATGCTAATTGTTGGCAATAAACTCGGGCAAATGTCATCAACTAATGTGATTTGCGATAAACAATCGCCTTACAGAGAAACTCAATTAAGAAAAGGTTCCGTTATCAGAGTTGAAGCAGGCGAGGGATAAAGGACAAAAAGGACGCAAAGACAATCTCGCCTTATTTTCTTATCGTGTCCAGTCATTTGTCGGTGACATTCCCGGAATAGCGTCGGCGGATGGCCTAATTGACTTAGTCGCCCACTTATATCATACTGCTATTAACGGTCGACGCCTCTAGGAGCCCCTTTTGTTCTCTACAAGTTCGAACAGGTACTCTCTACCTGTTCTGTAAAACAGGCCAAACTTTTTCCTAATGCATTTTTGCAGATAAAAATTCTACCTGGCCGCTTGATAGTTTCATATCTGTTTGAAATATTGTTTTAATTACCGGCCGACTTAATGTAGTCGCCATTAGGGTGATTTAATAATAACTAGAGAGTGCACTCACTTGTTAAGTTCATTTTTTGCTACATTTTTTAACTTATGTTTTCATCGTACAGTATATTTATGAAGCGTTATTTACGTTGAAAGCGAATGCATTTAATTAAATACATCAGGAAACTGTTTAGAAACTACAACATTTCAAAGTAAAACATAAATAAAATATTGTATAGGATGTGTATATCTTCTTGAAATATTGTACTGTAAAAATATAGTTTATCGCTTAGAACATAGCATGGCCATGATTCATCGACTGCCTGTCAACGACACTTTTAATGCCACTCCATCATAGACTGTCGCTTGACGTTTCTCAAACACTCATTATTCTTAATGGCTTTCGAGAGTTCGACTTACAATATCTCAAGAATTGTTTAAACATTATTCTAAATGTTTATCAACACCGCTTAATCCTTGGGAGACACAAATAATACAAAAATCTTCACTGAGAGCCTTAGCTTTTAGTGTTATCATTTAATTCCCTCATTTACCCCGCATCCGATACTTAATGTATGTGGCATTATTTTTCAAAAAAAGATAATTGCGAGGTCCACAAGTTATAATTTAAAACAATCTTAAAATAAGGCACTTACAGCTTTCCTTCAACTCCCGACAACCCGTGAATCGGAACCAGACGCTCATAAATCTTAGCTTAGAGACCGATATGGCTAAAAGCTTCGGTCGTTCAAAAATAGGGACCGGCTAAGTTGAAGTTCGTGTCACATGATAAGATTTCGTAGTTTTTGTAGTACCGGGACAACAACCACGATAGCGGGCCTCGAGATAATGAAACAAGGTGCTCGGTTTTGGTGCTTCAGCGGGGCGTGGGCATTGTTTAGATAAGTAACATCGGACGCATATTTGCCTCGAGCACACTTTGTCTGACTTCGCCGCTCTAGTATCTTATTTACTTCGAAAAGTTTATGCGATAGGGAATTAATTATTTTTGGTTACGTAAAGCTTATGCTCCAAATAAGATTTCATATTGAAGCACAAACGCGGCTGGCCAACATCTGTTATCGAATAGAAATTTATGTTTTTCGTCTTTCAAACGCACCTGCTGCGGGCGTAAATATAAACTATATGTTTGGGATTCATTTTAATATGAATAGCTCCATGTTTCATAGATTTTGTCGTAATCCAGTCTTTAATGTGAGAGTTTACTTAGTTAATAAGCGTAGGCGTATTTAAGTGCCTTTTGTTCCCGTTGAAGTATTATTTATTTATCGGTAAGCTTCGCAAGTGGTTTGTCCATATGATTCGGCTGCTTATGAATCTTTGTTCTCACACGTCGATCTGACATCGTACTTTATAGTCGTGCTTCGACAATCGCCCGGGTCGTATTCAAATTGAATTTACGTACTAGCGCCAGCATCTGTCATGCATAGATATTTATCATCTAGCTGGCCGCATGTATCGTGTCAAAACGAACGGAATAGAGCCACTAGCGAATAAATTTTTACGTGGCACCTCTCGCTCACGCAAATAGTAAACGATAGAGACAATATGATAATCAATTCCGATATCGACTCTAACACTTTGTGGTAGGGTGCACTTCTGTTTGTTTGTATAGGAAGGCATTTTCAAGTATCGTAATGAGTCGCTACGGTCGCATGAGCGCATTCAGAATCCGCCTACTCTTGTGGAAGGTTATATGTGCGTGTTATGTCTGATCAATTGCAGTCTTAGCCCGTTATATTAGAGATCATTATAGCTCCGTCAAGTTGTTAGGTTTCTAGTAAGGAGTGCACTCATAGCTTATCCTTGCCGCCGCCGGTGGCGCCGGCGCCGCACTTAGACGCTATTTTTTTCCTTGCGGCAAACCACGTTCTGCTTATAATTTATTCATTAAATTCGTAATTTATTCTTTATGAAGACAGCGTAATTTTCTAGTTTGCGACTATTATAATCTTAGTGCTTATGTATTGCGATCTTATGATTATATTTTACTAGGTCTTTTCTAGGTCATAATGCGTTATTGTATGTATTAGTCACACTTGTATCACTGTATACATAATTGTTCTATATTTTAGCTATGATGACAGTTTGTTGATTGTGTATTCTAATTCCATGAAGTTTCATTTTCCTTTTAAAAAGAGTTTAGCAATTTTTTAATGTGTCCGAAATTTACTTTTTTATATTTTTACCTGTAATGACAGTAAGAAATGCAGCGGCAATGTTAGCAGTAAGAACCCAGTATATGTGCTGGATTTCTCCTATTATAGAGTAACAACGTATATCATGACAGGAAACGACTTTTGTAACTATATAAATACTTCAAATTTTAATTTTGCTTTAAATTCAAAATTTCCCTGGGTAGAAATTGAGCCCACAACTCACGTAAATACTGTTTAATTGCACCATTTGCCTAAATATTTAAAAAAAATATTTTAATAATTCGTAAACAATACAAATAAAATATTCTTGTCCTCGACCCAATCGCTTGTTAAACTTGTGACCTAAATTAGACCTACGTTTAGCCATTGTTTTCAATACAGAAATACTTTCCCATATAGCACTTGTTTGCTCGCCGCAAATAAATTCTGGGTCACTGCCAGATCTAGGTATTACACTTTGAAATATCTAGTTAATGAGTAAAAATGTGCTTTTAAAAAGTACTAATAAAATGATTAATATGTCCTATTAAGAATATGAGAAGTATGAAATACTAATTGTGTTCTGTAAGGTTTGTTCTCTTTTTGTAATTGTTTGTAATTTTCACTAACTTCCAAATAACCAGTTGCTCCCAAACTAAGCTATAATACTGAATATGTGTAATCAACAGAATCTAAGCATATTTGTGAAATATTCAGAATATAGTGTTTTAGTTGTAAATTGTTGATATGACAACATATGCGGGGTAATGTCCGTGATTGACTAAAATGTTAGTAATTATATAAACCAACAATATCACACGCTAATTTATATTTTTATCAATTTCAATTTTATAGTCCAGGAATGAAAACGTACAAGTTCAAATTGAATTTCAGTAAAAAAGTTATAATGTACAAAAAATACTAAAGTTTCTATTTTAATACAAAGACGCATTCGTGAACTATTTATAAACTCTCTGGGATACTGTATTCAAATAGACTAGAAAAGGCCACGCGGTGAGGGGTAGATGTGCCACCAGATAACATTAAACTCTCAAATTTGTTTATCAAATATGTATTTCTATAGAAAATGAAATGATGAGTGGGTCTAGCTGTCTGGTCGTAGAGCTCGGGAGCGGACCGCGGCGACAGATGGGAATGTAAACTGAAAAAGCGCAGGATGGTTTGCATTTGAAATACGGAATTTAACATTGTATTATTTATTATTTGTATGTAAAAAATAAATAAAATAAAATATAGTGATTTTTTGTAATTTACAGTTTTAACTAGCCCAAGCATTTAGTACCCATTATCTAAGTAAATTCTGTTTCCACACTTTTTTATCTCATTTTACACCTATAAAATTCCAAGTCAGTTTTTTATAATCTTAAAAGGAATATATCTACAATCCAAATGCCATGTTTGAATAGCCAGATGCCTGGAAATTGACGCCATCATGGCACAGACACAACGTTTGGTTACCTGACGGCATACACAGTGATTGTAGATTTTATTCCCGCGCAGAGAAATGTGTTGCTTCTTTCTTAACTTGCATAAATTAGCCTGAAGCAACAGAACACATATCTCCTGATGTGCTAAAAGTAAAGTTGATAGAAATACATTTTTTTTCTCTTATTAGATACATTAAAATGACTAAGTGCGATTATGAATTAATGCACTTTTTACATAGTAAAAATAATAATTTATATCATTACATATTTTTTAATATTTAAATTCTATGCAGACACTACTCAACATCTGCTTACTTAAACTCTGGCTTTGAATCGAAGCTGTTTATATTTCGTAATATAAAGAAGAAATAATAAACAATTGCAGCTACTGTGTTTTTTAAACAGACCGAATGTATAGTGAAAACACATAAAACCAGACGTACATTTTACATTTGTATACTATGTATATATATATTATTAGTAATTACTTTATAGTTTATATTAATTTACTTTAATATATAAATACCTTAAAAAAAGTCGTTTTCAGATACACGTTTTCAGAGACAGTCGATAGAAAGCTATTAAATTAATATTATTATAAAATAATATTTATTCAAAATAAAATTTTATGTTTTATTAAACATTTTAATAAAAAAAAGTGTTAAAATCATTTCTTTTTATTTCACTCAACGTCCGTGCTCTTTACCTGGTTACACATTTAAAAATATATATATTTTTTTACAGGTAAGTGCCTTCATCGCTTTGACCAACATTTGGCAAGTAAACAACATTTTATCGGCATTATTTGACAGGTGACTACAAATTGCTTTGAAAGATATGAAATTAAAATGTCAAGTTTAACGTTTTGGAACGGTACCACAAGTACATATATTAACTCTAGATGCTACCTACTTTATTCACAGAACTATATTTCTGTAACGACGTAACTTCACTCATCACTTGGAAAATATTTGTTCCTTAATATATTGCGTTCTGAATTGGTAATTGTATAAAAGATAGTTGTGATATTATTTAAGAACATAATTGGACTAAGTCTAATCGCTTCGGCTAGTCAGGCTCAATGTGGCTCACTCAGGCCCATTCAAGCTAGATTATTCTAATAATCACTAAGAACCATTACATTCATACATAAGACTTTTTAAATATATATTCTCAGATTTATAGTAAAATATATGTACAGTACACACATAAAAAAATAACTGTGTTACGACCTCTTTCTAAACATACCTACTGTGTTTCTACAGCTATAAAGTCCTTGTAAATGGATAAAGGATGTAACACGCATTTTCAGTTCACTTTGTGTAAGTTTAATGCAAAACGAATCTATAAAAATATTGATTTTTTTCGAGGTTTTCTTTTGTTATTTTTATTATCATTTATATTTATGTTTATGTGTAACCTGAATACAAATCGAACAAATAGTAAAGGACTTCGAATCTATCGATATATGTTGTGATAGATCAGTTTACTTTATTACGAGATACACGCGCTTATTCAATAAATTTATTATTATAATTAATTCGTCGTACATTGCAAAAATGCTGTAATAATATGTGCGCTGTGCATTAACTTTAAACAATCGCAAAATGATAGAAATCTTTTATTAGCATAACAATTAACAATCGGCTTTTTTAAAGCACTTGTGTAAAGGACATGCATTGTTTGCGAACGGCGGCGCCAGCGCTCTCGGCGCCCGCGCCGGTCTCATCCGCTAGTGAGGTTCTGTTAAAAAATGTCGATAGCATTCAAAATCGCAAACTAACGCAATTGAATCATTTATTACAGCGAAAACGATTTAAAACACTATTTACATTTTAATATCGACTAACATTAATTTGGAAACAACATTATCGTTCCATTTCTTATTTAAATTACACGTCACATTTATAAATTACTTTGTATTTGTAGCATTAAATATATACTTGTAATGTTGGTAGAGAACAAATTTAATTTCACATAAATAAGATTTAGATACTGGGAAAATTGCGATAGATGAGCGGATAGGCGCCGTAGATTTCGATCGGCGTAGGCAGAGATTAGCCACTTATCGATATCGTGCAGTCGCGCGCCGCTTGGCTTGTCGCCTGTCGACCTAATTCCTACCGGGCGCCAGTCTCGATGAACGATTAGCTTTGCGTGCACATCACTATTGTCTCTTTGAAAGCCTGAAGCGTTAATTGTTCCCCCTAATGAATCAACCTTTTTATTGTTACGCGAACTTACTGTGTGACTTCAAATACTTTGAAAAATCAAAATATTTGTAATTTTCCTGCAAATAAAATTTTAGTCATTTCTACATTGGAATAACGCTAAGTATATTGCTAATTGCCTTGTCTTCGCTGTGAGATCTTAAGAACGCGTGTGAATGAGTTCAGTGTTTTTTAGATATAACATTTAATATAAAGTTGCTACTGGCGTCGCATTAATCATCAGTTTTATTTCACAGCTCGTGTTACATACTCCTATATCTGTAATTGTCCGCACTCTGGCGCCACCGGCTTTGGCCGTCTGCCACAGCAATAACGCAATGTCCACCTGATACGTATCAAAATTTACTCACAATACAACAGTAATGATATTAACACTCATTTTTAAGCGTTGAAAGTGCACATGTATTTCAAACATTATTCTGTCATACATCTGGGGCATACGCGGAACCGTTTGAATTTATGATCCATTGAATGCGGCGATTGTTTATCATTGTTTAGTTTTGGTTTATATCACTTATTTTCTAGTCACGATAGACTGTTAGACCTCTAGCATTAACAGCTATATTTCACCCAAGAAATAGTGCATTACTATTGCTGTAATGTTGTTATGCTATTCACACGCTTAATATTTAGAATATATGAAAATTTTCTACAAAAATTTCGACTATAGCAGATTTACGAAATGCATAGCGCCAAGAAAATTTCTACGTAACTGTTGGGACGGTATGGAAACGCACATTACTTAATTGGTGACAACATTAGAATATTATTCATATTTAGGTGTAGCACGAAATTCTGTCACAAAATTTAGTCATTTGCATTGCTTTTATTAAGTTAATTACGAAATCAGTAAAATTTTACTATATTTTTGATAAGGACACTTTGTTTTGTTTTGTATGGTATGTTACTGTAGTAAGTACTTTTGATTTTTTTTAATATAAATATAAGGATTTCAGTTGAACTTTTAATTTATACAAGCTCACAAGGCGTGACTTTGATAAAATTATAAAACCTATATAGCTCTGCTTGAAATGCAGTTGGCTAGCCGCCACGGCTGACCTCATCGTGCACCGTTTTTGGCGCCACCATTGCAATGTCTATCATAGATGAGTGTCATTTGTACAAGCAAAATGAATAATTGGAATAGAAATAAATATATTTTTTGCTTCAATTGTTTGGAAATTTGGCACATAAGCACCTTCTTTAAAAATATTAAGATATCTTAATTTAATGAACAAAAAAGAATTTTAATAATTTATAAAACCGTAAACTCTGGCTTTGAGGCCGGTCGTAGCGCAGTGGGACAGCGTCTGTACACGATCGGTTGTGGGTTCGATCCCCACTCGGGGGAGTGATTATATTTCAATTATTTTCACTTCCTCGCTCTCGTAAACACAAAGTGCGGCGTTAAGTTCCACCACTCAACAGGCAATGTCTCTAATTCGGTGGAAAGCGAAGTAAGGAGTGTCTTGACACTAGGTACTTCCGGTCTACCCTGCCAAGCGGGATAAAAGCGTGAAGCTAAAAAAAACTCTGGATTCCCTTTGTACGCTTGTCGATATTTCAGTCCCTGCACTATATTCCCCCTGTATTCTCGGATAAATCGATATTAATACATACAAATTAATGTCTTGCATATGAGTCATAATGCGCACATATCGTGTTTACAATTGTTAATTCACCGCTAGGTACCTATCTGAGACTAGAAGAGTCAAGCTCGTAAATCCGTCTGTCCGTCACTCGACTGTAGCTAATGTGTTTTGATTGTGGGACGTTTTATCAGAGCGGTTATGTGTGTATGTCAATATTATTAAGAATATATATATTTAAATAAATCTAGCCTATTATTACCGAATATTAAAAATATATTACGACAATTCTATATACTTTTTCCATGTTTTAACTTAAATTTGCTTTCTTATCAATATATATTGTGTTATATAACACAACAGTACAGTAGTTTTAGAAATAGTAGTCTCAAAATTTACATAATTTTAAACATAAAACAAACTTCAAAATTACATCACAGAAATCGAACCTACGAATTTCGTCCTATATTTTTATCCGTAACTTCCCCATAACATACGCTATATTTCATCACATCTATTTTACCACTGACACTCCAATTAAAGACATGATTTTATGGTTCTTTCTTTTTCTTCATGCCCTTAATTGATATGTTCTTGTTTAAAGGTCAAGTTGGTTCAAGTGTGGTCGAATTGTATGGTTAATACCGTACAAGTGGCGTTGTTGCTATATTTATGACTTCATTACATGTTCTTCAATTCTATTTGTGTTTACTACGTATTACAATATTGGTTATCTTATCATTGATGACGATTACCTATTCCTGGTGGTCTACTGTTCCACGCTTACAAAAGTTTTAAATCTTTATAATAAACAAGAGGCCGGTCGTGCCGCAGTGGGACAGCGTCTGACTGTAAATGCGATCGGTTATGGGTTCAATAAATACTCCAGGGAATGATGATATTTAAATTATTTTCATTTCTCGTAAGAAAAAAACGTGGTTTTGATTTCCGCCACTCAACTCGCAATATCTCGAATTTGGCGGAAGGCTGAGTATGGAGTGTCTTAAACACTAGACAATTCCTGTGTAACCTGCTATGCCGTACGAAACGCGTGAAGCTAAGCAAAACGAGCTTAGTAAAAATAAATTATCATTAAAATAGGCGTTTACATCACTTCGCTTTCGAAGCATTGTTAATTATTCGGCAATTTTTTTCATTGAAAATTTAAATCAACAGCTGTCCTTGTACTTATTTTATATAAAAACATGTTTGTTAAATATACATTACTTACCTACTATATAAGAATTTTATTTTTAAATTATCAATTTAATTGTAATTAACACGTAATAAATAAGTTTAATCAAACAAATGTTTCCTTTTAAAGTTGTTTATAATAATAAGCTTATTATAATAACGATTTCCTCTTTAACTTATTAATGTTAATCTACATATAATGTAGGTAGGTATTGCCGTAGTAAAGTTTGGTGGCGCAGTGTGGCGAATATTTCAAAACTGTCGTAGCGCCGAGATGGGATCATTAATCATGTTGCGATAATTTAGCAAGCGCTTTAGATAAATAATTGTAATGCCACTAGCGTTGTACTAGCCCTTTATTATTTTCAACTTAAATGTGCTTTAATTATTTTAAAATATTACTAATATATTTATAGATAGATAAATTCATTTTACACATTTTAGTATATTGTATTTTTTTGTTTAACTCTGGTTATATATAAACTTGGCGTTGAGTACTGCATACAGTGTCTCATTTTCTGGCGGAAAGTGGTGTACGAAGTTCTGATCAAGATCTCTCTGATTACCCTGATATGTGGAATTAAGCGTGGAGATGCTTTTAAGACAAAAATCTTGAACAAGTATTTTTATTTTTTTTATTTATCATTATTGTAGATTTCAATATCAAAAATGTTGTATATATTTAAAATATAAACATATCGATTTGATCCGAACGATAGTGTTAGGTCGAAAAACGCGTAACTATTGAAAACATGACAAAAATACATGTAATTTAAATATATAATTAAGCCAGCATATTCGCCTAATGTGTGAAATATACTAATATTTTGAAACAATGTCCGTTTCTCATCGCCCACTCGTCCATTATTTTATTTGGAACATAAATTTTATAAATTCAATGCTAATATTAATGTATTTATGTTTTGTTATGATTTATGAACAAATTATAGTAACACTTTGAAAGAAATTTGAATTCAGCTTTATTTTGTTTGTCATAACGAGTTGAATGGCTTTGAACAATACGTTTGAATAATGTTGTGTAAATATATTATCTATTGGCTATCATTAATCATTCAATAGAAAATGTAATAGAGGTTACTTAAGTACCGTTTTATAACACTATTTGTTTATTTTTTTTTTGATAGAGAATATGCCTTTGTTTTCTCCGCTCTTTAAAATACGCCATTTTTATTGTGTAATTTAACGGCACCAATGTCCACATTAAGTTGTTATATTTAATACAAGTAAATAAAAATATGAAATAAATATAAGTTTGGAGTTAATTTTGATGCTTAAAAGCAACACATGTCAGATTTCTTAGCTGAATTATTCTATATGGTATTTGAAGCAAAACAAACTTTTAGTATAAGAGTGGTTTAAAATACCATCATAATAATCATCATCAGCCCTTTTCCGTCCACCGCTGGACATAGGCCTCTCTAATGGCACACCAATGCTATAAAACACACGAAAACATAAAACAGAAATAACAGTATTGTTGTAACATACAATTTATTTAATTCAAATCAACATTTTACATGCATTTAATGTATCACAACTAGGCAATACTTATGTGATTATCTGTCATTATGTTACCACAAAGAAACTGGCCCTTTTTCCGCCGTAATATTAAAATAATTGCCTTAGAACATATGTCTCGGATCTAAGGCATTAACAGACATCCGTCAATTTTAAAATCATTTGATAATAAAATTGGTTTGCCTGTAAATAATTGCTAACTCCCATACTAAGTAGATTGAGGTTGTATACTTTTTTTTATTTAAGCTAAATATTTTCATACAGATATTAAACATAATTAAAATTTGAATTATAGTGACTTCCTAGTATGAAGAAGAGAATATAGCTAACTTTTAAAGATGTTTATGTACTTTAAATTATTATACATTAAAAATTGGTGCCATCACTTTACTTCCCTATGAAGACCAAAACACTGTTAGTCCAAACTATATATTTCATAAATATAAACACCTACTATACAATATATTTACATTTAGCGGTACAACTTGATATAAAATAATATGAATCTAGAAATGACCTAGACAAGGTTACATTTTATAGCCGCTAGATCGAACCCAGATAAATTATACTTGAATTTTATACTTTCCAATTAATCTCAGATGCGGTCGAAAGCTTAAAAACACGAAAGGAATGCGCACCGTTTAATGTCAATTAGCGAATGGCAGTTAGCATGCATCCATATGTTTAAAGAAAATATCTAAAATATACCTTATTATAAAGTAATACAACGTAAGTTTATTTACTATTGAATTGAATTTCAAGTGACTCGGAGCTCTAACTTGTGGAATTAATCATAATTAATAAATAATGTGTTTTTGTAATTCATAAAGAGCGCGTGAATTTCTGCTTTACAATCTGTAGTTAGTCATATTTTAGTTGTTTTTGTATAATTAATTTTATATGTACATATATAAAATTATAATTATATTATTTTGCTTTTGAAAATAATTTTAAGTAAAGTTTTATTTAAAATTCATACATTACAATACAAATTATATTACGATAAAGAAGAATTATATATAAAATCTATCTATATAGTGCAAAGATCAATGCCTTATGTTTGCGGATACTACAAAGAAAACGAGTTTTATCTCCGGTTCTATTGATCTCGTTTCTGAAATAAGGTTTTAGGTTGTATATGAAATACTAAAATCTAGATTTTGTATTTATTATTTTTATCTTACATATAGCTTGTAATTTGTGACTGGGAAGCGGTATCCGTGTCAATCGTAACTTTGTATTTACATGTTAAAGTTTTTTGATGATGATTTCGATGTTTTTACACGTTTTAATTTAATTATTTTAACCGGAATAATCGCATATATACAAGTATTTTAAAATAATTAATAATGTGTTCTGTACACCTGAATCTATTGCAAAGTGTTAACGTCGCGTTTTTAAAACTGTGTTTTTTTTTCAATTCAAAAGTGCTTTTTTAATTAATTCTATTTGAATAAATAATATTTAAAAGTCGAATTAATTCATATCACTGGTTTCTGTTTTATTCACTTTCTCTACTTTCTTCCTTTCTAAACATCTTATAGTAATAGTGATTTTCTTTGAGTGGAATTTGTACTCACAATAAATACGTATCATTCTCGATGCATCATTAAGGTAACAAAATTATATGCAAACGTTATAAAATTAAATAAATTAATTATTAATGTTGTTAAGATTTAGTAGTAGATTCCACTAATATCTTCGATTGTGTTTTTTTATTATATTGAATTCCCTCCCAAATTAATTTGTTAATTTCATTATCTGTATTACAATAAAAATGAATGAACCTATTGATTTACCTAACACAATCTAAAGCTGAGAATTCTTTCTAAGTACTTACATCACTATAGTCTCTCTGTCCACAAAGAAATAACGTGATGCTTGATTATAATATTTCAAAGTATTTGTAGAACCGAGTGTCAGGTTTTATTCACATATCATATGACAAAATGAATTGTCCTTTATATCACATAGATATATCTAAACGAGTTACTTTTATTTCAACTAAGCGAATTGTAATACGTTTAACATATACACTCAGGTTGAAATTCAGCATTTAGTTTAATCGTAATATCTTCTTCCTAGAATGTATAAATAACTTAGTATTTCAATAATTTGTAAAGCTTAACTTACTTATTTCTATATCTATATAATATATGTTAACATTCTCAAAATACAACTTAAAGCATCTTCCTCAAATCTCACGCGGCATATAACCTTAGGCTATTAAAGTCGTTTTAAACAAATGCCCATCAAATATCGGATCACGCAACATAATTTAAATAACTCACGCAAGGTCTATCTAGGTATAAGGGCCTTATTAGTAAAAATCGTGCTGTGAACATCCTATACAGTGTTTTTGTAGGAATTGATTTAACGTTTTATGTATATATCATTGCTTAAGTAAAGTATAATTTATTTTTTGATTATTGTTATTTTTTAGTCGATATGAAATTAGTTTGAATTGATTGAATATTCCTATGGTTTTTTAAGGCTATTGTTTGAAATCTAGGGCAGTGTTTAGTGTTGAATGTAACATTGAACTGGTTAAATATCTCACATGCAAGCTTAACTTTACAATACTCTTCCGTATGTGTAGTGAAAATCAAGTGCTAGTAGTAGGTAGACATACCTACTACTAGCAATTGATTTTCCATTCTATCCATTTTAATGGATATTTTTTATTAAATAAATAATAAAATTAAATTAAAATCAAGAAAAAATCTAAATACCTAATTACAGTAAAAAAATTCAATTTATATAATTGAATATTATATATTTAATTACTGATGAATAGAAAATAAATACCTACAATTGTAACTGTACGATTCATCATTTATAATTATATTTATAGATGCAATTGACTTCTCCGGCCTCGTTATAGAGGACATGTGTTGACTTGTTTTTGACGTCCGTATGTCTTCGCTAACCACATAATGGGGTGGATTTTAAAGTGGAATAACATGTTCTACATCCTTTTTCTTTGTGTATAGTATTTTTTTTTAAATTTTGTGTTACAAAACAGTCTATACCCTAAATTTCAGCATATTTAAAGTTATAATATGTGTACAAAATGTCATAATAAGAGCTTACATGCTTCATTTGTTAACCGAAATTTAAAATTTAAATGTATAAAAAAATTACATCCACAAGTATTGCAACAAATAAAATATTTCCATTGTGCGATTAATGTTAACAGGTTGTAAGCAAAGTATCGAACCATTGCATCTAAAATTACAACTTCATCATTCAGAAAAACACTACACATACAAAACATAAACGAAATATTATAAAAAATTTGGCAGTTATTTTATAAATTTCAATTATAACAATAATTACTTTATTATTATTGACAAAATCATCCTTATATGGTATAACATCAATCAAAGAGCAAATAAAAACAACTAACCATTCTTATATACACTCGTGTATTATTAAATTTTACATTTCGTGCTCGTTTAAACAGTCTCCTCGAACGTTAAAACTATTTCGACCTTATTCTAAGTGGGCGGCTACCCTATAATCAATGGTCCCTACGCCGCGTTGATTACAGACGAGACGGTATAGCTTCGTTACTCACTCAAATCATAGACTATTAATGCTCATGTAACGATTTTGTGTCATTTTCGGCTGCATTCTAGTTATTTTTTTTATTTAATTGCGTGTGAATCATAATATTTAGTATTGGAAATTATTTTTTTTTTCTTTATTTGTTAGAAATTGGTGGAATAATCAATATTTTGAAATTATTAAAGGAAAAGGAAAGCTGGCGTAGATATTAGTTGAAAGTAATATGACTTGCCCTTTTAGTAATCGGCAAACACTTATCAATTGTGTTATCATTTTTGTGATTGTTTTTTTTATTTTGTTTAACATTTCTCTCGATGAATGTGTACAGGTCACTCTTTTCTTATTAAACAATTCTATTCTGCAAAAATTAAGATTCGTCGTGTGCAAAATTAACAAAAAACGTCTAGTCGTTCATTTAAATTTAACTAAATATCTCAGTTAAGAAAAATATTTAGTGCAAAATAAAAAACAATGTTTATGACATTAGGAAGCGTATAAAAATTTGGTAGAAGCAAGATTTTAAAGCGGTCCTGTTTCTAACAACGAAATAGTTGTAACTAGCGTATAAAAATGTCAATATAACTCGTTAAAAGCTTGGACGAATTTTCAGTCTCAGGCTCAATAAATAACGCTATTTATAATCGATTCTTTCATTTTTTTTAAAGTATAATTGAATAAAGAAACCCAATTTATATTTGAAAACTACTTTGAAATCGTCGCCTTAAAGTTAACCCTGAAATAAGTTCTAATATCATTAGGTGTTACTTTGAGAAGAATATGAACGTGGTATGTGAGATATAACGGAGTAACAAACATTCCAAGTAAACCGGTGAGTGGTAACGAGTGCTATGCAGCTGCTTTGCCACCTGTTGATTTTTTACTATCGATTTTTTTTATTATTGCAGATGTTTTTTTTATTATATTGGGAATTGTTTCGAATGGTTTTTACGTAGAAAATTTTATTACAATTGAATATTGTTTATTTTTTGTTAGGATCAATATGAACCCTTTCTTACGATGTATAAAATCTCAAACAAATCATCTTTAAACAATAATGTTATTTACTTTTTTATAAAATATTATATACCTATACCATTTGGGCCACCATGGCTCAGTAGAACAGAGTGTTACTGTAAACGTGGTTGGTTGTAGGTTCTATTGTCACTTGAGAGAATGATTATATTTAAAATTTATTTTCATTTCTCCGTTTCGAAAGGAAAAGCGCGGCTTGAAGTTCGCCACTCAACACGCAATGTCTCTATTCGTGCGGAAAGCAGTTAACGGAGTTTCTTGAAACTAGCTTATCACCACCCTACCGAACGAGATATAGCATGGTGCAGCATTATATACGTAATTAACTATTTTTAAATGATAAAAATGATACTAAAAATTTAAAGTAATATGTGGATTATGGGTTTAACAAAGATTAAACTTATAAAATTTATATATTTGTAGTTCAACTCCGGATTACAAACATAAAAATCCGATTAGAAACGTCGCGTCGGCAGAAAAAGCAGTCGTTATGATCGGTAAGCAATATGACTTAACCAGTTTTGAGATTGTATCTTAGAATGCTCCCTTCGTCCGGCCGGTGACAGCCACTGAATCAATTTACAATACAGATAAAGCTTCTTGGTATTGAAAATTAAATCACTAAATAAACTATAACCGGTCATTTTTATATGTCTAATATGTAATTGTATATTATTATATTAATATTTTTGAAAATTGAGTAAATTTCACGGCGCACTCGGACAGCGTCAGACTGTAAACGCGATCGGTTGTAGGTTCGAATTCCACTCTGAGGAATCATTATATTTAAAATTTGTTTACATTCCTTCGATCTGGTAAAAGGAACTAATTTTAGTAAAGCTAAAAAAAATCAGATTTAATTCTTAAAAAAATAAAAAATATATATTTATATATGACAACAAAATTATTTTCTTAATAATATTAATTACTTTTATAAGTATATATTTGTTAGATATATGTATACAGTGTCTTAACCTACAATGAAAACAAGGAAAAACAAAACTGAATATTACATAAACGATTCCCACGGGAACTCCTTCATGCACATTTCATGGCACGGCTCTTTGACATTGAATTAAAGATATTTAAATTCTGTTTGCCTAAGTTCTATCGATTTACTATTTTATAGAAAAGAATTGTTCTCAGCCCAAACTGCAATATTGTAAAAGAATTATCGTACATTTTTTAATTCTAGCCTTAATTTAAAAATATAATTAATTAAATATAAAATTAATTGTAATCTCTCATCAAAAACATGTGATATATATATTAATTTCGAATTATTTCTTTTCTTATATTTTTGAGATGAGATTTTTTCTATTTAAAATTTATCTCCTCAGTTAATTTATATAGAAATACGTGTTGTACGGCTATTTTTAATACAGTGAAAAGTGGATATACTGTCCCCACTGTTCTACTATATCTATTATGGTAGAACGATAATTACGAGTCATTCGTACTTTTTACCCGTGAGAGTGAAAATAATTAAAATAAAATAATGATGTTAGATACATACATAAATAATGTAATTTATAAACAACGAAGTAAAAAATATTAAAACAAACAAAAGTAAAGTATTTTCAGAAACATCTCTTCTGTATAATCTGTCTTATACATACTGAAATAGCATGTAAAAAGTAGAAAAATACATAATGTGGATAATTCTATAATGCACTGCCAAGGGCTTCAGGCTTCTTGAGATAAGAGGCTATTATGCCATTACGTGAAACTGCCGCGAATAAAAAGTTTTATGACCATCCAGTATTTTTATAAATCTATTAAAACGTTTTACTATATTTATATTTAACTTATTTTTTATATTAATTAAAAATTGAGATATTATGCAACTAATTTATATTCATAGATACGATTATTTGGTTTTAAACATTAAATATGTTTGCAATTTGAGATATTATATTGACAGTGACATCTTTTTGGGTCTTTAAACCGATACCATTCATAACCGATACCATTTTTGTTTTTGTTTATCAATTTGCACATTTAATTGTATATATAATCATTTCTGTCATCATATTTCAATATATATATATATATATATATATATATATATATATATATATATATATATATATATATATATATGTATATATATATATATATATATGTATATGTATATATATATATATATATATATATATATATATATATATATATATATATATATATATATATATATATATATATATATATATTATAAAACTTGTCATACTTATTTGCGGTCGTTAAAAAGCAAGCGGTCTTAAACCCCAAGGAAGCCCTAAGAAAAAGCAAACCAATTAAGAACCTCGCCTTACGACTATTTAATGAGGAATTGTTATACTTTACGCTTTTATTTTTCTAGCAACTGCAACTGTAAAAACACGTAGATCGTGACTTAAAGACTGAGGCAATTTAATTTAATAAAGCAAAACATTCGAACTAACCACGCTTAAATTACACCGTTTAAAATCTTCGTTAACCAGACATTTGCGTTAAATAAATAAACTAACGAATTTACTTTACCCATATTGAGATAATTGCATATCTCTATATCAATATGAAATAAACAATTTAATATTTTGTTACTAAACGGACGATGTGAGAGATTCACTTATAATGACATCAATTTAATTTCCGACCTAACTGACTAATATAATAAAAATTAAGTTATATTAAATATTAATTTTAATATTTATTTCATAAGTATTTACTTGTCGATGTCCAATAATTATAATCCATCTATAGTCTTGTTTTAATATTTTAACTTATTGGGAAAAACCAAAGCGAATGTTATAGCCTAATAAATTCTATAAATGTTGATACAGTACATATAAATAAATCCAGAGTGTTCATAGCATTTAAAACACGTTTTATGTCAGAAATCGAGACATCGCTCATTGAGTGCTGAAATCAACGCTGAACTTTGTCTCACTAGAGTGCAGAAGATGACAATAAAATTTAAACTAATCAATCCTTCAACGGTATCCAGCTTATAGACACACGCTGTGCCGCCTCACCACGATAACTTCCATTTAAAAATGTTATAAAAAATATAAATTAATTAAATTTTATGTAGCATTGTTAATTGTAAGGTTAATAAATCCACAGTCATCTGCTAGTAATAAAAGCGCGTGTTTTCGCGTTTACCGTTTTCTTAATGATTACATTGTAAATGTTTTCAAAGAAACCAAACTAAAACTATTCTTGTTTTTGTCTCATCTTTGAGGAGTGGATATGGATAAATAGCAGGTAATTTAAGCTTATATTCTGTTTTATTTCAACAAAAAAAAGTACAGTTACTCTTTCATATAGTAATAAGTAAATATTTAAAAGGTTGTTATAGTTCTTTATATTAAATAGAAAAAAAAGAGTATGCATACTTCATGTCAGGTATCACGAAATCTGCGTAAAAGCTATGCCATTCGCATCATTTTAAAATGTATTTAATTAAAAATAGATGTTTCAATATGTACGTGAAACACTTGTTTCATTTATTGAACAAGGGTAGTCAGAGATAAGTTAGTATTAAGAGATATCGCCGACTTAATTAGAGACTTAGCATGTTAAGACACGAAACTGAACGCCGCGTTTAATCTTAATAAATACAGTAATTTATAATTACGAAAAATGTCAATGTAACTTAAGACTCGTAATTCAATAATGTTTATTTTTGCATACGCTTGGGCAATTAAAATTTATACCCCATTGTTAAAGTTAATATTTTTAAAATCAAATTTTCATAAAAGAGCCATTGCCGTATTGTTTGAATACATCAAGCGAGAAATGGGAGAGGCTATAAAAATTATTTAAGAACGAATAAGTACAA
Organism: Dryadula phaetusa; assembly: GCA_032432895.1. Taxonomy (NCBI): domain Eukaryota; kingdom Metazoa; phylum Arthropoda; class Insecta; order Lepidoptera; family Nymphalidae; genus Dryadula; species Dryadula phaetusa. Next base: position 6,176,726 of record JAOYRS010000038.1, read on the forward strand.
AGCTTCCCGCAGAGCTGGGCCACACGTAGCAGTCGGCAACACACACGATTATATAATTCTGTAGCGCAATTCATAACATTAATTATTAAGAAATTTCTTAGTTTTTACATTATTTGATAAATTTTATTGTGTAAATGTTGCTTCATGATCATAAGCATTTGAGTTGATTGATATTATATTATATTGTTAATAATTATATAAGTAACTTTAAATAATACAGTCGAAATGTATCGTAAATTTATCCCACTTTCTTAGCAATTCAGTGTTTTTTTCCAGAATATATAAGTTGGTAATCAAGAAGCTTTAATTTACTAGTAAATCGCATTCACTCATAACTTGAACTCATTAAATATTTGTACTAAATGAACAGGGATCTGTTCAACCGGCGGTCGGTTGCGTTATGTTTACAGTACTGCTTACTATAGCTTACCATCCACTTGGTTAGACAACTTGTTAAACATTTCTCGTTTTATTTGTGTGTAGGAATTATAGCGTCTGCGAGATGTTTTTTTACGTAACTACTGTAGTAAGGCTTTTTAAATGATGTAGTAATTAACTCGTAAGTACTTAATTAGACTTTGGCCGTGTACCTCATTTAAAGTCGCAGGATTTAGGTTTATATTAATATATATATATATATATATATATATATATATATACATATACATATACATATACATATACATATATATATATATATATATATATATATATATATATATATATATATATATATATATATATAAATATATATATTAGCAATTCTTATTTCCATTACTTTATTACCTAACAATGATTAAAATATATTAAATTTGCTTTAAAATGCCAAGGCGACTTTTAACTTATTTAGGTTTTAAACTTTCATTTTGTATGTGAAGATCGTTTGGAATTCCACTAATAGGCTATTAGCTAAGCTTTTTAAATTGAAATAACCAAGAAACGCATCAACAGTCTAAATCGCTTAATAACTCTTCAGTACAATGTTTGCTCGTTAGTTAACTAGCCAAATCTAAACATTTATTATAAGGATTTTAGATTTTTTGAACTTACGTGTATAATTTATTTACTTTAAGTTACTTTTCATAGTATTTTATGTATTTTTTTAAGTTATTCTTTTCTACTTCATTTAATCTTTTCCCTAAACTACGCCTAATTCACCTTACAGGCATCTATATTTAAGCCCGTTTGTTTATCACAGTGGGACAGCGTGACAGTAAGCGCGATTGGTTGTAGGTTCGATTTCTACTTGGGAGATTATTATATTTAAAATTTATTTTCATTTCTCCGTTCTGGAAAGACAAAGTGCGGCGTTGAGTTCGTCAGCTAATATATATTATTCATACAGCTATCAAGTAAGTTATAAAAAACTTTTAGTATGCCTTAATAAATTATTATAAAAAATGTTATTTAGAGTTTACTTGACTTTTTTATGTTCGTTTTTATTACTTACTATTCTATAAAAAGTATAATATTATTTTTTATGCTATCCACTACATATAAAATCAGTAAATAGTGACAAGTTGTCATACTTTACGTAAATAAACATTTATTCAACTAGTCTATCTCAATTGCCTGTTAACGCCTAACAACAAAGCCATTATGGTAATATATTTTAAACATAATAAACTAATAACAACGCCAGCGATCTGAATATTTTATTAGAAATAATGTTTCAAAACACACAATTCTATCACTGTGGTCAGAATGTCAGTGACCTCAGTGAAAAATAACGAACGATCCCCGTTGTATCGGCGTTAACGCAAAGTGAAAAGGTTGAATCTTCTTTAAAATTATAATGCCGTAAAGCTTCGCTTATAATCTCCTAATAAATAATTAAAATATCACAAAATTGTGATTCAAATCATTAATCGTACACGAAACTGTATAATGAATGTATTAATTTATTTAACACTCGATAGTCAAAAGATAATGAGTTACTTTAATGTATTCTGAGTGTGTGGACTCGTATATTATTATATTAACTGTTACAGATAATTTAAGTGTAGTGGATTTAGCTCCATGGGAATATTATTTTTCATATAGATATTTGATAGGTAGGAGACTGACCGTGGTTTTGTTCAGAACTTGACCCAATTAAGTCTTTCATGCTTTAAGGAGTACGTTACTAAGTAGTTCATATAAATATAACAGTGAGACTAAAAATAATATTTTTACTCAATAAACTTTGCATGTATAAAAATTATTATAAAAAGAAAAACCGAATTCAATGGTAAATTGAAAAGTAAAAACTAAATGCTTGCCTCAAAGTAAGACGTATTTTTAATTTAGTCAAACTGAAATTATTGATAATTTATAATTTTGTAGGCAGTGCCAAGTAAATGTTAGAATAATTGCTAAATGCTAGAATAATGCTTATTACAATATCAAATGAGTATGTACACTATAATATTATTAGATATGTTAATACAATTTCAGACGAATTACCTTCAGTATTAGAAATATATAGGAATAAGTAGAAGTCGGTTAAGAAGTGAAAATAAGGGGAGATAGATAAGAAATTCAACCCCATGTGTAGTATACACACAAAAGCCTTCAATTATGAGTGGCTGAAATATTGAAAACAGCTGAAATAAATAGGCCTAACGCAAATTTTGTATATAAATTTCTTGGTAGCAGTAAGAACAATTTTAAGGTGAAGAAATGAAACTGCAAAGCTTAAAAAAATATATATATGGCAAGAATGATAATATTTATACAAAGGACATAATATTTATACCATTGTGGACAACGACTAGTATATTTATAAATCAAGTAAAATATGTACATAAATACATAAATTGACACTTAGGCGCAAAATAAATAAGTTTATATAATATATTGATTATAATATAGGACCTCTCTTGTTTAATAGTCACCTAACATACCACAGTTATTCAATGAGAATATCCGTGTTCGGACCTCTTCTAACCTCATATGTTTACACATGTTCAACTGTGACAAAACAATGCTAAATAATCGGCTACGTATGTATAAGATAAAGCTAAGGAATAAATAGTCAGTATCTATTTTCATTAGAATTTCAAAAACACTGGCATTATCCATTAAGCCCTCGCTATTTACATCGCATATTGATTGCATTTGAATGCGCTTGCGCATCGAGTATGCTGTGAAGGAGCTCTTACATGTACAAAGTGAATAGTTAGGGCTGCGTGAAGATTATTTATTCACGTCTGTATCAGATAACTTTGTTTATCTCTTTAAATGCAAAAAATACGATTATTTTTGTCTATTTGCCTAAAAGTATAAGTAAGTATCACATTTCACTTAGATATTGGGAGAATTTAGTGACAATAATGTCCCTAAATTCTCTTAATACTGACTTTTTCTTAACTTCAATATATATAGTATTTCGTTATTACAAATCCAAAGTATACAAGATTATTATTTGAAGAAAAATATGAAGATATAGTAAAAAGAATATAGGAAGTGCAGTATCTTAGTAAACTAACCAATTATATTATTATAGTAGCGGCCCTAAATGTAAATCGTTCATCATTGGAAATTCCTTTGAATGTACCGCAAACTAAATATTCTCGTGAGCTTGACGTTTGTTTCTCGCTTAAATGCCGTAACAAACAGTTAAGGGTAGAACTAATGGTTAGTGGCGTGGTTAATGTGAGTTTAACTCGTGTTGTGCCTGTACTGGCATTAGACAGTCTATGGCAGAACAATTTATTGCTGTGTACTCGTTGCTTAGTGTTCGATATTATTAAAGTGAAAATCAGTATTGTTGCCCGAGGTCCATTGTTGTTGCCTCGCTCTTGTATATCATGTACAACTTGTATATGTAAGATATTCGTTTCTCCTATGTATACATAATAGAAGTAGGTTTATCTATCTGTAAGTCGCATAGGTTCAATGATATCGATGTTAGGTTCACCTTTCATTATAAATCTACCACAGAAAACAATATTTGCACACGTATTGGGACTAACTGAATATGTATTTTTTTATATTATACACCTCATTTTCTTCCTAGATTTAACAGGACACCGAGAAAATACTATTAAGCTTTGAGCTTTCAAATAATTTGTTACTTAAAATATGTTACTTAACCTATTCTATCTTATCTTTATTGAAAGTACTAGATAGGGAACACCTTTCATATATCATTTAAAGATAATATACAAAGATTAAAAGTATTAGATACTAGACACTTGTAAGTTTTGTTACAAAACCAAGTAAGTTATATGGCATATGCTCTAACTTGCGCATCTTTTTGCCTTTACGTGACAGCAATTATTAAATAATAATTTAGAAAGTCGATATAAATTTAGAAAAGGTATCCGCAGTGCAATATAATAGTATCTTGTGATCGAACATTTTTTAACACTATTATTAACGTCCCTTCACTTGCTTTCACAATTTTAAGTACCGCTACTATTTTTTATGGGTTAATATGAGGTTAAATTCTTTTTTTCGTACTTGAATAACTTAATTATGAATACATTATATCAATATTTTCTTACTCGTATACTGTAACCTATTTTATATTGAAATCTTTAAAAATATGAAATTATGAAATATAAAATATTATGTCATTATTGTCCAGTCTAATGCTAATATTATCTAACGGAAATAACATAAATATAAGAAAAATCAGGCTTGTCGCTTAGCTCGCAGTAGCGTGAATTCCTCGCTCGCATTCCGGTTGCGACTTCTTACTATCCATCGCGTCGAAGATCAAGTGCATTCCATTCTACTTTAAATATACATGTGAACAGAAATTATTTTCTTCTATCGATATTCATAGAAAGCAATGCAATATGTAATGTCGAGAAAACAAATGCAATTACTAAAATTCGTTGCATCTTCAATATTAATTGGTAATAAAACGTTTGAACACATATCTCTAATATGTGTGTCAATGCGTTGCTAACAAAAAACTGTTGAATAAATCACAATAACCCCGCACGGCGAGGCGAGGCACTTATTCTCCGGCCACTCGTAATGTTTTTTCACGATCTAATTAAACTGATTGAAAGCCAAGCTCCGGATAAGAGCGGAATGCGGTCGATGTCGAAATATCGATTTGGCTTTTTGTGCTGCGTTACTCTGCTTTATATTTATGCATTAGAATACACGTGTCGATGAACCGAGAGACCGACTTTCCACCATCAATTTACACATCAGAATTTATAAACGTAGCGTTACCACCGGCGCGAGAGTCTGTTTGCACCCGCAATATTTACATACGCGACTGTCACGTCGCATTCTTCAATATTTACACTATAAATTGAAACGGTAAATCGTGCACCGACATGTTCGAAGCCACACAAAAGGTTTGTTTGTGGAAAGCCAGTAGCGGCACGCGTTCAATGATCAGTGATCACTGAACAGATGACAGGGTTATTATGATTTAAAGGCACTCTATTGAGAGCTAAACGAAGCTCATTGTCGGCATGACATTTTACGGCGCCCACACAATCGAACGGGTTATCTTGCATCGAATTTGATGAAAAAAGGTTGCACCGTTCAGGTAGACGGTCCCGTGTTGTGATCTAACTAACCGTCCATTTGGGACAGTTGGGTAAATTGTTAAATCACTTCCTTGTGTTTGCAGTTTTAGAAGTTCGACGAACGCATCTCATTATTCAAATATTATTCGTGTGGCGTGAAAGCGTCTCGATAACCTCGGCAACGGCGGGACGTGGATGGAATGAGTGAATAGTACGTACAGGATCCCGTGCTAGAATTTGAATGCACGAAATTTGCGTTTCTATGACTAGACATGTAAAGACCACAGTTGGTTAGCAGAGTGGGCGCAAACGGATAGGCCAGCTCATTTCCATTACATTGAAAGCGACGCTTCAGCTACGTTAATCAAACCGCAAGGATTACATCATATCACATCCTACTTTCAGAGTGTTATAATAAACGGCCGGGTCTTGTTTTCCTAGGAAGTCGATCAAGTTCTTTGATACAGATACCCGCTATATGTAATAACGCTTGCATTATTGCAGCAGTTCGTCGATAACATCGGAGTTTATAGCACTCGTATATTTGTATGTATATATCGGTAATAAACCCTAGAGAGTAATAGGAAATTCAGGGCAATTATAGACTATAAAATGTAAATTTTACACAGGCCAATAGATTAACAGATATTTTAAGTGATACTGAATATAACTATATGATTATATAACTAACATATTATAGTTACACATTTATTTAAATATCTATCTATAATTAGTATTGATAATGTGCAAGTTGTATATTAGTTATAATATTAAGATAAATATAATATAAGTGAAAACTCGACCTACACACCGTATGAGGTAATCAACAATCTACTCGAAGAATTTGATGATTATCATCGTTTAATAATTACTATGAAGAGTCAAAAACTTATGATAAATTATTATTTCTACTTTCCCATATATATTCTAAAACAAAGACATACGTGGCAGGATGGTCAGAGACAACCTAGTGTCAATACGCTCCGTTGTTTGTTTTCTCGAAATCGAAACATCGATTGTTGAGTGGCGAACTCAAATCTGCTATAATAATAAATTTTACATATAATTATTTCTGTGAGTGAGAATCGACCCCCAACCTATCGAGTTTATAGGCAGAAGCTGTCTCATGTGCCTGGATGGCGATGGATGATATATATATATATATATATATATATATATATATATATATATATATATATATATATATATAATATGGATCATATATAAATTTGTTATAAAAACATTATACTTCAAATTTATAAAATTGAAACTTACTAATAAATAAAGAGCTTTCGCTTTTAAATTAGTATAAGATATGTATGTCATAATCGCCCTAGTCTAAGCAGGACTATTTCGGACTGCCCACGGCGGAATGGCTGGCGCCGCCGGAGCTGCAATTGATAATTACGCCGCGACGACATCCATTATAGCAGATAATTCACCGTGCAATTAGATGAATCGTGATTTTAACAACGCAGGTGATAAAACCAGCCGGCCAATGAATATTCAGGCAGTAAAGCGGTCCAACTATTTAGCTAGGAATGTATTCTATTCTACATATAACGAACGCATTTAGATTTAGTTTTGTTTAGAGGCTACTCATACCTATAGCTTTTCTTGAAGCAAAATTTTAATCACATTATATTGATTTATCATCTATAGAATTGATAAGTAGAGTTTTGAATATCGTTAAACTAACGTTGGAAACAACCAGTTGTTTTCGCGAAATAACATTTCCACGCAACTGCATAGATGTTGTATATAAATTAGGTAATAAATACGATGGGAGGTTTCGCTATGTCGTAAACATAATTGGTCATCGGTGAACGTCCTGCTATTTGGCACGAAGATACTTCTTATGTTATTCAAATATTGGAATGCCAACAAGGCCGATACACAGCCTTGCTTTTTCCGCGTCATCCAATCAGCTTAGCAAGTTATGGCGACTCCAATCAGAATAGCAAACCGGCTTCGGCTCGCGCCACAGATGTTATTAGCGTAATAAAGTACTAGATAAAACGTGGTCGGACAGCGTGTGAACGACGGGAGAAAGCTGTTGTCGCAACATTAGTAACCTTATTACTAACCGATGGCTGACGTCTTCAACCGTGTATGCGTTTAATGCTCACCATACAATTTTAATCCTATGAAATATTTTGGTCATATAACGTAATGACACTTAATTAGAATGCTTTATTGCATCCGACTGCGCGTGAATTGTGAGACATGAAATATTGCATTGACTTAACGGAAAATTAAATGCCTCTACACTCTAGCGATTCTATCGGAAATAGCTATTTGCGCAAAGCATACTCTATCGTTCTTCAGATCTTAATTGAATATCCCTGAAGTGAACGAGGCACTCATGTGAAATGGTAACACAACTTGATCCTGAACTCATTGCGGCCTTATTTAATGAAATTGAAGAGACGTTGCAAGCGAAGCGATGGTATTTATCTCCATCTTATGATCTCGACCGACGCGCAGCGGTGCTTCCATGCGAACATTTCAATCGCGATTTAAGAATACCGGCTCCTGGTTAGAGCGAGTTTTTTAGCGTATAATAAACACATCTCCAGCTTTGTTCGGTCCCCGCTATTGAATTTGCGAGTCAATGCTTTATTTATTATTCACCTAGTAACTAATGGATATTTTCTGAATTTTTAAATTTAAAACCTAAATAAAGAAAATGATTATTTGGTAATTGCATTTTGTAAACCAACTTCTACCGTGATTAGTTCAAATTTTATTTGTTTGTTGGTTTATTTGTTTTTGTTTACCGCTAAATACATATATACATAAATATGCTACTGCTATGCTGCTATGCTATAAATTAAAAATGTAAACAAACAAAAAGGTGCAAATCTAAAATTTACATCCGTGAAGTTGTACATCCCGTCAAATGCCCCGTGAAGCGCTGGCGCCGCCTCGACTTGGAAAAATAAACCACGCAACGTAAACAGCTATGTGAATAATCTGAACAACAAAATCAAAAGTTTGAAGACGATAACGTTTTACCATGTTATACTGTTTTATCCTTTATACTTCCCGTCTTCGACTCATTAGTGTATCTATCCTTCACTAGCCTCGCTTTATCTCTTTCCTACCTCGCCTCCGGAGGGCCATTTATCAATTCCAAATAACATGCCGGGATCTTTTCTCTTTTGTTTGTTTGTTTTTTATTTACCTTATCCTTTGGTGCTCCGTTTGTATTTCTTTTTACTCGAAATTGATTGTAAAGCCGGTCTAATGACGTCCATCTAATGTACGATGTTTCGATAACGCTAATTGTGCCGCTAATGAATACTTTATTACAACATTTTAGGATCTTTTAAATATCAGAATTATGTATATCTTATAAATTATAATTAATCCTACTTTTAGTTTCTAATTAGAATTAAAAGCGTTTAATTATATGTTAATGTTTTCAACTTTTCTCAGAATTTTGAGTTTATAATAAGCGATTTGTTCGTATTTTCGATCGTATTTTGCGATTTAACTGTCACAATACCATCCCACTTACAAAGGGTGAAATTAAAAATGATATGCTTTTTGTATTCCCAACATTTATTATATTATATATACGTATTATTAATAATAATTTATTTTGTGTTATAATAAATTTCCCACCTTGCTTTTATTTCTATACTTTGTATATTTCTAGAAAAAGAAAGTTATGTATAACATTCCTTTTTTCACTCTGTCAAATCGAGACATTATTGGCTACGCTGAACTGAAGACCCCGTTTGGCTGTTGGGGTTAATATGGTAACATTAGTGTTCAATAAAGACAACTCTAAAAGCATTAACTATATGTTTTTGTTAGCTGACCACCAAATATCTTGTTTTTACGTGAACTTTTCGGGTAGCTTTCGTACATAATAAAGAAATTAATTAATATAGTCATCAAGGTAATATCTACAGACGTATCCAAAGTTGGCGACTAAGTGGATCCTAATGGACCTCCCATCAAATCTGACTTACAAATCATTTGAAAATTGGACATGATGAAGCTGATATCGAGAAAAGAATTTCAATGGGACTAGACATCAGGGGGGGTCTGATTGCGTTTTCTTAAGTTGGCCCGAGAGCAAATAAAGCGGCGACCCTCTAAAATTAATTTTGTTTTGTTTCATCGTCTGGATCGAAGCATTTACATTGAATGCGGTCGGAGGCTGCCCGCTTGTGGATATTTATGTAGGGGCCCTCGGTACGTGACGTGCGCATTATTCATACACAAATACTCGATACGGACCATCTGTGTATTTTTACCGGTTTATCGACTTTTTAATATATTTAAAAACAAAAATGAAATTATATTATTCTGTTATTGTTTCATGTCATATAAAGGTACTTTGTTTTACAGATTTTAAGTTGAGAGTGGTTTTCTAAAATATTTTGATTTATTATATAAATATGTATACTTTTCAATAACACAATCATTAAAAGTCTCATATGTGACTAAAAACTAAATTTAACGGTTAATATGTTTCTCAGTGTTTTTTTCTCTAACTTATTAAATATTCTCATTATTTGAGTAAGTAAAGAATTAAATGATTGATTAACAGATCTCTTCACCGATACCCAAAACTGCGGTATGTCAAAATATAAAATGTGTTTCAAATTTCTCTATTGCAATATTTTAAGAAACTTGCCTTTTATACACTATTGTTCTTTAAGTATGAATTAAAGGTGTTATTGTAAACTATAATCAAAGTTTACGAGTCCCAGGCGCCACGACGTCGAGGTTGCTAACTGGATTCAATAGTTGCACTCGCAGCATTTCGCTTTGCATTCGTAATAACAGTTTCCTGTTGAATGGTCTATAAATAAGTTTTATTTGTGGCTAGATTTAATTTTATAGCTCCAATACCATTACTTGAAACTCAGTGGCTTTGTTTATGTCTATTAATTCATAGATCATGTTTTATTGTAATTTTACGTTATCTTTCTCATTTGATAGGAATATTTTGTATTTTAAAGAATTCTGATACAATTTTTATGCACACATATTTTATATATAATAGCATTTAATTTCTAGTCTGACGTATGATATTATTTACATATCCATTTTCAATATTGCACATTCTTCAGCATTTCATGTTTCATCATAATTTCACCAAAAATAATCATAGTATTTCTCTTCCAGATCCTAAACAAGAAGGGGATGGAGAGGGTGTCAGATGTTACTGTAACACAGCACATTGTATAAGCACAGGATACATGTGCAGAGCGCGTAAGGGAGGCGGTTGCTACAGCGAGCTTCCCCCAAGAAGGCACCACACTAGCCACGGTTGCTTACACCACTTGTCTGAAATGTAAGTATCAAAATTTTTTAATTTAAATCCCCGATCACCTTATCTCGGATCACGTAATAAATAACTGCATTTTTTGTGGTCTTTGACCAATTTTTTAGAAGCGGCGAAATCTGTTACAAGGTCTTCTTGTTATAGAAATTGTAAAGTTCCAATCACAAAATTCAAGCCGTCACACATTGATAATATACTCGTATAAATAAAGTAACTTGTTCAATATCATTGTCCTACATACCTACTCGATAAATGCGAACTAACCAGACAATTTATGTAGTTATTTATTATTATAAAAAAATATATAAGTTTGATTAATTACATTAAATTTACGAAACTTTCAATTTGTTACAAATTTTGTTGTTTTAAAATAATTCGTAATTCATTTGATTTTAATGTACGTATATTTTTACAATAAATGTTTATAATACAATTTTAGCGGCTGTATAATAATATCAATTTCATATGAGATCGATCCTTGTACAGTAAAAAATAAACTCATTTGGAATTTAATCGGGCATTCCTTAAGGTTGTATCACGACTAATTACAGGCCCAAATTGCTGCCATTAAATGACCTTTTTTGAACTACATATAACAAATGTTCACTTTATATGCGTGAAAATTGTTGAAATAACTTAATCAAGTTGTTTTAAATAACAATTTCAAGAGCTGAGAAAGTGGAATTAACGATTTTTTTTAATAAATAATTTACTAATTACTAGCTGTGCCGTAAAAGTTTCGTCAAAATCAGTCTAGCCGTTCCAAACAGACCGACGGACAAACTTTGTACAAAATGTTGCTTTATTGCACAGTTATGAATATGTCCATTTTAGTAAACAGCGGCTATTTTAATATTACAAACATACAATCCAATTTTATTTATTTGTATAAACATATAGCATTTCCACAGTTTCATGTTAACTTTCATCTCAGAATTAATTAACTATTCTTTTGTGAGGTAAAGGTACAAACAAGCATTGTCATCCATCAATTTTGCTTATCACGCTGGAAACCTGCGGCTCGTCCAACCCATGTGTTGCGTTCCGAGCATCATCAAACTCGGCTACAATCAATTTGTCTTCGGTTATTTGAAATTACTTTATAGCTCTTTCATCATGGCTGACAGCTTGAACAATTACAAATCGATAGAAAATAGTTAACATATTATTTCTCATGGCGTCCTATTTTCAATTTTTTAACCGTTTTCTATAGCGTTTTATATGAATATAATATGTACGTTGAGTGGTAACATTTCTTAGTTAACGATGTTTCAAATTTATACAGTTATAGGTTTTGTAATTGTATTTTATTGATGACTAGTAAAGAAGCGTTCAATAACCACCTTCTAACTTTATTGAGCTTTCGTATGAAGCAACAGCGTCGTTTATAAAACATAAGGTATTAATTAAATATATTTGAAGCATAAAAAAACGAACTATTTTTTCTTCATGCTCTGATCCTGCATAACAGGGTAGACAGGAAGTACCTAGTATCAAGACACTCAGTACTCCGCTTTTGTGACATTTCGTTTGAGTGGCTGAACTCAACGCTGCGCTTTGTAATCGTGCCCCCGAGAGGAATTCGAACCCCCAACCGATGATGATACACATTCCCATAGCACCACGACTGGCTACAGCTATTTATTTCTTTAACCAAAAAAATAATGCTATGCAAAAAGTACGATTTAATTCATATTATATTTTAATGACTATAACTTAAATAAACAATTAAAATCCTAAAATGTAATCTCTTCTTGATTGAGCGTTATTTATTTTCAAGAGTACCTGTTCACTATATTATCTTATTCAGATCGGCGGACGCGATCGGAACTGGTTCCATCTACGGGCGCATGCCTGCTTTTATTTGCTTTAAATAACTTTTGCTCGTTTTTGGCAATCTCCTGTAGTTCATTATCTTCGTTAACGATCGCGCAGTCTACTTCTTTAAAATTTCGATTCAACGCATAATGCTAAGTCAATATAAATAATTACTTATAGAGTTTCTTTTCTTGTATATTCTTTTCCGTTTTATTTTGAATAAGTTAGAAAAAGTTCGTACTTCGCTTTCCACCGAATTCAAGACATTGTATGTTGAGTGGTGGAACTCAACGCTGCACTTTGTCTATACCGAAGAGCGAGGAAGTAAAAATTATTGAAATATAATCACTTCTCTGAGCGGGGATTGAACCCACAACCAATCGCGTTTACAGTCAAACGCTGTCCCACTGCGCCACGACGGGCCTCAAAACAAAGTTCCTACTTTTAGAATAGAAGTCAGTAAACATCGAGTTTTACATGATCTTAAGATTTACTTAATATGATCCGAACTGAGTAATGTCAGGGCAGGGTGCAAGCTGTTAATAAATTGCGTAGAGCGATGTCCTCATTTGTTGAGATAAGACTGACGGTAGAACGGGGTGGAGTCGGAGGTCGGGATCCTAGATAGCGGCTCAGCGGCCGGCGACCCGAACAATGCGCCATATATAAACCTGAAATGACATTTAATACTTTTCCCTATCTCGAGGCCATAAAGCTTTTAATACATTTGCACAACTTGGCGCATTTGAATGCCACTTACTGATAATGTCGAAGTCGCATTTCGCTAATAGATAATGTGCATTTCTAGCGTTTGATGTATCTATTGTTTTGTTACAAGCTAACTTCTTATCGAGTGCATACGCTATTTATTTTATTTGCCTTAGGATATATAGTACTTATTTTAATAATGTTTACTTCAATATTCTTTTTTATATATTAAAACAAATTGTAACATGTCACAGCAAGTTCACTTTAATTAGTTGTTTTGTTCCATACTTATTAAACTCAATATGTTTTATTATCTTATCGAACTCTTATTTTGCTGCGTTGTTTGAGCGGCCGATGTATAATTTACGTTTTTAATTAAGCTTGGTGGTTACTCGTGGACCTATAAAAGTTTTATTTGTTTTTAGACTGTAGATTGTAGGCTGAGGTTAGTTTCACTGTTTCGTTTTGATGATCTTAATTACTGTTGGGGTTTGTTCATTTATATTTTAATATACGTATAACATCGAAGAACCATTGTAGCGCAGTAAGACAACGCCCGAATAAAAACTAATATTACTATTCGGGATAAATTTTGAAGCTAAAATTCAAAGTGAGGCAGTTGGACAGCGTCTGACTATAAATGCGATCGGTTGTGAGTTCGATCCCCGCTCAGGGAAGTGATTATATTTTAATTATTTTCACTTCCTCGCTATGGTAAAAGACAAAGTGCGGCGTTGAGTTCCACCACTCAACACGCAATAACTCGAATGCAGTGGAAAGTGAAGTACGGAGTGTCTTGACACTAGATACTTTATGTCTACCCTGTCTAAAAAACGTTCAAAGTAGTACAATACGTGTATATTTATATCCCTTAGAGACTCATTGCTTTCATAAAAGTCGATTGTGATGTTTGAGGAGGGATTATATAAAAAGTATAAATACCTAATGTACAATAAACTGACCTTAAAATAAATATATTTTTAAGTCTTACTTTATATTTTTTTATTAGTACATACATTACATGTTATATTTTTAATATTAAAAACCAAAAGCAGCAATATGAGTAAAAGTATATTTTTACAGCATACATTGAATATTAGAATTAAATAGTAATAAATATAAAAGATATATTAACAGAAATATGACATGCCAAAAGCCTAACATATAAACCTGTGTTTTATTAACATTCCAGTGGTCGAACGACAACCATTTGATTTCCAAATAGCGTAGAGGTATAAAAATATTTGATCAAATTTTTGAAATGGCCGCTTACCGTTGGGTTCCCACGAGAAAGGTCGTAACTATTCAAATTAGCTGGATTATAGATTGTGCCAGCTGCCTCAGTGTTGCAAGGTTAACTATCAGCTTTAATGAGCGTTTTATGAAGTGGATAGATAAGCTGTTAAGAAAGGCCACAATACACGCCCGCGCTATTCTATCCAATGTATATAGATACACGATTTTATAATATATATTCCTATCTTTATTTATTATAAGCGTATCTGTCAATGCTATGAATCGGTGTTTTCAATATATTATATTCAAATGTAATAAATTATTGGATAATAACAGCATACGACATCGATAATTTAAGACACCAGTGGCTTATTACATTAAATACCGTTTATGTATTTATTTTTACTAGATATATTATTCTAACGTTGCTTTAGTAACTTGTATGTCGCTTTATATAAACATGTATTTGATATACATTAATTAATAAAGTAAATGCGTTTTTTAATTAAATATTAGCGTTCTGAACTCTTTCTCTATATAAATTATAACTGCAAAATTTCATGTTTTTCTTTCGATATTTTCGTAAAAACAAACGAAATTCAAAGATTTTCCTCTACTAATTAATATATAAATAGAAATAACATTAGGTACTATTTTTTTAAAAATCATCAGTCGTATTTATTTCATGAATCTAAAACAAACCTTTATATATTATAGAAAAAACAATATTCATATTTATATTATAGATTCTAATCAAATATTTAATATCCGCCATAAAAGAGTATATTCTATTACAAATATTTACTTTATTAAATAAAACCAGTACTTTGCTTAAAAAACATGAGCAATTGAGGATTCCAAAATTCCGAACGATTTATATTCAAATCACAATTCGACTTATACGTCGGTCTGTTTGTATTTGCACACTTCGCGTCACGTCGAGATTGTAAGGAGAACGTAAATCTATTAATCTTTTGAAAACGTCTTAAATGTTGTAATACCCTATTACTCTTTACTTCAGTTTTAAATGATTTTGTATGTAACTCAAGTGTTACCTTGTTTCCTAATTTTCTTAAAGTTTATTCAAACAGAAACTACTAAAATAATAATGTACCTAATAAATAAAGTCTCGGTTTATTTGCAAGAGTGATATGATGCAATACTGTGATAACATTTGATTATGATAATACATATTAACTCCTTTGTTTTAATATCAACTTAATAAAATAGAATCCCGATTTCCCTGTAGTACTACATCAAGTATACGTCAAGCATCTGAGTGGAAACACGATCGTTTGTGGGTTCGAATCTCACTCGAGGCATTTATATTTATCTTAATTTCCTCGCTCTGGTAAGACAAAGTGCGGCGTTGAAGTTCGCCACTCAACACGCAGTGTGTCAAATTCACTTAAATTCGACTACACTGCAATGTGGGATAAAGTCTATAGCTAAAAAGATACTTCTGCCATAGTACTTAGGATGATATTGTAAATTAATTATATATAATAAACGTAAAGGACGTTTCACAACTTAATTTATAAAAAGCTAGTTAGTTAATCTATTGTAACGATAATCGCATAAATTTCTTAGTTATATATTAAGAATTATGACTCAATAAATACATGTACTAGATATATACCTGCTGTACTTAAGCTATTTATGAAGAAGACATTTATTAACAGGCCATAAAATTGATGCTCCCATATAATATGCAATAACCAAGCAGTCACAATTTTAGTTATTGCAAATTGCGCACCTCCAGGAGAATTACCAATCTATGTAATTTTGTTTATTACATAATTAATATACTATGAATTGAGAGTTTCAATTCAGTTCAATATACTTAGGGGGATTGGTAATATATAAATTATTTTATTTCCCCGTACTGATAAGACAAAACGCAGCGTTGAATGCCGCCTTTCAATACGCATTGTCTCGAATTCCAGCGCGACAGATGTGGAGACCGAAGTGTCTAAACAAATTCTCTTTGGAAACTACAGCGTTTCTAACAAAAGCGTTAAGCTAAACCCAATCAATATATATTTATTTTTTATTTTTATTGTTAGAACGTAATTTTATATAGGTATATTAAAATATCGTCACCTAAATTCAAATAGTTACTCTTTAAGGTAACTGAATACCCGGTCCTATAATGTTCTAAGTAGAAATCCATACCAGCTATAAACCATTATCTGTGACAAGTGATTTGCTAGTTTATAATGTTTCGAAACTAAGTTTATAGTATCGTAAATAAAGTTGGTAATTGCCAATAAAAAGCCATATGAAAGATAAACATTGCAATCACCGTCTTGGCATTTGAGGCGCCGGTTACACAAGCGATTGAGATCGCTTATTCAAGCTTTTACGTATTGAAATTGATCTTTTCGTTTGCTTCATATTTTGGCTATTGTTATTATCACTTGGCTATTAGCTTAAATTCCAATAGAAGCATAATTTTAACTTAAGTAATTTTTAATATTAATATCCTATTTTTAAATGTGTTATAACCGGATTATTCTTTCCTTTCCTGCTCTTAGAGATACCGAAATATGTTCTATTTAATGGATTATAATAATTTCCTTTAAAATATATTTCTACGATACTTAATTCTACGAAAGTCAATCATCTTATTAATATACATCATTTTATTATGGCCAAAGCACTATCTTCTATTTCTCTTTTGGGGTCAAATGTGGGATTTATTGAAATTATTAAAAATATTTTTATTTACCTATTTCTCTCACTGTTAAGCGTTAAAAGTAATTGAATTATTTTAATCGAAGAATTTATAATTTATATTAATCGTTTCCCTGAACTGCTCAAGACTAAGCGGCAAATAGAAAAGGGGTGACTTATAGGTTATCATTGTTTATCCCCGCCAACTGTATAGAAAATATTTACCTCTAATATAACAAAATAATCTTACTTACAAACAACTCGTTCATATCTTAAAAAATGATATAACAAAATCACTTGAGTTCAAATATTTGGCCTTTGATGATAAGAATATTATAACTTAATCTAAAATATCTGACGTACAAAACTAATAGCCCAAACAGGAATATGGTCCATTTATTCACATATTGATAAATGTTATCGCTATTTTTATTAACATTTTTAGCCTTGCCGATGTTTAATTTTATTACATTAACAATTAAGCACTGACTGTGTAAAGCTATTAGGAATAGATATTACTTCATTACGAATTTCAATATAAAAAAGAATATATCGTAGAAAAAAATATAATCTTGGAATCTTAGAAGTTTTATTTAATGGCCGTTGAAGTGTTGTTATATTGAGTAAAGTTTTTTTTTTTCAATTTTACATTTTTTCTTGCATACGGTGGACTTAATGTCAAGACAATACGCCGCGCTTCACCGTACCACTAATAATAATTTAAATAAGATTAATGAATTTGGGTTAAACCCACAGCCAAGTGCGTTTACAGTCAGGCTATGTCCCAGTACACAACGATGTAACTTATATATATATATATATATATATATATATATATATATATATATATATATATATATATATTATAACTTACATAAAACAATATTTTAATAGATTTATTTTAAATTTTCAGAGAAAAAGAAGCCTTGTCTCACTGCCAGAATGCGCCGAGTCAAGGAGGACCACCTCCCCGTGAGCACTCTCTACTGCTGTGCTGCTTCAAGGACTTATGTAACCACGAGGACAGTCCGTTGGCGAAAGCGAGGCTCAATCTAACAAATGATTTAGGTAATTATTAATAATACAAACTATTTACCCAATTATATAAAAAAGCACTGTGCAATTCGATCCTAAAATATGTACGTACAGTTGTAAGTTAAAATCAAAACGATGTCTTTTAAATAATAATTGAGTAGTCTTTACAGAATGTATATATATGTGTATATATATTTATATATGTATATATATATATATATATATATATATATATATATATATATGTATGTATATACATGTATGTATATATATGTATATATATATATATATATATATATATATATATATATATATATATATATATATATATATATATATATATATATATATATATATATATATAATATTACGCAACCAATCCACAATGGTCTATCGCTTTTCTATAAACTCTTTGTTATGTTCGTATATTATACTCTTATAAGTAATTTATTATTAACACTAGATTTAAAGAAAAACAATTTTTAAATAAACCAATCGAAATTCTACGTGGATACAGAATTTATTTCAAGCATCAACATAAAGCTTTTACAATCTTAATAGCATAAGAGAATCGTTTAAACAATCAATCAGGAGCTGTTCCGCGAAAGATAATAAAATAGTCTATTTAACGATTTCTATAAAATGGTTTCCGCGAACAAAGATATTCCAGCGGTCTCTTTATCTCATGCAAATTGTATACATTGAGCTATGAGTCAACTCGATGAAGTACTTCTTCGGAATAACAAAATTATAATATAAATTTTAATGTAATATTTACGTCTTTGAAGTATAATGGGAATAATTTTATTTTATTTAACTGTATGCTGTAGGTAATTGGTTCAAATTTTTAACTAAAATGGATATAGTTATAATTAATATATTAAGGAGAAAACAGAGTGACTTACAGTCACTCTGTTTCCTCCTTGTCCTTAGGCTATCTTTTATATTGGATTCTAAGTATTTTTTTAATAAACATTTTTAAAAAACGTATAAAAACTTTGAACGCAGCGGGATTGGAACTCGCGCCTCTTGGAAACCGTCCAAGCACTCTGACCGCTAAATGCGTTGCCATGCGTTCTACTACCACTTGTTGAAATTCTTATATGCAGCTGTTTTCTAATCCTAAGTGTGGAATAACTTAAAAAGAGTAGTAAAATACTATTATTATTATTGTTTATTTATTTATTTACTTATTAATTTCAAGCTTTTATCCCACATAGCAGGGTAGACAGGAAGTACCTAGTGTTAAGACACTCTGTACTCCATTTTCCGCCAAATTTAGAAACATTGTGTGTTGAGTAGCGGAAGACTTTGTCTTACCACAGCGAGGAAATGAAAATAATTTAAATATAACCATTCCCCCGAGTATATATCGAACCCAGTACCAGTAAGATGTAGGCCCACGGCGCAACATCCGACCTCTTATTTTAATATTTAATTACACATTTTAATTATTTATTCTATTGTGACCCATTAGAACAGTGTTATCATTGTATGTGGTAGTTGTGGGTTCATTACCTCTAAAGAGACAAAGCGCGGAGTTCAAATCTCAAAACAAGATCTCAATATAACAAAATGTTTAAAATATTAAGTAACACCGTTTCATAACTGTTTATTTACTTTACAACCAAATCAACATATTTTCAGTCTAAGTGCATATTATCAACCATAAAACGTTTATGATTTAATGAAACTTAATTAACAGTACAACTACAATTGATAAGACTCGTAAAGCAACCTGTTCGAGACCTACTCTTTGCGTTCGTTATTTAGTATTTCTGCCCACATATAACTATTAAGGGCACAGTAAAATTATAAGTTTCAAAAATATTTTGTTATGTACTAGATTTTACAACTAAATTATTTTTTATATATCGATAACGATAATACACTAGTTACTTTCTTTTCTCTAAAAATCTGAGACCAAACAATCTGACTGTTTATTTTGTATATTTACAAAATGTGATAATATCAGCTATTATGAGCTATATTACTTCCTTTTTCTTACCCCGCATAGCAGGGTAGACAGAAAGTACCTAGTGTCAAGGCACTCCGTACTTCGCTTTCCACCGAATTCGAGATATTTCGTGTTGAGTGGTGGAAAATAATTTAAATATTATCACTCCCCCGAGTGAGGATCGAACCCACAACCGGTCGCGCTTACAGTCAGACGCTGTTACGCTTCGCCACGACCGGCCTCATTACAACGTGAAAGATATAAAAATAAAGAATCACATTAAATACTTGATATTATAAATTAAATGAAGTTTTCTCCTTTATATGTTTACTTAAAAAAATATGTATTTTATAACTTCTAAAGTATCCAAATAAAAACAATTTATACTATGTACTTTTTGCCTGTTAACGAATGGAGAGTCTTGACACTAGGTTCTCTGACTTCTCTGTTATGAGAGATAAAACGTAAAGCTAATAAATATAGCTACTTGTGGTTATTTAAAATATAAATGTTATTTAAAAAATTATATAAAAAACCATTAACAAAATAAAATTTGACGTAGACTATCCTATGAGCCCAGTGTATTCATATTGTTTGTATTTATACCAGTTTCTCGTTTTGTCTCGCATAACAGGGGAGTAAGAACTAGTGTCAAGGCACTCCGTTGACTGCTTTCCATCCAAAATTGAGATATTTATTCATAGTATTTATAGTATGTATTCATTATATATCTCTACACTATCATACTAGTATTCCGAGTAGTTTTGAGAGCAGAGAGTTTTCAGATCATTTAATTATATTCAGTACAATGTTTCGTGCTTCTTTATTTAACTTACTTATTTATTTGTAATTTAATTTTATTACAATCTCGGTTATTTGAAGCTTCTTCAACATACTAAATTATAACATTAATCCAAATTAAGTGTCGTATGCATACATATGTATTTGTCACATAAAACGCATTACAATTCGATCCCATATAGTCCATATGATTTCCTGCTACCGGCCCACACGATAGGATGGTTTCGTGCATTTTCTGAGAACAATGTAGCCATTTGTTTTATTTCTGCTTAATCTATTGCGCGTATATCTGAATTATTATTAAATTGCTATTTATTATTATATTTCATAAGTTAAGCAGATTTTTCGTAATGTTAGGTAT
Organism: Dryadula phaetusa; assembly: GCA_032432895.1. Taxonomy (NCBI): domain Eukaryota; kingdom Metazoa; phylum Arthropoda; class Insecta; order Lepidoptera; family Nymphalidae; genus Dryadula; species Dryadula phaetusa. The sequence goes on from JAOYRS010000038.1 coordinate 6,198,106, forward strand.
AAGAATTAATATTCTTTACTGAACAAAGCAATGGCTTTTGTATTAACTGTATTAAGTTTTAAATACTAATATTTGATGGAACAGTCTTTTGATGATGTCAAAAAGTTAGAATAGTAACGCTACTAATGTAATAGACGTGAACCTTTATAAATTATTTTTAGTAATCATTTATTATATATTTTAGAATTTTACAAAATAAATTAATAAAACAAAATTTTGTATAAACCGAGCAGCTTAGGCAAGTTTTATGCGGTGAAACGGTTACCAATATCTTAAACATGTAACGTTGTGAACATAATATACAAATATGTTTCTCATCTTAACTAGATTGTATTATCCCTTGAAACTTCTTTCAACATATCAATACATATTAGGTATCAAGTTTAAATGAATATAGTATTAAGGCGTTCTTTATTTATTTTTAGAAGGTAGCGTTGCAAGTGAACGTGGCGCGTCATACAATAGTGAAGTGTGGTTCAAAGCCGCCACCATAGCTGTTCCTGTGTGCGGAGCTCTCATACTGTTCCTTCTGGTAGCAGTGGCGGTGCGGTTGCTACGTGCCGATGCTTTACTACAAGCTGATAGAAAATTAAGGTAATTATTAAATAATATTATCTTTTACTATTTACAGGTGTTCGTAAAATTTTCCATGAAATACTTTTATTGGATTTTGTAATGTTTTATATTAATAATTACATCATTTATATTCTGAATTAAACGATAATGTAATCTCAAAATATATATTGAAATTATATTTGAAATATTTTCGCCCTTGTCTAATAAAATAAAACGTCCGACTAAGTTTCTCAGTACTAATTAATATGGCAGATTTTTTTTAAGTTTTCAAAATAAAAGTGAATAGGAATATATTTAAAATATAATTGTTATATACATCCATTACAATAAATGTAGATATATCCTTAAGAGTTCATATCAAAGGTGAATAGATTATTTAAGGCTAGCACGTGCTATCGTAAGCCTCACCAACGCTTAACATTAAGCTAAATATAATCAAACGTACAATCAAATCAAATATATAAAAAAGTACAAAAATAATTATAAACACTTATATATACAGTTCCTTAGAAATATAGAATATATTCCTTAGAAATACCACAAATAACAAAAGAAAATAACATCAAATTATCAATTTCCAGAGGCGGCTACATGTGCCCACCACAAAACTACACGGAAGATGTCAAAAAGGTGTGGGTAGGTAATTCCCCCTTACTAATGACTCCCGACGGCTGCCTAGTGGCTGTGGAGCGAGCTCAACTCGTACCGAACCAACAACTTTGTGATATACAACGGTAATGTTAGCAGATGATAAAATGTCGTATGTTGAATGATATTTTTCAATAAAATTTTACAAAAATATATTGTAACAAGATGGAAGAGGAAAGAAAGGAGTGTGTAAACAATTACTTTACTTATTTTATAAAACGCTAGAGACTCGTGAATAGCCCGTTTGGAACTACAACGTATTAAAGCAAAAGCTGTCAAATTGTAATTATGTTAATTATAAAATATATTAATAGACAATTTATTTCAAAAATACATGTTTTAATCTCAACAGAAAATAATATAGATATCTGACAAACATGGATGGTTTTTTGCCTTTCATACAGTTTCACACTTTATCCATAGCGCATAGCGGAGTATTCAGAGACAATCTAGTGTCAAGACACTCGATTGACTGCTTTCCGTTGATCGAGACACTCCTTTTCAAGTTATAGTTGCAAACAGGCAAAATGTACTTTTAAATATAAAATAAATTTTAATTTAAATCATTGTTTTGACGCACATACGACATTTTGAATTAAAGCGGTAGACGAATGAGCGAGCAATCTCAGTCGCGCACTGTACAATGATATGATTGTGAGGCTCGAAGTATGACCATATCAGTTGCTAGATGTAACATACGTTTCTAGACTGACTTTTATCTAAGCCTTTCAAAGTGTTTGAGATCATAATTGTGGTAACATTTTATGACCATTTTTAATCATAATATAAAAAAAATACAATTCGAGAAATATTTCTAAGAAATCATATAAAAAAGGGCGTGTGAATAAGGTTTTAATAACTTTTTTTATTTTATAACTAAATGCAGCTCTAATTTATTAAAAATATCATAAAAAAGATTCAAACAAAGAGCCAGGCGCTATAATATTCGCGCTCTATCTATTTATAAACTTAACTGATTTTCAAAAAAAATAACTAAATCTTAAATGTATTTGCGCATACTTCAGTATATACAAGAGTTATAAGCTGTTAATCAAAAAAAACTGTTTATCAAAAAATAACCAAAAACAATATTAACAAGTTCGAAGGAAATGTATGTATATTTTACATTGAATCTAATATTGATCTCAGTAGCGTCATTTCACGGTACAGCGCGCTCATACCAAATTACCACAGTGTATGTTTAACTGTTATTATGTATAAGCTTTGTGTTCCTTTATTTGTAATCGATTTTTTTTCAATCAATACTTTATATAATCGTGTAACGTTAGTTACCAAGGTTAAATATGTGTGACATTTTTGTTTACACTTTTTTTATCAAATACTTCATTTCTTTCTTTTTTTTTATTCATACTAAAATATTTATGCGACAATACTAAGTAGTCATCAGTACTGTTAAAATTGTATCGTTGTTAAGCCATTTACACACGATTCATAGTACGGAATCAGTACCATAATATAAGATATGACGAGATATAACAAAATGTAAACGATTATAATCGATATGAAAATATACTTAGTCTTGCATTTAAAATGAGACAGAATCAAATTATTAAATATCGATCTTTTTAATTTGCCTAAATCGTAGAAAAAGGCCCTGTACGACTAATTCGGTTGTGAATAAATTAAAAAATAGTTTAGACAATTAACATCGATATTTAATAAATTGTTTTTATGTCCTCAACATAATATAGTGTAAGCGTATTTACATTTTAAATCAATATGACAATATCATTAATTTATTGAAAATGTTTTATTCAATTATTAAACAATTTTTAATTGATTAATTATGAAACAATTTTTAAATTGATGATCAATTTAAAAATTGTTTAATAATTGAATTATTTCTATAGAAGTAAAAACTGTATTTATAATCTGTTTGATATTACTTGGCCCATTAAACTGTTTCTGTTTACAAAAAATGAATTTATTAATAATGCTTGTAACATGGAACATATCCTGTTACTGTCAATGTCAAAAAAAAATGATTTGTTAGTTTTAATTATTGACAGTAAATTGACAATAAAGAACTGAACTGAACAATTCTGACATAAGGTCGAAAAATTGAAATGACGTCTTTTTTCTAATTATGAATTAAACAAAATTGAGTTTGTATTGAGAGGAAGGAATATTACATACAAATGTTAAAAAAAGCTATGCTCATTTGAATGTCTGTTTAAAGAATATTATTTGGTATTAAAAAAAAAGATCTTTATAAATATGCGAAGGCAGCGACACTGACACGAGGCTGACTGAAAAGCAACTACAGATTCGTCACAATAAAGAATACAAATAAATCATATTTTTATAACTTTTGTAAATGTTAACTTGTAAATATAGTGCCTTAAGTTACCCGATATTGAGAGTCGATATCTGAAAGTAAAATTCACTGGCAGAATAAAACTAGTCTTTCGTATCTGATTTTTTACCTTTTAAAAAAAACGCTCCAATGGATTTTACTTGTGGTCGAATTATATCGAAATCACTGTTTTAAGTGTTATGGAAAAATGAACTTTTCTGTTTTTAAATAATATTGTTTTTTTTTATATAATAATGGAAATTAATTAAACATGTGTAAATAAATCTAGTTGTAACGTTGTATATTGATATATATTTTTTTATTTATTGTGTAGGCTTCTCGCACTATTGTTTCGACCACCACTCAGGTAGACTAAGTAATCTTCCTTGAAGGTGCCTTACCTTTTGATAGGTTTTCTATATATTAAGTGTTTATCATAGGTGCAAATAAATACTCTGTAATGATAATGAATATACCGTTTATGTAAATATGTATGATGTATAAAATATAAATGAATAAATGAAATTATTTTATAAATTTATTGGTTTTATTTAAGCGTTATTTACTATATATTTAGATGGCCAAATATTTAAATATATTTAATGCTTTTATACATGTAAAAAGGATAAAATCAGGAATGAGGTTATCCGTGAGAGAACTAAAGTAACCGACGTAGCTCGCAAAATCAGTAAGCTGAAGTGGCAATGGGCCGGTCACGTCTGTCGCAGGACCGATGGCCGTTGGAGCAGACGAGTCCTGGAGTGGAGACCGCGTCTTGGCAAACGTAGTGTAGGACGCCCTCTGGCCCGCTGGACTGACGACATACGCAAGGTTGCCGGAGCGGGCTGGATGAGGGTTGCGGAGGACCGGGATGTTTGGCGCAAACTTGGGGAGGCCTATGTCCAGCAGTGGACTGCGATTGGCTGACGACGACGATACATGTAAAACGCAAATTATATCAACGTATACGTTTTCGAAACATAATAATAATCATTAAATTGTCATATATTTTTTAGTTGAATAAATATGTAAAGTTCAAAAACTAATATCCGACTACAGCTAAAATACCCTCTAAAAAGTTTCCAAAACAAAATCTATTTTGTATAGCTATATCATAGTAGCGATGATCAAAGGACAGCGTAGCTGACAATCGTATGCCACAACTGTTTGTTTATTATTAGTGGTAAACAAGCAATAACATAGGAACGTTCATATACAGTGTTTCCCAATAGGGATGATAGGATTTTGATAGCTCTTGGTTGATTAACATTTGACATTTATGTTGTTTTGTGTTCAGTAATGTTTGCCATTTAATCATGAACAAGTTTACGTTAGTAAGTAAGTAACTTTTGGAAATTGTCCAAATTTTCTATCAAAATTCGAGAAGTATTGTCTATACTCAAAGAGCATTTCATCCTAAATATGGTCGTCATGGTGCACCGTCTGAGGTATACGTCGCTATACGTCGCATAATCCAAAAACTATATATATATATATATATATATATATATATATATATATATATATATATATATATATATATAAATATATATATATATATATATATATATATATATATATATATATATATATATATATATATATATATATATATATATATATATATACTAAAATCATAACCCCCTTTTGTTTCGCCGTACTTGGCTAAAAAAATCAGATTCACGGTTTCGTTGTGGGAAATCAACATCAAGGTTTATAACACATTTCGACATAATTATATTCAGATTTACGCATATGTAAGTAACTCGTCATTGTTTTAAGAATATCGTATTATAATAGTAACACCTATTTGGTGTCCTTATGCTTTTTACTTATTATTAATTGTATATAATTAAATTATATTACAAACAATTTATTTATCTTATCTTTTTCTAGATTAATATGAAAATTATAATCTATTTTAATGGATTATAATTTTCTTGTACCAAGCCGATTAATTCAAAGTTTTAGTTTATGATTGTTGTAATAGCTCGTGTTATTATAGTCATTAAATGTGTCTTTTATAAGTAAATTATGTTTTATTAAATTCAATATTCCAAATATCATAGGAATGTGTTAAATATTAATGTTAGTAAAATATTAGATTATCTTTATATGACTACGTGTTTATTACTTTTAACAGTCTTATAAAACAAGGCCTAGAAAGTTGAAGACATTGTGACTTTTGGGTTATATTATTACATATTATTATTGGAAATAAAACAAAAAGGCCATCGCGATCATTGTCGCAGAGTGGGACAACGAATGATTGTAAGAAAGATTGATTGTGGGTTCGATTCTCACTCAGATATATAAAATTATTCTCTATTCTTTGCTCTGGGAAGACAAGGGGTTGATCTCAACGCCTCTCCGACACCTGACATCTGTCATGTCTCGATTCTGAGCGGAAAGTTGTCCTCAGTTGTCTTTTTTATTTTTAAATAGATAAAGCGTGAAAATTTAAAAATATAAATATATTTTAATAGACTGAAAAATCTGATGTCTCTCACATTGCTTAATAGATTTTTCTTATCCAAACTCAATTGTAGCTGCTAAATCTTTTTAATATTTTGTTTTTTTTTAGATTTTTAATACTTGATAGCTACAATTTCATATCTCCATTATTTTAAAAAACAAGTAGAAAATGAATAATTAAAAAAAAATAAAAGCGTCCATTCAGTCTTGAGACATATATTTGTTTAAAAAACCTACGGTAACACTACTATTTTGCGATAATGTTAAAAAACATAAAACTAAACAAGACATAAATATTTTTAAATTATTACACAAATAAGTTAATTAATATCAAGGTTAAATTTATTTTATAATAAAATATTATGATGTAAATGATAACATCTGTTATCTTTGCATCTCGAGGTCTCCAAAACAAATCGGTTAGGCAATAAATCGTTCATTCGTTCATTATAAGATCCTCTCGCAACTTTACTTGATATTAGGGTGTCCAATACAAGTGTGATGAGAATTACCTATGCTAAATGGTTTAAAAGCTAGCTAAGGTGGGGAGTTTAAATTAAACTGGTGGAAATATTCATATTTAAAATTAATATGAATCTTTTATTCTATTTAAATCATCGAGTATGTATGAAATTGCATCATTCTTTAAATACAGAGAGAGACAGTAAAACAAAAAAATAATTTTTTTTCGCCAAAAGTTATCAGCAAAAGTACATAATAAATACATGTAATATATTTCTGTTATTCATTCATTTAACTGACAGACAACGTCGTACAACTACAGTTAAAGTATCCGTTAGAGGTGTGAAACATTGAAATAGAACGTGTCCTTTTAGGTGTGAAAAAAGAAGAGAATTTTAATCTAAAATGACACGAAATAAATGAAAATAGTGATTATTACCAAAAAAAAAACTATGTTTGTATAACTGTCACACTAAAGCCGCTGAACCTGATTGCGATGAAATTTCATATGCGGATACTTGAGGGTCTTAGGATGATCATACTGGGCTATTTTTTTCTTCCATTTTTTTAGTTTTTCCAAGAATATCATCGTTGATACGGGTAAAGCGTGTGTGTCACTACTACTTTTCACAATTATTCTATACAAAAGGTAAAAAGTTCACGTGAACGATGTCGCTAGTCATTTTGTATGACGTATTTATTTTTTTATTTATTTAGTAGTTGTTGCAAATAAAATATGAATCGATTTTTAGTAAAAATCGAGAAACCTTATTTTAAAAAATACATTATATCAAAATTCACGCTCTTGTTTACGTTGTTTAGCATACAAATATATGCATTTATGCTCAAAGATTGTCATAACTTCATATTTCCAAACTAATATAGATCTGATGAACAGATAAAAACTATATTTAAATAGAGTCGTCGTAGGAAAATCAGATACAAAGTTGTTATTATTTGTGTCAAATAGTGCTGGACTGAGGTAAACTTTATTTTCTCAATTTTTATTTAATTAATACCTATTTACATAATTCCTTATACAAAAATGTTTATTCGTGAAGTATAAAATATTTTATAAAAAAATCTTAATCATTTTTCATGTTATGTGAAGTTTCTTCATTAAAATTTTTCATAAATCAATTGCGTATAAACGATAGAAGGTAAAATCTTTAGGGCATAGTAGTATGATATTTTATAGAAAAAGTTTAATGAGAAACAAATAACATATATCTGAAATAATTGACATTAATAAAGTACATACAAAGCTAAGGACGAATTTTCTTAACACTAGGAACTTCCTGTCCACACTGCTATGCGGGATAAAAGCGTTAACTAACGATTATGCAAACGAACTATTTTTCAAAATTTTGTTGAAAAATTTTATTTAAACAATTTATAAAATACATTTTGACAATGTACTTGATTGAATTTATCTCTATGGAACAAATAATAACCAAAAATAATAATAAAACTATAATGCATTCCAGCCTTAAAGATTAGAATTATAACATAAAATGCCAATAAATGATAATTAAAAGAATAATTACATTTTATTATCCCTATAAATTATTTTTTATTCCACAGCAACAAGCTATTGGAATAGCAAAGTAGTTTATTAAGTACTTAAATAAAAATAATAAGATACGCAATTATGTTCCTCGCCGGCCTTGTTTAAATTCTTGTGGTGTTATTACAGAACGCGAATGACCAGTCCGCATATATTTTTTCTTTACGTACTTTTATATTAAACTATAGTAGATCTAGTGATGTGACTCGGTTTTCGTTCATTATGCGACTGCGTTAGTGAACGAAACCTAACAGGACGCGGGCTAAAGGAAAATTCTAAATTTTCGTACTAATTTAATAATAAAAAAATTATTGACTTAAAGGAGAAATATAATAAAGATTAATGTTTCTATTTCGGGTTGAATGCAGTCAAAGGAGTGTGTTAGCTGCTCAAGGGATGCTATTAAAAAAAATAATTTACACTTTACATAAAGTAATTTTTTAATAACTTTTAAAGTGTTTTTTTATTAATTACTCCACGTTTTAAAAATGAAAATATTAATAGTTCTGTATGTGTTAAGACAATCCGTTCACTGCTTTAAGGCTGATATCAAGACGATTATCGAACTCAACAGCTCGCTTTGCCTTAACATATGCATAAAGCATATAACAAAAATGCTTATAAATTTTTAAACGCTACATGCATTTAAGTGTTAATTGTATGTATTGTAAACGCTATTTATTTCCATTTTTTTAAATAAAAAATGGACTCCTCAAACTTAATCAGAACCTTGCCATTACATATCCAGTAATTTGACCGAGATGGTATCATAAAAATTTTAAGTAACTAAAATATAAATAAAACGTGTATTGTCGAAAATGTTTTAGATACCCACATTACCTATAAAATTCATTTAATTTACCTAATAGCGTCAATAATTAGTATTCAGGCTGCGCATACGCCGATACAAGTGCATGGATAATAATGCACTCTATAGGAATAACTCAATTATATAATTATTGCTTAGACACCAGAAAATAACTCGTTTTTCTATAAATGCCACATTTGAATCAAATTTATTTTACAAAAGTTTATACACTTTTAATAAATTGACGTTTTTTTATGTTATTTGAAATATCACATTTTTAAAATTATTATGTATTTAAAAATATTTTTATAGATATTTGGAATTTACTTATATTCATTTACTAATTTTAGAGCGAAAATGACATTGGATGAATCAGTTAGTGGTGACGGGAAAGTTCTAAACTTTGATCATCTTACGTTTTGGGTGGCGAATGCTAAAACAGTAAGTAAAGTCTATACCATATTACTATGTAAGTACTAATTCCATATATATTTGTATAAAATCATCAAATTAATTAATGTTAACAGTTTAAGTTAATTTTTTATCTGGTAAAATTTTAAAGAACTTCTGTTTGCTATAAAAAAATATATTTTTAGAAAATATTTTGAAGTAATAGTAGTAGAATGCATGGCTTAGCGGCGAGAGCGCTAAGACGGTTTCCAAGATTCGAATTTTTATACGTTTTTTTCAAAAATATTTTCTAATCTTATTATTTGGAACAATATTCTCTAAGCTTATATTCATTAATCCAGACTTTATACCTCAAGCTTTTTTAAAAAATATCTATTTAATAACTATTGCCTAAATTTGATTTAGTTTGCGTTGCAAATGGAAAAATAAAGGGTTTAAAGTAAACGACGTTAAGTGAATACACAGTAAATACAGTGTATAGGGTAGGGTATACTATGCCAGTGATAACTAGTTCAACCAATAATATTACACAATTACTTAGAAAGTGTTATATTGTCATATAATGCTTGTAATCTTGTAATACTATTATAATTAAATGTAAAATTAATTTTGTGTTTTCTTTTTAGGCATCTAGTTACTTTGTGACTCGGTTTGGATTCAAACCGCTTGCAGTCAAACAGTCCACTGAAGAGAGACCTGCCATTTCCATCGCGGTGCAGCTTAACAAAGTAAGTATTAGATACATATATATTGTAAAAGATATTGATATTGAAAAAGAAAACATCTTTTATGGTGTCATATGTGCGCCTAATAAAATATTATAGCAGATTTTTTTGAATGTCAGTGATAAAGAATTGCCTTTTTAAATATAAGCAAAAACATATTTTATAGAAAGTAGTAAAGTAGTTAAATAATAAACATTTCGTCGGTCCTTCTCCATAGTTGTATAACTTTCCACGTCCAGTTCCCTATCTTTAAGAACCTAATAAACTATATTTTATATAAATAAATAAAATTGAAGTGTCATTTTGTAATATTAAAATAACCGCTTTTTACTAAGTACATATGTACGTTTTAACTATTTTTGTCTGTATGTCTTACTATTTGTTGCGGCTAATCTCAGGACAGACTTGGCTGATTTTGAGGGGATTTGAAATAGCAGATGTAATTATCAGTAATTTAGGCTACTTTTACGATTTAAAAAAAATTATAAAATATAGATCCATATATGTTGAATTCTACGCAGAAGACGTCACGGGCGCAGTAGTTTAAAATAATAATAATAATAAAATAATATAAAAATAATTATAATAAATAATAGTCTAATATTTGGAATAATACATGTAGAACTTTATTTTTTTTATGTTATTAATATAATATTGAGCTCTGGTAAAAGACAAAGTGCGGCGTCCACCACTCATCGCGCTGTATCGAATTCGGCGGAAAGTGAAGTACGGAGTGTCTTAACACTAGGTACTTTGCTGTCTACCCTGCTATGCGGGATAAAGGCGTTAAGCAAAAAAAATATTGAGCTCTTTTAGGAAACACAGATATATGGAGAAGTATAGCATTATAATTATCTCTTAAATTTGTTCATAATGTAAGAGATAACAAAATGTACTGACCATGTATGATTAAAAAATCAAAATATGTTGATTAATAATTAAAATAAATAATAATGCGCCTTGGACAAAACATAGGCTAAAAATATTTAAAAATAATTTTAGATAACAATTATTTTTGAATCGCCAACATCAGAAGGGACGATATCAAAGGATTTGACAGATCACGGAGACTTTGTGAAGGACGTGGCTTTCGAAGTACACAATTTAGTTGCAATTGTAGAGAAAGCTAAGAAGGAAGGTGCGGAAATTATAAGGGATGTGACCGAAGAAAGTGATAAGAATGGAACAATTCGATTCGCAGTTTTGAGAACGGTAAATTAAAAAAGACATTCTTGATTGTTATTATGTTGTAAATGTAATTATTTTAACAGAAATATTTTGTATTTCATAGTCACAGACTACTGTAAAGTATTCGAGTATGTGAAACAATCCTGCTAAAATACTTCCATTTAAAATATGTAAATTCGTAAAAGTCAAAGAATTTAATATGCTTTTATTATAAATTATTCTCTCTATTTTGACGTCAACATAGAATTCTAATAAATATTTGTCATAATATTTCTTTTCCCACTTTTCATTAGTAATTGTTTATAATGATTAATTTACAAGACTTATTTAATTTTTCCGATGACAATATTGAGGCATATTTTCTCGTAAATAATTATAAAAAAGTAACAAACCATATATTGTTATAGTATGGTGACAATACTCATACCTTAATCGATCGATCAAAGTATGCGGGAATACTGTTTCCCGGATATGAAGCTTTAGAAGAAGACCCGGTCAACGAGCTTTTGTAAGTTAGCTTTTGATAACAATATTAATTGAACATAAAAAAATATCTATGTTTATTTTACAAAGTCTTTTTAAAATATTGAAACCTAAAGTATATTCACTTTAATATTAATTTTAAATTTTGTTTTATTTTAGACCAGATACAAAGCTGTCTTTTGTAGATCATGTAGAAGGAAACATGGCTGATGGTACTCTAGAGGATTCTGTATCTTGGTACGAGAAAAATCTTAATATGCGCAGGTAAATTATTTTTGGATGTCACTCAATCACTAGTAACGTAGTTGACGCGTAAAATATAACGTTGCCTTAGTAACGTGTATGACACTTTATGCAAAAGTGGACGTCAAATACTTATTTTATTAACAGTAGTAGACTTTTGGACCGTTATTAAAAATATATTGATTTTATGCATATTTTTTTTCATATAACCTTATGTAAACTTTCATATAAACAGGATTGGTTCTGAATTCGATTCCTCCTGCGGGAGAATGAAATTATTAGGCAATTTCTTTTCTCTAGTAAGACAAAGCGTGGCGTTAAGTTCTGTACTCAGTCTACAATGTGCCGATTTTGACGTATTGTTTATTTTTGACTATATTGCTATGTGGAATAATAAATACAACTTGCATTATAACAAATGTAAGCAAGTTGTAACTACCATATGTAAAATTCTATAACATAAAAATATACCCTGTCAAATTCTTTGACAGGTTTTGGTGCGTTGACTATGACCATGACTTGGTGCCTTGGTCCTGTATAAACTCTGCTTCAGTTATCAATCAAAATGAAACTGTCCTTGTGAGTAACCAATTTTAATAATTTTTAAAAGAAAAAAGAAGTTATAAATTATAAGCTTTTCAAATATATAAGTCTACCTGTGACCACGGAGTACTATAAAGTGTTCGAAACGTCGAATTTTCTAAAATTTATTTCCGAATACCAAAATACAAATTTACAAGATTAATGCGTAAAAAATAATTTCATTTAAAATATGTTAAATCTGGAAAATCAATGATCTTATTAAATATTGGCTTAATAAAGTGTATATGTGCGTTCCATTACCAGGTTTGAATACCATAATGGGGGAGATGCATGTTGGTGGTTAATATTTTTATTAATCTTTTTATGATACGTAAATTGTAGGATATAATGAAATATCCTGCCTAGGTATCAATTATTACGAATTGCTGCTCCTGTCATATTTAACAGCAGTTCTCATATTTAATTTTTATTTTTATTTCTAGTTATCTCTGAACGAAGCGGCCAAAGGGCTTCGCCCAACAAGTAAAGCGTCTGAATTCGTGAAAGCTTTGGGTACATCGGGAGTCGAACATGTAGCACTTTATACTGATGATATCGTTTCCACCGTAAGTACATGGTCAAATTTTAAGGCATCGGGGTTCAAACCGACGCCTCTTGTAAAAGCACTCTGATCACTAAGAATTACATTGAAATTCTAATTAATACACTTGTTACAACTTATTTTTTTTGTTAGCATTTTTGTAGAGAGAGTTTTACAAATTATGGTACCCACAGATTATTTCTAAGAAATAATCCTTAAGCAAGGATTCATACTATGTTCACATTTAAAATTATTTTAATGTCATAGTAAGAATGTAGAAGAACGTGCTCAGTTGGTTTTGGCACGTTAAAAGAATGAGTGATGAAAGAATGGTAGGAAAGATTTATGAAGCGCTAGTAAGTGGTACGAGAGGTCAGGGGAGACCTCGGTTAACCTTCGAAAACACAGTATCGAAGATACTGGAAAAAAGGTCACGTAAAAAGTATGAAGACCCCCCGAAAGGCATGTATGAAGAGGATAATGACTGTGGACGAGGCGAAAGAGGTATGCAGGGACCGTATCGTTTGGCGCTCAATTTTTTCTACCTTGCAAGGGAAGCTAAAAAAAAAGATAAAAAAACATTATTTGTATAAACGTTTTCTATCTTAACTGTAAAATCATTTATTTATTAAATTAAAATTAATAAAACTATAATTTTTATTATGAAATCACCGTGGTGCAGTGGACTAGGCTCTCTCAGACTACCCTGCTAAGCAAAATAGAGCGAGTAGCTATAAAAAGATATAATTATAGGTGCCACGGAGTAAACCACTTATAAGATAGAACGCCTTTTCCCTGGTGAAAATTAGAATTAAGGAATACTGAAACTAGAATTTGCTTTAGCTCAAAATTGAACATCGGAAAATAATAAAACTCTACTACTTATTACTACACAAAGAGCGTTTAAAGTCCATCATACGCATAAAAGAAAAAAAGGGTTTGTTTCTGAGGTTAGGTTTTATTTGAAAACGGATTTTAACTGTCTCACGGTTATTAATTATTACCATATAACTATGTATATATTTTTAGCGTATGTAATTTCTTTACTTATTAAAGTTTAACTTATAATGAAAAAGAAAATTGTTTAATTCATATATTTTTTCTATTTTCGTTACAAGATGAAGAGTTTAAAAGCTCGAGGTGCTGATGTCTTATCCTGGCCACCGACATACTACGACATTATCAAAGAAAAGTTAAACAACAGTTCAGTTAATGTTAAGGAAAGCATTGAAGAATTAAAGGAACAGAATATATTAATAGATTTTGATGAAAGAGGTTATATGTTACAAGCGTTTACTACACATTTGCAAGTTCGACCCACTTTGTTCATCGAAATTATACAAAGGAGAAATCATATGGTATGGATTTGTTTTTTTATAAATATAAATTATATTAAAATTAGAATTTAATTTGAAATTATAATTTTGATTTGCCCGTCGTGGAGCAATGGGACAGCTTCTGACTTGTGGATTCGATCCCACGGGAGAAAATAATTATATTTAAATTATTTACTTCTTTTATTATTTTCATTCTCGCTTTAGTAAGACAAATTCGGTTTCAAATTCATTGGAAAATGAAGTATGGAATTTATTGACTTTAGGTACTTTTCGCCTACCCTATGCGGCATAAAAGCGAGCGGCATAAAAGCGTGAAGTTAAAAAATATAATAATTAATGTGTGTTATATTGCTTCATCTACAGAAAATTTAGTCTAATTTGGAAAGTCTGACTCTAAACGCTATGTTTGTAGATTTTATCCCCACTCAAAGGAATAGGTACTTTAATATTTACTATTTTTAAAGTATTCCACACTTAGGATAAAAAAACATTATACGTATTTCAAAAATAGAATAGGTACTTACTTTAACAAAAAAATCATATTATAGTTTTTGTTTTACAAAGTTAATTATACACAACGTGCTATTAAATTTTATTATATATACTTTTTCTGTTAAATGTATTTATTTAGAAATAATATTAGAATTATATTTTATATTTCAGGGATTCGGTGCCATGAACTACAAGTGGGTATTTGAAGCAATAGAGCTTTTGGACGAAGTCAAAGCTGGTAGTCAATAAAATCTATACAATATACCACGATTGAATATAATTGGTTAAGGTGATTTGCGGCTTTTTCGACTTTTTACAGTCTGTCAAGAATTTAAATGCATATATGAATCATTACAAGTAAACTCACAATTTTATTGTTTTTTGATATATTTTAAATTTTTTATTAAAATTTTTAATGCAAAAGAAAAAAAATATATGTTCAGGTTTCATAATAAAATATTAAAAATATACAATTATATTCTAATTCCCTACACATCATGGCAACATTAAATGGCTTAAGCCTTTTATAATTTTTGACGTAAAGGTCTTTTTTCTCTAAAATCGAACAATTCTTCATCCATGACATATGACATGACATGACTTCATCATTTTAAAGCTACCGTCACGTTGAATTGTGCACATCTGAGTGCCGATGATGGTGGGTTCATTTCCCATTTGAAGAAATGCTTATATTTCTGAATAATTTTTTTCGCACTGGCAAAACAATGTTTAGAAAGTCTTTCTTTATTTACTTACTGCGATAGGTAAAATTAAAACAAAAAGTTATATAATAATTTTATAGTAAAGCATTTGCTATAACTATAATATTATACTTATTGGTGGCCAATAAAGTAATAATATTATGCTATAAGAAAAGTACGTATTAATTTGCAAAATTTAATTAATAAATTAATAATCACTCCCTTAGAATTACAGTGAGTGAATTCAAAATTTATCGAATTTGATATAGTTCTAAATTCAAATAATGTATTTGAATATAGAACTATGTTAAATTCGATAAATTTTGAATCGAGTCACGTTAATTCTGAAGGATATTTACAAATGTATGAACTGGCAGAGAAAATCTAACAACAGATTATTTAGTTCTCAACATTCACTTATGTCAAATTGTCTAAACAGAAATAATTTTTATAGAAGTTACATTTTGGAGGATTTGAACCCGCAATAATGCGCTATACGGCCACAATCACGACGCTATTTTATAGCTTGTTTATTATAATTATTATTGAAAACAATAATAAAGGAATAACTTACTAATAAACTCATAATAATTCAGTTATTTAATTAATTCACTAACTTATAAGGTACCTACGTATAAAGGGTATTTATATTTGTTTATATCTCCAACTGTATTATAATAAAAAAATAAAGTAATGACTTGTTTTTTTCTTTAAACACAACAACCTACGAAATATTAAAAAAATAAAATGTTCCACACTTTTATATCGATTGTCAATATAACTTAATACCTAATAATATCGATATTTTTGAGGTATAGAATAAAAATAAAATAAATAAATAATTTCAAATCATAGCAGAACATTAGTTGTCTTTTGTCAACGTATCTAATTGAATTATATATCCAATTTTACTCTTAGATCAGACCAAAATTTTCATGAGATATCAATAAGAAACGGCTGGATCATACTCTGAAATACCTTCACCTTTTTTTTAAATTAAATATAAAAACATGTTACATACACTGAAATAATTGTGAATTATGAAATTTTTAATAAAAGGCATCTTTATGGTAACAATCATTCGATATATTTTATAATTTCAAAATATTTTTGGATATTGTGCAATATTATATATATGTAATAATAATATCAGGTAGGGAAAAACTTGTTCTAAATTCATTCTAATGACGTGGGGTAGAGACTCCATACAATTTCTTAGGCAGACTAATTTAATTTAATCAGTGTATATGAGAAAATTAGTAAATTGATTTAAAATTTATTTTATATTTATTTATGATAATAAATTAGTAAACAAATTCATTAAGGCTTTAGCAAAAAATGTTTGTATAAAATCATAATTTACAATATTCAATTAATTGCAGAGTGTCTGCATAGTGACTGTGTACTCTCATAGATATTATTATATTTAAATATAAATATTAGAAATAAAATAATTTCAAATAATGCTTAAAATATCAAGGTTTAAATTTTTAATGTAATATTTTAATATCTATTCTATATATAAACTTCTTTCCTCGAATACTACATAAAATACATGTAAATTTATAATAATAATTATATGTTATCAAGGTGCAGCAGGGACGTTTTACTTTACAATGATAGTAGATTCAAGTGTCTCTAGAACAAATATTATTATTTAAAACATATAAATCATCAGCTGAATGTTTTTTTTTTCTTTCAATTTAGTGAAACAAATGGTGCCAACCGAACACATTGTGTTTAACCGGGCTAAAAATGTAAATAAATAACGCACCACTATTATCCACATTCTGATGTTTGAAATGGTAATCGTGGCGCAATGGGACACCGTCTAACTGTAAACGCGATTGGTGGTGGATTCGATTCCTACTAAGAGGAATAATTATGCTTAAAATGTATTCTCCTTCCTCCGCTTTAGCAAGATAAAGAGTTGAGTTCTCCTTTTAATAACTTTTTTAATATAGGATATATCGTCTACAGTCGACACGCCACCCCGTCTCTGTGCTCTACCGCCAGCCCGCCACCGACCTCGTCTCGACTACATGCCTCGTCCAAGCTTCATTTGCATTCTGTTTACAACTTTAGTGACGAAGTTGATTAAATTAAATGTCGACAAAACAAACTTGTTTGCTGTTTTCTGTTCTCTTGTTATTCTAAATATCATGCCTCGATACATTCAATTACAATTTCTAGAATAATATCTTTGTGAGCTTTACTATAGTTCTATTATGAAAAATACTTTTTTGGCTTTTATTATGATTTTTAGTATAATTTCGTAATTTATTCATATTACAAGATAATATTTTTAAATGACAAGAAACGCTTTATTTTGAATTTAAAATCTCTGTTTAACCTGGTTGTCTTGGTACGAATCAGATCGCATGATATTTTTTATTGAAAAAGAAGACAGACGAGCATAAATTGTTATCTCATCCGGACACATGAGCAAATCTTATTATTTTAAAAACTCTACCGGATTTAGTGTTTTTGACACTGGTTAAACTAAACTTTCCGTACTATAGAGAGTTATTTAAATTGAACAATATTCTTAAGCAAAAGAGGAAATAAAAACATTACAAATAAAATAATAGGAAACAATTATAGTTATGTTTGTTAACTCTTAAATAGCCTTAAGAACTCAGCTAAAGATGAAATTGGTATTGACAAAAAAAATGTGCCAAAACACAATTACCAAAAGGATACATGTTATCATAACATTGTCTTTATAGATCGACGTAGAAATATCTGAGAGGCTCGTCAGGAGCCGGTTTGCCAACAAAAGCTGCCTTCATGATAACATGTTAAAAATTAAAATATTGGTAGATTTTTTTATCAAATTCCATTATTTACATTGTGGTCATCCAGGTCGGTAGGGTTGGTCAACAAAAAAGTGATCATTTTCAAGCAATTCAGATGATAAAACATAAAACGCTAAAAGCATTTCTTACATAGGAACAATTTTTTTTTTCTATTAAATATATATTAAAACATTATATTATATATAAATATTTACTAGAAGTAAAGTAGTAGTAGTGAGAATTACGAAATTTTATACATACACCTTATACATTATACACATTTATACATACGTGGTTCGTCAGCCAGTAAAGGGAGAGCTTGATATATCAAACTCTTAATTAACTGGCTGACATAAAACGATGTAATAAGTCATTCATTGTAAATTATGTAAGAACTATCAGAGGCGTTCTCGTAATCCTTAGGAGAATGGAATCCTAATTGTGTTTATCGTATACTTACTCGAATATATTCTAATATTTTAGTCATAAGCTGACCTATGATACCGATGTAAAGTCTTGCTAAGCGATAGTCGATATCTAGATGCATTCCCATTTGAGAAAATGTTAACTTTTAAAATATTAACGTTTCTCAGTTAATTTTGGAAAAAACCAGCGTTGAGTTACGCCATATAACAGGGCAAAAAGAATGTGAACAGTATCTTGGTAATAGGTTTTCTTCAATCTATGGTGTAAAGTACAAACATGTGAAAATAAAAATAATGAACAATTTTTACTTCTGCACTTAGTACCTATATTATATTTTTTTTCGAATATTTAATATGAAGTCGAGTTTGTTATTAATTGAATTTATTTCGATATAATTTTGAAGAAAATGCCAAAAATCATATGAACCTCAAATTAGAAAGATAAATTAAGATGCTTTCTATGTCGTATTTAATAGCAAAATTAGAACTAATGATGACCATAATGTATGAATATGATTTATTTAATAAATAATTAAATAATATTCATATAACACGATACCTTTGTTTGTGGGCGCGACTTTATAAGACTTGTTTTTAATAAAATTCACAGTATTAGATACTCTATATATATACGGGAAATCTATAGAAATATTGGCATTTCTTAATAATTTCCTAAAGAACCAGTGGCTTACACAAAACCTTCATATATTATATTTGTGTTCGTTAATATTTTAGTTAACAGTGACGGTTTATATAACTAAGTATGGTGAGATATTTTTAATTATTTCAGTAATAATGGCAATAAAAAAGATACAATTGTCTTTTTCCAATATATTCTACGTTTATATAAAAAAATATAGGTAAGTTTTAATTTTCATTTTTTTTCAGACTTCATATTCTGATAAAGGTCGGAAACCTGAAAATGGACA
The DNA here is from genome assembly GCA_032432895.1 of Dryadula phaetusa. Lineage (NCBI taxonomy): Eukaryota > Metazoa > Arthropoda > Insecta > Lepidoptera > Nymphalidae > Dryadula > Dryadula phaetusa. The sequence continues at coordinate 6,217,814 of JAOYRS010000038.1, forward strand.
GTTCCTAGCATTCGATCATCTTACATTTTGGGTGTCGAATGCAAAACAAGTAAGTTCTCAAATGTGTAAATGTTATTATTTTTGTTTAGTTTCAAACTTTTATCTGGCATAGCAGGGTAGACAGAAAGTAACTAGTGTCAAGACAAAAAGCGGCGTTGAGTTCCTCCACTCAACACGCAATGTCTAGAATTCAGTGGAAAGTGAAGTACGGAGTGTCTTGACACTAGGTAATTTCTGTCTACCCTGCTATGCGGGATAAAAGGGTGAAGCAAAAAAAATTCTCTGGGTAACATTAATTTTTTATCTATGGATAAGAGGAAATGGAATTAAGTCAATAAGCTACTTAAAGTAGTTACTTAGTACGTAATATAGTTAATCAGTCGTAAATATTTCGTAAAATTGTTAACAGTTAATAATATTATATAAAAAATTATATTTTTTGTTTCCTTTAACTTTAACCACGAAAGTGTCATACGTACTCTATTATTAGTAGCATATATTATATATGTATAAAAATATACATATAAATACATATTTGTATATTGATTGGCTATTTTCTTTTGAGCGTTGTTGTCAAAAATTACCTAAATTGATTATTAATTCTTTTTATTTTTTTGTAGAGATTAATGTATTTTTTTTTTATATGTGTAGGTTTTTACAGGGTGAATGATTTTTTAAATTACAGTCAGTGCTTTAAATGTGATCCCAGTATAATTTGGTAAAATTTGAACAAGTAATTTTTGAGTTCTACGTATTAAAATCTATGTGACTTTGAATCTGTACACCCTACTTCAACTAATATTATAAATGCGAAGGTTTGTGAGGATGTTTGTATGTGTGTTACTCTCTGTAAAAACTACTGAACTAATTTGGATGAAACTTTAAAATAACTCAAGGGAGACATCTGAATAAATTATAAATAGTATGATAAATGTTTTTTTTATTTTTAGACTAAAATATGTGTTGATTTATAGTGAAGTGTAACTGGATTCCAACATGCAAATTGCAATTTAAGTAAAATTGGTTATCTATTTTCGTCAAAATCATTGTTTATCAGGTTTTTCAAAACAAATTTTCATAATATCATGTTACATTTTTAATAAATTAAATTAATAAATCCCTATAATTCGATATTTAAAATTGCAAGAATATTATATATAACAAAGTTGTCATATAAATAATAAACTTGTTTGCAGGCGGCAAGTTACTACGTGACGCGTTTTGGATTTGAACCTCTTGCCTACAGAGGTCTAGAAACAGGTTCTCGTAAAATATCGTCTCATGCTGTCAGGTTGAATAAGGTGAGTTGTCTTTATGGTACTTATTTTACTATTATTATAATTATAGGTTATTTTTAAAAAAATATGTATCTCTGGAGCACGGTTTTCTTCTCATGTCTTCTATATTCTCTTCTTCTTTATTAAGCTTTACTATTTTAGATCTAGAAAGTAACTAGTGTCAAAACACTGCATACTCCATTTTTCGCCGAATTCAAGACATCGCGTGTTGAAGCCGGGCGTGGCACAGTGGGACAGTGTCTGACTGTAAACGTGATTGTGGAATCGATTCCCACTCGGGAAAATGATTATATTTTAATTATTTACATTGCCTCGCTCTCGTACGACAAAAGCGCGGCGTTGAGTTCCCCCACTAAATACGCAGTATTCTCTTAAATTGTTTTTTTTTACGAGAATTACAGTCAATGATGTGTACATATAAAAGAAACTCTATTAATTGTAACTGAATACAAATACGTTAAACGTGTTATATATTTATAGATCATCTTCGTGTTTCAAGCACAATATGAACCGGTTGACACAGATTTCGTTAAAGAAGTCGGTTTACACGGAGACTTTGTCAAGGACGTTGCTTTTCAAGTGGAAAACTTAGATTACATAGTAAAGTACGCAAAGAGTCAAGGCGCTATTATAGTGAGAGATATATGGGAAGAGAGCGATGACAATGGAGTTGTAAGGATGGCTGTTTTGAAAACTGTAAGTATTCTTTAAATTTAAGAAATCATTTTATAATTAAGCGGTCATTTAATTAATGTGATTTCTTTTAATTTTTTGTAGAGATTAATGTATTTTTTTTATTTTTACTATTACTCTAATACACAAAATTATATTTTCGGCCTGGTTTGCTGCATACATAGTTCAAGAAAAAACTTTATGATAAATCTTACGGCTTTTATTTATACATTTCTTTTTATACTTTCGAGGTAACCGAACGGCATCCCTAAATATATAACCTTTACGTATTTTCTAACTGCAGCGGGCTAGCGAAAAGTATAGAGAAAAGGCTAAGGGAAAGTATCAAATAAGACATTTTATTCTTCATTTCTAACCCAATATGGAAACATTGAGAGTTAAGTATAGTGGTGAATTTAGTAAAGGCTAACACCGACTGACTGACTTTTAACTTACCAGAGTAAGAAACGGAAGTGCATTAAGTACAAACGCTCTCCCTAGTAAGAATCAAACCTCCGATCTTCACTTATACAGTCACAGTTCTGTACTATTTTTGTAGTATAAAATATTAATACTTAGTGAATATTTCACAGTATGGCGATAATACACACACGTTAGTGGACAGATCGAAGTACAATGGGCCATTTTTGCCCGGTTATCAAACTTTGCCCCAAGATCCCATACAAAAATTTTTGTAAGTAACCTTTATGTAAATTAATTACTTCCAGGGTATAAATAAATTTGATTTCATAACTTTCTTTGTGTTCTAGTATGATTAGGATGTATCTCGTAATGTTCTTTGTAGCTCCGTTGGAATAGAGTTCATAACAGACGGTAGGCGGTATTTAAAATTTCAAATACTGCTTAATATGTTACATTTTCATTAACGTTTATAAAGAGTAGTTTTTTTATATATTTTTTATACTCATTTACAAAGAAATACACATATTTAAATACTTAGGTTTTATTATAATACTTTGAGTTATATTTATTAAGTAAAGGAGGTTTATTTATTTATATAATTATTTTATTACTTATTTTTTCGCAGGCCAAAAATTGAAATCAATTTCATTGACCATGTGGTAGGAAACCAACCAGACAATGGTATGGAAAAAGCAGCATCCTGGTATGAGAAGTGTTTGCAATTTCACAGGTTAATATTGTATTCTATGCCATTTTTAACTACACGCTTTATGCCTGGCGGGATCAGTCAGAGAGGAAAATAATCAGAGAAAACCTAGTGCCAAATGACTTTGACGTTTGCTTTATGACGTTTGTCTAAATTCAACACTACGTTTTGCTAACTGAGAGCGAATTTAAATATAATCATTCTTCCAAATTGGAAACAAACCCTTAACCTTATAAAAATAGAGACATCTAATATTGAGCGATAGAAACCAACGACTCATTTCGATTATGTCAAACCAAAAAAATGTTAGTAGCTTTTTTGAATTTGGATACATCGTCGATGATAGCAGAGGAGGGTTCCGTAAAAAAATGTATCAAGAAGTTAATGATAGTACAGTGGGTCAAACATGTAAGCTGTTAGGCACTTTTTTCCGCTTAGTAGCGTAAATATGAGTATTTACCTCAAAAACATTTAAGCCTACAAGGAGAGACAACGGCATTTATATGTACATAGTATAGTATAGAATAATATAGTATAGTATAGAATAGTATAGTATAGTATAGTATAGAACAGTATAGAAAAGTTATTTCATTGCTTTACAGGTTTTGGTCAGTGGATGATTCGCAAGTATGCACGGAATATTCAGCCCTTCGCTCCATAGTAATGGCGAATTGGGAGGAAACTGTCAAAGTACCTATAAACGAGCCGGCCGTGGGCAAACGGAAGAGTCAAATACAAGAATACGTTGAATACCACGGCGGTGCGGGAGTACAGCACATTGCTATCAATACTGAAGATATTATTACAACGGTAAAATATATGATTCCTTTTTTGTATAGTTTATTTAGATGTATGAAGGTATATTGGGGTTGTGGATTTGATTCCCACTCGGAAGATAGATTATATTTAAATTATTTTTATTTCTTCGCTCTTGTAATTTAGAGCGTAGTGTTGAGTTCCGCTAGCAAACCGCCACGCAATGTCTCAAATTTGGGCATAAAGCTTCGAACGGAGTATTTCGACACTACTTACTTTGTTGAAGATGAGGAAAATGTAGGTATACTTACTTAATTATACCCTAATTGGACTTAAAGCCAACCTTTTCTAAAATGAAGTTAATAACGGTGTCTCTGCATTAGTGTTTACAATAAATAATCTTGTTACTTTGCAGATAGAAAATCTTCGTTCTCGTGGCGTTGAATTTCTTTCAATATCACCAAAATACTATGAAATAATTCGCAAGAAACTACGACATAGCAAAGTGAAGGTCGCTGAAAGCATCGATATATTGGAACGTTTGAATATACTTATAGATTACGATGACGATGGTTACCTTTTGCAAATTTTCTCAAAGAACACACAAGACAGGCCTACTTTGTTTTTGGAGGTCATACAAAGAAGAAATCATAATGTAAGATACTTTTTCTTATCATTTTAGGTTTAGCCATTTTAAAAAGCTATCATTAAATGATAATTCCACATATAAAACAAGGAGCAAAATATGTAAAAATACAGAATATTAAGAATTAAGTAATCGTAGTAATAAATAAGAATTCTGTAAACAAATAAGAATTTTGACGTCGAGAACGTCGACAGTCGTCGCCTTTTAAAAGTATGTTTGTTAACTTTAAAAATATTATATCTTTCGTAGTAAGCACAAAATCAATAGAAAAAGTTATATATATATATATATATATATATATATATATATATATATATTTATATATATATATATATATATATATATATATATATATATATATATTTATATATATATATATATATATATATATATATATATATATATATAATACATTTATTTTAACAGGGATTCGGAGCTGGCAACTTCAAAACACTTTTTGAATCTATCGAGTTGGAACAAGAAAAACGCGGGAACCTATAAATTATATGAATTAAGCAATTGTAGTTTTAAATATGTATATAATTTTGTAATAAAAGTGTCATGCAACCAAAAGGCGTTTTATTTAACACGTTAATTTTATTTCAATTGTAAATACACATATTACGAATCTTTTTCTCAAGTTACCGTAACCTTGTTACTGGCAGCAATACGTCTTTCCACATCCATTTCGTAGCGTCCTTAACAAAAAAAAAACTTAATAAAATACGTGTAAATTTTATACACTATCTAAAACAAGAAGAATAATTGTCAAATTGTTTTCCAATTTTAAAGTAATTTCTCATAATATTAAATTAAAAATACTTTATTTTTTACTTTTATGAATGGATACAATTGCATATATATAAAAAAAATAGCAAATTTTTGACTGAATGACTGGATATGTCAAAGAATTAAAATTGTAGTGCCTGTATGTAATATTAAAGTAACTCCTTTTTATTAAATGTGTATTAGGTGTACACTGCACTGTGGTGTTTTAATACAAATTTTGTATCTCTCCGTTTGTTGTATTTGGCACATAGTTGATAATAAATAATAAATAAATAACATGGACTACTTTTATTTTAGAACTCTAAAATAAGACTGTCAGAGATTTCAAATAAAACAACACAAAATACGTATTAAATATTGAAATAAAAGACTTTTCAGAGTATACCGTTTTATTTAATTAACGTATTAACCTCGTAATACATCGTCATGTAACATTGATTAGATCTTCAAACGAGAGCGAGTTATTTACAAAATAGTGTACTGTTGTACATTTATATTACAAAAGTGACAGTTGACAGATTGAAATGAAATACAGATTAAATAAAACTCAAGGACTTCATTAAACATCCTAATTATATGGAAAAAGAAAAAAAAGAAAATTAAGAAAATGAATGTCATTTTTTTTCATTATCAAAACCATTAGAGCACCAAAACGTTAAAGACAAATAAATATAAAATTCACTAAAGAATCAATTAATCGATTAAAATTGTCAATAAATATTATATAGGACAAACAAAAATCGATTTCATCTAAAAAAATTACAAAAGTTGTGTGCATAAATATTACAAAATATTAACTAAAATCACGCATAATTTACATTGAAGTACTAAAACAAAAAAGTACATACAGTAATTAATATTTTTTTAATTTTAGCATTTCAAAGCAAAATTCTATAAAGACAAGAATCATTGCGTTGTTATTTTTTCCTAATTTGTGAATACTAACAACCGATCTATACCGTTCTGTGAACTAAACCGTTCTCAACAGGCAGATTTGAACTGGCTACTACATACAACAAACAAACACACAATACTATGTTTTAAATGCATATTTTAATATATACATATATTCATATTTTATATTTCATATTTTAAAATTGACAATATTTCATCAAAAAGACAAATTTTATAAATATTTACGTAATCATTATAAATAGTACAAATAAAGAATTATTTACTATAAAAAAAAAGAAAACAAGCAAATATAAACTTGCTAATCTGTTGAGAAATCATTTCAACCATTGTATTTTATAATAACTATTTCTCACATATTTTATTGTAAACAAAAAACCTAATAATATATTAAAACTACTACAATTCACACATTATATCAAAATGACAGAAACAAAATAAAAAAATATATATTTTTCTAGAATCTGTTATAATCATCCATAATCCACCTGTCCAGAATAGTTTGATTATAAACTAATCATAACCTAAGTGGTATTATCCTTTATATCGGGCTCTACATCTCCTGGTTCAACCATTTCAAAATCCCTGTCAGTGGAAGAACGTTGAGAATCAGATTCTGATTCTGAATGCTTATCAGTTGGGTCCGGTGCTTCTGGTGCTTCTGGGGACTCTTGTGTGTCTTCCCTTTGAGCAAAATATTTTATTTTAATTTTACATAAATCATTATTAAAATATTTTTAATACATGTTAGTAATACATAAACATTTTACATATATCAAAACCTCATAGTGGTGCCAATATACTTGGATGTAAACTCTGTTGGTTGTGAGTTCGATTCCTACTTAGGGTAATGAAATGATTATATATATACATTTATTTCTCCGATCTGATAAGACAAAATGCAGTATTGAGTTTGCCACACAACGCGCAATATCTCAATTTCAGACAGAAAACAGTTAACAGAACAGTCAAGACATTGACACGAGGTTTTCTGTGACTATCCTGATATGTGTGATAAAGTGTGAAGCTAAATAATAAACCTGTAATTTTATATCTATACCTTAATTATATATTTTTTTTACCTTCACGCTTTTATCCCGCATAGCAGGCTAGACAGAAAGTACCTAGTATCAAGACACTACGTACTTCGCTTTCCACCGAATTCGAGACATTGCGTGTTGAGTGGTGGAACTCAACGCCGCGCTTTGTCTTTTGCCAGAGCGAGGAAGTTAAAATAATTTAAATATAATCACTCCCCCGAGAGGGAATCGAACCCACAACCGATCGCGTTTACAGTCAGACGCTGTCACACTGCGCCACGACCGGCCCTTAATTACAAATGTTAACTTATATATTTATTTTGTTTATATATTGAATAAACAAATTAAATAACACTAATTTGTTTCCAATTGACCTTCATATAATATGAGTGTTTAACAATATTTTATATAATTTAATAAAAAAATATTCGTACAACTTACTTTGATTCCTTCTCATCGTTCACTATGGGCGTACTGGACTCCTTCACTTGTTCCTGCAGCAATGGCTTTTCCTCTTCATCGTCGGAGTGTTTGTCTTTCTTGCGTTTTTTCTTGTTCTTGGACGATTTATCGCTTTCTGAGCCGGGACCGCGGTATTCGTACTGAAAAAAAAATTAATTACTTATAAAATAAAACTAGATAATTAAATCCCTTTTGTATAATAACAATATCTAACACTTCTATTCTAGTTTTTATTTTTTTTTTATTTATAACTCGCACACAACATAAAGAAACAATAAAAATAACACTGAGATACATGTTTTGCAGCATGCAAAGGCGGATTTTAAAAAATATTTTTTCACAAAATACAGTCAAAAAATCTATTCGGTGGAAAATGAAGTACGAAGTGTCTTCACACTAGGTATTTTCTGACTACCCTGCTATCCGGGATAAAAAAGCTTGAAGCTAAAAATAATAATTTGAAAAAAAAAAAACAAATAAATCTAAATTGACCACACATCCATATATATTATAATTTAAAAAAAAACTCACTTTATAAAGCGGCCAGAAGGAAGCGAAGAAGCCCACGTCCTCAGTTAAATTGGGTAACAGCCACAGGTGATGTCTGGACAGTGTCAATATCCATACGAGACAGAACACAACCACTCGCAGTACGGCGAGAGCTATGATCAGCACCAGGAAAGCCGCGGCAGCCACACTCAGGTAGTACACGCCTTTGCTGGAAGGAGAAGGAAATTATAAATACGATTTCATATTTTAAAGTGTTATTCCACACTTAGGATTAGAAAACTTTTTTAAAAATATATATATAATTATTAGAACGCAGCGAGATTCGAACCTGCGCCTTTTGGAAACCGTCCAAGCGCTTTGATCAGCCGTGGCTAAGCAATGCGTTCTACTACCAGCTTCAAACAGGTTTCCAAAAGGCGCGGGTTTAAAAATTTTTATGCTGTTTTTTTAAATATTTTAATATTTACTTATTTATATTGTATATAGTTAATTGTTGCAGTATTTTAATATATAGGAAAAGATAATAATTTATTAGATTTTTTTCGATGGGTGGTCTTGTCTATTTTTGTTCAGACTGTTCTTTATTTTTTTTTAATAGATTCTACATTATTTTGACTTGAATTTACTCAGTTGCTTATATAATAATCAGAATAAAGTTTAAAAATAAATAATATTTAGTAGAATTTTAAATATGTAACTTTCTGATTTGTATTTAACAATATTATTATATAATCATTTATCATAAACAAAGTACCTAATTTCGTACATATATATGTATACAAGAGCGTACGCACACACATACATACTTATTTCAATGTGTGTGGGACTAAATTTACCACTATTATAAGGATGGCATCAAAAATGTTCTTTCCTTTATATACCCAATATTGTGAGTGCGTATGTGGGCATGTATACGTATATTGTACGTATGTATACATATAATGTAAGTATGTATATAAGTGTGTACTCACCGCACGGTGGCGGGCCACAGCGGGAACATGCACACGCCGATGGTGCCGAACACGACGAGCGCGCCGCACAGCCAGTAGTACCACGGCATGGGGTCGTAGATCCACACGTACGCGTCCAGCGTGTCCAGGAACACCTGCTCCATGTGCATCTCCAACCGGATCTTGCGTTTCTTCTTCTCTTTCTCTTTGCTATCCTTGTCCTTGTCCTTGTCTTTGGCGTCTTTTGTGTCCTGGTGTGTAAATAAAACCATATATTAAAAAACACGTACACAAATACGTAGGTATATAGCTAAACAATAGTGTTCTATTCAAAATAATTGTTATTCTTCTAAGACTTGATACTTGAAGTTAGACGAAAAAAATCCAATACAAGTGCAAAGTAAACTATTAAAGAGACTTGTCAATGTCAAATGCCCTATGTCAAAAAATATATTAAATAAGTAAACAATCTAACTAAATGAGGCCGGTCCCATAACCGTTGTTTCACGCCGCTGTCGCAGTGGAACAGCGACTGACTGTAAATGCAAACGGTTGTGGGTTCGATCTCACTTAGGGGTGTGATTATATTTAAATTGTTTTCACTGAAAACGTGAAGTTAAAAAAACAATCTAATACTTTATCCTGCATAGCGAATAGCAGGGCAGTCAGAGATAAACTGGTGTCATAACACTCAGTTGACTGCTTTCCGCACGAAATCGAGACATTGCTTGTTGAATCGCGACTCAACGCCGCGATTTGTCTATTATATTTTATTCTAATCTCACCTTATTTTCAGCGGCACTCTTATCTCCATCTTTCTCTTTTTCCTTCTCGTCCCCACTCTTGCTGGACTTCTCTGCATCTTTTTTCTTAGATTTGCCTTTTAACTCTTGTTCACTGACAGGAATCTAAAAAGAAATTATAATGTCAAGCATAAATAAAATACCGTTGCTAAATCACCCAGCCGCTACAATGTCAAAGTAATACTTCAAATAATACACAAACAATAACAGTCAATATTGAATATGTTATAATGTTTTAACGGAGTAGAATTTCAGGTCACGCCTCTTACGGACAATAGCTTAAACACTAACTTCTACCAACTATAAAACAAATGAAAAAATATTATGTGAATAACATTTTAGATGACAATTTAAACAGTCTGTCTACCTGTGGCCACGGACTACTGTAATATGTACGAAACGTCGGGTGTACAAAGATGTATTTTCAAATACCAAAATATACGCGATTAATCCGTTTAAAATAGTTTCATTTTTGAAAAATTATATAATTAGTTATTTGTTATACCTTTTTGGCTCTGTGAAATAATTTGTGCTCGAGCATCTGGTGCAAGTAGTCCGTAACCTCGTGGCGTGTTGTGAATATAGGGTTCTTTCCCGTCGCCCATTTTGATGTGAGCAACGCGTCTACGGCTTTTGTGCCTGAAAATTATAAAAGAAAGTATATCATTATAATGAAAAATGAATTAAAATATAAATATGATTTATTATGAAATTATAAAAACATTTTCACGCCTTATTCCGCAAAGCATAATAGTGAGAGACAACTTAGTCTCAAGACACTGGCGTTGCTTTGCACCCGAAATCGAGACATTGCGTGTTGAGTGGCGAAGTCAACACGTTTTGAGTAAGTTTATCAGAGCGGAGAAATCAAAATAAATTTTAATTATAATCATTCCTCTAATGTTGATCATTATCTGATCTTTTTATAATAAAATTAATGGTATTTATTGTAGAAAGAGATGTGTAGATTTAAATTAAATCTACTTTCCTAATACTACTAAACACAAAGAAAGGAATTTGCATGAAGGAAAACCTTCATAACTGTATTTATTTCTTCATATTTCTCCGTGTTTTGTCTTTTTTATTATATTTTGTATAAAATATAATAAAAAAACAAAAAAAGGACAAATGAGGACAGTAGTAACGCAGGTAGCGCCTGTCTTTAAACGCGTTCGATTGTGGGTTCAATTTCCACTCGGGGTTACGATTGGGAATGATGATGATATTTAAATTATTTTAATTTTCTTGCTCTAGTAAGACAAAGCGCGGAGTTGGGTTAGCCACCACTGAACACACGATGCCTCGAATTCGGCGGAAAGCCAAGTACGGAGTGTCTTGTGACTAGATACATCCGTTCTATCTTGCTATGCAGGTTAAAAGCGTAAAGCTATGAGAAAAAAAGGACAAAAAATTTTCCTTTCCTATTTTTTTTCCAATATCCAAAGAAATTCCATAAAAAAAAACAACGTCACAAGCTTATACAGTCTACCAAACATATACAATCAATGCATGCAAATTGAATTTAGACACGGAATTATAATCTCCGCGTGTGAAACTAAACATTAAATAACGTAATAGAAATAACGTAATTTACTAACAATAAGCTTATGCGAAATAAAAAATCGTGATAACCTCAGAAATTAGGTCAGTTCATGAATTTGATACGAACTAAATCTTGGAATTTCTTTAAACATCGTGTAAAGCATTTAAGTGTAAAATATTGGGTGGAAAACATTTATATTTAAAATTCAGTTTCTACTTGTGTCACCAATATTGATAAATAAAATAGCAGCGTTTGTTTGTAATTTTAAAATTATCACTTTTTACCACATATTTTTTTTAGCTTCACGCTTTGCGCCACGACGGGCCTCTTTACCACATATGTATGTATGCAAAATACATATACTAACATATTTTTACAAATTTTGTCTGTCTTTTTGTTCCGGCTAATCTATGGAAAGACTAGATAGATTCTGGCGGGTCTTACACTGGTAGATACCTGAGGTAATTAGGAGTAACGTAGACTACTTTTGTTTTAGATTTTTCAAATAATAATCCCCGATGTGTAAAATTCACGCGAACGGAGTCGCGGACATAATTAGCATTATATTTTTTATATAAAATACCTGATAACTTCAAAAAAAATGTAATATTCTTGTCAGACTAACTGAAACAAGAAACAAATTACGCACTTAAATCTCGTGACGCAATTAAAATCGCGACAAATGATTCGTTTACACTTTCGATTTTAGTGGGTTCAAATCCAACATTAGATGATGATGTATTGAGTAAACGTATGGGCTAAGCGCCTATATGTTTACTCAATATAAAGTAAAACGTATGATATATGAAATTTTTATACAAAAAAAAGTATTTATACAAAACTTTCCCTTTATTTATTAGATGATTGAGAGACAACACGTAGACGAAATGATAGGGCGTAAAATGCTAAAATTTGACATGATTAGGGATTGTAGGGGAGTGCGAAGAAAGGATTTTCCGAAAATCTTACGTCAGCTGGGACGGAGACAAAAAAATAGCAAATATTTCTTGAAATCGAGACAAATTCAATTTATTCTCTTGTTTTACTGCACTAACCTGTAAAGTACTCGACGTGATGGTTAAGGAATTTTGTTTTCTTTGTGGGAACGTTCGCTTTCAGCCATTTCGCTACTGAATATTCTTCGCTAGTGGGTTTTTCAGGTACAGGAGGGTCACCAAACTCCTGCAATCAAATAATAAGGGAAATTCATATAAATATTATCATTCATTCAACATCAATTTAAAAGAATTTGAAATAAAATTAAGTAAAATATTTTATTTAAGTAAAAATCATTTTCGAATCGATTTTCAATTAAATTACCTTTTAATTGTTTTTAATAACATTAATTGATTTTATTAAAACCATTTCATAGGCAATCACTATATGAGGATACACAGAACAAATCTGTTTATATTAAGTGTGTCACAATTGTTATAGATAATGAACAGGGATAATTGTTGAAGCAATCATGTCATCATTATTAATATGAAGTTAGTATTATATATATTATATTAGAGCTATTGAGGCCGGTCGTAGCGCAGTGTGTGGTCGTAGCCGGTTGTGGGTTCGGTCCCCACTCGGGGGACTGATTATATTTAATTACTTTCACTTCCTCGCTTTGGTAAAGACAAAGAGCGCCGTTGAGGTTCACCAGTCAACACGCAATGTCTCGAATTCGGTGAAAAGCGAAGTACGGAGTGTCTTGACATTAGGTACTTTGTGTCTACCCCGCTATGCATTTTACCCCGCTATGCATATTTTAAAAATAAATTATTATATATGCCTTATGCTCAAAGCTGCGCATATTAAATGGTCGTACCAAAACCGGGATTTCCCGGCCTTATTTGAAAAGATAATTAAATATAATCATTCCTCGAGAAACAATCAAGTTGACTACCAAAGCGTTTACAGACGGAAGTTATCCTACTGTGTCACAACGGTAAATTGAGTATAGCATAAACTTTATAAAAAATATATATATAAAAAATTATAGTGTCTGTTTGTAGTAATAAAATAATGACATTTTACTAAATTCATATGTGTACTTGCACGACACATACATCAAAATATATATATTTTTTATTTTTGCCCGTCTGTTTGTTTCATTCTTCTAATCTCTGGAAGGCCTGGACTGATTTTTATAGGAGTTTAACTAGCAGATAGTTGATGTAGTATAGAGTAACTAAGGCTACTACTATTTCAGACGAATAAAATACAGATTCCACAGAAATGAAATCGTGGGCACAGCCAGTTAAACACATTACTATAATAGCGATAACAAATATAGAAAAAAAATCTTATCGTGTAAGTAATTATTCTTTTAAAAGATAAACGTAATAAGAACACGATTTTCTAGCGTAGATTACAAACCTAAGTATTAAAAATATAAGTAATATTCATTTGTTTATTCACAATTAATATCGATACTCAATTAGCATATTAATTTAAATACTGTATGACGTTAATAGAGGACTAACAAATTTACTTTAATGGCACCAAATAAGGTTTGGAACAACTTAAAAAATTAATAATGTCGTTGGTACATATTCGAATAATTTTATATGTATCATATTTTAGTGTTCAACGTGTTTTGTATTGAAATTCCCGTAAACAGAAGATAAGCCCTAATAATTGCTTAATACATATATTTGTTTACCGCCTAAAGGCTACAATTATGGGAATTATAATTTAAATGACAATTAGTTATTATTGTAAATGACTAAAATTAACTTAAGTATCAATCACAAAAATTAAGAAGTAAGAAATATAAAATTATAAAGGTTTTCTTAGCGGAGTAGACAATTTATTGCAGAAGACGTTGCGTAATTTAACACTGTGTTTTATGCCACTGGAACGGAGAAATGAAAATAATTTAAATACAATTGCTACATGTAGGATTGGAATCTAAAAAGATTATTAAATGAGACACTGTCCCACTGAACCATGATGTCGTCAAAAACAAAATAATTAAACATTTTTCCGAAGCTTTAATATATTGTTTACAATAGCATTACGCATACACAAGTTTAAGGCTTCCGTTTGATTACAGAAATGTTATTTAGCAGCAGGTAGATTAGAACCAGTGGAATGCTATTAACCTCGTTAAAACACAACAAGAGAGTAAATTGTATAGCTGTATGGTAAGACTAGTGGTATGTCATTTTGTGCCAATATTAATAGTGATGAGATATTTCTTGTTAAGTTTTCACATAAAGTAAATTTAAGACGAATTAGACATATTGCCTACTCAGTGGCGGAATTCAACGCCGCGCTTCGACTTACCAAAGCGAGGAAATGAAAATAATTTTAATATGATCACTCCCCCGAGTGGGAATCGAACCCATAACAGGTCGCTGTCCCACTGTTTCACGATCGGCATCGTTGTAATGAAACTTAAGCCAGAGTTGGACATTGAAAATATGTTTAAATATATAAAAATAAAAATTTTATTATATTTAACATCTCTACGTGTCAAGATGATTTGACCCAATCAATCTTAAGACGAGCAAGAAAATGATAAAAGAAATACATAGCAAAATTGAAATTTTATATAATTTAGTACATTAGTAATAGAAGTATCAGTTAGACTTATATATTTTTAATTTTAGTGTTTGCAATTTAACTAGAATATTTAACGTGTACTAACTTTACATTGTAGTTACATACTATTTCTTCCTAAATAATTCAAAGCCTCTACTAATAAATATAGCACAAATTATTGTTACTTTTATCAAACGTTCAATCGTAAACGAACTCTCGAATTGTTCTAGAAATCTGAAAAATATTACGGACATTCTAAAACCGCATCAGTCCACAAATCCGTTTATAGAAAAACCGTATAAACATTAGAATGCAGGTGTAATTGCTTGATTATACTATACAGATTGACTATAGAAAACGATAACTTATTTAGGGGCTATCTTATTGTCTTTAAAAGGCAGAAGTGTATTTAAGCCTAATTGAACATTTGTTAAGAAAAAAAAGGCAGCGTAACGCTTATCCCGCGTAGCAAGGTAGCCTAGTATCAAGACACTCAGTTGACTGCTTCCGTATTAAATCGAGATAAAGCGGGCTGAGAAGCGAACTCAACACCGAGCTTTGTCTTACCAGAGCGTGATATAATTATTTACTCGAGTAGGAATCGAACCCACAACCAATCACGTTTAGATACAGACGATTTTCCTAATTTCTAATTCGTAATTGCAAATAAATATTTTCATCGATCAAATTTATCAAAGTAAATATTTTTTTTTTAGCTTCATGCTTTTATCCCGCATAGCAGGATAGACAGAAAGTACCTAGTGTCAACACACTGCGTACTTCACTTTCCACCTAATTCGAGACATTGCGTGTTGAATGGTAGAACTCAACGCCGCTCTTCTTCGTCTTTACCAGAGCGAGGAAGTCAAAATAATTAAAATATAATCACTCTCCCGAGTGGGGATCGAACCCACAATATATATATATATATATATATATATATATATATATATATATATATATATATATATATATATATATATATATAATTTTGTTTTTAAAAAAAATTAAAATGATAAGATATCCAAAAGAAAGTAAATCTTTTTAACGTGACCTTTGGTAAAGCGACATAGAACTATTACAGAGCCTTGACCATGACATTGCAATTGCCAGCAAAAGCTGCAGACATTAACTAAGCAATTATGAAAATGGTAACATTTTATCATATTTTAACATACTATAACTGTTAATAATAAAATGCTAAAACATCGTGAATGTGTGTAAATATATTATTATTTAATAAACGGTAACTGTTGTTAAAAAAAATAGATTTTTAATGTATTTAATATTAATGCATTAAACAAAAAATATATTGATAGAGACATGTCTCGATTCCCTATTATGCGGAAAAAAAATATAAAGCCTCTTTTTAATAATATAACCGAAAATGTCTATGGATCTCTATTCTAAAATATAATTGTTAAATAAAAGCAGCTTAAGTCACTTGTTATTACATCAACTTTCTGCCAGTGAAAGCCCCGTCAAAATCGGTCAAGCTGTTCCAGAGATTAACCGGAACTAATATATAGGCAGACAGAAAAATGTCAATTTGAAATGTTTACCGTATAAACATACAAATGTATTTATTATAAAGCGGTTATTTTAATATCACAAACAGACAATACAATTTTCTTTATATCTCTCATCTCATCACATTATGTCTTACAAAAGTCGTAGTTATAATGTATGTGTTGAACTATTTACTAAGAAATATTCTTAATAGTTCTTATTGTTTAAATTAATCAATCTAAAGCGCAGTTCAATCAAAAGATGATGACATTTGAATAACTGTGGTCGTACAAATACCTTATTACCTATATATTTTAAAATTACTATTATTTATATTTCAACTCGATAGGAATTTGCTTTACTGTGAAGGGAAAGAGGAAATCATCTAATAAATAAAACTAAAACTACTATCTCTGAAATGTCTTCGAAGAGCTTTTTCTGTAAGGATAAAATACATGCATAATCATATACGCCATACTCTACATTAAGTTATTAAATTAATTAATACGCTACTATTAATAATTTTATAATATTAATAAAGCTTTAACTCACAAATTCTCTCATTTTTGCTTAAACATTAGAACACATACACCCGCACAGTATAATGACAGTTGTCGACTAACGCTACTATACCGGTGAAAGTGGGGCATTCTCTACTTACTACTCAGCGTGTATTTTATAGGCACAATTTATATCTATAGGACGGCTTGCTTTGATTTATATATTATCGTTATTTATTTTTCGCATTTCGAAGTGTAGGCAAATAGAAAACTACGTTAAACATTAAAAAAAGTATAAAATTTGAAACGTACGTTCAAACCCGCGTCGTTTGTGAACTATCCAAAAGATATTTGCCACACAATCATCGAAAAACGTAACTCTTTTTTCTACTCTTAGCGTGGGAAATAAAGCTTTAAAAAAAGTATATAGAATAACTCTATTCTTCCCACTTCCGAATATTACCAGAAAATCTACGCGAAAAATTGCGGCGTTTTGCTAGACAAAATGGATCGAACCTGTCTATCTAAATGGTAACTAATCAAAGTTATACATAAATACTGCCCGCTTTGAATTTGAACTCATAACATAAAATGTAAACAATCTGAGGTATTTTTTATAATCACATATTTACCTAATCTTCTTAATAAAATGTAAGATAATTAATAGTTAATAATATAAGATAAGAAATTAATTTAATTCCATATGTTACATGACATACTGCCGACACCTTTGCAAATATTGCATACAGTGCAAATATCATAAATTTTATTTTTTTTATTTTTAAGTAATTAAAAATTTAATATTTCTAATGGTTCAATAGCTTCATGGTTTATCCTTCACATCTGGGAAAGTCAGAGACTAGAGACAAATTAGTGTCAAGATGATTGATTTGCAGAATGGCAAAAAGAATGGCAAATTTATCATTGCATTTTGTCTACCAAAGCAGAAAAATGAAGTAAATTTGAAATATAATTCTTCCCTCAAGAGGAAATCAAACCTGTAACCAATCATATTTACAGGTGCTGCCTCAGAAGGCTACAATGGCCTCAATATGTTGATTACCATTTTATAATATACAATGAATGATAACAATTACCTGAAATATTGTTTGTCTCTGACTATACTACTATAGTAAAGCTCCTTTTCACATTTGCTAAAACTAGTTTTTCTTCCTGGCAACTAGTTACACATAATTATATAGCTACTGTCTAAATTTGAAATATTTCATGTGGGGTAAAGGAATTCTATCTTTCCTTGTGTTATAAAATGTGGTCCTACAGTGGGACTTTGGTAACATCAAATATTGTAATATTTATCCATTATATGGACTTTCACTAAAATAAAGAATATTACTAAAGCCTACTATGTACTGAGTTTGATCCCCTTTAGGGGGAGTTATTATATTTAAATTATTTTCACTTCTTTATTCTGATAAAGACAAACTACAGCCTTTGGTTCCACCACTCAACACGCAACGTTTCAAATTTGGTGAAAAGCGAAGTATGGAGTGTCTTACTAGGTACTTTCTATCAACCCCATAGCAGGGTATAAAAGCGTGAAGCTAATAAAAAAGAAATGTGATTAAATAAAATCTCTTACTAATATAAAAAAAAACCTTAATAAAGTAAATGTGTGATAGCATACTATTGTAAGTTTGTATAGTTAGTCATAGAATTATTAGAATTGCAGACTTGTGTTGTTTTTCCGACTCATCTATTGTAGTAGTACAATATTAAAAAAATACTGATTTATTTTTATAAATAACTCTTACAATAGTCCATCTGAATATTGGGCTCAATCTAGTAAAGTTATCATTATAATTTTCAGTAACATTTTCAATTTACACAAGTTAAAAGGGAATCTGCATATTACTATCGTAACCATTTACACTAAATTTACAATAGTATGATTTTGAAACATACCTTCTTTCGCTGCAAACAAATAAAATAAATGATTCGTAAGGCGGTTGGCACAGATCAAACAAAGAACAGCCGGAAGGATTGCAGTTTATTTTTAAATTGTTTTAAAATACCATGTTGTTGTTACAATAAGGAATACTGCGCACTCGTCATGGTAATATGTTACATTTAATGTACAGCTTTCAATTAACAAAAGTCTGTTCATGCTTGTCGTAAAAAAGAGAAATAATTAAATAATCCCAGTTTATTTTTACGTCTTGGTAACTAAAGAATAAACTGCGCCGCAACAAAAATAAAAAGTTAAAAGGTATACATTGTACGAAAATGGGCATGGTCAAGCATTATTTAAGTAAGATAATCGTCATTTAAGCTAGAAACATGTTCATGAGAAGGAAAAATACAGTCGGCTGTACAAACATATAGCGACATGCAATTATTAAATTACTGTACAAAATATACACTCGTGTGAATACCTGTCGGTAATAAATTGTTTAAAAACATATACATACCTCTTTGCGCTTTTTAGTTTTTCTTTTATCTGCCATTTTAATTTATAACAAAATTGTCAACGTTGCGATTGTTGTCTTGACTGAAATTTATTATTTCTTCAGTTTTATGACGCATTGCAAATTTAGTGTTGCTACCTATAATAAAAATAAAAAAGATTCCAAAATTATTGGATAATAGCATTTTCAAATAATGAAGTGCAGATACTTGTAAACATATTTGAAATTATTTTTATTTTTTAAATACAAATATTTGAATTACTCAAATTTTAAATGAAACTATTTAACCGGATTAATCGCGTATATTTTGGTATTCGAAAATACATTTTTGGACACCTGACGTTTCGAACACTTTACAGTAGTCCGTGGTCACAGGTAGACTGCCTGCCGTCAGGTGTCCAAAAATGTATTTTCGAATACCAAAATATACGCGATTAATCCGGTTAAACCTTTAATTAGATCTTATTATTACTCAAATTTGTTTAGGTTATTCTTAGCTATTTTTGTGTTTTTTATTATAGAAGTGCTCTCTTTGGTTGTTTAGTTATCTACTAATAAAATTAATTTATCAGATCTTTAATTCATAAATGTCCTATATAATATCGATTTTAAATCAATATAAACTTAAAAAACAACGCAACTAACACTTAAAATAATACTTATATATTTTGATATTTATTTAATCGTATATTTTTACATGTTCAAAATTTTCCTTATATTCTTAGTTTCGGGTATTTTCGGTTTACATACTAAATTCTTGAGTAAATAGAAATAATTTTGCAGCGCCTATACTTTCAATGGTAAGATTTTGTTACAAAAACTCATATTAGGAATATTATAATATAATATTATAATAAAGGAATAATATTAGGAATTATGTAGTCGGGAGACATGGACACTAGCCTTTCATTCCAATTTGGATATGTTATTCATTATTTTCTTATTTTTGTAGATAAGTTACCTACTGATATTTATTTACCAATAAATTATCTATTTTTTCGCCCAGTTGTATCAGAAAGATGTATTTTGAGGTTACACGTCAAGGTTATTATTTTATAGTGATTTAAAAAAACAAAAGGAAAAACCACAAATACTATATGACATTTATATTTTTTTACCATATATCATATATATCGTATAGTTGAATTAATATACGGAGGAAGCTATGAACACATTTTTTGAAATGGTTTGGGCATCACAATATCTACTTATATATAATGTTTATCTAATATACTTTATTAATTATCTATAATTGGTAACGGCCATGCTATTTAATTTCTAAAAGAAGAGAGATTTCTGAAATGAGTGTACTTTTGTGTAGGTTCTTTTGCTGAACATGAGTTTGATGAGGATAATGTGGATGTCGATAACACTTTTAGTCCACGATTACGAATTCATGAAATTCGATTCGAAAAAAATACTGTTCACTATTTCGGATAAATTGAAAAATATATTATCCTTGTCTGATTGATTTGTTCTAAGATTTTATAGACAGTTTTAAAACTTAACATTTTATAATATATACATTGACTTACCTACATATTCTGTATTACTTGTAAAACTAAACATCAACGTAAAAACGATGGTTTGTCAAAGTCAGTGTCATGTTTAACTGTCAAGTGGTCTTGAGTATGAATGGAGGTCATGCTTCCTTTTAATTTATGTTTTGACTTATATTCAATTGACTGCGACTCGTACGATATTCAACATATTATATGTCAAAGCGCTACTTAATTTACGTATTTATACATATTAATGATTATTATAATTTATTGAAGACTGACGTAGCATTATAATGCTAGTTCGGAACTAGTCCTTAGTATTTGTATATTAAAGCGCTTGCGTGAACTATTACGTATTGTTCGTTACACTGCAGTCTGCCTAATTTTTACTGGGCCATTGTTATATTTATTTAAAACTATCTAACTCTAAAAGCTTATATTTTTTATTTCAAAGTTATTCTAATATTAACGCACCAAAATTTAAGCTTGAAAGTTGAAAAGTTCTGTGTTCACAATGACTGAAGAAAAAGTTAACGGACATAATAAAGAAGGTAAGTTTACTTTTCATTCATTATATAGTTTATAAAATGTATTCGTATTTTATTTTACTTTTTTTTATTTCATAAATTTTAATAAATACTTTCATTATGCGTAATAATAATAATCCTAGTAACATACACATAATAATAATTATGTTTATATTGCTAGGAAATTACATAATATTTGAAAGTAGAATTGCACCATATAAGCTAAGTGCTTGCTAATTCCAGTTCAATGATTAATTTATATTAAGATTTGGCCCTGATACAAATAGAAGAAATACATTAATCTTTTTTTATAGCATAATTATTAATTTTCTAAGAAATAAATAATAACACAGTAATAAGTTATAATTAAATTATATAAAGAAAGTAGTCATTATCTTTCTAAAATAATTATTAACCTAGGTAAGAGTTGTTTCACCAGAATGTAGTTTTCCTTTAAATTTCACTTTTATTATTAAAGTATACATCTCAATCTTCTGATTATTTGATTTATATTATAAATTATTTACACTTTGGAAATTGATAATCTTTGATGTAGGTATTTCATTATAAGTTATTTCATTATAAAAAAAAACATCAGTAAGTTATTAATGTCAAATAAAAATATTTAAATTATATTCTTTATTACATCATATTATACTATTTTATTTGTTCAAAATAAATGTACATTTAATATATATTTATATTCTTGTTATGTAATATGATTTTTATTGACATAATATAAAACAATAACATAAATTTGTATATCAGTTCAACAATAGATATTTATTTTGCTAAACTTATGTATGAAAATATGAGTATAAAGGAGAAGACATATCGCAGTATTGGATTTTGCCTGTGTATCATGTCAGTGTGTACCCAGGAATGTCGAAATTAAGCAGAAAGTTAATTTTAACACCAAGTTCTGTCTTATCTAACAAATAAATGTTTTGTCTAACAGTTAAAATAACATTAAAAATATATATTCTTTTGTGTCCTAGTTATTTTGGCAAGGATATTAGATTGATAGGTAGATATATATTCACATATGAAAGGGTTTTGTAAAAAACAAAAAATAATATACAGAAAACTTTTTTTTACCTTTTAAAAAGTCAACAATCATATAAATAATGCATCCAGCCAAGTTCAGTGACTGCCACCGTTACATAATAATATATTATAAGTATTTATCCTATTTCCTATAAGGAAACTAATGGCTTGAATAATCGTAAAAGTTAATATTTTAATTGATGTCTTCTTTACACATAAAATTTATATTTTATTAGTGTATGTTTTTATTTACTAAATTATATGTATACTTTACTGTGTTACATTTTGTGTTGCTCATTCAATTTTCTAAAAATATGTTATAAATTAGTTTATTAATGTTATGATTTATTTATAATATATGCTAGTTATTTGTGAATATTTTTTCCTTTTTTAGCTTTACGCTTTTATCCCGCATATCAAGATAGACATGCGTGTTGAATGGCAAAACTTAACGCCGTGCTATGTCCTACTAGAGCAATGAGACAAAAATAATTGAAATATAATCATCAGAGTGGAAATCGAACTCACAACCGATTGCGTTTATAGTCAAATATTTGCGCCACGACTCTTGGATATTGTTGATTTTTAATAAAGAATTTTAAGTATAGTAAGAGTATGACCTCTCTAAATACCCAGCAAGAGATAAAGTGTGAAGCTAATAAAAAACCACTTGTAAGTAAATTACGTATGTAAGGTATATAACTATGCAGGTATTTTGCTAGTTTTTGTAACAATGCCTTATTAACATAGTTTGGACAATGGCTTGCTCATAGTCATAGGCTTATTTCTTACTATGTATCATTTCTGATCAAATATTTAGTCTTCCAAAATATGAAAATTTTATTACCTTATAATTTCTAGTAATTGGGGTCAAATGTTGTATCATACTAATTTTGAATATAATTTTCAAAAATACATTACTTGCTTATAACATTGAAAATTGTAATACATATTTATGTACATATATTACAATTGTGTTGCCTTTTATTGTACTGTTTAAGTAAAAATTGATAAAAAGCAGCCATTGAAGTAAGAATGACGATTATTTCTCAGACATATATCAATAGGGACTTTGATCATTGCAAATTATCTAGTTTATCACTCTGATAATAAATGATACACACAGTTGTAAGTGTACCATAAAGCATAAAGGTTAAAGTAAATGAAAAAATATATATTTATACTTTTTTATATATTTATATTTACATCGAGACGTAGAAGGAAATGGCTGTTATTGCATTATTTATTTGGCATCTGAGTTGGAATAATTGGTATAAATTCCTTGTTATTTTTTATTTGAAAGAAATGTCTGATATTTTATTAGGCGTGCGAATTTCAAAATCTTGATCGTGAGAGGAACACGGAAGCGGGGCGCGGGTAGTCGCCATGGAGCATTTTACTGTGTAAAGGCTAATTACAACAATGGCGATTCGTGCACTATTGCGTGGCGTCTATTTCGCTCTGAGTTGAGCTTACATGATTTAAATCAATGTCCTAGTGTAAGCGTTATCAGATTGTGGGTCAAAAAGTTTGAGTCTACGGGTTTGACACGGAATCAAAAACCTGCGGGAGTCCAAAGTCGATAACAACGGAAGAATCTGTAAGCAAGGCGCGACATCAGTACGGCGCGATCCTCGGTTATCAACTCGAAAGAGATCAACTGAGCCCACTATATCAAGAACATCATTAAGGCGTATTTTGGCAAAAGATCTTAAATGTCACCCGTATAAACTTTAATTGGCCCAGGATATGAATCCAAATGACCACCATCTTCGCCGAGCTTTTGCCGAAAGAATGTTACAGCGTCTTCGAAGTTTGAACGATATTCTGTTCTCAGATGAAGCTCATTTTCATTTAAGTGGATATGTAAATAAGCAAAATGATCGGAAAATCCCAAATTAAAACATTCACGACGACATTCACAGTTTGAGCAACCTCGTCGGCTGGAAAAATCATCAGACCCCATTTTTTCGAAAATGAGGGAGGCCAAATCGTAACAGTTAATTCTGATCGCTATACAGACTTGTTACGTGACTTATTCTTCCCACAACTGCATAATTTTGTAGTCTACAACAGCAGGGCCTGGTTTCAACAAGGGGGCACGACATCTCATACATCCAATGAGTCTTTAGCAGTTGTAAACGAAATGTTTACTGGAAAACTGATATCGCGTCGAGGGGATATTCCGTGGCCTCCTCGGAGCACAGATCTCACGCCGCTGTATTTTTTCTCTGGGGGTACCTCAAGAGCCGCGCCTATGCCAATAAGCCGACGTTTTGCCCAGCTCAAGAACAACATTTGCGAGGAAATGTCCGCTATCCCACGAGCTATGTGCCAGCAAGTTTTTATGAATTTAAGGCCCAGATTCGAGGAGTGTGTATGCTTGGATGGTACATTATTCAGTGATGTTATTTTTAAAAAATAAAATTCCCATGTGTTTACTTTATTATACATAAAGATTATCTTTCCTGAGCGTAGTAGTTTTTTTAAGATTTTTTAAAATTTGCATAACTTAATGGCCCACCCGGTATAAGAATAAAAAATCCAAGAAAACACATCATTATATTGCATTTTTTATCTCTAAATATTTGAGTAACGTTATTATTTTCTTTTTGGTCATCAAGGTAGAGCTGGAACAGCGTCTGAATGTAAACAAGATGGTTGTGGATCGATGCCCAATCAAAGAAAGGCTCATAGTTTAATTAATCTCATTTTTCCGTTACACGCGGTGGTCACACAAAGCCCGGCGTTGAGTTCCACCATCCAATACGTAATGTCTAGATTTCTGGCGGAAAGTGAAGAAGATAGTGTTTTAGTCATTAAATATTTTTGTTAACTCTGATTTGCTAGCAAAAGCGTGAAGCTGTAATAATATTTTTGATAATGTATTACTTAATCACGACCAAGGATAAATATTATATTTTTGTAAGAAATAAAACATCGAAATACGAACAACTCACGTGTTGTCTATGTTATGTTACGCAAACTAAAGTAAACTAACCCGTCATAATGACTTCATTATTTGCACGCACATCGGAAGTTATAGTTGATAGTACTTTTAAGGTCCAAAAGTACATATTCTGAATAAATATTTATTAAATTAACATAGAAGATAGACCGAATATCTCACTGTACAAAAAAGGGAGTCTGCTGATTTTCTTGCGCCTGTTCTCTTCAAGTCTGAGGCACTAAATGTAGTGAATTGGTTGTAAATTATGTAACTTTCAAAACATGAAGCATGCTAATTCTTATTTTTAATAAAATTGTTTGACTTCGAATTTGATGTGCATTTAAGTTGGTGGAATTATATATTTTTTCAGTCGGTTTATTCAGTGTAGAAAATTTTAGTTTTACGCTTTCTCTCTAGCTGGGTCAGAATAGACGTAGTGCCCAACGCTACGGTCCCTGCATACCTCTCGCCTACCACAGTCGTTAACATCTTTATATATGCATTCGGGGTTCCTCATGCTTTTTACATGACTTTCCTCAGTATCATTGATACTGTGTTTTCAAAGGTCAACGGAGGTCTACTCCGACCTCTCGTAGCGCTCTCCTTAGTTTAATAAATAAAATATTTATTTAAATGTTTATATTAGCTTATTTAACAAGCTTACATATCATGTAAATCAAACGATAATTAAACTTTAAGTTAAATTATTATCTTTTTAAAGAAAGTTAAGTTACAAAAAACAATTTTATTGTAATCAAATTAAAACAATCTCCAAATTTTTTAAACAATCTCCAAAGTGTTTATCATAAACATAGTAAAAGAAAAATATTTTGGATTTTCCAAATCATCTCAAAATAAAAAAAATGGGGATTAACAAACAAGAAATACTTATTTTAAATTAAGTGAAATTACTTTAATAAGATTTATCGCAGATATTTTGATATTCAAAATACACTTTTGAAAATCCTACGTTTCGAACATTTTACAGTAGTACTACTGATCACAGGTAAAGCACCTGAGATCACGAACTGTATATACGCTACTAAATATTCGCGATTAATCCGTTTAAAATACTTTCATTTAAAATATGTAAAAACCGCGAAAATCTAAAATTTATTTTTAAGTTCTTTATTATATTAATATTTTTAAAACTTATTTTTTGTTTAATAATTTTATGTTTGAGATTTTTTTTTAAATCATATACATGTAGCGTTCGAATAGAATTGTACAACCATATTAAGAGATTTTCTGATTTGACACTTATTGGTTACAATACAAAGTCATACCATTTCTACCGTTGACCTCATTATCATTATTATTTATTAGGTATACATACATTTTCACGTACGACGAAGTACGTAAAGGAGACATAGGTGTTATATATTTTATTAGATTTCGTTTATACGGTAATTTTTTTCTTTAAGATCGTGTTCAATTAAATTATTTATGTTTTAATTAAATATACGTTTCACGCTTCACGTTTTATCCCATGTAGCAGGGGAATAAGAGACAACATAGTGTCAAGATATTCTGTCGACGGCTTGCCGCATAACATGTTTTAATAGAGCACAGAAATGAAAATAAATGTTAAATACAATTATTTCCTAAAGTGAGAAAGCCGGCACCAATTGCATATATATTCAGACTCTGTCCCACTGCACCTTGTTTTAATGTCTTTTAATTAAATGTTCTAATTTTTTTCCTTATAAAATGATGAGAGAACAATAGGGATAAATTACGTTTACTTGAAGTTTGATTGATTTTTTTTATCAGTTATAAATAATATTGTTATCGTATTATTATATTACGTCGTTGATCGAAATCCTATGTCGAGCGGCATTATAGTCTAAACAAAGATGCAAAATATCATTAATAAAAAAATGTTATATAATTTTAATATGACAATCTTTTTTTGTTTCAGAATTGCCTTTGGGAATCACGGTTGAAGAGGTCGAGATCTCCGTGCCATGGGGTCACGTAGCGGGTCGATGGTGGGGTCCTCGGAATAAGCAACCTATGATTGCTATCC
Organism: Dryadula phaetusa; assembly: GCA_032432895.1. Taxonomy (NCBI): domain Eukaryota; kingdom Metazoa; phylum Arthropoda; class Insecta; order Lepidoptera; family Nymphalidae; genus Dryadula; species Dryadula phaetusa. The sequence goes on from JAOYRS010000038.1 coordinate 6,245,354, forward strand.
ATGGTTGGCAGGATAATGCCGGAACTTGGGATAACCTCATCCCACTTCTTCCTGCGAACATTTCTGTTCTGTGCATCGATCTACCTGGTCACGGACTTTCTTCACATTACCCTAAAGGCATGTCATATTACATATTTTGGGATGGCATTGCCCTTGTGCGAAGGATTGTGAAGCATTTTAAATGGGAGAAAATCAGCTTGATGGGACATTCTTTAGGCGGTGCCTTGAGTTTTATGTACGCAGCGACCTATCCGAATGAAGTGGAAAGAATTATCTGTATAGACATAGCAAGTCCAGCGGTACGACACCCCTCACACATGGTCACAAATACAGCTGGTATGATTGATAAGAATTTAGAATACGAAAATCTACCAGAGGATAAAATACCCTGTTATGATTACAAAGAGATGATTGATATTGTTGTTGACGCGTATAAAGGATCCGTTTCCAGGGAGAATTGTGAAGTTCTGATGAAAAGGGGTATGGCTCCAACTCCTACGCATATGAAAAAGAAGGGTTACTACTTTAAAAGGGACCCGCGGCTGAAAGTTGCCGGTCTAGCCATGATGTCCATCGAAACGGCATTAGAATACGCTGATAAAGTGAGATGTAGAGTTTTAAATATTAGAGCCCTTCCAGGGCAAAAGTGGGAAAGATTAGATTATTACTTGGACGTTATAGAGAAACTGAAGAAGAAGGCGGACGTTACTTACGTAGAAGTAGAAGGGACACACCACGTACATTTGAATTCGCCGCAGAATATAATCAGTACTATAGAAGATTTTTTAGAAGTATACTAATAAAATCGGTAGTGTTGAGAATGTTGTGATATTCATTGTGATGCAACTAGCTAAGCGAGTGCACAATAGATAGATAGTTATTACTAATTAATTGCCTATGGCCTTTAAAGCATTATGACAAATGTCATTGCTTGATTAGATCAATCTTAAAAATATGTAAGTTCCACTAACCTTTTAATTATAGCACAGATAATTAAGCACTTTATATTACAGTTTCCATAGATTATAAATGATCACTATTTATTAAAAAAATAAAGTTTAATTTTTTTTACCGCTTTATAAAAGCAGTAGCAGTAATGCAAAGACGGGTAAGTTGTAAGGGCTTGTTATTTAGATATGTATAATATTATTTTTAGTACATAGCAGCTAGTATTAATGTATGCAAATGGTGAAATGAGCAAGAAAATGTTAATATTGATATATTTTTATTTATTAAATATACTATTAAATTTAAAAATACAAGCTAAGCTCAAAGCTTAAATTGTAATATTTATTTTGACATAAAATGAACAATATTGTGAAAAGGACGAGCTATAACAATAAAACTGTTACACAAACGATATTTTGTTTCATTGTTAAAAATAAACTAAATACAAAAGAGTTTATTCAGAGTTTTGAAATCTTAAAAGAATATAATGGATACGTATTTTATATCGCTACCTTGACTTAGTCACCGTGTGACGTTTTTAGGGGTCATACATAAATTAGGTCTCATGTTAAGGGTGAGGAAGGAGGTCACCAAAGCGTGATATTGCTTGACAACGGTGGTCTCAAAAGAGATCAGCTGCGACAAGGACGGGAGAGAGGTCAAAAAGTCATGAAATCCATACGACTTTGAATTCCATCAAGGCAAAAGTAAACAATTTTTTAATGATCTAGCTGGATAAAGTGCGGTGTAGTTACACAAGAACATGAATAATATAGAGAATAGAAATATTATAAGAGTTGCGTTTAATAAGAGAACTTAGAATGGAGTGACGTAACCGTATATAATTGGCTTATTAATTACAGAAAGAGTATGACATAATGCAATATTTCATATACGTATAAATAATAAATATATTATATAACTTTATTATATATTATATAACTTTATTAGTTATAATTTTATATATTCCCAGTGTAAATACTAACTAACATTCCTTTGTTATAATTATTGCCAGTATTAATATGTATCACGTAGACAGCAAAAACTTGTTATATTGTAAAACTGTACAGATATTATTATATTGATCATTTTAGAACCATGTTAAAAACACGTGGTGTTTAGCAGAGCTCAACGCTGTTATCAATCCTAGAACTAAAAAGTGGTAATCAAATTCTGAACCACCGTCCAGCCCAGTTACCAGTTCTGTACTTACTACATGATAATTTCAATATTTAGATATTGTTTAGATTTGTACAAAATATATAAGAAAAAAATCAAACATTAAGCGAAGCGTGACTCCCAAGCGGACTCCGTGTCTGTAGTGATATTTTATATTTAAAATAATTAATAAAATCGATAGGGTTCTTAATTAATGACTACGTCACGCAGTGGACAAATCTTACTATATACCAACGACACTAAGTTCGAATCCAACCAGAGTGAATGATTATATTCAGTATTATTTATAATTAATTAATTTAAAATAAATTACATAAACAAATAAATTCATAAAAGCATAATTGCTTGCGCCTGACTGTAAAAGCGATTGGTTGTGGGTTCGATCCGTACTCGGGGGAGTGATTATATTTAAATTATTTTCACTTCCTCACTCTGGGAAAGAAAAAATGCGGCTTTAAGTTCCAACACTCAACAAGCAATGCTTCGAATTCGGCAGAAAGCCAAGTACGGAGTGTCTTGATACTAGGTACTTTCTGTCTATCCTGCTATGCGGGCTAAAAGCGTGAAGCTAAAGAAAAAACATTAAATACCGGCCAATAGTTTTTTTACTGTGAGCTGTTACAGACAACGGAGTAACTCAGTGATCATAGATTTATATAAATATACTTTTAATGATATTAGTAAAGAAAAACTCAGCTTGGCGGATAATTATATTTAATTACACATAGTTTATAGTTAATTACATATTTATTACTAGTTATATCTTACGACATTACGTGAATTATAAAACTTAAAATCCCTATATTTTACGATCCTATTGGAAATTTAGAGAAATCCTCTCTTAGTGCTACCCTACTCTCATACAGGAGCATATAACATATAAATTGTAACTTCCCACGTCCAGCAGTTCTGATTGTGCTTTGTGCTGGCCATGAATTTTAAAGGTATACTTATATTTGATGCTATTTAAATATCTTAATTATATAAAAACACTTTAGAATGTTGCAAATCCACTAACAAATACCTGATAAATGGTTAATGTAAGTTACACTAATTAATTGTTATTTTTATATTTCTTTTTTTTTTAGCTTCACGCTTTAACCCGCATAGCAGGGTAGACAGACACTACGTTCTTAGCTTTCCGCCATATTTGAAACATTGGGTGTTGAGTGGTGGAACTCAACGCCGCACTTTGTCGTACCGCAGCGAAGAAAGAGGAGATCGAACCCACAACCGATCGCACTTACAGTCAGACGCTGTTCCACTGCGCCACGATCGGCCTCAATAAAAAATAATTGTTAATTGGTTAGTGTTAAATTGAAACTCGGTATGTAGGTATTACTGGCAAAATGTTCCCGAATTATATAATTTAAAGGTATTAGGGAAATTATTTTATTACTTTGGTAGTTGTTACATATACAATTCATACATAGTTTGCGCAATTTTTGAATATTTGTATAACTTATTAATTATAGGTATACGCAATGTCCCGCATAGCAAGGTAGTCAGAGACAATCTTGTTGTTAGTAGTATATAATCAAGGTTTTCGTCCGAAAACGAGACATTGTGTCGAGTGGCTAACTTAACGTCGCCCACTGTCTGCCAAAGCGAAGAAATGAAAAAAAAAATCATTTCCCAGTCAGAATTGAACCTACAACCGTCAGTATTTACAGTCAGACGCTGTCCCGCGGCGGCTGGCTGCTATAAGTACCTAAATATATATCAAATTATTTAAAATTGAATTTATATACTTTTATAGATGTACATGTTAATTTTCTATTTTACATATGATCATCGATCAACGCTTTTAAATAAAGTAAAGTTAGTTTTACAAATTATTTCTTGCGTAGTTTTAAATTTGCCGTTGTCATTCTTGTACATATTTTGTTAAATCTTCCACAAGCATTACTTATCTTGAATTTTGTACCAGTTTCACTTGGTAATGGATTTTTATATATTGATTATTTTTCATAAAGTTAGTAGCCAACCGTCCCATAGGAAAAATATTTATCATAAATATTTATGTATCAAATTGTATTTATAGATATGTTAATCTAATATCCATGTCACACATTACATATATAAAACGTTATTTTCGTTACCGACTTCGTTACTCTAATGTCCCGGGTAGAAATAAGAAAAAATCCGTTGCAAGATCTGCAAGAAAAAAAAATAATCAAATATCATTAAGCAGTGGATGAAGGTGATATATCAAAAATTATAATTTCGGGTAGAAAATTTAAAAGGGCTTTTAAACTATTAAAAATATTATGTGAAGAATTAAATTATTGTAATGTATTAAGTCTATTAATATATTAACTAATAATTTAAATCCAATCAAAATTAAAATATTCTTTAGTAAAATATGTTTCACAAGCACTTTCGAAACGTCAATCAACTTAGCGAAACTCAACAGTTGCTATTTTCGAATAAAGTTTTACTTTGGGCTCCCGACAATAATTAGCTTCCTGAGTGAGTTGGAAATCACTAAACACATCTAAAATAGTAAACATAAACAAAACTTTACATGTTTATGGTTTTCGTATAATAATGGAAAAATAAATACTAAAGTAATGGAAGAACAAATACATACATGTATGTAAAAAAATCTTTTCTACTAAATATTAACGTCAAAACAATGATTGTGGGATCGATCCCCACTCGGGGGGTATAAATTATATATAATAATTTTCATGACTCCACTCTGAAAAGCCGATATGCGAAAGCTGAAGTACAATTAAGTAAATTCAGAAAGTTCAGAATCAAGTATCTCAAAACTAGAAACCCGTGAATCGTGACCTCAATAAAAAATATTTTTCGTATAATAATTTTTCACATAATAAATTAAATTCATGGTTATCATTGCGCAGTGAGTATCTGACTGTGTGTGTGTGGACGTGAACAATGTGGTTTAACGAGCAACACTCGAGGGAATTATTGTACTTCAATTATTCTCATACCTCAGCTCTGGCAAGATAAAGGAAGGTGATAAAATATCGCTACCGTCGTGCGAAATGGAGTGTTGAATAGAAAGAACACTACGTTCCCTCATCTTCAAAGACTAAAATCATATTCATTTTATAAGATAAATGTTGTATTAAATGCATACCATTTTCTGATTTTATATATAATTAATTCTATGTTCTATGGTCAATAAAATGCATCTAATTAATACACATTACATTATAGCATTAAAAGCACTCAATAAAAATACTGTTCAAACTATTTATATCAGATTTGCATAATCATTTTACCTTCTTATTTATATTTTCATCTTTTTTGTCAATAATATAAGCATTTTTAATAATTTCTTTACTAATTCCAAAGTAAAGCAATAAAAATCTATAATTCAATAATTAAAGTACATGATTTAAATTAAAATATGACGTAATTAATTACTGCTCGACTGTACAAGTGTACACATAATCGAGTGCCGGGTCAAAGGTCACTCGTGGCAATATTTATATGAGAAGTATTTCGTTCGCTTCTACGCCAACGTTGTCTCTAAAATGAATAAAAAGGAATAGCGAAACATTTTGGCACAAGGTATCTATCTTTCTCAACATAATATAAAATACTCGTTTTAAAAGTCCCGTTAAACTCTAGAACTCTGTTAGCGTTACATTAACGGTGTATGCTTTTCGCCCTTATAGGAGGATAGACAGAAATATCTAGTGTCAAGACACTGCATTACGCATTCCGCCCAATTGACAAATTCCAGAAATTGCGTGTTGAGGGGCAGAACGTAACGCCGCGCTTGTTTTACTCGACTCACTAGATAAAAATAATTTTGAAATAGTCATTTCCCCGAAGCGGAATCGAACTTCATTTGAACCGATTATATTTACAGTATACGCCTTCGCATTGCGACACGACCAGCCTTATTACCTAACTGTACTTACTTGTATAGGTTCCACGTTTTCTATCTCGTATAGCAGGGTAGAAAACGTCATGACGTACCTAACGTCAAGACACTCCGTACTCCACTCTCTGCCGAATCCGAAACATTGAGTGTTGAGTGGCGGAACTCGACGCCGCGCTTTGTCTTACCAGAGCGAGGAAATAAAAATATTTAAATATAATCATTTCCCCCGAGTGGAAATCGAATCCATAACCAATCGCATTTGCAGTCATTTTCAAATAAGAAGTCATATGTGAATGTCCATGACGTATATGTAATTTATCATCGGTTCGTTAGCCTTACACCTGAAGACTGGCATAAGAAACTCAACGGAACAGTCTTTTTTTCTTTCAAAGCAATAATTAATAACCTTACAATTATCATTTATAAAATTTTAATGAAGTAACAAAACTACACCTTGTCATCCCCGGCCGGTCAGTAGGTAGATCCAAGATAAGGTGGATGGATGTAATGCTGAAGGATAGGAGGGTGCAAGGTCACTGACGATGACGTCATGGACCGAGGAAAGTGAAGGAAGGTTGACCTCACCACCATGTGGGACCACAGACGGGGAGAGAGAGAAAGAGAGCACCAGCATAAATTATATTTTTCAACTACATATTGTTTCATGAAAAAATACTAATTCTACTATTGTACTAGTGTATTGTATTGTTCTCAATACTGACCGGAGCAGCTACAATATGAGAATTTCATCTCATTTTAGTTTCGTCCATGTTCTATTTAAGACCTGCTTTTTGAGAAACATTACTGAGACCTTCAGGCACTTTTCAGGTCTTCCAAGGCCAGTATTACTATATAATCGGCAAAGCGAAGTAAGTTCCTTGCACTATTTATGTTAATGTCGTATTTTTTATATTCCAAAAGTATGAAAATAAAGTGAACAGTTTCGGAATAACTTAATATCTCGATCTTGTTACACTTGGATAAGATTAGAGCTCTGGTTATTTGCTATGACCGACATAGAGTTAGTATAGCTTCCATCTAACCACAATGTATCTGTAATCCACTTGGCATCTATGAAGAGATATTTGAAGAGACGAGATATTAGGGACGTTGTAAGCAATATCTATTGAACAAACTATAAACATGATTTAGAAAGGACATTCGCCTGTAAGTCTTTAAGACTGGTAGTGGTGTATTCTTTAAGGTGCAAAGTTCTGACATTCAGACTGGTGCAAGTGCTAAAGAGTTACAGTTATTACGGCATACACCTATACCTGATTGAAAGTGTGAATACTTGCTTGGACCCCACAACGTTCTTTCTTGTTGTATTTAAACAAAAGTAAAATAACAACTATACCAAAAAAATATTTTCCTATCTTATTTAAAAAAATAATAACATTAAATAATAATACATTGTTGGGGAACAAATAACAATTGCGAGTTTTAGAATATTTAAATTTACAATAGCAGTCACATTCGAGAACTTGCCAATTCAAATATTCATTATATCATTATTCTACATGTATATATTTAATATGTGTAGTCTATTTATATCAAATAAGTGTTAAAATGGTAATTATAAACAAGGAATGATAAGAATTAAATTTAGTAAGTAGTAAGTACATTTTTATGTAAACTCTTTACTGTGTTATATATTTATTCTTAATTTTTTTTAAATAGATGCTTTTATTTATTACATTGACTATTCAAGGTTATTACTATCATGTTACTTTATAGTATAAAAACATGTAATACCTGCTTTTTTAAAATTAATGACACGAATATATTAGGATTTATCATTTAAGTATATTTTAAAAAATATTCTTATAATTGCAAATATTTTCGCACACTACTGACAAACATACCTAAGGAAACATTTTTGAAAAAACGTATAAAATTTTTGAACGCAGCGGGATTCGAACCCGCGCCTATTGGATACGGATTATATATATATATGGTATAAGAATTTCGACGCAGGTGGTAGTAGAACGCATAACTTAGCGGTCAGAGCGCTTGGACGGTATCCAAGAGGCGCGGGTTCGAATCCCGCTGCGTTCAAATTTTTATACGTTTTTTCAAAAATGTTTTCTAATCCTAAGTGTGGAATAACACTTTAAAAATAGTAAATATACCAAAGGAAATTAAAACATAATGACATCGAGCCGCGTTAATAAAAAATATCATTACACGATGATCATATTACTTAAAATAATTATAATATTATTTAAATAGATAATCAAAAAAAGATAAACAAAAAAATTTCCTCTTTATAATATTAGTATTGAACTCGTTATAAGAAAAACTTTATTTTAATATGAATAAGTCAATTCATTTGCATTAAAGTCAAAAGAATTATCAAAATGTTGTTAATGTATATTAACTTCTTTTTAAATAATTGACTAAGAATTCAATTAATTTAAATTAACAGTACAAAATAATTTTACCACTCTATACCCAAATTACTACATTAATTATCTTATTTTCAGCATAAACATGTTATTATACTATTTTACTATTTTTAAAGTGTTATTCTACACTTACGATTAGAAAACATTTTTAAAAGACGTATAAAAATAGATTTTGCTAATGTAAATAAGTTGTAACAAAACGTATGAGAATTTCGACACACTAGGTAGTAGAACGCACGGCTTTGTGGTCAGAGCGCTCATACGGCTTCCAGGAGGCGCCGGTTCAAATTCCGCTGTGTTAAATAATTTGATACGTTTTTTTTTAAAATATTATGTTATAATTCTTAGTACACGAATATACCAAGTATAACATTGCTTTGAGTACTGTATAGCAGTGTGTTAATACTTTAAGTGGTATTAGAACCCACAACCGTTTAAAATCCACTGATATATAAATACAAAACTTAGCTACTATGGCGTCAGCATTTAATTTACAACACATAATTGTTCAAATTACAGAATTTTAACAGTAAATTTAAACAAGTATTGTTCCTAATGAAAAACTAAATATGTGGTAGTAACACCTAATGAAGTATAATGACACGTCAAACACATCAAGCCATAGCAACATGTCGATATCATTTTATTCAATTATACTTCAAGGGTATAGTAGTGTTAGTATTTTTTTTTCAGCTTTACTACCCTTTTTATTTATCGCTGGGAAATGCTGTTTAAGCAGACCATCCCTGCGTATGGTAGACTTACCTTACGGACGGATGATACTGTGGGACTCATCAGATCTACCTGATACTACCCACTATAACCTAACGGAAACCATCTACACCTCAATGAGGCGCCGCAGGATCGCTTGCGCACGCCACTAAGACGCCTCTGTGTTCGGCCCTCCGACATTCGGCAGTAACCTGTCGAGGGCCTTTATGTATAGAGTAGCTCCTTGGGGGGGACCCTTGAAGGGCCATGGAAAAGGAGGGCCTCAGTATTGGAGGGCATGGAGACCCTCAGCGCGCCCAGCGCTTTAATGGGGTCAACGACAAGTTGGATGTCGGCCACGGCCACGCGTGCCACCTCCTGATAAGTCGATCCCCGGGCTGTGACAAGAGTATCATCCACATAGCAAATGAAACTCATTCCGGGGAGTAGACGGCCACGCAAGAGCCAATCGTGTCCAATATTCCATGGTATCGGGCAAAATCCCGATCCCTGTGGAACACCACAACTGACTCTTGGTTGTCCGATCCGACTATCCCCCCCAATCCACAGGATTACGCTGTCCCGGAGGTAGTCTTCTAACAACCGGAGAGCCTCTCTTAATGTCTCAAACGCCAGGCTGTTAAAAGCGTTGACTACGTCCAATGAGACGGCGAGGACAACATCTCTCTCTGCGATCGCTGCTAGCGATCGAGCTTTTAAGGCATTTAGGGCATCGATGGTTGACCGACCGGCCCTAAAACCAAACAGAGCTTCTGAAAGACCCGGACCTACCTCCTCGAGATGCTTACTGAGACGGGCGGCTATGATCTTCTCAAAAATCTTGCCCGTCTCATTTAATCGGCCTGTATGCGGGGGGAGAGTACAAAAGACGACCTCCCTTGCGCAACAGGCACAAACCTCCTTCCTTCCAAATCTTCGGAAACTGTCCTGCTGTTGAACACAGCTCAAACAGTTCCCGGAGACTGTCCCCGAGGTATTCCAGAGCGATACTCAAAGCTCGTCCTGGAATACCATCCGGTCCCGGTGCAGTCTTTTTGGCCCGTAATGTCCCGAGCGCTAAATCCATTTCCCTCTCATTTATGGGGAGAACATCCGACTCTATTTTATGCGTACATGGAGGAGCCATAGCTGGCGGTATGTGCGCAAGGGGCTCTGGAAATAACTCTGCGACAAGGTTTAATAAAAATCCCGGCGACAGAATATTTGTTAACGGAGCACTCTGCACGCATAGTTTGTTTCACGCAACAAGGGCAAAATCCATGGGGGCCCCCCCCCATGGATTTTTATTCAAACCCGCCAACAATTCTAGGCGGGCTTCAGCCTTTGAAAGACTAATAACAAGCTGCAAGGCCTTTTTCTTCTCTTTATATATGTCATACAGCCGGCCTTCCAGCCTAGGGTCAAATCCATTTCGTCTCTGCTTCGTGCACCTCGTGTACGCACGACGAGCTTCATTGCAGGATATCCGCAGATCAGCAATTTCACGTGTCCACCAGTATTGCTGCACACCTGTGAGGGTATCGCGCATTTAGCATAGTAACCCTACTATAACCTCGTTGAGGTCTGAGGTAACCTAGTGTCAAGGCACTCCGTGGAGTGCTTTCCGGTCGAAATCAAAATATTGAGTGTTGAATGGCGAGTTTTCGTCACACTTTGTCTCAATATTAATTTAATATAGGCAAATATTTTCATTGTCACTTCCTCGCTCTGGTAAGCCATTTGCGGCATTAAGTTTCGCCACTCAATACGCAATGTCTCGAAATCGACAGATACAAAGTACATAGTGTTTTGACACTAGGTACTTTCTGTCTACCCGGCTACATTTAAGAAATATATAAAGTTAGTTACAACAGTAGGGTTCCGTTACTTTTATTTATAAAAAATACGATGTCACAAAATTGGGACTCCTCCCCACTCCTTGTCACGCAATGTCACACTTTGTTGATCTTCTCTCTCACCCTTACAAATGATATGATTAATGGATATCCTTCATTTTGGAATTCAGATTAAAAGATGGTTTTAAACTTACTTGCCAAAAGAGTGATACATTTTTTTATAGTAGGTTAAAATTGAGTGAGGTAATTCGAACTTAATGTAAGGCAAAAACACAACATTTTATTGAAAACTGAGGCAGGTAAGTATATATTAATTTTAAACAGTAATTTACAGAAGGGTTAGTTACGGGAGAAAAAAAAGACGTAACAATAATATTTGTGGTTTTAGGAGTTAAAAGATCATCATGGGATGTCAATTTATCCAATATTTGTCAAATTCTTATAACATATGAAAAGGGTTCGTTCATATTTTTCTAATAACTGCCACGACTTGGTCTATCATCCGTTTGTCGTTGATCTATCATTATAATAAATTATATTTGTTATTATTATAATTACACTTTCAATACGAAAACGATATATTTAAAAAATAAGCTTCAAAGAAAGGGAAAAATAATACTATACTATAATTTAACGTGTGAATAAAAAATATATATTTGCATTATACATATATTTATATATATAAAAAGTAAACGCAATAAAAAATCACTATGATAACTTACTTAGAATTATTTCGTATTGTATGTACTATCTCTGGCAGCTTAAAATTAGTTCAAAAATCAATTATTACTAAAAATATTGTGTATATGTACGACCTGTAAGACTCAGTATAATCCACAAAGCTCTCGTTAATAATTTATTATAAACAAAAAAATATTAAAATAAAATCTGAACGTGAAATATAATTGCAGGATCGCTTCGTTAGGAAAGAAACATATAAAATAAATATTTAACAAATAAATATCATAATATTTCAAATGTACAACACTTTCAGCAAGTTTTAAGAAGTACATTTTAAAAGAAAATCATATCTGTCTATAATAACCCAATGAATCATTTACTCCCTTTATATTATATATAGACAAGATCATCTCACCGATTTCGGTTTCTCTACAAGGATGTCGTCCAATTCATCAGTATTATTAACCTGAAAAATATAAACATATTATAAATAAAAATTACTTTGAAAAAATACGCGTTGTTAAGGCCATAGCAGCATAATTTAAGTTGAGCGATGTTTACCAGTTAGTAACAGAAATATTCCATATCGGCCATATATAACTAAATTTCGCTCGCGACTTCGCCTTCATGGTGTATTAAAAGAATAGCTTTACAATATCGTGTGTTATTCAGATATATCTAGAGAGGCCGCTTGTGGCGCAGTGGGACATCGTCTGACTGTAAACGCGATTGTTTGTGGGTTCGATTCCCACTCGGGGGAGTGATTATATTTAAACTATTTTCACTTCTCCACTCAACACGCAATGTCTCGAATTCGGTGGAAAACGAAGTACGGAGTGTCTTGACACTAGGTACTTCCTGTCCACCTTGCTATGTTGCTGATAAAAGCGTGAAGGTAAAAAAGAAAAAGTTATATCTATAATATGAGCCGTTGATTTTGAAAGTGAAACAACTCCATTATGTAAGAAAAAATAATTAAAGCTGAACCTTATTACAAATTAACATAATTTTATATTTTTAATCAATTAACAATAATCAAGGTAATAAAAGTATCAGTATAAATTTGTTATTAAAAATTTATATGGTCAACAATATTTCAAATGACAACAATATTTCAATTATAACATGTATATTTTAAATCAATGAAATTCATATGTATACTTGAGATGAAACCCTAGCATCCAGTGGATCGCAAGAAGTAGCTTCTTGTTGTTTAAGGCACCTAAAGAATGTGGTAACTCAAGGCATATTTTCGCTTACATGTGCACGGTGCAAAATAGAAATATAAAATTGGCCTTAAAGTGGATGAAAACTGTCCAGTCTAGATTTAAAAATATAAATACTATTGAACATAATTTTTTTTCGTCAAGTCATTCATTCGATTATTCAAACGATCGCGATTTTGGAGTTGTAGAAATGTCTGTTCGAAAACACACATTACTGTACATTCCCCAGCATTATTACCAATTAATACAAAAATATAAAGATATCTATATATGATATCATATTCTGATAGATAGATATCATATTCTATATATTTATTACCATATGTACCACCCATTTATCATGAATATTTTAAAAATCTTCGCTATTTAACTTAAGAAATATAATTATTATAATAAATACAATTTATTAGTGTTTTTTTTATTCTTCCACTATTCTCTTTAAAATTATATTTATTTTTTGGTTTTTTAGTTTCATAGACTAAAGAATAATGAAATAATATTGAAATAAAATATATATGTAAATAAGCTATTCATTTTTTTATCATAATTACGTTCGAGTATAAGAAAATAAATGATCTACCAAATCATTGCTTTTGAAAATTACACAACTCCACTGGCGCATACCAAAACCTTTTTTTCAGCTAACATGGATAACAATTATGGCATATTAAATTAACATGAAATAAGACCACAAAAAATATAAAATAAGTCTATTACTGCTTGTGAAATACTTTTAACGCCCTTCAAATGCAAATCATTAAATATCTAGCAATAACATAAAACGGAGTTGTCGCACATTCAAAATCAACGGCTCATATGTTATTAGTAAAAAAGTAGGAAAGAATGATCCAAATCCGTTTAGATTTTACTGTGCAAGAGTTAGAATAGAATCATCCTCTCAAACTTTCGTATTTATAATATTAATCTTAAAATTAGAACATTTTTTGAAAAAAAAAAACGTATAGAAAATTTAGCGGGATTCGAACCCACCTCTTGGTAAACGTCCAAGTGCTCTGACCGCTAAGTCATGCGTTCTACATCAATCGTTACAACTTATTTATGTTGTTAGCATCTCTATAGAGATTTTCAGAATTTTCTGCTAGCCAAAGATTATTTCTAAGAAATAATCAAATAGTAAAATATCAAAATAAATAGATTTCTCTATTGCTAGACGCTTATTAAGTGTGAAATAACACTTTAAAATAGTAAAACCAGGCCGGTCGTAGCGCAGTGTGACGCAGCCTCTGACTGTAAACGCGATCAGTTGTGGGTTCGATCCTTATTAGGGGGAGTGATTATATTTCAATTTTTTTCACTTCCTCGCTCGAGTAAAGACAAAGAGTGGCGTTGAGTTCCACCACTCAACAGGCAATGTCTCGAAGTCGGTGGAAAGCGAAGTACGGAGTGTCTTGACACTAGGTACTTTCGGTCTATCCTTCTATGCGGGATAAAAGCGTGAAGCAAAAAAAAAATAGTAAAATATTAATGTTCACAGTAATAAAGCTCAGTACTATTTGAACCTGTGACTTTGCACACATAAAAAAATTATTCCAATAATTATAATGAGTAACTACTAAGCGATAACTAAATAGTACATACAGTTAAAAAAACAATCAACTTACAGACAAAAAATCATCCTCATCCTCTTGCAATTTCAAAAATAATTCAGTTCCAATAGCGTTTTGCTGTTCCAATTTCTCGTGAATAGCCCGCCATATCGGACTGGAGCGCAGAATATTCATGTTACCGAACATGTAAAAACCTATAAAAAATAATAAGTACATAAATAAGTTGTAACAAAACGTATAAGAATTTCGACGCAGCTAGTAGTAGAACGCATGGCTTAGAGGTCAGAGCGCTTGGACGGTATCCAAGAGGCGCGGGTTCGAATCCCGCTGCGTTCAAATTTTTATACGTTTTTTCAAAAATGTTTTCTAATCCTAAGTGTGGAATAACACTTTAAAAATAGTAAATATTAATAAGTACCTTTTAAAATATATATATCGTTAACTAAGTAATACGTTTCTATCAAGCTACTTCGAAAATCCTTTACAAAAACAATATTTTTTAAAAATATGGATTTTATTTTAAGTACAAACTAATTTCAATAAGTGCAACTATATATGGATTTATTAAAATGCAAAATAATTATTATGTAATATAATTTTCGTACGCGGAGCTTAACGCTTATTCCCGCATAGTGTCAGAGTAATAGAGAGAACCTAATGTCTAGTCACTCAGTTCACCAGATGCGCCAAAAGTCATCGAGTGGCGGAAATAAACACTATAGCAGAAAAATGAAAATAATAAAACATTAATAAAAACAAGATTATGTTCAATTATTTTTATTATAACTTCATGCTTTTATCCCACATAGTAGGGTAGACAGGAAGTACCTAGTCAAGAGAAGTGTCAGGACAATCTGTACCCCGCCATATTCAAGTCGTTGCATTTAAAATGGCGGAATTCAATGCCGCGCTGTGTCTACCAGACAGACGTAACTAGAGCGAGGAAATAAGAATAATTTAAATACAATCATTCCCCTGGGTGGGAATCGAACGCACAACAAATCGCGTTTACAGTCAGACGCTGTCCCACTGTGCCACAAGCGGCCTCTCTAGATATATCTGAATAACACACGATATTGTAAAGCTATTCTTTTAACACACCATGAAGGCGAAGTCGCGAGCGAAATTTAGTTATATATGGCATATACGCATATATACAAAACGCATATTATTTATAACTTAATATTATATATGGGTAAATGAATATATAAAATAATTTACTTACCCTCCTTCGCTCTAGACAAAGCCACACATATCCTATTAGAAGCGGAAAGAAAACCTATATTTTTGTCCTTATTACTCCTTACTAATGATAATATCACTATCCTGTTCTCTTCACCCTGGTAGTTATCTACTACTGTTATATTAACGTTCTCTAATAAAGGATATTTTTTTGCTATCTGTAGAAAAATAAGCATAAATTGTACATGGAAATATGAAAAAAAGAGTTACTAATGACCAACTTTTTTTGCATCTGATACATAATTATATAATTCAGCCATTGTTCGAATGTTAAGGCTAAGTTTCTACATATTTAAATGCTAAACACCGCCCATATATCCTATTAATCATATATTCTTATATTAAAAATAAACATTAAAACATTTAACATTCTTACCTTTTCAATAAGAGACGCTTGTCCATTATAAGTGGCCAAAATTGTAATTTCAGATTCATGATAATCCATTTTACGTAAATAATTCGCTAGTGATGCACACCATTTTGCTTCAAACGTATTTTTATAAGTCCATGTTTCTTTCGATTCCTGTTAAAAAAAATACAAAATAGGCTAAAGAAGATAATAAATCAACGTCTTCACTGAAAAATTGGAGGAAATGGAAAATATAATTCTGAAAAATAAAATAAAATAAAACAAAACAAAACAAAGTAACAAAAAAATTGATAAAATAATTAGAAAACATTTTATAAAAAACGTATAAAAATTTGAACGCAGCGGGATCTGACCGCTGGACGGTATCCAAGAGGCGCGGGTTCGAATCCCGCTGCGTTCAAATTTTTATACGTTTTTTCTAAAATGTTTTCTAATCCTAAGTGTGGAATAACACTTTAAAAATAGTAAATATGATAAAATAATTTTATAAAAAGCGAAATTGGTAAAAAGCACATGATTCAAACTTCATTATTAAGAGTATGGTAAAAAGCACATGATTTAAAGTATTATCATCGACTAGTAACCTTTCTCCAATATACAAATTATTCCTCGAAACGAAACATCTTTATAAATGATAAGGACTGACGAGTGCCACCTCAGCCCAACTGTGAGTATGGATTACTTTAAGGAGTTCGATAATGTTGGGTTATTAAAAATGTACTTTCGAATACCAAAATATACGCGATTGATCTGCTTAAAATAGTTTCATTTGAAATGTGTAAAAAATGCAAAAATCAAATATCTTATAAAGATTAGACGTTATTTGACGCAATCAAGTTTCAATCTATACTGTTGTAGTCGTAAGGTTCCGCTTATTATTAAGGGGCCATTCATAATCACACCTTAATTAGATCGTCGGAAGTGTCTGTAAAAGGAACCAGCTGTGACAAGAACGAGGAGAGGGGTCAAAAAATTAGGAAATTCATGTGGCGTAATATACGAATTAAAACTAAAATCGAATTTTGTATTCTTAGATGTGTAAGTAAGAAATGGCAATCACTTGAACTCAAACAGCGAGAACTTATTTATATATCTATATATATATATATATATATATATATATATATATATATATATAAATCCACGTCAACAAAATGATTTTAGTTTACAGATTATATTTAGTTTACAGATACACTATTCCTTTGAGCAACGATTGTCTCAATAAAAATAACCTATTAAAAATTTATAATAAAAGCAAACCTCAGAATCTTCTAGAACGTTGTGGTCCAAAAAGAACAAAGTATCTCTCATTCCTTTAACCGGCGGATATTCCTGTACAGACGGATGACAGTCCAGTTTTTCATATATAGTCGGGACTAATAGTTCAACAAAGTTAGCGCGCATACGGCGTTGCGTGGTCAGAGTGCGGGCGTGAACGCCGTTGCGGATCATACGTTCGAATAGCGATATGTCCATGTTGTAATATTTGGCTAGTATGTAATGTCCTGCAGATGGTCTAAGTTGTTTATGATCGCCTAAAATAAGAAAAATAGTAAAAAAGTGGTTTTTTAATATTCGTTAGTAGTTGACGTGATACACATACGTTTACCGAACAATATGAAATATCTTGCCGATTCCATAATTACAAAACTACCAGAAGGGCCAAGAGATATTTTTTAAAATATATGAATATATTTTATAAGATTTTTTTTTTATCTGAGATAGATTCCGAAATAAACTCCATTACAAACCTTTTTGTTTACGATGATTATAATGATATACTTGAAGAAGATTACGTATGAAAGGGGCCTCTCGTTATCATTTCTACTTGCTCGCTCTGTTCTGTGTCATGTCACGAGTCTTATGGCGTTTTTGTAATTTTGAGAGATTGCCATTTTTTAATTATCCTCGACTATATTAGTCGTTTGACGTCTGTGTAAAAGTTACGAAAACGTGCATGTCCAACATATGGTAGTACATGTTACATTTATTTTATTAATTTAATAAATATTTCAAGCATTTATTTAAATAAATATAAGCAGTCTGCACTTCTCTTTATAAAGTATAAATATGCCAAATTTGAGAATGCTCAGTTTGTGTTATTTTCATACAAAGATTTTGTTTCACGTATTAATATATCGCTTTATACGCTTTAATTTTTATTTTTATTTATTTTCTAGTAACAAATAAAATTGGCATGATATATAGGAAAAACACATGTAGATAAACAGTATTTTTATTTTCAAGAACTTACCAATAAGTATGAGATGCTGACAATTATGAGTAATTGATGTTATTATATGAGACTCCAGCACTTCCGCGGCCTCTTCCACTATAACTGTTTAAATTAATAATAATATATATTTTTACATTAAATTAAATACCTTTAAATTGTTTAATAAATTCTTTCTAATTGTACTTTTTATATGTATAATAATATTACGCATTTTATAAAGTGATTTTTTGTTGTGGCTTTGATTCTCAATGAGGAAATTACTATATTTAAATTATATATTCATTTCTCCGCTCTGGTAAGACAAAGTGCGGCGTTGAATGCGTCAGTCAACTTGTATCACGATTTTAGACAGAAACCAGTCAACGGAGTGTCTCGACAGGGACAACCTAGTCCCTGACTACCCTGTTATTCGGGATAAAACGTGAGGCAGCTTTTTTATTATAATATAGATTTACTTACCAACAGGACACTTGAGTCGGGTCATCAAATTCCTCCTCCTAGCTGCCACTGTGGTGGTGACGCCGACTACTTTTACATGTTGTAACAACTCACAATCTAGCAAGGACGATATTTCTTCTAATTCACGATTTAGTTCCGTATGTTTACTCTAAAATAAAAAAAATATATAAGTTGTGTGATAATTATTTTTAGGGGAAAAAATCCATCCTATATATATATATATATAAATATATATATATATATATATATATATATATATATATATATATATATATATATATATATATATATAATAAATAAAAATTACGTCATTAAAAACACGAGAACAATACTTATAAGAAGCGCCAGTGCTTCTTGAAAATCATTACAGTCATGTCATCAGAATGACAGTCATATTGCGAAATTATTAAAACTCATTTAAAACTTTGAACGTACACACTTTCAACTTTGAGTTAAGGGAGTTTATACATTTAAATGTTTATATTTAGACATTCATAAAAAAATTAATAATGGATTTGTAGGTCGATTACACAATCGATTAGACGGTACATTGGTTTGTCATTTATTATAACCAAAGTTTTTTTAGTAGTACTTTCAAAGGCCGGTAGTGGTGCAGTGGGATAGCGTCTGACTGGAAAAATGATTAAGAGTATAAGTGGTTGTGGGTTCGACTTCTACACGGAGGAATAATTGTATTTCAAATTATTGACATTCCTCTGCTTTGGTAAGACAAAGCGGCGTTGAGTTCCACCACCCAACACGCAATGGCTCAAATTTGGCGGAAAACGGAGTACGGAGTGTCTTCACATTAAGTATTTCCTATCTACTCTTCTGTGTTAGATAATATCATGAAGCATAGCCTATGAAAATCTCCAAAAGACCCCATTGGTAAAATCATCTTAAGTGTCACAGTATGTTAAAACAGGGTCTTATTCGTGTAGAGAAACCTCCACTAGATTTCAGTTTAAGGAATTGTTTTGAAATTGGGTTTGAAGTTATACAATGAAACGTACACTCTCGTTGCTTAAATGAAACGAATTGATTCATACGGTCGGATTAAGAAATTTTTATTACATGTGCGAATGAGCACAATACAGTTCATACTCTATTGTATGTAGACAACAACGTTTTTTTTTAATTATCTAATACTAAATGCTAAAATGAAAAAAAAAAATAACAAATTAGCCAAACCTAACATATTCATCATTCAAATGATTCATAATTTATGAATTAAAAAAAAAGAAAAACTAATTTACTCAGAGAAATAAATATTATTATAAATCCAGTAACTGTACAAACAGTCAGTGTGTATAAGAAGGTATATATATAAATTTTGTAATAAAAATCTATATTAATAATTTCGTCAAGTGTGTGCAATAGACTCGATTGAAACCTCACCTAAAGGATAAAATATAAAGATATAAAGATTTTTATATATACGTAAAATTCGTTTGGTCGAATATTTTGTTAAATTCTAATGATGCTGATAGACAAATCGCAGTCAATATTTTTTTCTTTAGGAAAACGTAACTGACTAATGCCACCTTGAATCACAGTTTCGACAGTGCCGTGATAATTATTCTTTCATACATTTAACTGTTCAACGTATCCCTGTCAGTGTCGGTAATGACATTGCTCAGTAATTAAAGTAATTTAAGGAAAACCAATTCTTTATATAATGATATATAATAGTGTACTTTACAAGCAAAGCCGCGACCAAGTCACAAGTATTATTATAATTAGAACAAACGTAAACAATAAAAAATCTTACCAATAATTTATTTAGTTTTTTCACTAATTTATCTTTAATTACGTCAACAGTTTTAAAGTATATCATCCATCTTTCATCAGGTGTTAACTTATAAGGGTCCGCTGCAGATATTTCATGATACGTTTTATTATCACTTTTTGATTTTGCTACATATTTCTGGAATAAAATATAAAAAAAAATTACATATCATGCAGTGATGAAACGAGTGTCTCTATCTGTCCTATATGCGTATACGTGTACATACGGGCCATGTTTGTGTGTCTGTCTGTGATATCTAGCATAACTTTACTAAGTATCAATGATGTATAGAAGGAGTCTGGAGGATAGATGTAAATCATTTTAATGGGATCACTTAAATCTAAAGGGCTACCCAAAGTCCCAGACACTTCTCCCAGCTTGGTGGGTCTTAGTGCTAATAAGGGGTTCATCCGCTTCAGTAAGTGTTCAGTGTCCATAGTGTTATGATGTATGAGTATGAGTGTGTAATGTCATTTATTTGTCATCAATGCCCGGAGTCTAACTTTATATATATATATATATATATATATATATATATATATATATATATATATATATATATATATATGTATATCTACTCTGGATACCGATCTCTTTTTTTTACTCATTTAGTGTAATTTCATAATAAACATATTATCAAATTACACCAAATGAGTAAAAAAAAGAGATCGGTAGTGGGTTTTATCTGGAGAGTGATTATATTTAAACGTTGAGTTCAACCACTAAACCGCTCAACACCATGTGTCGAATTTGTTGGATAGCGAAATACGGAGTGTCTTGACACTAGGTACTTCCTGTCTACTCCGCTATGCGGGATAAAAAGCGTGAAGCTAAAAAAATATTATTGATATATCAGTACAAAAAAGAATTTAGATAATATAAACATATTACCTTCAAACAATAAAGTCTATCCTGAGTTCGTTTTATATCCCTCTCATATATTTCAACCAATTTAATTCCTTTCATTTGATCCTCTGGAATTGTTTTCGCGGATTTGATTCTATCTTTTAACGACTTTATTTTATTTAAAGCTATACTTTCAGAGAAACACGTTACTATATCATCAGTGGGTTCAGGCATGAGGTGGCCTATGTTTGTTTGTATGTCTTCAGCATTGACCCCTGGTTCATCGACTCCATGCAAGTGTCCAAAAAGCCATGTTAAAACTGCATCTTCATATTCAAATAAAAATGAGCGTCTTAAAGAAACCATTTCACCGTTTACTTTCAAAAATTGCTTAATCGTGTCGCTTGTTAGCACCATGTTCTCACATTTGTCTATATCAGTTTGTATATTACTTATTTCTTCGAATACCGTATTGAGTTCTGAACGTTTCTTCGCATACAAATACGAATGTTTCGATTTTATTTTTTTTCTCAAATGATTTATGTTATAAAGATCGGCTATTTGGCTCTTGCCTTGACCACCTAATCTCACAATATCTGGAGTTATTCTTGTGATTTGCTCTAAAAATTGATCCAAAGCATGATTTGTGTAACAAATTATCAACATCGGTGTTCCTGATAAGCAAAAGTTTTTTAGTATAGTTGAAGCTATCTTTACACCCATATACGTTTTGCCGGTACCGGGCGGCCCTTGGATCACAGCAAACTCTTTGGTTAAAGCGAATTTGAAGACTTCCATCTGGGATTTATCTAAGCCGAACACTTTTTCTGAAGGCCAATCATCTGATGTTACTGAGAAGGATATTTCTTCGAATTTATCATTACGTACCAAGTATTTTTGACCGGATTTTAGATATGCCGGTAGTTTTGTTTCTTTCTGTTGTATAAAATATAAGTATGTGTCAACAATATATATCAGAATTACTCAACATTTATACAAAACGTATTAACATTTACACGCAGCGGGATTTGTACGGGCTTCTTGACGGACTTCTTGGAAATCGTCCAAGCGACCACTAAGGTATGCGTGCTATGTTCAAATGTGTTCAAATTCTTATACGAAACTTATTTTTGTTGTAGATTTTTAAGAGGCGCAGGTTCAATTCCCATTGCTTTCAAAGTTTCCGACGTTTTATATTCTAATTGTTGAATAACATTTTTAAAATAAAAAAAAGTATACAATACTACTAATTTAAGCTAAAGTAGTTTTTACAGTAATTACAAAGTAATTTAAATCAATTAGTATTAGTTTGACCTAAGTTTTATAAAGTTACTTTAAATCGCAATAAATATTTATATAACAGGCCATTCATAAATTACTTTATATGAGTTTCATTATTTTTTAACACCTCTCCTGTTCTTATCATAATGTTAAGACCACTTATTGACATTTTATACTTGAAAACTTATGAATTTAAAACAAAATAGTTGCTTTGTGTGATATGAAATATAGACCACATATACCACACATACCACAGTAATAATAAATACTATATTACAAAAAATTGTCATGTCACAAAACTCGATTTCGAATGAAGTGTGACGCAATGTCACACTTCGTCGTACCCCTTCCTCCTGATTAACGTGTGACGTCTTTGCGAATGGCTCCTTAATAGAATTTATATGAAATATATGTTAAAACTTATATCAAGAAGTTTATCAAGCAAGTTTAAATTAAAATAGAACACATACTTGAACATCCAAAATGTATCTCTTCATAGGTAAAGTGTTAGAAGGTAAGCTCTGTAACACTTTCAACACTTGGTGGTACGGCTCGAAAAACAATTCACTTTCAACCATTAAGTACTGCTTTGAAAACACTTCTTTCGGCACTTGAGTTTCAAATGAAACAAATATCTTAAAAAGAGTTAGTTATTTAAATATATATTTGTTCATGGTTTTATAATATGCTCGAAGAAGACAGAAAACCTATAGTACTCTAACAGTTTAGTCCTTTTTTATCGCTTTTTTATAGCTCAAGATTATGCCTTTTGAATAATAAACCTAATTATAAATTGAAAAAATTAAAGAAAAATATATAGATAAATATATACATATTAAAATCATATATTGCACAGTGTAACGTTTGACTGAAACGCGATTAGTAACGAGTTTGATACCCATTAGTGGAAATCTGATCATATTAATTTTTTGCTCATGATAATAAAAAAGAGTAACATTGAGTTTATCACTTAACAAGTAATGTCTTGTTCGTGGAAAGTAGTAAATTGAGTGTTTTGACATTAATAAAGAAAATTAGAGAGAATCTAGCATTTTTTAACATAATATTATGTTAGGTCATTATAAATACAAAAATATCAATTCCATCGTTCATAAAACTAACTTAACACGCTTCATCCCTTGCGGGGTAGTCAGTGAGCACGGAGCGCCAAACGCTACGGTCCCTGCATACCTCTTTCGCCTCGTCCACAGTCATTATCCTCTTCATGCATGCCCTTGGGAGGGTCCTCATGCTTTTTAAGTGACCTTCCTCCAGTATCTTCAATACTATGTTTTAGAAGGTCAACTGAGATCTCCCCCGACCTCTCATACCACTCATCTTGGCTTCATAAATCTTTCTTACCATTCTTCCAACGTGCACCTGACAACGTGCAACAAACCACCTGAGCACGTTCTTCTTCATTCTTACTGTGACATTCCCGCTTACACCTGCCATTCTAAGTATCTCCTCGCTGCATATACGGTCAGCTAAACTGACTCCGCATATCCGACGAAGAGACCTCATCTCTACTGCATTCATCTTTCTTTCATTCTTTTTTTGACACTCCCACGTTTTGCTGCTGTATAACAACGTCGGTATCAGTATTGCATTGTGAACGGCTTACATACATACTTCCAAGATATACCATTCACTTGTTTTAATATCTTTCTATCTACAATAATCTTGTATTCTGTTCTTTCCTCGTCTCTTTTAAATACTAGAATCTTAGTTTTACTCGGATTCAGGTTTAAACCATAACTTTCACACCCTTTCAGAATGGTGACCAATGCCTACAGGCATCTCGCATTCTGATGATGCAATTAGCACTGCATCATCTGCGTCCAACAGACAGTTAACTGTCAACCTACTTTCACTACTATGACACTATCTTTCACTTCTTAGAGACAGCTATTCAAATAAAAATTGAACAGCCAAGCAGATATGGCGCAGCACTCTTTGACATCCGATTGTATATCAACCTGAGACGACATGCCAGCACCTACTCGTACACAGGCTGAGTGATCTCGATAAAGAGATTTTACAGCCTGCAGCAAGGGTCCGTTCACATTCTACCGGGGTAGTACTTTCCCATAACTTCTTTCTTACAACCCTGTCAAACGCCCTTTCTAAATCCACAAGCACAGACAATTTTCTGGTTTACAGCCAAAATCTTTTCCGTGACCATCACCCTCTTCCAGGCCTAAATCCTCTTTGGGCCTCCCATATAAGCTTTTCAGATCTCTCTAACATTCTTCTCGTTACAATTTTAGCATAAATTTTACAGCCCAAGCTACTCAAATTGATATTTCTATAGCTTGCACTATTTGTGAACCTTTGCCTTTATACAAAGGTACGATGACTGCGCCTCACCAATTATCCGGGACCTCTCCGTTTATTCAAATATGAGCTTAACAGCCTCATTTACTCTCTTTTCATTACATAATATTCCGACCCATCCATTCAACAATTTTTCGTTCCCTCTTACATTACCTAGACCTTCCCTGACACTCTCCCAGAACCCCTCTAGTTCACTTGATAAGGCTAAAAAACTTCCACTAAGAAGCCTCGGGTTGATCGCCTCATATTCTACCATTGCACTCACCAATCGGGAGGACAAAAACACAACTACACCTTGACACGCTCGTTCACTTTCTGGAACTCCCGTCCAGAAGGCGAGTAGGTTGCCCGGCAAATCGATCATGTTATTGCCCTTTCTTTTAGTCTCAGTCACACAAACAATATCTAAATCTCTTTCATCCATCACATCTAATAATTCATTCATCTTCTGTTGCATCCCTCCTCTTACATTCCACGTAGCTATTTGTAGCTCCACTAACATAACACATTTTTCATATACATATTTTTGTAATATAATAATTATCTAATTAATCTTACTTCTATGAACACTACGTAAACTTAAACTTATACAGCATTTTGGCCATTATTTTATCCCGACCAGGTTCTAATAACTATGCCCATATGCGAAAACCGTAAAGCAAAAAAAGTCACCAGTAATACTTACATAGCCTTCTTTAAGCAATTGTATGCTTGAATCTAATACCGTTGCAAATAGAATATTCTCAAAGTTGTCATTTGTAAACAGCAGTAAAGAACCGCACATAAGCCATTTGTCGCGCGCATATTTTGATAAATTCACTGATTTTATATCAAGACGTTCCGTCCAGGCCAAATCTACGAGATAGCCCACTTTATTTTTAGTTGCATATATTTTTATTACACGCACTTTTGGATACACCCTGTTCAAGTGAAAAAAATACTTATATATTCTACTAAAAACACAGTAAAATATAATGGCTTATGGCTAAGTAGCCATCTCTATGTCTCCCAGACATCTTTTTTCATAGCTGGATAGACAGGAAGTATCTAGTGCCAATACACTCTATACTCAGCTTTCCGCCAAATTTAACACATTGCGTATGGAGTAGCGAGCTTAATGTCGAGCTTTGTCTTTCCAGAGTGGCGAAATGAGATTCATTTAAATGTAATTCCCTCGAGTGGGATTTGAACTTGCCCACCGATAGCGATTATAGTTGCGTTGCGTTGATTGCGTTTATAGATCGCGCTTACAGCTGTCTGTCCCACTAAGAAACAATTTATACTAATAAAAAATATAAAATAATACAAAACAAATTGTATGTACGCAATACATTATACAACATACAAAATGTATGATAAACATACATGTGTAATAATATAGTAGCCAAATATAAATTATACAAAATTTGAATGGACTCTATGATATCTAATATACTGGGTCTCTACTCCTTTTTAAGAGATATAACTAAGTTATATGAAATAGATATTATTAAATACAAACAATGTTAATAGTTTTGATTTCAGATTTTTTTCTGTTTTATTGTGACACTTTAATATAGAATAAAATGTATAATTTAAAGTCTAAGTTTATAAAACTCACCTGATATTTTCAAATCTTCTTTTAGTAGGATTTGCAATATATTTGGCTAAAACAACAAATACAATTGCATTGAAAAAGTTTTAAAGTTTTTTTTATAACTAAATAAAAAAGTAAACTAAAACTATAATTTCTACTTACCAAGCCCTTCTCGCAATGGCCCATATAAATCTTCTCTTAACAACCTAAATTGTAAATCCAAGTAGCTGAGAACAGAGGGATAGGCTCCGTCAATAATATTTGGTTCTATTTGAACATTTTTATTACTGAGAAGGTCATCTTTATTTGGAAATATATTAAGATTTCTAAAACTATGTTTATCATGTAGTTCTTGGGGTGAAATTTGTATTTCATTAGTAGTTATTTCTTCCCAAACCTAAAATGTATAACAGAAGTATTATATTATTTTGAATCTTCAGTATAATATACTTAATTTTAAAAATTGTTGTAATATTGCAACATTTATATATTGTTAAATTTCAATGTAGATCAAATAATTTAATTATTTTGAATAAAAACGTTTTAATTTTAGTATCCAACATATTTTTTTAATAAAAAGAAAATATGGTATTATATTCAATATCAGAAATAAATACATACAAATCTTGTAGAATGCTCTAATTGCATTTTTAATGTATGTAACCCTTCATAAAATATTGAATTGATTGGTTCCATATGCTGTTCCTGAACTGCTATAGCACTAGTTTCAGCAACTTCCAAAATGTCATATATTTTTGTTAAATATTCATTAGATCTATTTTCAAGTTTCACAATAGCAGAACATAATTCCAATACAGAAAAGTAAAACGATTCCACATCATCCCATAAGTGAGCATTTCTGGGCTTGTTTACAGTTTTTACTTTTGGTATATCATTTAAATAGTCTTTTAAATTTGATAAAAAGTCGGATTTTTCAAATTCATTTTTCAACAGGCTTATAATTTTTGATGTATCATAAGCATCTAATGAATTATAAACATTCTTGAGGATTTTTACTAACAGTACTATAAAATCACCTTTTAAATCATCTTTGAAAAGAAGCCAAAAGCCTGGCCTATTAGAAAGTTCGAGGTTTAACAGTGGTTGTGATAAATTTGAAAGTTCAAATAATCGTTTGAAACCAATAGCTTTCTTTTCCGTTTGCTGGGGCTTTGGAGGCTGTTTTGTTACAGTATTTTCCTCATCAAAATACTTAGATGTAGTAGGTCTTGTGTTCTCGGTAACTGTACCATCAAACCAATCTATGCGAAACGAGTTACCTTGTTCACCCATTTTCAACTATTTAGGTATATTCTAATAACATTTATTTTGCTCTTGTACATTAAGATACATATAAAATGCCTTTAATAGTTTGTTTAGAGAAAAATTGAATAAAATATAGCCGTGTACAAACGTCACTCATATGACATCTGCAAAAGTCAAAATAATAAAAATACAGACTATAAAATTTTCTAGCTGTCAAGTATATGTAATAATTTTATTATAACTCCATTTGAATACTCGTATCTCCATTATTATATTTAGAATTTTTGTGTTTTTTTTACTAAAAAATATTATAAGTAGAATTTATATTTAGTAGCACCTTAATTTTGGTATAGGTACTCCTGTTAAGTAATTATAACTTAGAGTTATGTTAATAAAGGAATAGGATAACCGAGCATTGTTTGTTTTTTTTTAGTTATTCATTCATCATTTCATCAAGTTAAGTCTCTTTTATGATTTGATTTTTTTTAGGATGAGCTTATTCAAATCAATCTGTTAAAATATAAATACTAATTTCAATCAATGAAATCAATTAAACAAATTTTATTTGTAAAATGTCTAATTATTTCAATGTAGCTAAAGCGTTTTTCGTAGTGGTTACCTTGTTAAATGGCGGTGTTCAATTATTTTTAGCTTTACGCTTTTTCCCTTGCGGGGTAATCAGCGGGGAAATTTTTATACGTTTATTTTGTCCCAAATGCGTGAACAATACTTTAAAAAAATAATCACGTGAATTCTTTTAATTCTCGATACAAAGTAAATAATAATTTATTCTACCGACCACACAAATACAAATCAATATGAGTACAATTACTTCTGATCTGATATTTATAGAATTATTTTTTATGTATATATTTTGGTTGAGAAAAGTTCCACAATATATAGTAAACGTATTTCAGCGTAGTAGAGCGTTGGTATAATTAAGCTAAATCACACAATGTGAAATGCCTCCATCTCAGTAAATTGCTTTGTCGTAAATAGCATTTAAGCACCTGTAACTCGTTAGACTGGACCGCAGTAAGGGCGTTTATTTCACATTTCGCATATGTATAATTTGAGTTTATTTTTATTTCCTCTTCCTAGTTAAACATATTATATAAAAATTACATTATTAATTATTCAACTTCTTCTTATAGTGCCTCAATCTCAATCTACCTGACCCAAGTCATCTGCGCATATTTTATCCGAACTCTGATTGAATGTAATATCACTCTAATCATAACATTTTAAATTTATATAGTTTTATTTTAAACTGAAATACAAATTCAAAATTTTAACCAACGTAAGGTCAATTCGCTCTTAGTGTTTCTTTATAACAATAGAATTACGTCACACGTTTTCACGTACTTAGTACACATATGAAAATAGGGAGTTATTGTTATTATGGGAAATTTTGAATTTCAATGTATTATGATTACGTAATGAACATTCATCTTATAGTATATTTCCAAGTGAAAACTGCATTAATATAATATTCATATATCTTTTTATATGAGGCATGCATATAAATTTTTTTATTTAATAGACATATGTTGAACGTTGGTACTCGATACCCTACCATTTCTACGACTGAGGAAACGGAAATAATTTAATAAATAACATTGTTTTGAGTGAATGAGTACAATGAGTACGAGGATAAAATAACATGATTGAGAGGCGAGTAATTTTTGCATGCACATATACGTTCAAAAGCACTTATCATCCTATACAGTATATGGGATGATGAGTGCTTACAGTTTCGAATGGATCTTTTAATACGGCAATAGGTATTGTTTTCTAACTTTATGTTTTAAATTATACTAATAGCATCTACTCAATCTCTTATCAATTCTTCCCTAAATTGTCAAATCAAACTTCGTTCTGAAATCGAGGTTCGTATAATCTAATCTTGTCTATTAACCCTGGCATTCCCTTGGGTTTTAATGACTGGACCACGACGTGAGGTATTCACATAAAAATGTCCTAATTAATCAATTTGGGTCCCTTGCCACTGGAACTAACTAGATTTTTATGGGTAGGATGTAATAAAATGAGAAAATGAAACTTTATAAGATACTTTTGTGAATAGTAAAATACGTAACAAACGCCATTTTATTAATGCTTAAAATTATTAAAAAAATATTATAAATAAATGATAGGTATTAATAATAATTTTTATAACTAAACTCCAGTAAGTTTAATATTTTAAATATAAAAAAATCCTCCAGTGAGATTTCAACCCACAATGTTGCGAGCAGTTATAAGCCATGTGGGCGTCGACATATGGTATTTCTTTCAACGAATATTTTAATATTTTTCTTTAGATAGTATCTATTGTTATTCCAGTTTTATATTCCATGTTAACATTACCTGTTTTTGAGATTCAGCATTCAATTTTAAATTTGAATTATTACGGAAACAACTTTAAATACATTCATTAGATAAGTCCAGATAACTAATTTAGATTATAATCATTTGATTTATGAACTACCAAAAGCCTTCATTGCGGATGTTTTAGTTATTTTTATACTATCTATCAGTCGATCAATGGTATACTGAAAAGTTTTTAATGACAGCCAGACAAGGCTGTAAAGTCGTCGTGCATTGATGTGATCATCAATCTATGTCCGCCATCTTGATAACTGATTTGAATTTCCATTTCTGTTATTTATTACGGCATTTTAGTATTATATTTTAAGATTTAAATTATTTTTTAAAATGCTTTATTTTCATTACATTTATTCTATGGTAACCTTATTTAATTTATATTAATTAGCCTTATGAATATTGAGAACAAGTTAAAAAAGTAAATATCGATTTTTTTAACCCGAAATATATTTTTTCTTCAAGTATATTTATGTATATATTATATTATAGTTTTAATTTTTAGTATGATTTTAGAATATTTTTCTTTCACTTTTTTGTATTATTATTATTATTGCATTTCTTCTACACGTTGGCAGGTTGACTGGAACATATATCTATCTCAGAAATAAGTTTACCTTAGTAATACACAATTGTGTATGTTTTTTTCTATATAAAATGGAATATATTTTTTTATTCATATAATATTATGATAATTCAAAATTTACATAAATATTATGTAACAATAAGTGTAACGAAGTTTACATATATGGTATCCAATCACGTCGATGTTCCCTGAGGCCTTATTTTTGAAATCGTCGAAATTGAGAAGGAAATTCGATTTTCTTGATCGAGTTAAGAACATATGCGTTTACGAATATGCTATTGTGAGAATGAATTTGGACGTTTTTTATTTTACAGACGTATGCCCTTATACTAAAGCTCAATTTCGTTTGCAGATGTTTTTAGCAATTTTGTTTTGCATATTCGGTTAGATTTGATTTTTCAAGAGCTTTTATCATATAACTCGTTATTCTGACTTGTGATACAAATATATACAGTTAATATGTTAAAATATTTATAATTCTATTATATATTAAAATTAAATGACATATTTTTAAAGTATTAATAGGATACTTTCTAAAGATTATCTAAGTATTTTTTAAATATAATATATATGTAAATAAGGCAGAAGTTAGTATTTTATAATGACCTTCAGGTCGTTATTAATTACCTTTTTTTTTAAATAATTGCGTTAAGTGGATACTGTAATAAGTTTTATACAGTGGATGTAATAACATCCATTGTATTATTATTTTATGAAATTTAATTTAATTTTTTATAATATTTTTCTTAATTAAAACTATTTAGTGTCTAGGTTGCTACAATAAACACACATTAACTTAGAAACTTTTCTGTTGCTTTATACAAATGTTAAACATATAAATACATAAGGGTATAACGTACTACGTTATACCCTTATGTAATTATTTTCATAATATAGTGTATTTCCAATATATTATAATGGAATATATGGGCTTTTTACGCTTCTTATACATAAAAGTACGCTAGTAATTTGGAAGTTCTCCGTCCGCATAATTTTCGTAAAAAGGAGTACAATAAATCTTGCCTTCACTTATTTATTAAATGAATTCAATGTTAAGACACTATGTTTGTGGGCAGAATTCATTTTAATAATTTTTCTAGCCTATCTATATCTATAATCCAATAAATTTGTCAATACGTATCTTTCTTATTATCTAATTGTATATGATGAGTGGATTTTTTAAATTACGGTTAATATTTTCAGGATATCATTTTATCCATTTTACCCCTCTTCGGATACCATTTTATTTAATAAGGCGCATTCACTCACTTTGTTTCTAAGAGATTCAAATAATGTGTATTTAGGTTACATACATTTATTTTCTTTTTTCTGTGTTATGAAATTTTATGTTATATTTAAAGATCGTGTTTAATGTTCTTTTTATATGTATAGTTCATTGTGTTGAAGTAAATAAAATAAAACAAATAAATCAATACATATAAATATACCAAGTGCTCGTGAGAGGAAAATAAAGTTTTATGCTTATCCAGTATAGCAAGGTAGTCGGACATAATCTAGTGTCAAGAGACTCCGTTGTCTGCATTCTGCCCAAATTCGTAGTCACACCGCGAGCTGAGTGTCGAGCTCAACGCTGCGCTTTGTCATAAAAGAGTGGGAAATCGAGAATAAATTTTAAGTATAATCCATGCTCTTTAATGGAAATCAAAACCATAACCAATCACCAAAGCCAGACACTGTCCCACTGCGTCACAACTGCCTCTGATTTAAGCTTACTATTATATAAACGAAAATTATATTTATTTTTATCAAAAAAAAGTTTTTTTTTATGTATTTTATAAGCCAAATCTTCCTAACACAGTAAAAAAAGTTAATCCGCAAAAATCTCATACAGGAAATTGTTAGCAGTGCTTCATTATGTTAAGATGGCATTACATAAAATGATTGTCTAGCGCCGCAGAGATGAGCTGGCGGGAAACCAATTCCGATGGGGGTTATTTCATTAATAGCTCAGTGTTCGATAGCATTAGCCTCAGGCTATCTACCTGTTAAATTTAGCTATAGTCATATATATGTGTTAGATACTTATATATACATATATATATATATATATATATATATATATATATATATATATATATATATATATATATATATATATGTATCTATATAATATTTTATAATATTATTATAAAATAAGTATAATTGACACGGTAAGATGCAGTTTAAAATATTTAAGTAAACCCGTTGCCTAAAAACTAAATAGAAAATGTCTGGACGTTAAATGGGGTACAAATATCATCACGTATTGATTTTGTTACTGATTGAACACGTTTATCTTATAAAACATTTGTTTTTAGAAAATGTATATTTTTTTAAAAGGAATAAAAATTTGAACGGCATCCGAACTTGTGCCTCTTGAAACCGGCCAAGATCTCTGACCGCTAAGCTACATCTGGCTATATCGAAATTTTTATACGTTTTGTTACAACTTGTTGTTAGCGTTTTTGTAGAGACAACACTAAAAATATGTTTTATAAAAATGGTTCACGTTTTCTTCACATAACAGGGTAGTCAGACAAGCTAGTGTCACTTCCTTGCCTACCAGGCTAAAGAAATAAAATTAAATTTTAGATATAACCATTCTCCCGAGTAGGAATTGAACTCTGAATCAATTGCGTTTACAGTTGGTCAATGTTCAGTTTAAACTAGTTGAATATATAGCTATACTCCGAAATTTCTGGGCATATTAAGCAGTCCGCCTTCCTTGTAGTTGTTGAATAATTTTGATAATCCATCCATTACTACAAAGTTCCCGAAACTACTTTATAGATAGACAAAATATAGATAGACAGAAATCAAATGCCAACGGCTAGTTTAATAATAAATTAAGAAGTTGTATTACATAAGGAATACTACGAGTATGTCGAAAATTACTTCTTTTAAAAATGACCTCTAATTTTCTGTCAAGTTACGTTATTTCTAAGCATGTTTCAAAGCTATATATATATTTATTAATAATTATTATTTCATTTCAGTGGCAGATTAAACATATCCGTTGATCATGACAATGAAATAAAAAATACTAATCAAATCAAATCTGGCATTCTACGAAAAATCTAGATTAAATTTTGACATACATTTTACTCTTTCATTTAATTGAATATTAGCACATGTGTCCGAGCCTGTCCTTGATAGGAAGACCAGGTTTATGATGTAAATTGTTAGTTCTACATAATATTTTTTCTTTAGTATAGAAAATATGTAAGCCATTGAGTGTTAGACATGCCATATTATTTTATATAAACATAGTATCTGATTAAGGACAAATGTTTAAGAAAGACCGATATTCACTACGGTCATCATATTTCAATGCTTTCATATCAAAATGATTATAATACTGTTAGGCTTTTATACGCTATCTCTGTATTCCTTTGTGTCGTTCTACGTACTTTATAAGTAATAAGTAAGGGATGGTTGTTGCGGCACATTATACAAATATAAAGTTTTATATAACACAGTGGTTTCGTTTTAAGATTAAGCTTTAGGAATATTTAACTTTTATATTACTCTACGTAAAAAAATTGTTATGTAAAAATTAATACTTTATTAATTAAGAAAAGGAAAACGTTTATGGTTCTATTTTTAAGCATATGTCCTAATCTTTCAAAAAATCAAAACAAAAGATTAAATTTTCATTTTTAATTGTAATAATAAACATTAAAATATTATTTTAAAAATAAATATCATTAAGTCTTCGACTTCTTATTAAAAGTATTTTAAAATCATGTAAGTAGTTTTCTGAATTTCTTTGCTAATAGCAGTTGTCAAAATCAAATTAGTTGACACCATTTTTTTCAATGAACCTTAAGAATTTCATATATAATAATCTAGAGATTTTATCTGAGCAGATAGATGTTTGATATAATTATAATTGTTTATGAATTAATGGCTGATAGTAGTACAACATCTTCTACTATATCTATTATTATATTAGCTGTGGAATCGATCTCACAACCTTGACTTAGGTGGTGTACTAACACATCAAATAAATATATAATATATTATGTTTTCTCTCTTTATCTTAAAGCAATATCCTATTCATCCCGGTTATCAGGCTCCATTCAAAGCGAACATTTTGAGTAAATTGAAACAATGCTTGTTCACACTTCACGGTTGAGTTGCGGTGCCATTATGGAGACTTTAATTGAGTGATCTTTAATCTTCTTTAATGGATTAATAAATAAGATTTTTGTAGTGGAATAATCTCTTAGACCCAATTCGTTTCAGCTCCTTGATTAAAAGGATTTACTGATGGATTGATATTGAAAAAGAAAGGGTTGGTAAATGTTGGTGTTTATTAAAGTTCATAATTCATTCATTGTTTAACATAGAAATCTGTAATTTATTATAATTTCTACGAATAAATAACATTGGAGAGACTATTTGTAATATTAAAATAGTATTTATTAAGCGTAGCGCAGTAGGACAGCATTTGACTGTAAACTCAATCGGTTGTGGATTCGATCCCCATTTGGGGAAGCATATATATATATATATATATATATATATATATATATATATATATATGTATATATATATATATATATATATGTATATATATATATCGCGCTGACATGACACAGTGCGACGTGAAGTTCCAACGTCGCACTTTGTCATGCCTAGTGTTAAACTTTACATATATAGAGGCAATGGTATTGCCGTGCGACAGCGTCTCCTCTGTACATACAATGCTTGTGAGATCAAAATTCAACTTAAGGAAACTGAATTGTTGAATATCCATACATAGCGTGGTGCAGAGTTCCGCTATTTATCACACGATGACGGCGTTAAACGCAAATTGGAAAACTGACTGAAGCTGCTTTAAAACTTTTAATACATAGATAAATATGCTTAAAACTAAACTGATTTACTAAAGTAAACAGTTGCTTTATTCATGCGGGCTTTAGTTATAATATGGGATAAAACTTTATTTTGAGCGCGCCACGGCAGCGATAAGTGGTCAGGGTGTTCATTTTTCATCGTATAAAATTTATGAACCGGCAGACCTGCTATCGGGATCATGAGCTAAATATGCTTACTCAACTAGACATGGTAGGCTTTTGGTTAAACTTGTCATATTTTTTGTAACTAATGGGAGTCTCTAAAATAGCTTGAAAGTATGAAGAAAAATATTTTTTTTATATTTATTCGTTTTTTGTTTTATTAAGGGCTATGATCAATGACAAGTTACTTACTATTTTTTATTCTCAGTTTGTTTAGAGATTTCTAAGTGTAAGAAAAGTCAAGTTCATCTTAACCAATAGGCTACTCGGACTCCGTACTCTGGCCCCAGTGGTCCTACTTAACGAGGCCCTATATTAGCTTGTAAGCAATTACAATATAAACTTTAAATTAATTTTCCATGTTGTTACACAAGGTAAGAAGAACGAAAAATATTTTTAATGCATTATTTTTACTGCACCAAAATAAAGCTAGTCAGTCTACATACTCCGTCATTCATTTTCCATTAGAGATCAAGACGTTTGTGTGACAAAAAGAGAATGGTTAAGCGGATTTCAACGCTACGCTTTGTCCAAGAAAAGAAAAAGATCAAAAATAATGAACTTTAATTAATAATTTATTTGAGTGGAAATCAAACCCAAAACCTACTGTTTTCACGGTCGAATGTAGATCCACTGTGCTACGGCGGCCTCATTATTTTTTATTACATTAAAAATAATAAACTTCATTGTTATGAGAGAATATACGAGATAAAATAATAGCATTGGATGTAGTATTACTTAGTTCATTCGGAATGCATATTATTAGGAGCAACTATTCTACGCGTCGTTTAAGAGCTTTGTGCGAATTAGCAGTTCAATTAGACTACTAGAGGATTGTATGCTAAATTCATGTTATTTTGATTAGAATTAAATAAGAATATTTTCGTTGTGTAAGCATATGTAGTAAAATGAGTTTCTGTATATGAATGTTACGTTAAGTTGTTTACTTAGAGAGGAGAGTGATTATTAGAGACAGTTTTTAATAAATACATACGTTGATAGGAAACCAAGTTTAAAGTGTTTATGTAATATTTATTATTTTTTTAGCTTCATACTTTTATCCCCTTTACACTGTTATTTTACCAAAGCGAGGGAAAGAAAATAATTTTAGATATAATCTTTGCTCCGAGTGGGAATCGATCCCACAACCGATAGCGTTTACAATCAGACACTGTCCCACTGCGCAACTATTGGCCCCTATTTTAAATTAATGTATTTGAAATAAATTAAAATACATCTCGAATTTCAACGTAAAGCGCAGTACGGAATGCCTTGACACTAGGTACTTCCTGTCTATCTCGCTATGAGGTATAAAAGAATGAAGATAAAAAAAAGTTACAAGGTATATTATAATAACAAAAACATAGCCGTAAAGCCTTATATAACATTAACTGGTACCTCGTTATTAATTACGTATCGTCAATAACGATCGCTAATTGAATGTAATGAATTGGCCTTAGCCGGTTACAATCTCGTATGCACAACATTTAATTACTAGGTTTATTATTTATTAATGATTAATTCGAAATGTAAATATAGCATGACATATCTTTCACTCTGGCCTAGAGAGAACCTAGTAATAAACGATCGTAATCTCGACTTTCTGCCCAGTTTTGAAACAATGTATGTTAAGTGGTAGAACTGTAGTCATTTCTTCTATCTATCCATCACACAGGGAAAAATAAAGTTATAATTTAATATAAAAATTATATAAGACATAACAAGAAAACAAGATTCTCCCAGGATAAATTTTAGTTCTAGATATTGGGTTCACTACTTAACAATAAATATATACATATGTCAATATATATATATATATATATATATATATATATATATATATGTATATACACATACTTCCTGACTACCCCGCCAGGGATGAAGCGTGAAGCTAAATAAAATTTTTGTTGTTTTTTTTTTCTTTTTTTCAAGTTGAGTGGCTGAACTCAACGCCACGCTTTGACTTTGTTACGAATAATTTTACGAATTAAATTTGTAGTAATAATTGTTCGTTCATAACGTTCAAAACATATATATATATATATATATATATATATATATATATATATATATATATATATATATATATATATAAACAAGTGAACCAAGAATTAAGTAATTAAATTAAACTAAGCGAAAAGCATTTTCTATGTAGGTATGTTTGTTTTCAACGTCATTTTAATATGTAAGCCGGTTTTGATTAGTGAATCCTAACAACGTCACAGAGGCAATGAGAATATTATTAAACTGAGTACGTCTTCAGACGTTTAAAACTTAAAATAAATTTCATGTATAATATAAGTTATAAGAATATAGAATAAAAAAATGTGAATATAACGAGAGCATCATTTCATTTCCTTGCTTTGGTAAGCCAAGCGGCGTTGAGTTCCGCAACTCAACACGCAATGTTTCGAATTTGGCAGTAAGCGGAGTACGGAGTGTCTTGAGACTAAGTATTTCTTATCCACCCTGTTATGAAACAAGCGTGAAGCTATACTTATGTAAAAATCAAACAATCAATTATGAAAATTAAGTAAATAGCGATTTTATATTTTTCAAGGGAAACGGCTGGGGTCTTTTTAGGGGGTTTCAAAAGTAATCAAGTAAAGCTATCATTAAGATGCCATGTAATTATTGTAGGAACCCAAAGGGATGCAGCTAATTAGTAAAGAGAATTTCAATTAATTTGTAATGATCAAGACTCCGTCTAAGAGCTTGACGGTTTTAATGTCAAAGGAAATACTTAGTTTCCGCTGTCGAACTTAATATCACGATATACTGCTTCGATAATACAATTTCGTGGCGTGTTTGGGGTTTTGTCAATCTAGTTTGTATTTGTATATATTTATTTTTAGATATTCATGTGGTTATAAGAAATCTGGAATGTATTAAATATAACGTAACAAATGCATGACACTATTTGAAAGATCATCTCTCCGTTCAAAAATTTCCATAAAAGTACGTGAAAAAAGAAGAAATTCACAAACGCAATAAACGTCTGTTCTACTTGTTGGCCTTTTTTGCAGACGTTGGACGCTGCGGTCAATAGAACGAAATGAAACTTCACTAATTGACCCTACGTCGAATTTTTAGGCTTAGTTGAGCTTTATTTCTTTTTAGGTTTTTAGTTTCACGCGTTTCTCGCTTTAAGCGGGATTTAGCAGTGCGCTTAACTTAGCGGCCATTTTAGTGTTAATATATGACGTTCTCCACTTGGTCATTTTAGAATCATTAATACGCAATAATTACGTTGCTTTACGCGTGTTTCTATATATTAGGAGACTTCGAAATAACGTAATATTAAATTGTTCACACTTTTTGCTTGAGATTAGGACATTACATTATAAATTGCGTAACTCAATGCCTCACATACCAGAATTGAGAAATAAAATAAATGATACTATTGTATTATTTTTTCGACGGCAGCGTTAAAAGCAGTAGTCCTGTTGACGTCTATACGTTGATAAAGTAAACATAATATATAAGAGTAGTTATATATAAACACATGGTAGTGTGTGTTGTATTATTTCAAGATGATATTTCTAATTGCATAATAATGGAATGGAATGGAAATTAAGGATTCTCTACATTTCTTTTCCTTATAAACTTTAACTAAGCCTAATTTCATATCCCTCTCTGCATGTAACTAAATCGTAAAAGTAACACACAAAACGCGTTTTCATATTAAGATTATTGAAAGAAAGCTTTTACCTGTGGAAGCTTATTTATTATTATAACTATAATATTACTAAATATAGTTGTTACAATATTAAAAAGATTGCATTTTAATACGATGTTAGAGTAATTGCGAACGCTGCAAATATTATGAATATTCAGCGAGTTTCATGCAAAAGCTTAATTTGTATGAGGATTTATATGAAATCTAAAGTGATGTACATCATATACTATTAGTGAACGTTGTTGCTTTTAAAGATCAATTAAATATATATATATATATATATATATATATATATATATATATATATATATATATATATATTAAAAATAAATATATGTACAATTGAGGCCGGTCTTGGTGCAGTGTGACAGTGTCTAACTGTAATCGCGAACGGTTGTGAGTTCGATCCCCACTCGGGGGAGTGATTACATTACCACACTTTATTTTCTGTCTACCCTGCTATGCGGGTAAAAGCGTGAAGCTAATATATAAATAGAAATTATCTATATATATATATATATATATATATATATATATATATATATATATATATATATATATATATATATATATATATATATATATGTACATAGTTACTTAGACTTTAAATTTTATTCACATTATTTTTATTTACTATATTTTTAATTAAATTTTTTATGTCTGTGTGTGTACTGTGTTTTTATCAGATGTTATCTCAAAGCATTTTTCCAGTCTCTCGCATCTTTCAATGAAGCGTGCACCAAAATGGATCGGGTCTCGTGGATCATTTACCATGAAATATTTATATATCTGTTGTTATCAACCTTACTTTGTTTAAATTGTTTTAACACAAAATGTAACTCGTGTTCAGACGATGTAAAGAAAAAGAAAAAAATGATTATTTATTCAGTGTTTGTCACTGGTGACTCTCTGCCTACTCTATAAAACTTAATATATGAAGGCATTTTTTTCTATGCGGTTTTGCTGGCATGCTGTTGACTCTCTCGGTATTTGACCTGTATCATGTTGTCTGTATAAAAAAATTAAATCTCTCTACAGAGAACTAATGAATTTAATTATAATAAAAGTGTATAAGAATTTCAATACAGAACGCATGGATTAGTGATTAGAGCGCTGGAAAATTTTTCAAGGGGTGAGAAAGGCTAGAAGAGAAATTTAAAATATTATATTCAAAAATTCCATGAATTCCTGAACTATTCATTTCAGTCAATATATTGAGTTCAGTCAATATATGCCTATTCACTTTCCCGTAGGTAAAATAGATATATAAAATTACTTTTATGTGTTCTAGTAAATATTTAAAATATTAAACTATTGCTTCATCATTGGTTTAGTATTAAGTGGTACTATAGAGCCCAGTCCATCTTGTCCAGCAAAGGATTATACGATACGTTTATTAACAAAATGCACTCAATTTTGAGCTGACGTCCACTACCTATTACAGAAAGTGTTTATACAACGACACATTGACTTTATCATAGAGCAACTAGTAGGTATTGTTTTTAGCTTCACGCTTTTATCCCGCATATCAGAGTAGACGGAAAGTACCTAGTTTCAAGACACTCCGTACTTCGCCTATAAAATTATTCTACTATTATATATAATTTACATAACAGGGTAGGCAGAGAGAACGTAATCTCAAAGTGCTCCGTCTTACCTCAGACGTCATTTTTAATGCCGTTAGACCATGCAATATAAAAAAAATACAATATTGCATTAATAATTAAATATATTTATTATCAGGATTTGTTTAATAGTAATGTATATTTCTTGGTTATTGGTTTCTTATATATAATTATTATATGTTAAATCCTTTTTGGCTGTGTGTCCATCTGTTTGTCACTATCCCAGTGAGGCAACGACACGAGCACTCTCCATCGCAAACAAAGAGGCTCCCGCTTTGTGTATGGGTTTCCGTTTTAGGCGAACATTTTCCTTACACCTAACTGATGTTTGATGTACAAAAACAAATATTGCCTTGGTCAGCATGTTTTATTTTACATTTGTAGATTATTATGTAGTATTATATACTTATTAAGTCACTTTAATGAACAAATAATAACAAAAATGATTAAATATTGGTATTCAATTTAATTCAACCTTTTTCTTGTTATACCTTAATAGAAAGGCGTTGCTGTTGGTCTTGTTATACTTTTATAGGTTGTTATACTTTTATAGAAAGGAAACTTAAAATTCTTAGAATTTAAAATACTCATTGAAAAATATATTTTTCATTAAGTGAACAAAACTCAGCACAAATTTTTTTTGCCTGACTTTGGTGAACAAAAATTCTTATAATAACATACACAAACACAAACTTAAATAAAGAAAATAGTAACTTAGCCATGCCAATATCATTCGAATTCTCAATCAGTACATTGGTACATTGTTACGGAATCATTCAAAAACTACATACTATTAAATTTAATAAATTATGTCAGCTTAATATTATGGTACTTATTACGGATACTATCAGGCGCTAATCCCCTAGAAATATTTTATCAAAATGTACGTGGCTTATGTACTAAAACTAATGAATTTAGACAAAATATTCTTAATCATAATTTCGATTTAATTTTAATTACTGAGTCATGGTTGACAAATGGTATCTATGACTGTGAAATCTGCGACAGATACGATATCCTGAGATGCGATCGAAATATTGAAACTTCCACAAAAAGAAAGGGTGGTGGTGTACTTCTCTGCGCTCAAAAAAAAATTACACATCCAATACCGTAGTGAATGGGCTTGTCATGGTGTTGAAGCCCTTTGGGTAACTATACCTAGCGAACATTTGAAAAATCAAGGACATCGAAACATTCATATTGGGTTAATCTACGCGCCTCCAGACGGTCTATTATCATCTCGCCTTGAATCAATAACATCACGTATAGCTGAAATTACTTCCAAGCAACCAAATGACTACATCATTCTAGCGGGTGACTTCAACCTACCGAATGTTAAATGGTCCGATAGTGGACCTATAATACAAAAACAAGGACCAGCCAATTTACAAAACGCTACGGAGAATTTTATTGACATATGCAATCTTTCTGATTTGAAACAACATAATACAGTTGTCAATAACAAAGACAGAACCTTAGACCTGATATTTAGAAACATAAATTTTGAAGTATATGACTGCCCCTACCCACTCGTCTTAGAGGACGCGTATCATCCATGTCTTCAATTCAACCTCGCCAATCTGCAGATTCGTAACTTGCGCAAAAAACCTAACATAAAACCTAACTTTTTCAAAGGGGATTATGCAAAAATAAATGAATACCTATCTAGGATTGATTGGTTTGACATATTAAAAGCAGTCGGAGTTATCGACACGTTCTACGCAATTTTAAGAGACGCTATCAAGAATTTCGTTCCAATAGAAACGAAATTCAAGAATAACTTTCCAGTGTGGTACTCCAAACTATTAATCCATGTAGTAAAAGAAAAGCTACAAAAGCACAAACTATGGAAAGTGGGGAAAAACCCTCGAGATTGCGATGAGTTTGCTATATTAAGGCCGAGACAAAAACATCTCCAGAGTAGATGCTATGCTTCATACACTCAACGTATGCAAACCTTCATACGCAAGGACCCTAAACAACTTTTTTCAGTTTACAAAATCATTGAGAAGCAACGAAAACGAATACCCTACAAAACTTACTCTGGGAGATGCTATATACACAGATGAACCTTCGATGTGTAGAGGATTCAGTGAGTATTTCGAGAGTGTTTTTATAAAACCTGCCAAGAATTATGACGTAACAAATCAACCTAGCATATCTCAGAATGGATCCATTAGCAAAATCAATTATCGAAGAAAAAGAAGTTTACAATTTGCTCAAAACGCTTAGGACTGATAAAGGGCCAGGTAGTGACGGCATTCCCCCATTCTTTCTAATCAAGTGTGCTAAAAATCTAGCTAAACCACTTATAATTATTTTTAACCTTTCCGTTAATGTGTTTTGTACTTTTCCCGACGTATGGAAAGAAGCTCTTATAGTACCAATCCACAAAAGTGGTTCTAAAACAAAAATTGAAAATTACCGACCGATTTCTATCTTGAACGCAATGAGCAAGCTGTTCGAAAAAGTGGTTTACAGACAAATATGCCCCATTATTACAAGGTCCTTTCCCTACGAACAACACGGTTTCATGAAGAATCGCTCAACGGTCTCTAATTTGGCCATCTTCACAGACTTTATACTGCAAATCATGGATGAAATATGCCAAGTAGATGTCATCTACACAGATTTTGAAAAAGCGTTCGACCGCGTAGATCACGTGATTTTACTTCATAAACTTAATACTCTTGGGATAAATGGAAATTTGCTTCGATGGTTGACATCTTATATAAAAAGTGAAAAAAAACGTGCTAGAAGCGATTTTGTATTCATATCATCAGGGGTACCTCAAGGGTCCATTTTGGGGCCCCTTCTATACAATGCATATCTTTTTGATATCGGCATTTGTTTCAAACATTCACACTATTTGATGTTCGCTGACGATAAAAAAGTTTACTTTAAAATAAGATCATTCGAGGATTGCCTTAAATTACAAGATGATTTAAATGCCCTGACAAAATACTACGCGAAGAACAGAATTACAGTAAACGTTAAGAAATGTCATCATATAACTCTAACTCGTAAAAAAACAAAAATTAATTTTGACTATAAAATCAATGACACGACCATTGCTAAAAAATCCACCGTTACAGATCTAGGCATTAAAATAGACACTAAAGTTTCAATGATAATTCACATTGACGCAGTTGCAAATAGGGCCTATAAACAACTTGGTTTTATTAGGCGACCAATGCAATCATTTAATAATGTTGATTGCATAAAAATACTCTACTTTGCATACGTTAGCAGTATCTTGGAATATGCAAGTAGTATATGTCACCTCTATATAAAAAGCATACTCAGGGTCATAATCTTTGTGGCCATAGTCTTCATGAAATTTAAAAAAATATACAAATATAATCTGTATACGCTGTTGATTACAAATAAATAAGTAAATAAATAAATAAATAAAATAAAGTGTTAGAAATACATGATTTTTGTTTTATCTTCATGCTTTATCCCGCATATACACTCCGCTCTCTAATACCCGTTGAACTACCTGCG
This sequence comes from Dryadula phaetusa, assembly GCA_032432895.1. NCBI lineage: Eukaryota > Metazoa > Arthropoda > Insecta > Lepidoptera > Nymphalidae > Dryadula > Dryadula phaetusa. The sequence continues at coordinate 6,290,001 of JAOYRS010000038.1, forward strand.
CGCTTGGTGCGCTTTGTCTTACCAAGTCGAGGAAATGGAAATAATTTAATTCATTCCCTCAACTGGCCTCTATATTTATTTAATGTTTTAGGAATACTTGAAAATACATCTCATATTTGGCGTAAAGTAGAGTACGGAGTGTCTTGACACTTTTACAAACAGCTTTTAAAAAAAACCGTAAAGCTAAAAAAAATAATAAAATAAATACACACTACTTTTGAAAAATGTTCCATCCACGTTGCTAAGGTTACTTATATTTTACGTATCAACAAAGCTTCTAGTTATTATTATTGTTTTAATACTCTGATATTTTGCTAATTAAAATCACTTAACAGCTTTCAACGCCGATCTTGTCTCACGTCATTTTAAAGGGAAGTAGAGTAGACGGGTCTTTTGTTCAGAGCGTTTTGTCCCGTCCTATCTTCACTTGTTACGTTGAACAGTGTTCTCTCGGTAAGAACAAACTTAAATATCGGTTTAAATAATTATAAAGAAATATTATTTTACAGGTATATATTTTTGCCATTGGAGCACATTTAGAAAACGGGTAACTGCCTACGCTGTTGGTATAGGGTTCAATTTCCAATCAGAGGAATAAATAAATTTAATCAGTATTCGTTGCTCCGTTCTGGTAAGACAAAACGCCACGTTGAATATTAGTATTTAAAATATAAAATCTCCAATTTTGGAATTGAACGGAAAATGACATTCCTTCGTCTCTGACTATTCTGGTAGGCAGAATACAGATGAAAAAATCACAAAAAACTGGACGCCTCCTGGAATGTGTCCAAGGGCACATGGAATGTAAATTATGTAACTCCTTGTAAGTTAAAAATATTTCACCGCCATTTTACACATTTCTTAGATGTAAGTTTTGTTTGAAAAGTAATATATATTTATCTTAAATGAAACTATTTTAAATGGATTAATCGCGTATCGCAGGTACAGGTATAGGCAGGCCTACCTGTGACCACAGACTACTGTAAAGTATTCGAAACGTGAGGTGTCCAAAAATATGTATTTTCGAATACCAAAATATAAGCGATTAATCCGTTTAAAATATATTAATTTAATTTAAATGTATAAAAATCACGAAAACTTTTATCTTAACATAAATTTACTGAGGCGTAGACACTTTTTAAGTGAGGCAGGCCCAAAAAGGTTTTTTACGCATATTGCTATGTAATTTTACCGTTTTCCATGACGGAACTCAGCGTCTTAACAGAGACGTAAAAAAAGTTAGACTCTTTATCCCGCATACTAGGGTACTTAGAGATAGCCTAGTGTTAGGACATACCGTTGACTTTTTTCCACAATGATAAAAATGTAATACAAAATGATTTATATAAACTATTTTCCCCAGTGGGAAGCGAACGCCAGCCCTGTACAGTCTAGCATTAAAATTAACATTTCTGATAATTCAAGGTGGCATCACTGTAGCGTTAATTTTTCACTTTTTATAATGAAAATGGTACGAAAATGAATTTAAAATAATCTTAAAAATGATATCACACCGTCAAAATGCTAATGAATGCTGAAACATAATTGAATTATTTATCATATTTAAAGTAATGCAAGAATATTCTATTACCTGTGTATATTCAGTATAAATTCGATAAAATAGTTATTTAATATAAAATATATTTATTAAAATTAGATAATTAAGTTTGTGTTTTGTTTCATTGATACCATGATATGGTATATTTGGAATTGAGACATTGCATGTTAAGCCGCGGGGCTTAACGCCACGTGTCTTTGAGCAGATTAGAGCAGTGACTTTAAAATAATTCTATTGCATTGAGTGGCACGACCAATTGCGTTTTTTCTCAAATATAAAACAAATTATGCATTGATAGACCAGAATTAAATGGATATTAACGAGCAATCGACTAGATATTTAAAAAATAGTTATTTTACGAAAGCTTGAAATTAATTCGGCGGAAAGCGAAGTACGGTAAGTCTTAATACTATGTTTATGTCTACTAGGCTATGCGAGAACCTCAAAAAATTATCAACTGTATAACATTTGATAATTTTTTGAGGTTCTCGCATAGTTGAGTTATATAAGAAATAAAGGCCTTCTTTATATTCATTTATATAAGACTGTGTGGGGAACTATTACAGGAAACATAAAATATTATTTATTTAATTACTCATATTCCCTTATAACATTATAATATAAATACATACACATATACATACATATATAACATATTATCAAAGTTATGTATTTAAATATTAATAATTAGTATATTTATAATAGCAAAGCCACGGACGGGTGACCGGGCGGTAAGAATTATGTTTCTCCTACCGCCATGTCGACTCGTCTTTCGATGCGTTTCCATACATTTTCTTTATTGTTATAATAATTACTTTTTTGTATATTTTGTGGTGGACTATTTATATATAGACTTTATCATGCTTGTGTAATTTGTATATTATATGGTTTTATTATTTGAGACTTTCATTTCTAAAATGCTGTTGTATCAATCTGTCAACATCAAAACAGTGAGTTGACTTTTTGGTTTCTACAACCACACAGTTCTTATAAGATTTTGATTTTATCCAGAATTAACAATCGTGGCGCAGTGGGATAACGTCTGACTGTAAACGCGATCGGTCGTGGGTTCGATCCCCAATCGGAAGAGTGTTTATATTTAATTATTTTCGCTTCCTCGCCCTGGTAAAAAGACAAAGTGTGGCGTTGAGTTCCACCACTCAACAAGTAATGTCTCGAATTCGATAGAAAGCGAAGTACGGAGTGTCTTGACACTAGGTACTTTTTGTCTACCCTGCTATGCGGGATCAAAGCGTGAAGCCAAAAAAAGCAGCAAAAATAATTTAATAATTGTAACGTAGCAAGCTGTTCAATAATTATTTACAAAACTAAAGCTGTTATTTTAAACCACGAGAAAATTTAAAAAATTTTATACAACGTTAAAAACTTTTGAAAATTATTGTCCATATTATATTTACAAAAGGATATTCAAATTATTTAAGTTAAGCTTCACGCTTTTATCCCGCATACTTTAATTATAATCACTCCCCCGAGTGTGGGGTTCGAAGCCACAACCGATCTCGTTTAGAGTCAGAGTAGGACAGCCCTCTTGGCCACAACCGGCCTCCGATATTTGCATCATATTCATACCTCTTTTGTCTTATCAGAGCAGAGAAATGAAGTTATATTTTAAATATAATCATTCCCCCGAGTGGAAATTGAACCTACAACCAATCACGCTTAGTTTGAAGTTGCACAATGCCCAACTGCGGACTCTTTTTGTTCGTTTTTATAAATCAAAACGTAGGCGGTTTATGATTTATTACATTTGATGAATTTAAACTGCCCCCTAAAATACTAAAAGTAAGTCATAAAAGTTTTTATTTGTACTTTAAAATACATTGAAACTTAATTTTAATCATTACCAAAGCAGGGCATCGTGGCGACTTAACGACGCCTGGCAAAAACGCGACCGGTCGTATGTTATTTACGTTTCTTTGCCCTGGTGAGACGAAATGTGGCGTTAAGTTCCGCAGCGTACCGGAAAGATGCGAATGAATAGCCTTGACACTGCATTTTTCCAGAATGCAGAGGTATACAGTATAAAGTAAAAAAAATATGTGTGGTTATCGTATAGGTGAGATCTAAATTTGTAACTATATTACTATTACAATTTAGTTGTAAAATAAATTACTACTAAAGATAGATACGTAAAATAACCTTTAAAAGTCAAATGATATTGTTTATATTTTTTTCGGTTATTTCATCTACTCAATATACACGTAAAAAAACTTCATACTTTATCCTGCAGCAGGGTAGTCACAGTGGTTCTCGGGACTTGGCTAGTGGCAGTCGAGATGGATCACTCAGGAATTTAACCGTAATGCAATTTCCTCGCGTAAAAAATAGAAAAAAAGAGTGAACCTAGTTGATACTAGGTGTTTTGATTAACTTACCAGAGGGGAAAGATATAGATTAAATATAATCAGTCCCCTGAATGGGAATCGAACCTACAATCAATATTGTTTACAATAATATATTTAGTTTTAAGTATTTTGCGTTTTGAATCTTTTATCCTACTTTTTCTTAAATACAATTTTCTGAATAACATTTAATATATATACTATAATCATATGAATATTAAAATAAAATATTATATTTCATCATGTTTAAATTTACGATTTTGGCTATTTTCAATCTGTCATAGGCAGGTTTATTCAACATTGATAAAGTGCTAACACGTCAAAGGCGGGCCCAGTATCGTGTTGCTGTTTGCAGTACGTTAGGGTTAGACTACGTCAAACCGCGCGTTGCGTTGTAAAAGTTTGGAAAGCCTAACCTTTGTTTGTAAAAGCTTTCGAATATATGCAGATAAGTTTTTAATTAACTGCTAATGACAATATAGCTGTATCTATTTTTGTTCTGTGTTAACGCAATTCGCATTGTATGAAGTGCCTATTTATATGTTCGTGTATTATAATCTGCTGGCCTGTTCATTGATTTATTGTTATTCTAAAATATTTTTTACAAAATTAGTTTTATTTTATTGTATTTATATTTTTTCGAGATCTCAATGTTTAATTGTATGATAATTATAACAAGTTACATCGTAATCCATCTGATAGTTTATGCGTAATGCTTGAACAAATACACAGATATAATTTTATTTAATCACATTTTTTTGTGTTCAGTATTGATTTCGAGACACTCAATTATCTTAGTTATAATTTTCTTGTCTCCAGACTCAAATCAAATTTTGCACATATTTCCGGTTCTGAGGATAATATAACATTTTAATTGCGTAATATTTTTTTATTTAACCAATTGCATGTTATTGTTTGCTTTACTTGTCTCGATAAGATTATTTGTTCAGAAAATTTCAACTTGTATGTATCCGACGCTTCAAACACTGTACTGTAGACCGTGGTCACACCTGGCTAGACTAACCATGACCACGGACTGTAAAGTGTTCAAAACGTATGGTTTTTCAAAAATGTATTTTCTCATACCAAAATATACATGATTATACATTTAAAATATTTTCATTCTAAATGTGTAAAAATCATGAAAATCAAAGATGTTAGTAACTAACAGATATTATCAACAGCTTCAGAATATAAGTTTTGTAATTTTAAAACAATTTGAAATTACTACATTACCTTTATATATGTGAATAATGTGTGTGCAGCCTTCCTTCCTTCCTTGACCTTCGCTTAATATTCCATCAAGGAGACAATTCACTTAAACGTAATCTGTAAAAGTTAACCCATTTTCTATGAGGAGCGAACTGTCGTGCTGCTGACGATAAAATATGAGTCACAGTTAAAGCGGAAAACACAATAAAAAGTGCGCAATAAACGACATAGAGAATTACCGCTGTACGACTAAACATTAAAAATAAAAAATATTAATTCGTTCAATATAAAAATAGCCTTATTTTCTTCGAAATAACGGTGAGATTCTCATGAAAGTTACCAACTTTGTTTAAGGTTGTATCAAAAGAAACATTTTACAGCCGCGACCCGAAAATGTAACGTCATATTTTAACGACCAAGACAGAAATATAGCTTCTTCGTTTTAGAGGGTGAATGGCACAACACTAGTCACGGGCTTTAACTTGAAACTTGCTGTATTTTATGACAATGATTTTTTAAAGACCTCATTAGTGTTGCTATAAATTAAATATTCTGTTACGAAGCATTGCTTCAAAATATTATAATGAAGATTTTAGATTTTTACATATAAAAACAATATCAGTGATTATAAACAATATCAATATAATAATGTGTAATGTATTTAGGCAAATATAATAAATAAATAAGTACAAAACAAGCAGGTAAGTCAGAGAGAACGTAAAGTCAAGCGACTCATAATAATTATTTCCTTGGATCAGAATCGAACTCCCAACCAGTTGCTTTTATAGTAAAACACTGTTCTTTGGAGCCATGATTATCGATTACTAAATATATTTTAAAAAAACAAGGTTTTTAAACCCAATTTATTTTAATTACTTTTTATTATATCTTATTCTATATACTCAAGCCATTTTATTTGATATTGGATAAATTATATTCAAAATGGCCGCCGAAACAAAATGTGTTGCGGATTTTGAATAAACAACAACACTGATTATATATAATAGTATTGTCATCAAAACTAAAAGTGGATTTTAAATTTCAGTTGGATTGGACACTGGGAATTTAGTAAAACTAAGCTTGCACCATTTCGTACACTAACTAACTAACACGGCAAGTTAAATAATATCTCCTAAAATATGAATTATCAGACTAAAGGAGCAATGTTAAATATATTTTTTAAAACATATACCTCACTAATAAATATAAAAAATATAGGAAGCGTAAATCGCAATGTTATCTGGTTTTGCGTATCTATTTCTCAAATATTGAAAAAAAGCCACAAGCGTTAACCACTGTACTATACTATTTTAGTACAGCTACTGTTATAATTGAATCAGCACAAACGTACGATTTATAACAATGTGCCAATTTGTTGATAATTTCAGTTTGAAAATCTGATTCGAGGATAATTGTTAACACCTGTTAATGTTTTCAAAATAAAGGAAATATCTTTGATACAGCGGGGTAGGCATAGAGAAAATATTTTTTTAGACTTATCCCGCTTTGCAGGGTAGTAAGACAACCTAATGTAAAGAAACTCCGTTAATTGGTTTCTACTCTAATTAGAAACGTTACGACACTCAATAGTGGCGGAACTTAACGCGGTGTTTTATCAGGGCGAAGAAATGAAAGAAATTAAATATAATCTATATAATCCTTGATTTGATTAGGTGTTTCATTACTCCACAGTAAAAATAGCGTGGCGTATATTAAAATGAACGCATAATTATAAGCAATATATAATAAAAATAAAAAGGAGAATAAGTATAATGCATGTCTTAATTTTCCAATACAATATAGATTCAATTGCGAACTCAATGAAAACTCAACGCGATAAATCTTAATTAAGGATGGTGAAAACGCTTGAGAGTATATATATAAACGGTCAACGATGGAAGACTAGCGCGCAGTGACCCCTGCCAGCCTTACATAACATCAACAGTTGTGTAAAGCACCAGGGCGCATCATGCTAGGGATACCCCCCCGAAGCGACGCGCACCAGTGTGTCCTCGGTGGTGTGAGAAGTAGCCACGAATACGGCGTTGGGGACCGCCACCCAGCACGACATGTCCGGGATGGCGGGATGTGGGGAACGGAGCTACAAATAGCTACGTGGAATGTAAGAGGAGGGATGCAACAGAAGATGAATGAATTATTAGATGTGATGAATGAAAGAGATTTAGATGTTGTTTGTGTGACTGAGACCAAGAGAAAGGGCAATAGCATGATCGATTTGCCTGGCAACGGAATCGCTTTCTAGGCGGGAGATCCAGAAAGTGAACAAGGGTGTCAAGGCGTATATGTGTTATTGTCCTCTTGATTGGTGAGTGCAATGGTAAAATGTAAGGCGATCAACCCGAGGCTGCTCTGGGTTCGCTTCAAGCTGGGACAAGCTGGATAACAAGAATATCCTTTTTAGTGGCGTATGCGGTCTCCTCAGCTCTATCAAGTGAACTAGAGAACTTCTGGGAGAGTGTCAGGGAAGTTATAGGTACTGTAAGAGGGAACGAAAAATGAATAGTATGTGGTGATATGAATGGATGGGTCGGAACCACATGACATGGTTACGAACGCGTAGTAGGAAAATATGGTGACAAGAGAGTAAATGAGGCTGGTAAGCTCATATTGGAATTATGTAAGGAAAAGGATTTGTTTGTGGCAAACACTATGTTTGACCACGAACAAATTCACATGTACACGTGGGAATGAATCGAAGAGAACAGCATGATTGATCTATTCCTAGTGGATCAGCGTATTTGTACATAAGTTATGGACACGCGTGTGTTTAGGGGTGCCGACTTGGGAACAGATGACTACCTAGTAGTTGCTAGAATAAGGGTCTGTTTGCCGGTTGGTGCAGTAGTGCAAGGTGTCCAAATTTGGGGGCAAATAATTGCATAAGAAGCTGAAAGCTTCAAGGCCCACTGATTAGAGAGGAATATGAAACAAGGGTTTCCATGAAGCTAGACAGCTACGAAATAGGTACTGAAAGTGTTGAAGTATGGTGGCAGAATCTTAGGAATTGTATAATTGAAGCTGCAACTGAGGTGTGTAGCATTGGGAAAAAAGGCTTTAGCAAAAAGTAAGATGGATGGTGGGATGATGAAATAAAAGAGGCAGTAGAAAGAAAGAAGAAAGCATGGCAGGACTATAAAGCCTCGAGTAAGAATAAAAGTATGAGAGAGATTAAGAAGAAGGAAAAGGGTGAAAAGTCAGAGCATGAAAGAGACGACAGATTGATAAACAACTTTCGAGAAAACGCTAAGCTTTTCTGGCGAGAATTAAGTGATTCTCAGCGTTGTTCTTCAACCTGTAGAATGAATGGGGTGCTTTCCGAGGACGGTGAAATACTTACGGAAAGAACACACGTTTTGCAACGATGAGCGAAATTCTACAAGAAGATGTATGATCATGATGACGTCTTGAGCGACAGTAATATGCTGAGTTTTGATGAAGCAGATGGCGAAACCTGTATAAAAGAAGTAGGAATGCTATACGAATTCTGAAATCCACATTTCATTTTAAGGCAGCGAGAGCAGATGGAGTTACTGCAGAGATGATCAAATATCTTGGTCCCGTTCTTTTTTCTATGCCATTTATGCTGGAAAAAGGGAGAGGTCCCAGATGATTGGCTAGGCGCAGTCATCGTGCCTTCGTATAAAGGCAAAGGTTCACAGAGACTGTGCAAGCTATAGGGTTATCAGTTTGATTAGCTTGGGCAGTAAAATTTGTACTAAAATTCTATCGAGAAGAATGCAAGAGAGATCCCAAAGGCTTTTACGAGAGGCCCAAGGAGGAATTAGATCTGGAAGAGGGTGCATGGATCAGGTCTTTTCTCTCCGCATGATCATGGAAAAGTTTTTGGCTGTAAATCAGAAAATTTTCTTTGCTTTTGTGGATTTAGAAATGGCGTTTGACAGGGTTGTAAGAAAGAAGCTATGGGAGATACTACCCCAGTACAATGTGAACGGACCCTTGTTGCAGGCTGTAAAATCTCTTTAACGACATCAGTCAACCTGTGTATGAGTAGGAGCTGGCATGTCGCCTCAGGTTGATATTCAATCGGAAGTCAAACAGGGCTGCGCCATATCAGCTTGGCTGTTCAATTTGTATTTGGATAGCTGTCTCCAAGGAGTGAAAGATAGTGTCATAAGAGTGAAAGTTCGTGATTTGACAATTAACTGTCTGTTGTACGCAGATGATGCAGTGCTAATTTCATCATCAGAATGCGAGTTACAGGCATTAGTCATCACTCTGAAAGAAGGGTGTGAAAGTAATGGTCTAAGCCTGAATACGAGTAAAACTAAGATTCTAGTATTTGAAAGAGACGAAGAAAGAACAGAATACAAGATTAGGGTAGATAGAAAAATGTTAGAACAAATAAATGAGGTGCTATATCTGGAAAGTATGTTTAGTAGAGATGGAAAAACGAAATGGATGTGGAAAGACATATTGCTGCCGGTAACAAGGTTAACGGTGCTCTTACTGCATTGAAGCGACACCAAACGTCAGCGTACCTGTACGTCTTGCCTTTCATATTACACTACTGATACCGACGTTTTTATATGGCAGTGAAACGTGGGTGTGTCAAAAGAAGAATGAAAGAAAGATGAATGCAGTAGAGATGAGATCTCTTCGTCGGATATGCGGAGTCAGTTTAGCTGACCGTATGTGCAGCGAGGAGATATGCAGAATGGCATGTGTAAGCGCGAATATCATAGTAAGAATGAAGAAGAACGTGTTCAGGTGGTTTGGGCACGTTGAAAGAATGAGCGATGAAAGAATACCCAAGGGATACAGCGTAAAGCTAATGTATATATATATATATATATATATATATATATATATATATATATATATATATATATATAAAGAAATAAATATATAACCTTTTTTTGCCAACCAAATTATTTCAAAAATCATTACTTTTTAAGTGTAGTCGGGGATTTTCAGTAGTATAGCACTAAGTAGTACATTTAAAATATATTAAGAATGCTAATATATGAAATATACAGTTTACATCTGAATTGGACGAATCTTTTATTCGTTGCTTAAACAAAACGTTATTATAGTGTCGCTAAGGTAGACGTCCTTAGAAATGAGCATTGTTTTGGTTCGTTCGCCTGTAAACGATCTTCGTATGGATAAACGCCACTTAGTTCACATTTAAGGTATTACTTTTTATTACATGAGAATAAAAGGAAGCTTGTGTAAAAGTTATATGTGTTTTGTTCTTATTGGGTATACCACTCTACTGGCTGGTCCATTGTCTCGTCTGGCTTTGAATAAAATGTACGCTTAATGATTATTTGATTATAATAATTTTAAAATGGAGGTTAAAAAAAGGTGTTTTGACATAAAGAAATAGCTAAGAATACGGGCTATACATTTCATGACTGATAAGTAAGAAATATATTACTTATATCATATTTTTTGTATAAACAAGTAAAGTAATTTTTTACATAATTATATTCATATATTATTACTACTGTATATCCTTACGCCAATAAGCTGTGTTAACTAGCTCTGCTGATATTGAAACCTGAATACAGTATGTATATTGTAAATAATTTCCTATACGGGGAAACTACGTATGTAAACTAAGAGAAGTTTCTTCGACTGTACTGTGCTCTTCAATTTTACTCAATTGCATTCGTACTTTGGTAAGAGCTATCAAGTAAAAATGCATACGTAGCAAACTAAATTTTTATATTTTCTACAGTCTACGGAAGCAACGCAAAGTGAGACTTAAGTATGGTATAGAGCGAATCTGAATAAAATTTTTATCATTATGGTGTAAAAGAACTACGTTTATTTGTAGATGCGATGGTTGCGTGTTCGGATTCTAAAGTATGATTATATTTATGTTAATTGTCTCCACTCTGGTAAAAACAAAAAATTGACTACTTAACATGTAATGTCTCGAATGCAGGCAGTCAACTAAGAAAAAAATGTTTTGAGATGTTCTCTGCCTTTGATTTGATCAGAATTCAAGACGAAAGTTCAGGGAACGGAGTGTCTTGACAACAGATTCTCTCTGCTTACCTAGATGTACTAGACTGAGCGTGAAGCTGTATACTAACCCTCATAGCAGGATAGTTAGATCTTTACTTTGTTTAAGACTACATAGAAATTAAAAATGTACAATTCAATATATTAGAAATGCTTAGCAGAGAGTTTGTTTTTAAACGGTTGTTTATGATAAACGACTTGTTTCTCTTTAGTCGCCAACATAAATGTAAAAAGTTAGACTTAGTAAGTAGCTTAATTCACATACGTGCATTTAGTGGTCTCCAACAAAACCGCGTCTCTATTGTTTAAAGAAAGTTCCATTGTGAGTAATGTGACCTGCGGAACTTTAGATCGTATTTTATAGAAATATATTTATAATTTTATATAATAGATAAGCATGTTATGTTTTTTAATATGATCTTACTAATTTACATTTATCGCCTATACATTAAATATATACATATATATATATATATATATATATATATATATATATATATATATATATATATATATATATATATATATATTGTGTAGTGCAGTGTAGTGTCAAGACACTCCGTACTTCGCTTTCCATCGAATTCAAAACATTGCGTGTTGAGTGGTGGAAATCAACGCCGCACATTGTCTTATTACCAGAGCGAGGAAGTGAAAATATTTATTCAATATAATCACGCCTCCGAATATTGAGTTTGAAAAGGCAATGTCAGACCTTAATCATTACGCTTTAGGATAATTAAAAAAATTAGTTCAATTAAAATAATTAAAAATATAAAACATGTTGTAATTTATAACTAGCTGTGCTCGAGACTTTGTCCACGTGAAGTTTATCATGTTTAAATATTTGTTTTAAAATTCAAAATAAAATAGCCTTAGTTCCTCTTTATCACATCAGCTATTTACCATCGAAAGTGTTATCAAAATCGGTCAAGTCGTAATCACATTAAGTTTTAAAATTTGTTATTTTCGTATATGTACCATATACACATACGAGTACATTACATTTTGTGAAAAGCGAATATTTTAAAAGTAAAATCAGATTCTCGGGGGAGTGATTATATTTAAATTATTTTACTTACTCGCTCTGGTAAAGACAACTAGCGGTGTTGAGTTCCACCACTCAACACGCAATGTCTCGAATTCGGTGGAAAGCAAAGTACGGAGTGTCTTAGCACTACGTGCTTTCTGTCTACGCTGCTATGCGGGATAAAAGCGTGAAGCTAAAAAAAAACAGATACGAAAATTTTATTTATTTGTTTATTTTATTTATTTGCAGAATGAAATGATATGAATGTTTAAAAATATCATATAGTAAATTATTAGTACGCAATATATTGTAAATAACACAATGCGAATGCTGTAAACGATCTTTATCATGTAGTTTATGCGGCGAATGCAATTTGGCGATAACATTCACTTGGTAATATTCATAGATAACGGTATACTATGATTAATAGTAGCACTGTTTTGTATAAGTGCTTTTGTTGAATTTAGTATTGGGTTCAAATATATTTTTTACTATGATATGTTGTACATCTGAAATTACTGAAATTAAAGGAGGGTCATGGCACCGTGTGAAAGCGTCTGACTGTAAACACGATCGGTTGTGGGTTCGATACTCACCTGGGAGTATGATTATATTTAAATTATTATTATTTCGCTCTAGTAAGTAAAAGCACGCCGTTGAGTTCTGCGGCTCAAAACACAACGTCTCGAATTCCAGAAACCGGAGTATAGAGTGTCCTGACACTAGGTATTTCCTATCTACTAGAGCATGATGCTAAAAAGGGTATAGGCTTGTTAGAAAAAAGCAATTATAAATGGTGTAAATTAATCTAAATTTGTAGGCATATCTATTCGGTGGTGGCTTATTGTTGAACATATCACCAACCAAAGACCAAGCATTTTGACGCAGAACGCACCAAATCAATCAAATTATAGCAGAGCTATTTATAATATATTAAAATCAAAATCAGATTCACGTATTTGCCGTATTAACCTAATATAATAATAAAAAACTTCGTTATTCACATATAGCTCGAAATAGACATATTGCGTGTTAGGTGACGTAATTCAACACCGCACATAATTTAACTAAATTATGTACAACAATCATTATTTTATTACACACAATAGCTGTATTTTCCTCCTTTCGGCGACCAGAATTACATGTGATATATCAAAATCGAATTACGAGGGCAGGCGCGAGGGCGGCACTTTTACAATAAATTCACTGTAATTTATTAAAGGCACCCAACGCTAAAGCGCTTGTTTGTAATTACGCTTTCGACCTATAGCTTTGTTTGTTAACGGTGATACCTACCAATGCCAATATTTCATATTCATTTAACTAACTACAAGATGAGGCCGGTCGTGGCGCAGTGGGCCAGCGTCTGAATGTAAGCGCGATCGGTTGTGGGTTCGATCTCCACTCGGGGGAGTGATTATATTTAAATAATTTTCACTTTCTTGCTCTGGTAAGACAAAGTGCAGCGTTGAGTTCCCCCACTGAACACGCAATATCTCGAATTCGGTGGAAAGCGGAGTGTCTTCTACATACACTAGGTACTTTCTGCGTTGCTAAGCGGGATAAAAAACTAAAAAACTAGTAAATGCACAGGTAACAAAAAACTAAAAAACTAGTAAATGCAATTTCCTCGTCTTATTTTTAAAACGTTGTATATTCAATGTTCTTGCTTAAATTATAGACTGCCAAAATTTATATTAATTCATATAAACAATATTTATAAGACTTTATATAGGGTTTCCCAATAAGAACAATATGTTTTGAAATTGAAATAAAACATGTAATATATGTTAGAATTTCATATTCAATAGCTTTATTTGATAGCAAATTTTATGCTATTAATGATTTAAATAAAATATCGTTCAAAAAACCGCCACGTTTTTTTTTGCACTGGTGAATACGATTGGTCCAATTTTCGATGACTCGGTGCAACATTTGGGCTGGTATGGCCGCTATAGTCGCTCGATTGTTGCGTTCAAGGTCTTAAATCGTAGCTGGTTTATTGACATACACTTGAGATTTAACATACCCCCACAAAAAATAGTCCAAGGGTGTTAAATCGCATGATCTTGGTGGCCAATTGTGAGGACCGTTGCGAGAAATAATCGGCTCACCAAACTTATCACGCATTAAATCCATTGTGACGGTCGCAGTGTGGCATGTTGCACCATCTTGTTGAAAATAAATGTCGTCCGCATCGATTTCATACACTTCAGGAAAAAAAATCGTTCAACATGTCACGATAACGGTCGCCATTGACAGTAACAGTACGGCCTTCGTCGTTTTTGAAAAAGTACGGGCCAATGATTCCACCGTACCATAATCCGCACCAAACAGTCAATTTTTCAGGATGTAATGGTGTTTCATGAACCACTCTTGGATTTGACTCACTCCAGTAACGACAATTCTGTTTGTTCACATAACCATGGAGTCAAAAGTGAGCCTCATCTGAAAAGATGATTTTCCTATAAAATTCGGTGTCCGTTTCCATCATTTCAAGCGCCCAATTAGCAAATTCACGACGTAATCAATGGTCGGCTGGCTTGAGTTCTTATGCCAACACAATCTTGTATAGATGTAGGCTAAGATCCTTACGTAAAATTCGCCAGGTTGTCAATCTGGATAAGCCCAATTCTTGTGCACGTCGTGGAACGGAAACATTTTGATTTTCTTCGACACTGGCTGATACGGCAGCAATATTTTCTTCACTACGGCCTGTCCGTTGTCGTATTGGTGGTCTATCGTGCAAAGAATATTAACTTTCCAGTTTTTGGATTATGCGACGTATAGCGAGCTCAGACGGTGCACCATGACGACCATATTTAGCACGAAATGCTCTTTGAGTAGAGACAATACTTCTCGAATTTTGATAGAAAATTGGAACAATTCCTAAACATTGAGGCAACGTGAACTTGTTCATTATTAAATGGCAAACATTACTGAATACAAAACAACACAAACATCAAATGTTAAACAACCAAGATGACGGCTGTGAGCTATCAAAATCCTACCATCCTTATTGGGAAACACTTTATAATCTTATTTTCTATTTTTAAAGTGTTATTCTACACTTAGGGTTAGAAAACATTTTTAAAAAAACATATAAAAATTTGGACGCAGCGAGATTCGAACACTAATCCAACGGTACGGACCGGTACCTTGGACGGTATCCAAGAGGCGCGGATTCGAATCCCGCTGGGTTCAAATTTTTATACGTTTTTTCAAAAATGTTTTCTAATCCTAAGTGTGGAATAACACTTTAAAAATAGTAAATATTAAAATAAAATAGCAATCTCTCTTGTTAAACTATTTCTTAATAATCTTTAAGTAGTAGAAATTTGTAAAAATCTCTCTACAGAGATGCTAACAACATAAATAAGTTGTAACAAAACGTATAAGAATTTCGATGCAGCTGGTAGTAGAACGCAAGCTTAGCACTCAGAGCACTTGGACGGTATCCAAGAGGCGCGGGTTCGAATCACGCTGCGTTCAAAATTTTATACGTTTTTTCAAAAATATTTTATATAATCTTGCATGAGTCATTAAACCTTTATAAACTCAACCTGTCGTAAAAGTCGTTTTTAACGAACATCTTCTATCTCCAAGTTTCATGCCATCTTGGGCAGGTTGTATGGACATATAATTTCATACCATCCATTTGTGGCACCAAGATTAGCATGTGATTTCACTCACCTACACAGGGCATCACGGTCCATATATGATATCCTTCATTCACAGATGACTTCATAGTCTAAACGTGATTTCACTTATACACATATGGCGACATGGTCCACGTGTTATTTTTCTCGCCCACACATGGGCGATAGTATATTGTCCACATGTAATATTATTCGTCTACACATGACTTAATGGTCCACATGTGATTTTACTCATCCACATATGTGAAAACGGTCCACGTGTTATTTTACTCGTCCACATATAACATCATGATTCACATGTGATTTCACCGATTGACTTGTGACATCATGATAATTCGAGATTGAATAAAGCTATAATTAATTTAGTTTAAAATAATTTTACAATTAAAAACATATTTAAGCTAAATTTCACATTACCATACATTTTTGATATCTTCGAACTACGCAACGGATTTCAACGTGACTTACATCAATAGATTGGTTAATTAAGAAAAATTACAAAGTTTTCGATGTAAGGAAGGACGCGAGTGGACGAAAGGACTAAATAACTACATTTCACGGGGATAAGGCCCCGAGTGGATCGCGTGGTGTGGTGGTGATGATAATTCGGCCCACTAACGACCCCCGCGACGACAACTCCATGCGTGGAGTTTTAAGGCCTTATGGCGGCCATATTGACGAATTTCACATTTCTTTGAACGGTGATGAGTTTTAGGAGACGGCATGCCTTTACCATTAGAATAGTAGTATACATTGCTATTTTTCTAAGGGAAAAATGTACGTGCTAGAAATGTACACATTGGGGCGCGACTGGGATTCAGACCTACGACTTTTCAAAGGCTCATCTGATCTTGATTATCCACTGGACTAACACTGTTCACACAAAATATATACAATTGCATCAATTTGGTTTATTAATGTATGTAGTACTGTCCAACATTCAACTTTAATAATATAAAATAAAATAGCATAACGCACGGTGCCTCCATGTATCCGTGTTATCAGAGGTATAAAATATAAAAAAAATAGCAATAAACAACTTTTTGTAACTATTCAAACTACACAGGCTATTTAAATGCTAGACATTGAAATAAAAAACAATCATTTGTAAAGAACTTTCGTACAAGCTATCGCCTCAATAACTATAACTTAGGAGTCGAATTTAACAACGTCCCGTTTTCAAAAAAAAATATCAAGAAAAATTTTACATTTCTAATACTTTTAGTAAAGAAATTGCACATACACTTTCACCCCTTAAAATCTATCCTTCAGGGTTCGAATTTTACAATGTCTCTTCTAAGTAATTACCTAAGTATTAAAAATAGTTTAGTATACAAAATTTTACACTTTTAGCACTTGTAGTAAAAACGTTTCATACAATATTTCAAGCCACAAAAATAAGTTGATATGGATCGATATTTTCCGTAATTTTACAAAGGTCGAATTTAGCAATGCCCCGTCTTCGTAATCACCTATGTCTTAAAAAGAACTATCACGCAGAAGTTTACACTTCTAACACTGATTATAAAGTAGTTTCATATGAATTTTCAATCCCAAAAGCAAACCCTAAGGGATAGAATTTCGAAAAATCCTGATTTAGCGAGCACTTACTTTCTAAAGTAAGTGGTTCACTTTAGAAAGTAAGTGCTCGCTAAATCAGGATTTTTCGAAATTCTATCCCTTAGGGTTTGCTTTTGGGATTGAAAATTCATATGAAACTACTTTATAATCAGTGTTAGAAGTGTAAACTTCTGCGTGATAGTTCTTTTTAAGACATAGGTGATTACGAAGACGGGGCATTGCTAAATTCGACCTTTGTAAAATTACGGAAAATATCGATCCATATCAACTTATTTTTGTGGCTTGAAATATTGTATGAAACGTTTTTACTACAAGTGCTAAAAGTGTAAAATTTTGTATACTAAACTATTTTTAATACTTAGGTAATTACTTAGAAGAGACATTGTAAAATTCGAACCCTGAAGGATAGATTTTAAGGGGTGAAAGTGTATGTGCAATTTCTTTACTAAAAGTATTAGAAATGTAAAATTTTTCTTGATATTTTTTTTTGAAAACGGGACGTTGTTAAATTCGACTCCTAAGTTATAGTTATTGAGGCGATAGCTTGTACGAAAGTTCTTTACAAATGATTGTTTTTTATTTCAATGTCTAGCATTTAAATAGCCTGTGTAGTTTGAATAGTTACAAAAAGTTGTTTATTGCTATTTTTTTTATATTTTATACCTCTGATAACACGGATACATGGAGGCACCGTGCGTTATGCTATTTTATTTTATATTATTAAAGTTGAATGTTGGACAGTACTACATACATTAATAAACCAAATTGATGCAATTGTATATATTTTGTGTGAACAGTGTTAGTCCAGTGGATAATCAAGATCAGATGAGCCTTTGAAAAGTCGTAGGTCTGAATCCCAGTCGCGCCCCAATGTGTACATTTCTAGCACGTACATTTTTCCCTTAGAAAAATAGCAATGTATACTACTATTCTAATGGTAAAGGCATGCCGTCTCCTAAAACTCATCACCGTTCAAAGAAATGTGAAATTCGTCAATATGGCCGCCATAAGGCCTTAAAACTCCACGCATGGAGTTGTCGTCGCGGGGGTCGTTAGTGGGCCGAATTATCATCACCACCACACCACGCGATCCACTCGGGGCCTTATCCCCGTGAAATGTAGTTATTTAGTCCTTTCGTCCACTCGCGTCCTTCCTTACATCGAAAACTTTGTAATTTTTCTTAATTAACCAATCTATTGGTTAATTAAGAAAAATTACAAAGTTTTCGAGATCTATAAGGGATAGAATTTCGAAAAATCCTGATTTAGCGAGCACTTACTTTCTAAAGTGAACCCCAATACAAAATTTGAAACTTCTAGCCCCTAAAGACACACATACATACATACATACATACACACACACACACACACACACATATATATATATATATATATATATATATATATATATATATAACGTATTAGTCTCAAGAATATCTTACCGAATTGAGTTCTACGGTTATATTCCAACATATCATTCCGCTTGATTTATCTTTAACGTAATTGATAGGAAGCCTGGGTAGATAATGTACAGTCATTTCGTGTCGCCGCGACGTGATTGCCTGCTGGAAGATTTATGTTTTTGCCATTTTTATTTTCAATATATAAATTTGATTTTGCCTACTTTTTTAGCTTCAGGTGACCGTGGTCCGTCCTTCAGGTTTCAGCATCTGACTGTAAACGCGGTCTGTTGTGAGTTCGATTTCCACTTGGGGGAAATTATAATTATATTTAAATGATTTTCAATATTGCACCCTGGTAAGACAAAACGTTGAGATCCGTCACTAAGCGCGCAATATCTTAAATTCGGCAGAAAGCGAGGTATGGAGTGTCTTGACACTAGGTAGTTTCTGTTTCCTTAACGGGATAAAAGTGACAAATCACTTTGATTTAAATTTTTGGTCAATTAAAGGTACTTTATTTGTACGAGGGGTTCGAATCCACTTTAATTGTAATTCTTTATTTCATGAGTACTAAAATATCTCTGACTCGGGTGCTATGCGGGAGAAGCGTGAAACTGTTTTATTTTTGTTTGCAAATAAACAATACTGTAAATATATTAGTACGTGACGTATACATAAAAGATATTTAAATAAAAATGTCAAAATCTTAATGTTTATATCTTAATATTTAAGGTTGTTAACGATAAGATTACTCTATAAGGTCTGTACATATATATTGGTGCGGTCTGAACGCCCCAGCGATTGTGTCACAATAAATTCAGCTGGGCTCAGAGTTGGATGACCCTTGCCAGGATCCTTTCTCATTGTAAGTACTAGTATTAATTTAGTGCTGGCTAACCACTAATTACTAAAAGTGTATCAGATTTTGTAAAAATCTAGTCTAGACTAAGTTAATGTTAAAAACACTGTTTTTTTTATAATACATACATAAAATAAATGATGAGAAAATTCCCTATGGAATACTTTTACTCTAATGAAGTTGAAAAGTCACTCTTAACTTATATAATACAAGGATAATAAAAGTATAATAACATATTTAATTTTGAAAAAATAAAATACTAGTGGCCTTCGCTTCTCGCAGGTTTAACGACATCCCACGCACTATCCCGCGGGAACTGTATTTTTAGAACATTTTATATAACTTGAGTTTTATAATTTCATGGTAAAATATATTATATAGTAGAGTTTATATAATAAAGTTTATAATGTTATCTATATACGTGAAGCAAAATCTATGTATCCCTTTTTACATAAATTACAAGAACAGAGAATTATGAAATTCGGCATTGTTGTAGTGTATATAGAGAGCGAGTGCATAATGCTAAAGTTTTTAAAAAATATTGCATGAATATATTAAATTAATAAAGTAAAAATCACACACTAACAAGTGTTTGATAATCATATTTATATAAATTAACAGTCAACTGAACATCTAGTATGTAAAACTATTTTAAAATTATTTTTTGCAATATATTTGAGCTACCTCAAATAGGTGTTTTTCGGTATGAAAAAGATTCTAGTAATTAGGAAATACATTGGTGATATAATTATTGTTTTTTGTGGCATTCAAAGAGTTGGCAAAAAGAATGTTTCTTTCGTAATTATATAATAAAATATCTTATTATTTTTTCTTGTTTTTACTTTACTTGTTCCATATAATTTTACAATGGGTGTTCATTATCTGATACTGTAAATCAATATGAAGCTTTATGTTACAAAAATAAACCAAGTGATTTGTTATTTAAATGTCTTTACAAATGGGACAGTGTCTGACTGTAAATGCGACCGATTGTGGATTCGATTCTCACTCAGGGGAATGATTATATTAAAATTATTCTCATTTCCTCGTTCTGCTAAGATGGAGCGCGGCGTTGAGTTCTACTGAACACGCAATGTCTCGAATTCCGTGAAAAGCGTAGTACGGAGTGTCTTGACACTAGGTTCTTTCTGTTTGCGTAATAAAAGCTAAAACTGAAGCTAAAAATACAGGTAAATAAAGAATTTTAATAAACGTATAAGTAAATATTATCAAAAGGATGTAAGAATAATTTATTAACGTACTTTTCATGAACATCTCCCCCAGGCAAAGATTTTATTAACCCTTCTTTATTAAATCTACCGTTCGTTGAATAAGACTTATTGGAATAAAAGAATCAATTTGCTCCATTAAGGATAAGGGGTGTCATTCAATGTCATTTAAATATTAAAATTTTAAATTTAATTTAATTACGAAGTCAAACATTAAACTAATTAAAAAAGGACATAAGATATATTTACTATTTTTAATATTTACTATTTTAAAAGTGTTATTCCACACTTAGGATTAGAAAACGTAAAAAAATTATACGATTTTTCAAAAAATGACATTAATATTCAATGTCATTTTATTAACGTATTACATTTAAAGCTAGTTGTATCAGTCCTATGTCAATATACTCTTTATTCTGCAGAAAAGGGCAGGATATAAGACACTGTTCAGTTTCTGCCTGAAATCGAGATAGGCATATTAAAAGCTGGAACGCAACGGCGGGCTTCACTTTAACAGAAAAGAGAATTGAAATAATTTAATTAATACAAATCGAACTCACAACCGATGGTTTTTACAGTGAACCGCCGTGCCGTGGCTGCCCCTCTTCGCCACTGTGGCGTTATCATAATTACGAAAATTTTATTTATTTTCCAACAAATCAAAAAATCAGACCGGTCGTGGCGCAGTGGGACAGCGTCTGACTGTAAACGCGGTCGGTTGAGGGTTCGATCCCCACTAGGGGGAGTGATTATATTTAAATTATTTTCACTTCCTCGCTATGGTAAAAGACAAAGTGCGGTGTTGAGTTCCACCACTCAACACGCAATGTCTCGAATTCGGTGGAAAGCGAAGTACGGAGTCTTGACACTAAGTACTTTCGGTCTATCCTGCCGAATAATGCCGCATGCGGGATAAAAGCGTGAAGCTAAAAGAAAACTAAATTTATTCTGATTTACAACGTGACACAGATATTTATATATGTTTACAACGCAAATTAAAGAAATAGCGCGTGAATCGTAAATTTTTCTTAGTAACGAAGTCTCCAGAATGGTAAAACACAAGGTAAGGTTAAAATATTTCTGTTTGGAGCATGAAAACAAACGAAGGCCCTAGTTTCAGGTGTTCAGGCTTATTGTAATGATGATTAGTTTTCTCTTCCCACAAATTGTTATTTCCATTGTCAAAGAGTGTAAACAGAAATGGAAATGACTTGGTTTGGTTGTAGAATTTAGTCTCAGAGCCTTGAACCTTGAAGTGAACAGTTACATGGGTTTTTATCTTATATGTCAATTATAACTTAAGTCAGACGTGGCGCAATGGGACAGGTTCTGACTGTAAGCTCAATAGGATGTGGGTTCGATTCGATTTTCATTTCCTCCCTCTGGTAAGACAAAGCATGGCGTCAAGTTCCGCCAATCATGCAATGTCTCCAATTTTGCAAAAAGTGGAGTATGGAGTGTCTTGACATTAAGAACTTCATATCTACTCTGCTATGAGGGATAAATGCGAGAAGCTAAAAAAATTAAATTTAACGTAGGCTCTGGAATATAACGTATAAAAGTTATGCGAGGAAGTTCGGTAATTAGTTAATGAGTTCTTGAGCACACTAGAGAGTTGTGGTACTATGAACAAATTTAGACAACATATATAATCAAAATATTTTTTCATATGTTAATATATATTTCATGTTTTTATATAAAATAATTTAAAAGTGACTTTTAATGATTCGTTTGTACTTGCATGGTGTGCCTAAGATTTTAGGCGTGAACTTGACTTGAAAAACTGCCACGTGTTTTTATGTAAAATACGTGAGTTTTAATCCTTAATTAGATATTCTTTTGTAATACATATTTTAAACAGAAAGCAAATTTATATTCACACTAAACACTTTTGTGGTTTATTATAATCTACGATTGAAGCTATAAATTGAGCGTCTCATGAGATTTTCTCCGCATTACTTTCTTTTAAATCTTATTTCAATTAAGTTCTTAGATTTACTATACTTTTGCTAGTTCAAGAGAATGATTGAGTCTGAATAACAATAAAATTGGCATATATCTATTGTATATTATCGAGTTTTTATATATGTTTTATAAATTTGAGTATTTTACATTTACCGCCTTTAAAAATAAAAAGTTACAATTTACCGCCTTTCTATTTTAATACCAAGGACCTTAGAATATATATTTTTCAGCAATATAGCAATTTCATAATTCCAAATTTCAGTTATATACTGAGCAATTTCTGTTAGGCATTTAGTACTTAACTACATAGAGACCATCTGTTATGTAATCTATATATATTAATATACATAGATTACATAACAGATGGTGTCTCTATGTAGTTAGAGGAAATGTATGGCAGAGTTACGCATTTTATTAGGCAAATTTACTAGAAGGAAATACCGAATTTAATATAATTATATTTAAATAAAAAATATTTCTCCGGTCTATTAAGACAAAATGTGGAGTAGAGTTCACTACTCTACACGTAATATTTCGATTTTGGACGGAAAACAGGCAACGAAGTGTCCTGACACTTGCTTGTCTCCGACTACCATTAGAACCATAAAACATTAGTTTACCATAGGTAAGTATTCTGTTTTTGGCCACTATACGATATAATTGAGATATTTAAATGAAAATTTGCAATCGCATTCAGTCAGTGAAAGTTAAAGTTAAATAAAAACAAAGGGAACTTCGCTGAAGGGAAGCGTGCAACATAAATCTCGTCGTATTTCTACATTCAGTCCTCGTCGCCTCCAATTTGCGAGCTTATCTTACACCGCTGTATGCGTGATGTATGCCCGCCACTTTTGAAAATTCTAATTCTTTTCATGTTATGCACAAATGGAAAGCTTTTTCTAGAGCTTTTTTTAATAATTTTAAGTTTAACAAAATATTATTAATGCATTTGGGAGACAAGATAGCATATTGTTTTACCTATTTTACAAAATTTCGAGATACGCCGGAGCAATTATTGCACACATCGGATTAATATGCCATCTAAACACCTAAAGAACAGCAGACAGTGCTGAATAAGTAAGCAGCATAGAGCGTAGTGCAGAATGGACTTATCGGTACTAGATACCTACTGCACACTCGCGGTAATTTTTAAAAATTAAGTAATTTTTAGGTTGAAAGATAGGAGAAATGTAATAATAATATATAATAAAATGACCTTTATTTATATATTAAATATTCATATATTTATTAAGCAACAGTGCTTGTGATGATCACAAACACTGTTGCTTAATAAATATAGGCGCAAACATACGTAAGTGCATATATAACACTTTGGTACTTTGTTATTTTTTGCTTCGTCTAACGTAGTTCATTCTAATCTCTCTCTAGCTACTATATTCCACTTTATGCCTGCAACCTTCCTGATATCGTCATCCCATCTTTTCGTTGGCTACCTCCGTAAGTTTTACCATATTTTGGAAACAATTGTGTGACTATTTTACCCTACTTGTCCTTTCCTTTTATTATACGTCCCGATCACTTCCATTTTAGTCTTATTATTTTTTAAATATACGTAATGTACCTATGTTTGGCCATACCATAGAATAAATTCACATATGGTAGAAGTGCTGGCCTTCCTGGTCTTCATACAATGCAGGTTGGGAATGGGAGCTTATTCTGATGAAGCACTCTTTACCTACTGAAACTCATCCCTTAAGTGTTCAGCGTCGCAAAGCACAGCTTCCATCAGGACTATATAAAAAAAGTGAACCAATACTTGAGATCAATGAAAATTAATATTCCTTTACAGTATGCAGGTGTATACAAACCCTGGGACCCACTTATAAAAAATATAAAAAAAATTAAATCTCAACCAAGCCAGAGACAAACAAACAGTCAGCTCATTCTGCAGTAACCCAGGGTAGTACGCGAGGTAATTAAGAAACAGATGGCGGTAGATTGATATAATTAATTCTTGTATAAACCGACAGACCAATGTCACCTCAGTCTACCTGTGACCACGAAGTACTGCAAAATTAATATAATATAATATTTTTTGTATTTTATAATTAATACATGATAGAGACTAACGAATGAATAGTAAATACATATACCCAAAGCTTCCTGGTTTTAAAGATTATATAAAAATAGAAGAAAAATAAAATATTAATATAAAAAAATCAGTGTACTTGACATGAAACTGTACTAAATATTACGAATACATGGAAAGCCGAATTTTAAAGGCCATTGTACAAAATTGTAATTATTATATAAAGTTGTTTTTTTGTTTCAACACGTTTTTTATAGAAAATAATCTGAATTGAGGTTGGTGCTATACAAAAACGGTCCATGTAATCTTGCCTAATTTTAGGGACCAACCAAAATACCAAGAGAGAAACAACATAAGAAGATTAGATATTTTCATATCGTCGAACAGCGTCTGGCTGTGAACGCAATTGTTTGTGCTTTTGATACCCACTCAAAAAAGGTTATATTTAAATTACTTTTAATTATCTGCTCTGGTAAGGCAAACTGTAACGGCTCCCCGTATAGCACGTAATGTCTCGAATTCACGAAAAAATAGCGAATAGAGTGTTTTAACACTGCTTACTGTTTTATTACCTCGTATAACATGCCTCATGCTTGAAGCACTGTGAAAATGGTTTTAGAGAACAAAGAAACATATCACATGTAAAACGATTTTTTTTTTCAAGTTATTAATCATTTGCTGTACATGGTAATATATTGCAGTTTAAAGCAATCCAAATAAAATTGTCGTTATATGTATATATAATGTGTAAGAGTAAAGGGAAGGCTTTATATTTGTGTTTATTTTGATAAAGCTTCCGCCACATGCGAAAAGGCTCGCAATTAGCGTTGATTGCACTCAAAAAACCTCAAATATTTTACGTTCAAAATCCTTAATGTTTCCGATGGGTTGAGTGAAGGAATTTATTACGCAATTTTCCCGCTAAAATGAAACTCGACAACAGCAAACATCACTTCCTATTTGAAATCAATAATTAGGACCCGAAGGTCCTATATTTGAAACAAAAATTGTGCTTTTATGATAAATAAGATTTGCTTACAAGTAACATGGAGATGTATTGAGATTATCTTTACTTATTGCTCTTTTAAAGTGAATGAGAACCACTTAATCAAAGTACATTTTTCCAAAAGGAATATGAATTTAAAAACCACCGTTTACTAAGACTAGATAAAGAAATAGATATGAAAATATCGGATGGGATTAGTTATTATATGAATAGAAGACAATAAATAAAAATGATAAATGAATCCATTTTAAAATTACCGCATATATTACAGAATCAAATGCAGTGGTAAATTATAAATACGTTTTTCTTGTCTTTTCCCGGTTCCCCGTGGAAATTTTGAAAAAAATTAATTATAAATGAAGCTACTTTAAACTGTAAAGTGAATACCAAAACATACTCAATTATTCCGTTTAAAATAGTTTCATTTAAAATGTGTAGAAATCGCGAAAATTAGTCACTAACAGAGTTGTATACTTAGAAGTAAATGGATAAAAAAAATGGGAAAACAATTATTAGCGATAAGTGTCAAGAGCAGATACCTTTTCTAATAAATAGTGCCTTGAAAGAATGTTATCAAATTAATTTACGAGATATGGGAATGTCCCAAATTGTATAAACCTGTCAAAGCTTATTATTTTCAACTTGACAAATGGTCTTCTATCGAAAAATATGTCTTTTCTAAGGAAAGGGAAATGATTTGTTGTTATGATTTACTCGTATAATAGTGAATTTCGTAGTATTTCAAACAATATAATTAAAAAATAATAAACTGACTTCAACTGACTACTTATAATTTCTTACGAGTAATTTACCTATGTTTCTAAAACTATTGGACCAATTTTAATGAAACTTACACTGTTCCTTAAGTTGAGGTGTTGAGTTTTCGAGCAATTCCTGGACATACGTATAAATCCACCTGATTGGAAGCCGAAATGATCATCACGCTTAAATATTATTCATTTTTATGATCTCGGTTAATAAGATTTTTTTTCAATTCGCTACAATAAAAGATCTGTTGTCCTCAAGTTCCAAAGCTATGTTCAGATTTTAACTGCAATTGTAAAATATTTTTGATTGAAATATATTTATAATTCAACGTCTGAAAATCACAATACTTTCTTAAGCACGCCGTTTATTATTAAAATATCGTCTACTCTGGCGTTATTTTTAATTTTTAAACATAGTCTCGTTGGCCGGCATATCTTGAGGCAATGCTTGACGGGAGCAAAGTGGTCTTAGCATTTAATCTTGGTTTTTATATTGCGTTTCTTTTAATTTATTATTTTAACTGCATCTTTAAAAAGTCCGCAGCGAAAATAAAACTGGATCACTACAAAATTAAAAATTAAGGTTACTAACTTTTTTGCTTATATAAAGCGTTCTGTTTAATATATAAGTTAAGCTTCACGCTTTTATCCCGCATAGGAGGTTTGACAGAAAGTACCTAGTGTCAATACACTCCGTACTTCGATTTAAGACATTAACAGAGTGAAGAAGTGAAATTAATTTCGAAGACAAAAATCGAACCCACAACCGATCATTACAGTCAGACGCTGTCACACTGCGCCATGTGACCAGTTTCGGCAAATGATAGTTATACAGTACCATTATATACAAATAACTTAAAATATTTACAATAAATAAAACTAATTCAATATTTTCAAATAAAACTGACTTTGTAAAAGCTCTTGTAAAATTAATATTAAGTTTCTGTCGATATTTTAAAGCGGCCTTATTCATAACATGACGCCTATATCTTGTGAAAGCTTCCTTTTCACACTTAATCGAGTTTGAAGCAAAAGCGCTTCGAGTATACATGGTATTTGATCAATATTGAATTTTTGCTAAAATCGCCACAAAGCGTGCCTACAATTTGATTACTACCTTATATAATTGTATGTTATGAAAATATATTTATCTATAAGATATTACGGTAATATCTTATATTTCGTTTTCATTATATTTTTTCATAATTTATTATTCTTACATACATATACGATTCCGCCACTCAACATGCTATAACCTGATTTCTGACGGATTATAAGTTCACGGAATGTGCAGAGAGAGTGTCTCTGTCTACCCTGCAGTGCGGGATATAATGTAAATCTGAAAAAAAAAATTATGTGCGTGAAGTCGTTATTTTAAGTCCCGTTTCCTCATTTAATGCATTTTTTATATTATTAAAAAAGTATTAGCATTCCGCACTTTATTTCTTTGTAGTTTTGGCTGTTAAATTTCACATTCCCCGTTTGCGTGAGTATCGCAAAAATAAACATTTCCTTTCACATAAACAAAAATATACGGATATTTTATATATATTATAAAAATAGTAACACTATTTGGTTTCACCGCTTCGTAAAAATATACTTTTTCTATTTTCAAATATCAAAACGTTACGTGACCTTTCAAACCTTCAAATTTACAGAGGGAATCGTGTGTGACGCTTTTAGTCCCTTAAAAATGAAGATCAATACATTTGTATCCGTTTACACTATATTTAGAAGTATGAAATAATTTGCAGCTTAACGCTTAACTTGTTTAAAAAAGTAGCTTCACGCGTAGTCCTGCAAAACAGGTTAATTAGAGACAACCTAGTGTAAAGACATTCGAACTGAAATCGAGACATTGCTCGTAGAATGACAAATTGTGACGTAGTGCAAAAGCGTGTAATTGTAAATATGATTGTGTATTATTTGTGGATTCGGTCTCCACACAAAAAGATTATATGTAAATTATTTTCATTACTTTTATCTGGTAAGAATGAGTGGCAAAAAGCTACGAATGCAGTATCTTGGCACTAAATACTATTCTACTGTGCGGGATAAAGCGAAAAGATTATTCAATCGTACATATTATCTATAACCCTTGCCCGACATGAGTCCGACTTATCTTGAAGATTGTAAATTTTGGCATGGATTCCGCTAGTAATAAACAGAATAGTCGGAGACAAAAGGCGCCATTAGTTATTGTTTTACTACTATTATATATTATATTTTCTTAGTTTCACGCTTTTAGTCCCCTATAACAAGGTAGGCAGATAATACCTAGTGTGAAGACACTTCGTACTTCGCTTTCCTCCAAATTGGAGATATTGCGTCTTAAGTGGTGGAACTTAACGTCGTATTGTGTCTTTTCAGAACGAGGAAGTAATTTAAATGTAATCACACCCCCGAGTGAGGATCGAAACCACTACCTTTGGTGTTTACTACGTCACGACCGGACTCATATACTATTTACTTCTTTCCTATTTAGTACTTTGCCACTTTACAATGGTTCATAATATACGTGAAAACAAAAACATGTATTTTCCATAATTATTTCCGCTAAAAAAATCCTTGTTACCCAATATGAATGCCTAACCGTTGCATCTATTTGTATTATGATTTTGCTAACGTTGTCTCGTCTCTTGCAATATTTTGGACGTAAAAAGATTATTTATCTAAGAATGGTAAGGTTATATTTGCAAAATTTAAAGAAAAAGCGAATCGTTCTTTTGTATAACGATTCACCCAGAAGATATGATAATCCCAAAAATTAAAAGAGGAGCGTCAAAATAAAAATAAAACCCTATAACAGTTTACTTGAAATGTAATATCGTTATGCTTTTATGGCGTACATTAAAGATTTTGAAATGTTTTCAGGTGGTTCTCGGAATGAAACCCGAAATGGGCAGTAAAGTAAAAGTACAGGAAAAGCTTTCGTGTAAATTTTCCTATTATATCAATTTTTATTTTTGGACATTATGATATACATATATGCCATAAGAGAGAGTACGCACTAAAATATCGTAAACAGGTTGCAGGTTCTTGAATTGAATAGTTTTATCACCATTATTATAAGCAATATAAGGACTTAATATGTGTCTGACTGAAAACACGATCGTTTGTGGTTTCGATATTATATTTTAATTAACGTTTTTGAAAAAACGTTTATTTTTTTTTACACAGCGAGATTCGAACCCGCGCCTCTTGGACACCGTCCAAACGCTCTGACCGCTAAGCCATGCTTTCTACTACGAGCTGCGTCAAAATTCTTAAGGTTGTTAGCATCTCTGTAGAGAGATTTTTACAAATTTCTAATACTTAAAGACGTATAATTTTTTTCAAAAATGTTTTGTAATCCTAAGTGTGTTATAAAACTTAAAAATTAGTAAATATTAAAATAAAATAGCAACCTCTTTTGTTAAACGATTATTTCTTAAAAATCTTTAAGTGGTATAAGTTTGTAATAACTAGTAAATATTGTTATACATTTTTTCAAAAATGTTTTCTAAACCTAAGTGTGTTCATTTCTTTGCTTTGGTGAGACAAATTGATGTGCGTCACTTGACACACATCGTCTCGATTTCGGCGGGAAGAGGAATACGGAGTATCTTGACACTAGGTTTCCTGTCTAAACTTCCTGCTACAAAAAGGGGATAAAAGTGTGAAGCTAATAAAAAAAAGATTTAGATTGGAGATAATAAAATATAGTGAAACGCCAACACTATCGTACGTAGATAATTTATGAAAACAAGTTTCTAAAATAAAAGTTTCCTAAATATTCATATTTGTCTTTATATATATTTCAAAAACCCATAGTGTTGATAGATAGTTCTATTATAACTTTGATAGCAAAGTTGCGTGAACACACGCACGGCCTAAGTGCCCAATTTGTAACTTAACATTCTTGCGGTTACAGAACTCCTTGAGAAAAGCCATATGTTATATGTAAACCGATCCCGTTTCTTAATGGAAATTTACCTTTAGCTCAGAAACTATTAGTGGTTGCTAAGAACAAAATGTACTTAAAAGAAAATAAGGGCCGCCTAATATGATTTTATCTGTGAAAATAACATTTTTAGTTATACATATATTTTATGTGTCGTATGATTAAACGTAAATTACCTTCCTTATTAATAAATATTCAATAATATAATTAAATTATTTTAATTTAATCATTTTATAACAGTACAATTACACAGTACACGATAATTGGTATTAAGAGGCCCTTATTGTTTTGAGTAGTGTACATAAATATTATCTATCGAAATTCCAATTCACGCCGGTCGTGGCGCAGTGTGACAGCGTCTCACTGTAAACGCGATCGATTGTGGGTTCGATTCCCACTTGTGGGAATGATTATGTTTAAATTGTATCCATTTCGGAAAGATAAAAACGCGGCGTTGAGTCCGCTACTTTACACGCAATGTCTCTAATTCGGCGGATAGCGTTATAGTCTTGACGCTAGTTACTACCCTACTAAAAAAGATCAACTCTCAATTTTTATTAATACATTTTAAGTAGGTATTTAAATGTGGAGAAAATTTCCTTGACTTGGCTCCCTCCGACGTGAAGCTTTTCAAATTTCGTATTTACTTCGTATTATAAAAATAATAATACAAAATTAAAACTATCAAATATACCTATTTTAATTAATTGAGAAATAAAAGAAATATTTTAGATTGTAAATATTTTATTTTAAATTAAAACTTATATAACTCAATACTAAAACATTGACGAGTGATAATGTAGCTGCGTCTGTAGGCATTATATATTATATCTGTAGGCATTTGCAATTTTTTTCATGGCCCCAGACTATTGCAATGATACATTCATAAAATATTTCATCCAGTAAATATTACAAACTTATAATAAATAAGTAATATGAAGTATTTTTACTAATAATTTCTTTACAATTTGAGACATAATGGCAGGATCACTATACTAATATATATATATATATATATATATATATATATATATATATATATATATATGTATATATATATGTATATATATATATATATATATATATATATATATATATATATATATATATATATATTATATTGATATTTTTTTTAATATATAACTAAGGTATTTTATAATCAGAATATTCATTTATTTGTATTAAAAAGCAAATAAATAAATGAAATGGCAATAGTCTTGGTCTTAGTACTTAAATTTAAATTAATTATCAAATTTTCAAGGCCTTGTTGCATTAAAGCTAACAGTACCATACTAGTTAAACGTAATGTAGAGTCAAAATGTTACTTTAACGATTATAGCATCTTAAAAATTTATTTCATTGAAGACCATACCAACCTTTACTGCTTTATTATACTTATCTTATATTATTTACAAGATAAAATTTATATTTGGCAATAAAATTATATTAGGACTAGATGAAATAGAGTAAGAGAAAAATCTAGTAACTAAGCTAGGTACGAGGTATGCTAAATTTTATGCGTAGTATTTTTTTTTAATATATATATTTTAAAATATAAAATTGATTTGTCTTTGTGACAGAGAACTGTAGAACAGTCTTAATAAACACGTTAACATAAATTTCAAGAAAAAAAAACATGAAAAAGACAAAGTGCGGCGTTGAGTTTCGTTTTTTGAGAAAGTACGCAATGTCTCGAATTTAGTGGAAAGCGAAGTACAGTGTGCCTTGATAGTAAAGAACCTGGACCTAGTACTTTCTGTTAACCTATAAAAGCTATGCGGGACAAAAGCGTGAAGTTAAAAAATAACATTTCATGAATTCCTATCATTTTTGAATTAAAGTAACTTATATAAAAAATTAAGAAAGTAACTCCAGTACCTCAAAAGTTTTGTAAACATATATTTTATAGGTTTATGAGACCTAGCAAACAGTTTACAAAAATTACGAATTTTGAATTTAAGTCTTTACAATGATAAAAGGATGCTTTTTAATAAAAATATTTTAAGTTTTTTTTTGGAAAAAGGTGCTTATAGAACAAAAATTGTAAGAGTTTCAGACAGATCCTGACAGGTATATACAGGATATTTATTCAAATAATACCATAAAATTGAGCATACCTCAATATAGAAGCTAAGAATAGTAGGACGAATTTGACAGGGCTAAATTAGTTCATAGATTACACTAGGAAATGGTGGGATTCAAATTATATAACATACTATCTATCTAAATGGATTCAGTAACTATTTTGTTAGGCACTGAAAAGCTTTGTGTGTGTTCAAACTAAAATGAAGTTTTGAATAATTTTAAACGAAACGATTTGAAATGGATTAATCACGTTAATTTGATGTAAGAAAATACATTTTTGATATAATACCTGATGCCTCAATTACGTTTATATTAATCCGTTTACAATAATTTCAATTAAAATGTGTAAAAATCGTAGACATCAAAGATCTTATTATAGTTTAAGCCATTACTAAGGATTGAAAGAAGTTAAGGAAATGTTATAAAAAATCTAATAAATAAGTATATTATTAGGTTAATAAATATGTAATTTTCTTAGTACTCTTTATATATACTTTAAAAAATATGTTTTAGTATCGGCCTTAAAAGTTCTGATGACAGAGAATATATAGATAACCTATTGCGGTAAAACCATTATAACCATAAATAGTCGTTATCCATATAAAATATGAAAAATGTTAATTAATGTATGTATGTTATTATAAAAAAACAAAAGTGCAGTGTTTGTTTTTAATATTAAAATAACCGCTTTTTACGTAATACATACACGGCATATATACTAAATTTTTTTTGTTTTTTTTGTCTGTTTTAATGTATATTTGTTACAGCCACTTTTTAGAACGATTGGACCGATTTTTTATGAGATTTTCTTTAACTGATATAATAAAGAGTAAATTAGGCTTTTATTTTCATGCTGTAAAATACATATCCGGAAATAAATTCCATTAAATAAATTCCATAAATACGAACAGTTAGTTATTTATATGTTTATATGAAACTTTTATATGACATAAATTAACTTGCAAGGTACTTTGTACACAACAGATTTCAACGATAATGTCAAGATTCAAATGTTGAATCATTAATTGGTCGAAGTTACGTAAGGATTTAGAATTAAATTGGCATTTAAGATGCTAAGTTCTAGAGTTGGTTTAATAATTAATTATACTTAACGTAACCCGTGCGAGAGCTGTTCGGGCTATGGCTTTGTAGTTCAAAATGTACATAATAATTTTTGTTAGAAATTTTCTATACTAACTTAGAAATTTAAAATTGTAATTAAAATATTATTAAAAAAAATTTATTCTTGGTATGTTTATGGATTAAATGAGAAATAGAAATTTGTGTGTAGTTTGTTTTTTTTATTTTCTACAAAAGTTGAATTTCAATTTTTTTTGAATATATCTAAATGGGCGGAAAGTGAAGATGAAAGAATTTTTCCATAAATTTAAATAAACAAACAAACAATCCGTTAAGACATAGCACCACACATCTAGTATAATATATTACGAGTACTTACTATCAATAGAAGATATGAAGGGAAAGATATAAGGAATCTAGTTTTACTACAGATTTCTAGAAAGATTTAAAGACCTTATTATTAGACTTATCATAAATATAGGACAAAGATTACGTCTTAAGCTAGTGCTTTTGTATGTATATTAAAAATAGTACATATATTTTTTAATAATATACAATTCCAAAGGAATAAAATAAATTAAAATAAAAAAAATTTAAATTTATTTAAATTTTTTTATGACTATAATGAGTAAGTAATGAGAAAAATATAATGAGCAAGTATAGAAAACAATATTATTATTTGAAATTTACCAAAAAACGTACAAAATAATGATAAATAATACTAAAAATGATATAGCCTAATTATTATTAATAAATATAACTACACATTAGTAATAGTCAAACGTCTGGGACTCCTGTTAACATTGGTCGTGGATCCTCTGACATGGACTTGAACTGAGCCATGTGCTTCAGAATGTAGGCTAGCTGCTCTTGATGTCCTGGGGGATGGGGCGCATACTCGAAGGTCCACCGCGCTATGGAGACTTGCAGCTCTTGAAGACCTGGGTGTGTGGCCACTGTCTGGAGCCAGGGCTGGGAGGTCGGCAGCTGAACGGGATCTCCGTGGTGGACTCTCAGGTATGAGAGCCATTCCCATACTTCCAACAAATACTGAGTTCTAGTGGTGTTCAAAAAATATATATATTTTAAAATTTAATTTTAGCTAAATGTTTAAGTATTTGAACGATTTTAAATACCATTTAAATGAAATTATTTTAGAAGCATCACTATCAAAAACACATCGAAACGTCGGGTTTTCAAAAATATATTTTGAATACTAAAATATAAGCGAATAATCCATTTAAAATAATTTCATTTAAAAATTCTACATATCTTTATATCGTTAGTCATTTTCAATTATTTTTTTTTCCAGTAATTCTTAATCTTTTTGTGTAAAAGTAATAATTAATTTTTAATTAAATTTATTACAATATTTGAAATATCTTAATAATATTTGATCACCTGTCGTGGACGGTGAGCAAGGTACCCGCAAGGCTGATACGAAGGGAAGGATCCACCGTAGTCGTAGGACACGCAGCCTCGCGAGAGTGACGCGCGATGCTAAGTAAATTTATTAATTTAAAAAATCTTTTTAAAAATAATTAATGGAAATCTTTACGAGGCCAATGACTGTAAACTTGATCGGTTGTGAGTTCGATTCCCACTCAATGTAATGATTATATATAAATTATTTTCATTTTCTCGTTCTGGTTAGACAAAGTGCAGCGTTGAATTCCGCTCAACACGCAATGTCTTGAATTCGACGGAAAGCAGAGTACAGAGTGTCTTGATACTGCTATGTAGGATAAAAAAATCTTTACTAGAGTATTGCAAATTGACATGTTTACAGTTATGATAATAAGTTTATGTAGTCATATTACGTATGTATAATACCGAGAACATAAACAGATTTGAGGGTGGTTGAATTAAGTAACGAATAAAAATAATATCTAAATCAAAATCGCTTTCAGCAGTTAATGGCCATAGATCGTATGGACAACGAAGAAAATTATAGGATGAACACTTTCTAAGTAAATAGAGTATTCATATATATTCATTATATGTCAGTTATGGACAATACTCTGCTTTATTCGAATTGATTAATCTATATAAATATTAAACCGAATATAAATTCATTTACGAGCGAAATTTTATATTGTCGATATATTTCAATACTGCAATGCCTTATTTATATAGTTAATTGATTCTAAATTTTAATTCTGCCCCAATTTCTACTAACGAACAGAAAAAGGAATTTCTATTATCAAAGAAATGTGATTAGTAACAATTGCCATATTTTATTCAATACACTAATGTAGGTCGTTTGTAACACGAGACGGAAGGCTGTCTTCAATAGCAGACTAATTTTGATCATCCATATACATTTGTAGCTCATAGTCTTTGTAAGTAAAATACTAATAAATTATGTTTTATTGGACTTTGTTATTGTACTTACAAAATTATACTTAGAAATATTTAAGTTCCTCATTCCTGTTTCCAATCCACCCCAAATTTAGACACACTGTTGAAGATCGCTGTGGCGATGTCGGATGGCGTCTTAATATAATCATGATGTTTGATTGTCAAACTTGGGAATGTTTATATTTAAATTATTTTCATAACACAAAATCGAGGTTCTGATATACGCCATTCAATACTCAGTGTCAAATTGGGTTGGAAAGATGAACGGAGTATCTTGATATTAGTCTTCTCCGTCTTAAAATAAACGGTTTGCTGGTTGGCATAATAAAGCAAGAAAACCTGTATGTCATAAGGAGTCCATACCAACTATAAGTTCATAACATTACTTCTACTTTGTATTAAATCTTTATTCTCATTTTAGCTTTCATTTCTTTGCATGCCACGTTACAATGCACTGATAATGTTTCATTACAGTGAGACAAATAAAATAAAAAAATAAAAGATAAAAAATTAAGTAAAAAAAAAACTTTTTAAAAATAAGCCTCCTTTATAGTGAATTGTATTATACAGATCAATTCTATTCACTCAATACTCGTATTATCCAATACGGGTACCCATATGGGTTTTGTAAAAAAATATAATCCGCCATTTTGTTGCGGCGGCCATTTTAGATTAACTAGAATGTTGATTTTATATAATTTCACTGTCATCTGTCGTATTCTAAATTTCAACTTAATCGGAATAGGGTCAAATTAAGTTTGCAAGGTTTCACACACGCTAACTGACGTGACAAGTAAGACCTTGTAATAAAATAATTTAATGATTTTAGAATGCATTATTAAGTTGACTTACATGAGGTGGCACTGACACAGAGTTCTCCGCGAGCGCACAACTTTGTCTGTGTTGCTGTTGAAATTTTGGCTGGTACGGTTCTAACATCCTATAACAAGATATGGTTTAATTAGTTATATTTATTTATTTATTTATTTATACACCCCTTAATTGTACACAATATAATAAAATAATAAAAAATGGGCTTAACAATTATCAGCATTCGCCACCAGCCAACCTTGACATGTGAGAAATAAATGAAAAGGTGCTTATAAATATGAAAGATAAAAGTATTATATATTTACATCTATTTTTATTATTAATATATAATAATATTGATGATATATTACTTATATGGTTTATTTGGCGTACGTAAGTACCAACATAACCATGTTATATATTTTATATTTGCATATAAAAAGAACTATATATGAGTAATTATTATCAAGTTACGTATTACAGTTACAAAAGACAATCAAAGTTAGTATGTTTTAAATGAAACTATTTTAAACGGAATAATCGCATACATTTGGGTATTCAAAAATACATTTAATTCAAAAATTCATTTTGAATAACCTGATTTTTTTTAATATAAAATTCATTGCAGTACAGACTGGGTCTGTACTTTTTTTCCCTATTGTTATTTATCTCTATATTGCATGTTATTATAATCGGCTACTTAGAACTAAGATCTATTATATTTAGACAATTTTTTGAAAAAAAAAATGTTATAATTTATAATGTTATAATTTAATAATTAATTATTAAATAATAATTAATTTACCTCGTAGAAGACGAGTTAAATTTAAAATGAATAAAAAAAACCTGATGTTCCCAAAACTACACTGATTCGTGGTCACAGGTAGCCTTATAGATCTAATTAAAGGTAACATGCTTAGTGATTATTGATTGTAATTAAACTGTGATCATAATATTACTATATTTTGATATATTTATCAACTTTATAATCTATGTGTCAGTAAATT
Organism: Dryadula phaetusa; assembly: GCA_032432895.1. Taxonomy (NCBI): domain Eukaryota; kingdom Metazoa; phylum Arthropoda; class Insecta; order Lepidoptera; family Nymphalidae; genus Dryadula; species Dryadula phaetusa. The sequence goes on from JAOYRS010000038.1 coordinate 6,327,981, forward strand.
TGATTTGAAACATAGCGGATTACCGTAAAATGCAGAAAAGCAGTAAAGAATTATCAAAAGCCTGAAGTAAAACTCTCTATGTCGTTATGGATACAGTATTTACATCTATCTAAAGCTTAAGTTAAAAAGCTATGATTATTTATGAAAAAGCAAGAAATCTACGTACAGCTTATAGACGCACCTGATCTTGCCCCAACGGTTAAAGAACAGCGCGATTGCAGCAACCCACAGGAGCAACACGAAAGCGACTATCAAGGCCTCTTCAGCTCTCACAACTACGCCACCACCATCTGTTATGAAATAAGATATGAAATTGACAAAAATAATGTGATTTTTTTTATTGATGAAGCCAATCGAGGAAGCTTTGGAACAACTAAAGCGATGTTGAGTTCCGCCTTAACACTTAAAATAAAAATTAATTTAAATGAAACAAATATTTAAGGTGTGTCTCCCATATAACAGACTTTTCTTTTGCCATTTTTATAAATAATAGTACAGAGCCCTTCGTACGTGAGTCCAATTTGCACTCGGCTGATTTTTTGTATTGAATTCCAGTGGGAAAAATGCCTAACCTGTTTCTTTCAATTTTTCTAAGATAGTTTGAAATACAGGTTCAACATATAATAAATAATAAAATGCAATGTCGCACTTCATATAAATAAAGCCAGGTGTTTAAAGTTAATTACTCAATAACAGGTTAAATATTGTAAATTATAGTTTTTATTATCTCAATAACTTCTACGATATACGTTCAGAATTGATTATTTAAAGAAAAAATATATATTTATTTAAAGTACATATAATAATAGAAAAAGATGTTTATCATCAAGGCAAAGTCAGAGTAAAAAATATAAGCGAGTCGGTTGTCTTTTCTCTGAATATTAACAAATTGCAGGCTATGTAGATTGGAATTATTCTACCGAACATTTAGAACAAACGTTGTAATTGGTTTCAAATTGAAATATACGTTTTCAATATATCGTGTATGGGTGATAGCCGCAAGCAATAGTTACAAAAAAGGAGCTAATTGTATACATGTAACTTAATATAACAATATATAAACACACGTGTATATATTATAGCTTCACGTTTGCGCTTGTGGTTTTACGCACGATATTGCGTGTTGGGTGGCGGAATTCAACGCCGCACTTTGTCTTACCAGAGCAAGGAAGTTGTAATAATTTTAATGCAATCACTCCTTCAAATGGAAATCGAACCCACAACCGATTGCGTTTATAGTCAGGAGCCGCTGACATGATTTTCTTGCTTTATTCTCATCATCATCTCAATCGTTTGACATTGGAATATATCCCAAACTATATTGTTCGCAACAAGTCACGTAAGCAATTAACGTTGACTACTTGTCTAAGAACCGCTCTCACAGAGAGAGCTCTTAGGGTTCTCTAATAATAAATCGATAGAAATGTCTAAATGCATTTATGTATATTAATAGCTAATGGCAATGAACATTATTTGACAGTGTTTAAGTATGGCTGTTTACTATTCACGTAACTACGTCAAGTCAAATTCAGTCTACTTTCAAAAAAATATTCAATTTTTTTTAAATCTAAGCGATTTAAAAAATATGTTAATTTTAATTAAAAAATAATGAATTTAAACTGCTACCTAATATTATGAAAATGATAGCCATAAATTAAAACGGAAACAGGCAAAAAAACTATTTTTATCTATTTTTTAATAAATTTGTAATGCAAATATAAAATATGAAGAAACATAAATATTATAATTATAAGTGATGAGGTACTTTATTATGGAAGTATAAAGTATTATTTACATTATTTAAAATTATTAATCAAAATATAAATTTGCTATCTATCTAATAATCTAAATGGTTTTTTGTAAAAATAAATTGGAATAAAATATATATCTAATTTTGGTTTCGCCAGTTAGGTCTATGAGACGAAAAATAAAAAAAAATGAAAGAAAAATAATAGATAATTTAATATATTAAATTTTTTATCTATTTTATATTTATATTCTAAGCACTCCTGTAAAATTAATATATGAGAATAGTCTTTTAATTAAAGAGTTTTTACTAACCAACATTAGTCAAAGATAGGTTTGCAATTGCAATATCAGAGGGCGTTGTCCCTGTTGGATGTAATCGTAGGAAAACATCAGGTGGTGGACAGTCTGTAGGCTTTCCACGTTCTGAAATAATAATAATACGTATAGCTACATACAGACCATGCGGTGACTGCACACTGTGAGAAGTTTCAGCCATGTTTTCTGGAATGGGTCTTGAAAAAATAATATTTATTTAAGTAATAAATAATAAAATAAATGTTATATAAAAAAGGCTATAATTTATTTATATTATAAAGCGTATACTGTTCCAATTATATCTAAAATTTTCATACTTACCTGTTTATAACTTCGTTAAGAAATTTCGAGAGCGATGGAGCCAATTCATGCCAATTAGGTACTACATTCAATGAAAAACTTTTCAAAATTTAGTTTTTTATAACCATTTTAACTTACCAATTTCAGCTGTCGACTGATTGGTCCTAGAATTTTGTCCTGGATATGAAGATGATGGAGAGGGATGCAAGCGAAGTACGACTTCAGCTGGTGGTCCACCAGTTACTCCGCTCCATTCTAAAATGATATTCATCTTATTTGTATAAATGCATCTTAATAAGGTATTTGATTTTCACAATTTTAATACATTTAAAAAGAAACTACTTTGAACGGATCAATCGCGTATATTTTAGTATAGCACTTTACACAATACTTTATGTAGTTCATTGTTACCAGTAGACTAAGTGAGACTACGGACTACTATAAAGTGTTCGAAAGTCAGGTTTTTAAAAAAGTATTTTTGAATACCAAAATATACGCGATAGCCGCCGCGTTTATAATCAGATGATGTTCTATTGCACCATGATCGGCCTCAAATAGTTTTATTAAATTCTATATTTTGTCTTAACCATGACTGGGGCACAATAATATACACGTTTTGGGAACGCAAAAAATATTGGAATGTTTCAACAATCATTTTATGGATAACGAATCGGACATCGATTTTCGTTTACAGTCTTATTAAAGGACACTTGACTTCGTATGATGAGGTCATTATGTTTTTATGTAAATGTTTTGTTTATCAGTTATAATATTTTTTTTATTATCAAAAGAAACGGATTATAATATTGAAAATAATATCTATCTAAAGTTTTATTTTAGGAAATTTTATTTAAAATTGCCTAACATAATTTGAAGTAGACATTCTGAAGCTAGCAAGCTTCAATTTTAACTTTAAATTTATGCATACATATGATTCGTAGTGATATCAAACGAGCTGTGTCCGCTACTTTGTCCGCGTAGAATTCAATATATCTGGGTATTTATTTTATAATTCTAAAATAAAAGTTGCCTAGTTGCCTGCTGGGTACATCAACTATTTGCCAGTGACAGTTCCGTCACAATTGGGCTAGCTGTCCAAATTTCAACCAGAACGAAAACAAATACAAACAGGGAGACATAATTTATAAAAAAGGTTGTTTTGGTATATTTTATTATATAACTGGATATATTATTATGATTGGTTCATATTTGGGGATACAGAAAAAGATTATGAATTGATAGTTTTGGATACACGAATACAAATCCCTAGTAAAAACAGAGGCTGTGCTGAAAGTTCGTCTCAAAGTTATAAATCTATTAAAAAATAATATATAAAAAAACGTTAAAAAATTGTTTAATGTATAAAATTTTCCAAGTGTTTCAGCTTTTGATACAATTATTTTTATATTAAGAATATAAAAATTTGAAACGAGGGTGGGAACCGAACTTGCGTCTACTATTGACCTTCTATGTACTCCGACCACTAAACCATGTGGTCGATGTCTGGCTACACCTAAAATAAAAAAAAACGCGTTGGATATTCGTAGTGTGTTTCTAATCTATAGAAACTAATATATTTCTGTCAATTCAACACGCATCGTTTTGCATCAGTTCGCGTCGCGTTTTAATAATGTTTTTCCACCATAAAACCTAATCGCAGTAAGATTGCAACTCTAGCGTAGAGTAGGTACGTAAAAGCATTTCTCTTTGCAAGCTTTTACAACTAAGAACATTTAAGACATCAATCATTAAAGCTTTACCACTCTCACCAGCGGAGATGCGAGATGGATGTACAGGTGATTTACGCGATCCTATCTCCTGTCTTGACTCTGTTGCATTTTCTGTAACAAAGGGAATCATTTTTATAAATTTAAAAATATTGTTAAATTTATTATGAAAAATCTGAAATTTGAAACCCGGGTCGTCGATGATAGCAGGCTTAAGGGTTCCAACCCTTTTATTTTAGCAAAAAGTAAGAAGAAGAATCATTTCTTTATATTTTATGCAAATTAATCTTACTGTTTTTACAAAAATTATAAGTAAACATAATGATTATAATTATAAGAACATATCTGTATATATTTACCACAATACATGTGTGTGTATTATTTGGACGATATGCTCTCAAGTTATTTAACATGGAAAATGTCGGTAAATATGCAAAGTCCTTATTTTTATTATAACATATGAATAACCGGCCGTGACGCAGTGAAACAGCGTCTGACTGTAAACGTGATCGGTTGTGGGGTCAATTCCCACTCGGGGGATTTAATATTTAAATTATTTCCTCGCTCTGGTAAAGACAAAAAGTGGGGTTGAATTTCACCACTCAACACACTATATCTCGAATTAATATATGTTATAATAATAATTTAAAAATGTTATATATATATGTTATAATTATTTGTATATTTAGAATTTAGTATCGGTAAGCAAGTAATACACCAAATTGTTCAAATAATTTTGAAATCTAGGCAAATTTTCAAAAATTGGCATAATATTTTAAATACCACTATTCATAGAATAATTTAGCTTTATTTCAAAGTTATTACCTGACCAAATTAGTTAGTTCTATTATTTTATAAGAAATGTAAACAATTGTTCAAATATTTCAGGAAACATAACCAAAACTTTCCTCTTCACAATTTTTATGGCGACCTTCATGTGTTTCAAATGTCTCAAACTTAAGTAAATGGGCTTCTTGGAGATTGCGCAAAGTTGGTATTGCCGAGTATTGAATTACTTTTCATTGTTCTTTTTAGAATAGAAAAATCATCCGTACATCTTTTGTACTCAATTTGAAGGTAGTTCTATGAATTTGTTATATATTTTTATATTTATTTCACACTAGTATTTTTGTATACATTTTATTCAACCCAGAAAAGGGCAGTGTGCCAGCGTCTGACTGTAAACGCGACTGGTTGTGGGTTCGATCCCCACTCGGGGGAGTGATTATATTTAAATTATTTTCTCGTCCCCGCTCTGGTAAAGATAAAATGGGGCGTTGATTTCCACCACCCAACACGCAATGTCTCGACTTCGGTGGAAAACGAAGTACTTAGTGTTTTGACACTAGGTTCTTTCTGTCTACCCTGTTATGCGGGATAAAGCGTGAAGCTAAAAAAAAGGGCTGCTTTAAAGTTTTCTTATATTTACATATTTATCGTTTCGTTTATTAAGCTTTCCAAATTCCATTACACACTTTTTTGTGCCATTATACTTTTGTTGTGGCTATACCCGTTTTCCTCCATACAAGCAGAGAGCATTTATTGTCAAAAAGTCTATTCTTTCTGGCTTGCTGAATATGACACAATGGGTTGCGGAGGTCAATTCCAAACTTTGTAATTAGTAATTCGTTTAAAATTAGTTTTATAAGTATTTTTTATGCATTATGATGAATAAGTTTGGGTTTTGGTTTTTCTCTATACAAATTTGTACTCACCCGTTAACATAGGTTTTGTAAAAAGGAGTCGAAAGACATTCATATTCCTTCTCCTTATAGTCTTCAATACGTTTACATTTTTCGATACCTGACTTAATAAACATTCTATTCTATACTTTATTCTCCGTTATTACAAAAAAATCTTTTTACTGTATCACACCTTATCCCACATAGATGGGGTAGTCAGACAAAGACAAATTAGTGTCAAGGCATACGTTGAGTATTTTCCGCCCGAAATCGAGTCCTTGCATATTGAATTGCTAACTTAACGTCGCGCTTCATTGTCCTAGAGCGAAGAAATGAAAATTAACTTTAAATATAATAGTTCCCTGCGGTGGAGTCGAACCCACAACCAATTACGCTTACAGTCAGACGCTGTCCCACTGCGCCACGATGGCATTATCATCTAATTTATAAAATGTTACAATTACAGCCTCCAGTTCGGATAGAGTTAATTGGCTTCTAATTACTTTGCAATCCTTCCCTAACTTCATAACAGTTGACGAAATGTGCAAATTGATTAAAGTTTATAAAAAGCTCGCGAAGTACGAAACATAATTAAAACTTCATTAACAAGCGAACCTTTGACTATACCTACATTTTTGTTAAGTATATATATATATATATATATATATATATATATATACTTTTAATTTTTAGCGATTCTCCTTGATGTTGTTTTATGTAAACTGTCAGCATTAATGTTTGTCGTATATAGTTTGATTAATTTTATTTTGCTTGTAAAATATTCAACAGATTTAAAAGTAATCGTGGCGCTGTGTGACAGTATCTGTCTGTAAACGCGATTTGTTGTTCAATATTACCTCACGACTTTATTTCCCTGTTTAGATAAAAGAAAACGTCTTTAAGTGCTCTCTACGATTATCCTGCTACCAGACTAAAAGCATATATAAACTCATTAATTTAGCAACGATACAAGTTTGTGAGGTCATTTTACTACATGCAGGATCCAGTGACTAATAGAGGAAGAGACGCTTGACAGTCTTTCCAATTGCTACTGTTGCTTTTTACACATTGGATTATTACGGTGGGCATAAATTTCTATTGTAACGTAAAAATATTACTTATTATATGACAATTTACAAGAGACGCACGTTCAGTTTAGTTCATTGTAGTCGCTTTTAAGTCGAAGATTCTTAGGTCCTACTTATAATAAAGTTAGAAAAAATAAATTACAGATATTTTTCAGGTGTGGCACAGTGGGACAGCGTCTGACGATAACCAGAAACGGTTATGGGTTCGATTCTCACTCGGAATAATGGATATATGCAAATTATTTTCATTACCTCACTCTGGTAAAATTAATCGCTGCGTTGAGTTTTACAACTCAACACGCAATATTTCGAATCCGGCGGAAAGTAGAATACGGAGTGTCTTGACACTAGGTACTTCCTATCTACCTTGATATGCGGGATAAAAGCGTGAAGCCAAAAAAGAAATATTATTTTCGATATTAAAATTTTAAACAATATATATATATATATATATATATATATATATATATATATATATATATATATATATATATATATATATCTTATCATTTTCATAATTTGATTGTTGATTATATTATGTATATTTCAAATACATTACATAGTTCCATATCTAATATTACTTATTAAATGTTTTTTTAATATCTCAACAGAAATATACACTTCGTAGTCTCTGCGGAGTATCGACAATGAACTTTAACAAGTTGAAGTTTTATTACTTTCTAAGTCACGTCTGATATGGCAACAATTACTCAATTAAGAAGTTCGGAATTTGGTACATCGTAGTACAATGAAACTTTATTTTATAGAAAACTAGGTAAGCTCAAGTATTACACGTTATATCGTTTATAATATATTTTATTAATTTCGACGCATTTTATATTTTATTAGTAAGATATTTGATGTATGACCAGTGTATTAACTCCTATATTGTAACTCCAATTATCCAGCCTTACGTGGTTTGTAAGCGTCGAGTTTGCAAGTTGATAATGTCAATCTGAGAAATCAAAGCTACAGTCAGTCAGAAATTGGTAATAAAGTCAGTCAGTAAAATAGCTTATAATAATTTACTATGAGTATTTCTTATGTTTGACTTCACACTTAGGAAAAGACATAAATTTTCAATAAAAAAATCTTGAACGAAACGGAATTTGAATGCGCGTGTCTTGGAAACCGCCCAATTTTAGAATAGTTTTAAAAATATATACATTTCTTATTTTGAAAATGGGCCCTGTACGTTTTGATAACTTAAAATATTCCATTTATTCAATTTTGTTAATGAATATATGAAAAACCTATTCACTTTTCCTTCATATAAATTAATGACAAATGAAAAACTTATGTAATTATGCATTCCATGTTTAAACAGCCACAAGGTGTCCCACTATCCCGAGGGAAGGAATATGTTTTAAATAAAAGTCATTCTCTGAGCGGATACCGTAACCACAGCCATCGCATATTGTCACATACTTTCTAACTAAGCCACGACGATTTTGAAATTAACCAGTTTTACTTGAACGGTTTATAGTAGATTTTTTATTAAAATCATGTTAAAAAATAAGGTCAAGCCTATATGAGACCGGTCGTGGCGCAGTGGAACAGCGTCTGACCGTAAATGTGATCGGTTGTGGGTTCTATTCCCTTTCGGAGGAATGATTATATTTTATATATTTTCATTTCCTCTCTCTTTCCCATTTACTCATTCTTTTTCGGAGTACAGAGTGTATTGATACTGGGTACTTTCTGTCTATCCTGTTATGCGGGATAAAAAGCGTAAATAGTACTAATTTAAAGTTCATACAACATCATTTACAAATAATTTAAATTTAATAAAAAAAAACAATATACGATATAAATTTGCGTACTTGCATTTGAGATGATCGTAGCATAATGGAACAGTAAATGTGTTATTTGTAAGTTAAATTCACAGTCTGGGAAATGATTAAAATTAAGTTAGTTAAAGCGCGGCGTTGAATTACGCCACTTCAGTGCACAATATTTAGATTTCCTGCATAAAGTGGTGTACGTAGTGTCTCAACCCTCCACTAATTACTGACAAAAAATAAATGTATGAAGTCCTACCCACTATGGCAGGTAATGTTTCTAAACAACAATAGGATGATTATCATAAAATATTTCCTTATTAACTTAACAAAAGAAAACATGAGGCAGCGGATATTTTATGGAATAGTCGAGTTTGTAAACATTGTAAGGAGGTAATTATTTAGTTTGTTAGGAGTTACTTGCCACGGTCCATGTACTTTGTGCTACTGCTTTCGTGCTATCATAATATCAATTTCAACGTTACTTAACAGTTTGTTAAAAATAATTTAAGTTCAACGGGTCTTCGTTTTTTTATTTTAAATTTTCATAATATATATATATATATATATATATATATATATATATATTTATATATATATATATATATATATATATACATGTAATAAGTGGTAAGTTTCTTGCAGTTCATAGTTGCATAAATAAAAAAATACATTACTGTCACATATGAAATATTTATGGTAAATCTTAGGTTACCGGTATGTATTAGTAAATGTTAGAATTTGTAAAAAAAATTTATTGTACAAACGAAAAGAAATATCCTACCAACTAGAACATCAATTGCAACGGCAAGGAAACTACAAGGGATTATATATTCGTATAATGGCTAATTTGAGATTACAGGTGTTAATTTAGTTAATTAGTAGAGTTTTGCTTTGGTTTATTACAAAGTAGATTAATTGAAATAATTAATTGAAATAATAAATAGTGTATTGCTTCAGAATATGTTTTGCACAAGTGTAACTGATTTACTCTTTATACAGGTATTCAAAATATATGTAGTGTCAAAACACTCACTGCACTCGCTGCTCTCGTGATAAGAAACGGAATTTAACGCCGCTCTTATTTCATAGTATGTTTCTTAATTCTTTTATCATATTAACTTACATTTTATTAGAAAACGCTAGCCTAACAAATGACAAAGAAAGTAAGAACAAACACCGACTGTTCCAAGATCTCATTTGAAAGAAAATTTCCATTTACATTGGCAACGATTTTTCCTCACACAAAGGAAAGTTTTATTTTTTGTAGAATAGTGTTAAATCGAACTGCAAATAATTATCACAAGAGAAATATAGTCTCAAAGAGTTTTGCAAATCTGTTCAAAGAAATTATGGCGTCGATTTAAAAATATACGATAATAAATAAATTTAAATAAGAAGAGAAGTTTTGACGTATAATATAAGATATATTATATAGCCTAAAATATTATTTTACTGACTTTATATTTTATGTTTATATTTTGACAACTTGATTCATAAAAAAGTAATTAAATTTATTTCTTTAAGCTTCTCATTTTAAGTGAACATTCAGTAGATATATATTAACGCTAATAACCCAATGTATTTCATCTTCTACTTTTCGTTAAAATTTGAGATATAATAAGAGTTTTATGTTACTAGAGCAATGAAATAATGATCTTTCTTTCGAGTAGGGATCGAGCCCACAAATATAGCTTTTCTACTGCATCACGATTAAACTTAATTTTTATATGTAAATGATTTAAATTTACTTTGTTTGTATTTAAAAAAAACGTATAAAAATTTTACAGTTAAATTATTATACGCATGTATAGAGTGCTTGACTCTGACCGCTTAACCATGCGTTCTACATCCGACTACGTCGAAATTCTTGTACGTTTTGTTAAAATGTTTCTTATTTGTGTTGTTATTAAATCTGAAGAGAGATTTTTATAACATTCTGCTACCCAAAGATCATTTCTAAGCAGTGATTACCCGCTATGCGATCTGAAGTATCATTCAACACTTAAGAAAAGACCATATTAAAAAAAAATGTAATAACACTTTCTAAAAAAATATTTTCTTATATATTTCTTTCCTAAATTAGGAATAACTATTTAAAAATAGTTAAATTTCTTTATGTTTTTAATTTAAACAATTATACTATGTACATGTAAATAATACACAAAGTGCGAGTCTGATAGTCTTCCATCCTATTAAGAAACAAGATTAAGAGCTTAACCTGTAAAGCTTGTACAGTTTAAAAGTATGGGATATAACTACTACTAACTATACAAATTGAGAATTACTTCGTTTCTTCTTCTGGCTATGGAGAGGCAGCGTTAAGTTCCCCTATTCGACAAGCAATGTCACTCAAATGGAAAGAGCGTGAAGAACGAAGTTTATTAGTTTTTGCACTATATTATTTATAATGATTTTATATTATATATTTTATATGAGTCTACTAGTATTATTTTATCTTTTTCCGTTAATAATAAGATAAACATTTGAAGATAATTGATCCTTAGACAGGAAGTACCTAGTGTCTAGACACTATCCGCTTTCCGCCGAGTTCGACAAGTTGCGTTGTTAATTGGCGGTACTTAAATGTAATTATTCCCCCGAGTGGGGAATCGAGCACACAACCGTCGTGTTTTTAGTCAGACGCTATCCCACTGCACCACGATCGGTAAGGTAATTAGCAATTATGTTTTTATTTTGGTAATTTAAAAGATAGCTTCACGCTTTAGCCCGCATAGCATAGGGTCATAGTCAGAGTCATACTTTCCACCCGAAATCGATATCCCGTGTTGAGTTAAACATTGTAAAAACAAAATATATTACGAATAAGATTCTTTCAGTTGTTTTTGCTATCTCATTTATTTGGAGGTAAAAGTTTTAAGCAAACAGGTCAGCTAATAACCACGCTTACATCAACTTTGTTTCCAAACTTTCTTGATTAAACGTAGAATAATTAGCTTTTGTATTAAGCTTTTAAGGTTTGTAATGTGTATTAAAATAAGTAATGATGACTTATAAAAGTTTAGAATTAGGATTTGAACGCACGTTACTTTAAATAAGGTTATATTTTTAATGTCTCTAAAAAACGTATAAATATAAAAGATAACAGCCAAGGAATTAGAAATAGTAAATTAGCTTAGAAATAAACAGGTTAACAATGTTTTTGCTATCATGGCAAGGACCTCAGGTATTTGCCATTAAATTATGGTATTGGCGTCACGGCAGGGTTCTTCTTACATTAGTACATAGCTAAATATAATGAAGAAGTACATGAAGTTATTAAAAGAGTTTAATAATAAAAAACTTTAACAATTTCATAATTCTGGGATATTTTAGATAAAGCATCATAAAAGAAAATATACGTTACTTTAGTAAAATGTCATGTGTCACTATAAAAAAAGTGTACTTCAAACAGTAAATGCGTGTAAAATATGAATAAAATTAAGTCAAATTTATTTAGTTTAAATAAATAATTAAGAAAAAAATATTGTAATTTTCTAAGTATGTTAAATATCCCAAATAAAGTCCCAAAGGATTATCCTTTTTATGTATAAATATAATAATTAGAAAATTTAAAACGAAATTTAAAGAATACAGTGATTTATTATAATGGCTTTTACCTACCAAAGATGGAAAGACGTAATAGATTATTCTCCGTACGGCTAACTTAACGAAACGTTAATGTGTTTTATTTTATATCGGCATAGATAAATGTACTTTAATACAGGTTTTTAAACTTTTTAATAAAATTTTATATTTCATAGAAAGCTTCTAAAATTTTAAGTCTATTAAAACTTTATATATTTTTCATATTTTTTTTGAATAATTTAAGTAAAACTTTTTCAAATAGTTCTCTTAATAATAAGTTGATTAATAACTGAAATTATATCAACGAATTTAGTTAGTTAATTAAAGGGTTTGGTCTATTAGCGTGAGTGTCGAAATTTAAGGTGATTCCCATGACATTAACTTGGTAATTTGTAATTGTGTTATTTTTCATAATAACTATTAGTTAAAATTATAATCGTAGTTACTAAACCTTCAATTACTAAATAATAAATATTTTGATTTCATTTAAATATATTTTTTTAGCTTCTCGCTTTTAGCCCACATAACATGGTAGACAGAACGTACCTAATGTCATGACACACCGTATTTCGCTTTCCACCGAATTTGAGACATTGCGTGTTGAGTGGTGGAACCCAAAGTCAGGTACTTTGTCTTACCAGAGCGAGGAAGTGAAAATAATTTAAATATCAGATCACACCCCCGAGTGGAAATTGAACACACAACCGATCACGTTTTACAGTCAGACGCTCCCACGCTGCTCCACGACCGGCCACATCTCAATTATAAAACGTACAAAAGCGAACATTACAAGGTTAAAGTTATCAAAAATGCCTCAGCCTTCAGCCTCATCCTTGTTTACTACAACCATTTTCTGATAATAGAATTTTTCTTCATCGTCAGACTAGTACACGGCTTTTATTTGTCAGTTTACACCTTTTTCTCTTACAGCAGTCAAACTGGTAGACAGAATGTAAACACTAGTAAATGTACTCATTCAGGCCGGTCGTGGCGTAGTCTGACTGCAAACGCGATCAGTTGTGGGTTCTTATCCCACTTGAGGAAGCGATTATATTTAAAAATACTATTTGTCTGAATTTTGAAGAATGAGTCTTGAGGTTGTGTTGAGCAATTTAACGCCTCGCCTTGTTTTATAAGCGTATATATAGATAATTTAAACATAATAATTTATTCGACTTGTAACCGAAATCACTATCATTGCATACACAATCATACTATTGCTCCAAAAAACTATGTATATAAACAGGTTGAAGCCGCCAAATCCTCTGTTACATATCACTGCCAAGGGATATATTCTGTTTTAGTATATACCGACATAAGCTACTGAGTTATCTTAATGTTCAGTAACATCTGCTCCTAGAGATGGCCTATATTATAATAGTCACTTGTACAATGTTCAGCATTTAATAAAAGTCACCCATATAATTTACACTTATCACCCATATTTTGCACCCATATTTGAAGTATCCTTGTAATATTTTTTTTAGCTTTACACTTTTAACCTATACATAAGTACTCCGTTTTCCATGTTGAATTATGGAATTCAACGTAGCACTTTGTGTTATATTGTGTACTTGTCCTGTAGTTTTATTTCTAATATCAGAAATATGTATTGAGGCTAGTGATAACTCTTCAATAATACGGTCCTAGTGAGAAGACAACTTTTGAGTTAGTATAGTATAGTATCAATATCAGAACAGGTTTCTTTACGAATCTAAATTAACATAAAAACAATTATTAGTTGACAAAAACTATCTTTTATTATTTTACTCTAGTACAAAAAAGTAGGAAGCCCCCGTTTATGTAGGCTCCACACAGTCCAGCATTGAACTTTTATATCATTTTATTTCTGGCAAGCTTAACTCCATTAATGTATCTAAATGAAATCTTGATGTGTTGCCAATATTTTAAAATCCTTTTATTCTCAACTCGTAAGTTAAGTAAATTTTGGCGAGAATACTAACTTTATAATTTAAATTTTTCTGACGTCTTCAATTACTCGCAACGTTTTAAATAAAAACAAAAAAACCTATATTTGCATTTCAGATAGATCTAGCTTTTACTTGGGGAATGGTTACAATTTAATTAAATTCATTTTTCTGCTCTGATAAGGTATAATAAAGTAATTGAAAAAAAACTGTATTCTGTCCCACCAGTGAAAAAAAAATAAATAAAAAAAGAGATTGGTTATATTTAAATTATTTTTATTTCCTTGCTCTGGTAAGACAAAGCGTGGAACTGTAAGTGGACTCAACACGCAATGTTTCTAAATCAGCAGAAAGTAGAGTACGGAGTTTCTTGACACTTCCTGTCTTGGTTATTCTGTCTACCCTGCTATACGAGATAAAAGTGTGAAGATAATTATAAAATAAAACATTATCATTCCCTGAGCGGGGATCAACTCCATAACTAACGTATACACAATAACTTATTTAGATCATTTATGCAGAACCCCGGGGAACCACTAGAGTGAAGAACAAAGAGAATTCCTTTCTATTTCCTTTGAATATTGCAAAGGCAATAGCTGTATTATCAATATATCGAAGTAATATACAATATATTTCTTGTATGTAATTTTGAATCAATAAGACTTGTGCCTAATGATCATAATTTCAACCTTCACGTACCACACGAGGATATTTTTTTGACCTTGATACAATAAATCGATGGGAGTGGACGCTCAATTAATTTTGTAGTGATAGTTGTCAGGCTGATACGTGATATTTTTGAAATGTAATGTGCGATAAAATAGACGATATTTTTGTATTAAAACCTAAAAATAATATAATTTGTTTTACATTTATTTATCCCCCATTTATATATTTATTTTAATTTAAATATAAATAATAAGCTTTAGAATGTCAGTAAAAAATAAAATTGGAAATACTCAACAGATAATGATTATGCATGTACGATGGAGTTTAAAATACAAATAAGTTATCTGAGACTATGTTAAACGGATTTATCATGTACATTTTGATATTCGGAAATATATTTTTGAAAACCTGACGTTTACCTTTGACCACGGGCCAAAATCGCGCTCAAAATATACGCGAATAATTCGTTTTAAATAGTTCATATAAAATGTTTAAAATCGCACAAATCAAAGATTTAATTATATTAACTAACATAAAGCATGATTATTTATATGATGAATCATTATATATTAATGAATGATTTTTCAAGAAATAAAAAATATATTCACATCAGTTTAAATAAAATATTTATTGAATAATGGCTTGAATAATTATCTGGTTATTGCAAGGATATGAGGTAACGTTTAGGCTAAGCCGTTTTTTTTTATGGGAAAAGGACATCGTTTGCCCATGGACATCGATTAAATTAGAGTTGCGTTGCCGAGCTTGGAATGGAAGTAAAAGGAGATGAGGGAAAGGATAGGTGGGAATAGGGAACGCTGGCTTACATGATATCGAACCAGAACACATTATCAGATATTTTGCACGATAGTGGTCGAGAGCTAGTCTTAGGATTAACTTCCTACCACCAAATTACTGGGATACCCGCCTTTTACGAGATGCTGTTCAGCAGCGGAAAGGAATTGTAGTCTATCTCATCCCCTCACACGGGAAAATCTGCCAAATGTATGCGGTCAGAGTAGACTAAAAAAAACAAAGACGAACACCCGAATACACGCGAACATTAAGGTTTTTGATATTTACAATTTTTATACATAAAACTGAAAATAAGTTTTTAAATACCAAAATAAACGATTAATCCGCTTAAAATAGTTTCGTTCATAAGGAAGAACTTTTCCTTTTTCTTAATAAACAAAAGTTTATAAATCGAATAAGACAAATGGTGCGATCCATCAACGCCTGCGATATAATTAGCGGTTAGGATTCCATTTCTCAGACCAAGAGTCAAGATAAATAAATGGGAGATTCAGACGAATGCCAAAACATTTATTTTTAATTAATTTCTCTTTTAAATTAATTATTATTTAATTTAACCTTGCTATTTTATTATTTAGATAGATTGAGCAGGTTAAGGGTACTCTTACTTCTCCCCTTTCTTAGAGTACGGGTACAGTCCCAGTCAATAATAAAAAAATAAACCAATGGGTAAACGTTCAAGATGAAGAATTTTAGAGCTTTTTCGTGAAAACTTCGACTGGTAAACTAAGGCTTTTTTCTAGAATATGGTAAGATAAATTTGGGCTTGATATTTCTTAAATTACATGTTTTGAGTGATTTTTCTAAATATAATGGCAAGGATACAACACACACTCGATGAAGAAATGTGTTTCCAATCAATTACATATAAACATAATTTAGTAGTTTATTGTATCTATATATTATTTCTGTGTGTTAATGATATGATTAATATACTATTTTTATGTTTATATACTATACACATTCTATCCAATTCTTAAATTGCTATTTCTTATGCCGTTGGTGGTCTGGAAGAAATAATCTGTTTTACCGATAAGGTCGCCAATTGTACAGCGTGTTCTTGTTCACAGTCATTATAACTTTTGTATTAGTGTGTACAATAAAGAGTTCTTGTTATTACTTTTATAAACTGGATGGATTTCAAAATTGTATATAGAAGAAGTTAAACAAAGTTACGGGGTTGATAGAAAACAGAAAATTATATTTTTTTATATTACAGTAGAAATTTTAGTGCAGTCTAGATAGTTTACAGTAAAGTCACATTTCATAGCTTATATCGTTCTTGTTTTTCAAAAATTTTTAAACTAACATTTGTTTATACTAATTAATATATAAGAATATTATGAGACCTTAAAAAATTAAACACTTCTTAAAAAATATTCAAAATTTCGATAACAATTGGATTACTAAAGGTTGTACCATATTTTTTCTACTATAATTATATATAAACAGGTATTTCATAATATCAAATGCTTACTTAGGCCAAGCTTTTCCTTCATATCTGAAACCATATTATCCACAATATCACCCAAGTAAATATTTACGTTAATATAATCAGAAGGCAACTTAATTATTTGCGGTTTAACGTAATTGTCCCAGTGACCGGAAAGTCGGGTTTACATAGAAATGTTTTCCTTACAAGAAATTCTTTCATACATTTTGACGGAAAATATATATTATAAATTTATTGTGGATTGAATAGGCTGGTCTAATGTGAGTGTGAACTTTCGCACTAATTTCGTCAAGTAATATTTTTAGCTTGTACATTTTTTAAATATAGTTTTTTTAAGATGTTACATTAATGAATTACTTACTTTAAAATCGACTCTCAACTTTTCGTCTATGTCTTACCAGATTAAGTAATTTGAAGAAAAGTAAAGGGAAGGAAATAATTTAAATAATAATCAAAATTCCAATAAGTGGGATTCGAAAACACAAATATGATAGATAATGTTACCAAAACTACCTTCCTAGTATTTGAGCTTAAATATGCGTATGTAATTAAAACTATTTGCATGTTTATTACTTACTAACATCTAGCTAATGTACTTTTATAGCGGAGTATAATGTATTTTACGAACCAGCACGAGGGAAGATAAGTCACTTCCTTTTGCACTTCCGGTCCATTTAAAGACATTGCGTGGTCCGTTTCAAGATTTAACGTCGCACTATGTTTAACTTTGTATCAGGAAATGTGTAAATTAGAACATCATGCAGAGTGGAATCGTGTCTGGTTATATATGCAATAGTTGTGGATTTAAATACAACTTAAATTATATTTAAATGATTCTTAGTACTAGATAGAGTGTAGTGTTAAGTTACGCTATATATCAAAGTTAGATGGAAATCTGCTCTGATATATATACATATATATTGCAGCCTTCAGCCCTCGTGTTTAGTTAGGCAAGTTTCTATATACATTCTTTGTGATGATATTTGAGTGGTGGAGCTTTAGAAAAATTTCTACACAAAAGACTATTCTATACAATGACATTTTTAACATCTCTATTAAGACTTCAACATAGTGGAATCAGATAGTATATCTAAGTATTTTTAAAATATTTGCTTGTATTATACAAGAGTTAGTTATAGTTAAAGTAAAGGTGGAAAAATAATGTTATAGTAGTTGTCAAATATTATATCTTTTTTCTTGTTCTCGGCGTTGAGTTCCGCCTATTGTCCTAACACTATTACCTTAAAAGAATATAAATCAGTATTATTTTAAATTATCTAAATATTTATTCATAATTTAAATGTCGCTAGTAAAAAAAATAAAATATAATGATAGTCTTTAGATATTAAATATATATGACGGTCGTTTGGTTTTGATAAGTACATACAGATACTATGGGACTAATTATTTCATGTTAATTTTTATTTAAACGTGATCCACATCTATAGAGTAATTAAAGTTGCAGCCGTGTAATGCATATTGTATATTGTATATTGACACTGGATATGTTTCCATTGACAAGTTTATTAAAATTTTCATTATTTGAATGTATGTAATAATAATTATTATTTTAATATTTACTATTTTAAAAGTGTTATTCTATACTTAGGATTAGAAATAAAGCAATCTCTCTTGTTAAACGATTATTTTTTAATGATCTTTAAGTGGTAGAAATTTGTAAAAATCTCTCTACAAAGATGCTAACAACATAAATAGGTTGTAACAAAACGTATAAGAATTTCGACGCAGCTGGTAGTAGAATGCATGGCTTAGCGGTCAGAGCGCTTAGACTGTATCCCAGAGGTGCGGGTTCGAATCCCACTGCGTTCAAAATTTTTATACGTTTTTTAAAAAAAAATATTATTAGTGCGTAAATTACGCGTTACCTTAGAAACGTATATGCCATTCGGTCCAAAAATGTATGTTAAACACATTGTTGTGTTGAACGGTTACTTTATACTACAATATTATGAAAAAAATGCATTGTACATACATATCTATATATTAATTAAATATGATTAAAGTAATAAATTTTAACTAAGAAAATTTGTATACACAAATTTTCTCTTTTACATATTAATTGGCCACCAAATTTTATTACCAATATATTTACATAAATATAAATATATTGATGTTTCTGTGGTCTCACTTTTATTATAACTATTCATTTGTAAAAGAAAATACAAGAAAAAAAGGCTACGTTTACGTCAAATTTCCAAGGAAATCTCACAAGGAAACGCAGGCCATTGTATATATAGTACAGAAAAATAGGTAAATTGTACCAATTTAAGCTTATAAAAGCATGTTAATAAATGAATATTTTTTTTATTACTTTATCCCGCATAGCAGGGTCGACAGAAAGTGTCTAACGTCAACACACTCCTTAGCTTTCCACCGAATTCGAGACATTGCGTGTTGGGTGGTGGAACTCAACGCCGCTCTTTGTCTTTACCAGAGCGAGGAAGTGAAAATATATGAATATCTTTTAAGGTAAACTGAATCTGGTCTACTAGTGACCACGGACTACTGTAAAATATTCGAAACGTCGGATTTCAAAATTGTTGATTAATCTGTTTAAAATAGGTTTATTTTAAAGTGAGTAAAAATCACGAAATACAAAGATTTTATTATAGTTATATGTCGTTATTGCTTGCCTGATTTGGTTTATTGATTTTTTTAATTGAGTACAACAGAGCGCATAAAGTCTATTCACAGATTGTACTAAGTGACGGCGGCGAACTTTAAACAAGTAAAAATTTAATATTTACTAATTTATTTATTAGCAGTAACTAATATTACTGTTCATTATAAATGGTTGGGTTTGTAGATTTTGTGTTAATCATGTGAATTATTAGAGTTTCTGGGGTAATTTCTATAGCCTCAGCTAACGGTGGTAGAAGACAAACACCGTTGAGATTCTATTAAGTTTTCGGCTTCCGGTTGATCTACTACTGGAAGTCCCTTATAATTTATCTTAGTCGTAAATCAAAAGTTAAAAGAAATATGAATATAAGATAAAGTTAGTTAGAATTTAGCGCCTTACTGAGTACGCCTGGGTACCCAGTAGGTTATGGAATAACATTTAAAATTATATCAGATATATATACATATATACAAATTGATGAACAACTCATCTAGTTAAAAGTGACATATTATTATATGATCTTAATACGTTCGTTTTTATTGTAAGCAGACAAAAAGTAAGATATGTTTAAATTAAAATTAACTGTACTTCGCTAACAATACTAAATACAAAGAAAATGATTCAGAGAAAAGAAAGAAACAAGATATAGCTCATTTATACAATTCTTTGTATAATTATGATTTTTAAACTCAAATCCTCTAAAACTATATTCATATTAAGTGAAAATTTAAACTTTTAAAAGTTATTTAAGTTAGTCGTGTACAATCCATATAAGAATAAACGAAGTTAACTAGCTACTGGCACAATTTTCTGGGCTGAGAACATAAAATAGATTGCGTCGTGTGCACTTGTTGGCGTGTAAAATACTGTACAATATATAGGATTGGATGGATATTCAATTTAAAGAACTTACCTATTTGGCGCCTCGTTCTCTCCTTTTTCAAGCCGTATTGTGGTTCTCTTTTTGTACGTATAGCTTGTTTTCTTCTCACCCATCGCTCGCCACCTAAAGGGAAACATAAAAAATAAATAATTTATAATAAAATATAATTTCATGTTTTATTTAATACAAAGACTAAGCTAAAATTTTATTATTATATAATGTACATTGCAAGGCTTGTTAAACTACTTGAATGTATCCAAGGGGCTTGTCCATGAATAGCAAAGTACTTGTTATGTTCAAGTATCAAAAACTTACCATGATACAGTACTTCTATATAATTATTGTATATGTAGTCTAAGAAACTGTATAGTATAAGAAAATGATTATATTTTATTTAGAAGCATTGAGAGTCAAAAATATTTTTTTTATTTTATTTACTTTCTTATTTTTACCTAATTCATTTTTTTATGATATTGATTGATTTCAAGACACTCCGTTCTACATTTTCTTTCAGAATTTGAGATCCTATT
This sequence comes from Dryadula phaetusa, assembly GCA_032432895.1. Lineage (NCBI taxonomy): Eukaryota > Metazoa > Arthropoda > Insecta > Lepidoptera > Nymphalidae > Dryadula > Dryadula phaetusa. Next base: position 6,349,134 of record JAOYRS010000038.1, read on the forward strand.
TGACATTGCGTATGGAACTTTGGCACCATGCTTTGTCTTAGCGGTAAAATAATTTAAATAAATTCGTCCTTTTAAGTCGAATACGAACTCATAATAATGGCATATCCAGTCTGGTTGCTGTTCCAATGAGTCACGATGGCGTCTAGCTATAGTTAACTGTTTTAAAAGGAAGAGAAAACTCAAACAACCCTAATAAAAAACCGAACACTTCATAAATAATTAAATGTATATTATTATATGTTTTTTTATAGGAAAAGGAGGGAAACGAGCAGAAAGGCCATGTTCAATGTTCGCCCGTGGCCATCTACAAAATTAGAGTTGAAGATGCGTTGCCGGCCTTGAGATGTCAAAGGAAATGAGCGCGGATAGGGAAATAGGGAAATCTAAATAGGTAATATTTATGAAAATATCAATTAATTTTAAGTATTTGAAGCTATAATATTTGTTTTTTTCTATTATGTAACTAATAGAAATATCTTTTTAGTTTTTTTTCGTGACTATATTGTTTTTTACAAGCTTTTATTTACTTTTACTTGCCATGTTAGTTAGTTAGTGAGTGTGAAATCATACATGTTTAATTTAACCTACTTCCCAGTATCCCATTGAGCTGAAATTTGATGTTGTTGTTCTGATGACAATCAAATTATATATAATTAATTTCTTTGTTACTCAAAAATGCCAACGGCGCAACAAAATGGCGGATTATAATTTCTTACACAATCCAACCTATGTATTAAATGCAAGTGCTTGACTTTTACAATAAACTATGAAAAAACAGTTTTCTTTTTATTAATAATATTTTTATTGTTAAGTTCGTTTGTGTGTAATGTTCAGACAAGGAATATTGTGCTTAATACCATGTTGAAAATAATTTTTTTGTTTTAAATATTAATAAATAAATTAAAAAATATTTTTACATGGAATTGTTTAAAATATTTTTTAATAAAAAACATACCAGGATAAAGGGTAGAGCTGTGTGCGACATATCTCCACCAGTGAGGTAAGATCGCGTGCCATTGTTTGCATGTGTAATTAAGTTTTGGCCCGATTTGCTACGTAAATGCATTTACATGTTTACGGCTAATTATTTCTATATAATATATGTATATCATTTTTCCTTACATGCTAGGAAATTACTTTTTGCTGAGATTATTATAATTTTTAATTGGTCGCTTAGTTAAAATATTATTAATTTATTTTTATTATTAATATTTTTATGGTAATTTAAAATGATCGCCAGTTTGAAATGAAGTTTGTGATGTTGGATGTATGTTGGATGAAACTTAACAGTTATTATTACTTTTTATTATATTTTTAGTCATTTAATCAATATCTTTTGTTTTTTTAGCTTCACGCATTTTTGTTCCGCAGAGCAGGGTAACCAGAAAGTATCTAGTGTCAATAAACTCCTCCGTACTTCGCTTTTCACCGAATTCGATACATTGCGTGTTGAGTGGTGGAAATCACCGCCGCACTTTATCTTACTAGTGCGAGGAAGTGAATATTATTTAAATATAGTGACACCCCCAAATGGAGATGGAACCCACAACCGCTCGCGTTTATATTCAGCCGACCCACTGCGCCACGAACGGCCTCAAAATACGAATACAAAATAGATATAACAAATCAAAATATAATGATTATTATTTCAAGAATTAAGTTAAGTTTTTGGCAAAATTAATAATACTACATTGGCTTAATGTTACGACAAATTTTAACTGTTAACACGATTTGGTTGGTGTTTGAACCCCATAAGGAGAAATTACTTGTTAATTCCACCCAGTTAAGTCAACACTGTATATCGATAACAATCTTAATTTTTCAATATCCGTATTTTAGGCATTATCTTACTAGAAACCATTTTATATAGCACCAATATCAGTCCTGATTAGACTAAGATATACTTCCTTACTTTCTTAAAGGTCTGAGCAAAGCCGTAAATAATTTCAGGTCAGGTTCAAATATTAGAGGCCGGTCGTTGTTGTAGTTTCAACTACCAAACGGGGAAATGAGTATATTTAAATTATTGTCATTTCCTCGCTCTAGTAAGACAAAGTGGATCGTTGTGTTCCGCCACTCAACACCTTTCCTTGGTGGAAAGCGGAGTACGGAATGTCTTGACACTAGGTACTTCCTGTTTACGATTCTAAGTGGGATAGAAGCGTGAAGCTAAAAAAAATATTTGGCATACGAGTATAGGTAAACCCTTATCATTATTTATTCATATTGTAACGAATTTAGATGACGTCTTTTCTTCACCGGTAAAAGGTAGCATAGAATATTAATTCGTATGAATCTAGCACACGTTAGTCAGACGTCTAGACGTACATCAGACGTTTCATTAACTCCATTAGTTGGAACCAGCGGTGTTTACAGTTTTATTACTTTTGATTAGTCAGTATGTTTTAGACCACATTTGTGATTTTTATTTGAAGCTGTTAAACGAAGGAGACCACCGACTGGGATTTCAATCCAAGACAACATGTTACTTACTTTTCAAAAATATATATTCATATTTTTTAATTAATAATATAATGCACATACTTTATGTATATAGTGCTCTTTGATTTTCGCGATTTTTACACATTTTAAATAAAAATATTTTAAACGAATTAATCACGTATAACTTGGTATTGAAAATATATTTTTGGACAACTGGTACATTTTCGAATACCAAAATATACGCGATTAATCCGTTTAAACTAGTTTTACTTTTTATATATATATATATATATATATATATATATATATATATATATATATATATATATATATATATGTCTCTCCATTCGTGGATAATTTAACAGCTAACTTCATCAGTGTTATGTTGAATGGATCATACATTGAATGGATTGCTAAGAAAACAAATGACCATATGTATACGCGTAAAAATTTACACGCAATTAATTAGAGTTTAAAATGTAGTTGTAGCTACTCTGCTGTCCAAGATTTTAGAGCATATATTAACGTTTGTCGACTCATATTTTTTTCGTGAAGAAATCCTTACGGTTATCCGTCTGAATGTGGACAAGGGATGAGGACTATCCCGGTATACGGATATTTTGAATTCGATTTTTGTTAACTTCGAATTTCGGGCTTAGTTATAGTAACAGCCTTATTTTTATTTTATTTTATTTGGAAAATACAGTACAATACTTCACATAAAATAATACAAGTTAAATAATAAATACACTAATAAAGTTTTCACTAACAAGTTTATAGTAAAAATGATTTGAAGAATATTTTAATTTATTCATAGTTAATATTTATTTATTTAATATAAATATTTTTTTTTAGTTTTATAAATTATGTTTTGTAACAGTTATTCGTTTTTCCTTGATTCAAATACGATTTGAATTTTAAAATTAAAATCTCTTAACTTATGATTCTAAATAAGTATTATATAAAAGTTACAAGTCAAATGGTAAACGTCTCTATATTAAATATATTGTAACTTATCAATTTGGAAAATCTTCAGAATACGAAATAAAGTCTAAGTCAGGAGCAGACCATATATTAACATAAGTAAAATCACTGTTTAAATCAGTATATCGTAAGCCATAAAGACGATGTTACACGTGAAAAACTTAAGTTAGGTAAAACCTTCCTAGCATTATGCATACAAATCGGAGGTCAAATCAAGTTGTTGACAAAATCGATAAAACTTAACAAACTTTGTAACTTGAAAAAAAAGCCCAAGACATAGAAATTCTTAAAAATATATATTTCTATAATTATTTAGAGATATCTTTAAAATGCATATGTCTTTAATGTCTTTTGAATGTGGCCTTGTTATAATAATAGTCAGATTGCCTTCCAGAAGACAATAAATGTAAGTAAGTGTTAATGTTCCGCTTATTTAGCAAAATGTGAAAAATTCTTATTCTACTTTTACAGTCTGTTCGTTTGATAACCATATTGGAAAGTATGTACAAAACCTCCAAAAGTATGTACAAAACCAATTCAATATATTTATAAATTGCCAAACAGTAGTTTTGCTATTAATAATAATGATTTTAAATGTTAACTCAGTATACAGTGTTGCTATGAGGTAAATGCTAAAAAAATAAAAATGCTAAAAAAAATTAACAAGTGAATTAAAAACCAGTAAAAAAATATAGTTAGAGTAATATATAATTGTATATCTTGTATAAACTCTAGTCGTTTATTACACTGGACCCACAAATTACTTTCTTAAAGCGATAGACCATTTTTTAAATTGATAAAAAGAAACATTTCGTCTTCTTCGAGTTGTCTTGAGCTCAAAGACAGATAATGTCACTGTGAGAGATCTGTCTTCATAATTTTTGAAGAATAATTCCCAAATCTGCTTAATATATTTTTTTATTCGTTAATTTTATTTGAGTTTGATATTATTATTATTATTTTAATTATCTTGTTTATTCATTTTTTATGTTTGTTGTATATATTTTTTATTTAAATGTAATGAAAAACTAAAACTGTAGTAATTTTACAGTCGTAAGTTTTTAATTTCTGCAACGTTTGAATCTTTGTTTATAATTAAAGAAATCTTAAACAAAAAAATATTTTTTATCATCTTCACGCTTTTATCTCGCATAGCAGGGTACACGGAAAGTACCTAGTGTCAAGACACTCCGTACTTCGCTTTCCGTCGGCTTCGAAACATTACGTGTTGGGTAGCGGAACTCGATGCCGCATTTTATCTTACCAGAGCGAGGTAGTAAAAATAAATTAATATAATCACCCCCCTGAGTGGGAATCGAACCCACAGACGCTGTCCCACTGCACCACGACCGGATAGAAATATATTTGTAACAATGATATACATACATCAATATTAAAACTATAAAAAAATATATTTAAGCATTAAAATATAAATATTTGAACTAAATATTTATTTATAAGGTTATTATTCAAGATATTCATATGATAAGTAATAAGTACGTTCATAAACTGTATAAATGATTGAATATGCTCGTAAAAGTTGGAGCGACTCGATTTGCAATAAAGCTTTAATAACGCTTACGAATTCGCACCATACGAATTGTTCGAGAGGGATATTGACTGTTTGCTTGAAAAATGAACGCTAAAAATATTAGGAAATATATTTTTTTTATTAATTTGCAATGATTTTTAATTAAGTTTAAATTAGTGAAGTATTGAGGTAGTTTTACGCTTTTTTTCTTATTTCAATGTAGAGAATGTGGTGTTAAAAAACTTTTTCGCACGGATGTCTCTTTGCGTAATATAGAATATTGAATAGCGGAACTTAACGCCTCATTCTAAAGCGGAGAAATGAAAATAAAAATAATAGTTTATTTACTAAAATACATGGTACAAGTCTAGTCTAGAAAAAATGACAATTACGTTTCATTTAGTTACTAGAGGTGAATGTTGGCAGCCATACTTGTATAGATGAGGTCTCTGCCACACTCTACTTAGTAGGCAACAAATTCACGACTATCACGTTTACAATCAGAAGCTCTTCAACAGCGTTATGGACCCATAGACTTAGCTTCAAGTCTAAGCAATAGTACATTCTTATTAGTATTTTCCGTTTTTAACTGATTAAATAAATTAGTAAAATTATAGGCCGGTCATGTCGCAATAGGACTAGTTGTGGGTTCGATTCCCACTCGAATTATATGTATATTAGGAATAGAATACATTTAAATTATTAAGGAATACAATAAATTTAAATTATTGTCATTACCTCTCTCTGGTAAGACAAAGCTTGCGATGAGCTCTACCACTCAACACGCTATGTCTCGAATTCAGCGGAGCGGACAGCGGAGCGGACAGCGGAGTAAGGAGTGTTTAGACACTAGGTAATTCCCATCTGCCTAAAAATACTTCTATACTTAGCGTTTACTTTGATACTTATTTATTGGGTGGCTTGGTCTGCCAAGAACGAAGAAATATATACATTATAAATATTTTCACTTTTTATGTAATAAATTAAATAAAGAGTCATTATATAGCTAAATAATATTAATAATTTTAGTTTTGCTTGTTTATTACATGTTATTTGATGACTATAGTAGGTAAACAAATTTAGAGAATGGAAGTTTAGTTGAAAAAAAGAGACATAAATAGAATTATAATAGATATGTTTTCGCATGTCACAAAACTATATTGTTTCAAACAAAAAAAATAAATAATAAAATACAAACAAACACAATGAAGCTTACTTATTTTGCATGTACTCGCATAGTCAAGAAGCATGATCAAAAACCTTTCCGACTTCACTGTATAAAACCAAATTGCGCATTTAGATTTTCTTAGGAAAAAAATGTATATTTCATCAAAGATATGTATACTCTTATACAGTATTTTTTTTACATAAAATATACATGAACTTGTATCGCTGGCTCAAAGACCGATACTGCATCAACAAACTCATGTTATGCCTTCCCCGGAAATCTTACATGTAAATAATGAAGTGTCGTTCATATAAGCACACGTTTTCATTGTTTTTAAATATAAAATATTTGAAATAGGGAATTTTAGTCAAACTTATAATCGTCCAAATAATTAACAATTGAGATAATATAACTTATAAGCAATCTGATAGAATTAGTATTACTTCATAAAAATATATACTTTTTTTATAATTCTAATCAATATTTTCAATTTTTCAAAAAGATTTTAAGGTGTTTATAATATATATATATATATATATATATATATATATATATATATATATATATATATATATATATATATATATATATATAACTTGAAAATGTTATTGTTAAATATATTCTTAAGGCACTTTTCCATTTAATTAAAAATTTAAATGTTTTGTACTGATATATTGAGACCTTAGTATGTGGACGTCATGGGTGGACGGGAAGTACTCAGTGTCAAAATCGGGGCATTTTGACACTGGGTACTTCCCGTCCACCGTACTCCAATTTCCACCGAATTCGAGACCGATTGCACGTTAAGTATCAGAACCAAACACCGCGTTTCGTCACATTAGAGCGAGGAAATGTAAATATGGGATGTGTATTGAACCGAGTGGGATTAGATCCCACAACTGGTCGCGATTACAATCAGACGCTATCGCACTGCGCAACAACCGCCCTGATTAAATTAAAAACTATTCAAAATTGGTGAATTGCAACATTGTGCTGATTTTTTGCCACTAATGAAAATGACTAAATATGTAATATTTATGTACTGCTGTTAAAAAAGCGGACTAAGAAGAAATGAAATAAAGGAAAAGGGTGTATAGATAAGATTAACCAAGTGTGCTATTCTTTTTGTTCATCACAACGGACACTTGGTCATTTTACTTTTTTTCTATGACTTACCCTAGGCTTAGAAATAAAACTAAACTATCTGTGTGTATTGTATAGTATGGTTGTGTATGTACATAGCACTGAGTATCCACTGAATGCCTTTTGTTTAAACACATATACGAATACTTATTTATTATAAAAACATACATTTTGTATGATAGCCTTTTCTGGGCATAGGATAGTGTTGAGCAAACCTTGCAAGGAAATTATGTAATACTATTAATATCTTAAATTTCTATTGAATCTTGATATGAATCGAACTTCAGTAAGTGCCCCCAAATGTCGTGCAACATTAGAACTATTAGAAGCGTAACAAATACATTTTCCAATATATATATGTATATATATATATATATATATATATATATATGTGTATATTGTATAATAAATATATATATATATATATATATATATATATATGTGTATATTGTATAATAAATATATATATATATATATATATATATATATATATATATATATATATATATATATATATATATATATATATATATATATATATATATATATATATATATATATATAACTATCACTATGAAATAAAATAAATCGAACTCTATGTAGTTGTTTCTGTGTGTAAATATTTCTTCCATTTTGAGTTCGTCTGTACTTGATTATATTACGATAAAAGCTTTTGTTGAACATTCTTATTCTTTTTTTAGTTTTTTTTTATCCCGCCTAGCAGGATAGAGAGTACCTAGTGTCAAGGCAATCCGTACTACGCCTTCCGCCGAATTCAAAACATTGTGTGTTGAGTGGCGGAACTCAACGCAGCGCTGTGTCTTACATGAGCGAAAAAATGTATTTTTATTTTCAAATATTTTTATAAAATAATATTATTTTGTAATTTATTGAAAGTAGTAATATAACATTGCAATCTTTCGTAACTACTTATATACAAGGTTTAGATATAAATTTCAATTAAGGTATGTTTTTGTTAGCTTAATTATCGTATCATTAATCACTTCATTTCCTCCAATGTAACACCACAACATAGTTACAATACAGCGAGACGTCCTTTTTACTTCTAACGATTTTGGTGATTTAAAACTTGCTTAAATAACGAAATAAACACAAAATAATAGCTAAAAAAATTATAATGCTTTTTCTTTGTCCTAGTTGTCCCTTAAAACATAACGACATAAGGTCAAATAATATATATATATATATATATATATATATATATATATATATATAATTATTATAGTTAAATACAGATTATAGTTTTAAAATAATAATAATAATGGTGTGGCCCTAAAACCGCGGTTTTTAAAGCGTCTGCCTCTCAATGCAGTTAATAATGGGTTGAGTTCGCGCTCAGGGGAATGTAATGTATATATATTTGAATAAAAAAAATAATTTCTCAGCTCAGATAAGATGGTGGCATTGATTTCGCCACTCAACACGCAATGTCCAGATTTCAGACAAAAAGAAGATAACAGAGAGTTTTGATAATAGATTTTCTTCTATTGCAAGTAAATCAGTAAATCAAATTTTAGATATAAATTTAAATTTAAACGTAGGTATTTACTATTTTTAAAGTGTTATTCCACACTTAGGACTAGAAAACATCTTTGAAAAAACGTATAAAAATTCGAACGCAACGGGATTCGAACCCGCGTCCCTAGAGGCGCGGATTCGAATCCCGCTGCGTTCAAATTTTTATACGTTTTATTTTCAAAAATGTTAAACGTAGGTAATTTAAGATTTATGTATATACATGTCTGATTTAAGCGATTTTGGTAAATTTAACTTGTTTACATAACAATAGTTTAAAAATAAAAAATATTTTGGTAGGGATATCAGGATAAATGGGTTTAGAGTATGAAGATGTTATATTCTTAATAAATATCCTAGATAAGGGAACATATTACATGAATGAATAGCTAGTCAACTAATAAAAACATATTAAAATTTGTCTGTAACTAACATCTATCCAAGAATATACTACTCATATATTAAATATATTACTCAGGTATTACTTCGTCAAATAAAATTTATTTATTTTATTTTATTTATTTAATTTATTTGATTTATTTTTATTTTTTAATTTATTTAATTTATTTTTCTCAACAGATTATTATTGCTCAAAACTAAGGAAACAAACCTAAAAGCAATTTACATTTAAGCAGATCAATGTGAGTATTCTAAAATCAACTGAAGTTCCTTCGCTTGGGAGGTATCTATCTGAGCAGAACTCAAACATTTGTGGCATGAATGCTAATTTTGCTTGCAAGTTGGCTCTCGGCCTATATATTTCATCTGACATGGACAAGTTCACAAGCGGGAGTTAGTTTATAACAGTAAATTTTGAATTTGAAATGTAAAATAGTTCATTTCTTAATATAGTACAATAAATATTCTGAATATGTGAACAGTAGAATAGAATAACTGAAGGGAATGATTTTGATCCTCGATCTGGTAATACAAAGCGTGACGTTGAATTCTGTCTCATAATCTATCGAATTATTCTGAGTAATATAATTAGTAACTTTAACCATGTTCATTGGTATTAATTTAAATATCTAGAAAATTAAACGGGCGTTTAATTTTGTATCGTCAGTAAAATATTGAAGGCAATCTAGCATTCTATATATTCTTTATTCTTTGTTCTAGATCCGCTTTAGTTACACTAGGCGCAAGCGGAGAATGAAATATCCTGACACTAAACTCTTCATCTTCCCTGCTATGCAGTACAAAGTGAAAAAGCATTCTTCAAGTAATTATTCTTTATAAATCTATTCCTTAAAGTGAAATAGTTTAGGCGTAACAAGATAAGAACATACAACTTGATTTGTTGAACGCTTGGATAGAGTCCAAGAGGTTCAAATTAAAATTATCATATTGCTAATTTTTAGAATGATTATATGAAAATTCAGTTTTATTATATATTTTATTTTATATTGAGTTTGTCTGTCTAGATGTTTAAGTATCACGTAAAAACTTCCTGTTAAATTGCAATGAAATTTAAAAGAAAAGTGTATACGTTAAAAAAAATACTTAATTTTGTAGCTATCTTCCTAACATTACGCTTCGCATATATGGCCAAATGTTGAATTTATTACACGATGTATTTAAAATTAATTACTATTTTAAAGAGATTAATAATATAATTTAAACAAAATAACTTAAACTGAATAAATTTATATTTTAACGAATAAATTAATTTTAATATTGTAGCACTTATAACTACAATAGAGACGCATAATTATTAATACATATCCCTCCCGACACAGGCCTCCTCCGTTACTGTCCAATCTAGACAAAGTTCCCTTGACAATCTCCCCCACATATTACCCGCAGTTTTTGTGATTTCATTTTCCTATCTACAAAATGATCTACCTTTTCATCTTCTTTCCCCTCTAGGGTACCATTCTAAAACTTTCCTCGTCTATTTATCTATTTGCACTTAGTTTCATTGGTTCCTTCGCGTGATTAGTCATAATCTTTGTTTCACTTAGGTTCATTGTCAGACCCACCGTTTTATGTTATTAATAAGAATTTGCGTCTTCTGCTAGTAATATAAGGTCATCTGCAAATGTCAAATGGCTAATTAGTTCACTATTAATATTTACACCACAGTTATCCCAGAAAGGTGACGGATTATTTTATAATAATGAATATAATTTTAATTTATCAAAATTATATACATACAGGAGATGCTAATAAACTTATAATAAAAGACCATATGCCCATTTTATAACGTTCATCTAAAATGTTTATTTATTGTAATCTTTTTGATTATAAAATTCTATTAACTTATTATTATATTTTTGGAGGAACATCAATGTTATCTTTTCGACAACAGATGGTAGGACGCGTGCGTACTTTAGGGATCGACGAAATGTAAAACTTTAAATCGATTATATGATGATGAAATAAGACGATATCGAGACGTAGTGGGCCAGCGTCTATATTTAGCGAGTTGTGAGTTCGAAACCCACTCGGGAGAGTGATTATATTTAAATTATCTTTATTTTTTTCACACTGGTAAGTCAAAATACGGCGTTGGATTTCACCAGCCAACACGCAAAGGCTTGAACTGGGGCAGGAAGCGGAGAACAAAGTATCCTAACACTAGGTTTGTTTGCGTACTCTGCTATACGGAATAAAAAGTGAAGCTATACTAAGTGCACACATACATATACGAATACCTTTACAATGTTTTTTTTCTAATAACTACTTATTAAGATTGGAAAGAAATTTGCAAATATTCGACGTAATTTGACAGTGTCGGTTCTTTTATTATTTTTCCTACTTGAACTACATTGAACATTAGAACTTTTCGCATTTGATCCCTGAGCTATAAGCTACTGGTATCCAAAGGCGCTCTAACTCTCATAATTTGAGTTTTCGGGCTTTTTTTCAAAACCACATTAAATACCATGATAAATCCCATATGCAGCTCCAGACTATAAGCTATTACTATGCCAATGATATACTAACGCGACTGCCACAAACGGACTCGCAGATAGATAAAAATTCTACCGTATATATTATTGGCTATAAATATTAATATATATAATTAAATTACTTCTTAAATATTTGTTGCACAGAATTCACTTATTAATTTTGACGTTGTTTAAATTGTAGGTCGTAGAGATTTAAATTTAAAAACAAGTTTGTTGGTGAGTTATTCCTTAGGGTTTATTATTTTTTTTAGCATCTCGCTTTTATCCCGCATAGCAGGGTAGACAGAAAGTATCTAGGTCAAGACACTCCGTACTTCGCTTTCCACCGAACTCGAGACATTGCGTGTTGAGCGGTGGAATTTAACGCTGCGCTTTGTCTTACCAGAGCAAGGAAGTGAAAATAATTTAAATATAATCACTTCTCCGAGTTGGGTACGAACCCAAAACCAATCGCGTTTACAGTCATACGCTGTCCCACTGCGCCACGACCGGCCGGTTTATTATTAGTTTTATAAATAGATAAAATTATTAATTGTTTCAATGGTTGTGATTTAAGCGAGAACGCGGCAAGGTGAAAAAACTAAATACCTAACTAATAGTTGTGAGTTCGCGCGGGCAAACACGCGAGCGGGCCGCTACTTCTAAATAAAACGTAAATTCCATGTGAAATATTAAAACTAAAATTTCATAATCCTTAACTGTGTAATAAAATGTTTCAAAAAGTGTCGTTACTACCAGAATTTTGTGGAATAATTTATTTCAAAAGTAAAATTATTTTACACAACTACATGAATCGTAGTTTGTGTTTATTTAATTGCTTTATATAATTTGAGTTGTGTGTTGTTTTAATCGTTAACATTCACTTATTATTGAAGCCATATATAAAAAATATATATTTTTCCTATAATAAAAGTAGCCTAAGTTACTCCTTATTACATCAGCTACCTGCCAATAAAATTTTATTTTAGAGATAAGCCAGAACAAACAAAAAGACAAAACTTGAAAAAAAATCTAAGATCAAGATATATATATATATATATATATATATATATATATATATATATATATATATATATATATATATATATATATATATATGTTGTAATGGGATATACTTATGATCTAGTTATTATTCCAGTGACACCGGGTGGGGTAGGGAAGAGGGCACTCTGTTGCTGCGACCGCAAGGAAGCTGAGCTGACTAAGGGCTTCATATGATCTAGTTCAGTTCAAGTCTTTATTTATGGCGCTCCGAGCGTGCCAGTATAGCACAAATCATTTCGCCAATGTTTATAATAGTAATCGTAAAGTACTGGACTGATTTTAAAAATTGTTTCGCATTATGCTCGAGTAACATAAGCATTTTATTTTGAAATAAGCATTGGGTTCTGTAACATATTTCATAAAGGTCACTTATTTTGCGTATGCTGCCTAAACTATAAAAGATAGAATCATAAAACTATGGACTACAATTAAACAAGTTTATTTTACTCATGCTATTAATCCTTATCAAAACTTGAAAAGACCTCAATTTGCGGTAAAAAAAGTTTTGACACATACAAATTAATACGAAAAGAATGTTTTACTCATGATTCGGTTCGGTTCACTATCAGTATATTTTTTACCTGAAAATAATTTAATAAATATAATAAATAAAATCACATGTGGATCATGGTGTCAAATGTAGACGGCTGAAATCATATGTGGATCGTGGTGTCATATGTGGACGAGAGAAATCACACGTGGATCATGGTGCCACGTGTGGATGAATGGAATCACATGTGTACCATGATGTCATATGTGGATCGTTGAAATCACATGTGGATCATGGTGTCATATGTGGACGGTTGAAATCATATGTGGACCATGATTTCATATGTGGATGGTTGAAATCACATATGGATCATGGTGTCATATGTGGACGAGTGAAATCACATGTAGATCATGGTGTCATATGTGGATCATGGTGTCATATGTGGACGGGTAAAATCATATGAGGATCATGATGTTATATGTGGACGAGTGAAATCACACGTGGATCATGGTGCCATGTGTGGATGGGTGGAATCACATGTGTACCATGATGTCATATGTGGATGATTGAAATCACATGTGGATCATGGTGTCATATGTGGATGGTTGAAATCATATGTGGACCATGATTTCATATGTGGATGGTTGAAATCACATATGGATCATGGTGTCATATGTGGACGAGTGAAATCACATGTAGATCATGGTGTCATATGTGGATCATGGTGTCATATGTGGACGGGTAAAATCATATGAGGATCTTGATGTTATATGTGGACGAGTGAAATCATACGTGGATCATGGTGCCATGTGTGGATGGGTGAAATCACATGTGTACCATGATGTCATATGTGGATAAGTGAAATCACATGTGCACCGTGATGTGATATGTGAATGAGTTAAATCCCATGTGGACCATGGTGCTATGTGTGGATGAGTGAAATCACATGTGGATAGGTGAAATCACATGTGAACCATGATGTCATATGTGGATGAGTGAAATCACATGAGGATCATGATATCATATGTAGATGGGTGAAATCATATGTGGATTATGATATCATATGTGGATAGGTGAAATCACACGTGAATCATGATGTCATACGTGGATGGGTAAAACCACATGTAAACCATGATGTTTTTGTAAAATATTTCTTTTTTGTGTGTGACACATCTATAACTTAATTTTTTTATATATCTTTCATATCTCTATATGAAAGATCTTTAAATGCCATAATATTTTATATCTCCACTATGGTGCAGACAAGGGGCAGCTAAGGCAAATGAGCGTACGGGTCACGTGATGGTAAGTGATCATCGCCGCCCACGGCCCCATGTAGCACCAGAGCAGCTATAGTGTTTATATTGTAACGTTCTGGAAACACTGCCGCAGGTAGGCCGTTTCACAGGAAATTCCTACAAAACCGCTCAGTAGTAGAACGCCACGTATCCAGATGTCAGGGATGGTATTTTCGTCTGTTACGTACTGTGCGGTTGGAAAATTCAGCGGCAGGTGTTTGACCTGGCTTCTCCTAACCTGAGTTCTCCAGAACACTCCCCGTTATATATGAGATAGAGAACGCATAACGATGAAACGTTTCTACGCAACGTCTGTCACAGATTATTGGGTCCCCAACGATCCGAATGGCTCACCGTTGTATGCAATCAAATATTTTAAGCTGATACTCGGGTGCACCAGCCCAAAGATGAGAACAATACTCCATATAAGGCCGAAACTGGGCCCTATAAAGGGTACAAAGGTATTTGGCCGTGACTGCTGATGACACCAAGTCTTTTTTGAGACTAACTGGTCATTGCTTGATGATGGCGATACTTGCAGACACTCGAAACGCTGACGCCCAATTTAATGATATCGCGCGTCTTTAAGGAGGTGTTCTCGAAAATTCTCGAATACGACAAATGGGTGATACGAAAAGAGCTGACTAGAAAGGGGCTGACTGATGTTACTATTCCTACAGTATTTTTTTTATATTTTAACGAATCACACTTTAAGTTTCCACTGGCTGATAAGACTGCTATTATACCAATGGAGTAAATGACCAGCCCTCCTGAATCTCCTCTACAAGCTTTTGCAGGTTTATTACATTCCCAGGGCAAACAAAACTTTGGTCGTACGGAATTCCCAGAGTCGTACAGAAGAGGACATTTATTTATCATTGCTGCAATTTGCATTGCAGTAATGATGTCCTCTTCTGTACGTGTACTCTACTTGAAAAGATTTATTGAGAAAGCAAGTATTATGTACACCTTTTTCCGATTTCATCAATCCAAATCCACCTATTAAAATTTGTCGCCGTATAAAGTTAGAAAGGTATAAGGGCTAATCGTCCCAATACATAACCAGTTACTTTATTGGTTTTAGCAAACCGATATCATTCATCAAAACCAATCGATTCTTGTTCACAATATTCATTTTATAACCAGGATTTAACAACGTGTTCATTGTTTCACTTTCAGCCCGTACATATTGGTTATTATCTGAAAACTTGAAAAGATGTATATCGAATGATAGGCTTAGATCTATTTGTTTCAAGACTAAATAGAGAATACGTGGCATTAATTGAATACAATACCCCGCAGTCTATGTCCATGTCGGCGTAATTACACTGCCCGTACAAATTTGTTCGTAAAATAAGATTGTGTTCCTTCATCATATTAAACAGCTAGAATTACTCGCCAGGAACAGCATATCATCCTTGTAAATTTCTAAACCTTCATTACTGCCATGAATATAATGAAAATTCTCACAAATAACGATTATAACCAATTTCATAGTATTTCCTAAAAAAGTTCTTAAAAGTATGTTAACATTGAATTAAATTTAAAAATAAACTATTTGAATTTATTGACTATTATATATTATATTTAATCGTTTTGCTGAAAACTATAACGCATATAACAATACATTACAATACATACGGGTGATTTCTTATCAAATCTATTATAATAAACCGGCATTGAAAGTGTGCTTGTATATATATTATCGAAAACGAATGATGAAAACATTGCAATAAACTATAAATAAGTAATTTTTAAACGGGTTTGCGTCCGTTTCTTCCATTGATTTGTTTTTATTTCATTCTCTTGATTATTTTTTTAGCTCCACGCTTTTATCCCACATAGCAGGGTAGACAGATAGTACCTAGTGTCAAGACACTCTGTACTTTGTTTTCTACCGGTTTCGAGACATTGCGTGTTGAGTGGTGGAACTCAGCCCCGCATTTTGTCTTTTACCAGAGCGAGGAAGTAAAAATAATTTAAATATAACCACTATCGAATCTACATTCGATCGCGTTTACAGTCAGATGCTGTCCCACTGCGCCACGACTGGTATTGATTATAGCTTTAATAAATTATAAAAATAAATATTTACCGTAGTATCAATTAATTAATCATTAGGTATTATGTAACCAAATATTTTAGATATTGGTATCAATTTAAGAAATAAGTCTGATGCTGCATGTCTGCGTAAGGAGTTGGCAAAATAGCTGTGTGAGTGGGTCGATTAAACTCATAAAAATATATTGAAATGATGCAAATCATCTTTGGACGTGATGCTTAGTGACACCAAATAAGACAGCGTCGGATTGCAGCAGAATAATACCTCTTCCCGTCGCCCGACCTCGGGTACAGCCTGATCCATTCGTAAGCCCACGAAAGGATCAGGGTGTACCCAAGGTCCCGGCTATTGGCGGTCGAGGAGGAGCAACATGAGGTTTTAGTGGCCTAAATTTGCTAATCTGTCCCGAGTCCCCAATCGGGCATGTGTCAAAACAAAAAATGATATTGCCCCTTGAGATTAATCGGGAACCACCTTGAGCTGATTCGAGAAAAATGGCACAGTGCTTCTAAGTCGGTCCCTTCAATCACTGGAACTTAATTTTATTTGGCATTTATAGTTGATCTTGAAGCAAGCTTAAAGAGCATTCCGTCTCCTCAAACGAAATATTGAAAAATTGCTTGGTTCAGGAATGGAATGAAATAATTCCACAAGAGGGTTAAAGGTAAATTATTATGATGCTACCTTAAAGAATCAATGCTATAATTAAACAAAGGGATTAAATATCAAATATTAATGTTAAAATCTTAACTAGATTTTACTCGCTGCTTCACCCGCTATTACAACTTAGCTTCCTCCTCCAACCTCAAGACTATAAAACAAGTCTGAACAGGGTAACCGTAAAAATAAATTTATTGTAAATTAACCAAGATATCATCGTTGACTTTTTTTAATATAATAAACAAGTCCATAACTACGCTGATTGTAGTATATTAGTCAATATTTTTATGATAACTTTTAAACTATACATGCATATTTCGTTAAAAATCATTCTGATCTTTGAAGTGGATAGCTAGATTTTCAATTTCTTTGACAAAATACACTGTTTGCCAAAGGTTTTTTCAAAAGAAATATCCGACTTTCCAATACTCCTAAGAATATACGTACAAAGTCTCATGATATTCAATGACGTAGTTTGGGCTTGAAAACGTAACAAACAATTTTACATTCATATTTTAAATGTTATTAGTAAAGGTTTATTTTATAATCATTTGAATGTAAAAACATTTTATGTAACGTGTAAATAAAGAAAGTTTAACGATGTTAAGCGTTATTACACAGGCATTTGATCGAATTGAAAAAAAATTATTAATGCTCTATCTACAATTACATATTTTAAATTTAAAAGTGGGAATCTCTAAAAGTCCAACTGTTTAGGACATCTTCACGCGATAGGGGTAAGTTTTATACCAAAAACAATTTAGAATACTATAATTAAATTACTATAGTACTTCCCGCATATTTGTTTGTGTAGATGTTGTGACCCTTGCCTTGTAAAATAAATAAAAATTAAAAAAATTAAACTTATCAAACGTTTATATAAAAAATAGGTCAAAAATCATAATGCCATTTCCATTTATACATTTTCTTAATTATAGCTGACCTCTTAGTTTAGTTATTAATCCTTCAACATAAATACTTCTCAATCTAAGCTACAGGTGTTATTATTAAGGTAAATTTTTATGTAAACTTATAAAATTCCTCATCAGATTTTCTGGGCGACTACTTTTAATTTTCTGTGCGTCACTTATTTCTTGCATAGCAGCGTATACAAATATAACATAACTATGTTACGTCTACTCGATTTTCCGCCCAAATTCAATTATTTCCCATACGACGACTTCGTAAAGACCATGGATAATGCCGTCAACGTTATTAAGTACTGGCAAAACATAATTTAAGCATTTCAATTTCATTCACATGAATAAATGCTAACACGTCTCTTATAAATTAGTTTCGTTGGTTATAAGTCTTATAATTAAACGTATTGCATTTTTCGTATTATCCTAGTCTAATTTTTCATACATATATTCAATGTGTAGGGCATGATTTTTTACTGTTTTATTGATTAATTAATTGATATTTTATATTATATATTGCATTGATGTATATTATTTTACGTTTTCCTACGAAAACATTTTATAAAAATAAATAATTAAAATAGAATATAATGTTCATGAGAAACAAAGGGTAATAAAAAAACATTTCACAATGCATGATTTTTATACTAATTTATGACTCAAATACAACATTTTTTAGTCAAAGAAAAATGCTTTCCATCGTCAATATGCATATACATATATCATGTCTCTTTTATGTACTTATGAATCCAGTTAAGAAAAGGACTGACTGGTGTTACAATTGCCCCTGACAAAACTGTATTAACCATGTCACAATTTTCATTTTCACCAGCTGTAACAACTGCTACGATACCAGATGGATGAACGATGGGCCCTCCTGAATCTCCAATACAGGATGTAGCAGGCTTATTACATTCCCAGGATACGCAAAATGATGGCCGAATAATATCAATCGTATCAATACATTTTACAACTATCGCTTCATATACTTGAAGTGATTTATTGAGAAAGACAGCATCATGTGTGCCTTTATCTGAATTCATGAATCCAAAGCCAGTTGCTAAAACTTTATGCCCATATAAAGTTTTATAGTCAACTGAGCTGAATTTTCCGAGTACTGGAATGAAATTTATCCTATTTGTTTTCACCAAACCTATATCATTAATCATTTTAAATTTACCCAGGTTCTGGATCATTACCTTATAATCAGGATACAACTGAGTGCTTATTACTTCACTAGTGGTCCATTCGTATTGCTTATTATCCGAGAAAATTGCATAATGAATGACCACAATAGGTCGTTTTGTCGTATGGTTTTGACTATCTAGGTCGATATTAATAAAATCTATTACTTCAACACAATGCCCTGCAGTCAAAGTCCAGATCGGCGTAACAATACTGCCACTACAAAAAGTGCTAAAGACTTCAAATTGTGTTCCTGGATCATATTTAATTGCTAGAGCTACTGCGTAAGGAAATTCACCATGAACAGCATCTCTTCCTTGAAAAACTCTTAACACAGAACTACCGCGTGTGGGACTCAAAACGTATAAGTAGAGAACGACAGTAATTAATTTAAAAATATTTACAAACATAACTCATAAAAACCTATGATAATTTTATATACACTAGTTTGTATCTGATTAAAATGTAAGTTATTGTTATACATTTCAATCTGTGTAAAATGCAGCCATTCTCTATTATATATAAATATAATAATAGGTTTTTTATTGTAACTATTTTATGAGAGTTTCATCATTATTTATTATTACCCTGTCGAAATATTGTTAGGTATTTGTTTGATTTCATTTACACATATGTGCACATTGAAAAAATCGTTATATTTTCTATTTTTAACACAACTACTATTACGGCCAAGCCCAGATATAATATATAGATTAGAAACGTCAGCCGCGAATCGGTGGGTGGAATATGATCTATTATTTTTTCTCAAAAAAAAAATTAAGTTTTCATTTTAGTTAAACTTTACCTTATGGTAGAATCTATGTATAAATAAATTCATTTACTGGCTATATCTCGGTGGACCATATTATATACATCAGCTAACAATGATTTGTTGACTTAGTGTTTTTAATTATTTACAGAAATTCAGAAAGAAATTATGTATTTCAAATATTTTCCAGATTTCAGAAGATTACAACTCATCCTAGTCTAGATTATTTAATTTTAAGTAGCTTAGAAGGGATAGGTAATTGTGGTAAGGGTGATTTTTTATGACAGGTAACCCGTTCTAAAACAATTCTTTGACCTACCGAAACATAAGTAGTGTTAAAAGTTTCATTTGTATTCTAACGTATAAACGACATCAGTTTTTATCTAAACATTGGCCGAATTTTTATTTTTTATGACTTTATATATGTACACACATATTTGGATTTCAAGATTTACCTAATTTAATTTTGAATTTATATTTTTTATGTTTTGTGAGTTTTGGCTGCGATAATAACATATGAATAGTATAATGTTTATGTATTAGGCTATAACTTTTATATATATCAATATTTACACTTCCACTACATCATATATTTCCACATCTAACCTAAAACTTGTTTGGATAAAATCTTTAATTAGCGGAAGCCCTGCATTTTGTGCTTGAGATTTTCAAACCAAACAAGAAAAAAACAGCTGCCACTAAATCAAGGGAATCATCATTACACGATAAAATACATATAAATCGGAGATAGATGCTCCGGCATAACTCATTCGTTACAACTGTCCATTCCTCAGCGGACAGTGTTTTCACCAAGATACAGCCAGCGGACAAATTTATTTATTAATAGCACGTAAAGTTTTAACGAAAAAGAAATTTTTAAATTTTTTTTTTTCATTTTATGTATAGTATAACAATTTTCAAATCAAAAAAAATATATAACTATTTTTTTTTCTGTAAATCTGCTAATCTGCAGAATAAACCATACTGTAACTTATTCATTTTTTTGATTTATTGGCAAAAAAAAATATAGTTTAATAACTGATTAAGTATAATTTTTCAAAAATTTTGCTTTATGATGGCTTTATAAATTCATGCTTACAAACTTCAATTAACACAACAATTGAAGCTTAATGACCATGCAGAGAGAAGAGAGTTTGTTGAATGGATTATTGAACATCAACAAATGGACCCTGATTTTTCAAGCAAAATCATCCTAAGCGATGAAGCACATTTTCATCTTGATGGCTTTGTCAATCGCCAAAATTGCCGCATTTGGGGTTCGGAGAACCCACATGTGATTGTCGAAAAACAAATTCACCCACAACGCGTGACTGTATGGTGTGGATTTTGGGCTGGAGGCATAATTGGGCCACATTTTTTTGAAAATGATGCTGGTGAAGCAGTGACTGTTACTGGTGCTCGATATCGCGACATGATTACACAGTTCTTTCTGCCAAAATTGGATGATATTGATGTACCCAATATGTGGTTTCAACAAGACGGTGCCACATGTCATACAGCCCGTGAAACAATTCAATTACTGCATAAGACATTTCCAGGTAGTGTACTCTCTCGTTTCGGTGATCAAAATTGGCCTCCTAGATCGTGTGATTTAACACCATTAGACTTCTTTTTATGGGGTTATTTGAAATCACAAGTCTAAGTCAACAAGCCCACAACCACCCGTGCATTAAAGGAGGAGATTCAACGCTGCATCAACGAAATTCAGCCACATTTATGCAGAATGGTCATGGAAAATTTCGACAAAAGAGTGCGCATGTGCATGCAAAACCGTGGAGCCCATTTGTCCGATGTGTTATTCCATACATAACCCTATCCTATGTACTTTATGAGTCAATAAAAATATAACTATTAAAAGACTAAAAATGGCATTTCTATTTAATTCAAATCTTGCATTAATTTTGGGACACCCTTTAGATATAGGTCTACAGTTGCTTGGATATTTTTTTCTGTATCTTTAAGTAATGGCACTACTTTACTATCTTCCATAAGATCGGGAAAAATATCTTTGTCAACACAATTATTAAATATTATAGCTGATATGGGGTATATCTGTAAAGCTACTGAGTTTTATAGATATATCCCATAGATTTTATATTGAAACTTTTAAATGAAAATATTTTAACTGGTATTTCCACGAATACTTTTATTTACTTCTATTTTACATGTATATATTTTAATTTACGCCCTTTTGTCCAGCTTGTTTTTCTGCCTACTTACTTTATTCTTCTAGTCGCCGCTAAAAACGCCTTTCCACATCAATTTCGTATCTTCCACCTCTACAAAACATATTTCCCAGATATACCACCTCATTCATTTGTTCTAAGATCTTTCTATCTACTCTAATCTTACATACCGTTCTAGACTATAAAATACTAGAATCTTACTTTTACTTAAATTCAGGTTTACTTTCCCACCCTTCTTTCGGAATGGTGACCAATACCTGTTACTCGCATTCTGATGATGTAATAAGCACTGTATCATCTGCGTACAACAAGCAATAAACAGTCTAATCACCTACTTTCCAAATACAAATTGAACAGCCAAGCTGAAATGTGGTTCCTTCACATTGTACTGGGGCAGTATCTTCCATAATTTCGTTCTTATAACCTTGTCAAATGCACTTTCTAAATTCACAAAAGCACAGAAAATTTTCTGGTTTTACAGCTATATTTTAAATTTTCTGGTTTTATAACTAATAACTTTTACGTGATCATGCGTAGAGAAAAGACCTGATCTATGCACCCTCTTCGAGGTCTAAATCCTCTTTGGGCCTCCCACAAAAGCATTTCGGATCTCTCTTGCATTCTTCTCGCTAGGATTATGGATGGATTATATATATATATATATATATATATATATATATATATATATATATATATATATATATATATATAATGAGTAGAATCATCAATTATGTACACGAAATATTTATCAAAAATTTAAATGTTATACGTTAATATATAGGTAATGAAAGCTAAAATACCACTCTAAAGAATTTTTATCTGTCTGTCTTTCTATCTGACTGTTCGTTTATGAGTCAATCGCGCGATAACTATGGCATAGAATGAAATGAATTTTGGCACTGTATAACAGCTTATAGTCCAGAGGTATATACAGAATATTTTTTTTCTCAATATTTAAAGTAGTCTTGGTATTAAAAATAAAACACTGAAATTCACAAATTCATTTTATACTGATAACTAGCTAGGGTTAAATCAATACGATTCTTTTCTATGGTAATAACTTAAAGCTTGGGGCATTGTATTTGATAATTTCATTCTGATATTCTATGAAATTCTTGTAAGAAAAAATAAAAACCGAATCTGTCAAATTACGTCGATAACTTGCAGTCTTTCCAATCTCACTTAGTAATGTAGTTAGTAAAAAAAACATAAAATAATTTATATGTGAACTTATTTCATAATAATTAATAAATTAATATAATTAATAAAAAATATTGGGAGTAGTCCGGGCCACCCAATCAAATAAAAATAAATAATAATATAAATATAATAAATTAATATTATAAAAATAAATAAAAAAGGCCTATGGGGCGCCTGAAAGGAGAATATTTAATTAAGAGGGAAAAAAATTAAATCGCGACTAAATTTGGATAGGACTTTTTAAAAGATGTCTTAAAAATAAAATTGTATATACACCATATATGTACTTTAAAAAAGGCTATGAAAGAGATGTTTCTCTTATAAGGAAATACATAGATACATAGATATATACGTACCTACGTACTAATACTGAGGAATGACCAAAATATACTTTAATTTTATTAATACTTAAATAATAAGGAACTTCTAGATTATAAGATATTATTAATATTACTTTAGGTTTTAAATAGTTATTTTTTTCTCTTTTCTGTTTAAATTAAGAATACCTAGGTTTTTTTATTCTGTATGTATTTCTGTCTGTCAGTTTTTTAAAAACGTTTTTTAAAATAAAACTTATTCCCAAAAAACGAATGTAATAAATAAGCTAATTGTTATTGAAAAAAAATATATTTGTAATTTTTTTTCTTCAAATGCCGTGGGAGGTGTAATATGGTAGCCTGCGACATTTATCAAGTGTAAGTTTAGTGTATGTATGATCAGAATAAATCAGAACCTGGTACCAACAAGACGTCTTTAATTGATCCCAACATTACAGACGCAATTGGTAGTAGAACGCATGGCTTAGTGGTCAGAGCGCTTGGACGGTATCCAAGAGGCGCGGGTTCGAATCCCGCTGCGTTCAAATTTTTATACGTTTTTTCAAAAATGTTTTCTAATCCTAAGTGTGGAATAACACTTTAAAAATAGTAAATATTAAAATAAAATAGCAATCTACCTTGTTAAACGATTATTTCTTAATAATCTTTAAGTAGTAGAAATTTGTAAAAATCTCTCTACAGAGATGCTAAACAACATAAATAAGTTGTAACAAAACGTATAAAAATTTCGACGCAGCTGGTAGTAGAACGCATGGCTTAGAGGTCAGAGCGCTTGGATGGCATCCAAGAGACGCGGGTTCGAATCCTGCTGCGTTCAAATTTTTATACGTTTTTTCAAAAATGTTTTCTAATCCTAAGTGTGGAATAACACTTTAAAAATAGTAAAGACTAATCGAGTTTTTTGGATATCTTAATAGAATTTAAACTGCCCATTGTTATGTATCTAACTATAACATAATTTTTAAACTATAATATATTTTTTGTAATTATTGTAATACGAAATAATTTTTGTAATATAATAGTAAACTATAATAAATTTTTTGTAATATTGCCAATGGTAAATAAATTATTAGTTGACTGTTATATGTATAAATTATAAAGACAATGATTTAGTGGAAAAATAAAAACAATGTACATTTGCTTAGTGTATAATAAGTTCTATTAAAGTTTTTCATATTTACTTTGCTTTACCAGTATCTCCAATCTGTATTTTATCTTCTTCTTTCTCTACCAGCTGCCCCGAAATTCTTGTATATGAATTTCAACGCAGCTGGTAACAAACGTATGTTTTAATATTTACTATTTTTAAAGTGTTATTCCACACTTAGGATTAGGAAACATTTTTGAAAAAAAAATTTTATACGTTTTTTCAAAAATGTTTTCTAATCCTAAGTGGGGAATAACACTTTAAAAATAGTAAATATTAAAATAAAATAGCAATCTCTCTTGTTAAACGATTATTTCTTAATAATCTTTAAGTAGTAGAAATTTGTAAAAATCTCTCTACAGAGATGCTAACAACATAAATAAGTTGTAACAAAACGTATAAGAATTTCGACGCAGCTGGTAGTAGAACGCATGGCTTAGCGGTCAGAGCGCTTGGACGGTATCCAAGAGGCGCGGGTTCGAATCCCGCTGCGTTCAAATTTTTATACGTTTTTTCAAAAATGTTTTCTAAACGTATGTTTGTTACGACTTATTTGTGTTGTTTAGATTTTTAGAAATTCCTACTACTTAAAGATTATTAAGAAATAATCGTTTAAAAAGAAAGAGTGCTATTATATTTTAATATTTACTTTTTTGAATTGTTTATTATATACGTTATTCCACACGTAGGATTAGAATATTAGTTTTATGTCATCTATTGATATCTAAAATACCAACATTGGGTATGTTATGGATATCATTAGACCATAGACATTGGGCCATACTTATTTTAGATTACTTTAATAGACCGTATGTACCATGTAATCTTAAAACAGTATATCTTTTGAGGCTGCAACCATGCTTGCTATTTTCCTTAAGAAATTCTAGCATATATGGATGTGACGGATATACGATTGGAGTAAACAGATGGCTGATCTTGCACCTGTCAGTCGCTTACTCCATGAACGATATGCCAGCAGGCATGTGTTTGTAGCAAATTTTCCTTCTTTTGAAGCTAGGGAGGGGCAAAAATGTCAAATCACTTATTGAGTCAATCAGATTATTTTCAGACACAGCCGTTTTTGGAAGTTATTTGCTTAAGATCAGGTGACAGATGTCGGCAATTTGTCACTATTTCCGAAGAGAACTTGACAACGCTCCACACACATAGGACGAAAAACGGAAACTACGGTCCTTCTGTGTGATAGCTGAACAACGGCAGATAGCAGACCCTCTAAGTTTGGTAAGTAAGGTGACGCTCTAAGTCTTTCTGGTATTCGGGGCATAATTGATTTTTCGATTTTAACTAAGACTGTATAATTGATTATACAATTCGATTGCTTGGTTTGCTGACTCGGTATTCGGCTGAAATTGCAAATAACGGACAGGAATTGCTTCCTGAATTCGTGATCGTTAAGTGAGTATGGCACCTAAGGGGGCGAAGAATGATGTTTAACCGATTTCGATATTTTGTCGAAAACGGCAGTTGCAGGAGTTTTAATAGGCAGAAATCCCATATAACCCGATTTCTACACTATCTTATCGTATCTTTAAAAGATTTCACCTGTGTATTAAAAAAACGAGTTTCGTTCAGCTCTTTTATTGAACTCCATTATTACAGAATATTACACTACATTATCATTTTATAGTAAAAAATGGAAGTCGATGCTATCTGTGCTTTTGGATTTGTTGAACTATGAAATAGATTTTAACGCCGTCTTCATTAAAACACTTGGGTGGCGCTTAAAAAAAATTGACTGACTGACTAATCTAAGGGAGGACGCGGGCGTTCGCAAAAACAAAATAGAAATAGTCATGTAGTTTGAGGCGGCTAAACTGCAAGTAGGCCCTAGCGGCCTACTACAATATTATTGAAAATATAATTTGAAGTGATGAAAACGTAGTAATAAAATACTTATAAATAAAGTAGCATCTTACTCGCGGCTCCACTCGCAATGAGACAATGTTAAAAGTTTTCTTTATATCCAAATATGTAGTAAGACCTTTTTGACCATTGTCAAGTTTTCTTTTTTTTTCTTTTCTTTTTTTTCAGCTTCACGCTTTTATCCCGCATAGCAGGGGAGACAGAAAGTATCTAGTGTCAAGACACTCCGTACTTTGCTTTCCACCAAATTTGAGACATTGCGTGTTGAGTGGTGGAACTCAACGCCGCACTTTGTCTTTTACCAGAGCGAGGAAGTGAAAATAATTTAAATATCTCCTAATTAATAATTTAAATAACTCCCCGAAATCAAACCCACAACCGATCGCGTTTACAGTCAGACGCTGTCACATAGTTTTCTTAAGTATTTCATTAATCTCTTATTTATAAGTTTATCTTAAATATTTTTATAATTATTAATTTCATATTTGTTTTCATCCTTTTACACAGATGTAAACGTAAAATTACATTTTCCGTTATCACTAGATAACGAAACATGCAATTTTAGGTTTACAACTGTAGTTAGCCCCCAAAATGAGCATCAACAGCACTTAGCTTCACTCAATAACATCAGAATAATATTCTAAGATAAAAGTATATATAAGTATTCTAAGATAAAAGTATATACTTTCTCTAGTAAAATATTTTTTAATTCAACTTTAAATTATTTAATTGGTAAGTCTGCAATCATAACGATTCTACGAGCGAGAAGACAACAACCATCAAATTAGACCTTTCGTATGGATTCCTCCAGTTCCTCAAATAAATTAAAACTGGGACTCGCTCCTGGAGAGAACTCCTCTACTATTTTCTGATTTCCTTGCATTGGTCAAACAAAGAGGAGCATCGGGGTTACTGTGAAAGAACACATATCCGACGTCAAGTATGGGCGTGTATTGCAATCAGCTGTGTGTGAATATAAAATAAGTCCAACCACTACATCAGGTTTGATAAGTCACATATCCTCGCTAGGGAAAGTAGATATATTCCTAGAATGATCCGCGAGGCTATTGAAATTCAAAAACATGCTAATTTCAATGGAGAAGATGGTTGGAAACTCTCTAACATCTGGGACCCACTTATAAAAATTTAAAGTCTCAAATCCACCACACTAGACACAAAGACACAGTCAGTTCATTCTGCAAGAATCTTGAGCAGAATGCGAGGCAATTAAGAAACAGATGGAGATAGATTGGTATAATTAATTTTTGTATCAACTGGCAGACGAATGCCACCTCACCTATGTCTACCTATGACCACGGACTACTGTAAAGTGTTCGAAACGTCAGGTTTCCAAAAATATATTTTCTAATACCAAAATATACGCGATTAATCCATAGAAAAAGATTCTAGGAAAATGACTAAAATACACGCGTCGGTCAATATTAACTTGTGAAAGTTGTACCACTTTTATAACATCTATAATAGCGGAGCTCGGTCTACTCGCAGGAGAAACAGATGAGTGCTGCTTTGAAGACAAAGCCGCGTTTTGAGTTTTACCATTGTATGCAATATCGCTAAGTGGAGAACGACGTATCTTAATTGTGTTTTCTCTTTATTTATTTCCTGCATACCGGTGTCAATACCGGAAATCAGTAAAGCATGGAAAATTAAAACTAATCGCCTAGAATTGTTGGTACCGTACATCTAAGGGATCAGCCACACTATCAGCAAATATATACGATGAGCAAATAGAACAATAGCCATTATGTCAATGATTTTCTGATTTTTGCCCGAACGTTTGACATAAACAGTTGATAAGAAATTATGACGAGGATCATAAAGTCGACACAATCAAGCGGGCAGCAATTAGTATGAAATAAGTTAAGAAAACAATAAATTTAAGATGTTAGGTGACATTATAAGTTACAAATACAAACAATTTGTAATTTTCGCTTTATATTTCTTAATTTATTTAAACAATTACTTATAAAAATTAAAAATTTTGAAAACATAAATTTTATATATAGGTATATATTTAAACATAACTTAATAAAACACGTATATATATTAATTACTTTCCAGGAATATAGGAAACTCTAGTCTACACAGAAAGAAACATTCAATTTAAAGCCAGTGTCAGCTTGTGCTGAAGTTTCAGATATATTTATGGGTCTCGAGAATAGAGAGTCAATTTACAAAACAGTGTTCAGGTAGGAATTGTGTTAGAACTCAATTTAGTTTTATATTTATTTGAGTTTTCTTTTTTTTCTGATGTAATTAATGAAGTTTTTTTTTAAATTTATAAAGAAATATGATATTAATGAAAAATATAGCCATAAGTTATGTTCAACCTCATGCTGTAACACACACACATACACATAAAACTGGACATACTAACGTCCGAAATTAATAATGTATGTATCAAAGATTGCCGTCAATCTTGGATCCTTATCTATCTGCTATTTAGTTTCTTATGCCATTAACCAAAGCTTTCAATATCCAAAATTCTCAACCTCCCGACAGTTCCAGTTTTTAAGTTTTACCACTAAAAATATCTTAAGCTGCTAATTGAAAAATGTAATCCTAACTGTGGAATAATTTAGGTAGCAGATCCTAAGCACATAAATAAGTAACATTTCAACACAGCCAATAGTAGAACGTGTGGCTTAGCGGTCAGCGCGCTTGAACGGTTTCCAAGAGGCGCAGGTTCGAATCCCACTGCAATCAAATTTGTAAATAATAATCATAACTATCGCTTTATAAAATGAACATATTACCTTTTTAACTATATAAAGTCATTATAATATTACGATCCGCAGAACATAGACCTAGTAACTTCTAGTATTGAAATTTGCAATGATGAAAAATCGCTTAGTGGCATTCAAAAAATCACATATGTATACAAAATTCAATCTCAATTGCCAACCTTTCCTTCCAAGAATATATTGATTTTGAAACCGAATATGCTATCCCTCGATTAGTTATTGACTTCATAAAATGGATATCTAATAATAGGATTGATTATTGACATTGGGCGTAAGTGACTAAAAAATTATACATACATAATTTAAAAGAAACTGTTTTTAAGCGACTTACTCGAGCGGTCACAGGTAGGTCGGTCTATTACAGACTACTGTAGTGCTCGAAACGACGGGTGTTTTTTTTTTCAAAAATGTACTTTCGAATACTAAATTATACTTGTTCAAGCTGTTTAAAATAATTTCATTTAAAAAGGGAAAAAATGGCGAAAATTATATAGTTTTAGAGATGCTTGTTCAGTAAATTATCAGATATCGACACAGAAACGCAAACAACAGGTTATTATGTTTTAACAAGTCATAAAATCAAAGTTACACCTATGTAAATACCTCTATTATCAGAATTTAATAATTACACTATAAAATATTTGCTATACAACGTACCTCAAACAATTTAAAAAATAAATATTAAGCCGACCTCTTAACTAGACAGCTTCTCTACGTATATTTTCTTACGAATTAATTATCTATATCTTTGAAACTATTAAAATGATTTTATAGAAACTTACACTATTTCTTAACTTTAAATGTATCTTAAATTAAATAGGGTCACCTCTACATGACTTTAAGTTTTCGAGATATTCATGAACAAAAATACTCTTATGAAATTAATTACACGTACTCGTTAGCCTAAATGGATCATCATACTCAAATATTATTTAATTCAAATAATATTAAATAAATACATATCAAACTTTAATTTTTTTGAAGTCAATTAAAAAAATAAGTAGCTCTAATTTTCAATTAATTATTCTATAAGGGCATAACAAAATAAAATTGTATTTGCAACCACGGACTAGTGTTCGGCCAGTCGGTTTGGTAGAGGCCGAATGTGGCGCAGTGGGACAGCATCTGACTGTAAACGCGATCTTTTTCACTTCTTCACTCTGGTAAAGACAAAGAGCGGCGTTGAGTTCCATCACTCAACACGCAATATCTCAAATTTGGTGGGAAGCGAAGTACGGAATGTGTTGACACCAGGTACTTTCTGTCTACCCTGCCACGTGGGATATAAGTGTGAAGCTAAAAAAAAAGAAAGACGACTAGTGTTCGAAACGTCAGATTTTTAAAAAATGTATTTTAAAATACCAAAATATACACGATTAATCTCATTAAAATAGTTTCATTTGAAATGTATTTATCTTTTGACGTCTCGTGGTCTTGTATTTCATAATTATATATTTGTTTTAATATTAACTTCATTAAATAAATTAATTCAGTTTTCACTTAAAGCCCTCTAGCGTTGAAGTCCTTTTCAGTTTGTCTTACACAAGATAGCTTTGGTAGCGTAAATGGATATATCTCTAGCGTTTTGAGTAGTGAGAGATTTGTGTCGAATTCATTATAGGTAAATTTACGAGACGATTTTCAGTTTCAAAATTGCAATATTATTACAACTAAATGTTTTAATAATCTTTCGTAATAGTAATATAGTGACGATACTACGTAGACATCCTGACTCATAAGAGGTTATATGGAAGGGCCCAATGCCGAATCTTGTATACCTACGCCGTTGAAACGTAAGTTTTACGTATAGTCAAAAAAAGCAGCTTCACGCTATATCCCGCATAGCAGGGTGAACAGAGTGAACCTACTTAAGACACTCCGTTGATTGCTATCCACCCGAAATCGAAGCTTTGCTTGCTGAGTGGCGAACTCAACGAAAGTACATATTAAATACAATTATTTCCCCGAGTGCGAATTAACCCCACAACCAATCACGTTTCCACTGCACTACTAATAACTATCCCTCTTTAAATAAATAGGTAAATAATTTTAACCGCATTGTTTAATAAGTAAAAATTAAAAAAAGTGCTTTAGTTAATGGCTTATTGCTAAAACCTAAAACTGTGGTACAGCTAGTAATTCACGTACGCGGCTTGAATAAGGTTCGTATAAAGAACTTCTAGGCTTTGTGTATTTCTCACATGAACTTAGGCTAACTACAAGGCTTTTATTGTAGTTAAATTTCAATTAAAAATTTAATACTATTAAATTTTTTTACGAAACTGCGTCTAAATGCCTTTATAGCACAGTTGAAATATATATAATAGGCGGTGATATATATGGGTTCAAATTACTACAATAAAATACTTATTGTCAACAAAATATAAAATGCAGTGTTAAGTACCACCACTATACAAACGGTTCTCTTTGAGGGTGTTCTTCGCCTGCGAGAACTACGTTATTATATTTCATTATATAAATATTTGGTTGTGTTTAAAACACTTATAAATCACTGATAGCACTATTTCATTACAGTCATTACAAGGATACCAGGTACGAATGCAATTTATCTTTCAGCGTCATTAGAATTTTACAAAATACTCTACGAATTTTTCGAATATATGTTGTCGAATAGAAATCTTTATTTTTTATGTTTTATAATTAAAGTAACATTTCAATCGCGCCCACTTTATCTCTAGACGATATTATTAATATAGATATGGATGATATTATTAATATGGAAATTTAGAAATGTTTTTATATAATTAAGGAATAATATAATAAGATAACTAAATTGTTAATAATAAATCTAAACAAACTACGACTATAGAATCGATACAAACGTTTACAGTAACTTCCATTACTTGTATAACCAAACATTGTTTGGAACGAAAATAAATCAATATCAGCAACAGAAAATTATTTATTCATTACAATAAATATCTATATTGTACGTAATTTAGATGATAACAGATCGTTTGTCCATTTATGCTCCAACCAAACATGTTCTTATACAAACACAATGGAAATTCCGATCAAACATAGCATAACTCAACACTAATGTTGACTCAATCGTTATTAGTAAGCCAAATAAATTATATTACTGTGGAAATCAATTTAATATATTATACACATATTACTGTGGAAATCAATTTAATATATTATATATATATATATATATATATATATATATATATATATATATATATATATATATATATAAAAATATCACTTACTATATATATTTAAGTGTTTACTTCAGTTTATTTCTATTTAATATTTTATTTTTGTGTTTCTATTGGATCCTAATTTATTCTTTACATTGTTGTATAATAATGTATAAGACTAATATTGCCTGAAAGAGATTATTTTAAGGTATTCCTTGATCTTATTAGGTCGCTCCTGAATGCTTCAAAATATTAATTTTATAATTTTAGGATTATTTGGTTTCTCTAATTTTGTGTGCAATAAAGAATATCTATCTCTATACATACAAATATACTGGTTTTTGACTGAGTCTGGTTGTCATAAATAATTTAAGATATTTTTAAGTATTAGATTCTTTGTTGACGCGTTAACAGCGCGTTGCCTTAGCAACATGTGTACCAAATATACAACAGTTCTTTCATTTATTCCATTAATTGTGTCGAATTCCATGTTAAAAATGTAACACTCCTCTGTCAGCGTTTGGTAAAATATTGTACATAGTTTTTACTTCACGTGTTAATTTATATATGATAGTGAAATTGGGGAAAAAAATAAAATAGAAATTACTGAATTATCATCCAGTCTTAATTTTAACCATTGACATTCACATAAACTTGAAGATACCTATAAAAAACGAAAAATAGAAGAAAAAGAAGGAAACAAGTGTAGCAAATTAACAAAAACCAACCGATGAAAGAAATTATCTACGGATAAAAACAATCGTTTAAAATATAACACATAGTCGTTTAGAAAATTTAGGCGTAAAAAAATTTTCATTTCTCAAACTTATGAAATCTTTACAATATTCAATAGAAGTCAAAATTGGAACGTTTACAAAAGGTGCCTTCGGTGAATTTTCGTTCTTGAATTCTCGGCGATTCGTATGAGAATAGTCGCATTTCAAGTAACATGTAGGGTGGATTTATATGGTATTTCATAGATGCACACGGAAAAATGCTTTCAAAGAATTCAATTAGAATAACAAGTATATATTTTTTTATCTTCAAGCTTTTATCCCGCATGGCAAGGTAGACAGGAAGTACCTAGAGTCAAGATACACCGTACTCCGCTTCCCACCGAATTCGGCACATTACGTTTTGAGTAGCGGAACTTAACGCCTCGTTTTGTCTTACCAGAGCGAGAAAATGATATTAAATTAAATATCATCATTTAACCGAGTGGGGATCGAAACACAATCGATCGCTCCAAACACTGTCCCATTGCGCTACGGCCAATCTTCACACAAATAAACAATATATATATAGGTTTACAAATATTATAATAAAGATATACCGGGTAGGGTGGAGTGATTTTTTCTTCTTAATTTTAAGTTTCCTGCCTTTTCAAACAATGATCCATAGTAATTAAAATGTTCATGCAAAATTACAGCTTTCTTACTCATTATCTTGACGTGGGGCATTTGGTATAAAGGTAGGTAAATAAGAAAAAAAAGAGTTACAAACAGACATTTATCAATATATATTATAGTATATTATACTGATTCCATATTCAAAACTACCAGTACAATGAACTATATGCATTACTATATGAAAATATATTCATGATGAAAGTGGCCAGTTCTTTGAAATTATTTGTATATTTAGCTACCAATATACAAGCTATACTAATATACATCAGCATATTGGTATAGAGAGTGGACTAGATTTTCTGGTCCTTATTTAGCTAATTTTGGTGGAACTATACCTAATAGAAGAAAAAGTCTGATAAAGATATTTTTGATCGGTGCTCAACAAATGAATATTTGGATTCGGCAATTTAGTGGAGATAGGTTAAAACGCTTCTATTTTAAGTACAAGACACATACCGTCCAAGCGCTCTGACCGCTAACCCATGCGTTCTACTACCAGCTGCGTCGAAATTCTTATACGTTTTATTACAACTTATTTATGTTGTTTAGCATCTCTGTAGAGAGATTTTTACAAATTTCTACTACTTAAAGTAAGAAATAATCGTTTAAGAGAGATTGCTATTTTATTTTAATATTTACTATTTTTAAAGTGTTATTCCACACTTAGGATTAGAAAACATTTTTGAAAAAACGTATAAAATTTTTTTAAGAATTTCGACGCAGCTGGTAGAACGCATGGCTTAGCGGTCAGAGCGCTTGGACGGTATCCAAGAGGCGCGGGTTCGAATCCCGCTGCGTTCAAATTTTTATACGTTTTTTCAAAAATGTTTTCTAATCCTAAGTGTGGAATAACACTTTAAAAATAGTAAATATTGAAGTTATAGATCTTTGATTTTTTGCAGGAATAAAGCTATTGTATTACGGTCACCCATGAACAATACAGGAAATTTGAAAAGACCACAAAAATTTTTTTTATATGTTTCACTCCATCCTAATATGTACTATCATTTTGAATATTAAGATTTTTTTAAATATAGTAACTATATTACTGACTTTATACAAGATTGCAAATTCGATTAGCAAACAGAGGAATGGAATATTATTTGTCTTTTGTCCATTCTGACAGAGAAGCGTGGTGTTTAGTTACACAATTCAACTGATAATATCTACATTTTATACGGAAAATGTACTCCCTAATGACCTTGCTATTCTGGCTCATGAAAGCATAAACCTCTGTGAATATTTTTTCTATTTTTATACATTTTGCGACGTCAAAGAGAATTTTGTGAAAAATTCTACATAACGAACGGTCTGATTATAGCTAAAAAATATAATAATATATTATAATTTGTATACTTAAGTATAAGATAAGCCTAAATTCTAAGTCGTCGTGTATATCGTGACGCGAGCCTAATGCGACGTAATACGTTTGATCATAGATAGTAAGTTTCATTGACTTTGTCATTGTTTACGTATGCATTTATTTAAAACAGTTATATGTTGTAAAGAGGCAACTTAGTGTCAATACACTCCGTTGACATTTTCCGGTCGAAATTGAGTATTGAAACATTGCATATTTTTACTAGAGCGGAGAAATCAAAATAATTTTAAATATAATCATTCCCATTCAATCGAACCCATGACCAATCTCGTTCACATTCAGACGATATATATATATATATATATATATATATATATATATACACTTTTATAATGCAAACTGTCCGTGGTCTATTCACAATTAAAATGTTATAATTAAATATTAATATAAAGTACAAATTTATGTAAGAAAATTATTCCTGTATTACAAAGCTCGAACAATTACGCGTAGCCCGCGGCGTTGGGACAGCCATCGGATTTAGGGTTGTGCTCCACTTATATAGCTGTCAACATCTTAATTTTACCTTTATCTGTTAGTCATAACGTAAAGGCTTACGTTTATTTTGTGTTAAAATTAATATTTTTGGGCAATTTCTTCTAAAGTTAAATAATTATAAAAGCATGAGATATTTGTTTGTCTTCAAATAAATTAATTGTTGAATATAAATTGAAAATAAAATTTTATAGAATATATATCGTAAGAATAATTGAGTATATCTATATATTTATACGTGAAGCAAAATCCCATTGTACCCATTTTTACGAAAATAACGGAAAGAGTGCAAAATGCTAATATTTTTTAAAAATAATATTTAAAATTATATTAAATTAATAAAATAAATATAACACACACTACCATGTGTTTGCCATACGTTTTAAGATAAAGTAACATACACGTCGCTAAGGCAACGCGTTGTCAACGCGTTAACAGTACGTCTAGTATAAATTAATTGGTAAATCACGACTTTTATTAAAATCTTTGTAAGTAGTAAATATAACCGATATAAATACACATAAATAATTTCACCGGACAGATTCGTGTCTGCGATTAGTGTCACTGTGACGAGGGTAGACGATAACGACGCATCGCTGGATCACGTCTTAGAAAGTATTTAGGCAAGTATAATACATTATGTTATCTCATATTTCGTACATTTTCTTAATTCATTATATAATCACAAGATTAAATTTCTTATCATATATTGTTTTATTATATAATATGTTGAAATTCAATATTAAATGTGCTGGAAGACATTAGAAAATTATTAATTTGACGCTAATACTGAGAGATGAGAAAAACGCCCTTAATCTAAGTTTACCCTGGAAAACGAAGTAGCTCTTATCAGCCAGGCGTGTGGAAGAGTAACAGATTCGAAAGTGATGATGATACATGAGGTTCAAAGTTGGGTGCTTAAATCCAGCGCCACTTCTTTAATTGTAAATTTGCAGCTGCATGACAGTGTGTTGTACGCCATACGATATACTAACAGCTGCAAATACTTCAGCGAGAGTGAAGATGACCCTTATTTTGAATTTTAGGGAGGCAACGACAAGAGGTATTGTGGATTACAATTTAAAAATGGCTATGAAAGGTAGGAACGAGGGGTTATGCCCTTAACCTAACTTGACGTCCCTCATTCGTAAACTCACAATACTTTAGGTTACAGCTTAATATTTTAAAAAAATTAGTTGAATAATAATAATAATAATATGGACATGTAAGTATAGACAAAAAAGATGAAAATGCAGAGTATAGATGAATTCTAATAGAATCATTTACATATTTCTGAATAACTTTATACAAACAATTTATACAAAGCAAATAGAAAACAATATAAGGAACTTGGGATAAAATCAAAAATAAAACAATATTCTAATTGAAATACTTAATATTCTAATTGCACTTTCATTACTTATCGTAAAGTATTTACCAGTAGAGTAGTTACCAGAAGTTATCACCAGCTCGGAAGGCAGTTCTGCTGAGGAGAGCGGATGAGAAGCTCGACTGTTGTTCTCTTCAAATGTAATTGTATAATACATTAAAAACTAGGTTTTATCTCCGTACTGAGGCATCAAAGGCACTTATCTACACTGACATTTCGTCCCGGATATTTAGTATTTTATTTAAATTTTTAATTTTCTTTGGCTTTAAAACTCATCATTATACTTATTTAATTACATAAATAATTTTCATAATTTTTTTATTACATTACTGCTGTTAAAAAAGATCTAAAATACTGCTCCGAAAACGCCTTAGATGGATAGTTGGTATATACTATCAGTTAATTGAAGACGCTCGTCCTGTTGTTATAGAATGATCCAAAATGTTCGAACTACGTTTATTAATAAGGAGAAAATAGGGATATTTATTTTTTTTTATTTTGCAGCAATTACGAATTACATTCAGATAAAATTCCAATGAATGTGATTTAAATATCTCATTAGTTTTTGCGGCTTTTTTAATTGAGATACATTATACCAATATATGTAGTGTTTCTCGGTTGCCGGTTGTTCAATTTCAATATCATTAGCTACGCTATAATTTTTCGAATTAATTTTGCCAATTATTAAAAATGGAACCTCATTATTCACCGAATCTTCCTTTATATTTTATGGAATTTTCATGAATATGACATGTTATTGGCCAACCGTTATAATTATGGATCTACTAACCTAGATCGAGAAAAATGTTATATTTCATATTTATTTTTCCTTCTTTACTTTAGTAAAATAAAGCGCGGCGTTGACTTCACCAAGCAATATCCCGATTATCGGGAGAAATACAGTCAAAGGATTATCTTAACACTAAGTGGTGACCCGGTGATGCGGGACAAAGCGTGAAATATGCCAACAATATAACAATACTTATACTAATTACATTGTTTTAACTCTTCTAAATTCTTAAACTTATTTTATTTGGAAGTATTTTTTGTATAAAAATAAATTCATAGACAGAATATACGGAATATAAGGAAGTATGAAACTATATTTTATACACCAAATGAATTGAAATTGCAAATGACATTTGATTAATAGAATATAGCGTTTTTTATATATTAATTAAATAAAGCAAGGCCGGTCGTGGTGCAGTGGGACAGCGCCTGACTGTAAACGTGATCAGTTGTGGGTTCGATCCACACTCGGGGGAATGATTATAATCAAATTATTTCCGTTTCCTCGCTCTGGTAAGACAAAACATGACTTTTTGATCCGCTTGAATTCGGTGGATAACGGAGTATGAAGTGTCTTGACACTAGATACTTGCTGCCTGTACTGCTATGCGTGATAAAAGAGTGAACCAAAAAAAAATTAAAGCACAAACTTTGTATGCCTTTTTACTAAAATTACGCAGAGGAGTATGAAATTTGGCGCACTCATAGTTTGTATAGAGGACTGCTATATTCCAATTAAAATAAAACAAATTAATAAAATACACTTTACACACACTGCCATAGGTTTGACATACACATTTGTATAATAATATACACGTTGCTATAGTTACGTGTTCTTTACGCGAAAATAGAACAAGAAGTTTTATGAAGCCACACTCAGTTCAACAGTGAATATTCAGTTATCATAATGTCGAGATTTCTTCAATAGTCAGTTAAGTAGTCGATTCTTGCGAATTTAAATAAATTATGCATAAGAAATGTTTGATTTTATTTTATTGAATTTAAGATAAAAGGAAAATAATACAAAGAAAACCGCTTATTCGCCAACAATGGAAATGTAAGTAAATACTTAGTATTTTTTCTATGCGAGTTCTGTTCAAGTTAGAATGAGTGGAGTAAATATTCCCATTATGACATTCTTTTGCAGCATTTCTAACATTGTACATAAAATGTATATTTTTTGCTTACGAAACTTTTCTTACCACAAAGTTTTTTCTTGTTGTTGTTATTTTTATATTTTTAGATATTTGCATAAACAAGCGGAAAAACGTGTTATCTTAGTTACGTCTATGTCATCTTATACTAAGTGTATGTCATAATTATAATACTGTTTGTAATTAAATCATAATTGCAAACTGCTCTACTTCTCTATATGTCTTGCTTTACTTTTCCCAACTATAATTTACGTAAAAAAAAGGTCCAAAAGTTTTGCTTCGTGCATTATTATAAGATCCTATATTAACGTTTGTAACTGTCGAAAAATGTCAAAAATCAAGAGGGTCGTGCCATACGCAGTCATGCTATATGCCACGAAACCGTGAGACAGAATATGCATATTTAATATATTATTGTCATAATAGTCTCTCAAGTCAAAAGACAGCTAGCTTACTTTGTCTACGCAGAGCGGTCAAATATTTAACTTGTTTATATAGATAACAAAAGCTACAAGTAACATGTGGTTTTAGCAGAGAGCAGTTACATAGAAGTACGGACAATTCCTTAGTTCCATTGTGTTAATTTGACGTAACCGATAAGGCTTTCATTATAACATTCCTCGCCTACATACCAGCGGTCTTACTCGTATATGTAAAGAATGCGCTAATTTCGACGACTCACACTAGGTACTTATTCATTGAGTTATTTATATGGTCCTGTTAGCTTTATTGCCCACTTTATTTGTTTTTTATAGCTCATTGTTAACAGAGTTACTGGTTTTTATTCCAACTCTAAAGATTATACCGGGGTTCCATTGATAACCTAGTCTCGAGAAAATCCGTTCCTCGCTTTCCAGAATTTGAGACATTGGATGTTGAGCGGTGGAACACAACCCCGTCTTTTATATTGATAGGGCAAAGAAATACAAATAACTCAATAACAATTATTCGTCCCTAGATGTATACCACACCTATTGAATTTACCATTTCATGCTGGGACTGCACTCGATTACACAAATAGAGAGATTAAAGAAGTTTGGGTCAAGAATGCACTCCGCTTTAAACAACTAAAGTATTAACAGTTTCATAAAGTTATCATGGAAAAGCACCAATTCTACAGAAAAACAGTGGGGTGTTATGAAAGTATTCTTTCATAACAAAGGTATTCCTTAAACGCTATAACTTATATAGCGCTTAAATGAATAATCTAAGATGAGCGTTTTAAAATCGACCTTTAAATTCGAGGCTATCGACTATAAACCCAATTGGTTGCGGGTTTGATTTCCATAGGGAGTAGCGATTATATTTAAAATTTATTTTCATATTTATTTAGTGGTAAGACAGAGCGCGGCGTTGAATTCACTATTCAACACGAAATGTCTGGATTTTGGGTGCAAAACTGTCAACGGAGTATCTTAATACTAAGTTGTTGACTCTTGTCTACATTTTCAAAATGTCTACTTTAACTTTCAAATGAAGTAAAATAGTTAGTTACTATTTGAGTTTAATTTACGTAACGTACGTCAAAAAGCAAATGACTAAAAGTTTGTCTCAAAGCGGTACGATGCGGAAAACTCGTTTCAAATTGTGAACATCCAAAAAGTGCAAAGAAATATATATGTACAGTTTATACTGGACGAAATTCATTATATATTTTTGATAAAATAGTTTAAGTAAGGAAGTTTTTGAGTGGCTTTTACTATCACAAAAGACACAGCTACGTGATTCTTTATCAAATGCAAAATTTTGCTACATACATTTTCAGTAAATTTCAGTTTTCTTCAAATTATTTATATAGATATAATATATATTTAAATAAAAATGGATTTTTTGTAAGTATTATTAAAAGAAACGGCTTATTAGTAAATATCAAAATGATATTTTTTACACTTTTTGTCTGTCTGCTTGTTCCGGCTAATCTCTTTAAATTAGATTTCCAATTACTAGGCTTATTACTTGCTACTTTTATTTAAGAACTATAAAATAAAGATATGAAATTTCACGTGGACAAAGTCGTGGGCACAACTCATTAATAAAATTATTATATTATATTAGTTGATTAAGCGTAATATAAATGCAATTGTACTCTATATTTATTTTTTTATATTTTGTATTTTTTGACAGAATAGCTGTGCTTGTGTATGTGTGTGTGTGTATGTGCGTGTGTGTGTATGTGTGTAAAAGTTGTCGTAGCTACTTAGCGCCAAATCGTAACGTGATGGTTTCGGGTTCCTCTCGCCGTTTATGTTTAAAATATGACCGCCTCCCCAATGTCTCTAAATAAATTACATAACAACTAAAGTGAAATTTTATTTGACATAATTGTTAACCATAGAGGATTATTATAAACATTGATATCTACTTGATATGCTTAATAATCGTTTTCAAAATCGATATAAATCATTATTTACTAAATATAACATATACGCTTAATATTTAATATTATTTTTGACACAATGAATAAGAAAAAAAAGGTTGTCTTTAATTTTTTAATAGGTAAGGTAATTTAAAATCATCGCCAACGTATTGATTTGAGTTTTATTTTTAGAGCATAGTAACTAGGGCACATCATTTATTATTTATATTCTCCATTTTACTTTAAAATTACCTTCGGATATGGCCATTGGTCTAATATATTAACTCATAGAAAATTATATAATTTACATATTATGAATTAATCGTATAATTAAGTGTGAATCGTCATGGTAACATATGTAAAGGTTTGCAGTCTTCCTTTCAAATAAATTAAGAATAAAGAATAAGAAATACTCCTTTTTGATTTTATTTCTAAGTAGCTATATAATATTTAATAAATTTTAAAATTTATATAAATTAATAAAAAGTTATATACTAAAGAAGAAACAAATTTCTTGAAGTTGGTACACTGATCTTGCAGAAAAAGAAGGTCGGCGTAGTGCCTGAGACTTGAGAACCGAATGTAGGACTAAACTATATATATATAGTGAGATATGCAGAGAAAATTTATTGCTAAATCATGTCCTTTCTCACACCCCATCCATTTACAGGCGTTGAAAACTTACTTTTTTACATAATTGATTATTAAATTTTTTTTACTGTAAACAATAAACAAAAATGAGGGTAGATTCACATTTTTTTTATTATAAAGAAGATATTTACATTTAAGCTTTAGACAAATTTACATATATTTATC
Organism: Dryadula phaetusa; assembly: GCA_032432895.1. Taxonomy (NCBI): domain Eukaryota; kingdom Metazoa; phylum Arthropoda; class Insecta; order Lepidoptera; family Nymphalidae; genus Dryadula; species Dryadula phaetusa. Next base: position 6,391,776 of record JAOYRS010000038.1, read on the forward strand.
ACATTACTTACAGAGCTAGTAGCTCTTGGTAATAATGTTTTAGTATGCTTTATATTTTGTGTGTTATTTTTGTATGAAAGTGTCACTGATAGAGATAGTTGATAGATGAATTTAGAAAAGGTATTTTTAACATCCCTTTAATATATGTTGCAATAGTTAGTTAATAAAAATGTTGAATTGCACATATTTTGAATTGTTACATTTGTTATTATGATACCTAAAACCAAGCAAAACGCAACCATTTTATAAATTTAGATCATTATACTAGTAAAATGTAAATTTACAAACAAGTTTTTTTAGGTTATATTTTATATTTACTTCTTATTTGTTTTAGAATATTAACAAAATGTATTTAATTTTTTTATATTTTATTATACATACATATATTGAGGCCATTGTGGCACAGTGGGACAGCGTCTGTGTTCTTACTGTACTGTGTTTTGATTACATTTAAATTACTTTCATTTATCCAGCTTGGTAACATAAGGCGCGTCGTTGAGTCTAACTTTCACCACTCAACAAATCATATCTTGATATCGGGAGGAAAGAGGAACGGAGTATCTTTGGGTTCTCTCTGACTACTCTATCATGCAGGATAAAGCGTGAAGCTGACGATATACATATTGATGAAACAAATTTTGTTCTATCTATATACACTTTACTTTAGTCCTTTGGGATAATAGGAAGCTGTGCTAGTGTGTGCTGTGCTAGGTCTTGCCTTTTCAGTATTGTTTATTTTATTCCCTTATGTAATGAACGCAAACTCATATGTAATACTTGTAATTTACATACATATTGACTTTAGCGTTAGCTTTATATAATAAGGAAGATCGGTTCACATTTATTAAAAAAATATTCATATTTCACTTACTTACTTTTTGTACTTTATTTTTCCTACTTTAACTCTATGGGGCTTTTGGGTGATACTTTTTAAATTGTCTTAATAATGAAAATTGAAAATTACAATTAAAATTTTTTTTTATAAAAATGCAAAAAATATAATTTATAATAATATTCAAAGTTAAAAATGCTTTAACGACTTTTTTTAAATAATAACTTGAAACTTTATAGCGAGTGGATTTACAGAAACTAAAGGAAACGAAAAACAATTAAGAAGAATTAATTAAGAAGAAATAGGAATAGAAGGAGATAAAATAGAAAGTAAGAATTTATCAAAATATTGGGACCCACCTTACTAAATATAAAACATATAAGTAAATGTCCTTTCAGATTCAAATAACCAAGATGAAAGTACTTCCTTTATAGAATCACTCCAATTACTTTAACGTAGTAAGAGAGAAATTAGTGTCAAAACATTCCGTTCTCTAATGCTGAGTACTGGGTTCAGCAAGTATGACCAACTTAGTTAACTATTAAACGCCGTAGCGAATTGTATTAACAGCCAGCCCACTACTATACCACGATGTTAAATAATCCATTTCATTCACTTTTTGTTATCTAGTTCCCAATATTTCGAAGGTGGAAAATAATAGAACATTATTTATTATATTCTATTATTTGTTAAATAACAATACAACGTATGTTAAAGTAAGGTCAGTCAGGTCAAAGTGACACGCAATAGACGTTTGGCGTGTAGAAGATACGAATCAAATAAATATGGTGTTATCGATTACAATAGAAAATATATGTGGATAAAGGAGTACATCGCCTCATTATATTCAAATTAAAAAATAGCTTAGTTATTTGATATTATAATTAAAAACGGATGTAGAACGATTTATATTTATGTTATTACATAAAGCTGCTAAACCTTATGAACTTAGCTACAGAAATTATGAAAGTTAGGACGATGGGAGGAATATGAAATTTGGCACGGTTTTTATTTATATAGAGAAAAAATTATAACATTAATATTTTATATTATTACGTGTTATTATATAAGAATATTTTAAATTATTAAAATACTACATATAGTACAATTACTATGGGTTTAATATACACTTTTGTAATAATTTAATTCAAATCTGTTCAGGTATAATGCCTGTACTTTCCCATGGCTACATATATTTTTATTGGCCGCTAGTACTGTTTAATATTATAACAATCAAAAATAAATTAATATCATGAAGACGCAAATATAAACGTTTTTTTCATATAGAAAATGTGAATAAGATTATCGTTTATTAAAATAGAAAAAAAATGAATAAAATGTGTTTTAAGGTTTGGTTTGTAATGTTTTTTATGTACATATAAATAGGGTTATTAAAATTCAGAAGTGCAATACATTGCCTTCATATTTATATGTAACGAACTGTGTCTGCGACTATTTCAACGAACTTTAAAACCTTGTTACATAAGCTATCTGCCAGTTAAATTCCCGTCAAGCTGATCCAGAATTTAACTGAAACAAGAAGACAGACAGACAGGCAAAAAATATAAAAAAATATATTATTTTAGTATATGTATCCCGTATTTAATATATGTGTAGTACATTTTTTCTTGCTAACATAATTTATTTTATTTTGATTTTTTTTTTGTATTTAGTGTCATTACTTAACCACGATGTAACACTATGACATTGGTGAGCAATCTCAACTTGATCGTTCTCGACAATTGTGGGTTCAAACTCCAATCGAGTGAATATTTATATAGTAAATTGATTTTTCTATTTATTTGATACACAAAATAGTAGTGTTCCGTTCCACCCTAATAAAATTCTAATATATAGGCTAAGACTAGAAGACTTATTTATCTTAAACTAAATAGTCAACACAATAACTGTGCATTTGACATACACTAAGGCCAGTTCAGTTCATATATATATTTACGAGCCACTTGTACTCCTTATAAATTATTATAATGAAGATGCAGTTTTATTATTAAAATAGATTTTATTTTTTAGGTTCACGCTTTTGTTCCATAGCAGGATATTAGACACTATGTACAGTGTTTCCCAATAGGAATGATAGGATTTTGATAGCTCACAGCTACCATTTTGGTTGTTTAAGATTTGACATTTGTGTTGTTTTGTGTTTAGTAATGTTTGCCATTTAAACATAAACAAGTTCACGTTACCTCAACGTTTGAAAATGGTCCAAATTTTCTATCAAAATTCGAGAAGTATTGTCTCTACTCAAAGAGCATTTCGTGCTAAATATGGTCGTCATGGTGCACCGTCTAACCTCGCTATACATCGCATAATCCAAAAATTGGAAAGTGAATATTCTTTGCACGATAGTAGACCACCAACACGACAACGGACAGGCCGTAGTGAAGAAAATATTGCCGCCGTATCAGCCAGTGCCCAAGAAAATCAAATTGTTTCCGTTCTACGACGTGCACAAGAATTGGGCTTATCCAGAATGACAACCTAGCGAATTTTACGTATGGATTTTGGCCTACATCCATACAAGATTGTGTTGGCACAAGAACTCAAGCCAGCTGACCATCGATTACGTCGTGAATTTGCTGATTGGGCGCTTGAAATTATGGAAACGGACACCGAATTTCATAGAAAAATCATCTTTTCAGATGAGGCTCACTTTTGGCTCAATGGTTATGTGAACAAACAGAATTGTCGTTACTAGAGTGAGTCAAATCCAAGAGTGGTTCATGAAACACCATTACATCCTGAAAAATTGACTGTTTGGTGCTGTTCATGGTACGGTGGAATCATTGGCCCGTACTTTTTCAAAAACGACGAAGGCCGTACTGTTACTGTCAATGGCGACCGTTATCGTGACATGTTGAACGATTTTTTTTTCCTGAAGTGTATGAAATCGATGCGGACGACATTTATTTCAAACAAGATGGTGCAACATGCCACACTGCGACTTTATTGCGTGATAAGTTTGGTGAGTCGGTTATTTCTCGCAACGGTCCTCACAATTGGCCACCAAGATCATGCGATTTAACACCCTTGGACTATTTTTTGTGGGGGTATGTTAAATCTCAAATGTATGCCAATAAACCAGCTACGATTCAAGACCTTGAACGCAACATTAAGAGTGAGCGACTATAGAGTTGCTCGATTGTTGCGTTCAAGGACTCGGTGCAGCATTTGGGCCATACCAGTCAAAATGCTGCACCAAGTCATCGAAAATTTGACCGATCGTATTTACCAGTGCAAAAAAGTTCTGGCGGTTACTTGAACAATATTTTATTTAAATTATAAATAGCATAAAATTTCCTATCAAATAAAGTCATTAATCACGAAATTCGAATATACATTACATGTTTTATTTCAATTTCAAAACATATTGTTCTTATTGGGAAACCCCATACTTCGCTTTCCACTGAATTCGACACTTTGAGTTTTCAGTGATGGAGCTCAACGCCGCACTTTGTCTTTACCAAAGAGATTAAGTAAAAATAATTTAAATTTAGTCACTCCCCTGAGTGAGGATCGAACCCACAACCGATCGCGTTAACGGTCAAACGATGTCTCTCTGAGCCACGACCAAGAAGGGAAATAGTTTGTTTTTTTCTTGAAATAGAATACAATTATTATTTTTTATTAAACTCTATATAGCTAAAATTTTAAATAATTTGCATAATTGGTAATCTGTTAAATCGTAAGAATGATATAGAATTTATGTCGTAGTGAGATGAAAACATATTATACTTTAATGAGCTCGAGCACTTGGATGGCACTCGAGACACGTGGCTTGTTTTCCACTACATTTAAAGCCACATATATAATAAGACTTAGAAATCTACTCTCTAAGCCTATACATATATTAGTTCTAAGTAATCTACTATAGATATATACAAATCAGAGATAAATAATAAGAAGATAAAAAAGGTACAGAGCCAGTCTGTAGTTTAGTAAATATTATATTAAAAGAAATTATACATACATCTATTTAAGAAAATTTGGTAATGCTATTTCGACACACAACTTACCGTTTAATAAGCGTTCAAAAATTGCCCCTGCGTCCGGATCCAATGATATTATTTTTCAGTAAAAGTGTTTAATTTATCGTCAGAGCCGTCAACAGTAGTTGAGAAATTATGTATATTAAAAAAAGAAACTATATGTCTTACTTTCATAAGAAACCAACGACATTGTTTAACGTTATTTAGAGACATCCATATCACTTACCACCAGTAAGTGTATACGATTGACCACTCGTTGACAGTGTATGTATATATGTATGTGTATGTATATGTATGTATATGTATGTTTTTGTATATACATATATGAGCAAAATTTATTTAGTTTAAGATCTTTAATATTTTTTTTTGTTTATTTTTTTTATATTTTTATGTTTTGCACCGCATCATGCCCGCTCTTTATGGTAAATCCTTATAATTTGGTTGCCTGGAAGAGATCACTCTCAGTGATAAGGCCGCCTTTGTGCATTTTATTGTTCTTTTTTTTAAGCCCATGTACAATAAAGTTTTTAACTAACTAACTATTTTGTTTTATATTTAGTTCCAAAAATTTTCAATAAATAATTATTGCGAATTGTTTTTTTTTATCTCACGCTTGTATCCCACAGATAGGATGTACCTAGTGTCAAGATTGTCCCCTTTTAGCTGAATTCGAGAGATTTCGTGTTGAGTCGCGAACTCAACACGTATTCTTTCGAATTCAGTTGCTTGAATTCGTACATAGCTGGGTGGATAGGAAGTACCTAGTGTCAAGACATTCCATACTTCTCTTAAATTTAAAGCATATATTTTGTGCAACCAGCGCGAAAAGTAACTAAAACCTTTATAATAAAATTTAACTTGTACATAAACGTAACTATTGATAGGAAAAAATATAATAAGCCTATTTTCATATATACCCAAATTACCAAACTGTGCACGAATTCTATAAATATTGACACCCGTCTCATACTGTTTACTGAATATTAGATGTATCATGTAAGGAAAGGTCATCATGAAGACCGTTGCGTGACTGTAATCGCTCGATATCATTCGTTCTAATTTCGTATTGGTAATTACATAACATTTATTAGACATATTTGTTCAAAATTTTTTCTTATTATATTAAAATTAATTTAATTTTTCGAGTATTCGGCGAAAGGCGGAGTACGGAGGGTCTTGACGCTAGGTACTTTCTGACTATCCTTTTACGCGGGAACATGGAAGTTAATATACTAGTTTCTACTCGCAATATTTCACAAATAACTAACAACATAACACCTATCCATACATATATCTTATTTTATGGAGCATAAAATTACCAGAATTCAGTTCAAAGAGAAAACTTTTTGTTAACAGCTGCAAAAATTGTACAATACGCTTTTGCTCAAAATTACACACAAGGTCTACATAGTTTAGGTCGTTCTTGATTCCTTTTGACATTTCTAAATATTATATTATCTGCGAGACGTGGTTTTAAGACCCATTGTGTTGAAAATGTTATAATTTTATTACATTTTTGTATTACTTAAATATTGTATTATACCAGGCAGGCTATTATGAGCTAGTGGGGCAGCGTCTGATTGTAAACGCGATTAGTTGTGGGTTCGATTCCACTCGAGCGAATCATATATCCGCTTTGATGACACAAAACGTTGAATTCGCCACTTCACACGAAATATTTTAAATTCGGACGAAAAGCATTCAACGGATTACCTTACACTAGGTTATGTCTCTGAATAACTTGCAATGCGTTCAGAAAAAACGTGAAGCTAAGTATAATGATAGAACACGGTAATAATAAATTACGTTAAGTATTTTATCTATACTTGAATTAGTAATAAAAATATTACCAATTCAAGTAAAGCGAGGAAGTGAAAATAATTTAAATATAATGATTATATCTATATTATTTTCACTTCATCGCTCAGGTAAAGACAAAGTGCGGCGTTAAGTTTCACCACTCAACACGCAATGTCTCGGTGGAAAGCGAAGTGTCTTAAGAAGTACGGAGTGTCTTGACACTAGGTACTTTTTGTCCTAACTTGCTATGCGATATAAAAGCTTGAAGCTAATAAATTCTTTGCATTATGTTAATATATTATGATTTATAACGTATGGTCCAAATATAATAAATTTGCGATGTTAAATATATTTCTACTACATATGTGCTTATTTATTTGTAACGAATAACACATAAGAAGATTGGCTATGGAGCATTTTACACATTTCAAAATGAAATACTGTCTAAAAAGTCAAAGCAATTAAAATTTATATTCGAATACCAACAATAATCACTTAATAGCGATTAATAATTTAAGTAGTATAATATTGTAATTTTTATTTAGAAATAAAAAGTGAACCGTAATTAAATTCTTCGTTAATTCAAACATTTTGCTAAATAACATGAATTTTGAATTTTTAAATGAACTATAGTTGTAAAGTCTTTTAAGAAAGCCTATAATGATTTTAATAAAATAATTGTCTTAATATAATACGTTTATAAACGGAAACATTCACTAAGTTTAGGTGTGCGTGATAATTCATAATTTAGCCAATTCCTTTGTGGTTTTAAAGAACGTAATGTTGGTTTTCTATAAAACCATATCTATGTAAAGCTCTCTTTTTATGCTACACAGCGAATGTTTGTGCGGGCTTTTAACTTTATTGTATTGCATTGTAGATAGGATGATAAGCAAATATGGATAATAAATATATCTGTAAATGGATTGCGCAAACATAAATGTTTTAATTACCAGTTGCGTAATTTTTTGCTGCCTTTATAATGTAACATAGTTTATAATATTTAAAAAAAAAGGAAACTGACCTTATTATATAAAAGCTCGTATATGGTAATTGCTTGTGACCTTAATGACTGCAAAATAAAGATTTTTTTCAACTTCACGCTTTTGTCCGCATAGTAGGATAGTAAGAGAACTATGTCAATACACTCTACGATTGCTCTACGATTCTGCTTAAATTGGAGGTACCGACTGATGGAACTCAACGCTGTGCTCTGTCAGACAACTGACAGAGAAAATAATTTAAATAAGATTAACACCAATTGGCCAAAATTTGATCTTTAAATATTTATAAATTCCTAAAGGGTAAAACTATAAGGAAATTTCAAGGATAAGAATAAAAATAGCAATTCTATAATCCCTTACAAATTGATATCTAAGCTATCAAACAGGGTGCATTTAGAATTTAAATATTGATCAAGGAATATTAAAAGATATTTTTTGATCTTTTGTTATTTTGACATTGAAATAGACGGTAAGTATATATTATATAATAATTATATATTTAATATTAATTGTATGGTACATATGAATTAAGTGTAATCTACAAGTACTTGATGACATCACTCATTTAGCCCCATTTGTACCTGTCAACCGTTGAATTAATTATGATTATAATACTTAATTATTACTTCACACCTATCATTACTCTTTATATTCCTTCTATAAATAAAAAAACACTAAAAAGGATGTCTCCGTGAAAAATTACAATGCTTTTGTAGACACAATTATGGGCTAATTAGCGACTTGTGATATGTGGTATATTATATATGATGCGTTTGTTTTTTCCGCTTAACGCTTTTATCCTATTAGTACACTCTGGACTCTCCTATTTATTAATTACTGAAGTTATATTTAAGTATATAGTCTTTATATATTTTTATAATATTTACAATCTCTAAAACGAACGATAATTGCAAAGTTATATGGATGCATGCTCTCCATACTAACGGTAAGTCCTCTTGAACTTAAAATTTTCAGATAAACTTTGCCTACAGTCAAATCATCAGACAATTGAAAGAGTTTGTTGCAAATATTAATAATAAGGTAATAATAGATAAGAGACAAAAATTTAAATTAAACATTATTTGAACTATATTTTCGTTATTTTTGGCTAAGGTACAGTAAAAGATTTTTTCATAACTATACAAAGTGTTTCTTTGTATAATTAAATAATTATTGTACTAATTATTATATTATTAAAAAATAACTTAAATATTAATATTTTATTCCTAAAAACAAAAACAAAACTATAACTAAAGAAAGTATATTATAATTTAATACATATTAATATGTTTAAAACAATACCTTTCCTGTCATTTGAACGTTTGGCTTCATTTTTCAATATATCCAGTAATTCTACACTCATTTTAATTGCACTTTTAAATTATTGCATTATTTTTCTTAACTTTATTTAATTTATAAGCAAAAGGTAATTTCTTCCTAATTTAATAATAAATGTCAAAAATAAAACAAAATAAAACTTTTCAAACTTTTCACTTGAATGTACAACGATATCAGTACGTAGTAGCTGCAGCTACACACGACGTGCGGCTACGCCAGTCTACGACGTAGCACTGACTACAAGACCGTAAGCTCGCTAACTTTGACTCAACACAAAGGAATTATTTTAAGTATTAGTAGTTTATATCAAGTATTTACTTTTTAAATTAAAGTAGTTACAACCCAATAGGTTACTTTATAAAAAAATGTGAAAAAAATCACATATTATGTTTACTTTTATGGTGGTGGTCGAGGAAATAGACTTATTCTAAAGAACGTCAAATATTTTTAACTATTATAAAAATATTTTAAGTAGTATGTTATATATTGCCTACTTTAATGATTGTAAAATACAAGCTTTACGCTTTTTTCCATATTTTTCCATATCAAGAGATCCGTTCTCCATTAACTTTGCCCAAATTCCATATAAAGAACTTAAACTCACAATAAATAGGTGCGGTGAGATGCCTTAGAAATCTGCACAATAATGACGTACTTCAGCTGTGCCACAGAACAAAGAGGAAAGTAATATTCTATGACTTCTGCATTTAAAACTATTATTTTTGTATTAAGTCACTCTAGGCCGGTCGTGGTGCAGTGTCTGACAGTTAACGCGACTGACTTTACATCATCTAACTGTAAACACTACTGTTTATAGGTTTGATGATGGGTTCACTCAGGTGAGTGATTATACTTAAAATTATTTCCACTTCCTCGCTCTGGTAAGACAATGTGCGGCGTTGAGTTCCACCACTCCACACGCAAGGTCTCGAATTCAGTGGAAAGCGACATAAGGAGTGTCACTAAGTACTTTCTGTCAACCCTGCTATTCAGGATAAAAAGCGTAGAGCTAAAAAAAAGTTACGAAATGTTTTTAAACTACACAGGACACGTGCTCATATTTATTTGTATATATTATATGTATTTTTATTAGTATTATTATTTTATCAGCTATACATTATATTATTAATAAATTAAGTTTTTCCTAAATTTTAAAATGTCATTTACACACTTAGCAAAAGAAAAAATCTAAAAGCCTATGAAAATGTTAAACTATTCGTCCAAGAATCCAAGCCATTTTGGAATTCATCCGAGTGCCCCTTAGCCTAATACAGCTACGTCAAAATTCTTGTTACAATTCATTGTTTGACCTTAAGTACTGCTGCGGTCAATTTTTTTAAAAAGTTTTCAAAACTAAATATATTAAAGTACTTACAATGTTAAAGTTTACATCGAACAAGTAAATACTGGGAGAGTTTAATTTATAACACGCATAAATAAATGTTCTAATGTCAAAAAGTGCTTTGACTTAATCATTCAATTGTGATGACGGAAATGAGAAAATGAATAAATGAATCGAATGAATATTATATCAGCCTAGATATTATAATACGTTCACTTGTTCGTAAATATTTTACAAAGAGACTTTTTCTATCTTCATGCTTTTATCCCGCATAGCATGGTATTCGTAAAGTACAAGTGTCCAGACACTTCGTACTCTGCTTTCTGCCCAATTCCAACAATTGCACGTTAAGTGATGGAACACAACGCCATGGTTTGTTTTACCAGACCAAGGAAATGACAATAATTTATATGTAATCATTCCCTCGAGTGGAAATTGTAACGTTCACCTCCCCCCCATATATTGAATATATATAAATACTATAATTATAAAACATACCTTGGCTCATGATACGTCTCGCGGTTAGGACCCAATATCGTCATGTTCGCAATAACTCAAGAACTTTTAGAGATTCAGAGGCAACAGTGTCAAGAAATATTAATAACTACCTATTATCTTAAAAAGGATATAAAACTTTCAGAAAACATTATAGTAAGAGATTTTAGTACGTTAGATATTCCGTTGTAACCACCTCCAGCTTTTCCAAGAAAAGCCGAATGTGCGTCTTATTTAACCCTCTGTTATAAGTATCCTTTGCTGATAGTCATAGCAGAAGGGAAAATAGCTTAATGGCCCCACCCCGCCACATGCCGTGAATTCCGACCGATCGGCGGACCCGACCGACCTCAGAGTGAACCCTCCGAGACGCAACGGAACTTCGAACGTATATGTTACTTACAATGCCTTTGCAAACGAACAATTATTAGTTATTTGTTCCGTCCGTGTAAGGATCCCTCAATGAGGCTAATACGCTTATTACACTTTTAAATACATATCTCGATACTTAAAATTACTTATGGTATTTCTTTACGTACTTTTTACGTTAAAAATATATTAAAAATATATTATAATTATATATTTGAATTGGTTTGTGAGACCATTATATATCGTAGATTGGTTCTTTAGACCATTGTATATCGTTGATTGGTTTGTGAGACCATTATATGTCGTAGATTGGTTCTTCAGACCATTATATGTCGTAGGTTGGTTCTTTAGACCATTCTATGTCGTAGATTGGTTCTTTAGACCATTATATATCGTAGATTGGTTCTTTAGACCATTATATGTCGTAGATTGGTTCTTTAGACCATTATATGTCGTAGGCTGGTTCTTTAGACCATTATATGTCGTAGATTGGTTCTTTAGACCATTATATGTCGTAGATTGGTTCTTTAGACCATTGTATGTCGTTGATTGGTTTGTGAGACCATTATATGTCGTAGATTGGTTCTTTAGACCATTATATGTCGTAGATTGGTTCTTAAGACCATTATATGTCGTAGATTGGTACTTTAGACCATTATATGTCGTAGATTGGTTCTTTAGACCATTATATATCATAGATTGCTTCTTTAAACCATTATATATCGTAAGTTGGTTTGTGAGACCAATATAAGTCGCAGATTGGTTTGTGAGACCAATATATATCGTCGATTGGTTTGTGAGACCAATATAAGCCGTGGATTGGTTTGTGAGACCAATACATGATGATGATACGTCGATTGGCCTGCCAGACCAATATTACTTTCCGGTTCGCATATCAGTTTAGACGCACAACCGCTAGACGGCCGTTTGTTTTATATTAACGCACAGCACATACGTAGCAGTCGTTTGTTATAACCAACAATTGAACTCGGTTATGCGTTCTACGACCAAACAAGGCGCTAGACAAACAGTCGAACACCATTAAGTACTACAGCATTTCGTGACATTATAGTATAGCTCTCCTCGTAAGGAGGCAACTAGAACATACTTCGGAACACACGAGACATAATAGCGTCACATAACTATTCATCCTACACCAGGGGTGTAAAACAACATAGAAACGGTTGAATCTATGTCCGTCGCCGTACAGGTATCGCATGTACAACGCGAGACAGCATCAGAGAAGATACAAGCCGCGCCATCGACATCAGTTACCAGTAAGCTATAAAGCTCACCGAACCCCGACAGTCGCATGTCACAAGCAATATCAACATCCAACGCCATACAAGCATCGCTTACGCAACGCGAGACAGCAATAGACTCGATACAACCAACCAACATCGCCATAGCGGATCACCTAAGCCGACTATAGCAGCCTCAGTGGCATCAAGCAACATTGGATTGCTCCACAGACATCAGTTATCAATAAGCTGTAACACTCACCGAACCCCGACGTTCGCGTGTCGCAAGATATATCAACGTCCGACGCCGTACAAGCATCGCTCACGCAACGCGAGACAGCAGCAGACTCGATACCACCAACCAACATCGCCATAGAATCTCACCAAAGTCAACCATAGCAGCCTCAGTTACGCCCGGCAACGTTGGGTTGCGCCATCGACATCATTTATCAGTAAGCTGTAACGCTCACCGAACCCCGACAGTCGCGTAACGCGAGTACATGACGGATCTCCTATATGTTTAAGAATATTATATCAATATAACCATAAAATGCTTAATTCGTTAAATACATGATATTATATTAATTATGATTTATTAGTTATTGTTTGCAGAGCTTAGTATAATATTAAAAATATTTTATAATACTCAGTAAATGCATATAATAATATGTTCATACAACACTATTCAAAGATGGCGGCAGACGCTTTGGTATATTTATATTACAAATTTCATATATCTAATAGAATGCATATTCTAAACGTCTAATATGTATAATATAATTAATTTACTATATTAATAATAATATTATATTCATTTATTCACACTTATCTACTAAAAATGGGAAAAGAACTTACCAACAAATTCTTCATATTATAGGAATGTAAATCTTACCGACCACCAATACCATAAAAACAATAATAATCATTTTTCTATGCGTTTCTGATATTAAATATTGTTATTATATTCGCTTCCAGTTTATTATATTTCTATTATTCCAAATTAAATATTAACAATATTCTCAAGCGTCCTTTTCCGCACATCACGCTCCCGCCAATCCTTCATCTTTTTTTTCCAAAATCCATTGTATCATTCTAGACTGCCAGAAATTCATTCAGCCAAAATTATATTTAATAAAAATAAAATTAATAATTATGTTATTACTACCTACCTATAAATACTATATAAAATAATATTTAATGTTATTATTAAATTATTTGTACATTTATATATAGTACGTATCGTTACAAAATCGAACAAAGAACCGGTCGCGTTTAGACGTTAGACGCTGTCTCCCTACGCCACGACCGGCCTCTTAGAATATCACTATTTAGATTTAAAGAAGTCATTTAAAATTAGTGTAATAAAACAATTATACTTATTATATGCTATTTATTAATTATTTCATTACAAGAAAAACAGTAAATATTTTGTACAATGATAAGAAAAGTACATATATCACTACAAATATTAAAATATTTTTTTAAATAAACATTGGTATTGGTATCAAGCCAGCATTTGTAATAATTAGTAAGAAATTGAAGAAAATGTTAGGATTTTATGAATGAATAGCGCTTAAGAAGAAAACTAGTTAAATAAAATACTATGCGTTTGACATTGACATATTTTTTTTAAATTAGATTGGCTTACACGTTGCTAAGGTTACATGTATATTACGTAACAACCTCAGTTACCAAAGTTACTATTAATATTGAAATCCAATACAAATGTTAAAATCCCTCATGGCACAGTGCATGCAATTAAATAATTTCTTTCATATGAATATCAATAAAATTTTATTCACACTAGCGGTCCATTTCTAGCTGCAATAATAATAAAAATATTATTATGACTGCACGACTGCATGAAGTGTACTATGAAAAGTTAAGTAATTTAGTACGAAACAATATAAAACAGTAATATTTCAAATACAACAAAAAGCGTATAAGTCATTTTCGATACTTAAAAGGATTTCTACATAACATATAAAAAAATAGTACCATTTACATAATAGTAAAAATCGTGGCGTGGTGGGACAGTATCTGAATGTTAACATGATTGGTTGTGAATTTGATTCCTAGTTAGAGAGAAGAGTATATTCAATATTTTTCTCCACTCTGGTAAGACAAAGAGTGGCATTGAATTTGCCACTCAACATGCACGATTTGGGGTGCTGGATAAAGCGTAAAACTGAAAAAAAATTGTAAAAGTATTTACAGATAATCTGTTAATACGATAATCGTAGATCATAAAATTCCGGGTCTCAAAATATTATTTCTTGAATTCAGGTGAAACGTGAAAAACAGAGTATTTTGACACTAGGGTCTCTATCTGTCTAACTTGTAAGGCAGAAAAAAGGTTAAAACAATTTTTCAGGTAAAATAATATTTTAATCCTGAAAATTTCTTTTTCAAAACAGTTTTCAGGTAAAATAATGAACTCGAATAATTTAAACGCAGATTTAACACAAGTGTTTTTGAACTTAATATGAAAGTATTTTTATTATAACTCAACCTACTTTCTTTAATAGTATATTAAAGGCAGTACATGTTCAATTTGCTGGGCTACTAACGCACGTCTGTATCATAAAATGATTTGTACGTACACGAGAGACAAGTAGGACTTATTTGACATCAAATCTTATATTAAAAATGTTTTCGTTTCATTTAGGCAGGAAATACCTAATGACACTCCGTACTCCACTTTCCGTCGACTTCAAGACATTACGTGTTGAGTGGCGGAACTCGACGTTGCGCGGCGTTGAGTTCCACCACTCAATATTATACTTATATAACCAGACCGAGACCGATAATGGAAATATTTTGAATAACCATTATACTTTCTATAACCAGACCGAGGAAGTGGAAATATTTTGAATAACCATTCCTCCAAGTGGGAACTGAACCCGCAACCGATCTCGTTTACAATCAAATGCCGCCACTACGCCACGGGTCTTTCGGATTTTTCCTATGTTGTAAAATATAAGAAAATCGAATATAAACAACCAAAGAGATACTATGTTATCCAAAAATTATTTACAATGGAATACTATTTATTATTGTTACTAGCAGTTTAAGCCAGCTTTATTCTATAAAAGTACTTTTAACAAGATTATTTAGGCAATTTTTTAATAAACTCAATTTTTCATAGGTTAAGCATTTACATATTTTACGCAAATACCGTGAATTTTTTGTTTAATTAAAAAAAGAAAAAAATATACCTATTCTATACTGTCACCTAGCATACTACAAAAAATTGTACAAAAATAAAAAAATATGGTTAAAACTTTGACTGCACGTTAATATAGCAATAAATTCTAAGTTACAGCAAATGTACATGACTTAAATATGAACTCGAGAAAGAAATATGGTCTTAAATATTTGCCCTCTAGATTTGTCATTGAATAACTTTTATAGGCGTCCCATTTCACTAATAAAAAGCGTTTTTACAGTAACGAGATCGACTATAGCGAAGACTTCAGGATAAGTGAAGAGAAAATAAATGATATGCGAGGTTAAGCCTATATTTTTGTAGTTTAGGTCGTTATTTTGAGTAATATTGAAAATATATTGTACTTGTATAGAAGCTTGTATTGTAGCGCAGTAGAACAGCATGTGAATTATAAATATTTTTATTTCCCCGATATTATAAGACAAAGTACGATTTTTAAATCTGCAATATATTCAAATTGAGTAGAAAACTGAGAACAGACCTAGGCCGGGATAGAAGTGGCGAATGCCTTGACACTAGATACTCTCTGCCAACCTAGTGGTGAAATTGGTTTACATAATGAATTGTTGATTACATAAAATTTTATAAAATATAAAGATACTAAAAGACAATATAAATATAATTACTACTTTCACATTCACATTCAAATCAATACTTAATTCGACCCGTTCTCTTATATGACAGCAAATATTAGCCACCTATCTGGGCACACTCAGGAGCTTCACGCTATTTAAATGTAGTCTTGGAGTCGGTGACGCAGCGGATAAGCTTCAAGAGCATCGCCTGAGATGGTAAGGCCCTGTTGCGCGCCTAGGGATTATGTTGGACGAATATACCTTGGTATTTTTGTACCTGGAGTTAGACGTTCCAGACTCCCAAGGAAGCGATAGCTGGATATCGTGAAACAGACTATGGGAGCCTATAGATTTACCACTGAGGATGCCAATGACCGTGCAAACTGTAGTAGGCGAAGTGGAAAGGTATATTTTGTAGGGAATGAACCTACTAGCACTTTCACGTGCATTTTCTATATATTTCAAGGAATTAAATATTAATACTTCCCCAAGTGAGAACTGAACTCAGATCCATCTCTTATACTATGACTACATTAAGCCAAGAATAAGAAAGAAATAGTGTAACATATGAAGTAAATATTTAATTACTTTTCAAAGCAAACATATTAATAATGTATTAATGTATTCCATATTACTTGTTCATTAGAAAGCTTACTTTAAATATTGAGGTTATCTATTACGAGAAATTCAATCCGACCCTTACAATCTCGTTGTACTGAAGTTAACAACTTCTGTGTGATGTCGATAATAATTTATACGTAACGTTGGTGGTAACAGGTGTTATTAATTAACTGAATGTTATCTTGCTGTGCAAATCACTATTGATATTCGCTCTGGTTTCTTCATGTATATAATTCTTGACAGGGACGCCTGAGAGAACATAGTGGAGCTTGTTGAGAAACGGAACTCAACGCCGCGTATTGTCTTACTAGAATGGCGATATCTGTCTATAATATACAATAAAATAATTTAACTCTACACTGTTCCTTTGCTCTACTAAGGCATTGATGAATTTAACCGTTAACTTTCATATATGTATATCATTCTGTATACACGAAATAGCTCATACCGGAATTAAATTCATTTCAAGCCGCAAAAAAAGCTGATTTATTTCTGGCTGACATATGTCTTATATTTGTCACGTTACTTTTATCTTTAGAAAATACATCTTAATATATTTGACAGATACATATTTACGTACAGACACAATAATGGAGCTTTTTTGAGTAAAATATCCAGTTTCACTGTTTACGCACGCTTTTGAATAATATGTAATTAATCATTTGAGAATAACTTAAGCCTGACTTACGCCTACATCTTATCTTCTTTCACTGATTTTCTAGAAACATTATAGGTCTAATTATGTTTATAGTATATTAGTAAATAATTTGCTAGGTAATTTATTATACACTAGTAAAAGCCCGCAACTTTCATTGCGTCGACATTAAATTGAAATAACTTTCTTATTTATGGACTTATTGAAACGAAATAATAAAGTAAATTGAAAATCTTCATTTTGTTCTATCATATTGATAATTTTGTCCCAATAATACTGTTACTCGTCTATCTTCCATGTACAGACAGTGTTTTTTTTATATATATAGAATACAGATGTATAAAGTAATTTCTTACTTAAAAGGAAGGCAATATAATATATTTCGAAAAGTTATATAAAAAGTCTGTTAAGTTAACGTTAATTAAGTTGCTGTAGGGCTTTTAGTGGATATTAATATAAAATCTTTAAAATAAATCTCTTAAATCCTTCGCACATTTCACAAGATAAGTAGAGGTGAACTAACTTAGAGGAATTCAATATCGCACATTGTCTGAACAGAGCTTGGACTTTTCGTCATTAGAAACAAGATGTTAAATTTACAACTCTATTTTATAATACAATCTAAAATCTAAATAAAAGCGCATGTTAAGAGCCAGACAATATTTTGCCTTATAACGGAACAGGTTAACTAAATATAAAATATAATATTCATAAATAAAATTTAACCAACAATATATCACAACTATAAAACAACACCATCTTACTATATGTGAACCATTTAGATAGTATTGTCACATATTTTACACGCAACGAGAAAAGGAAACACATATCCGGACCGTAAAACCTTTTTTCAGTATATTAGGGTAGCGATCCTAATATATAAAGATATATTAATTGTTATAGTAGTGAGTGTTCATTGAACTTAACAAACCGAAGTTATTAAATTTGAGACTTATCAGATATCGCCTATACTTGCGTCCTTGCGATCATAAACACAGTAGGTGCAAAGTTCGATTCCCACTTGAGGAATAATTTATAATATATCAAATTCCTGCTGAAAATGGAGAACGTAGTCTCTATCGTATCTAGGAGCCAAATTCTTTCTGTCTACATTACTACGGAGACAGTACGAAAAGTATATTTTAAATGCAGCTTTGTGACGTATTATTCAGTGAACTGAAAATCATGCTTTATTTACCTAAAACCTATTCTTTAAAGTTAACTAATTATACTTTATAGTTATAATCAATATTAATTGAAATAATTTTAATAAAGTTAAAATAATTAATTTTAATAATTTAATTAATATTAATAAAGTTGGTACAATCACTCTTGTTCCATAGAAAAGCAGAACGGACAAAAGGACGGACGAACAAACTATTTGGTAGATAACAAAACTCAACACGAAATGCTATAAATCAGATAACCACCGTAAAACCTTATAAGGAAATAAAAGCATAAAAAATCATTCTAACTTAGATCATAAGACACCGTTTATTACCTTTTAAATCGTCAAAATGCTTTACTGTCTATTTTATTGGGAGAACAAAGCGTATACGAGTATTCATTAATTATATAAAAGTCGATCGATTTTCCGATATGTAGCTTGAAAGTACCTTTCTATATTTTTTATTAAAGAATCTCTTTTCCACTTAATTAACTGTACATAGCTGAATGAATTACTTATTTTTGCGAACAAGGTACTGTTTAATGTTATTTATAGTAACAGAAATTCGTTATATTAAAATTTTACAAAAAATTATGATTATTATAAAGCAATAAATTAAACAAGTCGCAGTGTTGAATAATGTCAATAAAAAGCAATGTTTCTATTTCGAGCGGAAAAAAGAGAACAGATTGTGTTGGCGCTAAGTTGCCTCTGGCCTAGCCAGCCATCCAGCAGTGAAGCTGTCAAAAATAAACCCGTGCAGCATACAGTTCCTTTACAAGACTAACCAACCCACCAATGTTTCTAAAATTGGCGAAAAACACTTCGAGTGCGTGATAAGCCATTAGATTCGCTCAATATCTTTTTTCAAGGAAGTACATATATAAATAAGGGTACATACAACATTTCATTTCTGTTACTCTTTCCGATACTATCTACTCGATTTCTGATACAAACTTTTGTTAAAAATATTTTCTTCATTTACTATTTACTGAAGCTCATATAAATTTTAATTTATTATTCCTATTAATTATATCAATAAGTTTTTTTAGTTACACACACAACACAATATTTGTACATAAATATATAATAATCTATATGTGAAAAATTAAGACGCAAAAGCCGTTTTTATCTGAGCTTAACTTAACTTACCCCACAAAGTTACTTATAAAATCATTCATTCAAAGTGTATGGGGACTTCTGTAGCCCGCATTAATTGAACAGGTGTGCCAACCGCCAGACAAAATATTCAATTCACATCTCGAAGGATTCCTGAATTCAAATTAAATTCTGATGGACGTGAACACCTGGCCCGGGCTGTCCAACTTAATCAAAAATATTACATGGAACGTGTTGTATTTGACATTTACTAGAAAACAATAAAAATGAATGAATATTTATTGCTAATATTATTAATTCTAGTAATTTTTTTTAATAAAAATCTTATTTTTATTAAAAATATATTAGTATAATGAAAAACATTACATCACACCACTATACTCTTGAGACGTTGAAAGTTTTAAAAATGTTTTCTTTAATACTTTTTTAAGTTGTGGTACATATCATAGTAGTAGCTCATCATGAGTAGTAATAACAAATGAAAATACTGATATCTTTAAATATAGCTGTGAAAGTAAATGGGTTTTAATTTATGTTTAAGAAAAATATTATTATTTATTATATGAAATGTGAGGCTCGATTCCTACTTGGTAAAATAATTATATTCAGATTAGATTATTTCCATTTTCCTCGCTCTGGTAAGACAAAATGCGGCGTTGAGTTTTTCCATTTAACACTTAATGTCTCGAAATTAGCAGAAAGCCGAGTACGGAGTGTACTACCCTACCCTACCTGCCATATGCCATATAGCAGGGTAGACAGAACCTCTACCTAGGGTAGAGGTTTCTGTCTACCCAGCTATATGGCATAAAAAGCACGAAACTAAGAAAAATATATTAACGCTTTATTAAATGTAGCAAAGAAATGTAACAATTAATCTATGACTAACAATAAACGTGTAATAGTAAAAAATAACCAATTAGTTTTAAATAACCAAAGAAACATAACATTGTAAGATTTAATTACTTAGATAGAATAGATAATACAAGTAAAATTAATAAAACCTCGTAAAAAAAGGTTCTAGCATGGAGAGTATAATCATCATATATAGCTCCGATTTCGAATAATATAAACGTTAAATCATATTTGAACAGTTAATGTCACGTATTCCCTAACGTTTAAGCAATATTATACATGTAATGACAATCTACATATATTCACTGAACGGCAGTAATATATTTTGTCAGGTGTCAGCTGCGTTATAAATTTGTCGCTTTTATTTCTTCTATTAAATAACCATATATCTCGAACTAACGCAAGTTCTCGCTGCGTACAGCCCTTCTCGTAAAAAGAATTTAAGTTACATATTGTAATTTCTGACGTTCACGGATAACTCTAGGCTTTTATCCCTCATAACAAAGTAGACAGAAAATACCTAGTGTCAAGACACTGCGTTACTTTCCACGAAATTCGATATATTGTGTGTTGAATGGCGAAACTCAACGCAGTGTTTTGCCTTACCAGAGCGAAGAAATGCAAATAATTTAAAGGTAAACGTTCCCTCGAGTGGAAATCGAACCCACAACCGATTGAGTTTACAGACAGACTAGATGTATTTATTGCTTATACTAAATAAATAGATAGATAGATTTTTTAAGGCATTTTTCGTATTCAGATTTCACGATATTAGTAGCGTTAGTAAATAAGTAACCCAATGTATTTTAATTTTTTGCTATCTGATAAGAGGATAATGCAATGTTTTCTCAGTGAGGATTTAATATTAGAATAAATACTTAACATTATAATAGTTATTATGAAGGGTTAACTTCTTACTTACAATATAAAATAACGATTTATTTCTTCACGAATTTTATGTATACGAAATAACAAGCTCGATTAACTACACTCGCATTCCCAACCGTAATGGTTGTGGTAAAGAGTTACAATAAATGTTTTACGCCAGCTTGTCCTTCAGTTTAAGTGGCATTACACCTCTTTTATAACCCAGGATACGGTTATAAACGTAATGTCAGCGAGAAATAGAGAAATATCGGTCAACTCCATGTATTGCTAAACTAATCAAATACGTTTAGACGATTTAATGGTGTATAAATTGTATATTGTATCACATTTTAATAGTGTTCTGCTGCAACAGTAAAACGTTTTCAAGTAATGCAATAAAATAAATAGTTGCTTTATAGTTTATAGGTTGTATCTTAGACTATTTGAGATTTTGTAACCTAGTTTTCTAAGTAAAAAATTTTATAAGAAATTTTATATCGTTTCTTGTAAATATAGGTATATTTTTTTAAATTATTTTTCAGCTTGTGTCGAATAAATTAAAGAGAGCCTAGATTTTCCACTTTTGTTGACATTGCAGTGAATGTCAACAAAAGTGTCACTGCACACATAATATAGTGTTTCCCAATAGGGATGATAGGATTTTAATAGCTTATAGCCGCCATTTTGGTTGTTTAACATTTGACATTTGTATTGTTTTGTGTTCAGTAATGTTTGCCATTTAATCATGAATAAGTTCACGTTACCTCAATATATGGAAATTGTCCAAATTTTCTATCAAAATTTGAGAAGTATTGTCTCTACTCAAAGAGCATTTCGTGCTAAATATATTTAACACTCTTGGACTAATTTTTGTGGGGGCATGTTAAATCTCAAGTGTATGCCAATAAACCAGCTACGATTCAAGACCTTGAACGCAACATTCGAGCGACTATAGCGGCCATACCAGCCGAAATGCTGCACCGAGTCATCGAAAATTGGACCGACCGTATTCACCAGCACAAAAAAGTCGTGGCGGTCATTTGAACGATATTTTGTTTAAATCATAAATAGCATAAAATTTCCTATCAAATAAAGCATTGAACCAAATCCGTTGAGCACGAAATTTGAACATATATTACATGTTTTATTTCAATTTCAAAACATATCGTTCTTATTGGGAAACCCCATATAGCCCACCACAGCATTACTAGAACGACGAAAAAGATAAATTTAAAAATATGAAATTGAAATCAACACGTCCTATTTATTTATTTTTTATTATGATAATAAAGTGTAAGTGAAAGTGTTATATACTAGTATATAATAATATTTTAGTCAAATTAAACAAGTACGGATATTAGCAAACCAATTGAAGAATTGGCCCTCACTGAGTTACAGCTAAACTTCTAAATGTAACAGATCTAACAGTTATTTAAGTTCCCGCCCGCATTAGATTAGGGTGTGATTATAGAAGACACTGACCAACTGACCCAAAAACGAATGAAATCCTTCAATATTTGGTCAATTGCTTGTCCTTTTTTATCTTTAAGCTTAACTCACATATGGTAAGATCGGCAGACAGATAATGACAGAAAAAAACAGGTTTATTTCGTTGATATTGCGGATGAAGTGGCGAAACTTAACGCTACGCCAGATTAGCTAAAATAATATTTATGTAAATATCAAGCAGTCTTTTAAATGAGATTTGAACTTATATCCATTAAGTTACGTAAGATTCAAGTACTTCCCAACCGCGTCAATCTGGCGTAAATATATGTAGGGTAAGAAGGGGCCCCTTTTACCCCTTTCTATAATTTTTTTTCCGAAATATTGCAAAATATTTAGTTTTTTTTTTAAATCAGTGCGGACTCACTGCGACACCGGACGTGAAACGCGTTTGTCAACGGGAAGTTGCAATTTTACTTCGGCAACAGGACACGAGGTCAGTAAAACTGATTTATAAATAGACCATTACGTTTTAGATTCCATTTTGTATGAAGTCATTATTTTTCTACGATGGATCATTATTTTTACTTACATTCGAAACTTAAAATATATTTCAAAACTTACAATTTTCTATAGGACAGAGATAAAGTCATTAGTTGTGAATACGATTTGCTGTACTACTGCAATGACTGTAGTAAATTGGTAAGACACAGCAAGGCGCTGAGTTTGCCACTCAACACGCAATGTCTGGACACACGCAATGGACAGAATACAGTGACGCCAGTATCTTGACACTAGGTTGTCTTTGACTACCATTCTATGCGGATTAAATCTTCTGAAGCTGCTTATTACTATAGTATTTTTAACATACAAATTTACACAATTATATTATTTATAATAAAATATGAATTTTAGAGAAGCTCTAATATACTTAAAAAAACTATAAAACGTCAGACATTCTGAAGTCTATATAAGAAGTAAACATTGTTCTGAAATCGATATGCATCTTTTAGTCATAAAGCGTTTGTTAGCAAGGTTTATACAATATAATACCAGCTCTGTCGAGGTTATTACGAAAATTGTTCAAGAATACATAACCGAATATTAAATTAGATAATGTTACGACTGCCTTTTGTTTGCATATGGTTTCGTTTAAAGTATAAGGATTAAATAAATTAAACTTCTTCCGCCCATTTACAATTGCTTAACGTTTAAACTACCCAAACACTTTGAAGTACGGAGTATCTCACGCTAGGTACTTTCTGTCTACCCTGCTATGCGGTATAAAAGCGTAAATCCAAAAAAAAGTAAAAAGAAATAGAGAAGTTAATATTATTTCTTATCCTCGGACTCTAAATATATATTTTAATTTTAAGTTTTCTTGTATTATGAATTGTTGGAATTATTTTTTTCTTATACTACGGTCTTGAGTTCGATTCCCACTTAGAGGAGTCATCATAATTATGATTTATTTTCATTTTTGCATTTTGGTGAGTCCAAGAGCATCGTTAACTTCGGTACATATACACATTATAAAAAAAATTCTATAATGAACATACAAGTTTTATAATAAATAATATAAAGAAAAAAAAATTAAACCCTTCTTATTATACAAAGGCTCAGCTGTTGTTATCATAATATATTTTTGTAAGAATTTTTATCATGAGCTTAGCAAAACGCCTGCCAGCTATGTGGTCCAAAATAAATATTTGTAGTCAAAATACAGACAGTCGTCGGTCGGAACGATTCACTTGAACCCGTTTCAGTGGAAACTTTAAATATACACAAATGTTACTGAAATGTTTTCATTTCAATAATATACTGAGTTTTTTTTAATTAACTATAAATTATTTCAAATTTCACATAGATTATTATATATTATAGTTTTATTGCTACAAAACATTTTTTTTGGCTTTACTTCATTTGGCTTCACGGTTTTATCCCGTATAGCAGGGTAGACAGGAAGTACCTAGTATAAAGATGTTCCGTACACTGTTTTTCGGCGAATTCGAGACATTGCGTTGCGTTGATTGGAAGAACTCAACGCCGCGTTTTGTCTTACCATAGAGAGGAATAAAATATGTTTACTCCCCCGGGGGGAATAAAACCCACAACTGATCGCATTTACTATCTCACTGCGCCACGACCATGTTATGTTTGCAATTACAAGGCACATTGTCGAATGCATGTGCTATACCCACGCAAAAGAAAGTTTATTCGACGAACCCACGAGTAGAAAACATTTTTCGAAAAATATATAAAAATTTGAACGCAGCGGGGTTCAATCCCGCACCTCTTGGATACCGTCCAAACGCTCTGGCCGCTAAGCCAAAGTCTAAATATTAGAACAGACGAACCTTTGGTAAACGAGGCCCAGGGGCGGCAACGCGTCTATAACTCTAATGTTGTGGATGTCTATGGGCGAAGGTGACCATTTACAATTTAGTGGCCCGTCTCGCTCGTATGTCTCTTTTTTCTATAAACTAAAAGATATCGTCGAATATAAGTTAAGAACAGCTACTTCTCATAGATATACAGGGGCAATAACTAAGCTGGTGAGTAAACTGAACAAGGATATGGCCAACAAATTGGGCTCAAACCACGCGTGTTCGTAGTGTTATGAAACTTAAATAAATTATAATAACTTTGTCTGAAAAATTAAAGGCTTGACCTTTACCAAGCCTAAGTGTGAAGTAACACTTTAAAATAATAACAGATAATCAAAAACACATACCATGTATCATTTTTCCAATTCTTTCTTTTCACATTAATTCAATGATATACAGAGCTTCCAACACATGTTACTGGCGTACTGCCAAAAGAACTCCGCATTATGATAATACGTAAAAATCTGACTTTTGACTGTTTCACGCATTTTTTTACTTTTTACTTCAATCTCACAATTTGAAATTATAATGTAAATATTAAAAGTTACAATAAGTAATTTTAAGTATTGTATAAGATAAACCCATTAAAAACCATATGAACTCTAGCTCGTAGAACTAAAAGAAAGTTCCTACTTACATTATAATGAATTTCAAAACCTAACATATTTTTAAAACCTCACTTTTTGTATACTAATTGTTGATTATTTTTAAATCTATAAATTTATATGGAATATGTAACCTTTATAAAATCTAAAATTTAATGGGTATACATTACATTTTAACGTAAACCACATCCGAAACTATCTTGACAGATTGAGCACTTGACAAAAACAAGTTGGTTATGAGTTCAATCCCTATCCAGAATATTAATTAGGTTTAGATCATTTTCATTTCCTAATTCTAGGAAAATTATTAAACAAAAAGTAAAAAAATACTCAAGCTCTTTCAATACCTAATTTGATATGATGAGAATAGAAGGTCATTATACAGTAGCTCTTTTTATCGCTTATATTTTGGTATTCGAAAATATAATAATCTTTGAAAAGTCTGTCAGTAGACAGAATATCTACCTGGGATCATAAGCTTCTGTAAAAGTACCTATTTAAAACGTCGGGACTTCAGATTTTTTTGAATACCAAAATATACGTGATTAATTTGTTTTTTTTTAGTAGCAATAAAAACAAGGAGAAACATCCTCAACTTTCCGCTCGAATTCGAGACATTGCGTGACAGCTGGTGGAACTCACCACCCCATAACTTTAGCATACTGAGGATATAAAGAAACGTGAAAACTAAAGATATTAGGTTAGAATATAGATCATATCCTCTATATACACTACTATGCGGAAGTACTATGAACGGCATACGAAATAAAACTTATTGTTAAGATTTATTTGTGATGAATTCTCTGAATCTGTAAACATACAGAATCAGAAATTATTTTAACTTTGGATTTAAGTTTTATAAATACACAACTCCATTAAGTTATCGTTAAAGCTCTAGGTATACTTACAACCGCTACGCGAAGCTCTATTAATTTTTAACAGATATTGATTGACACGCTCCACTGTATCACAGAACATAATCATTTAAAATTATCGTTATTTTAGCAAAAGTGGTTGTTTAAATTATATGTTTAATATTAGTGACGCGATTCGTTGTAGGTTCGATTCCCACTTAAAGGAATATTTAAAATGCACTCTCATTTCTTTACTGTGGCAAAATAAATCGTAGCGTTGAATTGGCCACTCCACACGCCTCAATTTCAGGCAGAAAGATGTCAACGAAATGTCTTGACATTAGGTTGTTTTTGACTGCTTTGTTATGATACGAGCGCATAGTAGTGGCGTCTATGACATCAGAAGCGGTAAATTCAATATAATATATGTGGATATTATGAAAAAGGTTCTACGATTATATTTAATACTTAATTATAATATTATTATAATATTCAGAAAAAAACTTTGCTCTAATCTAACAACTCAATATCAGTTGCTTAACTTCATGGAGTAGCAAAAAATTTTTTTCTTAAACTTTGAAATTTCTTTCCCAGAAAGTATATTAGGTGTATAACATTATATATTATTACACGGTAAAAATATTTAATGTTATACACCTACTTACGGTTTTTTTTACGGTATACAGATAGAGCTTACAGTGTTACACTACGTTTCCTAATTACAATCGAGATTTTGTGTGTATTTATATGTATTTATAAATCAAAGAAATCTATAGAAACAGTTTTAATACTAATTTTATGATTTAGTATACTTTTATTAATATACATTTTCGAATGCCTTATTTAACATATTTTTCTAATAGAGAAAATTCGTTCCTTTTTTCGAAATTGAGACTAATACATACAAAGTTAACTTAAAAATGAAACTATAATTATTCTTTACTATATCCACTTATCTTATAAAATATAAGTTAAAAAATAAATCTAATTTAATAAATTTCTCATGACTGATCGACATGGCGCAATGTAATAATTTCCTTTACTGACAGATGTGCGAGTACCTAGTACGTTATATCTTGGTTCGTGAATTAATTTACATATTACGTGACTTGATTTAATATCTTCATACCTATACTAGACTATCCTATGTCTTTACTTACAATAAAATTATTTTTATACTCACAAAAGGTGATAATATGTTAAAAAAAACCTTTTATTTTATTGTTTTAGCTTCGTGCTTTTATCCCACTTAGCAGGTTACACAGGAAGACCTAACGTCAAGATACTCCGTAATCCGCTTTCCACTGAATTCGACACCTTATATTTTGGCGGAATTCAACGCCGCGCTTTGTTATATAACTGCTAGGAAATAAAAAATAATAACAATGTATAATCGTTCTTCCGAGTGGAAATCGAACCCACAACCGATCGCGTTTAAGGTCTTACGCTGTACCCCCACGCCACGACTAGCCTTGTTCCATTCATTAAAAAACAAAATGTACCCAGTACCAACTCTTATATACCTAAAAGGAAAACTGATCAGTGTTGCTTAGAAAGCTTATTAATCAATAAGTATGATATACTTGTAATTATTGATAATAACTTGTAAGTCTGTAGCATATATGTAAATAAAGAAGATATTATTATTTAGCTATATATTATATTACTTTTAGCTATATATTATATTTATATGAAAAATATGTATGTGGAGTTGTCAATATGTGTGCGCTTACATATGTTTAAACATAATACTAGTGTATTATGTTTAAATATATGTATGTAAGCGCTTGTTTTATCGATTAAATAATTAAATATATACAAATATATTGCATGGCTTATCTTCTTTATTGAACGAGCCCTTTCGGTATAAAGTCAGAGACCTGACTGCAGACAGTATAAAGACAGAGGTCTGACTGCAGACGCGATTTGCTATGAGTTTGTTTTTTACTTGAGAGAATCATTATATAGTGCATTGTTAGTTCGCTCTAATAAGACAAAGCGGGTCGTTGAGCTCACCGCTAAACACGCAAAGTCTCGATTTCGCGCAAAAAGCATTCAATGGAGCTATAAGCTTATTAGCTGCTATGCGGGATAAAGCGTGAAGCTTAAAGTCTGTCGTGCAATATATTTACATTTACACGTAGAATAGAGTTATGCTGAAAAAGTAAAAATTAACGGTAAGAGAAGTGAGATTGTGGTCTTGGTTGACTTTAGAGCTGTTCTGCATATTTTATTTTATACACTACTACGACTATAGGTTTATACTATTGGTCAAGTCTCTTAAGTCGATATTTACTCCATTGTCGAGACGTTTACTTTTTCCTCCAAGTCGGGTAACAGATTGTACCACCACAATTTCATGTAAATCATATGAACACAATAAATCAATATGAAGTATGTATGTACTTATTAGCAAAAGTTTTTAAACGTATATAATAATTTACATTTTAATAACCTGTCTCTGGTTTGGGGAGACCATCCTAGCGCAGTGAGACTGCATCTGATTGAAACACGATTAGTTTTGAGTTCGATTCTCATTCACAGAATTAATTATGCTATTTAAAATTATATCTTCTACACTATGGTAAGACAAAAGCGCGACGTTGAGTTCGCCACTCAACACACAATGCCAATTTCGGGTGAAAAGTAATCATCGGAGTGATTCGACATTAGATTGTCTCTGACTACTCTACTATGCAAGGCAAAGCGAAAAGGTGTTTTTTTTTATTTGTATGGTGCTAAAGGTGCGTTTCACATACGGCTTACTGTTTTTTCTTAATCGACGTTAGTCTTAAGAACTGATGAACATTCTAAAGATATGACGTTCCTGCGACTTATTATCAATTTTTTAAATAAACATTATGTGGAACGCAAACAGAGTGATGTAGTAGATCTAGACGATTAAATGCATAGTGTTTTTTTAAGTCAAAACAATTTTGTGGAAAAAAAACATAATATAATACATTAAACCAAACCAATAGGTATGTAGGTTCGAGGTATTAGGTATTAATAATACTAATTTCAAATTGACCAAAGTTTATTTACGTTACGTTATGGTTACCTGTGATTAAAAAAACCTCTTTAAAGTTTATTTATTTCCTTTTTAGCAATAAACTGGAATATTTAATTATTGAAATAATAAATGAGCTTCAAAATTCCTATCAATATTTTAACACGAGCTAGGTTTAGCTCGTGTTAATATATTGATACAATATTCACAAGTAATGTCAAAGACTTCCATTTAATATTCATTCATTCATTTAATAGATA
Source organism: Dryadula phaetusa (assembly GCA_032432895.1). Lineage (NCBI taxonomy): Eukaryota > Metazoa > Arthropoda > Insecta > Lepidoptera > Nymphalidae > Dryadula > Dryadula phaetusa. The sequence continues at coordinate 6,421,855 of JAOYRS010000038.1, forward strand.
CTTCCGGGAACACTTCTACCAAATATTCCAAACAATATTTGTATATCAGCCCTGTGCTCCGTATTTAATATATGTGCATATTTCGAAGAGAAAACGACATCTTGAGCTTTTTCTATCAAAATTTCGTTTAGTATAAACAAAATCATGTATAATATAGAACTTATACATGTTACATTTATATTTACATTTTTTAGACATTTAAGATATGTAGATATGAAAGCTTTTTATGACAATGATTTTTGTATTACATATTTACGAGTTAAATTTTATCATTTTCTTTTAATATATAAATATTATAATAATAAAATTTACAATATCTTTTTAAAGTGGTATGCACACAAATATTTGGTATAGATATATAGATAGCAACTTTGTTATCATTATCCATACGTAAAGATTTTATGAAAGGTTATTAATGATAATTAATAACTGTTGATTGATTTGTAAAGAAGAATAAATTTTTTTTTAATATTATAGAATATAAATATATGCATACTATATAATGAAGTAAGCCCGCAAAAAATAACTATAATAAAGTACAATGTATTTTCAATGTATGTACATCAAAGCTTCATCATTTGGCGTGTTCCGAGAAAACTAAACATATAAAAAAACTTTATCATAGTAATAAATCACTGATATAATTCAATTGATGCCTTTCCAATTTTGTAAAGAAATAAAGGGAATGTAACGGAAATGGTTGTATTTCCGCATATTATATTACTAAAAATATAAATATATGGTTTATATTAACATGACAAATATCGAATATGTTTTGAAAAATTATAACGAAAAATACAATACAAAACTCTGTTAATATTTTGTTGGTTGTGATATAATAATAATTTACTTTAATTAGAAATTAAAGAGAGCAAATATTTTTTCGGAGAGACCGCTCGTGGCGCCGTGGTACAGCGTCTGACTGTAAACGCGGTCGGTTGTGGATTCGATAATAATTTAAATATAATCACTAGGGAGAGTGGGTATATTTAAATTATTTGCACTTCCTCGCTCTGTTAAGAAAAAGTGCGGCGTTGAGGTCTACCACTCAACACGCAATATCTCAAATTCGTAGAGAACGAAGTATGGAGTGCCTGGACACTAAGTACTGACACTGTCTACCCTGCTATGCGGGATAAAAGCGTAAAGCTAAAAAAAATCACCATTCTTATTTCTGCCGCACCGAAATACTGGCAATCACATCCCTATACTTTGCAAGCTCGGTAGAAAAAACTTAACGATCTTTACTTATCAGCTCCATTGAAAGACGTTTTTGTTACATTTAAACAAATTACTTATATTGAGGAATTACACTTACATAGATAAAACAATATTTCAATTTTAATATATGTATATATATATATATATATATATATATATATATATATATATATATATATACATATATATAGACAACGATTAACACAATATCCAAATACAAGTTATTTTTATCTTACATGATCTATCCATTTTCAGTTTCAAAAGAACACGAATGTGGCATTACGTTACATCGTAACGATAAACTTTTTCTTTCTAAAAGAAACTGTTGTACCTATATATAAACTTTTTTTATTCCTAAAGAAAATATATTAAATAAAACTTTGCTTGTACTAAAATTATTGCTATATAAAAAATTATTAACGTTACAGTTTTTATAAAAAAAATTATATATCAATAAAGTTTCATTACATATTTACGATATTATTATTCATATTTACTTATATTTTTAACAAATTCCTATTCCAATTCAAATGTAGTTAACCTCCCAATTCCATAGAATTTACTATGAGATTCTTTAAATGTTGAACAAACATACATATGTAAATATTTCGTGCATAAATGAGAAAAGGTATTCCTAGTTATTCCGTTTTCCGGTAAAAGGTTAAATGGAAAGTACCATGTCAAGTACACTGGAGTAAATTTTTAATGTTGTCGAAGCAAATATTACGAAGGTTAAACTAATATTGAAGGCAAAAGTTGCACTAAACTAAATATATGTCTTTTTTGAATTTAAAAAATAATAACAGTATAAAAAAAATCTTCACTGTATTAAGAATACAGGCAATAAAGACTAAAGCTTAAAAAGAATCAAGAAAACTAGGAGATTTATTTTACTTTATTGGTTTCATAATTTTATTATATTTACTTTAAATTTGAATATTTTAAATACATTATGTCAATATTCTAAATTTTTTTTCTATAAAAATTGCGTTTTTAGTTTTACCGTGCCTTAGTAGAATATAAACTTTCATTGTATGTGAATAGAGCGCGTAAAAAGACAAAAACAAGATTTAAGCTTAAAGTATTATAATATTGTATTATAATATTGTATAATAAGTTGTACAGTTTTTTTTAAACACAAAGTACCTAGTGTCAAGAATTCTCGACATTACGTATTGAGTGGTGAAACTCAACGCCGCATTTTGTCTTAACAGAACAAGAATGTGAAAATAATTACAATTTAATCACTCACCCGAGCGAGAATCGAACCCACAACCGATCGCGCTTACAGTCATACGCTGTCCCACTGCGCTACGATTGGTCTCACAAAATATTTGTTTTAATTTAGTTTTAATATTATGTAAAATAACTAAATATATGCTTTTTATATCATAACACTTTTTAACTGATCCTTACCACCTTTTAAGTAACCCAAATCCTTACAAAAAACAATTTAAAGCTCATTATATAAATAAATAGGTGTGAATGTTCATAAATACCGATATATATTTAGCAATACTTCAAACAAAAGTTTGCAAAAGATTTGTTACCCTTTAGTGATTTATGAAAACCGGTACTTAAAGAAAAGGGCGGTACAACATAAATGACAAAGAGCTTCGAATGGTAGACATCTGTGGAGTTTGCCAAGGAGTTTGATATAAATTTCATGCTGTCAAATGCAGACAGACGATTTTAAAAGCCATGTAGTGAACGTTTTTTAATAGAGAAATATGGTCGTGTGAAGAATTTTGATGATTTATCATGTGTGGATAATATCAATGTGATTTCAAAGCAATTATGATAAATCGTAATAAACGATACTAACCAACATAAATTCCATAAATAGCTTAAAATTATACTCGCTTCTATTGGCGTAGTAGTTGCGTAGACTGACACAGGAAAATTTTTTATCTTTTTACCAATTATACCATTGTTGTAAAGCAAAAAAATAGCCCATAACCACTCACTCGAATTGAAATTCTTACAAAAACAACCAGAAACGATTCACACAAAGTGCAAAGAGGCGCGGCGAGAATTGTTAGGGAACTGTAAAACTATTAGGGCAGAAAAAATATCCACACCAAAGTTGAAAATGCAAAAATAAATAAATTTATTTGTTTTGATTCTTTTTTTATATAATTATATAGCCTTTTATTTTACGTCTTACGTTTTCTTTTATGTTATTATAACCTTTTAATCCAATTAGTCCAATATTTATGGTGTTTTATACTTATTTTATGTACGATTATATACAATTATCCTCCTATGCCTTCGCTGTGTAGTAAGACAGTGTCTGACTATTAACACGGTTGATTGTGGGTTTGATCCCACTACGCTGTGGTAAGACAAAGAGCGGAGTTGAGCGCGCCACTCAATACGAAATGTCTTGATTTCAGTCCGAAGTCGGTGTGTCTTGATACAAGGGTGTCTCTGACTACCCTGCTAGAATAGAATGGTATAAAGCTGTTGATATATATTTATAAGTACATGTACGCATATGTCGTTTTATATAATATAATTGTAAATGTATTTATGTATTGCTGTGTATACTTTACTCATAATAACGCCTAATGGTAGAGAATACTGTTGAGCATACCCTTTGTACATATCGTGTTTGTGAGCGAAAAGAAAATATATAATATATATTTATTTAATAAAATAAAAAATTCGTAAAACGTAAACATTTAATAGCACATTAAAAAGAAATTTATTTTAATGATAAATGAAAGTTCTTTATTTCATATAGTATGAGAGAACTCCTAATTTACTAGAAATTAACTTTATCAGAAGTCTTAGTAGAGTATTTGGCATAAAATGTATGAGTGCTAACTTACCTCCCACCACGAGAACCCGCATGGAATACTAATAGTCCTTTGATATATCTGTATATATAGAGCTACTAAACGAAACTTAGCCTGCATGAACGACAAATTAGAACAAAAAGATAAAAATCATAAAAAATCTGACTTTTTACATAAACTATATAACAAATAACTATATAACAAGCCATAATATCAAATGTCTATGATTATGAGCTACTAAGTGAGAATGCACGATATTTATGAATTTATTAACGATTTCTGGGCCAAATTGACCTAATAGCAGATTTTAATTAATACAAAACGCAATGTCTCGAATCTGGTAAAAAGCGAAGTACGGAATGTCTTGACACTAGGTACTTTCTGTCTATCTTGCTATGTGGGATAAAAAGAGTGAAGCTAATGTTACCCAGTACGTTATATATTTGCTAGTGCAGAAAATACAGTAATATTCTACTACGTTATATAAGTAATTCAGCAGTCCCTTATAATAGCTCGGAAAACGAATAAACAAAAATTAAAAATATACATTTGCTTTGATAAAATTTAAACAAACATGTAATGTAAAACAAAAAAGACCGCTTTTCGTTGTGAATTGAAATATTTAAATTTTTAATCGTAGGTAGGTATACGTAACGCAGTATGCTGATGTTATTTGAGTTATTATGGGTTTAATAAAAAAAAAGTTTCACGCATTAACTCACTTGACAGGGTAGTTAGAGACAACCCAGTGCCAAAACACAACGTTCACCGCTTTTAACAATCAAAAGATTAGATTTACTTTTTATATTTCACGCCATCACGGCAATATATGTTCAATATCTATTGTATAAGAATTTTTATATATAAATTGTATCCATTTCCTCGCTCTGGTAAGACAGAACGATAAACATCTAATGTTAATGACATCCTCGAATGGAAACATTATACACTGTTAATGATAGTATCTTAATATGTATATTTCTCCATCTTGATTAAAAATAAAAGAACTAAGTTGCCAGAACGTAATTTTTAAATAAAACGCGTATAAAATCTTAAAAGTTATCTAAATTCTAATTATAAAGTTAATTAAATATTAATGTATAAAATATTATATTACTTTTATAATAGGAATTTAGCCTCACAGTGTCTAACGTCCAGTGGCATCGTATTTCTAAGCCTCATGTGTTTACAATGCCATATAATTGACTATATTTTCGTAAATGGAATTTCTGTGTTACCACTATGTGGGAAGATGTTTCACATGTTCTTCCGAAATAGACTTCTCACAATGTTTTAATTGCCGCAAACTGCGAACTTCATTGAAATGTAAATCGCTTGAATATACACTTGTGTATATTCAAGCGATTTATGATTTCTTCTCAAGAAGTAATAATATTAAATGAGATGTTAAATTTACTGCTTGTATTATTAACAATTAAATAAAAAAAAATATTAAAAAAAAATTTTTGTTGAAAGTTTTATACTTTATATAAAAAGAAAAATAAACGCGTTTTTAGTAAGAGGGAAAATGTTTGCAATTTTTTTATAATAAACTTTTTTACAAAACTTGGTTTATATTGAGAAGTATACAAAGATTTTTATTACAATGTATAAAAATACAGCAAAAAATACACATCATTTTGAATAAATGTATTTAATACACACTTCATGTATTAAAAAAACACTTTTGGACAAGGTAACATGTACGTTGCTATGGCAACGAGTCTTGAGTTACAAATAGCTTGTTAGCTTATGCCTATCTTTATGTTACGAAATGAATCCAAACAGGAGGAAAAAATTTAGATCTCTTTTAAAACTCAATCATATGGAGCAGTCAACGTCTTGCCATTAGGTTGTCTTTAACTACCCTACTATGTGGGATAAAGCGTAAATCTATGTTTTATATAAAATCATAAAATATCGTCATTAGATTTTCATGATGTAATATAACTTTTTTCATCAGAGCATATCGCATATCCAATATGCTTTTTTGACTTATCTTCTGTTGTCTGTTCACAATTCACTGCATGAAAAAACACTAAAATACTCTGGCATTTACGCTAAAATCCTTTATAAAAAGTTTAATAAACGTTAGCAAGCAATGTCGATCCAACATTTGCCTCGTCCTTTTTTGTAAGGTCATTCAATTGCAATTTTTATTACTCTACTTTTTGTAATATTTAAAAAAAAACACCATTTCAATTTCAACAATATTTCTTCCCTAACAAATGGACGATTTCTATTCCACAATTAAGGTTATTCAAGTCAAGATAGATATTAAATTTCCCAATCTGAAAATGTTTTCATTTTCGATTCAATAAAAGATATCGACAATATAAGTGAAATTTGTAAACAGATATCGGTTACTAGATAGTTATGACGCAGATTAACAAGATAAACAAAGGACTGAACTAACTTTTTGTCTAAAATACAAACAAGCGTTGTTCTATATAAATTAAACTTGAAATTACTTCTAATTGCCTAGAGAGTGCAGTTAAATTACAAAAGTAGGGGTGTACTTGTTTTATTTAACAAATAAAATAACTTCAACGACGGGTCGGCCACGAAATAAGCCGTACTGGCCCATTTGTGTGCCGCCTCAAGGCGTAATGTTTAGCTTATTGTTCCCAGCTGATGTTTTGGCAGCTGCAATGCGTAATCTTGGATATTTGGTGTATATTTTAAATGTTCCAAAATTATTTTATTTTTGATTTCTATTAACTGATTTTTAATTTACCTGGTTTATAATGCAAAGTAAACATATGTGTAACAAAAAAATTAAAAAAAAAAACAAAATGAAATCATACTAACACTAGATTAATAAAACATAAAAATTAAAATTTTTTATAAACTAACGTAAAATGAGTTTAACTAATATGTAATAAGTTTTTTTTATTTATTTTATTTTTATTTATATTTATTATTAATTGATTTAGACAACAATCTTATTTCTTAAGTAAAATAAATTTTCAAACTAAATTTATATGTATAACTATAAATATATATAACTATTTGTTAAAATAAGTGCCATTTTAAATGTTATATTTGTTGGCTTTTTTATCGTCACAGTTAGAAATTTACGAACAAACATCTATTATTAATATAACGTATATATATATATATAAGTTAAAAAATCAGGCATTAAATTATCAATGGAAATCTCATATACATAGGCACTAATATATACATATATGTGCTCATATGTGAGTTCATTATGTTTTATCATAAGGTAGAATTACATCACTCGTCCCAAGTACGAGTATGTCAAGTAATTTTAAAAATTGTATTGGGTGTTATTAATTGTATGTTAACAAGCAACAATGTACCATTTTAGTCTACGTGACCACAGATTATATTATCAATGTTTTTTCTTTGTTTGTTTTTTTAGCTTCACGCTTTTATCCCGCATAGCAGTGTAGACAGAAAATACCTAGTGTCAAGACACTTCGTACTTCGCTCACCACCGAATTCGAGACATTACGTGTTGAGCGGTGGAACTCAAAGCCGCACTTTGTCTTTGCCAGAGAGAGGAAGTGAAAATAATTTTAAATATAACTACTCCCCCGAGTGGGGATCGAACCCACAACCGATCGCGTTTACAGTAAGACGCTGTCACACTGCGCCACGACCGCCCTTTTATATTCTCTATTATCAATATTTTTAATTATAAACTGAAAAATATATAGTACACATATAATAAAAGGTCCTATTAAACCTGCAAGCAACCTTGTTTTGTTATCATCATGACCTCAACGCTATAAAGTATTTATTTACAGATTCTTTGAATAACATAACCCCAGATATTCTCATTAAGTTTTACCCTTGTCTAAAATCAAACCCTTAGCTGGGTATTCACATTCCGTATAATATTTTTTATAAGTGCACCTTACTTCAATACTGTCGTCATTTGAGAAAAAATAGCACAGCGTGTAACTGTAAACGCGTTCAGTTGTGGGTTCGATTCCCACTCGGATGATTGATTATATTTAAATTATTTTCATTTCCTCACTCAAGTAAGACGAATCGCAGCGTTGAGTTCCGCTTAACAGATAGCTCTAATTCAGTGGAAAGCGGAGTACAGAGTGTCTTGACCCTAGGAAAGTCAAGTTCCTGCACTGCGGGATAAAAGTGTAAAGCTAAAAAAAATACAAAATTAATGTAAATGTTTTAAAGTTTTCTTTCGGCTAGCACTATGTATAAATCTACTTAAATCTAAAAGTTTTTATTTAATTTTATGTTACGAATTAATAAATAATTATAATTATTTATTTTAAAATGAAATTTAATAAAAATCAAAATGCTTTAGATGTTAATAAAAAGAAACGTGTTAACAGAAATACTTTAAATCATTTAGTTAATCAAAGGTTGAATGAATGCTACCATTCTTGGTTTTAGTCTTCTAGAAATATTAAAGATGGCTTGCTACCTTAACAATTATATACAGTATTTCCCAGTAGAGATGACAGGATTTTGATAGCTCACAGCCGCCATCTTGGTTGTTTAGCATTTAACATTTGTATTGTTTTGTATTTTGTAATGTTTGCTATTTAATCATGAACAAGTTCACGTTACTTCAACGTTTGGAAATTGTCCAAATTTTCTATCAAAATTCGAGAAGTATTGTCTCTACTCAAAGAGCATTTCGTGCTAAATATAGTCGTCATGTTGCACCATCTGATCTTGCTATACATCGCATAATATAAAAACTGGAAAGTGAATATTCTTTGCACGATAGTAGACCACCAACACGACAACAGACAGACCGTAGTGAAGAAAGTATTGCCGCCGTATCAGCCAGTGTCGAAGAAAATCAAAATGTTTCCGTTCCACGGCGTGCACAAGAATTGGGCTTATCCAGAATGACAATCTGGCGAATTTCACGTATGGATCTTGGCCTACATCCATACAAGATAGTGTTGGCACAAGAACTCAAGCCAGCAGACCATCGATTACGTCGTGAATTTGCTGATTGGGCGCTTGAAATGATGGAAACGGACACCGAATTTCATAGGAAAATCATCTTTTCAGATGAGGCTCACTCAATGGTTATGTGAACAAACAGAATTGTCGTTACTGTATCGTATCGTATCGTATCGTCAGCCAATTGCAGACCACTGCTGGACATAGGCCTCCCCAAGTTTGCGCCAAACATCCCGGTCCTCCGCAACCCTCATCCAGCCCGCTCCGGCAACCTTGCGTATGTCGTCAGTCCAGCGGGCCAGAGGGCGTCCTACACTACGTTTGCCAAGACGCGGTCTCCACTCCAGGACTCGTCTGCTCCAACGGCCATCGGTCCTGCGACAGACGTGACCGGTCCATTGCCACTTCAGCTTACTGATTTTGCGAGCTACGTCGGTTACTTTAGTTCTCTCACGGATAACCTCATTCCTGATTTTATCCTTGAGAGAGACCCCGAGCATAGCTCGCTCCATAGCTCGCTGAGCGACTTTAAATCTGTGGACCAGCCCTACTGTCAGTGTCCACGTCTCGGCAGCGTATGTCATTACAGGTAGGACACATTGCTCAAAAACCTTCATCTTTAGGCTTTGCGGAATTGTTGACGTAAGGACTCGACGGAGCTTGCCAAATGCCGTCCTACCCAACTGAATCCTCCTATCCGCTTCCTTCTCGAAGTTGTGTCGGCCAAGTTGTATTTTCTGGCCTAGGTAGGTGTAGTCCTGTACAACTTCAAGAAGAACGCCTTCGACCCGCACTGGTCTCGGCATGACGTTTCTGTTGAACATAACTTTTGTTTTGTCCAAGTTCATACCAAGACCAACACGTCGGGAGGACCCATTTAGGTCGTTCAGCATTTGATTTAGCTCTTCCAGTGTCTCTGCAAAGATGACTATATCGTCGGCAAAACGCAGATGTGAGATATACTCTCCATTGACGTTGACGCCTCGTCCAATCCAATTCAGGGTTTTAAAGACTTCCTCCATCGCGTTGGTGAACAGTTTCGGGGATATCACGTCCCCCTGTCGCACCCCACGATGGAGCCGAATAGGTCTTGTCCGCTGATCTTGGATTTGGACGGTCATCGTCGCAGCGCTGTAGAGACATCTCATCACCTCGATATATTGCCAGTCGATTTGACATCTCTGCAGGGACTCCAAAACAGCCCAGGTTTCGATGGCGTCGAACGCTTTCTCATAGTCCACAAATGCCATACACAGCGGCTGATTATACTCCTCGGTCTTCTGTATAATCTGCCGAATAGTATGTATGTGGTCTATGGTGCTGTAGCCTTTTCGAAACCCGGCTTGCTCCGGAGGTTGGTATTCGTCGAGCTTGATGGCGAGACGATTCGTGACGACTCTTGAAAACAACTTGTAAACGTGGCTCAGGAGTGTAATCGGCCTGTAGTTTTTTAGGAGGGTTTTATCACCCTTCTTGAAGAACAAGACGACCACACCCCTGGACCACGCTTCTGGCGTCATGCCTTGGCGGATGACGGCATTAAAGAGTTCTGCTAAGGCCTTTTGGACCGGGAATCTACCAGCCTTTAGGAGCTCAGTGGTAATGCCATCATCACCCGGGGCCTTCCCATTCCTGAGCTGTTTAAGAGCCGCACTAATCTCGCTTACGTCAACGTCCGGGATGTCTTCCGAGTAATGGCGCGTCAGTGGTGCACGTGGATCTTCAGTGTCCTGAGCTATAGGCTTGTGTGTGCGCGATGAGTAGAGCAGCCCATAGAACTTCTCAACCTCATTCTGGATCTGGGGTCTTGACGTGACTATTGTGCCATCCGCTGTCTTAAGCTTTGCAAGGTGGCTTCTCCCTAGCGGTCTTTGGAAAACTTTGGACCCCCTATTTTGCTCAATGAGAGTTGTAATATTTCTCGTGTTTGAGCAACGGAGGTCCCGGCGCGTGAGTTTCCTTATCCGCCTAGAGAGAGCCCGTTGATTTGGAGAAGCTGCTTGAGCGAATGGCATTTCCCGTCTCTGCCTCATCAGATCCAGGGTTTCGGGAGCAAGTTTGGACTGCTTAGTGGTACTCGTCGGCGGAAAATGCTTACGGCCCAGTTTACACACTGTCTTCACCACGCTGTCGGTTATCTCGTCCACATCGTCAGTGGTTTCCAGCGAGTCGAATCGATTTTGCAGTTCCAATTGGAACTGCTTGGACACACGGTCTACTTGGGGCGGCGTAGGTCGGAGAGTAGATTTCAGCAGGCGTTTTCGTTCGACTTTGAAGCATATATTCAGAGTGCCTCGTACGAGTCGGTGATCGCTGCCGGTGTTAAACCTGTTGATCACAGAGAACCTGTTGATCACAGAGATTGTCGTTACTGGACTGAGTCAAATCCAAGAGTGTTTCATGAAACACCATTACATCCTGAAAAATTGACTGTTTGGTGCGGATTATGGTACGGTGGAATCATTAGCCCGTACTTTTTCAAAAACGACGAAAGCCGTACTGTTACTGTCAATGGCGACCGTTATCGTGACATGTTGAACGATTTATTTTTTTCTGAAGTGTATGAAATCGATGCGGACGACATTTATTTTTAACAAGATGGTGCAACATGCCACACTGCGACCGTCACAATGGATTTATTGCGTGATAAGTTTGGTGAGTCGGTTATTTCTCGCAACGGTCCTCACAACTGGCCACCAAGATCATGCGATTAAACACCCTTGGACTATTTTTTGTGGGGGTATGTTAAATCTCAAGTGTATGCCAATAAACCAGCTACGATTCAAGACCTTGAAGGCAACATTCGAGCGACTATAGCGGCCATACCAGCCGAAATGCTGCACCGAGACATCGAAAATTGGACCGATCGTATTCACCAGTTTAAAAAAGTCGTGGCGGTCATTTGAACGATATTTTATTTAAATTGTAAATATCATAAAATTTCCTATCAAATAAAGCCATTGAGTACGAAATTCAAATATATATTACATGTTTTATTTCAATTTCAAAATATATTGTTCTTATTGGGAAACCCCATATTTATTATTTATATTTTTTTGCATAATATTACTTATATATACTTTGTCAGTTAAAATAAGAGAACAATATTACGAGTTCTCCGGTATTTTATTTAATTTTTATTAAGGTTTATGTTTTACGCAAAAACGCTCTGCTAATATGAAAAAATAATATATAAAACTTCCACGTATATAAATATATAGAGACTGATGTTTATATCATCTGTGGGTTCAATTCTCACTCAGCGTAATTCTAACCAAAATTTATTGTCATTTCTTTGGCTCAAGTAAGACTAAGCACAGCAGGTTGATTGCAACTCAACACACAATATCTCGATTTTGGGCGGGAAGAGTTAACAGAGAGTGTTGACACTAGGATGCTGAGCGGTATAAAGCCTGAAGCTGCTATTTTTAAAAATGTTTATTTATACTTGTAAAAAAACCTTATTTACGAAAATTTTAATGAAAAAGTCCAGAATGTTTATATTTTGGATTATAATCAATAATATAAAACATACAAGAAAATACATAATAATTTCATAACTATCACACAAAATACTTTAGCAAACTTATCTATTTACCGACACTCTGATACTACAAACATCAGCTTACACTTGACGGCGATCACTTCGTGCTTAACGTTTTTGCACCATAACGTAGGATCTTTCATTTCTATGGTCCTTTAGTCCATCCCATGTCACAAAATCGTCCTGAACCCAAACTTTGATTAATGGATGCCCACTGAAACGCTCTTAACTGCCAAATCGATTTCTCTTAAGCCTGCGATAAATCCGTGGTCTTTTGATTGCAAAACACTGAGTCACGTTCAATGGCTTTAAACTGTTTGTTGTCTCGATAATTGTTATTAAGTATAAATGCCAATTTAATGTAAATAAATAGGTTTGGTAATGGTAGTGGGTTCGATTTAAATTAAGGTAATATTTACGTATATTTAGAGTACGGTTGTTTTGCTGCAAGCCCTGGATTTTGGATCTTTTTACCTCTTGATGCATTATATTTTATCTACACGTAAATGGATATATAATAGCTACAAAAATAATTAAAATTTACATTAAAATCTGCCCTACATTTTAAAAAAAAAATTTTTTAATTGTTCTTTTTTGTCTTCATACGACACTACTTTGATTACTTTTTATATCGTAATTAAACATAATAACTTCAAATTCTAAGACTTCATATGTTAATATGCTATGAGATATGTTCTAAGACTTAATACTTACGTGCCTAGAAATCAATTTAATTGTTCTTAAAATAAATACTTTACCTGAGCACAAATCAAGGCGGCGTTGAGTTCACCACTCAACACACAATGTTTCGATTTCGGGTGGAAAGCAGTCAACTGGAGTGTCCTAACACTATGTCATCTTTAACTATTCTATTATGCGGTATAAACCGTGAAGCTGCAAATTGAAGCTACATTCACCTCTTGGCATTAATATGTATCAGAGGCCAGTCGTGGCGCAGTAGAACAGCGTCTGACTGTAAACGGAATCGATTATAGGTTCGATCCCCACTAGGGGTGGTAATTATATTTAAAATTATTTTCATTTCCTCGCTCTGGTAAGACAAAGTGTGGCGATGAGTTCCAACACGTTATGTCTCGAATTCGGTGGAAAGCGAAGTGTGGAGTGTCTTGACACTATATACTTTCTGTCTACCCGGATATGCGGGATAAAAAGTGTGAAGTTAAAAATAATAATAATAATAAGAATAAAAATGTACAGGGTAATTACTACATAGCGATGACCCTCCGACCTATTTTACGTAGATATTTCTAGGTATTGTGACCCATTTTACATGGTTGACACCCCTGTCAATATGATGAATGGATGAGGTACCCGAAATTAATGATATTCGGTAAATTTTGTCATAGAAAGCTTTACACCGTATCAGACTACACACGTAATAAACTATTATCGATACAAATTGCTACAGGTATTATTGAATTATAATCCAAATTCGTGATAGATTTATTAATATATGAATTTAATGAATATATTTGGCCGTTCGTGGTGCTGTGATAGTATATGACTGTAAAAGGGTTGGGTTCCATTCCCAATCGGAGGAATGATTATATTTAAATTATTTTCATTTCCTCCCTCTGATAAGACAAATCACGACGTTGAATTTCACCATTCACCACACAATGTTTTGACTCGGCGGAAAGCGGAGTACGGAGTGTCTTGACACGAGGTACTTTCCGTTTACCATGTTATGAGGGAATAAACCGGGATGCTAATATATGAATAAACTCTAATTATCAAAAATCGAAAAGAATACCACAGTATATACCTGCGAATATGGATTAATTTAAAAAAAAGATTAATTCATCCCTAGATTTAAAAAATATTAAGCTAAAACTTGGAACAATTTCCTTCTATCTGTCATCGTTTATTAAACTTTCTTATCAGTGAATCCGGACGGAAGCGCGAGTGCGCTTATTTTCGACGCCATTAATTATTCCCTAACTTTTGGATTTGTTTACCCGATAAATGTTGACAAAATCATAGAATACATATATAATAAAATTACGGCCTTTCTGAAGTTAGTAAACTAAATCTTGTTCTGATGTAAATACAATATATGAAATGTCAAGAAAATACGTGATTTTTTTAATGATAGAAAGTTATATTAAAATTATCTTACAATCATCGTTTATAAATTTAAAAATATTATTGATGCAAACATTTACTGTTATATTTTACTGTTATATTTTTCTGTTATATTTTCTTTAAATATATGAAATTTTCTTATTTCATGTTATTTGTATCATTTATAATTATAGTTTTAAATTTTGTTTGTATGTGTATATATTTTGACGTCCTCGGTCTAGTAAGACAAAGTGCGGCGTTGAGTTCTACCACTCAACGCGTAATATCTCGAATTCAGTGGAAAGCGAGATGCGGAGTGCCTTGACACTAGGTACTTTATGTCTACTCTGCCAGGCGAGATAAAAAGCGTGAAGCTTAATAATACTAAGCCCACACCTGACTTGTGACTTACCACATATAACACTTGCGAGCAGTGAATAAAATATTCATTATATAAATTTGTTTTGTCTCCTCCAAATATAAATAGGGATTGAAGATAAGCTGGATAAGTACTAGATTATTGTAATTGAAGTGGCATGAAGAGGATCTTTAGCTAAGTGAATGTAAGTTGATTATTATGCTTTCAAAGACAGACATCTATTTCGCGAAAGGATTTCGTAAGTTCTTTTGTATTCACGAAAGAATGATATAAGTAAATTCGTGTATTTCTATCATAATGCCAATCTTGATCTAATATTGAACGAGACAATCAAATAGCTATTTTTGATATATTAGTTTTATTCCTTACATCCTTTGCTCATTTTATCTGATGTTAACGTCATTGTTACATAATGCGATATATATATATATATATATATATATATATATATATATATATATATATATTCTGTTTCAATCCGAATATAAGAGCAACCAGTGGTCAATAATGAGTCTTACTCGATTACCAAAATCACCAGACAGCTTCTAGACTTCTTCTAGGTTATTTTATTTTTTTTATCTTTTTACAATGCCTCGGGTGTTCTCTATCATCATAAAAATTAAAAATGTTATAGGATGAAAAAAGTTCATAAAGTCCTTAAGCCTCTAAACGTGTAAAAGACTTTTAAAAAAAATATCAAAATAAGCGGAATTTAAATTATTTTCATAATCCTCATATGGTTTGTAGAGTCGAATAGTATCAGATTCTGCTTTTCTACGTATAATAAGCCAAAAGCTGAGACAAGTCTTGATTGTCATAAGAAACTTTGTAACTAAGCTATCAGTAGGAACAAGATTTTTTTAGCTTTACTCTTTTGTGAGTACATAGTGTGAAGACACTCCGTACTTTGCTTTCCACCGAATTCGAGACATAGTGCATTGAATGGCGGAACTCAACCCCACTCTTTGTCTTACCAAAACGAAAAATTGAAAATAATTTTAATATAATCACTCTCCCGAGTGGGAATCAAACTCACAACCGACCGGTTTCACCATCAGTCACTGTCGCAACACAGACATATACAACTAATGTCCATTTTACTAGAATACACAGTGTTTAGTTACTACTATTAAGCTTTCTAACCTTTCTAAATATTTTACTTAGATTAGAAAATAAACGTTAATTTAAATTAGAAACCATTTTTATTATATTGATTTTAAACATGCTTTCTAATCTAAATTAGATTCGATCCCGCGCCTTTTGGAAACCGTCCAAGCGCTCTGACCGCTAAGTCATGCGTTCTACTACCAGCTGGGTCGAAATTCTTATACGTTTTGTTATAACTTATTTACGTTGGTAGCATGTCTTTAGAGAGATTTTTAAAAATTTCAGCTGCCCAAGGATCATTAAAAAATAACCGTTTGTCAAGGGAAAATGCTATTTATTTTTTAATACTAACGCTTGGACGTTTTCCACGAGGTGCGGGTTCGAATTACGCTGCTGTCAAATTTTTAAACGTTTTTAAAAAAATCTTTCTAACCTAAATAAATGTTTATATATTATACATTGATTGATTAAAACTATTGAAGTATTGTGGGGCGTTTGACTAGAAACAAGATTGATTTCGGTTTAATTTCCTCTCCGGAAAATCATAATATTAATATTCGCGCTCTGGTAGATAAAGCGCGCTTGAGATCTGTCCCTCAACATGCAAATGAAGTAATATAATAATAAAATTAAATAATGATAATAATATCTTTATTACCACAAGTATAAAAGACATTACAATATTTTGTAAAGGATGTTTGCACAATAATATGCAATTATGATAAATAAATGTCTGAACACTAAGTTATCTTTAACTATGTTACTATGCGGAAACTAGCCTAATGCGGATGGTGTTATGGGATGGGATAGGATTTTGTATTAATTAAATTGACTAGAACTTGATGGCCATAAGTCCACAAATTTTCGTAGAAATATGATAATTTAATTTTGTAAAAAATCGCTTAAATATAAATATAAGTCTTAGTTCTAAGTAGCCGATTATAATTATATGTAAATGAGAAATAAAAAACAAGAAGGAAAAATAGGTACAAACCCAGTCTGTAGTGTCATACATTTTATATTAAAAAAAATACACAAGTCTTAGCCGGAACAAAAATTTATTCCTTCGATTGGTAAAACCAACTCGGTCACACATTGTCGTTTATAGAATGCAGCAACGTGTCCTTAAGTTCTTATATATCTTATATATTTTATGGGATAAATTCAATAAAATATTATTCAAAAAATATAATATACTATGTAGAAAAAAATTAGGTATCTAGAAAAAAAGTCATGGCAAAAATTACTTTAATTTCAGCCATTCCTTATTTTTATTAAACATAACTATTAAAACAACGCTTACCAAGTTTTAGTTTATGAACATTGTCGTTAACTTACATAATAATTAAAATTAAAGATATAAAATATGACAAATAATTCGTGTTACCAACTGAATACATATCAAGATTTTATTATGTTTTAAAGTATATATTACGTTTTCATGGATATTATTAAAAGTGAAAAATCAATTTATTTTTTTACCTATCAAAACACATAAAATTGATATAAAGTTATAAATTTGACCTAGAAACTGTCTTTTTTGATATTAACCTTCTATAACTGCGGTTTTTGAAGGGCACTCGAAATTAAATTGCGCCAGATTATAGCTATATGAGTAAATAAAGTTTTCATAGTCATTTCAGAGATAACCCTTCACATATACTATCTAAATACAAGCAACTGGATTTTAACTGCGATTGAAAAATACGTTATTGATGACACTATAAAAGCGAAATGGCAAAGAAATCAGTAACTCACTAAGACCAACGGAAATAGCGCCGTCAGCTGCCGGGCCGCTTGCAATAACTGTTATATCAAGTGTATAACAAAACGAACAGATAGAATCATCTAACTGCTACATTATTAATTTATAATAAAAAGTGGAAAAAAGAGTTTAGTTCCCTCTGTCAAAAAAATCCGGACCGGGGAGTATTCAATTTGATTTACTTTAAGTTTCTTAAAAGACTTAAGTTCTAAGTAGATATTTTTTCTAATAATTCATTATAAATACGTTAATTTAATAAAATAAACAGTTTACAAGCTACCACGTGTTTGACGTACATTTTTGTATAAATTTGAATACATAAGTATATACATATACAGTCAAAGAGTAGTTAGTGATGAAATTATTACTACATACTTGTGTATTAAAAACTTCTGAAGCGTGGTTTTGCTTAAAAATACCTGCAGGCGCTTTAAGTAAATGTATTAAAAGTTATTATTTTCTTTAAGACAACCACAAAAATTGCGAAAATCGGTGGAAAATAATATTATTATGCAATATTTTATTATAAAAACTATTTTCAAAATAATATGTTTATTGGTTAATAAAAAAATATGACAGAAAATATGTATATATTATTTTTTCTAAACTGAAAGGAATTGAACGTTTTCTTTAATGTTCTGTTTAAATCGCAAGAAAGAATATATAAGTTTCTTTTTATTATTTAAATAACACCTATTTGTAATATAAACATTATAAAAGAAAGATATTATTCGTTAGACATTACTAACGACTCCTTAAAACTCGTTCTCTTAAACTTAGCTAACAAAGATTATTTAGATGTCAATACAAAACAAGAATATTATTAAAATTTCATACAGTGAGAACAATGTCGGGCCTCGGAAGTTGCCGAAGCCGTGTTTGTTTTCATTACAAGGGAGCGAAATAAAATATACGAGCCCCTAGGGGGACGATTTAAAAGAGGAAAAGATTGTTGAGGCCAAGCTCGCATTCAGGATTGTTTGCGCTATACATTTTTCACCTTTCTTCTGATAAAATGATATTTCATTGATAACATTCTAAAAACATACAGAATTTTTTCGTAAGTTAATGAATTGAATAAAATGTAATTGTTAAAGTAGTACATAATTCATTCCATAATTAATACGTCGTCATAATACAAACGTATATAGGAATCGTAGTTGTTTTATTAGCATATACTTGAGATTTAACATACCTCCACAAAAATAGTCCAAGGGTGTTAAATCACATGATCTTGGTGGCCAATTGTGAGGACCGTTGCAAGAAATAACCGACTCACCAAACTCACGCAATAAATCCATTGTAACGGTCGCAGTGTGGCATGTTGCACCATCTTGCTGAAAATAAAAGTCGTCCGCATCGATTTCATACACTTCAGGAAAAAAATCGTTCAACATGTCACGATAACGCCGCCGATCGCCGGACGGTCGCCATTGACAGTAACAGTACGGCCTTCGTCGTTTTTGAAAAAGTACCATATTCCGCACCACCAAACAGTCAATTTTTCAGGATGGTGTTTCATGAACCACTCTTAGATTTCTCACTTCAGTAACGACAATTCTGTTTGTTCACATAACCATTGCGCCAAAAGTGAGCATCATCTGAACAGATGATTTTCCTATGAAATTCGGTCTCCATTTCCATCATTTCAAGCGGCATAATTCCAATCAGCAAATTCACCACGTAATCGATGGTCTGCTGATGTAGGCCAAGATTCATACGTAAAATTTGCAAGGTTGTCATTCTGGATAAGCCCAATTCTTGTGCACGTCGTGGAACGGAAACATTTTGATTTTCTTCGACACTGGCTGATACGGCAATATTTTCTTCACTACGGCCTGTCCGTTGTCGTGTTGGTGGTCTACTATCGTGCAAAGAATATTCACTTTCCAGTTTTTTGATTATGCGACGTATAGCGAGCTCAGACGGTGCACCATGACGACCATATTTAGCACGAAATGCTCTTTGAGTAGAGACAACACTTCTCGAATTTTGATAGAAAATTTGGACAATTTCCAAACGTTGAGGTAACGTAAACTTGTTTATAATTAAATGGCAAACATTACTAAATACAAAACAATACAAATTTCAAATGTTAAACAATTAAAATGGCGGCTGTGAGTTATCAAAATCCTATCATCCCTATTGGGAAACACTGTATAAGCTAGCTTCTTGATTTTTATTATACAAGTTCCAAACGAAATATATTTTAATTTTGAAAAAAAAAGTAGATAAGTTTAAAAGCTTAAAGTGATAACGCAGTTGCAAAGTTCACGAAGAAAATCATTTGTTGCATCAGCAGTACTTTATTTGCAATTAATTCGTGCTCTACAGAAAAACTTTTGAATGGCTGCCAACCGCAGTGGAACAGTGTAGGTTAACTTTGGGTCCATTAATATCTTTAAGGATCGTAGTAATTTTTTACCGGTTTTACCGAATTACCAAATAGATACATCTCAATGGACATATATTAAAACATCATACATTTTTCTTTGGTTTTCGCAAAATACATACTAATAATAATTGACACAGAACATGTGTGTACCATTTTAACAATAGAAAGGTATATTCAAAAGAAAATTCTACGTTTCAGGAGTATTTTGTATTCATGAGTAGACTGAGATGGCATTTATCTGTCAATTGATACAAATATTTTATCAAACCTTACTGACACTATACCGAACTACCGATTAGTTCCCTCGTGTACTGGCCTGGAATCTTGCAAAATAGGTTGACTGTACTTTCCCTCTGGTATGGATATGTGAGAGAATTAATTAATGAAATAATTTGTATATCAATATCTTTGTGGATTATCCTAGGTATATATATTCTTATATCTTTGGCGAAATTCTGACGTGTACTGAAATATGTGTCAAGACACTCTGTACTTCGCTTTCCACCGAATTCGACACATTGCGTGTTGAGTGTTGGAACTCAACGCCACACGTTGTCTTTTACCAGAGCGAGGAAGTGAAAATAGTTTAAATATAATCACTTCCCCAGGTGGGGACCAAACCCACAACCGATCGCGTTTACAGTCAGACGCTGTCTAACTGCGCCACGATGGGCCTCAAATATTTTTTATGTTTATGTTTTACATAATTAAAGCTATTTATAGATAACTGCATGAAATACAAAATTTATCACTTATACTAGAGCATCCTTTAGACATGCATACGTACCAATTTAATTATGAAGATCTAAATGAATTATTAAAATTGTACTGTTATTAATACATAGATATATCTTGTTTTATGAGCTTATTAGCATTTAAATAATACAAATATAGTGCTTTGACTCGATCAACCAGCAGCAGGATTCTATGTCACTTCAAATGTTTCTTTTCCAAATCCGGCAATCTAAATAATGTGTAACGGGACACAGTCAAGATTACTCCAATACTCGTAGTACTTTGCTATGAGCTCGAAGCGGGTGTAATCATGAAAGCTTTGTCGTGTCATTTTGAATTCATTTAAAGGGAGCTCCCCACATTCCATTTCGTGTATTCTCTGCTTGAAGAATTTTTTGTAGAAAACTTCACAAGCTCTTATTATAAAGAAAAAATCTTTCTTTGAGATCTCATCTGTTTTTATATAAAGAATATTCATATAAATTTTCAGTAGCTGCATAAACAGTCAGAATTGTATAGTAAATAGTGTAATTAAACTCTCAGTCACCCACGTTAAGTGTACTTTTTATTAAAGCCTGGCGTTGTGTTTTTTTTCTACATCGCGGAATCTTTAATAAATCAAGCATTCTAGGCTTTATGGTTCCTTTTTTTAAATTTATCAAAAAATAGTATAATTTTATAAAACTTAACTATAGGCAACAATAGTAGCTTGTTATAGTTTATTTATCTAAGCATCGTGTTCTCATATCTCAAGAAAACATTCAACATACATAAATAATATACTTATAAGCAAAACTTTCTAAGTTAAGGTCTACTTCAAACTAAATGAAAATCATTTTTAGTTAATATGATATGATTAGTATCAAATATCCAGTTGGCACGTAAAAACACGCCTTCCCATAGTAATGTGTGTTACTGTCATTAAAATGTCTAACATTATTTTATAAAGTTGAATTACTCAACACGCAATATATCGATTTAGGGCGAACGCAGTCAATGGAGTGTCTTAACACTAGGTTGTATCTAACTGCCCTGCTATAAGGCGAGAAGCCTTTCTTCATATTTTTATCTATATAAACTATAATATTATTATATTTCTTTCTCCGATTGCGTAATTTTTGTAAAAACACAAGGTTTTTGTTTCATGTACATACTTATTAATTTAAGAAAACTTAACATTGCACCCGATAATAGGTTTGATTCATACTTCCGGAAATATTCCCAAAATTCATCGTAATACGAATATGTATAATAAAGCAAGAAGAAATATAAGTGGGGTTTTTATTAAGACTTAACATTTAATCACAGTAAGATCTTAGTATCAAGGGCATCACTATATAATTATTTGACTTAACTGTTAGTTATTTTCCTTGATTTGATATGTATCTAACACTATCATTATAAATATTACAAATGCATCCACTGTACAAGATAAGTATATATATTATTCATAATATCATTAAATTCTATAATAATCCATTTCGTACTAATCCGTCCGAAGTTTTTTTTTTAAAGTCTGAAAGTTTTCCTTCAAGTAATAAACAAACATAATTATATTTTCTATTATCTTTAAATTATATTTTAAAATCACATATTATCTCGTAGCAACTGCTTCTTTTTGAAACTCTAAACAATTTTGCTTTAATAAATTGCAACTCTTAAATATTCATGTGTAAGTTGCCTTATTCCCAAAACATTTCAAAATACTTGTTAGAGATTACAAAGTATTAAGAAAAGACTGAATTGATGATTCGGTACGGGCTGTTTAGTTCTTAGGCTTTCGTACAGACAAAAGCTTTACAATAAGCTTCTTATCTCTGAAATTCAGAAACTTTTGAACAAAACTTCTACAATTGTTATTGAATTGCTTTCAAACTATCAATACGTTTAGAACAACGCTTTATACAATAATTATATTTATCTTTAGACACAGTGGGACAGCGTCCGACTATAAACGATTGGTTATTAATTTGATTCCCATTTAGGGGATTGATTTCATTTCTGCGCTTTAATAAAACAAAACGCGGCGTTGAGTTCACCGCAAAGTCTTGGTTTGGTGGAAAGTACTCAAGTGGAGTTCCTTGACGTAAAGTTATCTACAATTAACTTAAGACATTATCAAATTCTGAGAAAAGTGAATACTGAGAAAAGTGAAAATTTCATAATCAATTATCTTCATGCGTATACATTTTAAAAGATTGTTAAAGGGAAATAATTTTCATAAAAGGCCACTACTGTATTATAAATTACCGATTACCTAATTGCAGAACCTAAAAAACTAAAATCTTAAAGAGTTTTAAGTTAATTTTAAGGAATATCTCCTTAAAAAATATCTGCTTTATGTCACTCGTGTTCAAATGTGGATAGATTTAAACGTAGTCGTTTTGATGAGTTGGTAACAAACGTATTTATACTATTTTAATTTAATGTGTTAAATATAATCATTCCCCCGAGTGAGAATCAAACCCACAACCGATCACTTTTTCAGTCAGACGCTGTCTCAATGAGGCACGACCGGCCTTTAATTTTAAAATAAATTAATTATATTTAAAAATATAATATTTGATTGCATTAGTTTATAGTAACAAGACATTATTATGTTAATAATAAAGGCAATAAATCATGTTGAAGGCAATATTAGTTGACACGATGCGTATCGTTAAAAGGCTACTCAGTCAGAAACCCGAGCCATCGACGACGGACGAACTGCACGACCTTTGTCCTGTAGTAGCAAGATTTTTATACATTTACATTTTTTTTATTTGTGTTTAAAAACGTCAAATATGACAGTCTATATACAAAGATACCAGACATACACTCACTTGGGAATCACGGCTCACTAATGCTACCATGCTGCAATGGAATTTCGTTCAATTGAAAACGCGATTAGTTATGTGTTCAATTCCCGCTCGATAGAAAGATTATAATATGATTATACTTTTATAAATTTTCATTTCTCCGCTCTGTTTAAACAAAGCGTGGCGTTGATTCAAGTGGCGCATTGTCTCAATTTTAGGTGGAAAACAGTTAACGGAGAGTCTGACACTAGGTTTTCTCTGAATACCCTGCTACGATAATAATTTAAAGTGAGTAACGTCCGGAAAAAAATATGATAAAACATTGTATAATTCTAAGACATTAATTAAATTATTATAACAAAATGATCATTATTTTGTATAATACAAAGATTTTTTCAAAAA
Source organism: Dryadula phaetusa (assembly GCA_032432895.1). Taxonomy (NCBI): domain Eukaryota; kingdom Metazoa; phylum Arthropoda; class Insecta; order Lepidoptera; family Nymphalidae; genus Dryadula; species Dryadula phaetusa. The sequence continues at coordinate 6,446,007 of JAOYRS010000038.1, forward strand.
GAAAATTACAACTATTTTTTTGATAAATTAAGATTTATTTGCACGCGTTAATTTATTTTTTTACTGAAATTAAATATATTAATTAAAAGTAACATAGGTATCTATTACCAAATTATTTACAGATTTTATAATAGTGTGATAATATAATTCCTTCTAAGAAGATATCATCTCCAAAAAACACAAACTAACAAAAAATATTTATCTAAATAATTTTGTAAAATACATTACATATATATATATTGTTATTACTTATTAGAAATTATTTAACGCAATAAAATAAATTATTTTGTACTAGTATACGTATTTTATTTGTTTTGTATCTAATAAAGTACATTCTGTTCTATTCTACGTTAATATACGCGTTTTTGGTCAACGACCCGTTAGTCACGGTGTCTACATGCGCCCGCGCACGTTTCAATGTAACAGTGGCACAAAGAAAGTGAAGATAAAAAAATTTGGGAGCGCGAACGTGACTGAGCGCATGCATCTACTTTAGAAGTACCCTTATCGCATTCGTTTCTAATGTTAACATTAGTATATTGGAGTGTACTCAATTTTGCAAAAATCATTAGAATTTAATTATTACCATAAATGTTATGTATATTTAAAAAGAAGGATATATGCTACTTTTAGGAATGGTTATGTTAATTTTAATTTTATTTATCCGCTATGGTAAAATAAAGCACGGTGTTAAATTCTGCCAAATAGCTTTTCGGGCGAAATGTTAGTAATGAATTATTTTGACATTCTTATCTCTGACTACTCTGCTATGCGGCAAAAGCGAAATATGTGTTTTTAATAAAGATTAAGAAGAGATAAATTTACGTGACGTAGAGACCCAGAAATGACAGTTAAAAATTAATATTAGGTTTAAAAAAGACGTTGGTCATATTACTTTCTACAAGCATTATGTACATAGCTTTTCCATTACTTTATCACATCCCTGGTTTCGTATTTAAATTTATTAAGGTCATTGTCAGTTTAGTAGGGGACTGATTGAGGATAATGTTGCTCAATTGGAACGAGTCTGATTGTAAGCAATTGATTCAATTCTACAAAAAATGTGACACATAATGTGTCATACAGAGCACATACAAAGCTTTACTCTACCTGTTCAATTAAAAGATTAATTTTTAATGAATATTATGAATATCAGGCAGGATTGATATTTATATATGTTTATATTAGTGTTACTAATTTAATTAGTTAATCGTTTACTTTATGAAGTAAATTATCTAATATATTATATGCTATGAACTCGTAGTTACATAAACTTTAACAGTAAACAAATATGTACGAACTTATAAGGAAACTCTTCGTTTGTGAATCGAACCGTACAAGCTACCAACTCATGTGTTTTGTTTACATTTCACTTACTTTGTAATACACACATTAAAGTTATGTTGCTTTTAAAATTTAAATAAGCTTCTGAAGGTCATATTCATAATATATATATATATATATATATATATATATATATATATATATATATATATATATATATAGTATATAATGCCCGTCATGGCGTATTGTAAATAATACGGCTGCGGGTTTGATTCCCACGCGGGGGAATGATTATATGTACATTATTTACATTTCCCCGCTCTGGCGTTGAGTTCCGCCACTAAACACGCATTGTCTCCTACTCTTCGGAAAGTATATAACCAAGTGTATTGCCACATGGTGCATTATGCATAGTAACTAATGTCCGTGATAATTGTTACATTTATATGGTTAGTTTTATAATATATACAGGTTATATGTAATTGCTTTTAACCTTAGATATTGCTCAGAAGGACGTTAAACCTGACTCAATTCTTAGAACGTGAAATGCATTAGTTAGACACTCAACGCCATACAATACCCCTAGACTAGAAAAGTGTCCATTTCGTTTGAGTTTTATCTTAAGGAATGTTTTAGTTTCGATCAGCAATTACATTATATTAATTTTAATGTTTTTATAAATTTCCATAATTAAGAAATTCAATAAGGTAATTTGTTCATTTATAATTAAAATTACAAGTAGCTTGTCTAAATCTATCAAATATGAACTAAACTCGTTTTGAAGCTACGAACAAAAACAAGTAACGAGCACGTGAATGCAAATAACAGTGGCTAATATAAGTGTACCTACCTACTTCTTTATAAATTGCAATGTTATCCTTGAAATTCCGCAAGGCGCCCGTCGTTCAAAGTAATGTTTGTTAATAATATTAATTCTTTATTTATTATTTTATTAGCTTCACGCTTTTATCCTGCATAGCAGAGTAGACTGAAAGTACCTAGTGTGAAGACACTACGTACTTCGCCTTCCATCGAATTCGAGGCATTACATTTTGATTGGTGGTATTGAATACTAATAATATTATAATGAGGAAATAGTGTACGAGATACGAGGTAGTGAAAATAATTTAAATATAATCACTTATCCGAGTGGGAATCAAACCCACAACCGATTGCGTTTACAGTCAAATGTCCCACGACCAGCAATCATTTTACAATATAAAAAAGAAAAAATTCTTATCTATTAGAAATTGCCGGTCCCAAGATGAATTATCTCCTAAAAGCAATTGGCGAAGAGACAAACAAATATGAAGACTTAACAAGAAGAAATAACAAGGAAACAGATAATAGTGTATGTAGTAGTACTACTGGCGTTGTAATAAAACACGTATACCATAGCCTGTATATATTAAATTTATAATACGAATTACAATACATTATAGCGAGCAGCAATTCTAAGGAAATGTACATAAAATTAGTCAAAAAAAATTTTGCAATTAGACAAAGACCAAGCATGACCCGAAATACAACAACACACAAACTATATTGTATCTACTTGTTTACAACCCGTAGATATAAATAAAACCAGTTTTGAATTAAGTAAATAATACACACAATAATAATAATACTTTATTACCAGAATAAAAAATCCAATATACATATATAATTCATTAATAACATAAAAGTAATAATAATAGTTCATAATTTCATGTCAACAAATATTAATAATAGCAATATTAATTTTGAAATTTGTAAGTCACTATTGAAAAATAAACATAAACCCTTTTTTTTAGCTTCACGCTTTTACCCCGCATAGAAGGGTAGACAGAAGAAGAAGTGTTAAGACACGTACTTCGTTTTCCAAATCCGAATTCGAAACATTGGGTATGAGTGGTGAAACTGGACGTCGCACTTTGTCTTTTACTAGAGCGAGGAAGGGAAAATAATAAAAAATATATAATCATCCCCCGAATGGGGATCGAACCCACAATCAATCATGTTTACAGTTAGGCGCTGTCCCACTGCGCCATTACTAGCTTCAAAATTTATTACTACTCCGGAAATGTACAACGCAGTTTTCCTGAAAAGCCTTAGAGAATAAAGAAATCATACAAAAGTTTTAGTGATTTTTCTAAGAATAGTCTTATAAAAAATATTGAAAGTCCTATAATTTTTACATAGTACTTAAAATTAGCAGTAACTTCATCACTATTGAATTTAATAATATAAGGTACAATAATATTATTCAGGCCATCTTGTTAATTAATATATATATCGATACATACAATTCAATCACCGTAAATATTTATTGTATAATACTACTAAATTAGTATTATGGAATATAAATAAATATGTCAAAATACGTTTTTTAAAAAGAACACCTTAAATAACCTCAACTCTCACACAACATTCATCTGAATGAAAGTCAATTTATCAAAAATGTATAAATAAAGCTATAATATGTCGTATGCTTAATGCAGTACTCAGAAGAAAAAATCTATCTTATTCTAAGCACTTATTAATAAGCAAAGAAGTGACTGTTATTTTTAACATTGTAACATTGTTTCAGTATTTTTAAAGCACTCTCATACTATATTCCGCTTATCAGGGTAGGCAGAGAAGAAGAAAAGAGTGTCAATAAGATGTCAGTAAGACTTCGTCCCTTTTAGCGCCAAAACAAAGAACACTGCGTTGAGTGCATTTTCACTGGCTTAATGCAGTACTCAGAAGAAAAATCAATCTTATTCTAAGCACTTATTAATAAGCAAAGAAGCGACTGTTATTTTTAACATTGTAATATTGTTTCAGTATTTTTAAAGCACTCTCATACTATATTCCGCTTATCAGGGTAGGCAGAGAAGAAGAAAAGAGTGTCAATAAGATGTCAGTAAGACTTCGTCCCTTTTAGCGCCAAAACAAAGAACACTGCGTTGAGTGCATTTTCACTGGAAATTAATTGTTAATAGCCAAAATCATTCTGTTTGAAATTGAACCCATAATACACACGTTAACAGTCAAACGATGTCGCTATGGTCTTATAGGTAGGTATATATATATATTCACAGTTTTTAGTATTGTTTTTTCTTTTTATAAAGCATTTTTTATCATAACATGTGTTAATTATATATTTGTATGAATAACGATGTCGTCTATGTTACAACAGTTTACACAGTGCGCAATAGATAAATCACGTTCAGTTGCACACTTAAATAAGCAATTTATATACATTTAGTGTTATGAGTAATTCTGCTAAAATATAATATTAATTTATTCTTTTGTTTATTGATCACTAAACAGATTGTTATAGTAAACAATACAGAATAAATATAATGAAATATTATATGTAGTATTTCAAAGTGAGATATTAAAAATTAAAAACACAGATTCTAGTTATTTTAATGTTTTTTTTTTATTATCTTTATAATTATGTGTATGTTTAATTTTAACTTAATATTAATTTAGTTCGTTTTTTTAAAATGTAACACTGTACAAGTGTAATGTCATTTTTTAATGATAATCTCGATTCGGAATAACTCAATGCTATTATTTAGACATTTTTATATTAGCATATTATTATTTTATAGATAAATAGAAGAATGTTTTTCTATTAAAAAAATATCGATAAATACTAAGAATATTATTCAATACTAACAAATTACTTTTAAAAGCTTACCCAAAAATATTTAAATGAAACTATTTTAACTTTATTATGTCCGTGGTCACATTTACACCTCACTGTCTACCTGTGACCACAACTACTTTAAAGTGTTCGAAACGTCAGGTGTCCAAAATATGTTTTCGAATCCCAAAATATACGCGATTAATCCGGTTAAAATGGTTTCATTTAAAATGTATAAAAATCGCGAAAATCAAAGATCTTATTATGTTTATTCTTTATCATTGTCTCCCTCGCCACATCACGTGTATTTTCAAGTTAGAAATATTTTATAGTCATTTGTTATAGAATCCAAACAAGTGTGTGTATATTCTAATATTGGTTTGCAACACCACCAAAATAACGTTGAGAGGTTTTATTATATTAATAAAAATATTTTTATTACAAATAATAACTTTATAAAGAGCAGTTAAAATTCGTAACAATACAAATTTATTTAGAATAGTCATCGTCTAATATAAACATTTATATGCATATCGTAGCTTATTTGCAAGGAACACTAAAGTGAGCGTCGATTAAAAAAGGTAATGCGCACTTATCCCGTTAATGCAGAGAAATAATATCAGCGAGATCAATTCATTCAATTTAAATTGTAAACAAACTGAGCGGTCCAAAGATCAACGGAGTGATGCAAATAAAATTTGCTTATCGATATAAATTAAACTTATTTTACATTCAATATAGGTCTTTTTCTTATTTTTTTCCCCCTAATTGAAAGGTTCTAAATATAACCTTAAGTCAGAATAAAACAAAGACGACTAGAACAGGCTTATTTGATATTGACAACTTTTTGAATTATTAAATGGATTTTGTAACAATTATTTATTTGTGTCAGAAATCTGCTACTAGTATTTTTACTGCTAAAATAAAGAAAGTAAACATTAAGCTAAAAAAATAATATTGCTTTAGATATGTATAAAAGAATCAGTTTAATGAATTTGAAAATAAGAAGAATTTGGGGTTACCATAACAGCTTTAAATATTGATAACCTTGTTATTTTGTAGTAAATGATAATTACTTGTTATATAAATATTATTAAATATATTTACTTTTAGTTTTTCAAGTAAGGAAAATAAGCATGAGATAGTCTTGATAAACATGAATGAGATAATCTTTTCAGTTATCACGAAATTTTTAATATTTTTAACTAGAATTAAATAAATCTAGCATTTACTGAAAAGAAACTTTCTTTAAACAACAATCTTACTATATAATAATAGTAGAATATCGTATTCTCTTTTCAAAAATTTGCCAGATAACAAAAAAATATTATATTAAATTAGATTAAATATATTAAATCGATTTTTTGAAACCTCATATTTTATTATTATTTATTATTTATTTTTTTATTCATTTTTCATGTTTAATTATGCTTAATCATAATCTTCAAATTATATTTTATTTGTATTTATTATTTATTTCTCATCTCCAATTGAAACAGGTAACGCTACAAAGCACACGTATGTAAACAAAAAAGCTGTTCTCTAAACATCGATGGGCCTAACATCACTAGCAACATACACGCTGTCCGCGACACTCGCATCAAGTCAGCTTGAGAGAACGCTTCGTAAATAAGTACCGTAATTTTAAATTGTTTATTAAGAAAATGCTCAGTCAGTGTTAAGTTTGTGTACTGGACAGTGTATTATCGAACAGTGTGTGAAAATGAAGAACGTTATTGTGCGCCATTGTTTGTAAGTAATAATATTTAAAAATAATTATTTAAATTTATTTTTATAGTTTTTAATTTACTATTTAGTGTTTAAAAACTGTATGTTTCTATACCTTAGCTTAAAAAATATATATTTTTATCATTATCTGTACGAATTACATTTAAATTTAAATTTTTTATTTATTACATTTTATCTTCTATATTTTTATTACTGTTAATTAAATTTTGGGTACTATTTTAAGATTTTTTTTAATTGTGGTATATTGAAAAATATTGACGCGAGCGCAATCGTATTTTTTGCGCATGACCTCAAAATTCGCAAACTACGCACATGTAGTATGTATACTTTAATTGGAATACATTAAGACATAACTGCGTGTTCGCACATTGTATATATTTGCATATTAATATACTTTTAGTTAATTTTAAGCGTATTAATAATACCAGTAGTATAATTCAACGACAAACACAATAAATATTTTAGTTACTTAGTTTGCAAAAAATTACCACCACATATGACTTCATTCTATATATATACGTATATTTCTGCTCAAATTACACTCGGGAAATTTTTATATGTAATGAAGATTTTGTTTAAGTTTATATGTATCTGTACGTATATGTTTAAATAAATACATTTATATCTACCAACATTAATTCGTTCTTATATCGCTAGACCAATTAGAATACAATAACAATTGATAAAATATTTAAACGAGATGCGTAAATTTTGGTAGATATAATATATTTAATGAGAAAAAAAGTTTAAATACTTAAATCTAATTTATTTTTTTAATAAAATCATATGATTTATATAAATATCTTTGTGTATGTTTTACATTTGATATTACATTTTTTTAACTTTTGCAAATAACAAGCCAGACCATAACAGTTCTTTAATATTTTTTTAAACAATTTTAAATTTAAAAACATATTTTTTTGCGTTGATATCAATTTGAAATTAAAAATTATCACAACTATTATTTTTTGAAATTATAAGAATCTTAGAATTATTTTTAATTTCCAACTCAATATTCGTTAAGAACATTAAACAAAAACTTTATAAAGTAGGATCAAACAGTAATAAAACTTTTGTCAACTGTTTTAGTTATTAATCGAATAAATCCAATTGAAACTCGATACGAATTAAATGCGGCGTGTAATCGATTGAAATACTCGCTATTTGTTTTTCTATCGTCCTTGAACTTCAATGCGTAAGGCTTCGTATAATGTTAGCATTCATCAGGACCGCATTCTACGAAGTATAGTTATGGCTACCATAGAATAGACGAACATTGTACAATCGACTTTATTACAATGGAATAAAATTCTTTTTGACTATAAATCCTTGGAATAAATGCACTCGTGCATTTATAGCCCGGCTACCGAAATAAAAACAATACATTTTACGCAGCTCTACTTGTATAACGAGTTTGACGAAAATACTTGGATTAGTTAATCGACTCCATGTCATTTATTTCTTATTATTTGTTTACGGTTAAAATATAAATATATTGAAAATAAATTAATTACGTAGATAATTAATACCGTAGTTTGAATTACGTACTTTAGTTACTGTTTTAATATGCGCATTACACTAATCTAGCGGAAAGCATTTGCTTGGTCGTAATTTTAAAATTAGGCATGTAAGAGAAATGCCATATTGATTTTTAAAATGAATTTCTTATTAAGTAAACGCTCATTATGTGTGTAATCGAACAATGTATGAAAATGAAGAAGGTTTTCATAAATTTCAACGTATTTTACGCCACTATACGATAAAAATTATTTAAAAGGCTTTTCTTGTTAAGTACTTATCTATTATTGCTTAGTTTTTGAGATTGTATGTATAGTACTTTCGCTTAAAAAATAATATAATTTTTACCATCGGTGTGTATTTCATTAAAATTTTAGCATTTTAATTATTACAGTTGAATGTGTGTTCAAAATTATAATTATAGTTTATTATAATGATAAAAATGTTGTGGTTATTGATACATGTAGTACATGTTTATATTAGAAATGGAACTTTTGATTTTGTCACCAATTCTTTTTAGAACTGTCTTCAAAGCTGATGATAAGGATGATAATACTGACATTTTATGTTGATGGACAAAAGTGCAGTAACTAGAGCATTTGAATTTATACTTTCGCCGCTCTCTTGGCGCAGTAGGATGGAATCGAAGATAAACGAATGGGTGTGAATTCGATACTTACTCGGAGGGAATGTATTGCACCTTTAAAATCAAAGTGACTCGACTTAAAATATATCGAATTTCCATATAATAGCCATAGTTCCAAATTTAAACACATTTGAATATAGAACTATGTCAAATTCGATTATTTTATAATTAAATTTAGCTATTGTTAATTATTTTTACTTCTACCTAGTTTCAAGTCAAAGAGCGGTAAAAGGTGAAAGAAGGTGAAGGTGAAAACATAAAAACGGAATAACTTGACACTAGATTTTCTGCCTTCGCTGCTATGTGGGATAAAGCGTACGGTTACAATTACTCATATGAAACAGATTGTTTTACAATTTGGTTAGACAAAACAATATGGTCGATTTCATTCACAAAGGTCTCAACTTTTCTTAAGGAGTAATTTATTAAGGGATTATGTTTAAATATTAAACAAAATTTTATTAATACGTACGTAAGAATAAAAAAATAAACGAACAAAGCAAGATGCTTTAATAATAATAATAATTGATACACCTTATCTACCGAACGAGTGACTTCACATTTTTTAAGCTTAGCATAATAGACAGGAAGTACCTAGTGTCAAAACACTCCGTACTCCAAAAGAATATATTTAAATCAATATAATTAAGATCAATCATTAAACAAAATTGCCACCTACTAAGGCGTAATTCAAAGTAAGCTGACTATAGTGGCTGCAGTAGTGTTCCGTTACAAACGACTGAAATTACGTTTAGTTAGCAGGTTTCTCGCCGTAACCCATTTGAGATATGTTAAAGGAGATTATTTAATTTCCTGTTCGTGGTAGCGTACCATTTATTGATAATATTTATAATTCTTGTTAATAAATAAACACAGCGGCCTACAAAGGTTTTACATTAAAGATTATAATAATATGCGTGATTCGAAAAATGAGAACACGGTTTATTTTGTTTAACAATTATTTTGTAGATAATAAATGTTATCTGTTCTGTTTTAGAACATTTGATATAGGGATTTCAACTTTTTTAGCTGAACTTTACAAAACATATGTATATTTAAGGCTTATCTTATGATTTTGTTACTTTAAAAATATCATTTTAGTGATAATTATCATTTCCATTGTTTACAGAATAAAGAAAAGTAGTAACTATTCTTTTAATTGTATTTATCTTACTAAGCAGTAAGTTTTCTTTTTATGTTATGAAAGCATGTAAGCAAACACTCATTTAAAATTTATTATAACTTAAGTATGACACTTCTACAACAAAATTGAATTTTAACTTATTTCTCTATTTAGGCTAACCCGTCCATCACGGCGGCAGCTATCTACGTCATCAGTCAGAAGAACATCTACGTCTCCCCAAAGACGTAATGTAGCTGCACCAGCAACAGCTAACCAATACAAGAAATTCAGTGAGATACCAGGTCCATTAGCATTGCCAATGCTGAGACACCACGCCCATGTTCTTCCAAGGATTGGTAAGCGATATTATACCTTTTTAAGAGTGTCGTTAGAATTTCGTGGATTGACGGTATGGATGAGAGAAGAGCTTGGAGTGAGGAACTAGGATAGATTCCCTGAGATATCGAATCAAGTCCTTTAAGGGGCTCTTTTAATATGTGTGTTCACGCTTGTTCACGCCCACTAACTGAGCTCATCTCTACCTAATCAATCAAACAACTACGAAAAGATCCTAATGCTCCTTCCTTTGAAACACATACTAAAAATGAACTGATGCCATGAAGTTATAATAGTTTTTAAAACAATAAAGTAAGATTTTATCTTATTATTTATCAACATAAATTAAGTACCGATGAAACATTTTATTATTTCGAACCAATTTTCCAGAAAATTTCATTTCGAATGTACAAACTTATGTATAAAAAAACAAAAGTGAATATAGCCAAATCACGTACAATATTTTCGGTATTGCTCATATTTATAACAGCGCCACGTTCTTCGTCATTTTTATTCAATTAATTTACAATATTATGCACAGAAAATAATAATTTATTAATTATTCATTCGTTGTAAATAAACGTCAATACAAATTACATTTCAACAAGTATTCAACAATATTCTAATATAAAACATATTATGTAAAACATTTTATGTAAAATGAAGTTAAAAACTAACCCTTTGTAAATGTATTTTTTTATTTTCATCAATTTTTACGAGCATCCCTAGTTAAACTACAATACACTGTTTAAAAAATCACAATATAGATATATGAAAAAGTAAAAAGAACAATGTTTATCAAAAGTCAATAATGTTATATTAAGATCAGAATAGCCGGATAACGATTCATCTAAACCCCTAATCAATATTATGGACCATTATATTGACATGCTATCTACATATAAAACATGTCCTTATCGTTGCTATTATAATTCCTAGCAGGTAATGAAGATCACATGACAAAGTGCATAATAATGGAACGCCCTTGGTATGCTACTTTGAATTTTGTATGAGATCCCACCTCACGTTCAGTTGAGTGTTAGAATTAATCCATGAGCAATTTATTCATAGCTCAAAAACGTATGTATAAAAAATAAATAAAACTTAAACGTGAATTCGCTTAGTGATGTACAGGAAGTAACACCATCGTGACGTAATAGGGATGTGTTTTTTTTTTATATTTATAATAACTTCACCAGTCTAAACCGGTTATTTTTAATATAATTTGCTAATTTGAAACAGTGTTTTGATATATATTTTATAATATTGACATACTAACACTAGTTGTACCCGCAACTTCGTCTGCGTGGAAAGTCACTAATTATTACATTATTTAAAATTCTCGCCGAAACATACAGGCAGACAGATAGAAATTGTAAAAATTATTATTTCAACATATTTAGACACTTTACTTTCCGCCAAATTCGAGACATTTTGTGTTGTGTGGCGGAACTTAACGTCGCACTTTGCCTTAGAATGCAAGGAAGTGTAAATAATTTTAAAAATAATCACTCTCCTGAGTCGGAATCGAACCCACAAATGATTTCGTTTACAATCAGATGCTGCCACACTGCGCCACGACCGGCCGAATTTTGTAGTCTAAAATTTAACTATTTTAATAAAAAAAGAAACTTCATACATCAAATTATATCATATTATTGTTATTTAATTTTTAGCTTCACACCTTTTTCAGAGTAAACAGGAACTGCCTAGTGTCAAAACACTCCGTACTCCGGTTTCCACCGAATTTGACGTTGCGTATTGAATGGCGAAACTCAAATGAAAATAATTTAAATATAATCATTCTTTCCAGTGAGAATGGAACCCACAAAGGATCGTCTTTACAGTCCGACGCTGTCCAACTACGCCATGACCGGCCACATTAAAACAATAAAACTTAAATATTTATTTGAAATAAAGCAGCAATGACTAGCTGCTTCATATCAACTATTCGATTTTGCTTTACGCTCAATATTGACCACTTAAAATTAGCGCAATGTGAAACTAGTTTGCAAATTATAACCACTCTCTCTGAATCTAAAAATAACAAACGATAAACCAAGGGAAAGTTGACAACGAGATCGTACAACCGGTCCCACAATACTGGCTCCGACCAAATCCTAAATCTAAAGTCTAGACTCTACGCTAAACCGCTTCCTACTATATTAATGACCAATTGTTATCTGAAAACTTCGAAGTTTTCAACAGCATTATTTTTCTTCTTAAGGTCTGGTTGAAATTTCAATATATATAAATATGAATATGAAGAAATAAAAAAATATATTTAAAAAAAAAGTATATATGTAATTTAAATAGGATTATATGAGTGGTATATTCTACAAAAAAGTTTTTAACATTTAGCTTTTAAAACTTAGAGCGATTTAGCTAATCATTTATTTAAAAAAAAATATTTTTAGCAAAAGATTTATATAAAGTTAGTTAAAAATTAATTATATAAGAATCACTTATTAATTTCTTATTATATAAATTACAGATTAATTATTAAATACGTTTGAACATTAAACATGACATAATATCTACCTTACACAATTAATAGCTTCAATTTTGCCTTAAAATCATTAACTTAGAGGTATAATTTAAATCTCTTATATTTTATATGGCATTTATTCTAAATTTACATTGCTGACATCTTCCTACTCGCTACCTGATTATCCAATAGAATCCCGGACGTGGACGCTTAGCAGCGATCAAATGAATTTCCTAACGATGCAATTCGTATCTACTGTATTCTGCCTGTATTTATACGTCGGGTTATTGCGTTATAAACTAAAATGTCTGACAAAATATATTTTAAATATATATTTTAAATTTTATTTATTGTAAAATATTCTTAAAAAACAAAACAATGAATGTGAATTATCAATTTTCTCAAAAAATATATATAATTTTATCAATTTTCTCAAAAAATATATATAAATTATCCATCAATTTTTTTTATTTCCTTTAAAATTCGCCGAGCACGCAAAACACTCACAAAAATTCTAAAGTGGTGTGTACTTTATTAAAAACCTAAGCTTGCCTGTTGCAGATTTATATGTAAAAGAAAAAACGTTATATACGTCTAGAATCTTACGTTCTATTTTAGCGTACTTTTGTTTGCTTCACTTGAATCAATTATTGCAAGAATATAGTAAAACGTTATTTTAACCTACATCTTGTCTTATTTACTTGAAAGTTTGTACATATGTCCGGATTCGATAACAGTGCTATACTTTAACCTACGTTACTTTCAATTTATTTTTAAAATTTTCTTTTTATTTATATCCAAAAAAAATAATATTATATAATAAAATAATGTTATATATATAATTGATAAAATATTTTTCCATTTTATCAATATACCTATACTAAAAGTTATAAAAAATTATCGATTAAGTTAGACATGCGAGCTCCACGTGCAGGTTGTTACCAAATTGCAACGCAGTAAAACTAGATTTAGTATTTTATTTCATCGTTTAGATAGTTATATAAGTATTTTATTATATGTAATTATTTATTTAAATTGAAGTTGATTATATAATTTTTAATTAAGATGTAAATGTAGACTCTTAAGTCTTATAGAAGGAGTTCCTATTTGCAAATCCTTTATGTATTTGAAGTTTATAAAAATATCACTTTAGACAAAAATGTCCTAATGGATAATACAAAGTATCACATTTTATTTAAAGCTTGTTAGTAGTTTGTACATGTTAATAATATTCAAATAAGAGTCTTGAATGAAAACATTCTTGTCAATGTCAACACATAACAAAAAATACAAACTATATCAGTTATTGAGACCATCGTGGCGCAGTGGGATAGAGCCTGATTGTAGGTGTAATAGGTTGTGGGTTCGATCAGCACACAGAAGTATTATTATATTTAAATTATTAAAATTTTCTCTGAAAAAGTTTAGTCTCGCCACGGAACAGGCAATGTGTCGATTTCGGTGAGAAAGTATAAAAAAGGATACTGCTTTACTTTTTAGAGTTCCGTAACAGATAAAACAGAAGCCTATTACTAAGACTTTGTTACCCGTCTGTCACCAATTTTCATAGACCATATTTTCAGGCTATATACCAAACGTTATATTTGTTAAACGTTTTTACTGATATTAATAGCGGCAACAAGTAGAAGCTTGAAATAATTACAGAATTTTTACTTTATAAAGAAAGAATTAAAATCTATAATAAAACAAATAATTTTGTTCTATACAAAGTGATTTTTTCACCATTTTTATAAACAATTATACAGAACTTTTTATGCGCAAGTCCAACTATGCACGTGGCCGGTTTATTTATTTATTTTTACCGTATTATAATTTTTTTTATTTTGTTAATAGGAAGCTTTCATCATACAGTGGGATTGGGCCTACTGGAAGGATTGCAAGACCGTTATGGTAATTTAGTACGGCTGGCTAAGGCGACTAGATCTAGGCCTGTACTTTATGTCTTTGATCCCGAGCTTATGAGAGAGGTAAGGAAAAAAATATTTTTATATAAGTATCTGTAATTTATCGTTATAATTATATAAGTGTAGCTAACACATAGCTCTTTTTTCTATTTTTTGACTGTCAGACTTATGTATAACTCAAATTAAAAGAATGATTTAGCTTGTTGAATAATATTATTTAAAACTTTTTTAATTTTATATTTTTTACTTAAGAATTAAAGGAAAAATATTTTTTTATCGTTATAATAATGACTAAAATTGTAAAGTAAGTTTATGTGGCAATCAATAACAAGACTATATATAGTCTATAGTCTGTGGACTACATATAAAAATATGAAAGTGGCATATGTAAATAGTTCTCTAATATCACATTAGAAAGTCATGCCAAACGTTTTTTAACGCTTCGAAATTCGCAACAGTAATGCTTTATTTAGCGCTCGTTGTAGTAATTTCTAGATAAATATGACTACAATAAAAATGGCGTAGCTAATTATCAGTATAATATGTGTGTGTATAATATACAATGTAGAATATTTTAAAATGACACTCTTTTGACAGGATAAGTCGTGAATATTTTGATATTTGATAATATATTTTAGATAATTAATAAACTCTAGGATTCATGCGATGAATGATTGAGTGAATTAAAAATAAAGAGAACTCCAAAAACACACACGGATGTGATAAGTTTATGCCGATCAAAAAGTTATTGTTAAAAAAAATACACATTTTATACAATCCAACGCTTTAAACGCTTATCGGTACCGGTACAAATGACCATATTCACAGAGAGAGTTAATGTTTCCTTTTGATTTTATGCTTCGTTTTTATGTTTACACATCTACTGCATTTTGTAAATGTGAAAAAAAATATGATAACATTACTGTGTTCTAGTGGTCACTATTAAGAAAAAGAAACTCAATACTATAATTGTAAGTAATATGTGTATAATGTATACTAAATAGTCATTTATATAAGAATAGGTTTATTTTACAAATAGAATATAAATTGGCAAAGCTGTTTATAGGTTGTGGCTGGTGTTTATGACTCGTGCTAATATATAAAAAAACAAACGTATGTACTCAATTCGCAAATATATATGTTGACATAATATCGTAAAGGTCAATGTAACATAAAACGTATAGAAGAAAACATTATGATATTTTTTAAACATACAATATTTATCCGTTTATTTTATAATAAACCTAGAGACATATTTTATTAGCTTCACGCTTTTATCTGAGTAGACCGGAAGTACCTAGCATCAGGATCCTCCGTTCTCTGCTTTCCACCGATTTTGAGTCATTGCATTTTTGAGAAGCAGAAGTCAACGTCGCGCAGAACGAAAAAATAGAATAATTTAAATACAACCATCCCCCAGAGTAGTAATCGAACCCACAGCTAATCGCGTTTACAATCAGACGCTGTCGCACTGCGGCACGACTAGCCTAATTTTATATTAAAAAAAAGAATTTCTGACTAAACATAAAATTAGATAAACCTAAATATAGTAAAATTAATACTATATAAATATAGTAAAATTAATTTATAACACTAATTTCAAATATATTTTTTGCATACGATAGTTATGGATTCAGATCCCATTTGAGGGGAATTTTTGTATATACATATATAAATATAAATGTCTGGTTAATAAATTCAAATAAACATACAGCGTTGAAACTCCATTTTTTATTGTTGATTTAAATATATAAAAGTATCTTAATTTCAGATATAATTATATAGTATTTATGTATGAAAAATTAAGTCTATCTTATTATAACAAGTTCTTAATTAATGTAATCATATATTTGTGTGCTCGTAAGATAATTAATTACAGCATTTAACAATGTAATATTTTTACTTTCACATAAGAAAGCGTAAACATACTTAAGGATAATTATCAAATACAAATTTTCAATCTATACTTACATATAATATTTTATTTATTCTAAAAATCTATCTCATTAAGGCGGAAAGTGGAGAATAGATTATCATAAGGTTAAGTTCTCTCTGGCTAGCTGCTAAAGAAATTTTAGAGATTCGTTCCATAATATATGGGACAGCCTCTGCTGATTATAAACGCGGTCGGTTGTATATTCGACATCCACTCGGAGGAGGGATTATATTTAAATTGTTTTCACTTTCTCGCTCTGGTAAGATAAAGTACGGCGTTGAACACCATAAATCACGCAGTGTTTCGAATTCGGTGGAAAGCGAAGTACGAAGTATCTTGACATTAGGTACTTTCTGTCTACTCTGCTATGCAGGATCAAAGCGTGAAGTTAGTTAAACAAAAAACATTCGTCTCAGATTTATAACGCCCTCTGCTGGACACAGACATCCACGATCCAACCTTTGCTTCCTGCATTCGGCTCGCAACCTTGATCAGATATACTATATACACATATATACATATATATATATATATATATATATATATATATATATATATATATATATATAGTTGCATTATATATTTAATATATGTTAAATATAATTATTTTCCGACGTAATAAACAATTTGCGTAATTAAAGGTCATGTTGACAAGATGATTAAAACACAAACGATAACATAATCTTACAGTTCGGTCTCTATATATAAATAAAGAAATTGTAAATAATATATTCGTATATTAACTCTGATTATATTTAAAATTATTATCTTTAGATAATCTATCCTCTTAATTGGTCCAAAAAAATTAAAATTTAAACATATCACCTGCTTGGGACTAAAACGTATGAGCATAAAAATATGTTTTGTCTATAGTAATATACAATTTATTTCATGTAATACATTAAGGTTCTAATTCTCATCAGAAATTAATGTATCTACGTAGCTTTAAAAAATGTAAAATATAATTGATTTCCGTCAAGTAGTTTATTTCTTGTCGGTTATTTTAAATTATTTCATCCAACATACAGGTGTATGAAAATATACGTTTTTAATAATTAATACTGATTCTACTTATCGAAGATTATAGAAGTGAAATTATGTTGTTGTTCTTCCAGTCTGATAAGTGATGACATTTGTTAATTTAAAATATTCTTTAAAAAAAATTAAAATACAAAAAAAATATTAAAAAAAATATTTTGTACTGTGAAAAGTAAAGTTTATTCCTATGATGATTATTCATGTTTTATTGGTACTGAGTTTATTGACTCGACGGATACTATATATACTCGTATTTATATCGATTGATATTTATGTGTTTTGTAAGCAATAATATTGTGTTTATATTTTATTAATAGTGTTAAATACTTTTTTTTCTTAAATTTATTTACATTTTGTCTCATATCTAGTTATTACCCGGAATTCATTTGTATACAATTGTGATACTACATCAATTTCTCTACAATTTCGATTATATAGCATAAAAATCTATTATATTTTGTAAGACTATGGTCAGCAGTGGGCGTTATAAGGCTGTCGAAACGAAAAAAAATTAAGCAAATAACCTGTAAAGTAACCTGCATCCGAAATTTCAACTTCATGATCACTATTTTCGACTGGGCCTTGTCTATCAAACCTTAGAGCTATATAAATTCATTATTTACATACTTTATACTGGATGTTAGTTAGGTTTTTGTTTCTCACGTATAACTAATTTACTTTACTGAATGAAACTACTAATTCCTTTTAGCAAAAACAACTGAAAGATACGCTGTTTACTGGTCTAAGATAAAGCGAGCTTTTGAGTTAATCAATAGAGTACATAAATAACAAGCTCTAAATATTTCGAAAAACAACCAAATGTTAATGGGATGTAGTTTAGACATGAATATAGGTTAAGATGGTCAAGTTCTTTTAATAGTTGTGACCAGTGGTCCATGTACACACACCATAAAAAACACACACACTCGCACACAAAAAATACTATATCGAGATATTGATTCAACAGAGCCAACGTTACATTTATATTGAAATATAGGTATATTATTAGATTTTTTTTAATTTTAATATTTCTTCGATTATATTGAAATTAAAATAAAAATCGTGATCATACGTTTTATAATAAAGAAAAATTTTAAGCGATATTATTGCAATAAAGTACTTACCTAATTTTATACTTGTTATGCTCATCTAATAGAATAAAAACACAATAAGATTATTAAATCAATGAATTTTAAACGGATCAATCGCGTATATTTTGGTATACGAAAGCACATTTTTGGAAACCTGAGTAGTCCACGGTCACAAGTATACTGTCTACCAGTGACCACTGTAAGGTGTTCCAAACGTCAGGTTTCCAAAAATGTATTTTCGCTTACCAAAATGTATGCGATTAATAAATTTTAAAATAAATTTAATTCAAAACATTGATTTGAATAATATACGTTGATAATTCTAACAATTTCCACCAAATATCGCCTCTCTAAGCAATAAATTTGTTAGTTGACCACGTTATAACGACATGCTAATCGGTCGTACACTCGTATCGTAATTGTGAAGCTATCTCCTTGATTTATGTTCCATTGTTTTGCATCACTGTACTGCAATGGCTTTAGAGATACTATAATGACTGAAATGATCAACAGTTCGTTTATATAAAGAGACGAATTTTGTTGAGTCGAGTAGCGTTGAGTTACGCTACTTATCACACAATATTCCAGCGAAAATTGAAGAACTGAGCGTCTTGACGCTAAGTTTTCTCTACCTTCTTTATACAAACTAACTCTACGAGGCTGTAAAAATTGCAAAAAACGACCAATCATTTATTTAGATTATTTCTAAACTATGCTGCACTTATTAGTATAACATTATTTCTCATAGACACCTATGATTAATATTCTTAAACTAATCCTATCCATAACTATGACCCAAAGACTTCTGCCTTCTATACGTTATAGTGACTGCTTTTAACATTAACAATATAATGAATACAGAATTTAGTAATCCATATATTGTTATACATAAAACTCGACGTCATCATGACTAGGCGCCATCTTCGGAAATTGGAGAATTTGATATAGGCCTACAGTTACGCATGGTAATCAACCATGTATGATAACATAATATAATTTAATCTTGATACAAGTTACTTAATGATATAAAAATCTGTATGTAAATAAACTACATACTTTTTAATTACATCGTCGCGAATATGTCAATAAAAAGCCAAAAAATAAAATTAGGTTATTAAGTTTATTTCTCCATTTCTATTAAACGTTCAAAAGATATAATACTATGATAACTTAAATATAGAATAGAGTTAATATTTATTAAGCAAGTATAAAATATGTAGTATAAATAAAGATTAAATATAATAATAAATAAATAAATAAATAAAATTCTTACTCCATTAAGGTTCCACATACTCATATTAAACTTTACTCACAATTTAATATTTATGATTTTCATGGCTTTCATTTCTAGCTTACAACAAATAATATATATTGAAGAAAAGAAAAAAAACACCTAATTACAATACTCCGCTAGCCCGCACTAAATAAGGATCAACTAAATAAATACAAAAGATAACTGTTATATGTTCATTTCTTAATCTCAGGTATATCAAAGCAATGCTACCGAGTCTCCCCAGTGGACCAAGTCACCGCTGTCTACACAAAGGAAAAATGCAGGCACCCATTGTCCAATGCACAAGTAAGTAATTATATAAATAATGTACGAGAACTTTTCTACTTAATCAGAAATTTAATATTCATTTAAAATGAATAAAATACTATGAATAAATGGTCCATCTTGGCGCACCGTCACTCAGTGGGACATCGTCGACTGTAAACACGATTGGTCGTGGGTTTAATTCCCACTCGGGGAAATGATTATAATTAAAATGTATATTTATTTTTTCGCTCTGATAAAACAAAGTGCGGCGTTGATTATACCGCGATGACTTAACACGCGATGTCTGCTACGCGGGATAAAGCGTAAAACTGTTTTTCGTAATTAAACTACCAGTTAGCATTCAATTACTAATGAATAAACAATAAAATTTCATATTATAATATATTAAATAACTTAAAAGCAATTAAACACTTAACACAGTTAATTAACAAACACAAAGTTACGAAGACTTCAATTGCAATTTGCAGCCAAAGAACGGTTAAGGACCATTTGTTTGATTTCAGCCGATTAAACCATTAATAGTTTTATTTAAAGTTATTTTTATTGAATTTCTATGCATTTATTAAACTCATGTTATTAATTTCTAACATTTTGAATTAAAAATAAGAAGAAATTATAACAATAAAAGATTTTATAAAATAATTAAAACGTTTGTTTAGCTTCACGCTTCACCCCTGGCGGGGTAGTCAGAGAGTAGTTTTAATTTTTATAAAAAAATTAAAACGTCTTTATGTAAATAACATGAATCAATTGTCAAGAACGCCATAGTGACTCCTAAACTATATGAAAGTTGGGGGTTCCAATCCAATACCAATTTGATATATTTATTTACCTGGCACACGCTGTTGAGTTCATTTCCAACTTATATTATAATATTTTATTTATGATTGAACTTCGTATGTGTGTTGTATTAATACGAATTAGCTATATGTTATTCTGACCGTATAACCTATATCACTATAAAGTTTCACTGAAATGCGTTCAGCAATTTTTGTGCGAAAGAGTTACAAACATAAAAAACGTATAAAATTTTGAACGCAGCGGAATTCAAACCCGCGCCTTTTGGATACCGTCCAAGCGCTCTGACCGCTAAGCCATGCGTTCTACTACCAGCTGCGTCGAAATTCTTATACGTTTTGTTACAACTTATTTACGTTGTTAGCATCTCTGTAGAGAGATTTTTACAAATTTCTTCTACTTAAAGATTATTAAGAAATAATCGTTCAACAAGAGAGATTGCTATTTTATTTTAATATTTACTATTTTTAAAGTGTTATTCCACACTTAGAATTAGAAAACATCTTTGAAAAATTCTAATCCTAAGTGTGGAATAACACTTTAAAAATAGTAAATATACATACATATGTCTTTACAAAAAATCATATTTATAATATCTTACTTGCAAATGATTAAACATAAGCTGTTTTCATGCTATTTTACTTTTAAAATACTTCCTCTATATTGCAATAATCGAAGAAACGTCACCTCCACTTATATAATCAAATAATTTAGTTTTATTATTATTTTAGTGATGAAACCAAAGCAATATGGACTGGTATGAGGACACTGTTGCTAGATAGCACGCTCCTTCGAAACTATGATAAGGCGTTCGACGATATAGCCGTTGATGTCACAAGAAGGTATGAAACTGAAATTTTATAATTATTATATGAAGCCCATCGTGACACAGTGGGACAGCGTCTAACTGTTAGGGCACTGTTATGGGTTCAATTCCCACCCGGAGACTGATTACATTTAAAAAATATTTTCTTGTCTTCGCTCTAACATGATAAAGTGTAGACAAGAGTTCACCACTCACCACGCAATATCTCGATTTCGGCCGGAAAGCTTGTGTTTTGAGACCAAACTATCTCTGATTCTTCTAAATGCGAAATTGAGCGTGGAGCTGTTGTAATATTATGATGAAAAAAATAATTACGCATTCCTGGATTCAAAAGTTTAATACATTTCTAAATAGTTTTCATTCCTTAGTATGTGAATAACATATTGATAATTTAAAAAAAAAATCTTCTTATTTGATGGAATACTCATATATAAAATGTAAGAAACGCTGTGAAGGCCGGTTTAACTATTATTGTATGTTAAATAAAGCAGTTCTTAATTAAAATCCTTTTAAGACGACCTTTATAATGAAAATGTTGATAAGAGTATCCCAACCAAGAAATTCTGCCAACCATTATGCCTAAATAAACAAAAAGAGGAAAAAAAATTTTCTATACTATACTAAGTCCTTATTGAATTTGGTATTAACATTAGTGTAAAATATTATATATCATCTGTATTTGTACAAATTAGGCCTCATCCTGATTTAATGCCGTTTCTGTTTGTCTGAAGATATCCTTATTTATACTAATCCGACCAGCCCTTCTCATGAATTGAATAAATTTTGTTTACTCTTCTACATAAAATATGAATATTAATAAGAATATTTACAATGTACATTTACCTTACATTTCATATATATTTGTGTTGATGTTCAAATAATAGAATAAATTAGAAATAATATATTAATTCATAAAAGAATTCAGTT
Organism: Dryadula phaetusa; assembly: GCA_032432895.1. NCBI lineage: Eukaryota > Metazoa > Arthropoda > Insecta > Lepidoptera > Nymphalidae > Dryadula > Dryadula phaetusa. The sequence continues at coordinate 6,468,872 of JAOYRS010000038.1, forward strand.
TAAATGTTTATACAAAATTTATTTTTACTTACAAAAAAAATATGTATGTATAAACCTATCATATTATAATTATTTTCGTATATTTAATAATTTCAAGTAATTTAAATACCAATACATGCCCACTGTCGGTAGTTACTACTATTAACAATGCTAATTAATCATAATAATTGAAGTAACTCGCTAATTACAATACAAATACAAAAGGTATAAAAAAATCATATATATATATAATTAGTAATAATATAAACAGAGCTTTACACTTATTCCCTCATAGCAGGGTAGTCAGAGAGAACTTAGTGCCTTTCCGGTGGCGAAACTTAACGCCGCTTTTATTCTTACTAGTGTGATAACACGAAATATTTTAAATAAAATCACTCCCCTGAGTGCTAATCAACTGCTTATTTATATGAATATAATAAAATTAATTTTACACCAGGCTCGGTGAACTTCGACACGCTGATAACGCACTAAATGAGGAATTAGAAACAGAAATATATCGCTGGGCGATAGAAACTATTGGAGTGATCATTTTCGGCATGCGCTTGGGATGTCTTGATGGAACTGTTCATGTTCTTTCTGAAGATAATAGGTAAGATATTAAAAGGATTTTTTATATAATTAGTTCTAGATATATTTCAGTTCTTTTAGTCGATCTTTGAGGAAGTTATATTCATCTATCAAGGTTTCAAGGCATAAGGAAACTGTCGTCTTCTATATATAAATAAAAATATGAAAGTGTAAGCAAGAATAACATAAACTTTGAGACTATACCTATAAAAAAATATTTAAACCTATTTTAATAAGGTTACTTTCTAATTCTATTCATACTAAACAAATACAATATTCACATTCCTAAGACCGTTATACTATATATTGTAAAAAGTAATATTATTATGAAAAAAAATCAAGCTAATAGATATTAATACAAGTGTTTACTTGTACTAATAGATGCTTGATTTTTTTCATAAGAATAACTTGTAGACTAAAAAAGTGATGTAACTCACATAAAAAATTATCATAAACACTGAGAGATAATAATCATCAATCATGGAAGAAAATTCTTACAAACTCATTTCTTAGAGAAATTCCACGATTCCTCAGGGTGTGCTCTAAAATCTATTACTTGTATCATTTAGATTAAATTTTCATACTAATATAAGTTTGTGAGAGTGTTGTATGTTTGTTACTTCAAACAAAAATTGTAGAACGGATTTTGATGAAACTTTGCAGTAAATTTAAGTGATATATGAGAATAATGCATAGGTTAAAAATTGATAATAATTTTGTGTAATTTGGTCATAATATAGCAATAAATATCATAATTTTCGGGTATATAATAAAGCATATGCTCGTATTTTAATAACGCGACAACTGTAATAACAGATATTGTAAAAAAGATTTCATATATTCCTATAGAATTCACATTGAAATATTTGATTAATTTTAGGGTTTAATCGCGTGAGAAAATTAAATTCAAAATATACTATTTTCTCATATCTGGATAGACAAAAATGTAGTTTCCTTTATCAGACAAGGCTTCTCAGTTTAAGGCGGAAATTAAATAATGGCGTCGTATGTATCGGGAATCTTTCTTCCCTATTTTTATTTAAAGAAAAATCATATATTTAATACCATATTATAATAATATTATAATAATATCAATATGATTTTAATAAGTAACTATAATATATAATATATCCAATATATTATATTTGATGTTAATGTAGTTTTAGTTTTTAATTTTTTCAAAATAACTTCAATTATTGTTGAACAAATATTTAGAAGACCTGAAAAGACTTCAATGGACGACGATATAGACGACCTCTGTTCACTTTCGAAACGCTGTATGACCGAATTAACCCAAGCTGAGAAATTCGTCCGGTGCTCCTTAGAAATATCCAGCGAAAATTATTTAGTGAGAAGTGAACACACGCTGAAGCCGGAATCAAAAACTTTTAACAATGCCTTAAAGGCTTTTGATAAACATTTCAAGTAAGTTATTTTTATATTATCATTTTATTTTTTTATATTGTATTATATTTTTTTTATATATTACTATTTTTAAAATGTTACGTCACACTTAGGGTTAGAAAATATTTTTAAAAAACAAATATTTCGATGCATGGATTCGAACCCGCGCCGCGTGGACGGTTTCCAAGAGGCATGAGTTCGAAATCCACTGTATTCAAATTTTTATGTTTCTTAAAAATATTATTAGATTTTACGATTTTTTACATTTAAAAAATAATTGGTGAGATCATTTATGACTTATGTAAAGCGTTCGAAATATCTTTTTCTTTATTACTATCCCATTAATATAATTAGTCCGATTAATGTAATTAACAAAAAATATCATAATAAAATCAAAATTTTTTACAAATAATTTTAATATAGGTTTAAAATAAAATTCCTTTTTTGAAAACACGTATAAATTTTTTTTGAACGCAGCGGAAAAAAAAATTATACGTTTTTTCAAAAAAATTTCTAAGTGTGGAATAACACTTTAAAAATAGTAAATATATAAAATTTCTTTTTTAAATACTTGTAAATTGAATGTTTGTTAATCTATTCGCATTGTAACTCTTACGTTGTATTTTACAAAATCATCAAAAATGTTTATTTTCGTATACAAAATTAATAAATACAAGTTACGTCTGAGCCGATTTTCAAAAAACTTTAACAAATATTTAGTACCAACCGCCAAATGATTCTAATTCTAGTATTATATATTATTCCTTCGGTCGCTTGAAGTGGAAAGCAAAAACCGTTTGAAATCGTTATTATCTATTATAAACTTATCTATTTACAAACATTCTAAAATGGCACTTAGCAAATATTTATATATTATTTATAATTCAGTTGTATCGAACTATTAATTGCTTGATCTATTGAACTAACACTTATGTAACGCCGATATTTCCCTGTAATCAATACTCCTTTGTACATCGACCACATTGTTTACGTAACTCAATATTATATTGGTATATAAAATAATTAATATATTTATTACTTATTACGTATTATTTATAAATACTAACATTTTTACTTAGCTTATTATTTGTACATAGCAGGGTAGACAGGATATAGCTTAGTGTCAAAACACTCTGTACTCCGTTTTCCGCCTAATGTGATATTACGTGTTGAGTGGCGGAACTCAACGCCGCGCTTTGTTTTACCAGAGCGAGGAAATGAAAACAGCTCAAATATGATTATTTCCCCGAGCGGGAATTTGATACACTATGCCACTATGGACTCTATATAAGATAAATAAATAGACATTTTACTATTTATTAATGTCTTAATGCTAAATATGTCCTTTTTACCTTGCTATTTGGGATAAAAGCGTGAAGCTAAAAGAAAAAATATAGAAGTAAAATATATATTTTAATGGATTTATATCTATGCATTTCGAAATCTGTTATACTAAACGCCTTTATATTTTTTATGTTAGCACTACAGAAAGATAATCCATAATATACTTAGAATCGAGTAAAAAATTGCAGTAAAGGCAAATTGCGGCTTTGAGTCCTACCAATCAACTTGCAATGTCTTGAATTCGGTGAAAAGCCAAATATGCAGTGTTTTGACACTAGGTACTTTCTGTCTACTATGCGGAATAAAAGAGCTAAGGTAAAAAATGTAGTAAAATCAAAACTTTATTAACAAGATTCGAAGTTATATAGAAATAAACAAGTAATTTTTGTTTGTTTTTGATATTTGCCTAAAAAGTAGGCAATAATTATTAATATAATAAAATTTATATCAGAAACTTAAAAAAAATAATTAATACGTTAATTTATAGATAATACGATTTACCAAATTAGTAAGATTTTGCATTTTTAAAGTCTATCAAATACGGATCAAGAGAATCTTGCTTATACTATTATACAATGCTAATTTTATAGCGAAAAGCTCATTTGACAGTGGTTGACAAACAGCGCGCTTCGTACTTATTGAAATGAAATATCAGTTATTATTTTGCTTAGGAAAAATTGTTTTAAACTCAATTTTAATTTTCAATTAAATTTATTCTATTTCTTGTAATATTTTTATCGATTCCTTCTTTTGAACCAGTACATAAAATTGACAGCAAGGTGTTTTATAATATTGGTTTAATGATCGCTTTCTATAGTATAAAATAAATTAAATAAAATTATTTTAACCGAAAAAATCGCGTCCATTTTTGGTATATGCAAAATCAATTTTTGAAAATCTGATGTTTTAAACACTTTACACTAGAGGATTAAAGTATTGCAGATAATTGTTTTAAAAAGGGTTCCATTTAAAACCTGTAAAAATTGTCATAGCCAAAGATCTTAAGATATTTTGAATTTTTTGAAATTTATTGTATTAAATATACGTTATGTCTCGAATTCGATGGAAAGCGAAGTATGCAGTGTCTTACGCTAGGTACTTTCTTTCTACTCTGCTATGCGGGATAAAAGCGTGAAGCGTGAAGTAAAAAAAATATATTAAAAACATTATTTTATTATAACTCATATAAAAATAATAATAACTGTATTTTTCCTAAACTCAAGTACCAGTTGAAATACAAGTACTTTTAAGTACTACAGTACTTAAAATAAATATAAAATACAATATATAAAAATAAAAATATTTTTTCTCTTTATATTTTCAAAAATATTCGTAGACCAACGTGCGTCAGTAGAGATTACGTCGCGTGAACGAGAATCGACCCCTTGGGCATAACAAACTGTCATATAAATGTGTGTAAGCTTTGCTGAATTATATTAAGAAAATGTTTTTATTCACACAATTTATGCTGGGAACTAGACCAAAGTTAAAATTAGATTGTCTTAGAAAATATTTTATAATCTATACGTACTCTGTGTTTACTTTAGTTTTCAAAGTCATACTTTGTTAAGCCATGTCATTTTCTACAATAAATTATAAATGTCAATCGATATTATAAATTATTTGGCACAAATTTCTTTCAAAAATCTTACTTTTTGCACAATTAACTAATATACGCTTTAACTGTAGGCACAATCTAGGATGAAGACGAATTACTTGTCAATTAAGGCAATCAATTCGTCTTCATTTAATGAAACCGTTCTACTTGACATTACATTGAAATATATATATATATATATACGTACCTAATTACGTACGTTATACGTATAAAATATCAGTAACTCACTAAGGAGATACTCATATTAATATAAGCATTTTCTTCTATTTTTAAAAAATATGTTTTTTTTTTTTCAGTTTAACAGAAGACTTTCTATTAAAAGCATTACATGAATTAAACAACACCCAATTACGCCCAGAACAAGTGTTACTAAATAAGCTGCGGCCGCTGGAGCGACGGATACTGCCGCTTGCCGCTGACATGTTTCTTGCGGGTGTTGATCCTGTGAGTATATCTATTAATCTATAGAATATTGTCTTTATTATTGGTAAATAATTTTAAATAGGCCGGACGCGGCGGACAGCGTCTGACTGTAACGCGATCGGTTGTGAGTTCGATCCCCACTCGAGGGGCTTGATTATATTTAAATTATAAGATATTTCAAATTATTATTTTTTTAATTTTAAAATTAATTTTAAAAATTCGTAATTTAACGTATAAAATTTAGTACACATCTGAACGATATATTGAGGTCGTGTTTTCACCATGTGTTAACTTACATTTATAAGAGGTTGCTTAATTATTTATACTCCAAGAAAATGAAAAATATAATTCTTGAGACCTATATAGCTGAAACGAATGACCTAGTACAAGTGCACGATTGTAAAGGTCAGAAAACTTGATACTCACAAATTTTGCACTTTGTCTTATCAGAGCGAAGAAACTAAAATAAATATAAATATTCATTACCGCGACTGAGATTCGAACCCACGACCAGTTGTGTTAACAGTCAAACAATGTCAAACTATTCCACGATGGAATTATTACTTTATTTAACTCATTAAATCTTGATATTGTTATTTGTGCTATAAATATTATGTAATTTTTTGTCTGTTTCTACAAGATTTATATGTAGATAAATTATTTTCTAAAATAAAAAGTATTTAAATTAGTGAGTATAAGATAATTATTACAATCAACGTATATTAAACAAAAAAATACTTGAGCCGGTCGTGGCGCAGTGTGACAGCATGTGACTGTAAACGCGATCGGTTATGGGATCGATACCCACTCAGGGGAGTGATTATATTTAAATAATTTGGTAAGACAAAGTTCGGCGTTGATTTCCGCCGCTCTCTTGACACTACGTACTTTCTGTCTACTCTATTACGGGGGATAAATCTGTTAAGTTAAAAAAAGACTTAATAATTTTAATAAATTGATTATAAACTTGTTTATTTATAAAACAGAATAAAAAATAGGTAATACACAAATTTCCCAAGTTCAGGCATAATAAGCTTCCGATACGACTTTAAAACTTATCTTACTCTGAAGTTAACACGACGTTAGAAACTTAGTAATACAATTACGAACAATCTTTTGTTCCGCTGACGTCAAAACTAGTTAAATCATAGACATCAAAATTAATTAGTTTACACTGATATTTCGATGAACGCAACTACTCCATAAATATTTTTAAAACGATCATATTGCACTTAAGAGAACTTAATCCTTATAATCAATATAATTTTTATAGCTTCATGGCTTTATCCCGTATAGCAGGGTATACAGGAGGTACTTAGTGTCAAGACCCGCTTTCCGCTTTTATTCTATAATATTAAATACCATGTGTTAATAAAGTCTAACACAGTATTCTCTCATATTACATTAATATTTTTAGTCTTTATTAACATATATGCATGTCATAAATATTTACGATCGCAAAATAAGGTAATATAGTCGAGACATTTTTTCTAACTTATATGTTTATAATATTTTGTATATTAAAAATATTTTCTTCCATATTAACTAAAGTCTAGTTAGTCAAGTATGCCGGCAATGTCTTAATTATCAAAAAGAATGATCAAAGTTTTTAATATAATTAATTAGTTTTGGTTACAATTCCCTACTTAAATAAAAAATATAATAAAATATTTTTAACAATTGCATTTAACAGTATAATGGAGTAATAAGAGAGAACAAAATAATAAGACACTCCATCCTCCATTTTTCTTAAATAGTTTCTATTTAAAGCATTTTCATTGAGAGAAATTACATTCATTTATTTTCGTTTCGCGTTAAGCGTTGAGTTCTGCCACTCAACACGCAATGTTTTACTGAAAGGGAAACAATTCCGCAAACAATCGCATTCACAACCCCGTCGGTGTACTCAATAATTAAATGTATATTTCACAAATAATATTTAATATTCAATCTATTTGTTAACACGGACTATAGTAAAGTGTTCGAAACGTCGACTTTTAAAACCTGTATTTACGAATATCAAATTAAAACTGCTCGAATAATCCTTTTAAAATAGTTTAAAAATTGCAACATTCAAATATTTTATAATATTTAACAACTCCAGCTGGCGCAAACAGCAATCACGATGTTCCACAAGCTGTCGCTCCACGCGGCGCGACAGCAAAGAGCTCACGACGAAGTGATATGGGCGCAAGCGTCAAGGGCTGAGGGGCTCGATGTTCAGGAGCTACCATACATTTCCTCCTGTATCAAAGAAGTTATGCGGATGTATCCAGCTACCGGAGGAGTAGTGAGGCGAAGTGTTGAGGAGCTGTCTGTGGGAGGATATGAAATTCCTCCTGGGGTGAGTTAATTTACTCGGGCGTTTTTTTATATACAGTACTTTTAGAAATTTGTGGAATTTTAAAACGTACAGTTTCTAGCAATGAAGTTAGCCTTTATATTTTCAGTATAGCCAAAGTTATGATTAATAAATATCTATAACTAACAATGTAATCTGTTGTTTTTGGCCTTTGTATGGAGCCGTATGCTTTACATTTAACAGTTATCTAGTACCTATTTTAACATTTTTCGAGCATTTGAATGATCATTGATCATTGATCATGAAAAATGAGTAATCATTTCCTGCCTTTAGAGTTAACAATAATAATAATGTAAAACTCAACAGGTAGACATAGTTCTCGCACACGGAGTATCAAGTAAGAACGAAAGCGAATGGGGACGCGCCAACTCCTTCATACCAGAACGATGGAATCAACAGGCATGGGAACCTCTAAAATCCTCCCGAGCTCATCCTTATTCCTGTATGCAATTTGGTGAAACCTGTCCAGCCACTGGCATTGTTAATAATATCCTCTCTACTTTAGCCGAAAGACTCCTTGGAAAATATAGGATTGAATGGCATGGACCGACCCCCAACACTCTTACTGCGGGAGTCAATAAAATACAAAGGCCGTATTATTTTGTTCTGCAAAATGCCAGTTAATTGTCAATATTTAGCTAAACGATCTCCTTGTTAATAATATTTTTTGTAATGCTATATGTCGCACAATTAAATTTATAATGTGAGTTTCATATATTCTATTAAGGAATTAAAATTAAATTTTCAGTATAAAGTACTTTGTTTATCTCAATAATTTTGTCATAGGAAATACAATAAATGACACATTATTTCGATTTTTTAATTTAATTTAATATAATTATAACATTTAAATGACCTTTACAATACTATAATACATGTTTTATTTGGTTCTCCGTTTTGATTCCAGTCGCTAGTTGTGCATGGTTTAGCTTTATAAATATATAATGGAGTTAGAAAATGAAAATGTAAATTTTTAAATTGAATTTTATCTAAAACCGCCTAACTCTTGAGTTTTTGATAGTCATCATATAAAATAAGTGCAGTATTCTTACTTTATTATAATTATGTAAATGTAAAATATATTATTAGATAATGATTATTAATAAAAAATAAATATATTTTTTGTATGGAATAATATTGTAGCCTTAAGATATATGTAGTACCTATTTTAAATTGTATGAGTAAAAAAAAAGGTTTAAAATCATTCCATTGTAAGATTTTTTAAAAATAAAAAGATTCATGAAATATTACAAGATCTTTTACTTTAACGTTTTTTTTTTAATATATAAAACTTTTCTTTATCAACGAATTAGGGGTCATTCATAAATTCCTTCACATGTTGAGGGGTAGGAAAGGGGTCGACAAAGTGACATCGCTTGACAACGATGGTCTCATACCAGGAATCAGCTGCAACAATAACGGCGCAGAGGTCAAAAATGTCATAAAATTAATGTCACGTCATTTTTGGATTATGGTTCTTAACGGCGTACATTTTGATAGAGTAAATGTCTACGAGTGGGACTACAGTGGGACTACCGATTAAAGTATTCGGATCTTTGAGTTTCGTAAAAAGTATTTTCTACTACTAAAAGAGTTACATTCAAGTTATTATGTATAAAATATTATTCCATTTGTCTTTTGATTTGATATTATTCGTATTATCCTTATCTTACTGTTCATAGTAAAATAATACATTAAAAAAGAGTTATAAATTTAATTTCAGAGCAATATATGAAAAATGTTTTTTCACTTTAATCTTTATGTATTAATAAAAGATTAAATCTTAAATTTACATAAAAGAATATAAAGAATTTTATTAAGCCGCCGTACACTTACTCCCACGTATGGATCCAAATATAAAATGTTTAAATAAGAAAATTAATTTAAGGTACACTAACTCCCTACTAAATAATTTAACAAAGTGGTTATATGAATAGGAGAGATGAAAAGAAATTATGTATTATAAATTATACAATTTATAATTCTCTTCTGTTGAAAGTTTTTGGTTTCTTTTATTTTACTTAGTAACAATCACATTACGAACTTGTAACGTCAGTGCAGTTTCCAGGCAGCAATTCGAGGATACTGGAAAAGGAACAATTTAATAAAGCAAACTCCTCGGACGTATAGATCCTGAGTCCTGGCTGATGTGCCTAAGAGACTAGTGGAGTCCCTCCAAAAGATCAGGTGTGATCATCTGCTTCTAACTTCTTTTTTAAGCATTGGTTGTCTCTGTATTTGGTTTTTGGTTTTCAGTATGTCTTTGCAAAGTCAAAACCAATGGACGGAGAATATTTTGTCAAATTTGACGATATATATATATATATATATATATATATATATATATATATATCGTAACGATCAAATCAAAATATTTAAAATAACTAAACAAAATAATAACTAATATTCTGTAATTAATACAAGTGAGCTCGTTAGTCTTTGTCGATTGTCATACTATAGACTAATTCACTTTATAATAAACTAAACTACTTTCTGAATTTCACGCTTTTGTAAAACACGTTTATTAATGTAAGTACTTATTTAAATAATTATGTTGTTAAAAAATTAATTGTATAGAAATTATACTACATAGCACCAAAAAAAATTACATTTCAAATAAATTCTATTTATTATCAAACATAGAATAAATATATAACATATGATGACAGAAGCAAAGTGCTACATCCATAAAGCTTACGCCATAATTTATGGCAAGATCTTGATGTAATGGATCCAAAGATGTTTGATGTTACGCATAATGCCTTCCCCTTTACCACAAAAGGATACATAGGACCGCTAAATGAGCCCTTACTAATATTAATGGTGTTTGCGGTTAAGAATACAAATTAAACATCTCATTCAGATTCTATTTCGCCATAGTATTAATAATAATTATGAAGATTCTATTATTAGTATATTCGATGTATATGTAGTTGTATATACGGGAAATGTGCTTAAAGTATTTTTTTAAAAGTTTGTTGAGAATAATGTAATTATTTAACAAAAATAATATTTCTTTTAATTATGAGAGGTTATCGTGGAGCAATGGGGTAGCAACTCAATATAAAGGCGATGGTTGTGAGTTCAATTCCCACTATAGAATGAGTATTATTTCACCTTCTATGCTCTGGTAAGACAGAACGCGGCGTTAACTTCCTCTCCACAGACAATGTCTCAAATTCAAGCGAAAAGCGGAGAACGGTATCTCCTGAACAACATTATCTCTGTTACTTGGCTGTGCAAAATAAAGAATGAAGTGAAAACAATATTTATAATATTTTGAAAATAATTTTCGTTTAAAAATACATACATGCCGGTTTATATTCCAAAATCTATTAATACTATCTGCTGTGGAAGGGATCACGTTCGGCCTCGATGCTCTATCAATCATGTCATAGTCTATAGGTGTATGATATACCAATAACTTATCATATGCTATGTATATACATTTATCTATAGTTATAGTAGTTATAAAATATATTTTACATTTTTTCTTTCTATTTCTATTGTTATACAGCAATGTCTTTTCTTTTTCCAGACATTAATCCCAGAGCATAACCAGATTCTGCGTCCTCACTTAACAAATTTCATTTAGCATGCTCTTTTGTATCCTCGATGTACGTAGGAGACACCTAGTACCAACGATCTCACAAATATATGTTAAACTATGTCGGCTGGATTTATTATTTCGAAAATTAGATATCAATTAAGTGCTTTCTAAGTATGTATTAATCTAGCGTATTTAGTTAACTTGGAATGATAGGTGAGATGAGCGGAAGAGATTTTGAGAGTGGTTGAGAAGTATTATTGAGATTATGTTATTACTTGTTAAGGTCTATATATATGTCAAATACAATAATAGTGAGAAAGGCCGCCCTAAAACAGATTTAATTTTTAAAATAAAGCAACACACATACATAAATAAATACATGCATAATTTTTCATTATTGTTAAAAATGAAAAGAAAATAATGGCTAGCAATAGAAACCCTTTAAAAGTTTGGTATCATACGATATTGAAGTAGAGTTATTCATGTAAGTATGATTAAATATTTTAACATAAACACGACAATATCATCATTCGACAAAATAACATTTGTCAATTAATACACATTTAGGCTGTGGCACAGTGTAGCGTATGCAAAGCGAAAGTTTTGGATTCGATCTCCACTCGCTCTGGTAAGATAAAGCGTGAAGCTAATAAAAATACAAACGTAATTTTACATACAAAATTTCATGAGCAATTCACAGAAGTATTTCGTAAACACAAATTTTATGGGTATTCCCATAAAAATTTAAGGTCTTTATTAATTTAGTCATCAATCTCCCCCCTTTACGTGTACTTAAGACCCAGAAGACAACAATCACATTTATTTTTACGAGAAAAGAGCATAAAGAAGTGGCGCTGCCAAAGCTTTATTGTGATTAACGTAAACGAAGCTTTATTGCTACAATAAACCTAAACTGGTATTAAGTGAGATGAATTTTTTTTTCTTATAGAATAATCGAATTTTTAAAAATCCTTTCAAAGTAAATATAAAGTGCTGTGAAAAAAATCAATCTCTTAGGCAACATTTTAGTCTATTTTATGGCTTACATTTTTTTATTAGGTATAATAGATACCAAATTCTTTTTATTTCATAGTTTTATTTTTTATAATAATTAACAAATAAATCAATTTCAGTTAAGCTTATTAGATTAAAATAAAAATAGTTTTTACTAATAATTTTCATTATCATTATGACAAATTGAGACAGTTTTTATGGCAGTACTTAACGCCGCGCTTTGCTATGTGAAAAAAAAATGATTTTCCATTTATATTTTTAAATTAATTAATAAAGAAACTCAATAATCAATAATAACCAATGACTTATTACTCATTTCACAGTAACAATAATAATAATAACCAATGACTTATTACTCAATTCTTAACGGACTAACAATAATATGAGTACTAAAATACCTACTTTCCTTTTACTGAGTAGGTTTGCAGACATCCCTAGATTTCCCTCGGGCGTAGAGACAGACATGAATTGGTGACAATATTTCTTATTAAACACATTTATTCAGTTCATATGTGTAAGTTTAGTCTGTAACTTAGAATATACACATGTGATATGATTTATTATTGGTATGAATTTCTAACTTCCGAAGCAAAAATATACCTACAGAGAAAATTTGTATATTTTTTTTAGTTTTTTCCTTTTGTTATAGGTATATTACGTTACCTTCAAAAATTTCTATGGCTGCCTATCGAGTATAAATCAAATTGAAATGAAACACTGTTAGAACAAATCACTCCTCGCTTACACACAGCATTGATAAATCAAGATTAAGGTGCCGCCATCATCCGAAATGACTTCGAGATAAAACGGCCCCTGCCCATTGTAGTTTTTTGCCAACTACTCTTTTTCAACCACACAAGGATTTTATGCACTGTATAAAATATATATTTTTGTATTTCTATCTTCTACATTTGGAAAGATAATCAATAAAATATTTTATGGGCTTAATGTAATATTCAATTTTAAACTTTAGTAGTATATATTTGTAAGAACTAATTTAATTACAATTAAACCAAAAATAACATCCCCGAGTTCGATTCGAATTAAAGGAAGCAAAGCACTCTGTCAAAATATAAAGTCAGCTTTATATTTTGTCCTAATATTTGCTCTACAAGGGCAGTTTGTTAGATTTATCGAGGAACGACTCTAGTCTCGGCGTGAGATGCGTGGCGTGAATACTTTTGGGACGAGATCTCCCTCACGCAGTTTACATTCACGTTTCCTTCACACCCCTAGAGGCCAATTCGTTTAGATTCGTCCATTTTCCACCCCTATATAATCTTACGTTATATGCGGCTTTATTTAAGATTTCTCAAAGCTTGAATAGAACTTGCAAGGTTGCATCATTTATCATGTATCACTTGATATCGGATGTTCGACAGATCGTTTCATCACCTTTCAAATAAATGGGCGTATTGAAATGAGATCTTGGAATATATTTATATTAAAATATTGACCTGAAATATGGGCAAAGTTATGCATTTTCTTCGTTATTGTATAATTTATTATTAAAAAAAATTTATTAATAAAAATTTTAAAGTACCAAACTGCGTAATTATTTATTTTATTGACTTATTATTTCTCTTAACCAAATTTTTGCTTAAAAATAAGAACTAAGATTATTTTTGAATGTGTTTAAAATTTTAGTCTTTAATCATGTTGGACTTATCAATATTTGGGGTTTGTACATACTTACATGATGTAAATCTGGGCATCTTTAAGGGAGGCCTTTACCTGCAGAGGGGTTCTTGCAGAGCAATAATAATAATCATAAAAATCTAAATTACTAACAATTAATTCTAAGTTTCTTATGTTTTTATAATGTACATAGGTTGCAAGAAATAAAAGGCCTTTTTATTTTTTATTTTTATTTTATTTTTCATGAAATGCATAAAAAACCGTTAAGAGATTTTTTTTAGCTTCACGCTTTATCCCTGGCGGGGTAGTCAGAGAGCACGGAGCGCCAAACGCTACGGCCCCTGCATACCTCTTTCGCCTCGTCCACAGTCATTGTCCTCTTCATGCATGCCCTTCGGGGGGTCCTCATACTTTTAACGTGACCTTCCTCCAGTATCTTCAATACTGTGTTTTCGAAGGTCAACCGAGGTCTCCTCCGACCTGTCGTACCACTCACCTTGGCTTCATAAATCTTTCTTACCATTCTTTCATCGCTCATTCTTTCAACGTGCCCAAACCACCTAAGCACGTTCTTCTTCATTCTTCAGTGACATTCATGCTTACACCTGCCATTATGTATATCTCATCGCTGCATATACGGTCAGCTAAACTGACTCCTCATATCCGACGAAGAGATCTCATCTCTACTGCAATCATCTTTCTTTCATTCTTCTTTTGACACACCCACATTTCGCTACCGTATAACAACGTTGGTATCAGTATTTCATTGTGAACGGCAAGACGTGCAGGTACGCTGACGTTTTGCCATCGCATCAATGCAGCAAGGACACCGTTAACCCTGTTATCGGCAGCAATACGCCTTTCCACATCCATTTCGCATTTTTCATCTCTACTAAACATACTTCCCAGATATATGACTTCATTCACTTGTTCTAATATCTTTCTATCTACCATAATCTTGCATTCCGTTCTTTCTTCGTCTCTTTCAAATACAAGAATCTTAGTTTTACTCGCATTCAGGTTTAGGCCATTACTTTCACACCCTTCTTTCAATGCCTGTATAACTCGCATTCTGTTGATGCAATTCGCACTGCATCATCTGCGTACAACAGACAGTTAACTGTCAAATCACCAACTCTCACTCTTATGCCACTATCTTTCACTCCTTGGAGACAACTATCCAAATACAAATTGAACAGCCAAGCTGACATGGCGCAGCCCTGTTTGATACCCGATTGAATATCAAACTGAGGCGACATGCCAGCTCATACTCGTACACTGGCTGAGTGATCTCGATAAAGAGATTTTACAGCCTGCAACAAGGGTCCATTAACATTGTACCGGGGCATTATCTCCCATAACTTCTTTTTTACAACCCTGAAATGCTTTTTGTATATCCACAAAAGCACTGAAATTTTTCTGGTTTACAGCCAAAAACTTTTCTATGATCATGCGGAGATAAAAAACCTGGTCCATGCACCCTCTTCCAGATCTAAATCCTCCTTGGGCCTCCCATAAAAGCCTTTTGGACCTCTTGCATTTTTTGAGCTAGAATTTTAGCATAAATTTTACTGCCCAAGCTAATCAAACTGATAGCCCTACAGCTTGCACAGTATATCTGTGAACCTTTGCCTTTATACAAAGGCACGATGACTGCGCCTCGCCAATCATCCGGGACCTCTCCCTATTTCCAGCATAAATTGCACAGAAAAAAGAACAGGTTCAAGATGCGTGGCCCACCATATTTGATCATCCTTGCAGTAACTCCATCTGCTCCCGCTGCCTTACCACATTTCAGATATCGTATAGCATTCTCTACTTCTTTTATACCGATTTCACTATCTGCTACATAGAGACTCAACATATTGCTATAGCTCGAGACAGTGGCGTCATCACATTCATGCATCTTCTTATAGAATTCCGCCCATCGTTGCAAAACGTGTGTTCTTTCCGTAAGTATTTCACCATCCTCAGAAAGCACCCCATTCATCTAAGAAATCCACTCGCTTGAAAAGCTTCGTGTTTTCCCGGAAATTGTTTGTCAATCTGTCGTCTCTTTCATGGTCTGACTTTTCACGCTTCATCTTTATCAGTGCTTTCGTGAGGTGCTTTTGCAACTTATTTTCTTTCTTCTTAATCTCTCTCATACTTTTATTCTTACTCGAGACTTTATAGTCTTGCCATGCTTTCTTCTTTTTTTCTACTACCTCTTTCACTTTATCATCCCACCACATCACGCTTTTTACTAAAGCCTCTTTTCCCAATGCCACATACCTCAGTTGCAGTTTCAATCATACATTTCCTAAGACAGCCAGCCAGCATACTTCAACACTTTCAGTGCCTATTTCGCAGTTGTGTAGCTTCTTAGAAACCCTTTCTTTATATTCCTCTCCAATCGGTGGGTCTTCAAGCTTCCAGCTTCTTATGCGATTATTGGCCTCCAAGTTTGGACACCTAGTGCAGCTGCGCCAACCGGCCCTTATTCTAACAACTACTAGATAGTGATCTGCTTCCAAGTCGGCACTCCTAAACACACGCGTGTCCATAACTTGGTTACGAATACGCTGATCCACTAGGATAGATCAATCATGCTTTTCTTTTCCATCCGTTCCCACGTATACATGTGAATTTGTTTGTGGTCAAACATAGTGTTTGCCAAAAACAAATCTTTTCCTTACATAATTCCAATATGAGCTTACCAGCCTCATTTACTCTCTTATCACCATACTTTCCTACTACGCGTTCGTAACCATGTCGTGTGGTTCCGACCCATCCATTTAAATGACCACTTACTATTAATTTTTCATTCCCTTTTACACCACCTACAACTTCTCTGACACTCTCCCAGAACTCCTCTAGTTCACTTGATAGAGCTGAGGATACTGAGATAGGAGCGCCAAACGCTACGTACTTTCTGACTAACCCGCAAAGGATAATGTGTGAAGATAAAAAACGAAAGCACAAAAAAATTCTGGTTTACAGCCAAAATCTTTTTCGTGGTCATACGGAGAAAAAAACCTGATCCAACATTGATACGACGGCAAAACGTCAGCGTTCCTGTACATCTTGTCATTCATAATGCAGTACTGATACTGATAAGAGACATCGGGGGAGTCCTCGGTTGACCTTCGAAAACACAATTTCTATGATATTGAAGGAAGGTTACGTAAAAAAGCATTAAGGTACCCCGAAGGGTATGTATGGAGTATGTATGAAGAGGCTGACGAGGCAAAAGAGGTATGTAGAGACCGTAGCGTTTAGCGCTTGCCCGCAAGGTATAGAGCGTGAAACTAAAAAAATGGCTATCGTGTTTTAATATTTTTGATCTCTTAACCCTTTCAGACCTGATTTTTTATTTTTTAGAATTTGTTTGAGCCGATTTTATTTCAGTTAGATATTCGCCTATTGAGCATGGAAAAACAAAAAAAAATTGATTATTAGATTATTTTCCGAGAAAATTGATGTTTTCTTTATGTGATCAAATGTGGACATTCGGCCTAAGTGATTATAATAACTGATGTATGGGTATAATTGAACAAATAACAAATAGCTTGATTTTGGCCATTTTTATTATTACAAAAGTATGAAATTCAAACTAAAAATAATTAAACATCTTCAAAACAAAAATAAATCTTCTTACAAAATAAAACAACATAAAAAATCTTCTAAAAAGACAACAAAATAATAGGAACTTTAGTTACTTAGGTATGAAAACTTAGGAAGCAATTTTTGTCTTTAGTCAGACATAAGTGCACTTTGCACTTTATGCATTTGATGCGGGATTTCCCTTTACACCCCGTTAACTTACAGCGCGTTCCACAACCATCGTCATGAGCTGGAAAGTGACCAATACCATCTCGAGCAATTTCAGTTGACGGACGTACTTCTCCTGGTCTTCTAGGAACAACTACTGGTAAAGGACTGCTCAAACTACTTGGACGACCCCTTTTAGCACCTGATATTTTGTTTCGAAGAACTAAACTTTCAGCTAAGCGTCGACGAAAGTGAAGAAGTGCGAGCCGTTTTGCTTTTGGTATCCCAAGCAAGTCACAATCCATATCATACTCGCGGTAGGCTTGAACAACTGCCAAATCTGATGCGTGGAATATCATACGCAAAGGCCACTTCTTTGACTTTATAAACGTTCTATAATAACTCATAAGTTGATCAAGGAGATCTACCCCTCCCATGGCGTGATTGTACTTTTTTACAATTTCAGGCCTCTCGACTTCTATAAATCTCTTCTCTGTTTTGGACCATCTTTTCACCATATCTTTTTCTCCTATACCAACGAAATTGGAAGCTAAGTTGGCTGGTTTGTTATCAAGCCATTTCACCATGGTGACATCTCCATCCGTACTACAAATCTCTTCGGCAAAACCCCTTGGTTTCTTTTTTATATCTTTGTCACTAAGCAACGGTGGCCTTGTAAATCTATTGACACGCGCAGTGCAGGTAGCCATTATGCCTTTGTGTTTCAAAATTTGGAGCATGTAATAAGACGAGAAGTAATTATCGCAATATAACTCATGACCTCTACTGTCACCGACTCTTTTCATTAGATGTAATACTACCGCAGCTCCAAAGCCTACTTTCTTTATCAGTGACCTGTCTAATTCTGGAATAGAATTTTGATAAATAATAAAGTCATAGGCACGGCCATTTTTCCCACACAAAAAGAAAAGCTTCATTCCCCATGGACAAGGTTTTCCTTTGATGTACTGCTTAGCAGAATGTTTCCCTGTAAAAGGAACTATTTGTTCATCGACACACAATTCTTTTTCTAGCGGTATTTCTAAGCATCGGCTTCGGATCGCATTATAGATTGGTCTTACTTTATAAAACACGTCAGTGCAATTAGTAGGCTTTTTCATATTATCTACTAAATGGAGATTGTTACGAAGTTCAAAGAACCTATCTCTTGCCATATTGTTAGTGAAAAGTGGAATGCTAATATGATTTTCCCAGTACATTTTCAAAACTGGATAGTTGAAAACTCCCGTTGCCATGTGCAAACCAAATAAAATTTCAATTTCATAGCTGGACGTAGGCTTAAACCTGGTTTTTCCTGACTGTACTGCATATAAGTTTGTCATTTCGGCCATTTGTTCAAAAAGCTCTACAGGAACATATCTATTATAATAACAAATGGGATCTTGCACGATGGGTTCTAAAGCTATTGGTAGCAAGAAATCCGTTGGTATTGTGTTATTTATTTGTCTATGCCTCCACTTTATGTTCGGTTTTGGCGTAAGGTAATCGAAAAGTTCAGCATTCGGCGTAACTTGCTCCTCTTCGCCCTCCACAATATCCGGCTCTCTTGGCGCCTCAGGCTCGGACTCGTAATTGAAAGCTGACCTTTCTTCGTCTTCACTTTCGTCTTCTTGTTCGTCAGGGGGGTCAAGTGGGGTGTACTCTCTTTGATTCTGAGTTACTACATCGGCTCCCAACCTAACGTGTCTCGCAAATGGGACATTATTATTATTTCCCACATCCTCATCATCCGAAGATAGCTCAAATTCCGACTGGTTATCCTTTTCCAAAGCTCTCAAAGCATCCCTCGAAAACATGATTATAATTTGATCATAAATTTATTTGTAATAAACACAATTTAAGACTTTACCACGCAAATTTTATAATAAATTATAACATTTATTACCAGAAAATAACTTTATTTACTAACAGCAGCAAAGTACCTATTTTGAAAAAAATGTTTAACCAATACCTACTGTCCACGTTTGTGGACATAACGAATATTCGCGATTTATTGTACAAATAACTAAAAATTTTGATGTAAAATACTTTGTTCTTTGCCTATATAGTATAACTTATCCATTTATATTTATTTCAAAACATATCTAGCAGAAAAACTTGAAATTTCAATAAAATAAAAATGACTTACCTACTCAGTTCAAAGTTTCGCTGGTAACTGACCGAAAATGGCTTAGAAGTGCACACACGTATCAATAGATGCCGCTAGTTGTTTCATTTTTAATAATTTAGAATGTTCGCAAGCGATGACAACAGTTTTTATTTACGTAAAATTTAAATTTAGTAGTAAAAAGACTCAAAACTTTTATGTCCTCAATTGTGCACGCGAGGTCTGAAAGGTTTAACCGTTTTCTATTCATTTCATGTAAAATAAAATAAAAAATAAAAAAGCCTTGGGCTGATCGAGAGGACAATAACACACTTGTCTCTTGACACCTTCGTTCACCTTCTAAAACTGCAGCCCATAAGGCGACTAGGTTGCCCGATAAATTGATCGTGCTATTGCACTTTCTTTTGCTCTCAGTCACACAGAAAACGTCCAGATCGATCTTCTGTTGCATCTCTCCCCTTACATCTACGTAGCAATTTGTACCTCCGTTCTCCACTTCCCGCCGACTCGGCGTACTGGTTGGAGGTCCTCAACGCCACGCTCGTCTCTACTTCTCACACCAGCGGGGACGCGCTGGTGTACGTCGCCCTTGTGATCGTTACGGATGGAATATTGCAGCCCTACACAACTGTTACAGTTATATAAGGCTGGCAGGTTTCGCTACGAGTAAGCAATTCAAAATGTAATCTTTCATTGAATTACAATGAAAGTAGTGAATCGCTGTTTAAGCAGGGAGCGAGGGTACGTTACAAACATAACTTACCGTATTTAATATTCGAAATCATTTAAGTATGTAAGTAATATTATTATTATTAACACATTGAAGTAAAATGTATATTATTTTCAAATGTAAAGCAATAATTAAAATATTGTATTTGATGCAATGGCTATAAGTTTGATACCCACTAGCGGAAACAATTATTTTAATAAGATCTTTGATTTTCGTAAATTTCACACATACCAGAGACAAAGATATAGTCAGCTCATTCTGCAAGAATCCAGGGCAGTACGTGAGGTAATTAAGAATCAGATGGCGGTAGATTGATATAATTAATTTTTGTAACAAGTGACAGACAAATGCCACCTTAGTCTACCAGTGACCACGGACGAGTGTAAAGTCTGAAATGTCAGGTTTCCAAAATTTACTTCCGAATACTAAAATATAGACGTATATTTATAAAAAATAGTTTAAGTTCCTTTCAAAATAGTTTAAGATTATAATAAAAGTTTCATTTACGATTTAAAATATAATGTATTTTTAATAATGTATTTTTTCCCCAGCTTATTAAGGCGGCCTTGAGTGCTGCCACCCGACGTGTACAAATCATGCAGAAAACATATTATAGCATCAAAAAAACAAGAAAGCAGTACTTAAAAGTTTATTATATCACAAATTAATATATACAATTATGTGCTTTTTTGCCAAAATTTAGCAGTGTTTCTTTGAACTTTGCCTTTTCCTGAAAATTTCTTGGGGACCGAGTGTGACTCGCTGCCTCCCGATGCCGACTCCTCATTTTCTGCTTGAGTCTTTAATGTCTTCTTTATGTATAATATCTGTAAATGTATATAGAATATAATAATGTGAAAGAAAATATTTTATGAAGGGAAAATAGAGCAATACAAAATTTTACTATTATACTTTAAATGAAAAGAAGTACAGAAAGTCAAATTTTTAATAATGTATGAGACAACACAAATTTGCATTTTGAATTTTGAGGTACAAAGAAATCTTAATATTTTCCATTTTTAATCTAGACTGTAAACGCGATCGGTTGTGGGTTCAATTAACACTTGAGAGAATGATTATATTTAAATTATTTTTATTTCCTCCCTCTGGTGTGACTTTGAGTTGAGGCTCGACATGCAATGTATTAAATGTGGTGGAAAACGACTATGGAGTGTTTTGACTCATGTCCTGACTCCTATGAGGGATAAAAGTTTGTAGCTAAAATAAAAATTCTATATCCATATATTGACTAATATTCCATTTAATGTTCATATACTTATTTTATCATATATTTATTACAAATTTTCACAATTAATTGGCCTATAAATACTGATTGAAGTTTTGTTAAGGTACAGATGCAGCTGAAAATGTATAACATTAAAAGAATTAAAAAAATACATGCAAACTAAAGTAACAATATATTTAAAACTTTTTATATTATAAAATTCATATTGATGAATAAAATTTTCATTCAAATGATTTAAATAGAATTTGCATACAAATCTAAGACTATTTATAAGGCAAGAGATGTTCTTTATTCAATATTTTACTACTTTTTTAAGTGTTAATGCACACATTGAATAAAAAATCTTTTTAGGAAGCATAAAAATTTAATTCAGGAGGATTTAAACCCACACTTCTTGCTCTTCAACCTCTGCTATAAACTAATAAAAATCTGTGGAGATACCTCTTCATCAATATTCTGTTGATGTCTAATAGCCCTCTGTTTGTGGTGGTTTGCTCTCTGTATATGTCTGTCCACTGAGTTAAGTACTGCTTCACATGCATTACACCAATCAGCTAGAACATCAGCTATGGCCGATGCGTCTTCTAATCTAGCATCCCTTCCGAGTGCCACATCTACTTCTACTCTCTTACATTCTTGGTCTAGTTTACCGTGAATTATATCTAGAAATATGTATTAGTGTTTTAGATCATTTATTTCAGTTAAGTTAGTTAATAATGGTGTTTAAATGAGCCATTTGGCAATGTGTACATAGCATCAGCAAATTGTTAATACTCAACTGTGAACTTATTGTATTGAAAACATAAAGAAAACAAAAATATTATTTTTTTAAATTTCAATATAAACTATGAAACACATTAAGTTGATATTAAATACATAATTTTTTTATTAAATTAATAAAATAACTTACCTACATAAATAAAAACAACTTACCTATATTAATAAAAAACTTACCTGCATAAATTGCTTCAATAATCAAATCTTCAAGATCTCTAACATTTTTTATATCTAATTCTTTGAGTAATACACTGTATGGGATGCATTTTTCTTGTGTTGCCAAAGTTGCTATAGTTAAATGTTGCAATTTCTTGCACTGTACAGGTGTGAGCTCTAAATAATCTGATTTATTCTCTAAATAATCCTTGTATGTGCCGTAAGCAAAAAGGTTTAATGTTTTCAAATGTGTCGCATATGGTCCATTTTCCAACTGAAATTATAACAAAAAAAGAATTTTATGATATAAGTGTAATATATTATTTCCGTAAATTAAAATAGACTCTTCATAGTGTATAGAACAGCCGTTAAAAGTAGTATCAGAAAAAATATATATGGTATCCTTTATCTTTTCAATCTACCGGCGATTTTTTCATAAAAATACTAACCTCTTTTATGTTGGGCATTTCAAGAAGTTCCCCAAACACATGAACCCCTGGAGCTTCAAGTACTTGTTTTATAAGTTCTGCGCATGCTGATCCTTTGGCACCTTTTGCAAGTAAAATAAACTGTTCGAGAGGATGATTTGTGGAAACCGACGACAAAGAGGACGGCTCGTCTCTGTCCATTGACATTGGATTCATGATGTACTGTTGAACTATCTTATTTATATAGGTAATGCGTTAAAATTATATATTTACGTCTAAATAAAATTGAATTACTAAACTACAATATTTTTGGGAAAATCTTTGAAGTTGACAGTATTTGACGGTAGCCTAAGACTAGATAATATATACTTGATTAACAGTCTATATCCCATTATCTTCGTTATTTTACTTAAAAATGATATTTGGGTTCTTTCAAACATATTTATATATAAAATATATTACTAAATTAAAAAAAATTAAGATAATATTTCTTATATTATCTTATTAACTATTTTTTAATTGTGCGTCAGCAAAATAATATGACATTTAATTTGTGAAATTACTCTTTGTACCCAATTTCCCTGAATTTCTTAACATTTTCTGTATTATCATTTATTAGTAATAAAATTTATGTTATATTTTTTTAAAATATTTTTAATTTAAATCGTATTATTTAAGTGACTGGGTTAGCTTTACATATATAATAACATTGGCTATAGATATCATAAATATATGAAAAAAACTTAATTGACCATAAACAATAAAATGGCGTCCGGTTTTTTGTGTGTGCGATAAAATTATTGTTTTCATGAAATCGTCAAGTGTAATAGTGTTTCATCATTTTCATATTATTTTTTGATAGTAAACATGTTTGTTTAGTTCAGTGCTACATTCTAAACTTGTTTATTTGAGGCGTTAACTTAAGATTACGTGTGTGTTAAAACAGCCTTTAGCGTCCTGTGCCGCCTTTTTCATTAACTTGATAAGTTTAATTTAAAGCTCATAGTGATAACTTTCAATTAATACAACGAAAATAAGTAAATGGAACCGTTTTACAATGTTGGAAATAAGTTGATGTATAGTTGTTTCGGCAATTTGATTGATGGGTGCGTTGTGCGTTAGTAGTTGTGAAAGCGTACGTACATGCTCATAATGGCAAAGCTGTCATGAGTAGTGTTTACTATTCGCATAGTGGATGTGTGTTATTTAGTCAGTTAAGTTTGATGTAGTGTTTAGTATTTTGTGAAAATGTGTATGCCAACAAGCAATGTGTCGGGCTTCGGATACTCTTGGGGCTTTACAAGCACCGCGGACCTTACAAAGTGTGAAGTGGATCCTCCTAGTAGTTTAAGTTATACTTTAGGCAACACAGTAAGTTTAAGTTATTTTGTTTAGTAAAGTGTTATTAATATATTTATAACAATGACAAATAGTATTTTCCAAAATATATCAAAAATATTTTAAATTAAATATTTATAGAAATCGTAAACTAAACGAAATATATTGTTATTAGGTGTCGCCAGAAACAACACTGACTGTTATGTCCAATAAGACTCCACAAGTTCAAGAAAAAGTGGGAACAGTTGTGGCAGTGACCAATGCAGCAACTCAAGTAACAAGGGTTGTGACAACCGGTACGCCGGTGGCTGGGAGGAGAGCTATGTTTGTTTTGAATGAACCTCATACTATAAACAGAGTGTCACAACAAAATCAAACTGCAACTATACAGAGTGAGTGTAAGGGTTCTTATTTATTATTAGATTTTAATTTAAAAAATGATAGATCATTGTTATTTTATTAGTAATAAAAATAAATATTTATTATTCTCATAAATGGAAGTACAATTGTAATTGTTAAAATGAATTTATACATAACTACATTAAATTGAAAATATCTCTTTACCCTATAGCAGTGTAATCAGACTTTACTTAGGTGTAAGACACTCAGTTCTCTATATTAAATGTTTTTTTTTTTATATTATTACTTATTTCTTATTACAGCTGCAAATCTAGCATCTAAGCCATTCATGACTCCAATAGGGCCAATTCAACTTACTGCAGAAGAATGTAATGAGATATTAATGAAACGGGCCCTCCAAGCACAAGGCATAGCAACACCAGTTATAGATGCAACACAATTAAATCATTCAATTTTAAATGGGACAATAAAGACATTAACCGAAGCCACCTCACAACAATCCCAAACGGAAACTATTCCCACAACAACAGTACATCAACATCATTTGTTACATACTAAGCAAGAACCTGGTACGGCTAATAATTCACCTAAAGTAAGTACAGTAATCATCATAGAAATCATATCACATGTTTGTATGTAATCTTTATTCTTTCTATTATTATTAATATATAAATATAAATACTAATATTTATGTATGTTATTAGGAGATGCTGTTGCTTTATAAAAATAAAAGAATTCTCAAAAAGGTTTCAACACAAAGGATTTAATAAAATTCTGTTTTTGTCTGTTTTTTCAGTATCACACTTATTTTAATAGTATAAGCTAAGTGTTTCAAGTATTAAGATACTCAGTTCCCCACTTTTCAAACAATGTATGTTGATAGGTAGAACTTGACATCATGCTTTGTCAGAGCAGGGAAATAAAAAAAATTTAAAATGTAATCATATGGTGTTTATAGTGAGAGTATACCTCTGTGTACCACTACAGTCTCAATTTTTTTAATAGTAATATATTTCACAAATTAATAAAGTAAACTTGTTTTTTTGCCTTTCCAGACAGTGTATTCACAAACAGAGCTTATGTCCAACACAGTTATGACAGTAGCCCCACCGGTTAAAGAGAGACCTTACTCGTGTGATGAATGTGGCAAATCATTTCTATTAAAACATCATCTTACAACTCATGCAAGAGTTCATACTGGTATGTACTGCCCCTTTTTTGGATAAACAGAAATTATACACTCTTAATTAATAGATTTAAATTGATTTTGTTCCCTCTTTCTACTAAGTGTTGCAAAGTGCGTCATAGACTAATGAGAATGCGAATGTTCATATTTTTCTTTATTTATGACAATTTTTTTTCACCCTGAAATTTGTCCATTGCTCCTTTTTTTGAAAAAAGAAACAAGTTTATGTTTATTTTGATTTGAAAATAAAAATTTATATTGAAAAAATATTTATTGCATTATAATATTACCCATATATAATTTAATAGTTAATTATTTTAATATGTATATAATATTAATTTTATACAATTATTATTACAGGTGAAAGACCCCATGTCTGTGCACACTGTGGGAAGGCATTTGCAAGGAAACACTGTCTCAATACGCACCTTCTATTGCACTCGGCTGCCCGCCCTTACAGATGTCATGAGTGTAAAATGGCATTCACATTGAAACATCATCTTGTTACACATTCTAGAGTAAGTGGGTTTTAAAAATATTGATTTTTATTATTTGTGTTACTTCAATTTTATCAGATATTTTATCATAATAATAAAAAATATATTTTATATATATATAAATATATTTTTTTAACTTAACATACTGTGTACTACAATATCTATTAAATTCAATTTATACATGGATATGAAAAAATATAGCCTTTTTGTATTTACTAGATGTCCTGTTGGTGTGTTTACAATTGGTTGCCTTAGCTATGCAAATGTCATTTTATATAAACATGTTTATTAAACAAATGGTAGTGTCTCACATTAATTTTATTAATTTAATATATTCTTATGCATTATTTTTTAAGTACTCCTCTTATATATAAATAATGGCTTTGCATAATACCATACTCCTCTGTTTGAATAATTTTAGAATTTTAATATATTTTTTCAAAATTGTTTTTAATCCTAAGTGTAGAATAATACTTTAAAAATACTAAATATTAAAATAAAATAGCAATCTCTCTTGTTAAACAATTATTTCTTAATAATCTTTAAGTAGTAGAAATTTGTAAAAATCTCAATACAGAGATGCGAACAACATAAATAAATTGTAACATACATATAAGAATTTCGACGCAGCTTGTAGTAGAACGCATGGCTTAGCGGTCAGAGCGCTTGGACGATCACGGGTTCGAATCCCGCTACGTTTAAATTTTTTTAGGTTTTTAAGAATGTTTTCTAATCCTAACTGTGAAATAATACTAAAAATAGTAAATATTTGTTATACATATTAATATATAGATACTTTATATAATTTTCAACTTTGATAAGTATTGTGGCTAAAAATGTTAGTAGACTTACTTTATATATTGACATAAAAAATCAATTTGTAATTCTCAAAAACTTTGATCTTTAAAACTGATTGTCTTGACTACAAGAAATTAACTTAAGAAATTAAGTTACTACTGTTAATATATGATCACATAAAATTTTCTACTTGTGCAGGTGCACAGTCGAGACCGTCCGTTCGTGTGCGGCGAGTGCGGGCGCGGGTTCCCCCTCAAGCGGCATCTGGTGACGCACAGCAAGTACCACGCGGGGGAGCGGCCCTACGTCTGTACTGA
Source organism: Dryadula phaetusa (assembly GCA_032432895.1). Taxonomy (NCBI): domain Eukaryota; kingdom Metazoa; phylum Arthropoda; class Insecta; order Lepidoptera; family Nymphalidae; genus Dryadula; species Dryadula phaetusa. The sequence continues at coordinate 6,496,506 of JAOYRS010000038.1, forward strand.
TTGTGGGGAGAGTTTTGCACAAAAGGTAGTGTTTATAGTAGCTTAATTTATTCATTTAAAATTAATAAATTTTGAACGGAGAGAATTAATTGTCTAAGTTAAGTTTAGAGTAATAATTATTCACACAAATGTATACCATCTTATTAGGCCTGCACTGACAGTTGAGTGGTTAATAGATTGCTCTGAGCTGACGGTAAAACTAAGTTTACATATATATTATTAACTTAGCTATGTGAATGACCTGTGTGCTTAATAGAAATAAATATTCAATATATCTTTTTCTTTGCAACACGAAATGCTGCTTTCTTTTAACTTTAAGCCAACTATAATTTTAATTAAATATCAAAAATTGACTGTTTTAATGTCCAGGAGCACCTGGTGATGCACAGCCGGTTCCACGGCTCGCTGTCGCCGTTCGTGTGCCCCGACTGCGGCGTGGCGTTCGCGCGCAAGTTCCAGCTGGTGAACCACGGGCGCGTGCACGGCCGCGTGCCGCACGCCTGCCCCGTCTGCGGGAAGGAGTTCCTGCAGAAGCGGACGCTTGTCGCTCATATGAAGTGAGTTATAGACATAACGTAAAAAAATAAAACTTAAACAAATTTAAGCCATGTTATGAACAGTAAGTATATATTTAAATTAATGAAGAAGACTTATTAAGTTTAAAAGAGTTAACATTTGTTGTATAACTTAATTAGCTAAATATTCGTTTACGTCGACGAAACCAGCCGATTAATTTAAAAAATACATTATTAATAATAATACAGGCAGTTCACTTGTTGCACATGTAATGAGATGATATTTCAAGATCCTTAATAAATATGAAATAATTTGAATTTTATAACAAAAAAATATATATCTCAACTGAGAAATTTCGTGCAGTATTATACTGCCATCATCCCCAGAACTTTCATTCAGTTTATTTTTGTTTAAGACCTTATCCAAGACTGGTCTTTTATTGCTTAGTGTTTAATATTTTATTAAAACAGGAACTTACCTTATTTAAGACCCATCAATTTTCAGAATCCACACAGGAGAAGGAGCAGTGGCTTGTATAGAATGCGGTGATGCTTTCAAATGTAAATCGGACTTGCAGCAACACTGTAAAATGACAAGACATTGTTTAGCATCAATACAAACACAACAACAAACACAGCAACAACAACAACAGGCACAGCAGCAGCAAGCACAGCAACAACAGCAGCAGCAAGCACAACAGCAGCAGCAACAAGCACAGCAGCAGCAACAACAACAACAGCAACAGCAGCAACAACAACAAACCACTGTTATAAAACAAGATGACTTCAAACCACAAATTGTTCAAGTCAGTATATAAGTATGGTTAATGTATTGATACATATGGTATATATTTATTTTAGTTATAACAAAAATTATTTTTTTATCATAATGTTAATTTATTATTTTTGCAATTGCATTTTATCTATTTCCTTTATTTTTAATTATCATGTTCCTTTGTTTTGTTTTATAGGTAATTGGTGCAGATGGACAAATAATAACGGAGAAAACTACACCTGGTTATGTTTGTCCAGAGTGTGGGTCATGTTTCAATACAAAGGTATACACAATTTTTTTATAGTGATTTAGTTATTTCACGTCAAAGAAAAATAGACTTTATATGCATATATTCTAGTAATGCATTTACATACAATATGCTCAAAGCTATGCATAATATCTATTTGCTATGATTAGAAATTTTCCGTTGTCAGACTGTTTCATAGTCTCGCCGTACTTGGAAATGGCTGAACCGTTTTTGATATTATTTTGATTACACAGGAGGCGCTGTCGCTGCACGTGCGCCTGCACGCGGGCGACCGCACGTGCGTGACGGACCTGTGCGCGCTCACGGCCGCGCTGCAGCCCGGCCTGGTGGCCGCCGCGCAGCAACACGCGCACAGTACGTACTGACATTTTCAAAGTTAGAACATTCTTTATTCAAAGAAACTTATTATAAGCACTTTCGAATCATGATTCCTCCATCAGATCCTGATTGCCAGTCCTCTGGGAAACTACCATTGGCTAGGAAGGCAGTTCTGCTGAGAAGAACTGATGCGAATCTTAACAATTGCTTCTTGATTGTATTTGAAGAATATTTTTTTCTGTCTATTTTATTTATTATATTAACAATATAATTATGAGTTCCAATCTATGTCTATAGAATAATCTTTTTTAAATTATTTTGGCTTTGCCTGTTTCGTAACACAAAGCAAGGCGTTGAATCCCATAAGGAATATCTCGAATTAAGGTGTGGGAGTGTTATGACTTTAGTTTCTCCCTGACTACCTATTTTACAATTTATAATGTAAGATGTTTTTATTATTTTCTTATTAATACATTTTTGTATGTACAGATCAACCAATTCAAATCATCTCGTCCAATCCTAACAATGTAGTTCACACACAAGTTATAGCAACAGTGAGTATTTATGCATTTAATATACATATATAATATAAGTATCAAATTATTGAAAAAAATAATATATTTAAAATACTTTATTTTTTAATTCTACAATAAAAGTAGCCTATGTTGCTCATCAATACATCACCTATTTGCTACTGTAAGTCCCGTCGAAATATGTCAAGATGGGCCGTAACAAACAGACAGACAGACAAAAATTGTATAAAAAAAAATATTTTGATATATGTAGAAATAGCGGTTATTGTAATATAAACAGACTCCAATTATATTTAAATGAGACATAATATTTGTTTTAAAAAATCTAATCATATATGTATTATATTTTAGTAGGTATATAATCACTAATGTTTAATATTTAAAAATATAGTAATATTAGCTAACCACACGCGGCTTCACCCGTGTCAATAATGTAAAACAATTAAATTCGTAGAAAAAAACTAAAAAAACAAATTACTTTAATAATAATAAGTTTATTTCACCACTAATAACTTAAGTTAGAGTTAGTCAAAATATATTCCTTAATATTAAGTTAGCTACATATTCATTTAATTAAAAAAATAATAATAAAAAGGTAGCCCGTACCGAGTCCTTAAAGTATATCTATAGGAAATTTCGTCGTGATAACGTCACAAACAAACAAACAGTTACTTTCGTATTTATAATATTAGTATATGTATTTTTAGTTCAGTTTAGGTCTTTAATTTAATTATTTTAGAATTAATTTAAAAATTTTAACTTATGTGTTTTAACAGAATTCGCACCATATAACGCCTCGCCCTAAGTTACATTTCTGCGTGGAATGTGGGAAAGGTTTCGCAGCAAAACATGGACTGTTGGCGCATCACAGACGGTGAATACATTTTTGAAAATTATGCTTTCAGACTTAATTCTTTTAATAATAGATGATAAGTAGCTCCTCCTATGCTTTAAGGAGAGAAGGAGAGTTTATTTCTTTGTAAATTTACTTTTATAACTATAAATCCTTATAGGCGAAGTTAATAAAATACTAATAAATGAATGCTCTGTAAAGTTTATCAAAACTCATATTACTTAGATATTTTCAATTTAAAATATAGTCGTACAGTAATGACATTATATAATACAAGACTAATGGTTCTTAACTTCTTATACAGGTATAGAGATGTATGTATTTGGTTATAATAAAATCACTATATATTTGTTTTTATCAATTTGAACATTTTGATTTGTAATATTAGAAGATACAGCAAATTTAAAAAAAAATACATTATAAACAATTCTTTTCGGAATCTGTTCAAGTAATCCAAAAAGCGTTACTTAAAATATTGATGCGTTTTTAAATATATTAGTGTTCCACTTGACGCCATTGCCATAATATCGTATCTATATAAAAGCATATGTTAAATACATGGTGTGTTTTACAGTTATTTTATTAATATGTTTGTTAAAAACGATATTAATATTCTGCACTCATTCTCTATATAGAGTACAATTGTGCCAAATTTCATACTCCTCCATCCGCATAAATTTAAAAAAAGAGAAGAAGTAACATTTACATTCACAAAAAACTTTTCGCTTTACGTATCAATTATATTTTTTGATTTTAAGTGTTTAAGCCGCTTGACGCTTTACTCGGCAAAGCAGGGTAGGGACAACATAGTGTCAAGACACTATTCGCCCGAAATCGAGACATTGCGTGAGTATCCGACTGTAATCGCGATTAGTTGTGGGTTCGAATCCCACTCGGGTAAATGATTATATTTAAATCTCCCCTCTGGTAAGACAATGCGCGGCGTTGAGTTCACTCAACACACACGCACAGTAGTAAAGATACCGAATTACATTTTTTATATAATTTTAATGTTTCCAGGCATCCCGATGGCAGTTGTACGTTACGAACGCACGTGTGCGACCAGTGTGGCAAGGCGTTCTTCCAAAAGAATCACCTAATGCTCCATCAGAGGCAGCATATGGACTTGCCGCCTAGAAATGTATGTTAATTATATCATAATTATTATTAAGTTTATAAAAGAATCAGTTAAAGTAATTAAAAGTATGAGTTGTTTTATATTTAAAATATGAGTTGTTTGCTAGTAATAAGGATTAGTATAATATTGTTATTTAGTATAAGTCTAGATGTTACTCAAATTACAATATTCTTCAAGTATAATTTCAAAAGTAATTAGTAATTGTTGTTATCAATGTCATTTTAATAAATATTCTAAAATAAAATAACTTAGACGCAAACTCAAGTGCAACAAGTAACACAACAAGCACAACAAGCCGCTCAACAGGCAGCTGCACAGCAAGTTGCCCAACAAGTTCAGCAACAGGTGCAACAGCAACAACAACAACAGCAGCAGCAACAACAACAGCAACAACAGCAACAACAACATCAACAACAAGTACAACATCAAAATTTAGAATTAGAGCAGCAGGATCATCAACCTACGCACATACAAGTTGTAAGATTGTCTTTGTTTTTCATTTGATCATTATTTTAACTGGACGCTATATATTTATGTACCCAATTTTAGAATCGACCACATTTTAGACTTACATTTCCGTAATCCAAATGTTCCTAAAATTCATTGTTGGCAAATCAGCATTTTAAAAGGACTTGAGTTGGATTTGAGATTATTATGATTCTCCCGTGGAAATACAAATAACAGAAGAATTTTTAAAGAGCAACTTTTGAGTTTTTCGCCATGTTGCCTGTCTTTTTATTTCCCTGTAGGATTGACAATCCTGATATTTCTTTGTCAACTAAAAATTAAAAAGTACTCGTATAGAGAATATTTTTATAGTCTATTTGAACAAAAAATAATTTTATTTTTAACTAGTTATGCCCACGATTTAGTAAAATAACAATTCAAAATTCAAAAACTGATTTTGTAAAAATTGTTAATGTAAAATACTTTTCTTGATGACATAAGCACATTGAAGCCGGTCGTGGCGCAGTGTGACAGCGTCTAACTGTAAACGCGATCGGTTGTTGGTTCGATTCCTACTCAGGAATTATTTTCTCATATCTAATATTTAAATTACTTAATAATTTAAATATATCTTATATCTTAATTATTTTCACTTCCTCACTCTGGTCTGATCTTGGACAAAGTGCGGCGTTGAGTTCCGTCACTCAACATGCAATGTTTCGAATTCGATGGAAAGCGAATACGGATCGTCTTGATAATAGGTACTTTTTGTCTTCCCTGCATTAAAAGCTAAGAAAAGAAGAGATTAAGGAAACATTACATAAATGTAGTAGTGAAAACTGCATTTAAATCAGTTCAATATTTTCTGAGATCAACACGCTCTGATATGAAATATAAATAGATAATAAAGTTAAAATTCATTATTTCTGGTTACTATGTATTATATTGATATATGCATTTAATAATATTTGTTATCGTATATCTTTTATGTTTAGACAGTAATAAGTTTTAATTTTATTATACATAATGCATAATGATTGCTCATTTAAAGTAAAACTGATTTTTGACATTAATCAAACGAAAGTTCGAAACGAAAGTCAGTTACCGCGAAATTTAAAAAAAAAAAATGTATTCTTCCGGGCAAGCAATATGTACTTTAGAAAGTTTTGTTTTTGTTCTGTCAACAGGTAACGAACAGGTCGGGGCAGGTGATCGGCAACCAGATAGTAGTGGGTGTGGGCGGGCGGCGCGCCTTACTGGGCTCGCCTCTGCACATAGTGGCCAGGGACAAGCCGCTGCAGACGCAACTGGGACACAAGAGGCATGCGTGAGTATTTTTTTTAATATTTAATCTAATTTTATAATAGGTGATTTATAAGGTGCCATCAACTATATGACATCGCCTACAAACTGTCAACGCTCAATTAAAAATTCATGCTGTTATAAACGCCAAATGAGTTTTCTTTTTATTTTTTATTAAGAAAGAAACCGAAGTAATACAATTAGACACACAACGTATGCGCATTGACATACGTCTGTACGCGTACGCTGTTGTTTTATCAGTCGCCTCTCTTCCAACATTACAGTCGTAAGCAAAATTATCATTTGCTGTATTTTTATACAAAGTCAGATCAAAATATGATTTCTTTTTATTCAATTTCTTTTTATAATTAAATTATAATAAAAGAGATATGAAAATCGCCGTTAAGATAAAAAAGTCTCTAGCTTTCTCTCGCAAATTTATCGTCAATTCGTAACGAATATACGCAACATTTAAATATTATTATTATGTAAAAGTCTTTTCCTGTGCAATCGTACATATGCGTACGCAAAATACCTATTCTCTCCACTAACGCAGCGACCATTTTACTTTACAGCAATTATATATACATACATATTTTAAATAGTTGTTGGTTAAAATATATAGTGGTACGACAAGGAGCTAGCTATATAAAGCTATATAAAAAGTATATAATATGCATGTTTGTTTCATACCCTAGTGGCGACGTCAAAGAAGTAGGCGGGCTGGTGCTGTCCACCGGGCGGGGGACCGGCCTCATCAAATACGAGATATCGATACCGCCGCCCACCTCCGTAGTGCAAGTACAGCAACTCGACTGAATGTGAAAGTTTTATGTATAATCGAATGGAATCTATTACGATGAGATAACAATGGCAATCGTTTTTTATTGAACCCCACATTGTGTAAATATTAGTCTAGGTTTTATGCTATGTTCGAAAATCATATGGAATTTTTAGTTAACAATGCTTGTATGTATGTAACATGAAAGGTTTACTCGTAGTTTTGTTAGTGAAAGAGACGGCTATATGTTTATCTGTTCCGTTTGCCATTTTTATCTCATGTGTTTGTGGAACGTCAAACGTCAAACGGTCCAATATACAGCCAAGTGTATTTTAAGCCTAAATAGATTCAACAATAGAGCTTTACAATATAGCCTTAACACTACAGCCTTAATTTGTGTTGTTGAAAGTGTTTTGTAAAAGTCGATCTATTAACCAAAATTGTACCTGTTTTTTTTATAGTTTGGTTGTCTTCGCCTATCGAAGTATAGTTATTTCATTTAATTATGCAAATTTCAATTTAATTTAAATAATATTAAATTAAAATATTTAATTTAAATTCAAATTATATTACATATTATGTATTTAAATAGAATGTGTGTTGTTTTTTTAAATATATGTAGTTCAATGTTTTAAGACAATCAAACTGCAACTTTGGTTAACAGATTGTGACCGCTGCAATAATAAAAGACTACTTAAATAAAGGCAATAAATCACGTGTTATATACGTGTGATTGGGGAAATGCTCTAAAATTTAGAGTATACGAGCGAGTGTTGTGTAAAAAGACATACATACAGTAGTTTGATGTATAGCATTATGTAAGGTATAGGTGGTTAGTTGTAATCTATTGTACATATCAAATTTTTGTAACTCCGGTTTTATTTGTAAATGAATATATATTATTGAATTTAGTAAGAATCTGGTGAGACGAAGCGCGGCGTTGAGTTCGCCACTCGGCATGCAATGTCTCGATTTCGGGCGGAAAGCAACGCAGTGTCTTGTCACTATGTTGTATTCGAGATAAAGCGTGAAGCTGCTATCTAGTAAACATTCATAGATTCAGTCGTCCGTACGCATTTAAGTTGTTTTTTTTTTATTATTTTAATTAAAAAAAGGTCTTTTCGAATAAGTAGTTCTGTAATATGGCAGGTTACGGAATCGGTAGTGCAATCTAAATTCAAGATTTTTTTTTATTATAGATCTGACTTTATTTATGTAAAGCCTCTAGGGGCATGTTTCCCTATATTTCAATATATGTTGTTATTTGACAAGCATTTATGTTATTTGAATTTTGTATTGTTCTTTTTTACTAAAATAAAAAAATGACAATTAAAAAATGCTAAGTGAAATAAATGATATTTTTTTTTAATTTCAACACAAATGTTTGTCAAATGTATCAATGGATACTGTTTTGTATATTAAAAGGTTTATTCTGAATTTATTTGTGTCTAGTCTGTGATAGGGAATCAACTAACTTCAAGTCTGAGTATATAACGAATGTTGATCGCTAGTTCACCAGTGTTGTTAAATGAAGCGTCCATATTTAAAATTACTCTCATACAATTATTGTAGAATACCTTATTTCTTTGTTTATTTTCAATGTCAGTGTGATGTTCTTACTTATTTTATATTTTGATGTATTGTGAAGCTGATATGAATTCATTTTTATTTTATATATGCAATTAAAAAAAGTGACGGAAAAAATATGTCAATTAAATATAATACAATAAAATGTACTTGATGAGTGCAGGTTCGACTCATTTTCAACTGTGTACAAATTGCCAAAGAATGTGAGGATATATTAAATAAATGTTTTAAATGACATTTGGTGACTAGTATTGACAACTTAGTGCTTCCGCGTTACTCCATGTTTGCTTCTCAGTATTACCGTTGCTTAGATAACACAGTACGAGTTTAATTTCGTAAACTGTGATATACATTTAATTCTGTTGGATCTTACAAGTTGTTTGCCATTTACTTACGTGTACATATATAGTGGATACCTATAATTTTTTATATTAAACAAAAATATACATACTATAGTCGGTACAGTGTCTTATTTACTTCCTCACGACAGTTTGTATTTGCTTATGAGCTCCATTTTTCTAAATAAAATAAATTGAGCTAATTGATAATTGGTACAATTTGATACGATATATGAATAAATATAATTTTTAATATTAAAATTCTTTCTTCCAATAATGATTCAATGCTGTTTATAATTATTTTTTAACATCTCTATATTTTTTAGATTAACAATAAATTAAACGAGAAATATTATTTTCCTCCATCATATCCTTTTTAACAATAACTGAAATTAGAGTTTTTTTTACATTTATAAATGTTTCTCCTTAAAATAATAGTTATAATTTATTACTGTAATATATTTTATTCAGATTTATACTATATAACAAATAATAAAACAAATCATAGATCTAGCAACACCGGCAACATAACGTCAAATGCGCAAGTGAGATATAATAGTTGCTGTCTAAATAGAGACTGAGACGAAAAATCGTCACGAAAACAAGTTCGTTCAGCGAGTTTCCCTTTCGCTGGCCGAGCGACTGTTTTTGACGCAGCAGCGCAAAATAAAGTGCGCAGGCAGTGCAACGATTACCACGTTTGCAGGCCACTGAGAAGTGATGTAAATAATACATAAAACTCTTAGCATTGTAAACAAAGACTTTACTGTACTTATAACAAACACTGTATGCCCAAACGAACGTGTCGTGAAAGTTGAACAACAAACAGTGAAAAACGACACAAGTGACAATCCCTTATAAACAATAATAAAATGAATCCGTGATTTGTCGACTGTAACAAGATTGTTTTGTAAAGACTATAGTTTTTTCAGAGTAAAATATCTCAAGACAACCCGTCTATTGGATGAACAGAAAGGCAAGTATGCCCTTTGTTAGGTCGATTAAATCATTTTCTGGGTTCACAATCACGATTTTACCTATATTCATGTATCATCTATCAATCATTAGATTAAAACGCAATTGTGGATTACGAAACATATGCGTCACAAGTAAATGCATTAGGAGTTGAGTGATGGAAAAAGAAGCCAATTTTAGATATTTTAAACACTCCAATCGATAACTAAAAAATACAAAGATTAAATGCATTACGTGGACGAGTCCATTATTCCCTTTGTTATTAAATCAGCTGTTCATTGCATGGAGACGGGGTGGGGATGAACTGGTATAACCAGTCGCGCACGTACCTATGTACTATGTACCTAATACCTATTTACTACGTATTTATTACTGCTCGTTCCTTTATGTATTGCGAAGTGCATTCGAAATTTATTGTTCCTAAAGAAATTGGCGCGCACAAACCTTGATATTTAACGAGTTTGTTATTTAAAACTGATAAACGCTAATGTAAAACTTGTCCTTAAAAACATAAATAATAAAATAGTAGTACACTCAGTTACCAATATTGTTATTCATATTTTTAACTGTTTAACGACTTGAACTGGATTAAATGACAATTCTTGTAGATTAACGTGATAACAGCCAGTATGAAATAAAAAAAATATTTAGTGTAACATAATTAATTACAAATAATAAATATCCGATATGAATTATGTATATGAAAAACAAGAAATAAAATACAAAAAACACGGTTGATATTAACATTTACATTTTTCTTTATTTATCTATAAATCAGAATTTTGTACTAATACAATTGGAAAAATAAATAAATATGTTACAAACGTCAAACTGAAAATGCATTTTACAGCGTTTAAAAGCTTCAATACTTGTTATTACTACAAAACGACTCAAACTAGAAGCTCGTTCGTATTTGTGCACTTCACATTCTAATCTCGTCATATGGGAAGCGTCTTAGCTATGCACATTGCACCTGGACGGCTTCAACACATAATGCGATACTGAATCATGACGTAAGAACTAAAACTATTATATCAACTTCCTTTATTACTGCTATTAGGAATTTATTACGAATGCTTGGGATTTATTTGAAATTAATCTATATGTGTCTTATGAGAATATAAAAACATAATCATTACATAATATTTATAGGATATTTTGTAACAACTGTTTTCACAGAACAGGTTAGGCAGAAAGAATTGTTACTCAGATCAGAAAATATTACTTATTTATTTAAAATATATAAATATTTTCTTCTATCTCAACATACGAATGCAATTGTAATGTATTCAGCAATTGACAAATACACTTAAAATATCACTTGAGAACGGAAACATGTTTTTTAAATTTAAATAAGTCAATTAAGCAATTCATAATATCAATTAAAAACATCGACATAATTGATAAAAAATAAATATTAATCGATACTAATTAATATTAATAATTATTTGATGTATTCTAAAGTATAATGGTAAAGCGACCTCTAATGGTATTATTATCTAAATAAAAAGCAAAATACTTAAATAAGTTTAAAGATATTAAATTGTTATTTTTAAATCAAAATATACATTATAATACGCTTACTACCAGTGTATCCTCTCATCGTAAAACAAAAACAAAGTAAACTCACGTACGTTAGAGTGCTGCTGTTGTATACGAAGTACCTAATCCTTTATGAATAAGCGGTGTTCGGAAGCCGCAGACAACGCATCTACGGGTTCGTAAGCTTCTAACGTGGAAATTTATGAAATAGCAACACGCTCTTTATATTAACTTTGAAATGCTAATTAAATTTATTTAATTAGTACTCAAGTGTTATACCACATTTAGGATACGAAAATACAAAAAAAACTTTTCAACCGAACCCGCACTATTGGGAAACCGTCCAAGCACTGACCACTAAGCCATGCGTTCTACAATCACCTGCGTCGAATTTCGTTCCTAAACGATTGTTACAACTTATTTTTGTTGTTCCTGTCTATCGCATTGATTAGCGTCTTTATTGAACTGATTTCGACGTGTAACTAATATTTGTTAAGATCATAATTTTGAACTTACCAGGACAGGACCTGACTGTAAAAGATAGATAGATATAAGCACGAGGGATAAAAGATATAATAGAAAAATATGTTTTTAATATCTGTCTAAAACTGTTATCAGTTTATTTCCAGCGTGTAACTGATAGAAAAATATATATTATTTTTATTATGAATGTTCAATGAACCCCTTTTAGCATGATGTTGCAACTTTTTAGTAACACATGTTCTATATTAAAACAAATGTTTGAATATAGAACATTACCCATACCCGTACTATATGAACAATTATATCCATGTTTGTAATAACATTACATAGTTTAAAATAAATGTTACAATAATAATAATAAAATAGTTTGATTAATTTATATCCCTATATTTAATTCGCGGTCAACTTGGCAAAAAACTTAACAGTTAATTTACCGTAGAATAGATACGGACTGCGGTTAGTCATACGGCGTACTAACAAAACCACCTATAAATTATCTCGTTCGCAATGCTTACGGTGAATGTGCTGCGGTTTCCTTTGAGTCGCCGGCGCTCGAGCACGCACTACGACTCTCCTCAGATTACATGCATTTGAACAATAGAACAAGATTAGAACAATAATCTTTGAAATGTTTAGAAAGCGGTGCGATGAACTTTACATTGTGCGCGGAGTCAGACGGCGACACCTTCCAGAATACTTCATTTTGAATGAAACTATTTTAAACGGGTCAAATCGCGTATATTTTGGGTAAAATACATTTTTGAAAAACTGACGTTTCGAACACATTACAAGTCCACAGTACAAGTGGATAGACTGTCTATGATAATGTGATTAATCGCTTAAAATAGTTGAATTTAAAATATGTAAAAATCTCAAAATTCAATCTTATTAGAACTCTTCATATTAATTACTTTTACAGATCGTTAGACAGCAGGTCTTCAAACTTTGCAGACTAGGTTTTACGAGCAGAGTTTCAAGTGCAATAGAAAACGACCGTTGGAGTTACTTTTTAATGGGAAATCACTTTTTTTTTGGTAAATGTCATTTTAATTTAATTTGACTTCAAACTTTTATGTAGATTAATAGCCTGTGATAATAACTTATCTGTAGGTATATTTATTTTGGTATTATCTATGTCAATAAGTAAAATAAATATGTCTTTTATATACATACCTCTTATTGTATTTATATAATTTTACTAAGTAATCATGAAAACAAATGCAAGCTTATATTCCATCAAAGTAGTAATTAGCAAGTCATAAAGCTTACAATTTACAGAAATGTTAATTTAATGAGTCGCAGGCGATAATTTATCGACCTTGTATATAAAATGTATATAAATGAGTATACTAAAAGATATTAAGTATGGTTTAAAAGGAACGCTCTTTAGTGGAGTTTTTGTTTAAAACAAGTAAAGGAATTAAATAGCATAAAATGTTTGCGAATTTTAAAATGCCACAAATGTCTGTGTATTAGTTTTGGAAGTTTTAGTTTTTTTGTTTTAAGTAGGCTTTACTTACCTATTTTAGTACTTATTGTAAAATTATCACATACAAGTTTTTTATTTATAATTTTTTTAGCATCAATCTATTCCGCAGAGCAGGGTTGACATGAAGTATCTAGTGTCAAGACACTCCGAACTCCGCTTTCTGCCTAATTCAAGACATTGCATGTCGAGTGATGGAACTCACTTTGTCTTACCGGGGCGAGGAAATGAACTTAATTTAAATACAACCATTCCTCCGAGTGGAAAACGAACCCACAACCTATCGAGTTTACAGTCAGACCCTGTCCCACTGCGCCACGAAAGGCCTCTAATGTTTGTTCAAGTACTAATAATCATTATAGTGATTTGTGTACATATGTTATCTTTAATTTTCTAAATTTATCAATTAGTTATGTTTGCATAGTCATAAGAGTTTAACCTTATAATTACTTATTTTATTATCTATCAGGGTTTCTGTTTATCTGTTTGTATGTACACACTAATCTATGAAACTTATTAATTTTAATCTTTGTTTTTTTTATTTTGAAGCTATGAACTCTAGGTACCCTGTACTCATTTAGGCTGTTGGAACATCCTCTAATCATGTAGATCCCTAAGATACCTTTGACATAATAAAATATATAGGGAAGCGTCTTAGCTATAGTTGTTCAGTAGAGGGCATTTTCAACACAACACCTGGTGATAAACCATAATAATTCACTTTTTCTCTAAAATAAAATAAACAATATAAAATATCACTTTAGCAATAATTGTGTAATAGTAGTAGTAGTTTTCTATGATAAAATTAGAATAACAGGAAATTGTGGTCATCGTAGCTGAGTAGGTAATCCAGTAAGGGTCATTCATAAATTACGTTACACGTTAAAGGGGGGAGTGGGGGGTCGGGTCGACAAAGTGACATTGCTTGACAATGGTGGTCTCAAAAAAGGGACTAGCTGTTACAAGGGCGGTGTAGGGGTCAGAATCATGAAATGCATGTCATAATTTATGGATGGCGCCAAACGCATTTGCGCGCCTTTACTAGTAAGTCACATATACACGTATTGTCGATAACTGAAATTGGCATCTGTCAAACTCAGGCCACAATTCAAAATTAATTAATTACTGCCACAAATATCTTCTCACTATATTGTTGGATAAACTAAATTAACATCAAATAGAAAAAGCTAATTGGTAACTAAATATATACATTTATTTTCACGCGTCCCCTTCTATTAGAAGTCCTGTTGACGTACAAACTACGCGTTGTCATAGCAACGTGCTTGTCATTATATAAAAGTGTGTTTCAAATACATGGAAGATGTGTAATTTTATTATTTTTGATTAAAAAATTTTTTGAAATATTTTTTATTAATACATTATTACGACAGCTATTTACATGATACAAAGATTTCCTTTTCGAAGTGAAGACAAGGTACAAAACGGTTTTTTTTTCATATATTACATATATATTTAAAATATGAAAAATACCTGTATATATAATAAACCAAAAAAACGAAAATTCATAATAGCAACGTACATATCTCCGTATATGCTATAGCTAAATAAAATTGAACGACTTTGTAACGTCATTGAACATTTGTTATTTTTTATCTGTTCATCAAATTAAAATGTTATTTTCACAGTTTCTCTGTCTGAGACGAACCTTTGTGAGCTTTGAAAAGAAACGGACTCATTGAATATTTACGAATTACAATATGTATATTGTATTATTTATTTGTCCTTTGCTATTTTATGAACTTAAATATATTCATTGTTTTTCATTTTCACGGATCTCTTTCGTAAAGTTTCGTTTTCGTCGATTTTTTTTGATTCCATTACAATACGCACTGTAGTGTGTATGCTAGGCTATATGGCTATATGGCTACAACGTTTTTATTTGATTAATTTCCTAGAAACAAGTATATATTTATAACAAGTTTATAATTATTCCAAACACTTGAACATTGTTGGTTAAATATTAAAACATTTTAAACTTAAAATAAAATAAAAAATCTGGCCTGCTCGTTGGTGTAGTTAAAATGATCTTACTCGTTATAGAACTGTTTCTTTTGTAAACATGTGCGCGCAAAATCGAGATATTGCGTGTTGAGTGGCTAATTCAACGCCACTATATTTTACCAGAGCAGAGGTAGGAAATAAATTTTAAATATCTTTACCTCGAGTGGGAATCGAACTCAGTAGCAACTGACGTTTACAGTCAGACGCTGCGCCATGTTGGTCTCTCATTAAATCATTTGCAACTCAAAGTACAACATGGCAATGCATAATGTGTTTAAATCGTAATCATTTCTTCTATCAAATTATTTAACATTTATATTTAATAAACGGTGTTATACTCGTTATCTATAAAAAGACACGAAATAATATGTAATCAATAAACGTCTTCTCGTGGCCGTTTAATATTCTGCCCTTTATTTAGAAGCAATTCGATAAGTCTAGCCATATTAGAAAATATTCGAAAGGTCGTTTTATAAAATTCAAATACAAAATAAATTTAACTAACATTTTGTAAAAGCAAGTATATTATAAGATAAAGTGTTTACTATACACAAACTAAACGCCTGGTTGATTTTACATGTGTCGAAAGTAGGACATCTAATCTGTTAGCTTCCTCTTGCAACACAATTCCTAGGTTGATTACAAGGTGTTACTTTACTGGTAATAAAAGTCAAACATCATATGGAGGCGTGTGGGTGTGAGTCTGTTCGTACTTCGTTGAAACAGATGTCAGATGTTTCGTAACGTCATTAATTCTCTTGGACGTTAACGTAATTTGAGTATCTGCAAGATTGTTGCTTGTTGAGATTTTAATTGACGCCATTGTCACTTAACGTGTTATTAATATGAGATATTATTTTTTTTACGATATAAAAGCGGAGTGACTTAACAGTGAAAATAATATGGGTACTATATACTTTTTTTAGGAATCACGCTTTGTCTCGCATAGCAGGGTAGGCAGAGAAAAACTAGTGTCTAATGTCAAGAAACTGATTATCGCCCGAATTTGAAACAACGTGTAGTGTGGTGCAACTAAACGCTGCGTTTTTCTTGTCAGAGAAATAAAAGTACTTTAAATATAATAATTTTATTCATAATTTGTTGAAAAGGTAAAATTGAGCCTCACTTATCTTTATAAAAAGAAAATTTTGTACTTCTTACTAAAACTAACGCGTGTGGTTTTTTAATCTATTATTAGTATTTTTCAACCAAAATAGATATAATAGAGTCATTGTAGTGCAGTGGAGTAACGATTGACTATAAATGCGATTCCCAGTCGGATTTATTTAAATTTTTTTTTCATACACCGGTAAAACAAACCGCGGCGTTGAGCTCTTACACTTACTCATGTCTTGATTTCAGGCAAAAGACAATAAACGGAGTGCCTTGACACTAGGTTGTCTATGTTGTGCGAGATAAAGCGTGAAGTTGGTTTGTTTTGTATCAATATTAGGCAATGACTTGTTTGTATTGGATGTAAACAGAATGTATGAAAAATGTGCAAAGGCAGAAAACTTTTCCATTCAATTTGCTTATTGCACCGGAATTGGCCAATGCTTTCTTCGGTCGTGACCATCACTCGTCTTGACAGATATCTCGCTAGAGCTAGATCGATCTGGAAATTTACCGAATCATAAACAATTCAGGCACTCGGCACTTCAGGTACGAGGCACTCTGAATATATGCTTCAAAGTCGAACGAAAACGCCTGCTGAAATCTACTCTCCGACCTACGCCGCCCCAAGTAGACCGTGTGTTCAAGCAGTTCCAATTGGAACTGCAAAATCGATTCGACTCGCTGGAAACCACTGACGATGTGGACGAGATAACCGACAGCGTGGTGAAGACAGTGTGTAAACTGGGCCGTAAGCATTTTCCGCCGACGAGTACCACTAAGCAGTCCAAACTTGCTCCCGAAACCCTGGATCTGATGAGGCAGAGACGGGAAATGCCATGCGCTCAAGCAGCTTCTCCAAATCAACGGGCTCTCTCTAGGCGGATAAGGAAACTCACGCGCCGGGACCTCCGTTGCTCAAACACGAGAAATATTACAACCCTCATTGAGCAAAATAGGGGGTCCAAAGTTTTCCAAAGACCGCTAGGGAGAAGCCACCTTGCAAAGCTTAAGACAGCGGATGGCACAATAGTCACGTCAAGACCCCAGATCCAGAATGAGGTTGAGAAGTTCTATGGGCTGCTCTACTCATCGCGCACACACAAGCCTATAGCTCAGGACACTGAAGATCCACGTGCACCACTGACGCGCCATTACTCGGAAGACATCCCGGACGTTGACGTAAGTGAGATTAGTGCGGCTCTTAAACAGCTCAGGAATGGGAAGGCCCCGGGTGATGATGGCATTACCACTGAGCTCCTAAAGGCTGGTGGACTACCGGTCCAAAAGGCCTTAGCAGAACTCTTTAATGCCGTCATCCGCCAAGGCATGACGCCAGAAGCGTGGTCCAGGGGTGTGGTCGTCTTGTTCTTCAAGAAGGGTGATAAAACCCTCCTAAAGAACTACAGGCCGATTACACTCCTGAGCCACGTTTACAAGTTGTTTTCAAGAGTCGTCACGAATCGTCTCGCCATCAAGCTCGACGAATACCAACCTCCGGAGCAAGCCGGGTTTCGAAAAGGCTACAGCACCATAGACCACATACATACTGTTCGGCAGATTATACAGAAGACCGAGGAGTATAATCAGCCGCTGTGTATGGCATTTGTGGACTATGAGAAAGCGTTCGACGCCATCGAAACCTGGGCTGTTTTGGAGTCCCTGCAGAGATGTCAAATCGACTGGCGATATATCGAGGTGATGAGATGTCTCTACAGCGCTGCGACGATGACCGTCCAAATCCAAGATCAGCGGACAAGACCTATTCGGCTCCATCGTGGGGTGCGACAGGGGGACGTGATATCCCCGAAACTGTTCACCAACGCGATGGAGGACGTCTTTAAAACCCTGAATTGGATTGGACGAGGCGTATATCTCTATGGAGCGTATATCTCTCATCTGCGTTTTGCTGACGATATAGTCATCTTTGCAGAGACACTGGAAGAGCTAAATCAAATGCTGAACGACCTAAATGGGTCCTCCCGACGTGTTGGTCTTGGTATGAACTTGGACAAAACAAAAGTTATGTTCAACAGAAACGTCATGCCGAGACCGGTGCGGGTCGAAGGCGTTCTTCTTGAAGTTGTACAGGACTACACCTACCTAGGCCAGACAATACAACTTGGCCGACACAACTTCGAGAAGGAAGCGGATAGGAGGATTCAGTTGGGTTGGGCGGCATTTGGCAAGCTCCGTCGAGTCCTTACGTCAACAATTCCGCAAACCTTAAAGACGAAGGTTTTTGAGCAATGTGTCCTACCTGTAATGACATACGCTGCCGAGACGTGGACACTGACAGTAGGGCTGGTCCACAGATTTAAAGTCGCTCAGCGAGCTATGGAGCGAGCTATGCTCGGGGTCTCTCTCAAGGATAAAATCAGGAATGAGGTTATCCGTGAGAGAACTAAAGTAACCGACGTAGCTCGCAAAATCAGTAAGCTGAAGTGGCAATGGGCCGGTCACGTCTGTCGCAGGACCGATGGCCGTTGGAGCAGACGAGTCCTGGAGTGGAGACCGCGTCTTGGCAAACGTAGTGTAGGACGCCCTCTGGCCCGCTGGACTGACGACATACGCAAGGTTGCCGGAGCGGGCTGGATGAGGGTTGCGGAGGACCGGGATGTTTGGCGCAAACTTGGGGAGGCCTATGTCCAGCAGTGGACTGCAATTGGCTGACGATACGATACGATAAACAATTCAGCTTTGATGCCAATTGAGTTGTGAATCATATGAATCACTTTATCGAGTATTTCTTAAAGACTCTTTCATTAGTCCTTTTAAAAAATATATATAATAAGTAAATTATAAGGCGTTTTATTATTGACTTACTTATTTTTTTATTCTTACTTGAATTTTTATATATTCAATTTTTATGTCTTTTCTGTGTCTGTGAGTGGAAAAATTGTAGAGAAAATTTTTGACTCAGAATACGATTGGACCCTTTTCTTTTCTTTTTTTTCTTTTCTTTTCTAAAAAAAATACAATGGCATCTACGATATTGCTTAGTAATTTATATTTGATATAATTAATTATTTAAAATATAATTTTTACAATATTTATATTTAATTATTTAAAATGAAAAGAAAAATCTATCGTCTGTTGTATCCTTAATAATGCTACGTATGAGTAATGGATTTACTGACGTATCGCACGTTTGAATTTGCAAATATGCTGTTTCATGACATTTGATGGCCTTATTTATGGATTTTCTGCAATAACCCAGAGCTTTGCGTAGAAAATATCTGTGTGCCGACAAGCGTATAAAAATGAATGCTGTACATAAATATATAATAAATTACTTATCAGAGGCCGGTGTGGCGCAGTGGAACAGTATCTGACTGAAAACGCGATCGGTTGGGTACGATTCCCACTTAAGGAACTGATTATATTTAAATTAATTCCACGTCCTCGTTCTGGTAAGACAAAGTGAGGCGTTGAGCCACTCCACTCAATGCAATGTCTCGAATTCGGTGGAAAGTGTCGTGACACTAGGTACTTTCTATCTACCCTGCTATGCGGGATACAAGCTACAAAAATGATTTATGGCAGTAGAGTGCTACGCATAAATTATCATATTCTCTTTGTTACACTAAACTGCTTCGTTTTCGTACTATTCAAACAGAATAAATTTTATGAAACAGACGTCTAGCATCCACTTTTCAAACGCAGTGTTAGTAAAAATCTATTTTTTTTAATTCCTCGCATAACGTACCTAATGCCAGCTTACGATTAGACCCATTCGTTTTACTTAAATAAAGCTGCACAATGAGTTGCATAATCTTTGAATCGTTCACCTGCTGTTTTTATAGCAACCATTGTTCTTTAATGTATGTTTTGCCATACAAAACTTCAGGTTGCGCCTTATGGGAACATGTTTTTATTGTGATGTAGACTTTCAACCAGTATAATACTGAATTGTTTGAATTTACTAGTGGATATGTACCTATATGTTCAAATATCACAACTTGCATTTTGGGGACAAGTGTAATTTTGTTAGTATTTAACGCTTTAACCTATTCTATATATCCTTTTTTTTCTTTGAAATGTTATAAAATAGTCACTTTAAGACTTCACTTTTTGGGAATATAAGAAATATAATTAGATAATGAATAATTAATGAATGAATGCTTAAATTAGCTGATTACTTTAAAAGGTAAAACAAAAGAGGACAATAATATTTTAGTATTAACAAAAAGATATAAAATTTAACAGCTGCCTAATATTTGAAATTCAGCGACGAGTGCTACCATATGCAAATTGCTATAACTGCAAGTGTTATTATAGGATGTTGATGCGGTTAACGGCTTAGTTACGAAAAGCCACTTCATAAGCTTTGGCTTAATATTTATATCTAGAACCGGGTACTAAATACATCATATATCCACTCAAAATCATCTCCTATGATTGATACATTTTAAATTTTTTTTTTGTTTTATCCCGATTATCCGGGTAAACAGGAAGTACCAAGTGTCAAGTCACTCAGCACTTCGCTTTCCGCCGAATTTGGGACATAGCGTGTTCAGTGGCCGCACTTTGTCTTACCAGAACGATGAAATGAAAATAATTAAAATATAATTTCCCCAAGCAGTAATCGAAACTAAAACTGATCACGTTTACAGGCAGACGTTGTCCCACTGCGCCACGACTTTTATATATATTAATATCAAAGAGTGTTTATATTTATGTATGTATGTTTATATAAAAATGTATCGGGATTTTCAAATTTTAATCAAGACGCCAGTGTAAGTTTTGTTTACATTAAAAATACATCTCGGAATATATTCTTATTCATCTCCTGGTATATCCGGCGCAATTTGACCGCATTCTTGGTTCGGTATTCATATATGCGTCATTTGAGAGTGCCACATTTCTTTAATTTAATGGAAAATTAACAATATTTATAAATATGAGAAAATCAACAGCTTGTTTTGTTGATCCTAAAATATATTTTTATGTTTACTTTAATAAATCACTTTATTGACTTTTTTAAAATAAGAAATAAAAATATTTTCTGACGTTTAAAATGGTGAAAAAGTAGTGCAAGCACACCTTCTGTTGCTGCTGAGTTCATAATGGAAAAGTATTTGGCTGCCTAGCAAACAGGTTATATACATGTAAATGTTACGCCTACTTGTTTCACTCGAATTGAAAAATAAATATTAAGTCCTTATTTACACTGCAGATAATATCTTTCATTGATACACACTGAATATATAAAATTAGCTTCACTTCACATCAAGTCAGATATAATCTAGTGTCAAGACACTCTTGCTTTCTGCTCGAAATTGAGACATTACGTGCTAAGTGCCGAACTCAACGCCGCGCTTTGTCCTGCCAAAGTGGGAAAGGAAAGCATAATCCCACCGAGTAGGAATGAAACTCACAATATTACGCCACAATGGTCTGTATATGGCCAGTATTTTGATAACAAATATTCTAACCTCATAAGTCGAATTTTATGTTATAACACACCAAGAGAACACAGATATTTAAAGGAAAGCTAATTTTCACTAGCTCAGTAAATATGTTGATATTATAACTTAACTAATATTAAAACTACTTATAATTAGAGACGTATATTAACTTATATCTCCTTTACTATTTACTATTTTTTAAAGTGTTATTCCACAATAAGGATTAGAAATCATTTTTGAAAAAACGTATAAAAACGGTACTTTACGGTAACGGTACTAACGGTACTTGGACGGTATCCAAGAGGCGCGGGTTCAAATCCCGCTGCGTTTAAATTTTTATACGTTTTTTCAAAAATATCTCCTTTACTGTTGCGCTTTCTCACATCAACAAAAGATATATAATTAATATCGCAAGACGCAACGCTTTTAAACGATTAAATGTCTAGATGAGTGTATTTTAACACCTGGTTCCCTCTGAAAGTGTTCAGATAAAACCATCTGTAGTCACAGTATACAAAGATTGTAGTAGTCAAATTAATTTAATATTTCCTATTAAGAAAATAAATCTTGAAACATCTTTTTAAATGAGCTCTACAATCTCGTAAGTTATGAGTTGTTTCTATGAAACCTCGGGATTTAATTAAAACCGGACTGACTATTACATCAATCAAGAACTTAAGTGCATACTGTTGATTAGTACAAAGTAAATAGAGCGAACAGAACATGATAATATTAAGTCTATTTTTATCTCGGCGTTGTATTGCAGATCTAAGGAAATCATAGCAACAAATACCATAGATGCTGTCTGTATGCCGTTTCTAACCCTAAATTTAAAAAAAAACAAACGAACAAGTAAATCATTGTTTAGCAAAAACTATAATAATATAAAGTTTATAATAAATTTAGATGTTAGTAAAAAAAGCCTAATTTCATTTCTCCCGAATGGGAATCGAACTCATAACCAATGGCGTTTATAATCGCTGACGTTGACCCATTTCGTAACGATCTTCTTACACAATCGAAGTAAATATAAATATTAGGTGATAATATTTAATTAGATTACAAAGGAAATTAATTAAAAGTGCTCTAAATTATTCATAATAAGGCTTATAAACGCTGTTTTAAATAATAAATAAATAATAGATATCACAAGACTCCTTTATTATTATTTGTTTCTATTATTTAATACTATGGACAAAATAAAATATGTTATAAATGGTGTCAATATTTCTCGATTTTTAAACTAACTACTGCAAGTATAATATTCTGTTACTACATTTTTTTTCTTAAATCAAGACCTTTTATTAAAAAATGAAGCTTAAAGAAGCTCCATTTTTGATAAAAATTCGTGCCATTTTATTAAAAAATTAAAATTAAAATATAATCATTCATACTAGTGGATATCGATCTCACTAACATCGACTACAGTCAGACGCTGTCCCACTGCGCTACTATCGTCTGAATGTATAGTTAGTACTTAATAACTAACGCCATTTAAAGTAAATTTCCATTAACCACTAATCCATTAAATGATACAGTCAGTGCTTAGCAACTTATAATAAGTCATCATTGTAGGTGTGTCGTGTTGTAGTTGTATATCATAATTTGAATTGTTACCCAAATACTTAGAACTCAAGAATTAGTCAATTCCTGTATTACTTAGATCTAGGTTTATTATTTCATATTACCTACCCAGTTAATGTACACTATAAGAGTATGTGCATATAAAAACAGTTTCACGCTTTATGAAATATTAGAGGATAGACATGGTATTAAGGCGCAGTTCCCGCTATCCGTGCGAATTCCAGACAATGCGTCTTAGGCGACGGAGCTCAACTCCGCGATTTATCTTACCAGAACGAAAGGATAGTTGAAGCTGTAAAAATATTGTACATTATATACATTGATATAAGTACAAGAAGAATACAACGGAAAGAAGCAAGATATAAAAAAGTCTGTTAAGTTTAATGAAACTGTTATATTATGTAAAATACGTAATGTAACTTTGTGGTTAAGTGGAATATAAAAAATTCCGTCAGTTGTTAGAGCAACAGCCTCGTAAGTAAAGGTTAACGTCAACCTTATATAAACTTCACCTGCGTACTAATTATTCCATTCATAAAACGTCGTGGGTGAGACATACATGTCAATGTCCCAATACCTAGATGTGACACTGTAATGACATAAGGAATTTTGACTATAAGATAGTGACTAGAATATTCGGTTATTTATTTGATATTTTAAAATTGTATCGTGGTAGAAGAACGAGTGCAATTATTTATTCGCTTTTCTGCCTCATAACAGGGTAAACAGAAAGTACCTAGTGTCAAGACACTTCGTGCTTCGCTTTCCGCCGAATTCGAGACATTGCGTGTTGAGTGGTGGAACTCAACGCCGCACTTTGTCTTACTAGAGCGAGGAAGTGAATATAATTTTAATATAACCATTTCTCCGATTGGGGTTCGAACCCACAACCGATCGCTTTTACAGTCAGACATAGTCCCACTGCGCCACGATTTAATTACTAATTATATCATAAAATCTAATTTTAAATTACGAAAATCTTAACATATCATTTTAAATGACACTATTTTAACAGACTAATCGCGTATATTTTGGTTTCTCAAAAATTCATTTTTGGGACACCGACGTTTCGAAAACTTTACAGTAGTCCGTATTCAAAGGTAGACCCTAATTCTTCCAATATGTACGTGATTAATCCGTTTAAAATAGTTTGATTTGGATGGTTTTATACATATTAGATGAAATATAACTCATCAAATTTTGCATTGAAGAAAAACTATCTCAATTGTTTATTATGCAAAAATTACGTATATATATGTATATACACATTTACACCTATATGTTTATCACATACACTACTACTATATAAAATATCAATATAAACGTGATTCTTTATAATAAGAAAAAATAAAAAAAAATGCTGCATATTGCATCCTGATAAAACCCATGTTGCATTTTGTATCTATAAATTTTTATTATGTTTTATAGAGCTTCACATTTCACTTCGCATAGAAGCGTAGTAAAATACAATCCATCCTTTCAGCCCAATTCGAGACTTTGCGTGTTGAGTGGCAAACATAATGCCGCGCTTTGTGAAAAGCGGGAAATGAAAATAATTAATTTATAAATCACATATGCAAAAAATCTTTTCAACTTCTTTTATTATTAGCTTTTGAATAGGGTAATTTTTCGAATAGGGAATATATTATTAGTAATTTGTAAGAATTTTTATTTTTTTTGTTTGTGATACCCACGAAACAGGAATATCTACTGTGGAGCCATTCCCGAACGTGATTTGTTGTGGGAATCGAACTTACTAATAATCGCGTTTACAGTCAGGCTGCCCCACTACGCTATATATGTTATATTTTGATTTAAACCTACAACTAACGTGCTTTTACATATGAGCACGTTTATAAAGGACTACACTCGACTTTTACTGCTAAGACTATTTTCGTGTCACGCGATAACGGTCACTGGCGTCATTCACATTTTTATAACTTTTTTTGTAGTAAGTGATTTTTAATGTTACTGTATTTCAGTAGCCGTTATGTGTCCGAGTTTTAAAGTCATTAATTTACGTGTGAAGCGTGAGAGTAAATTTTATTCATTTTAATAGATAAAATCATATAATTATATATTTTTTAATATACACTTATACAGAATTATTAAAAGCAGTCTTTTGAAGAAAATAATTACATACAAAATCCATTTAAATAGGTCGACGGTTACAATTTGTTTTTTTATAACTTAAATTTATTTACTATCGATAATCGGTACCTTATACACATAGACTTAAAATACCTAAGTAACATTGTAGAAACTAGAATTTTCTTTCCAGAGGCGTTTAGTTTTATATTTATAGGTAATATTACGAAATGTTGACGAACAGCGCAGTTTCACCTCGCTCTGCTATTACACTACGTTAAACCGTTAAGATCAAAGAAAACGAAATATAATATGAACTATATGAAAAAAACATCTAAAATTAGAATGTGCAGACATAAAACTTGTTAACTAGCACTTAAGATTGCTCTCGCTGGAATAAAAATCGCTCAAAGTCGACAACCTCTCCAAAGATAATCATAGAACACTTAAGCTCACAACATCTCATTTAACTTGTCCCCAAAAGGGTTTATTTTTAATAAAGAATTTCTTAGAACATTTATGTATATGAGGCCGGTTGTGTCACAGTGGGACAACGACGGCCGTGGGTTCGATTTTAACACGGGGAAATGATTATATTTAAATCATTTTCAATGTCTCGCTCTAATAAGACAAAGTGCGGCGTTGAGTTCCCGCCACTCAACACGCAATATCTCCCATACGGCGGAAAACACACTACTAAATGTCTTAACATTAGCTACTTCGTGTATGCTTTTTACACAAATATGTACCTTTTATATAAATAAAATATTTTTTTAAAAAATACCTTTCACCTTTAATATAAGTACATTTGAAATCTAATAACAAACGATAAACAGTCGAATGCCAAATATTTCACGTTCATTTATTTGTAACGTTAGCCTGTACAGTTTTTTAGACCTTTTTTGAACAAAATCTTGAATGTAAACGAAAAAGTATTATACATTTTGGTAGTGTCACGAATACAACCACTTTTGGCATGTCAACAGTCAAGGGCCTTGAGGGAAACTAGGCCAGATGCAGAGCAAATGCGGATAGATGCAATGATAGGGAAAGTATATAGCGCCTAGTGATTGGGGTCAGCGCTAACCTAATTATGCTGAGCTTCAGGATATAAATCGAGAGGTCGTTTTATTAAAACTATGTGTTATGTCACATGATATTAACTATTTCCGTAATAAATTTTAAATTTTTATTTAATTAGAAAAAAAAATAAAATAAAATATATGTTGTGAAATAGTCGGCCGATCGTCGTGCTGTGGAACAGAGTCTGACTGTCAACGCGATCGGTTGTGGGTTCCATCTCCACTGTGGGGAGTGATTCTATTTAAAATTATTTTCGCTTACTCGTTCTGGTTAATACAAAGTGCGACGTTGAGTTCCACCATTCGACACATAATGTCTCGAATTCGGTGGAAAGTGAAGTACGGAGTGTCTTGACACTAGGTACTTTCTGTCTACCCTGCAGAATAAAAGGCGTGAAGCTCAAAAAAATAATAGTCAGAGACTTACTAATAAATATTATTAACATCATTTATTCGTCACACATTGAGGAGATGTACAATTCTGTGTAAACAAAGAATCAAAACAAATATGTCTTGGAAGATCAGGGATATAATACATTTGTATTGTAAATATAAAAATATATTTCTTGATTTAATTTTAAAAAAACAACTGTCATGTTTTTAGAGCTGCGTGAAAAAGGTGCTACGTTTATTGGTGACGCAAACTAAATTATTTACGCTATTGGTAGAATCATCTGAAAAAAAAATTCTGTTGTAACCAGCCGAATATCGGAGAATTGATATAATTCTGTATTGTTTGTGATATTGTTACCTCTTACTTTAACTTGTGAACTCATTTCTTTAATGTTATCAATTTTAGTTTTAATTTTACGTAAGTAAATAATGTGCTCACTGTAGTTGATTTTTACGATCAACACCTACTTAAATATACCTATGTAGGTGTTTAAAGTATTTCCGGAACACACATGATTTTTCTGCAAACTCGTTGAGTGGGATGCCTATTTTTTCATAGAACGTTATTCATTTTGTGAGATTTAATATACTAGCATCAATATACTAGAATTCAGTAACGAATTACAAAGGAAAAATAATTAAAACAGTTTTATTGAAGTTTTATTTAAATTAAATTTTTATTATAGTAAAATATAGTCATATATCAAAATGTCTCATTACTTTCGTTATTGGAAAACACGTCATGACCGCTTTTAATATAGGTTGATTGCTCTATGCAGATAAGTATCCCTTATCTAATCGGCCAGATGTCATCATACATTACGTACTATTATTAAAATTTCCGTCAACATTAGTGTCATAATGCTTTGTGTATATATTGGTAACGCGGTTTTTTGCTGTATAAAGTAATATATGTATGTATATTATATATATATATATATATATATATATATATATATATATATATATATATATATATATATATATATATATATATATTATATATCAAATTGTGTGAGTTAAAATGCTCTTCACAAATTATATAGAACTTTTGTAAGGAAAATAAACAAAAGAAACAGTAAGCTAATGTATTCGTAATTACGACATTTATTCCAGAGTCAAAGTTAATCTTTTTTTTTTAACGTAACTGACCTCAATTGTATTTTAATGCGTGCGTCTCGTTGTTTAAATAGATTTATAAGAAGAATGCACAAATTATTTTTTTTTACAAGACCTATAAAAAATTGAATCGTTGCTTTCAAACCTGCACCTCTTAAAAATGGTCATAGCGCTCTGACCGCTAAGCTATGCGTTCTTTTCTTGCATGGTTTCCAACAGCCGCAGGTTCGAACAGCGTTGCTTTAAAACACATTTTATAGGTTTTTCAAAACTGTTTTCCTAATTTAAATATAGAATAACACTTTTAAATATATGTATGAATAAATTGGTAAACGCGAACTTCAAACCGGACAATAAGTATATTTATACTACTTTTACATTATCAATCCTCACTAAGAGTTCTGATTGTTATAAAGCGGGAGTGAATAACGTGCGTTAACAAATAACAGGGAACCTTCATCCATAAAATTGTGGATAATGAAGACCGAGGACAGCGGAATAATATTGCACTGGCCGTCATTATCTTCAAGGAATTCGCCTCTTTGTGTAGCTCGTTGGCGTTCGTTTCATCTTTCTTGTTTCAGCATCGTTCTCGCGTTATTTATAGGGCGAATGACGCAAACTGCACGTTTAAAGGCGCGCCTCACAATCATCTAATGCAACTATAGAACAGAAACTGTTCGGTATATAATCAGTAATTATCTATTACATGTTATATATTTGCAAGCCCAAATATTTAAAACTTTACACGTAATCTGCAGTCGCATCAGCCTTTGTCTTTTAACATAAAGGGATTAGTCATTCAATTCGCAAAAGCTATTGCTGACGCATTAGCGAAGGCGTTAACGTTTGACACACTTAGATACCTTAGGCATTAACAGTGCTAGCTTTAATCGCCATAGGATAAATAAATAAAACTAATCTATTTTCAATTGTGCAAGGCTTGGAATTAGAAACCTAAATTATAATTCCAACGTTTTTTTAGATATCGTTTTAGAGAAAACATTTTATATTTTATAAATAGTTAATTAAAGGTAACTCTGAATGCTATATCAGGGGATAGCATTGCAGGTCCAGATATATTGTTCATCTCAATTGGGTCACTGGCGACCGACTCTCCTAGAAGCAGACTAGGTCGACGATCCTTTAGCAACATTAGCTCCACGACGCTTAATAAGCCAAGATTTATAGACTATTATCAATTACTAAGATTGCGGGATTCTTATATAGGTAGGTACACTGTACAATCATTTCTGGTTGCACCAGTTAGTGTTGCAGTATACCAGAAATAGCTCGCTTTCGGTAGTTACAGCTCCCAATGCGGGTCACGTTTGCTTTATACACTTTCCATTTGTTTTTGTTTAAATTAAAATGTTTAGCTGAAGATTTTCTTCATACTTAATAATAAATCTTTTTATGGAATAATATATAATTAATATTCTTTTGTTCGTTTTTTTTTATTATTCAAGTATACTGTTAATGAGATATACTTCGAGACAGATATGTCAGTATAATAATACTCGGGTATCGCTTAATAGATTTTAGGTGAAAGGTGAAAGCTAATATGTTAGTAGATGCGAGATGCGGGCGTCGCCGACCTACGCGGGAGGTCAACCCGTGTCATGTTCCAGTAAACTAGGTCACAGGTCATATCCAGGGTCGCTAACCAAAATAAACTGCTGCGAATATAAACAGCGTGGAATAAAAATCGGTGTGGATTCAACAAAAATCTGGGAATCTGGCAAACAAATTTTGTGAATGTATTGAGTTGAAACTGCTAAATGAATGCGATTTAAAAGAGTTTTACTCCTATTTTTTGGTATATAACGGAATAATAAGTTGGTTATATTTAAGTTGAACTATACTATATTTAGAATTTTTAGGTCTTGTTATTTTTATTTTGTTTTATCTATATATACTTCATAATATAGTTATATTTTTGAAGGGATGGGTTGGATTGGTTGGGATTGATATAATTTGAAGGGTCATAGTACTTTGTCGTGATAATTAATCAATTTGTACACCGATAATTTTATTCACTTAATCCGAATTCCCACTAACTCTGCAAGATTACGTTAATAACACAAATAAAATCAGTAACGGGTCATTTTCTTCCTTAAAATAGAAAAGAAACTGCATACACATGGAGTGAGAACATTATACCCTTCACTGTGAACATTAAATAGGTCGATGTTTTTTCATTTTCTATAAGACCTACTTCTGACAATGGATGTGGAAGCTCACGGAAGGATACTATACAATATCATCTCATACACTTATAAAGGTTATCTAGGTTTTTTTGTTTTTGCTCCATATCTTTTTCAAAATGTCATTTTTCTTTTTTAGTATCTTTTAATGTTTTTTTGTAGTGAAGCATTTGTGTGATGGAACAGTGAGACGGCGGTTGCATCTAAGTGCGATGATTATAAGGTCATTTCTCAGTTGGGGTTATGATAGACAAATGCAGCGTTAAGCACAGCTTCTTTAAAACATACCAAGTCTCGAATTTAGGCAGAAATTATCAAAAAGCATACTTGGGCACTATATTTTCTAGGCCTATCTTAATATTTCAGGTAAAATGTGAAACGGTAAATTCGTTTCTCGATTACTTTAATATATTTAGACAAAACACAAAGGAATTATATTTGGTCATTCTGTTTTTCTACTGTTTAGCGTACATTTGTTATAACCCATATCTGGATAAAACTTATTTTACAAAATATCCTGTCGCAATCGTAACTAATATATAAACATAATTTATATAAAACATATCGATAATTATTGTTAATTTATTAGCATTATAAATTAATACATTTTACGTACAATTCGCTCAGTTTATTGTCTAATTTTACCACGAAATTTTAGAAATTTATGAGGAAATTTAGATACTAAGTTTTGATTCACTGAGGAGAGAAGGACAAATTAATATATAGTCGCTAAAAATAAATATTTAAACGAACACTCTTATACTAACAGAGTATTGGCCCTTGTCCTAAATTGAAGAGATTGTTATTTTCATTGTCGTTTATTAACCGTTTCGTATTTTGCTGTCACTCAGTGATGTTTTTCTCAAAAGTTAATGATTATTATTTTATATAGAATTAAAAACGTATAAACTTACATTTGTAAGATTAGAATTCATATTTATTTATTTATTTATTTTTAGAAAGTCAACATTGTAATATAGTATAATACATAATAAATAGGCTAACTTAACATGTACTTAATATTAACAGTTGTTCCAAAACTTACACTACTGCAAGAAAAAAAACGTAAAAACACAATTTATCAAAATGCATTGCAAAAAATGTATAAGAAGTAATATAAATAAAAAAAAATATGTATAAAATTTTAAAATGCTGTTATTAATTTGAATATTTGAAAATGAATAGAAAATGCAGAATAAACACTTTGAATGTTCTTTAATAATAACAATTTGTTAATAAGCAGAACAATAGCAAAAATTTGAAATAAAATATTTGATGAAAATTTATAAATATACAGTTTCATTTTCCTTTTTAAATTACATATAGTTTAATCTTTAATTTAAATTTGAATTGAATACTTATTTTTTTTATTATTAAATCTTTTAGCTCACACGAAAAATATAAGTTTATTTTAAAAATATTTTTCATTTTATATTCTATTCTCCACTTTGGTAGGGTTAAAGGCAGAGTTGAGTTCCGGTATTTGACTCACAGTGTTTCAATTTCGACAAAACGTTGATCATAATGAAATATTTTGACTCTTTAATCTTATTATTATGCTAAAAAAAGTAAGGTTTATTAGTTTACTGCAAAACTATATTATAATTTAGGCACATCACTTATCTTATCTACTAAATTGTTTATTCGTATCGTATTATATTATTTAAATGTTTACTTCATATTAAATCGATTATTTGTATTTCCGGTTGAAGCGAGATCGGACTACTACTGTAAATTAAATATGTACATTTAATTTATTAACGTAGGGGATTTTGGATAAAATGAATTTCAAAAGCTACGAGCAAAGAGATAAACGTTTTTGATATTTCATTTTGTAGCTTTCCACTTATTTGTAAAGCGATTCGCTTTGAGTCTGAACTATTCAGGGGATATACCTATCTCATGCATTCTGTTCACGTTTATTTTACGTATATTGAAAATAAGTCTGAAAAGCAACGGCCGTTGTCAAATAGAGTGGTAGTTATGTTTTATACGTTTACGTTTAATATAAAATCGATACCTCCCTACGTGAGTTGTCATATTATGCTACGAAGTAATCGTTATGGCGTACGTCACCTACCGTGGGAGTTATCGATTTTTTTTTATTAATTTTATAATTATTATTAATTTATATGAATAGTGACCTTATATATATCGTATTATTCGAATGTTGCTTTATTAGATTTAGTCACTTATACCGAATCTTAAATCGGTCGATTATTTGTTTTTCTTTGCACATTTAATTGTGATATTTTCCAAATATTTTATCTTATTATTTTATTGATACTAAAAGAATATGGATTAACATAGCTTACTTAATTATTTAGTTTGTTTGATAAGATAGATTACTTAAAAAAAAACTCTGTCATCGATTCATCCGATTCACAAATCACTTTTCCAATGTCACGTCGTATGTCTCCATAGAAGGATATTGTACACTGAGAGAAAAAGTTAGATTAACTGGATATAGAAGAGTAATGAAAAAAATGTTGATATTTTGACAAGCATTATATACTAGTATATTGAACAAATATAAATGATAATTTGTTTCTTTTTACGCCTTATTTTTACTGCTTCACGCTTTTTTCCCGCATGCAGCATGGAAGATAGAAAGTATTTAGTGTCAAGACAGTCCGTATTTCGCTTTCCGCCGAATTCGAGACATTGCGTGTTGAGTGGCGGAACTCAACGCCGCATTTAGTCTTACCAGAGCGGGAAAGTGAAAATAATTGTAATATAATCACTCCTCCGGGTGAGAATCTAAGTCAGACGCTGTCACTGTATTCCAAATAACATTGTTATATAAGTCTATCTGTGACCTCGGACTACTGTAAAGTGTTCGAAATGTCAGGTTTACAAAAATGTATTTTCGAATACCAAAATATACGCTTTTAATCCTTTTAATATAATTTCATTTATAATGTGTAAAAATCGAGAAAATTTAAGAGCGTAATATAAATAGTACCACAAAAATACAAATCGTAAGTACATATAAATAATATAATGTAAAATTCCTGCTCACATAGGAACTTTGAAAAATCTTCTTTTACTACCCTCCTGCATTCCCTAAGGAACCTACATGCCAGAATTTGGCTTTAAAGCCAGGTACTATTAGTTGCGCGATGTTTATTAATAATACGGGAGACATTTTACATGATTAATTTCGTCAAGTGGTACGGTGCACCCGGTTGAAATTGAATCATAAAACATAAAAATATTCACATTTTTTTTAAGTATTTTATTTTAAGAAAATACAAAAAAAAAATTATTGATGCTGGACAAACAAGTCTCAATAAATTGTCTATTTTACACATCCCTGTCAGTGTCAGTAATGACGCAGTGCTTTCAGTGATTGGACTAATTTAAACAAAGGATATATTAAAAAAAAACAAAAATAAAAAAAGGGAAATATTTTATATTGAAATCTAATCGTGCAGTTTCCGCAGGCGAGGCCGCATGCAGACCGCTAGAATTAAAATATAAAGTTTTTATTTATTTCGCCTTTTTTAATTAATTATAATCATTAAATTTAATAATGTTTTTACTTTTTACTTTATATTTTTAATTTAGTAATAGAATTTAATTACCATTTAAATTAATTTATGCACTCTTGCTCATCGTCCGTGTAATAGTATATAGGTTATGAGGTCACTGTCTGTTACGTGTTATATTTTAATACATGGTTTTACATTTTAAGAATATATGCATGAAAATGATATATAAACGTTTTTATAATGAATAAATAAAGTACAGTTACTTACTAATTGATATTAAATAATCAATTAAAATTTAGATCTGAATAAATATTTTAACTGGTAACACTTTTGCATAAAAAATTATAAGTGTAATAAATGCAGATACTTTTTAGAAAACCCGACATTTCGAACACTGTATGTAGTCTCACAATTAGATTCTCTGTAATTCTAAAATAAACACTTTGCCGGGTAATCATTTAAAATGAGGAAAAAACGCAAAAACCACAAGTCTTATAAATAGCCTCTTGCTGTACATATACTTCTAATAATATCGATAAGGTTATTTATACAAATTAAGTAAGAGAAAAGTTTTACTAAGGATATTCTTAAATTTAATTTAGTTAAAAGTAATTATTAAAAAATAATCAATTAATATAAAATATTATTTTATTGTTATAAATTTTTATTATTTGTTTTTTTTTAACAAATACACAAACAGATAAGTAATAGCTTTTACGATGGGTCTTTTTATTCATATTATAATAAACACAATTAGTACGATAGAATACAGGAAATACTGCGTTTATTCGTTTTACATAAACTGGACAAGTTCAGTAATGCCTTCAGTATTTATTTTAAAAACAATTATTAATACATTTAATAAATTTTACTTTAAATTAATATAAATCAGAATATTTTACAGTAAGCTCTATGTTTATATTACGAAATAAATACAGTACATTGAATTTGTTTATTCAATCTAACAAGTGTACTCCAGTGCTTAACATTGTATGTTTAAACAATGAAAGCAGGTATATTATCATGTTACAGTGTACCAGACTGTACTAGACTAGTCTAGACCAGAACAAAGCACGTACGTGAATAAATCCTCTCAAATAATAATTGCCATAGCAGACGTTTCCCTCTAAATTCCGAAGGGGCGACCCCCCACGAACTTCCCTGTGAAACCTTGCACA
This sequence comes from Dryadula phaetusa, assembly GCA_032432895.1. NCBI lineage: Eukaryota > Metazoa > Arthropoda > Insecta > Lepidoptera > Nymphalidae > Dryadula > Dryadula phaetusa. Next base: position 6,531,538 of record JAOYRS010000038.1, read on the forward strand.
CTTGTTGAGTTCCTTTGTTGTCTGGAGCAACGATTTTATAATAAATGTTTATTTTATGTATTTAATTGTATTAGATGGTCTTTCCTTATATATTTACTAATAAAAGAAAACGGAAATAAATAATATAATTATAAAAGCAAAAATTGTTTTCTTTCATTAATTAATATTAAATAAATATAATTATGATTTAATCTTTAGAAAGACTGAAATTGTATGCCATTGTCCCATACAATAAGTACTTTATTATAAAAGCAACATTAAATAATGATCTACTACCTGCTACAATGCAATCAAATAATGAAAACGGTATGAACTTAATTTGATATATTTACAAATAAGCTTAGATATATAACTAATATTTATGCAATATGCATATAAATGCATATTGCATATTGCATTTATATGCATACTGCATAAGTACTAGTTATATATATTAACTTATTTGTACATATAATATTATAAAATCTTTTTCTTTCTTTTTCTTTCTGTCTATTGGCGTGTCTGTTTGTGCTAGTTAATCTCTGGAAACACTGGACGGATTTGTATTAAACTTTTTCGTTTTATAGCGAACTAAGGTCTGGGCGTAACATAAGGTATAATTGATTTGATTGACCACTCAAACGATGACCGGAGTATTAAAATACATAGTACAGTAATATAAATTGAAAGTATACGAAAATACTGAAGCTTGTCCCGTGATAAATATAATATATAATAGATTTTACATTTTATTTTTATAGCAATGAGGAGGAAATAAAGAACTCTATTAAAAATCTATAATATATTTGAACAGTTTGAAAGATGTATGTACTTATATAAGTCACAGATGTTTTCCCTAATGTCTCAGTCAGTCTGGGGAACTTAACGGACTTTTCTGGTTATGCACATACAATACCTTGCGCTTTTTGAGTCCTTTGTTGTCTGGAGTGCAATCCCAAACGTGTAATATATTACTACTATATGATCCTTATACAGACAGACAGAAGGAAATAAGTATTATTTACTAGATTATACTTATTAAAATTAACGAGTGAGGGGCTGACTGTAAGCGCGATCGGTTGTTGGTTCGATTCCCTCACTTGGGGGAGAGATTATATTTAAATTATTTTCACTCTTCAGTCTGATAAGTCAAAGTGCAGCGTTGAGTTCCGCCACCCAACACGCAATGTCTCGGTCAAATTCTGCGGAAAATGAAGTACGGAGTGTCTTAACACTAGGTACTTTCTATCTACCCTGCTGTGCGGGATAAAAAGCGTGAAGCTAAAAAAAATATTTTTAAATATAAGTATATATATAGTTAGTTTTGTACTAAGTATAAATAATAATATAGAGATAGTTATAAAAGTTACCTAAAAACATGTTAAATAGATTAAATTATTGTTCTCTAATTTCTTATATATTTTAAATATATATGTAGCACTTTTAATTGATATTTGAACCCCCAACTACCACGTGACAACTAGGAAAGCAATTGATACCCCAGACGCTTTACTTTAAAACTATACAACGAGCAGGAAGCTTAATCCAATATTCTGTATTCTCCCTGCGTTTGCTCTTTGTTGTCTGGAACATTACACCAATATGCAATTCGTCGGACATTGTACGTGCAGACAGACGCTGGTTAGTTTTATTTAAGATTTTTCATAACTTTTTGTTTCATATATCATCTGAACTAAATTATTTATATCTTTCCATCCATTAAAAAAATATGCAAATAAAAAATAAATCTATGATAAGCCAGATAATAAATAAAAAATAAATCTATGATAATATATTAGAATAAAATTTTAACTTAATTTGAATATAACTTTAACTAATTATTGTTAAGTATATCACGTTAATATTGTATATAATGGTAGGATAATTGAAACGAGCGTGGGCAGTAACTGCAGCTGCTCACCGTACAATAGACCACACAAGATGTATTATTAATGTAAAATTCAATTGTTATTATTTTTACGTACGCGTATCTTACATACCTATCACAACGTGGATGCAGAAAGTATCAAATGTTAAGATACTTCATCCACTGTGTTTAATGGTATTTCCTTTTTTTACAGGAACTTAGTGTCATGGCATTGCATTCACTGGTTTTTACCCAAAATCAAGGCTTTACGCCGCGTAAGACAAAGGTGCTAAAATAATTTAAAGATTCATTTCCACGAATTGGATTCGAGCTCAATCACTCGCGTTTAATAAGAATCTGTCTCACTATGCAACTATAGCTTATTTACTTTGTAAAGCTATTTTTTGGTAATATTATGCCTTTATTGCGGTATATTGCAAGTCGGATAGTGAAAACCAACGTGGCAATTTGCTTGGTCACAATAAACATCCAAAGTCAATATAGATTTTCATCTCGTATGGGATTAGTGCAGTTAATTGGATACATGGCGTTTGCAAATGAGGAGAAGATTTATTTTTATTCAAATTATATATATTTTATCTATAATCGATAGATAAAATAAACCTTGTTTCAAGTTAGTATTAAAATTCGTCAAAAGAAAATATATCAGTGTTTTTTGTTTGAAATACATTTTTTTATTCTATTATAATGAAACGTTCCATTGAGCTTTACACATTAAATAGCTAACGTAGAATTGTGAACGCCACTCAGGACTCATTTTCTGTCAGTTAAAACGGCTGTCTAGCCGTCATACTCATGATTTATGTAAATGCGGTCTCATAGATGGAGCACGCGATTGTTTTTTATCGATGTATGGCAGGTTTGTCGATGACAAATGAATAACCAAACGTATATATATATATATATATATATATATATATATATATATATATATATACACAGAAAAAGTGTGTCTGTCGCGGTGCAATGGGACAGTGAACACGATCTGACTGTAATCATGATCGGTTATGGATTCCATTTCCACTCGGGGAATGAGTATATTTAAATAGTTTTCATTTTCTTGCTTTGGTAAGATAAAGCGTGGCGCTGAGTTCCGCCACTCGTCACGACTCGAATCGATTTGAGGGAATGCGTAGCATCTTGAGTCTAGGTACTTTCTGTCTACCCTGCTGAATGAAAGAAAAAATGCACATGTTAATAAGGTAATATGAAACTATATTTTATTAATTGTATTTAAAGTATTCCTCAATATTATCGCATTTACTGTCATTTTTAAATTAATGTAGTATGTGGTATATGCATATTTATTTATATTGATTTATATTAGTATTTAATTTCCTATTAATTCTTCTACTAACTTTATTAGATGCATAGCAAAGGCACAATTATGTATGATGGCCATACCCAACTCGTTGTATCGACGTTTTCCCGTTAAATATAATTTGTAGCTGGCTTATTTCTAATACTACGAATAAATATAAAATCGATTTTCATAAAAGTGTCACTTGCTTATATAAATAACTCTAATAACTTGTGCTTTATTATCTTTAGCCAAGGACATACGTACATCGACTTATCCATAGTATCTTTACACGTCTTTTATCTAATATCAAAGAAAATCTATAAAATTTCAACACCAGTCATTCTCTGTTGATAGATTGATAAGTATTAATTAAATTAAATATACAAAAAATAAACAAATTTTGAACAATAATATGAATTTATGGAATATCTATTAATAGGAGAAGACTGATCTGAAAATTTTATTTTACTATATTTATTTGGATATTTGATAAGAAACGTTTAAATATACTATTGATAAGTCGATGTACGTCTGTCCTTGGCTAAAGATAATAAAGCACAGGTTCTTAGATTTATTGATATAAGCAGGTGACACTTTTATGAAAATCGATATTTAATATTCAATATTAGAAATAAGCGAATTATAAATCACATTAGAAATAAGCGAATTATAAATCACGTTATTTTTGACAATTATGTATATGAAGGAATTTATTCCACATTTTCCTAACATTTCGATAAGGCAGAAAAATATCTTTACGATTTAAATAATTGTATTTTTATACGGTAATTTCATCTTAGTATACATTACTACCGCTATCCGTAGTGTTATATATGTTAAGAGTACTTAAGACCTCAAACTATAATGCAGAGCTTATGCAACATGGTAACATAGGGTGTGATTCTTTATAAAAGTTAAATAAATATATACGTGTACGAGTGAATGCCTACAATTTCGTTAGCGTGGACTTGACTTAGCTATAATTTTGTTAAACTAAATAATTTAAATTAATATTTAAATAAATTTTCTTATTTATGAACCGATTGAAATAAAATAAACACTATATGCCACGGAATTGTTGGCAAAATACAAAAGTTATAATATTTAAATTAGTTATGCCTTTTTCGAGATTAGCGTATACAAATGAAATAAAAAACAATAAAAAATACATTTAAACAACCTCTCACAAAGACAGAGTAATAAAATTTTGTCATTTTTTCTTATAATGATAATATTCAGTTAATAATCACATAATAATCTTTTTAAATGATCCAAATCAGTTATAATTTAATAAATTATATGATGGTTTAAGTGTTGATACCATCGTAGAAAAGTCTATGTTTGTTTGATAGTTCTGGTTCTCTCTGAAAACGTGACGTTTAAATGTTTTTTTAAAACGGAGAGTCCGGTTTTTTAAAAAAAGGACTGACTGTGTTTGACTGTAAACATGGTCGGTTGTGGGTTCGATCCCCACTCGGGCGAGTAATTATATTTAAATTATTTTCACTTCCTCGCTCTGGTGCAATGTGCGGCGTTGAGTTCCACTCCCTCACTCAACATGCAATGTCTCGAATTCGGTTGAAAGCGTAGTACAGAGTATCTTGACACTAGGTACTTTCTGTCTATCCTGCTATGCAGGTTAAAAACGTAAAGTTAAATAACTTTAATATTAAAATATACTGAAATATGAAAACTATCAAAATATAGGAACTAAACAGTAAACGTCATTACTGTAATGCATTAGAAATTCCAAAATGATGCCAATTCATAAATATCGTACTAACATTTACTTACATTTTGATATGTTCAAGATGTTTTGTTCAGATTGTTTAGATTAGACCAAAACTTGCTAAACTAATTTGGAAGAAACTTAGCACACAAATATTTTATCATCAGAATAAATAAGTCTAAGGATTTATCCAGTTACGTAAGTATCCACTTTTTGTTTCAGTAAGCTCCATAGCGTGAACTTTATTTAGTTTACATTTCTTTTTATAAATAGCAGATTATATTTTTAAAAAGAAAAGAAAAATATGAAAGTAGCAAGCGAAAGTTAGCGTATTCATAAACAGAAAATACCAAGATGGTTTCCATATATAAATATAGATCTATCTTTAGTAAGTCTAAAGTTCTTGGCAAACAAGCTCTATTTCTATTCAGGCAGGCGTAAGAGGAATTAGTACAGATCCGGTATATGTTAGATATGCTAATTCGCGCGGGGAAAATACGATGCATAGCAAAATGGCTTAGATTGAATGCAGACGAGATTGAATTATCTCAAGTGTTCTTTGACCGTTCACTTTACTTTCATAAAGCTAAGAAGCATTTTTAGATATAAATGTCATAATTTCATAATCTCAATATTTCAACGCTTAACTGAATATAAATTACAGTTAAGCTCTCTGAAACCTGTATTTGCATTTCAGTAAGAGAAGTTTTCAAATATCTAAATTATAATATCTTATTTATTTTTTAAGGAATTTGATGTAAAATTGCAAATAAGACATGAAAAATATTTATATATTATTAACATATATTTTCACAATATACATAGTTATTTGTAAAGTAATTATTTTTACGTATCATTTCGATCTTTCACATTTAACTGGGAAGAGCCAAGAAACACTCTGTTCCCCATTATCCGCCTATTTCTAGAAATTGTGTCTTAAGTGATTGAATTGATCTACGATTTATCTGACCGGTCCGTGTCGAGAAACTACCACCATTAAAATGTAAAACTGGTCCTTAATAAAAGCTTCAAGCTCATTTCCCTCGGCAGTGTAGTTAGACGCAACTCTAAGTACGGAGTGTCTTGATGAACACTCCGTTCTCTACTTTTGACGCGAAATTGAGACATTGTTGAGAGGCGGAACTTAACTCTGCGCTTTGTTTTTCATAAAATGCTCGTATTTGTAAATAACAATTGATAATTATTTTAGTCATGTACATTGATTCAGTTTGATTGATTTGCGTGTTGGAATACATTTGCATACGGTATGTTAGCAACCTAACAGCTGTCACGTTAGTTAGGTTTAATAAAATGGATGCCTTCGATCGTTGATATTTCTTTTCTTCTAAGAATATCTTTGACAATTATGGTAATTGTCTGTTCTAAATTCTAAATTTAAATCTCATTAAAAATTAAATTATTTTACTTTTTAAATCCGTTTATATAATTGGGCGTAAGATTTACCCTAAGCGCGGCAATATTATTTAATAAAAACTTTAAATATTTTTAAAATAAACAACTTTAGACGGCGAAGGCCAATTCTTGTACATTACTACTTAATACTTTTATATTTGTTCTTGTTATACATATATATTTTTTTTAATATAACATCAGTATGCATTTGTCCCGTATTCACATTTCGCATGTTTAACTCCTATTTACATTATTGGCTTGACATGCTGGTCTAATTGCAGCTGTATCGATTGCGTTCGGTAACGTGCTGCTTTATGTTAGACCTTGGTTCGTTCAGACATTTTTTCATGACATTGTTAACTGTTTGAATTGCTTTTAAAAGAATTTTCCTACCTATTATTAATTGTGAATGTTTTATGGATTGTAAGTACTTTGAGATATATATAACGAGTCTAACATTTTTTGCAATAATAAAGAAATGTTAATGACACAGACAGTATCGCTAATCTTATCTTTTTATTGTTTTGTTTTCTAATTTTTTAACTAATTTGCGTTCCTATCGGCTATTATCTGTTTAGTTGTTTGCATATTAATTTATATTGTGTTATTTATATCCATATAAATTAAAATTATACTTCACAATTGGTTATGGGTTCGATATTTATTCGAAGATAATGAGTATTACATAAAAAAATATTTTCTCCATTTTACTGCGACAATTTGCGGCGTTGATTTTCGCTCGTCAAAACGCATTGTCTTAAGTTGAAAGTGAAAAACGGAGTGTTGTGTCACTAGGCTCTCTCCAACTACCCTGATTCGTTGAAAGAAAGAGAAAAGTTCATATAAATATATGTATAAAATAAGATATTTAATATATCGATTTCAATGAGTTAGTCAAACCTGCGTGTTCAAGTATAGAATTACGCCTACACGTTACATAGTAGGCGCATTTATTTCACATTAAGTTATTCTATATCGGTGTCAGGGTGTACAGATGGCGAGGCGAGGCGAGTAACCCTCAAGGCTAATAGACTTTCAGTGGCAACTTTAATTTTCTTCAACTCTATTCATGTGCAACTACAAATAGCAATAATGATGGTCATTTTCCTAGTTCCTTTTACCTGAATCGTTATTTTTTTACACAGAATTGTTTATTTTTAAAACTTTTAATGAAAGTGTTGTAGTAGTGTTATGGCTAGTAACTTTATTCGTGAATGGTCTTTTAATACAGTATTAAAATAAAATTTATACGTAATTCATTTGTTATTTTTTTACTTACGTATTTATTTTCGTAACACGAGTAAAATGAAAATATCAATATAGTATATTATTTATATTATGGCTACTCGCTGCTTCGCCTGTGGCAACTGCATTTTTATATTTCACCGAGAGCATTGTGTCATTACTGACACTGACAGGGATACGTTCAATGAAGCAATAATCATCAGGTGACTGTGCCGAAACACTGACTTTCTTGATATTGTGAATACAAGGCATTAGGTGTCAGTCTAAAGAAAATATGCCGACTTCAATTTATCTTTAAGCAAAATTAAAACTTAAAAAACACTCGACAATTCAAATTTTATGAATATATTTTGTCAGGTAAGGTTCCAATCTCCACCTTTGACGAAAATATCAATATACATTTATATATATGTATAATAAGAATAAAAAATATTTTTACAGGCAATAATTTTTTGATCTAGAATAAGTAACTCCTAATGTAAGATTTCCTATATCTTTTTACATACAACCGTGATTCATTATACTACAATAATGTAACAACTACTAGACGTTTTGTATTTCACAAAGGAAAAACATAGCTTTGTAGTACTGTCACTTAGTACTTTAAAAATAAAAGGAGTCGCAGTATATTTTATTTTATATATATTTATTATTTTATTATATATTTATCTGAGGCCGGTCGTGGCACAGTGGGACAGCGTCTGACTGTAAACGTAATCGGTTGTGAGTTCGATACTCATTCGAGGGAGTGATTATATTTAAATTATTTTCACTTTCACGCTCTAGTAAAAGACAAAGTGCGGCGTTGAGTTCCACCACTCAACACGCAATGTATCGAATTCGGTGGAAAGTGAAGTACTGAGTGTCTTGACACTAGGTACTTTCTGTACACCCATGAAACTAAAAAAAATCTATCTACTGATCATAGAACTTGCTAAACCGAGCCATAAATCAAACTATTTTATCATATGATATCACTTAAAAAATAGTATGATATGACCTATTAGCCATACATATCTACCTATATGTAATGACGTCATAATTATGAATTTGGTGAGGTTTATGATCAAGTTGAATTGGAACAAACAAACAACTGGAACCTCTGATTTCATATCTATTGTAAATATATTGATTAATAGTTTATAAATAAACCTATTATACTTAGTTTAATTATTATTTTTTATTTAGTTAAAAATATATAATTTTCATAATATAATAAAAGATTTTAGAAGCTATTATAAGAGGATTTATCGCGTAGATTTTATTTTAGTATTGGCAAGGATTTTTATGAAAAATGGACGTTTATAACACTTTACAGCATTTTTTAAATAAAACTATTATAAACGGATTAATCGCATATATTTTGGTATTCGAAAATACAGTTTTGAAAATCTGACGTTTCTACAATTTCGTAGTTCGTGGTCACCGATAGACTAAGGTGGCATTCGCCTGTTGGTTGATACAAAAAATAATTATATTAATCTACCGCCAACTGTTTCTTAATTGCAGAATGTAAAAATCACGAATATCAAAGACCCTATTATTTCGGTATTCCGTGGTTACAGTCTACTAATCTACACTAAAAAAAATAGAAATCTTATATATATATATATATATATATATATATATATATATATATATATATATATATATATATATATATATATATGTATATATATATATATATATATGTATATGTATATATATATATATATATATATATATATATACTTCAAATCACCAAAATAAGACTACAAAGCGTAGAAAGTCAAAACACAGTAGTAGCTTTTCAGGGAGCACTAATAAAGGGTTCCTTGAAAATTCCTGTGGGAACGAGGAAAAATGCAATTTTTACTTTTAAAGTCTATGCAGATGAAACAAGGCTCATATAGAATAAAATATATAAAAAATATATATTTTTGATATTTTAGTTCGTATTTTTATAATACAATAAAATTACACTATTATTAAATTAATTTGTAATCATGCATTCACATTAACATGTATCATAATTAATATGTAATAATTTAATTTTTAATATACCCTATCCACAACAATTTCACAATAAACTTGTTTTTTTAAATGTTTAATAATGGATATTGTATACGCTGGAATACGTAAGTTTATATATTTTAACAATATTTTAAGATATTTAAACCATTTGATAAGCAATAACTTCATTTCTATACATCAGTTTTATACAGCTCCATATATAACAATATAACAAAATCTATCTAGACGTCCAGGGCAACGAACAGACGACGTTATGGTAGTATATATATCTTATACTTTTCTTCTAAAACATATTTATGATATTTTTATGTTGTTCTTCTATATCAGTTGTTCCATTGTCCAGTGAAAATAGCTTTATTGGATTAATAAGACGAATATTTGACTAATGTATATTTTTGAAGTCTAATAAAGTTAAAACTAGAATTTTTAATTTTTTCATGATATAATAAAAAATCATAATTCTGATATATTTTCTGTACATATCGATTAATATTTTTTATTAAAGTAACACCTTTGAAATATATTATATTATTTAAATAATACTTTAAAACATAAGGCCCTTCAAAGTATAAACTAATCGAATAAAATAAGGTCAAAATATTTTAATCTCTGTAATAATAATGTTTTTTTTTTATACATTGAGTATTGTCTAATGTTTAGCAAATCGTAATAGTTCAATGCATTTCCTTCGGTCATCGCCTGGACGCGGTACGTTGACTCCGCTTTGTCTTGCAGTTGATACTTTGCAATCTGCAACACCCACACCCGAACCATCGGATGCGGCAATTGTATTGACATTCGATCATATCAATTAATTAATTATATGCTATTTTGTCAGATTGCAAACATAATTATATGTACGACTATATTCATTATGAAAAATTTTTGTGTGAATTTTATAACTAAGTCAATGTACGCCAAGATTCTATAAAAATTAAGCCATTTTATCTGCTCTTATGTCAGCAATTTTTTTAAATTTATAAAAATAGATCTCTTGCAAAGGTACAACACCATACTGTATTCGGTTTCCAAAGACAAACTCTTTAATCAAAATGAAACTCCTTTATATATACGTGACTGTTAGAGGAAACTTTCTCGTCTACAAGTGAACTATAAATTACCAAGAGGGAAAATAAAAGAATATTACAATTTTTATGTGTCTGCTCCGGTATACGAGCGTACACTGTCGCTTATTTACCTGAATTTGTCATACAAATATGATCCTAATGTGAAGGAAAAAGGGCTAGGAATTACAGAGGGATGTAACGTAGCTATGTAGTGTTGAATCGATGCACAAATTCTTCTTCGGTGCACATTCGACTGTCAGTTGAGCAGACGCCTGGCTGTGTCGCGGTCGCGGCGCGCCACGCGCTCTTTCACATCGCCCCACGAGCTCACGACTCCTCCGAAACTTTTCGTTTGTGTTTTATTGTTCCTTGTTTATTGCATTGGATAGAACCGCCTCCGTGTAAAGAAGGTTTGTATTTGTACAACTTTATTTGTTTACTAAAGCAAAGAAAGGAAAACGATTCGGTAGTGTGTTTTATTTCAATGTTTTGATATTGTTTATTTTCTTAAGTACATTACAAGTCAATCAGCTGATTTATTTTAAGTAACAATATTTTTATAATTTTAAAACGAATAAACGTTTCATTTCAAAATATATACATATAGATAATTTCTCTGCTACAAAATTTGATCTCCTAAAGGGAGATCTAAAAATTAAGTAAATTTAAGCAAGATACGGGTGTTGAATGTTTAATATAAACTCGCTCCCAAGTGTATTTTAACTTAATAGTAATATATGTTACGTGGTAAATTTGTACTATGTTTTGTACTGCGAAGGGAATTCTCGTTTTGCTTACCTTTCGCAAAATACATTTAACCTATTAACGTGTGGATTCAAGGTAACCTATTGCTACGAACTTTAAATTTAAGAAAGTTTTAGAAGTACCTACATGTGAATATTTACTCAATAAACTAAAGTTTCTTTCAATATTAAAAATTATTAACATATTGCAAGTAAAACGATATTTCTTCTATCCATATATAATACATAAAATGGGATGACAAATCATAGCTTATTAACTTTAAAACTTAACTTGTTAATTAAAACTCTCTTACTCAAGAATAACTATTATAATTTTATGGAAATACCAATTACGTATCGTTACAAAGCACAAAAATTGAGCAGTTCATGGTCCTTCCGTCAGTCAATCTTCAAAAATAATAAATGTATACAATAAAATAAAAAATATTTAAAAAAATAACTATATGAGAGAAAGCAAAGTTATATTTTTTGAATTATAAAAATTTTCAATAATATTTGCAATTATTTTTATATATATATATATATATATATATATATATATATATATATATATATATATATATATATATATATATATATATATATATAATCAAATTAAGTTGAGTATCTAAGATAAAAGTAATCAATTTTTAATTGATAAATTTTAACTATAGTCTTTATAAATTATTTTGTCATAATTTATAATATAAAACGATTACATACATCACGAATAACATTATATACATAATTATATCACTTGGGGGAACTTATTCAAAATTATTTTCATTTCCTCGTTCTGTTCAGACAAAGCGCGGCGTTGAGTTCTGAACACACAATGTTGAACGCCGTTTCCGGTGGAAAACGGCGTACGGAATGTCCTGAGACTAGTTACTTCCGGCCTTCAGAAACCCGGCAAAGCTGAAAAAAATATATAATAGAAGTTGGTTTAAATTATTTAATTATTTCACTGAGACAAATACAAAGCAAAGCCTTTAAATATTTGCCATGATGCGCACTAAAATACGTAGACAGCATTTTTAAAATTGTTTTACACTTTACACTCATAGATGCGGCGTTTATATTTATAACAAAGCGTATATCATGTATAACAGAAAATGTTTCAATTTGCATTTATGTTTCTGTTAGTATTTTATTATTTACTTATAGAGGTACACAGACTATAAATTTATGATTATGAAAAAGAGTCTAGAATCTCCATTCGTCTTCTTTTTTAAGTTAGTAGTCAATCAACAATTTTGCGTGTATTCAAATATTTTACCTATAAATAAATTTTCTACACCACTTTTATTAAGCCAAGAATAAGTAATAACATTTACTATTCTTAAATTGTTATTTCACACTTAGATTTAGAAAACATTTTTGAAAACACTTATAAAATCCAAGAGGCGCGGATCCGAACCCGTTGCGTTCAAATTTTTATACGTTTTTTTTTAAAATGTTAAGTAATAATTATTTTTTATACTTACAATTATTAGTATTTAAAGATTGCCATAGCAGGAATTATTTTTCTCCCTATGGGCCAAGACCGCCGCTTTCTACCCGAATTCGAGACGTCGCTTCTTAAAAGCCGTAGCTCAAAGCCGAAATGTATCATGTGAGAGCGGAGAAGAGAAAATAATTTAAACATAAATCATTCTATATAAAACTAGCATAGTTGCTACTGTAAACATTTACAGTTATATAAAACAAAATGGTTTGGTGGTTATTTAGGTTTAATGAAAAACTTTCTTATATTTCCTCAATTCCTTATTATTGAATACGAACATGTTCCGCTATTTCTGGAACTCGTACATTTGTGATTTAATAAATGAATAAATACCATTTTCAATTCACATTACGCCCATTAAACGACTTCATGAGCTGTTGACATCAGTTCGATCGGATTGACGTATGACGTCAACATTATCGATTTTCCAGTGAAAATAATGCTCATTGTAATATACAGTAGTACTGATAGTTAATATTATTACTATTTTATATATATATATATATATATATATATATATATATATATATATATATATATATATTAAAGTAGATATTTCTTTAGGTTAGTCAAGTAGATATCAAATCGTAAGTAATGGCGTTTCAAGTGTGCCAGCTTATATATTTGTTTGATAGCTTACTGCTATGAGTGCTTTATGTTTATGAGTATTAGAAAAAAAAAGACAAATCGATTATTCGTTTATAATTGTTTATAATTGTTAACCGCAAATTAATTATTGATCTATGTGATACATGTCTTACATACCTTTTTTAAGAAATTCTATTAATTAGTAGATTAATTAGTAGAATAAAACGGGCATCAAAAGCTACGCACGTACATTGGCTGGTAATAGTAGCTTGTAATCATCTTTTTATTTTAGTTTTTAATTATTTAAACGTAGATAAATTTTTTTGACTAATTATATAATTTTTAAGTTATATTATAACTTAAAAATTATAAAATTAGTCAAAAAATAGAAAAAACGGAATGCAAGATTAGGGTAGATAGAAAGATATTAGAACAAGTGAATGAGGTGGTATATCTGGGAAGTATGATTAGTAGAGATGGATGTGGAAAGGCGTATTGCTGCCGGTAACAGAGTTAACGATGCTCTTGCTGCATTGATGCGATGGCAAAACGTCAGCGTACCTGCACGTGCTGCCGTTCACAATGCAGTACTGATACCGACGTTGTTATACGGTAGCGAAACGTGGGTGTGTCAAAAGAAGAATGAAAGAAAGATGAATGCAGTGGAGATCGTCGAATATGCGGAGTCAGTTTAGCTGACCGTACATGCAGTGAGGAAATACGCAGAATGGCAGGTGTAAGCGAGAATGTCACAGTAAGAATGAAGAAGAATGTGCGTGATAATGACCGTGGACAAGGCAAAAGAGGTATGCAGGGACCGTAGCGTTTGGCGCTCCGTGCTCTATGAGTACCCCGCACAAGGGATAAAGGGTGAAGCTAAAAAAAAAGAAGTTGTATTAATGACACCATATAGATAGTTCATGATTTCCTTCGTTAAATTTTTATATCAATTATCATGGTTTTCTAATTTTTAGTTAGTATAAAAATTTTTAAAGAAACTAAAAGTTTTTAAGTATTAGAAAAAACGCAACTGTTACTATTACTTACGTTGTATCGATTTAGAACAGCTGTAATTATTATACAATTTTAAGTAAGCGAAATAATACTGTGGATTACTTAAAATTAATTTCTTATAAAAAAGTTGAAAGTTAACACTACTTTGTCTAACTAAGCCTGACGAACTCTTCAAATTGTCAATATTAATATTGTTTTTTTTAGCAAATTGTATTTACCTGACACTTATTACAATAATGGCGTCCAAACACATTTGTTTGTTTTTAAGGGTATTCCAAAACATTTTAAAATATGGTTGAAAATAATTGTATTTCAAAAAGTAGCGTTAAATCCTTTAACGGTGAACACTAAATGGATCTAAAAAGTATGGGTTTAATTTTAAAAAATATTTCCTTAGGTTTTTAAAGTTGAGCGGCAACACTTGCCAAGAACAGTGACTATGTCAAGGCTATTTGTTTAGTGGATCGTGGAAAATGTAACTTGAATCCTAGTAAGTCCAGAGGCTTGTTGGTATTAACGAAATATTTTAACTTAAACATTACTTGAAATTTAACTTGGAACAACGTAAACATTTTCCTACCCATTTATATATATTTAAAGATAGAATTAAAACTTTTCACTATGATTATATCTAGCAATATTATTTTACATTATTTATGAAATAAATAAATCATTCACATTGTATTAATTCGATGGTTTTCAAATTAATAAGAAATACTGTAACAGGTATATTTATCAAATTGAATTTATACAATGTCGTATCATAATATTTTATTATTATTCTAACATATTTGAAAATATAGAAATAAATTACGAGACAGAAAATTAGAAAACTAATTGTGATCTGTCAAATTAGGTGTATATATGTATATCATTTATTATATTTAAATATTAAAATTTTATTGCTACTTATTGTATAATTTTTTTAATGCATTATTATTAAAAATATTTGCTGACTACAGTTTTTCTCTAATAAACTGTAAATTAAACCGTCCGCATAATTTCTGTAAAAAGGACTCGATATGTGTTCAAATAAATATAATACATTTTAACCATATCATGAATGCAAAGAAACATTACGATTAAGCCCAAAGGATAATTGGGATTGAGTTTCTTTGTTTATTTAATCAAGCAACATTGTAGTTTGGATACATTCTATAAAAATTGAAATATTTTTAACAATTTCTTATTGACCTGATTTTTTGTAGTTTCTCTTGTTACCGTGTGTTATTTATTTATTGTATTATAAATGAAAGTTCTATGTTTATTATTTTTATTTTTTAGCTTCACGATCTTATCCTGCATAGCAGGATAGACAAAAAGTACCTAGTGTCAAGACATTCCGTACTTCACTTTCCACTGAATTTGAGACATTGCGTGTTGGGTGGTAGAGCTCAACGCCGCACTTTGTCTTTTTTCAAAGCGAGGAAGTGAAAATAATTTAAATATAATCACTCCCCCGAGTAAGGATCGAACTCACAACTGATCGCGTTTACAGCGACTCGCGTCCTCTTTTTAATATATAATCAATTATCTTTAACCGATAAATCCCTATTACTAATATTCCAGTGTATCAACTATCAATATGATAATGACATTGCTAAGCAACGAAGAAGTTGAGTGGTTGACAAACGCTAAAAGCTTTTTTTCAGATTTAATAGTCCTCTAAAATAACTATAGTCTAAATGGGTATATGTAAACGGAGTTCCAAACACTATGTTCTTTCTGCAACGTAAAGATAAGAAACAGCAAAATAGAAAAAAACAATGCTGGCACAACGGGGTCAAGTGCCAACAATAAGCCTCCGTTGGTGACCGATGTGACTATACTCATACACTCGACCTAGCCTACTTTTTCCATAGATCCGTTAACTAATTGCATGGAATCGATTGTTTTCACTTCGATTATCGTTTTTTTTAATGTCAAATTCCTTAAATAGAGGTTGGTCGTGTCGCCGTAGGACAGCGTCTGACTGCAAACGCGGCTTGGTTGGAGTTCGATTCTCACTTGGAGGAATGATTATATTTAAATTATTGTCGTTTCATAGCTTTGATGAAACAAAGTGGTTTTGATTTCTGCTACTCAGCACCCAATGTCTCGAATTTTTCGGAAAGCAAAGTGTTTTGACTCCAGGTACTTCCTATTATGTGGCATAAAAGCGTGAAGCTAAAAAAATATTGTTAGTTTTTACATTTTGTTTAATTTATGTTTGTGTTGTTATGCGTTATTTGCCTTTAATATGTTAATTTGACTGTTTATATAAAATACTATTAGAGACTGCGACTTCGTAGGTGTGCAATTTAAAAGGTTCATTCTAACTATTATTTATAGTACTATTATTTATCTTGACTTATCTCTATTATCTTGACTTGAACATTGAGGGATTCATGACGATTATCTACTTTAAAAAAAAAAAAGAAAATTATTTCTAAGATAATTGAACGTCATGTAGTTAATTAAAAACAACACGCAGGTCTTGAATTTTAATTATATTTAAGCATTTCTATTTAGAATACTACAAGCTAGTGAAAGTAATAGAAAAAATAATAAAGTTTATTATTTTCCTCTTGTACTGAATTAAAGTGAATATTAAGGTAATTATAAAATACCAATCCGCCACTCGAAGCGAAAGCCAAGTACGGTGTGTCTTGACACTATGTACTATTCTACGCTGCTATGTGGGATAAAAAGCGTGAAACTATAACCGAGACAACGGCTGGCTGTCAACACGATTGTACAGCACGCAATATCTCGACATTGGACGCGAAACAGAAAACCTTTGACACAAAAAAAAAATCTTGACGCTAGGCTGTCTCGCTAAAGTGAAAAGCTGGAAAAAAAGAAGTTAATAATTTAAGTATGGAAATTACGAAAGTAATGCGCACAACAGTCCGATCTACCTCTCATTTAAGAAATATTGTGTTGAGAAGAGGCTAACAGGAAATCGCTGCGGAGATATCAAAATATTCTATTCAAATTAATAAAATTGGAGTATCCCTTTGTAACATTAACTTAACGGCTTTCTACTTAATGTATGTATTTTTACAATTTTTGTCTGAAATGGCTGATCAATTTTGACGGGATTTACATTAAAAGATAGCAGATTATTCCATATTATATTAAAGATCCAGATATGTTAAATTACAGCCGATCGAAGCTGCGGTCACAGCTTGTTTAAAGTATAATCATTTCCCCGACCCCCGAATGGTGATTGAACCTTCAAGCATCGCGTGCACAGTGTTTTAAATTTTTATTACACAACTATACCTATTATGGATCCATAGGTACTTTTATACATGTTTAATATGAGATAGTCGATAGGTCACTATAAATTTTATTTATTTTTTCGTTTTGCATGTGTCTTTTTTCACTTCTCGTATAGATGATAAATAAAACAGAACGCATAGCTTTGTCGTCATCCAATTGTGACATATATTTTTTAACTGAATTTTACAAAAAAAATCATATTCCTTTTTCAGATTTAACAGGTGTATAGATAAAATTTTAAGGCTCAGGTTATTGGAATAGATACTTTAAAGCTTTAGTTTAAGGATACTAAGGCATATTGTAGAAATTCAGTTTTATTGAATTATAGCTTTTTACTTTCTGCAATAGTTACGATGAAATCCGGTTGTACAGGAATTTTTTTGAAAATAATTTGAGAAATATATTTTGTTTTGTTAACCTATTTTTCATAGTATATAACTGTATGTATGTGTAAGGTATTTTATTCCAAGGGCCGGTTGTGCCGCAGTGGGAGAGCGTGACTGCAAACGCGATGGGTTGTGGGTTCGATTACTACATAGCTGAATGATTACATTTTAATCATTTTCATTTCACTTTGGTAAGACAACATACGGCTTTGAGTTTTGCCACTTAACACGCAATGTCTCGAATTCAGCTGAAAGCGGAGTACAGAATATTGACACTATGTACTACCTATCTAACCTGATATGCGGGATAAAACCATGAAGCTAATAAAAAAATAACATTCAATACGGCATATATTATATAATACCAAAACAATTTACTAGGATATGTCTCTACATGGCAATAAGTCGCGGCGGTAAGTTGAAACCAATAATAAATTCAAGGCCGTTGCGATGCATATATCATACACTACATACATGTGCTGTACCATTTCGATACAAATTGAATACGAATTCAGATTTTCGAACGAACTATCTATGGAAATGCTCGTTATTTATCAATTGTATTTTTCAGTTGCAAACCGAAATTATTACGTTTGAGATATTTTCCCCGTTCATTGCGTTTCTTTAACAATAGTAGAGAGGTTTTATATTATAAGTAAATAGAAAGCTCTATAAATAATTGCAGTTAAAGTATTAAGATTAGATTGAGCGGCGTTTTTGAGTCACGACTAAAATCCAAAAATAATTAAGTGTTCAACATTTTTACTAAACCTTTTAAATGAAAACGAACATTCCAGGGAGTGTTCATTGTTTTTTTAAATATGGTTGGGTTTCATAATTGAATAAAATTGTAAAAGGACAATCATGAGTTACTTCTTCTTGTCTTCAGGAAACTAAAAAAAGGGGCGAATCGAACAAAATATATTTGTATATGTAACTATACATTTAAAGAGATTACCCCTCAAACTTAAAAATAATGTCTTATTATATCTTAGTTTCATATATGTAGGTGGACAAAGTATGCTAATTTAATCGATCCTTTGCTAAAGCAGTACAACGTCCGATGAGAAGGTCATATAGCCGGTAAATGCTATTGTTTTCATTTGGAAAAATATAAAAGAATAACTTTTTTCATAAAAAAGATCCATAATATCAAGAAATCAGTATTTCTGCGAATCTTCGCGCCAAAAATTTCGGGCTCAGTAGTAATTCTAAACTAATTCGCATATGTGTATAATTTATTATATGTTTACATTTATAACACCTGTTTTCCGTTTCAACATTTATTGTTGTTATTATACTATATTATGTTGTAAAATATTATCGTGTAGTAATCAACCTCCTAATACAATTATATTTTATAATTTTTATACAAGGACGGTACCTTCACACGAAAGTCCAAGTCGAAATTTTTTTATCGTTACAAAAAATATACATTATAAATTAATAAAGATTTATTTGGAGTTGTCTAAATGTAAATGATGATGTACACTTGCTATTACTGCAAGAATTGTACAATTTCCGGGAATAAGCCACGGCGATCATGCCAAGAATTATTATACCTATTATATTATATATATTAGGTAAATAATAAGCTTTAAGAATTGATATTGTCATTAAAATATTACACACGTTATAGAAGTAAATTGAAAGTACCTAATCGAAACTTGAAACTTGAAATAAATCATTGACACGTGTCTACTGCTTTAATGACAATTGACAAATATCGTTTCGATTCGATTGCTACCTGCTATGTCAATGGCCCGTCTAAGCTGAACAAAAACTATACTATTAATGATTCATGTTCGAATATAGTCCTATTTTTACATGCTAAGCAAAAAATACCAATTGATCACGTTTGCACCTGGTGGTGTAACTAATTCTGAAAAAAAAATACACGGAAAAGAAACAACAAGTACACTAGGAACCTTCAAATATATTACAATAGAAATATTATTTTTAAAGTAGTTTAAAAATTTAATGGTACTTCTAATTCTATATTTATCATAATCATTATTAGCTCTTCCATCTACAGGTATATAGGTAGCATAGTAAATGCTAAACCCAAATCATTATGAGTTTCGAAATTTAAAACTGTATGATGTCATTATTTATTTACAATAACAGATATATATATATACACATATATATATATATATATATATATATATATATATATATATATATATATATATATAAAAAATTAAACACAATCGATTTAGTAAAAATATCTATAACTTGTTATCTTTTACCTTTCCATAGAATGATGGAGACGTGTGTTAGATAATAAATTTAATATTAAGGTATTTACTATACGAAAGTCAATTAAGACAGACAGTCAGAAATAGGAATACTGATAAAGACATTAATTCAAATTAATGTCAACAATCAACAATAGCAACATCAAATGCTAATGTGAAATGAAGATAACGTTCTGTTTTTTGTTACTTTTACATTAAGTTATAATTAAAGGAAATAAGGAAGGAAGTCGTTACGAACAATAATCAATTATGTTATATGTTCATTTTCAAAGCTTAAATTTTTTTCATTCTATCAATCATAATGCGCCCACGCACGCGAGATTTATTTCTACGCATTTCAGGTTCAGGGCCATCATGCGTGCCAACATTTCAGCACAAAGGCCGACTGATTATGACAATGACAATGAATTGCTTGTTTATTTATATAAGTAAAGCTAGAAAGTATCGTGGAGCATACGAAAATATATAAGTTATTCCAAATGGCATTGGAAAATAGCATTTTTATTAGATTTTTCACCTTCTATACAAACATGACTACTTTAAATAATTAATTCAACTATATGCTAGATATAAATTTTATATAACAATAGATATATTATTTTACGTTTTCGCTATCGAGTATCGAATTTATCAATATACATTAGAGGCAATGACTATACGATTACAGTTACAGCAGGACCGCGACACCGTTTTATAACGCCCGATAAGGAGCGATAAGAATTGTTATTGTTTTGATGCACTCGTGTGCCGTGTGACGTTTTGTTTGGAAATTAATTTTGCGCAGTTTACAAGCAGAACGTCTTACAAGCACTATAGTAACAGAAAATTTTCATATTACCGATTAAACATCAAAATTTCGCAGTATTTTCAGCTATTTTTCCAGTCATTATAATACATTTTTTGTAAATGAATGTTAAAATAGCTAAAATTAAGTGCTCTAGCTAAAAGAATTACTTCAAATAAATAATTATTTGAAATTGCTAACAGCGATGAAAGGATTTTGTATTGTAATTAGTAAAATGCGGTTATTACAGTAATTAATGTAGTATTCATTTAAGTAGAACGTGAAAGTCTATCATATTGATATTAGGTTAATGAAAACGTCGTATACATTTTTAGAGTTACAAAAAACATGTTTATTGTTTAAGAAAACAGCTGAAAAGAATATAAAACCCAGACGAGTCAAGACAGATTTTTTCTGATACAGATTTAAGTGTTTTTCAACCTTGATACTATTTTAAAACAATATACTAAAATATTATACAACGTAGTATGTGTATATCTATTTACTTAAAAACATTCGCATTTTGTTTAATATAATAGCTTTACATATTTACGTGTTCCATTCACACGCGTTGTAGTGTGCGTGCAGCGTGGTCGAGTTGCGCCTGCGCAGACGACCGAGCCCTCTTTGTTTGTTGACAAGCGGTGTTGATGTTGTTTTCTGTTTCTGTTTTGCTTTCAAACGCGTCGGACGTGTTCACTTATATATAAAAATATTAATTCGGACTTACTTACGCGCGATATATGCTATATTTAGTGCAGTTAAGATAGGTTCGACTTCTGCGCAAGTGTTTTGTGTTTTTGTGAATAAAAATTGTGATTTTTTTAAAAAACAAAATTACTCTTTCTCCTTTGTGCCAAAAGGTAAGATAATAATTGTTTTATTTTTCTCTTTTTATTTTTTATTCCAATATTATGATAGTTATATAAGCTATATCACAATCTCTTTGTTTTAATAGAATTATAATGATCTACAGTAGGTAATAATCTGTGAAGTCATAATCTTTATATAATTATAATATTAATCATTTATGTATTAAGTAGTGACATTAATTGATATCAGTATTCAAAAATATAATAAATATAATATAATTATGAATATACTTAAAATGACATTATATAAGTGTACTGTTTAATATGCACAAAGGAAAACACACTACGAAAGATATCGATAAGTGACATGATTCATATATTATGTACAATGATATACATATATACGGTATATCGAATTTTAATATAGATAATTGTAAAAATAATTCCTTATTATAGACAGTTAAGTTTATATTATAAAATATTTTTTTAACAATTCTGTCTAAAAAATAACATTTCTTTATATTAAAATAAATATCTATAATATAATATAATTCAATATTTTTGAATACAATTGGCCAAGAAGTTCGGGACTTGTGCTTATATAACGAAACTACGGCTCAGAGTAGGATTTCATTACGCTAATGAGATTCACGATGTATTAGTTGAAGATTAAAGTTGTTTTTCTTCGCCTCAATTTAGATACAGTTATTTTGGCCAGTCGCCTTACAAGGCGGCTTACGGTACATCGTATGTCTGCTCTCGTTAAGACTTTTACACACGACTAATGTATACATCTATGTTCTCGGCGCCATAATAATAAACATGTTATTTTATTCCACTTTTTCTAGCAATTTACTTTTTCTGAAAAACTTATATTATTTTTGTATCGAAGTAACGTATATATTTTTAAAACTTACTTGAAAAAACAACGCATTTTTTAAATATTTTTTACTTCACTAAGTAAACTGATTATTGCTCTGTTTTTTTTATCTTCTCCAAAGGTTTCAATTTTTCTAGAATCAATAATGTAAGGATTTATTAAGTTTATTAATCGGTGCTGATTAGTAAAATTGTGTGTAAACAGCTTAATATAACGGGATGTATCGATGTAACATGTCAACGCTCATTATTGGTCACGCCAAGATAAATCACCTTTTGACCGATATACTGCTTCTGTGATTTACTTAATATTAATATATTATAAGTAATTATAGAGGCCTGTCGTGACGCAGTGGGACAGCGTCTGCTGTAAACTCGATCGGTTGTGGGTTCGATTCCTACTTGGGGGAGTGATTATATTAAAATTATTTTCACTACCTCGCCCTGATATAGACAAAGTGCGGCGTTGTGCTCCACCACTCCGAATATATATATATATATATATATATATATATATATATATATATATATTGTTATCGATGCCTGATGTTTGTTGATGTTTATTTATGATGTTTATTTTAAATTTAGAATAAGTATTATAAATCACAACACAGAGTGTGTAATAAAATCTAATGCGCACGGGCATGTCGGCATTTAAGAATTTTACACATTTTACAAAGGAACGCGAAACTATTTTCTCTGTGCTCTTTGTTCAACTTGCAAACGGAAAGAATATTATTTATAACATTTGATATTATCTCGTACCAAATAAAGTATTTTACATGATTTTTTAAATATGTATCTATCAAATATACATACTTTTACCTTGGTTTAAAAAAAAGTGTTTCTTTTGTGACATACATTTTCAAATTCAAATATATTTTTAAATGGGCTAAACATTAAATATTATTAATTTATGTTTTTGTATTATCTGTATATATTTATTAAAAATTGGTCCTTCTCATTATATTCAGCTTTCTCAAATGGAAATTACATTTTAATGACGATCGTCCCATGTTAAAACCGACCTCGAAAATTTCACAAAAATCAGCGTGTCCTGTGCACGCTTACCAAACTTTCACTGCGGATTAACTGCAGAGTAACTACCATGTTAGAACCGGTTTCTATTAAGGTCGATTTACAACCTAAGACTCAAATTGTCTTCTTGAAAACGAAAGTAAATTGCTTTAATATTGTTGTCCTTTTTATATTTATCTCAATTTTTTTTTATTTATATATCCCGCTTTGCTTTCCACCTTTGCTTTCCACCGAACAGACGTTATGTGTTGTTGTTGAGCGAGGAAGTGTAAATAATCAAATATAATTACTCCCCTGAGTGGTAATCAATCCCACAACCGATCGCGTTTACAGTCAGATGCTGTCCCATTGCACTACAACCTGCCTCAACCTTTTTCTTATACATTATATAAAGGATACGTTACTGACGTTGATTATCAGTAAGGCCTAAAACCTCACTGACTATTCAATTTATTCATAAGTATATCTAATAAAATGCTTTTTAAATCCTTATTGCAAGCACAATTAGAAAATATAGACAATCACTGCTTTAATATTTTTCTATTGCCAGAATTTTATCGCGCATAAAGACAAGAACAACGAGCGAAAGTAGTTTATTTATGCAACGAACCAATAAAGATCCTTCCAACCGACTGTTGATTTATTTTCATTCTCGGACTGGTCTTGAGAGCTAAGAAAGTATTAGGTAAATAAATATTTTATTTAAGGCTTCAGCCGTTTTCAATAAACGTCATGCTTCCAACTGCTTTAAGTAAGTCTTTACTAGCAATGTGCTCTGTTAAAGAATTCAATAGTTTTTTAATGTCTCTAGGTAATAAATTATGAGTGTTATGTTTTTTTAGCATCACGCTTTCATCCGTAGACAGTGTTAGTAAGTACCTAATGTGAAGATACTTCGTATTCGACTTTCCGCTGCGTTTGAGACATTTCGTGTTGAACGGCGGAACTCAACGCCGTGCTTTGTCTTACCAAAGCGAGGAAATGATAATAATTTAAACACGTATAATCATTCCGCTGCCTTCTCCACAAACCGGCCTTCTCGTTATCTTTTGTTTTATACATATATGTATGTTCATGAAATATTTTACCCATATAATAATACAATAGGTTTTTGTATGTTTTTGTTGCAATCTACATAAAAAACGAGAATTAGAATTAATAAATTTAGGTAGAAAATATCTTTTGAAGCGAACAAAATTATACGTAAAACGTTTCTATTCCATCACAAATATTTATCGTAAACATGCCATTTATATATAAATATATGTTTCTAAGTATTTTGTTACTATAAATATAGAGTATAGCAGTGCGATAAGTAAATAATATACATAATATACATACAAGTTGCAATAAGGAAGTGAACGAAAATGATAAGAGAAAACTGCGCCGTTAACAAAACGTATCATTACCAACAGTTATATCCTCTTAACATTGATTGAACATCATTAAATTACAGCTATAAAACGTTTTTCTTTTATGACCTTATTATTTGTTTCTTTTGCGAATTTTTTTGTATTATTTTAATATATATTGATTAAATATAATGAAAATAACAATAGATATACATTATATTCTTTGTCTCTAACTTATATTATTAAGTGTTTGCGACTTCGTTAGCTTTAAATTTTGAAGAGTAAACGTCTGAAGAACTTGGACATATTCCAGTTAAAGAAATATTTGTCTGGTGAAAGTTTGAAAATTCCTTGTTTTGTTCGATCCTCACGACGTGACTCCTTTCACGTAGTGCTTGACTGAGATAATAAATTATGACGCATACCTTTCTTACCGCATTAATATACAAATGTATGAATTAACTATATTTCAATGTTTAATATACTACGTTTTCGATTTATAAGAAGTATGAAACTCCTAGTTGTCGTAGGAAATGGTAGTAACAATTATTCTTTAATTGCGCACGTTTACTCATAATATTATATTTTTATTGCATTATTATAAGTATATTCAACCATGAGATGTCCTTCACAAACATCACATTAGATATAAATCACATTTCTAATAGAATATATTAATAAGTTACAAAGCACAAAGAACTAACCACAGTGATTTTTTCAATCCTAACACCACATATATACACATGATTAGTTAGAAATGGTTATTTAAATATTACAAACAAACACTTCTATTTTATTTATTTATATCGATATTGCTAAATAAGTGACGTAAGTATTTCTCGTGTCTCGGCTTAGACAAACAGATAATAATAAAGTACCACTCTGCTTTACATTTTTCGCTCCTTCACAGGTCTTCACTCACTTTTCTCCTTCCGCGTAAATTTCGATTGAAAAATAATTCGTAAAAACACCGCTTTTAACCAATGTTGAATTCAAAGCGAACCTTAAATAATAACATATGTTAACAGCGAATTATAAATTTATTCAATAATATTTGATAATTGTTGAATTCTTTTTAAACTATGGCTCTCAGCTATCGCCAAAGTCGAAATTAAAGCCATTTTTATTTTTTCATTGAAAACATAGTTTATTTACAATCTTACAGAAAAAACTTCTTAGCACTCCATGGAATCACTTACCCACTGATGCCGGAGATAGAGGAGCTTGTAGTAGTGCCCAGGACTAGCGATCCAAGTGTTGACGTTATAATGTACATTATCGCTCGCCTTCATTGTCTCAGCTCTTAGCCAATATTATATTATTTTGCTTTAAAACATGTACTTCCTAAATGAGTCTTAACAATTGATCATCATATTGGTCTAGACGTGCGTAGAGTCTAGAAGTATCCTCCCTACCTCCTCCTATCTGTCGATTGTATCTTTTTAATGTGTCTGCACGTCTGGAGACGGCCGGGCAAGTTCTAATAAAGTCAATAATGTAAATATCTTAAAAAAATGAGCAAAGGACAGGTCCAAGAAAAACAATAACATGAATGAATAATTTTGACTCTTAAATAAACTGAAAGAATTCAAATTAATTCATTTAAGAGTTTGCAACAAACAATTCTAGTTTAATAACAACATGTCTAGACTTGCGTGGAGATTTGGAATATTTTCTTTCGCCTTGGTCTGTCTCGCCTGTAGTATAGATACACTATGTATACCCGAGTGTATATTATAGCTGGATGCTGTCTGGACTAACAATTTAAATTTTAAAGTTTGTTACTTATTAGTCTCATCTATTTATTTTAACTACTTACAGTTACTTGCAGTTAGATCTCTTTTAAAAAATTTAAGATGTTTATCTAAACAAGAAAAAAACTATACAATACTTTTCGTTAAACGTATTATTTTGTCTAAATTATTATTAAGCGAGATATATATAAGAATTGCGTTTATTATATGCGTGCATGATATATGTAGGTGTCTACTAATAGAACGCAAGGGTTTCAAACGTTCAATTTCTGCGGAATTGGCAGTTAAGTACTGCCAACTGCGTAACAATTATGACTCAAACCTAAGCTTTGTTTTAACAAAGATAAAAAATAGTACGAGGAAAAAAACAATAAACAGCGGTACTCTTCGTCGAATTTGAAAAAAATTATTTGTATATATAATACTATATGTCAATATTGATTTAATATATACTTATTTCAACTTTCATTTGATGAATTGTGAGTTTTAACTTGTACAGATATACCTACTAATCTGAAAAAGTTCTTTTTTTTATTAAATATATTTTTGGTTTATAAATAAGTAAACTTTTGATGAAAGCATTTGTTTAATAAAATAATATGACAATTCGAAATAATGTTAAATTCCATTAAAATAACATTTTAAACTTTTCACTAACTTCAACAAGTCTTTGAACGACTTGTCGAGTATCCATCGTTGAACGATTTGCCTTGCGAAGAAAAAAACTAAATACGCTTAAATTTTTCTTAAACATTGAACAAGAAATACTGTTTTTTTTAATGTCACACTATACAAAGGATTTCAAATAGAAAATTCCAGAAGCGAAATTCTTTAGGTCAAAATAGCTATATTACTATTAGTATTTGGTAGACTGTTCGCGGGTCTATTGTAAAGCAGCTGAAAGGTGTCGAGCTCAACAATGCACTCTCAATTTGTGCCGTGCCGGTATCAAAGCCTTTTCTGCCGACTAAGGATTATTTAAATCCCAATAAAAATATTTTTAATAGCTGTATATAATCTTTATTTTCTTCTTCCTCGTTTTTTAAATATCTTTTATAGGAATTGTAAGAAAATTTTGCAACAATATTTTCTCCTATTTTCTGATGTCCCCTTGCTTGAAAAATTCCATACGTATCAGGATCAGATGATAATAGTTTTTTTTTATATTTCTTCAATTGTAACTTACTTAAAACTAAGTTTTGACAAATAAAAATCAAAATACAATCTCTTTTTTGAAAAATATTTTATTTCGTTAGTCAGATATTTAGGATAAGAACATATGCATTGCTAAGATATAGACATTATGATTATAAATAAATCTCTTAAAAAGCTTGTGGAGGTGGTATTATACAAAAAAAAACGAAGTAAATATTAAGTAAATATTTCCAGTTGATTAGGCTACTTATATTTTAACACAACTTAGAAAACGGTATTGAATATATACATATATATGCCTTAATTATATAAAGAACTCTGCTATCTAAATCTATGTAGGTATATCTAAATTATGATAATATAAAATTTATTACAATTAAAAAGATGTCATTCCCGATTACTTTCACACCAGACACTATAAATTGCCGATTAAAAATAAAAGGCCAATCAACGATAATGCGTCAAAGTTTTTTGAACTTTACGGTTGACCTAAATGTACTGTAAGGCCAATTTCTTATTAATTAATTATTTACTATAATTTCCTGTAAGCTTACAAAGATGTTTTTAATAATATTATCCTTACTCCAGTGATGTTTTTTTATTTTCTTAACAGCTTACCCTTTACCTCACATATAAGAGTTAATTAGAGACCACGTAGTGTTAAGACAATCTGTTGTCTGCTCCCCAAAATCAAGATATTATGTGTTGAGTGGCGAACTCAACGCTGCATTTTGTTTGGCTAGAGCGTACAGATAAATTTTAAATTTATATTTAATGATATGAATGATTATTTATTTCTACTAGTAACCGAAGTCGAACAGAAAGTGGCAAATGGACTTGCTTGACGTGCGTTATAAAGCGTGAAGCATGAAGCTTGTATTATATCAGCTGATCAACTTCAATTATTAACACTAAATATTTTAATAAAATTATTCTCGTTCGTATTTACTTATAATAGTATATATTTCTAAATCTTCGCAAATAATAGGTACAGATAATAAATTTAATCACAACATTTCAAAAATTAGCTTACGTATTTAATCTGTTACAAAAATCCCATAAACCAACTGTGATCTACGTATCGTGTGGTCGGTTAAATTTATTCTTACATACCTTTAAGGTATAAAATTAGTCAATTAGCTAGTTCCGTTGACCCGAGACCAAGCAGTGAATCGATATCGTCACTCGTTTAGATTACGTTCACCCCTCGTTGTCTTTAATAATAATTTGAATAAATGACTTGACAAGTATGAATATTTGAATGCAGGACAGTATTTTATTTTTTCTTTGATTCGTCAAGAGATTTGTAACAACTATTTATTTATAATACTATTTTCTCTGAGCAACTGTTTAGAATTTTATAAAAAATTACAATGAAAGGATAAAATCCACAAAGTATAATATGTGAAAAAGCCATACAAGTCATATAAATTTTTTAACAAAACCCATAAAAATCTAAATGCATATTATGTTGTATTTCGAACCCTTAACTACTGTGTCAAGTCAAGAACATGTCGAATATATAACAAAGTAAAAGTCACTAATAATTAGTAAACAAAATGTCCAATTGAGCGTTAATAACTGGTTGCCTTAGCAACGTGTATGTCAAATATGGTAGTGTGTGTTACATTTTCTTCACTAATTTAATTATTTTTTTGGGCATTATTTAATAATAATATTAGTGCCAAATTTCATACTCCTATTTCGTGTAATTTTCTTTAAAAACAATATAAAAAAATGTAATTTTCTCTCTTATTGCAGTTATTTGTTTATGTATATGTATAAATTATGAGTGGAAAATTTTAATTTCATGAGTGGTTATTTTTTTAAAATTAAAATTGCGTTCGTTGACATTTGTTTACAGCTTGAGTTGACTCTTGAAGTTATATTCAATACTTGAATGATTTTTGATTACGTTTCATTGTTAATTAACTGTCATTCTCTCACTTATAAATCACTCCCCCGAGTGGGGATCGAACCCACAACCGATCGTGTTTACAGTCAGACGCTGTCACACTGCGCCACGATCGGCCTCTAAATATTATAGCTACGATTACTATATGTATGATATTATTTTAGTCTACTTACAGGGACAAGAACAATCTATGCGAAGTACTTAGAAGTATTTCTACATAACTGAATTTTCTGTTGAAAGAAATATTGTTTTGTATAGCGAGTAACGAACTTGTGCCAAGTTATATATAATGAAATATTTTATTCATAAAATTTAAAATTCGAGTTATTATAAACTGTTTACACAATTGAAATGAATACTCAGAATTTAGTCTACTATAAAATTATTAATGCACGATTCGATGCTTATAAATATTTCGAAAAGAACATAATTATAAAGTAAATGTTATTATTTTAATAATAGTAAAATATTTTTTATACAGATAATAAAAAATGAAGAAAAAAAGAGCGTATTTAAAAGTATCAAAATTGTTGACATGGGGTTTAGTTTAACAATTTTGACATATTGATGATACAATTTTAAATTCATAAAAATTATAAATGTCATTTTGCTCTTAAATTATTCATAAGGCTATATAAATAATAAAATATTATACAATAAGCAAATTTCTAATAATTCTAAAAGCCTGGTGCCATTATTGTGGTTGTTACGTGTAAGGCTAAGTTAAAATGTGTAATGGTTAATTAAATACGTGTTTGCTTCACTCAGTTTGCGTGTCGAAGTAAACTATAAATATCCACGTCTTACAATTTATTTCCACAATAATCGTTGAATGAGTAATTGAAAAATCTTGGCTTTGTTTTAACAAATTGTTGAACAAATTTGAAATATTTAAAAAATATATATTTCCCTTGATTAGGTAGCTTGAAAGAATTCCACCATTATTCACTTATCTACTAGAGTCTAGAATATTGAACATTAAAATAATCTAAAAGTAATCAAATTTAAGAAAATATGTCTTAATTTATACTAATTGCAATTAACAAACAATACAATGTCCAGTCGTTATCAGTTGCTGTTATTGTAAATAAATGATACCGATAAATGTTCCTTTATACTTGGTGTGGACAAATATTTATATATATATATATATAATTTCTTATAGTTTAATTTTATTAAGAGTTTGAGTTACATTTTTAATAATTATAGCTAGAGAGAGATTAAATAAAAATATTTTTTTTTTTTTATTTATTTTTATTTAATATGTGTATGTCAAGAGCATGACCCTTACTTTTTTATTTAATTTATTGTTCTGGTATGACTTGGTACTACTATATTATGAAATAAGTATTAATAATATAATGATGATGTTTACATTATTTTTTATTCTATTAATGTTTGTTATTTTTATACAGTATATGAGTATTTAAAGCTCTCGAAATTTATGAAATACCTTCACATTTTTGTACTATGGCAATTAGTTAATGACTTTTTATCAAATTCTAAATAGATCTTAAATAACTAAAATATCTCGAAAATATTTTCTTTTCTCACACGTCAAATAAACATTAGCACCGGAAATTCACAACGTGGCGCGTGCGCGAGATATGCTACACTATATTTGTTAGAGTTCATTAACTTGGTGCTTTTGATTCACATTTAGTGGAATTGCGTCTTATTCGTATATAGTTGAGTGGGTCGTGGCGCAGTGGGACAGTTTATGACTGAAGACGTGATCGATTGTGGGTTCAATTCCAACTCTGGAGAATGATATATTTAAAATCGTAAGTTCTGCCAGTCAACATGCAATGTCTCGCCGGAAAGCATAGTACGGAGTATTTTGACACTAGGTATTTCCTGTCTATGCGGAATAAACGCAAGAAAAAAATACGTATTTACTAATAATTGACTTTTCACACTGAACTTTTGTACAAGGAAATCAACACATAAAAGGTTATTATATATAGCTATGTAATGCTTACTAAATAATTAAGTCATTAAAATAGATATACATTATTTTATTGCTTTTGTTATAAATAAATACGCAATTAATTTCATATTACGTATATGTACCTATCACTTTCTAGAATAAATGAGCTGATAATATTTTTCCAGATTGTTCTCAATAACTACCTCATTTTTAATCATATAAACTATTAATTCAACATATCATCGGGCAAGTTATCTTTTTGGGATTATAAATACGTACTTATGATATACCTATAATTATATATCTCTATAAATAAATATAACTGGAATGTCTGTCTGTGATGTTAAAGTAATCGCTTTTTACTAAATGCATATGTACACTACCAGTGAAAAATTTGAGACCACTAATGAATTCTAAAATATTTACTAATTTTGTTATCAGTAAATATTTTAGAAAATATTGGTTATAAATATTAATCTGCACACCTGCATATTCTATTATTGTTAGATTGCCTAAAAGCTTATTCTTTTGTATAGAAGCCAAGGAAAGCCAATAAACAGGCGTTGTATCCAAACATCAATGTGAGCCGTGCAAGCGGTAGGCTGACAGATCAAACTGTCAAAAATGAAATGTCAAAAAAGGGATAATGAGGTATCATTACCGCAGCTTCTATTTTTTTACATCAATTCGCAATACAATTGTTCTAAATTCTCAAAATATGTTTAATTGTTATATTAACCTTGCATTTGTCTGGTCATTTACGAATATCCATTGTCTGATTTTGTGGTTCCTACAGTCAAGACATCACTAAAAATGAAAAATTTCGGAAATTAGTGTTGAAACGCGATCTGCCATCGTTGTTCTCCACAACGAAAGCAAATGTGAACGTCAGATAGCAAGTCAACTCAAGTTATTGAAGACTTGCGTTCACCCCACTATTGTGCACTACAAGCAAACCAGCAGTAATTTAGATCGTCCGTGCTCTGGGAGACCAAGGGCTACAACTTAGATAATACAAGATAAATTTATTTTAATATTCTACAGTACAAAGACGATTGCGAGATGCCAAGTTGTTTGGACGCGTTACTGTGTGTAAACCTCTGTTACAACCGCAGAATAAAAAGAAACGGGTGCAATGGGCCCTAACCCATCGACACTGGACTGAAGAAGACGAAGAAAGAAAAGTTTTTTGGAGTTACGAATCAAAATTTGACGTGTTCGGGTCAGAAAGGAGAATTTTCGTCTTACGTTCCGCCGATGAAAAGATGATGATTGTCAAGCATGGTGGCGGAACATTTATGGTCTAGCGTTGTTCTCTTACTATAGGACTGGAAATTTAGTCTAAATCAAAAGCATAATGAAAAGGGAGCTATGTGAGGAAATTTTGGAGTAAAATTTCATTCCCTCGGGACTAAGGTTAATCGGCTGAGGAATTATTTTGCAACAAAACAATGATCCGAAACTTAATTCAAAGTTATGTAGAGGGTATTTAGACAAAAAACTGTCGTAAAAAGTATTAGAAAACATGACCTGGCCACCTCAAAGCCCCAATCTAAATCCCATCGAACTTTGGTGGGAGGAGGTCGACCGAAACGTTCGGAAACAGTGTCTATCTTCACAGCAGGCCATGTGGTATGCATCAGAGGAACGCCAAGATTGGTAAAAAAAGTAATAAAGTGCAAGGTAGGATATTTCGACGAAAAAACTTTTTAAACTGTCTTGTGTGTATTTTGTTCTTTTTTTAGTTTTAAATCTTAAGTGTAACATGAAAAAAACAGCTTTCCATAAATTTTTAAATATCTTGAGTTTTATTTTTTCATAGTAGTATCAAACTTTTAACCGGTAGTCTATGTGTGCATGTATAGGGTGTATGTACCAAAATTAGATATTTTTACAATTTTTGTTTCTATGTCTGTCCGCTTCGGTTAATCTCTGGAACGGCTAAGCCATAGCTCGTTACACCTGTTACCAGTGGCAATATTATATCGTTACCATACAGTTAAAATGATCTTTTTTGTGAACTGTTTAAAAATTATAACCAATAATAATCAATATTCAATATGTAGTTTTATTTGCAAATATTGGACTGTCGCACAAAAACGTAAAAACTATTTTTACTTGACAATGAAAAATATACACCAATAAAATCTAAAAATAACTAACCTCTGACATACATTTGTTTAACAATATCTTTTACGCTGAAATATCTATACAATGCGAAGTTCCCACATTATTGTGCGATCGTAAAGCTGAAGAACAGTTATATAACAGTTATAATTAGGCTTTAAAATGTGAACTCTTGATGTGTTTTTGCTTGGTTACCGTTTGGCAATTAACCGAATTAAAATAAAACTGTGATAAGTAAACGTGACTTATTCTTGTTTGCTTAAACTTTGAATGTGTACGATAAAAATAACTAATTTTTATTATTTTATTTTAGCCCAAATTAATCTTATTTAATATAGTATTATTTTTACAATCACCACTTATAATATTATAATGTCATCAATATTAAAGTATTGTGTGAAATAGACATACATATATAATTTTAAGCATGTATATATGGATGTATACTTAATGTATTTACCTTATAAGTAAATATATTCTGAATTTTCAATAACTATTTAATTATTATGGATACCGCAAAAGTACAATTCCTGTATATTTTTTCATTTCGCTTCTCACGTTATCCCACATAGCAGGGTATTCAGAAAGAACCTAGCGTCACGGCATTCTGTTCTCTCCTTTCTGTTCAAAATCGAGATTGCATGTTGCGTGGCTCCACATAACGCGGTGCTTTGGCTTACCAAAACGGAATTGAAGATAATTAAAATATAATCACATTTCCAAGTGAGAATTGAACCCACAACCAATCACGTGAACCAATTTTGTAAATGCGATTAATTAATTAAATTAGTCACTTTACGCCGCGACGTTCTCTTATCAGTATGTAATGTCTATAGCACATTAAAATTGTGTTACAAAAAACGTTATATATTTGCTAATTTAAGTAAATATATGTTTTTTGTACTCTATTAGTCATCGGATTGGAAAAGGGAAGAAAAACAAACGTGTTAACTTTATCTTATTATGTTATTAAATTATCCATTATATAATAAATAGTCGTATATCAACCACTTAATAAGTTAGGATTAGGGGAAGTTAGGGTATGGTATGGTAAGAGCATTGTCACTCAGTGCAACAACTACACTTACAAATACCAAGAAGCCTTCTGATGTGTACGTGGCGGAACACATTCTCTAAAGTAGAGCCCTGACCAATCTGCGTTATCCACTTCCTTGTCGTCTTCCCTGGGACCTGCTGCAACCGCACCAATTTGCGCACCCGCCACCTCTGTGTTGCAGCTGAGCTAAGGATGCGGGGCATAAGGAGAACATTCTGCGCCTCAAAACAGAATTCATTTGTTAGGGAGGATACCCGAAATAAAACAGAGTATAGAAGGCTAATCACTTGCTTATTAAAAATCAACAAATTATTAATGAAACCGAATCAGGATATAGTCATAGTAATGGGCGATCTGAACGCTAAAGTTGGCATTGTTTGTGCCATCTTTAGCTATGACGGTTGGCAAGAGCATATAGGCAAGCACGGGTTGGTAGACCGCAATGAAAACGTTTTTAGAGTTCTGTCAAAATAATAACCTTATCATCGGAGGGACACTATTTATTCACGGCAACCACCCTAAATGCACATGGAGCTCATCCGATGGAATCACTAAGAACCAAATCGACCACATCGCAATCAGCTCCAAATTGGACTTATCGTTGTTTGACGTCCAAAGTAGACGAGGTGGTTGCGGAAGTTCGGCTTATCTTAGCTGTAATTCGAACTGTGGGTGAGATCAATAAGATGGGCAAGCGTTACGAAATCATTAAACTAAGGATTGGATTTCGAAGAAGATTTTGATATATTGAAGCGGACTTATATCTGGGACCGACCGAGATATTGATGATGATTGATTAAAGTTATATACAAAAATTATACTTGTAAAGTAACACATAATGGCCTTTTCTTGGAGGACATACCAGTACACGCGGGCGTACGAAAAGGATGTCTTTTATCGCCTCTCCTTTTTCTTGTCGCCCTCAATGGTATAATGCTAAAAATAAGCATAGAGTGGGGGATATCCAATATCCTAAAGGATTTGAACTATGACGATGATCTATGTCTACTGAGTCACACATACGCCGATATGTAAGCCAAATTGGATGACCTGCGGATTGAGGCAATGAAGGCAGGCCTAAAAGTTAACACTCGGAAGATCCAATAGATGCGATGCATGGCAACAGGCGCATTGCCATTGCTAATCGACACAAAGGAGTAGGGGAATTTGTGGTACAAACAGTATTTCGAGGATTGCCAAAGCAAGAACCACCTTTGCACAACTCCGCCTCGTAGTTACAAGTATTTATCAACCAATGCCGGCGCTGAATCCTCGGTATATACTGGCCCGAGAAAATCTCTAAGGTCCACTTATGGGAACGCTGCAACGAAACACCGATCAAACATCAGATCAAACGCCGGAAATGGAGCTGGATTGGCCACACGCTACGTAGGGATGCTAACCACATTCCGAGGCAAGCCCTAGACTAGAAATCTCAAGGAAAGCAGAAACGAAGTCGCCCTAAGCAAACCTGGCAGCGGAGTTTCCTAAAGCGAAGAAAATAGGTAAAACTTGGAACGAGCTAACGCACGAAGCGACTGGACTGGCGAAGCACTGTGGACGCTCTCTGCCCCAACTTGGGGAGTTAGGAACTTAAGTAAATAAATTAAGTATACCAAACACTAAGGAAAAACAAACAATTTCTAAACAAATATGTTATTATGAACCTATAACCGTTGACCGTCTTAGGTACATTGACATTACCTATTAGTACAGAGCTAATGTATTCATAACGCTGCAATTAAACATACTACTAGAATGGCAATTTAAATATTGTTAGCGTACTTCAGAAAAGGTAACCAAGCGTTAATCATTTAAAAAGCAACCATATATTTAATTAACTTTTTTGTGAAGAATATAGTTCCCAGTCAGTTATGACCTAACTGACTCTTTTACACCCAATGTATGTAAATTCATAACTACTTGAATATAGTAATATATATATATATATATATATATATATATATATATAAATTTATTTTAACAAGAAACCTATTAACCTGTATATAGTATACAAAAAATATTTATGTACTTATTGTTGTATAAAATGTTTTATACGTTTATTGGAAGGAGAATTCTGAAAAAGCAAAATATCATTTTACAATACCACGTGTGTCTGGTGAAGCAGGAAGACTATCGACCTACATAAAAACAGGTCAAACCAGTTGATAAGGCTTTAAACGTTATGCTGTTATTACATGTATATTTTATACATATAATATTTATGTACAACACATCAATACTAGGAAAATATACAACTTATATTTTATATTAATTCCTTCATGTTTGGACTTTCTATTAATAATATAATGTCTTGATATATCTATGTGGCTCCAACTTTGTTATTTGCTTGATTTCTTATAATTTGATTAAAAAATAAAAATGCCAAGTTTTAACTTTAATCTACTTATTTAAATTACGCTTTACAAATAAACATAAGTTTTAATAATAACTCATAACATAGAAAATGCAGGTGTATTCGCGTTGTAGTTGCCGTTTTTCAAAGTAATGTCACCAAGCAACACGCGCGGTAAGCTAATAATTTTATCACACGATTCCAGCAACTCTTTTGTTTACACAGGAACAGCTGACATCAATGTAAAGGGCGAATGCTATCGAACTCATTGACGGGGGTCTCGCCTCCCACAGAGGTATAATAATATAGCCCACCCGCGTCATTATACTTGTACAGATTTATATTTTTTTGTTAGTAATAATTATTGTTAGTAATAATTTGTTACTAATAATTATATTTTTTCGTTCTATTCATTTCTTATAGATTTAATTTCTATACAAATGTTTATATTTAGTAAAAAAATAAATTGAACGCAATTTTGTTTTGTCTGTATTTGATAAAAAAATAGGTCACAAACTATGTCATAACTCAAAACATAATTTGTCTATATACAATAATCATTTAAAAATAAAACAAGAAAAAACAATCCAATTTAAATATAAAATAAATATGTAAATAATTTCATTGACAATTTATTATATACTGATATTTTCTGCTACCTATATTTTCAAATTTAAAAATCAATGTGGCGTAATATAAAATGGCAAATCTTTTAATGTAATGTGTTTTTTACTATAGTGTTTGGAAGGATTTCTTACACGTATATACATTATATAAAATCAATTGCATTTTGATGTTTATCATATATTTGTTTTTATTCCATAAAATTATGTGCTTGATAAGGTAAGATAATGCAAATCGCTTATGACATAAATATATGTTCTTGACTCGAATAAATAATTACAATTTCCATAGTGTTGCTTGAAAGATTTATCAGATTTATTCTTTATATTAAATTTCATTTTGAACTTCCGACTTTATTAATACAGTTCAATGTTTGTTTGATATTGGGATTTCAAAAGGTCCCTTGCATTTGCTCTAAACGGAAAGTTAGTTTAGTGAACTCGCAGTTGCTAGGAGTTTTAGTAACTAACTTAGTAGCAGAGCGGTCAGACTCATCCTGGCAATGTTCTATATAATCGTATACTGTATTCGTATAGTATGATTACATTGTACATTTTAAATGCTATCATACAAAATTAATTAATATTTTTCTTAATTACAGGTAAATTTTTCCCATTTGGCTGCTATGGCGTTCTAAATTATATTGTAAGTGAATAATTTCATAGTTTATCATGTTAAGTATTCTAGTGTCTTTAGACACTTGAGAGTTAAGATAACAAACATTCCGGTTCATACTTTCTGCCCAAATTGAAGACATTGCGTGTTGATTTGCGAAATTCAACGCCGCAAGATTTAAATAAAATCGTCCCCTCGTGCGGAAATCGAGTTCACAGCCATCGCGTGTACATCCAAACTCTGTCAGCGTATGCCACGAAGGCCTAAAGACTTTATTTTTTTATATATTCCAGGCGCAGTGTGACAGTGTCTGACTAAACACGATCGGTTGTGCCACTCGGGGGAGTGATTATATTTAAATTATTTTCACTTCCTCGCTATGATAAAGACAAAGAGCGGAATTGAATTCCACCACCCAACACGCAATGTCTCGAATTCGGTGGAAAACGAAGTACGGAGTGTGGTTACACTAGGTACTTTCTGTCTACCCTGCTATGCGGGATAAAAGCGTGAAGCTAAAAAAAAAATATTTCCTGTTATTTGGTAGTCGTTGTGCGAAGTAGGCAAGGATAACAGTAAAATATTACTGTGTTAGTCCTTTTTGTCATTTCAAAGACAACGTGTCCGATTTCAAACTATTATAAAAGTATCAATTTATAAATAAGCAATATTTCAAAAAATAACCATGAATATTTATCTGAAAATGTTTTCACTTTTTTTAATTTCAAAACAAACTTGTTGCTAGTTCTTGTTTGAAATGTTTCGTAGCGTACGTATTTTGAAGTTTTTATAAAGAACCAAAATAAAAAGTAGCAATTACAAAGTAAGAGTAGCTGGATAAGCAGTGCATGCCAACTTCACAAAGTTGAAACAAGCTCTCGTGTTTCTTCGAGTGATTCGCAGATATTTTTCAATGAAACTCTACAGTTCTTTCTCTCTCGAGTACGGAAGGTATTTCATGTATCGATTTTTAACATTATTAATAAACTAAAAAGTGTTATATATATCAAATTTATTCATTGGGTATAGTAAGTTGATTATTAAAATATTTTTATAAAATTATTTTCAGTATCTCTTAGTTTTTTTACTTATTATTTAATTTTTAATAAAAGGTCATAAATATATAGTACTAAACATTATATTCTTTATGAAGTAATGATTTTTTTTATTTTAATTAATTTATATATAATATCCAATTATTTCATTCGATCTCAAATACGATCGTTGAAGCATTATAGTTAAGCTTTGCAGTGATGGAATTGGCTATATCTTGACTTTCTTCTAGTTGTCCGAACTCCAGCTTAAACTTTTAAGTTTTAGTCGTACCATTAATTTAGCTGTATCACTTTATTTTGTTCTATATACATTTGTTATATCAAATATATTATTAGATTTTTTGAAATAATCATTATTATTATTCATCACAGTGGGACAGCGTTTGACTGTAAACGCGATTGGCTGTGGGTTCGATCCCCACTCGGGAGACTATTTGTATTTAAATTATTTTCACTTCCTCGCTCTGGTAAAGACAAAGTGCGGCAATGAGTTCCACCATCAACACACAATATCTTGAATTCGGTGGAAAGCTTATATATATATGAGCTTTCTACCCTATATATATATATATATATATATATATATATATATATATATATATATATATATATATATATATATATATATATATATATATATATATATATATATATATATATATATATATATATATATATATATATATATATATATATATATATATATATATATATATATATATATATAGCTACACGTAAGTTTTTTTTAACTTCTAAATATAAGAGACAGAAACAAATTCTCTATTCTATTATGGTATTACCAAAAAATTCGCTGTTATATTAATTTTTGGTGTTGCAACATTGTTTATCGGATTTTTCGCTGCAAAAGCTCGTTATCACATGTATACTATACGACTTTATCAACGTTTTTAGGTCACTTAGATTAAAGGTCACAGCTTAGTACAACATGTTTTATAACGCACTAAATTATATACGCTCTATTTATTTTTAAAGCAATATTTTGATAAGCAAGTCTCATTTATATCTATTTTTTTTAATTGCGTATCGGACGTATCGGAGCTTTAGATAAAGATGTATACGTATATTTTAAATGAAAATATTTTAAAATACTATTTGTGTAAAAATCGCGAAAATTAAGAATCTTATTATATATACCTCTTCCTCATACTTATTCCGCACTGTACTTTTTGTAGCAAAAGTTTATCACAGTATTAATATTAGTATAATTAATTATTGAATTCTCACAATAGAAATGAGTGAGAAATAGAAGAAATCTTAGGCGATGGTTTTATTACGGCCGTCAGACCAGATATATATCAAGGACCAGAAAAAAAATCCGTTCCTTCTAGAACGTGTGATACAGGCTTATATAATACTTTGAAAATGAACCAAATAAGCATAAATAATTATGGTACAAGTAAGAAAGGTATATAACAGCAAAATTCCTCGATATTCTATAATATTTCAGTCTATCCAGAACTATTTTCGGTCAATTAATGACCTCTTCAGCTTACACTTGAACTGCTAGTTCCAGATACTGTTTTAAATTCCTCTAAACATAATATATGATACATCGAAATTCATAAAAAAAAATCTATTACAATTTTCACAGGCATTCCACGTATTAAAAGCAATAGTTAGCGCTACTTACTAAGCAACAATGACCTTGTTCATAAAAATTTTGAGAAATAATTGAATTGAACTAATAATAAGAAAAATAAGAATTTTTCATAGGGCTTTAAAATTATCGAATAGAAAATTTACGAAAATGTACAAAGTCATAAAGTAAATATATTATCTAATTGGACATAATTAAATACATATTACGAATATTACAATAAGAAATCAAACATTTTTATCTTAATAGGGCAAGTCGTTAATTGTACGCAGAAACATTAACTAGACTGTTGAAAGATTATTTAATATTTAGTGATAAATAATAATTGCCTATAACAAACACATTTAATCATAAACACAATTACATATATAATATGTTTACTTTGGTAAATTAAAAAAAAACTATATATTTTTAGAAATATATACATTACTTTCAATATTTTCTTATATACTTTAAATATTACCTTTTGTTGTTAACGTGATTCAATAAAAGGATAAATTAAGCAAAAAAACAAATGTGACAAATATAAAAGCGTAATTTCCATAGAAGACGTCTAGGTGTCACCTTCATATTTGAGACATAAATTTAATATATTATAAATACCCTATTTTTACGTTTATATACCATAGATAATATATTACAAAGTTTTTTATTTATTTTTAATATAACGAAACTCATGAAAGAAAAATAAAAATAGATTATGTAAATGCAAAAAGAATTGTGTCGTGTAAACAATACAATGATATTTAAAGAATAAAAGTGATACACGACACCGTAAGTGTGAGAAACAGGTTTCGGTAACATTTCCAACGTGGGCAAAAATTTTAATTTATAAATTGCACACATATTATAAACAATATGGAACCTTTCAATGCATGCTCAATTAAAATGATTTACTGATTTTTTTTTATTGTAAGTATTATACACTCTATAATATTATGTTACAAACGTTATAAGCAAATACATATAATGTGTTACTAACGTTGTAATTGAATGCTTTATAATAATGTTAATGTAATTAAAAAGTTAAGTTTCTATTTCGTGAGAGCAGAATAGAGTTATGGTTTTTTTTTTAATTTTCAGAATTTTATTGTTCATTCGGTGACTATAACACGTGTACGTGGGACTGTATTGTTTTGATTGCGTGCTTGTAGTTAAATCATTAAACGATAAACCTCACTCACGTGTTTGATCCTTCTCAAGTTGATCAGATTGCGGAAGTCACTTCAGCGAGTATTATAACGAGCCAAGTCAATAAACTTGACTACTCAAATAACGAAAGTAATCTTTCGGACCAAGAGCATTAGGGTCAATATTCTGCGAATAACTAACTGTTGTGCTTAGTCAGATTATGTAAATGTACGCAGCTGCATAGCTAATGTTACTAGTGTTTCATCTATTTCATTGCATTCTAGCTCTTAATATATGTTCGGTATGGACCAAAGTTTTGCACAATTTTATAATGCGCAAGCCTAGTTACATAAGTGTTGCTGTTCTTATCAGTTCTGAGAGAGCCACAGGCCTGAACCCAATGATCCAAACACAACCGACCTATATATGTATATCTGTGAAAATAAAAATAATTTTATCTCTTTATCATGACGTTACTCAATCACGTAGGACATTGAAAACATATTTTGTGTGCCTTCGTCCATTTTATCTTAATCTGGATTAAGTTTTAAAGAAATTTCTCACGTATATGTATAACGTGTTAAGGTGATATATGATATAAAATGACTTTTGATACAAAAAG
Source organism: Dryadula phaetusa (assembly GCA_032432895.1). Classification (NCBI taxonomy): domain Eukaryota; kingdom Metazoa; phylum Arthropoda; class Insecta; order Lepidoptera; family Nymphalidae; genus Dryadula; species Dryadula phaetusa. The sequence goes on from JAOYRS010000038.1 coordinate 6,574,765, forward strand.
GGTTTTGATATTTTTTTATTGTGTCACTAATTTCCACAACATGGCTAATGTTATTCATCGCTAAAGAATTTTTCATTCTAAATAAGAAATTTGTAAATATTTATAATCATAATTTTTATAAACAAATAAATATTGATCTTGACTTGGACGTAGGCACAAGGTTATTGCTGATGATCTCGAAGCTAATTATAAATAGACTGAAATATATTAGGCGTTGGCGAGACGTAATGCTTTGCACACTTCGATTACACTTCCTGATATTGAGTTGTAGAATTGTGGAGTGAAGTTAAAATAATAAGGAAAATTTATAATGGCTCCGAATTCGGCATTACTTGTGTCTTTACAATTGGCTATTAGCAGGAGAATTCAAGAAATAAACGAACGGAATTTAAACGCATCGGATGAAACGTACGTATATACATGTTTTATACGCAATAGTTTTAATACACTCTTTTGCTGTATAAAATTTATTAAACGTATTGTTCTTGTATATTTTAAATATCTCAAGACTAAGTTATTTAGTTCGTGAATCTAATTATAACTGTACATTTCTGCGATGTTGATACGTATAGCGAAGAGTGTTTTTAAAGTTATTCTAAGAATAGCTTCACTTTAATTAGTTATTTTCTTTACCTTTCAGTTATGAGCACTCGGAGTAGAAATTACACGATTACGGTAGAATACTAAAATGATAAAATTTCTCAGTAAAATGCTTAATTTTGTCTTAATATTCCTTAGTTAAATAAAATATTCGATATATCTAATATAGAAATATATCTCTTACATCTTGAAATAATCAAATTATATTAATATATATAATCTACCTTTTAAGCGGGATTTCAGAAATAATCTATATAAATATAGTAATTTCGTAAAAGAGTTATTTTTGGAATAGGTTTAAAAAAAGGTTAATTATGAATAAATTATTTGAAAAAGTCCTGCACCTGAGGTCCATCAACAAGAATATTTAATAATAATTTTTATCTACTAAATCTAGCTACAATATTATATGCGAACTACATCCTATACATATTTTTTTATAAAATTTAAGTATTTTAAAAAGTAATGTCCAAGCTTACCTTATTCCTAGAAAGGTTACTTAAAATAAAGCCTTGTTATTTTTAGTGGGACACCTTTTATAAGCGGTGCCACTTGACACTTATGCCTGTACTCTATGAGCTAGACGACTCTTGGCCTTCATATGGTTTTACAGAAAAAAAATTATAGCCTTAAACGCGTTCACACGACATTCATAACGACTTGTAAATTTTCCTTAACAAATGTAAATTATTCTATCCAATGACTATTTTTATACTAAAGTATCTTTTAGAAAATGTATTGTTAATTAATATTAATTATTTGTAAAAAAATCCTTCTTACTAATCTTCTACCTCAGATTTATACGTTTCACTATGACAAATCCATATCTAATTTTTGTGGATTTTTATTGTCATACTATCTTTATGGATTTTTATTGTCATAATCTTAAATTTTTTGACCATTGTACCCGTAAAGCAGCGTCTGATTGTTAATACTATGAGTTAGGTTCGAGTCTTACTCAACAAAATTATTATATTTAAATTAATTTCAAATTCCCATTCTAGTAACAAACGAAAGCTCGGTCTTATATTTAAAAAAAACCATGATTGTACCTTATTTAATTAATTTAAATATTTTTTAAATATATTATGTTTTAATTATTATATTATTCATAATCCGTATTATATACTCATCATACTCCTCGATTTTGTGAATAATTGTCATTATTATTTACTAAGTGGTCACACGGTCACATTAATACAGTACGCTTAATTAAAACGATTTAGCAACAAACATTGGTATATGTGTCATAGAGTTGAATGAACCGAAACGAAAATAAACAGATAATGTATATCACGTCGCATTTAAATTTTTTCTTGGCCACTTTCAATAGAAAATATTTTTATTATGATATTTAAGGGATATATATATATATATATATATATATATATATATATATATATATATATATATATATATATATATCCCTTAAATATCATAATAAAAAACTTAAACTTTATGATTTGAGTTTTCTTTAAGCATTATATTATTTTACGACAAAGTTTTCTGATAGTTTAGTCGCGTCTTTTATTACATTCTTATCGCAACTCTTGTTTAAGCATCACTAGATTGCTTATGTTGAGAACCACAAACTCCATCTTAAAATTTAAAGTAAACTTTTTAGAATGGGAAATGATTAACGAACTGGGAATAAATTTTAGCGAACAACAATATCAAATTATAGATACCAAATGGTCCAGTAGAAACTACGGGCGAAAGCCTTATAGTATTCTAAGTACTATTTTTCGTCATCTTTAAAAATGATAGCATGAATTCAATCGCTCTGGAGTCCCTTTGTTAAGAACTTTTCTCTATTTCTTTGTATTACTAAGTAAAGGTGCAGTTGCCATGATAATAATATTCTAACTGCCATACTAATATTTATTATAGAGATTTTCCTAACTTTAAAATATTTTTTAATACTAAATATAGAGCTGCGAAATTATAAATTCAAAAAATAAAAATTAAAAATCCCATTTATTTGAGGTAAATTATTATGAAATTTACTATTACAATTGACACATAAAAAAAACTTTAGACCTACTTAATAAAAAACAAGATTTCGGTATCAAAGCTATACATTTTAATACTCGATCGAAAAAGATTTACAAATTACAGAAAAATACAATCTAAAGTAAACACATATGGAAATAATATCTTTTATTTCTACCCAATATGCTGGCAGTTCGACACTAAAGACTTGTATACGATTCGCTCCCGGTACCGTGCAAAATGAGTAATCCGACGTGAACGATGTAATAGCTGCCATTTGCGCGCCTCCGAACGCTTTTTAACGTTCTGTCGCTAAAAACTCCTCGCAATTTCCAGGCTCTCTGATAGATATAAATATAAAACATTTTATGATGACATCTTTATTTTTAAAGTGTATACAAGATTTCATTCTTCCATTTGGTTTTATATTTTAAGTTATGTAATAAATATAGTACCAATAATCAAAGGTTAAAATATAACAAAAATACTAAAATATTCTAATAAAACAATACGTATGTCGTCGTATATGAACATACTTTTTATTTATTATGTTAGTATCTTTATTGTTTCATATCGCACCGCCTTATTTAAAATTCAGAACATAAACCCAGATATCAGACAGTGGATCAAAATGTGTGACTCACATAACGTGTCTGGGACCCGAAATAATAATAAATTGCTCTTTACCTTTATCACTTGCTCAACATAACTGCCTTTGTATTCTTGTTTCTGTTGTTTAGTTAAATATTCATTATATTATTTTATTTCTTCATGATTTTTTTTAATATATAGTTATTATAAATATATAACTAAATATATTCTTTTTGAATTTGACGTATCTCTAATTAATGTTTTAATGTATTTATTAGGTTCATATATAATGAACCTAATAAATACATTAATTTTATTTTTGAGGATATTTTTAGAAAAGCAGATAGTTTATTTAAAATAATTTTAACATGTTAATGTCATGGTGCAGTTAGGAAATACAACGGTGAATACATCATTAGAAAAATAAACATTATTCTTACATTAACGTCCGTTCAAAGTTTGCCTTAAACTGAGCAACAACTGAAATTTGTTTAAATATTTAAAACCAAAGTAAATCTCAAATTCTCAGAAAGGACGACGCCGAAATCAGATTGCAGTTAATTAATTTACGAATTATGCCACATCTGTTCTTACAGTAGATACTAAATTGAATTTTTAACACGGGCGTATTTTAAAATTCTATTAGGCTTTAGAATAGGACCACCTTGAATGGTCATTAAAATTATATTCACGTAGCGAATCTGTGTAGTCTTATGTATATTTTTGTATCATATAAACGTATCACAGTAGATTATCTATGCCTCGTATTACAGGGTTTAAACAGATAAGGCTATTCTTATATTATTTTTATTAGTATTATGTGAAAATACGAAGTAACTGACATGCCCTTAAAGACGAAGGTTGTGGGTTAAATGGGATTCCCGCTCAGGGAAATGCTCTAATAAACCAGAGAGCGTTGTTAAGATCCGCCGCTCGACACGTAATGTCTTGAACGGATTATTTTGGCCTCTCTGAATCACACTGCTCTGTTTTTTTATATCGATTTCCATCTAGTATGTTTTGCCTTTCACTCTGATTAAACAAGACAGAACCTAGTATTGCTACCATATGTCTCCACACAGACTACTACAACTAAATAAAACATTTTTTTCAATATAAGTCTATTAATATTAAATCGACTCTATTACCTACTTCTAGTTTTCGAAAAATTTGTGGATATAACTTACAAATACATATATGTGTGTGTGTGTGTGTGTGTGTGTATATATATATATATATATTTATATATATATATATATATATATATATATATATATATATATATATGTGTGTGTTATTCTAATTCTAATAATGTCACATATTGAACTGATAACCTCCTCTTTTTAAAGTCGTTTGAAGAGAAACTGTAAAAAATCTATTTCTGCTGAGCTCCATTTTTAAATTAATATTTTATATTAGCCTTATTGTTAATCGTTAATGAAACATATTAGCATATATAGTGATCAAATTTGTAGTCTTTACCCATAAAGGGTGCTAACAACCTCTCGATCGATAATAATTAAACATAAATATTTTCAACATAAAAATGACTCAACATGAAGTAATTTTTATGTAAACGAAATTCTAAATATACGCCGCATAGAGACTGTAATTTTCGCGTGCTCGAAAACAATGGTTTTATAAGAGTAACTTTACAAAGACCTTAACCTAGATTTAACTTAACTGGATTTATTCCAGATCGTCTAGCGGAGGTCGAATGAAAAGTCAGACTATTAGGTAAATGAGATCGCGTCTAATGTCGCATGAACTAATATTTTAATGACTGGAAAAATGTTTCTTTTTGATATGACGCTACTTCTATACATGTTTTAATTAATCCATAGAAATATATTTTTACCATAAACAGATTTAAACCAACTCATAATATGATAACCATATTTAATTGTAAGATACATTGAAAATATAAACTTTGAACCATGTAAAATTTGCTTCCTTACAATAAGCGTGAGATATGGTGCTAACTATGGTGCATTCGAAATTTTACATATTCTTTTTTTAGCTTCACGTTTTTATACCGCATAGCAGGGTCGACAGAAAGTACCTAGTGTCAATACACTACCTACTCTGCTTTCCGCTGAATACCAGACATTCCATGTTGAGTGGTGAAACTCAACGCCGCGCTATGTCTTACCAGAGCGAGGAAATTTAAAAATAATATAAATACAACCATTCCCCTGAGTGGGAACCGAATCCACAACCTGTCACGCTTACAGCCCGACGACGATACACTGCATCGCGACGGACCGCTTTTATATTCTTAATAGTATAAAATATAATAGTATAAACTATATCATTCTAATTAAACTTAAGTACACATGTCGTATAAGTATAAAACACATTGAACATACCAAAGTATATAAATGTTGTCGACGCATTATTGATTAATATTCTTATCATAGATAGTGTCAATCATCACCCGTAATAATATTATATATATATATATATATATATATATATATATATATATATATATATATATATATATATATATTATCTTCTTTTATAGTAATTATTATAAGAATCATAATAATAAAAACACTTTATTACAATAACAATCCAATACGAAAGTAATATTGATAGTGAACTAGAATGTGTTGTACAATTTGCTGCATATTTCCCTAAATAGCGATTTCTTCCAGGAAACCAACAGAATAGGAAATAGTAAATTAACCATTGGACAGACACACAGACATTTTTCATATATAGACAAATTAATGTGTATTTCGATACGATAGGTAATTAAATAAATACATATAAACAAACTTTCTTTCTTTTACATATAATTTAAATATATGCTGTTCTTTTATATTAACGGAAAGCAGATTACAAAGTGTTTTAACACTAGGTACTTCCTGTCTATCATGCCATACGGGATAAAAGCCTGAAGCTAAACCAATTCTTTTTTAATGCCAAATAAAGCATTCAGTAAAATATACTATAATAATAAAATAAATAATAAATTGAATATAAACATTGTTGTCATTTTATGCTCGATGTGAACATTTTCGTCAATAGTTGCTCAGCTAATTGGATGCTATTATTGAAATGACTATGTATGGATTCGATGTCGTGAGATTGAGAAATCACAATAATTTAGTTGTACCTACGCCACTACGCAATACCTATGTGTGAATAATATTATAAAGTAAATCGGTTTTCGCCCTTGACTTAGTCTGTACCTTGATATGAGGAATTAATTATAATATCGAACAGTACCAAATACTCTATACCAAAATTGGAATGAATAAGCTGTTTTTTATTTACTAACTATGGTTTATACTAAAAAACTGGAAATTAACTTCTTGTAAGAATTAATTGTCATAACTTTCTGGTACGTTTGAAAGGCATTTCTTAGTCGGTATTAGAGGCTTCACGATAGTGTTAAATAAGATATTTACAATTTTCTTAGTAAAAAAGATACACAATAAATACAGAACAGCGACAGTATCTTTTATTAATGATTGATAAGTTTCCTGTTCATTTGTTTTTACTTATTGCACTGACGCATTTATTGCATTATATATATATAAATATATATATATATATATATATATATATATATATATATATATATATATATATATATATAGCATAGATTACAATTTGTTGCTTATATACATGAAAATGAAAATACTGTGATTAGATGACAAAAATAAAACAATACATAAAAGTAGAATCAAGTTAAACAAACAGAAGGAAACGTGACCGGCCCGCAAAGCACCGCTCCACGAGTTATCCTTGACGCTTGGCATTAAGTCTTCAGCCGACACGTTAACGAATTTATTTATTTACCAACCTTTTTTCAGACATCTGAATATTCAACGCCAATTTCATAAGGATTATGTTTTATTCATTCCAAATCAATTTATTCTTTTATGAAGCTGGACGAAATATAAGCTCTGTAATGCTTAACTCTTTTTAGAATCTTATGTTATAGTCACTAGCGCTGTCGCTTAAATTGAAAAACTTTTCATGATCTCGCATACAGATAAGTCTTAATGATATATTGTTGTTGTCGCCTGTTCACATAATATTAATAACTCTTGTAATCTTTGAGTTGACCTACAGCTGACCTTATGCAATCTTTACAATAAAAATATTATTTATATTGTATATAATTAATTTAAATTTTGAAATTATATTCCGATTTATTTTTCGTAGCAATATTTTCGGAATTTGTACTGGTAACATGAATTCAGATCTTGTATTATAGCTCAGACAGTTTTAATTTCATTTTTTTATTTAAGTTCATAGGAAATTTGAAAAAAAATGACTTCAAAAAACTGTTTTGAGTTAAAAGAGGTGGTTACATATCAATACTTCTATCATAGTGCCATTTGTAGTACAATTGTAACAGAGCCGTGCTAGCTATCGACTAACGAGGTCCATATGCACGCAATTACGCTGATGACATTTGCCATGAGTAATAAACCTAATATCCGCTCCAATTCTGTCATTTTACATTTTAAGTAATTAATTTTTTACCTTCATTCAGAGTGGCTTCTAATTTGTTTACACCCTCTTTGCTTATTTGTTTTAGGTACTTCTGAGTGTCTACATGTTGCAAAATAAAATTATAATGGGATGGCATGATCAGTACTCGAAAAAATGGTTGATTTAATTTAGTTTTGTTTTCATTTAACTATTTTTAAGTGTTATTTCACACACAGGATTAGAAAAGGTTTTTAAAAACCTATTATAATTTGGACATTGTGGAATTCAAACTTGCGCCTATGAAACCGCATAAGTGCGCGGGTTCGAATCCCACTGCTTCTTATTTTTAATGTCATTTAAAATATTTATTTCCGTTCTTACACATAGTATTAATCGGTTGCACTTCTTAACATGTAATGTCTTGAATTCCGCACTTCGCAAAGAGTGGAAAGTCTTGACACTGTCGCTTTGTTTCGTTCGGTTTACTTAACTAAATGTTATAAATATTAATTCCGAGATACTTATAATGCCATAATTTATGAACTTTCTTCTGTTCGTTGCCATTGTTTCGTTTTCATTGTTACGTTGTCTTGTACTGAATTATTAATTTACATTCAATTATATCGATCTCCTAATGGGTTTTTAGTTCAATATCTATATTGTATTCAATGCGTTCGTATAATGTTCGTATAAAGGTCACAGACGTGAAAATGTTCTTAAATACCCATAGGTACCTTTGTCTGTATAAACAATATTTTACTAAATTTTAATTAATAAGACTTATTTATTTTCACCACTTTTCGCTCTATTAATGTCGTAAAAATATACTAAGGATATGTCTATATAAACTATTGTACTATTATTTACTATAATCATTATTCATAGATAAGAATAACCAGTTGTACTAAATAGCGTGCCAATTTTATTTATATATTATATAATTTCATAATAGCACAAAAGTCACATCTACGACAAATCATTCAAGATATAGGGAAGATATTTCGGTAATCGGATGTGGTCAGAGTACGGCGAGCTATCGGCCTTACCGCTCCAATGATCGGTTCATAGACATTTGAACCCAAATTTCGGTCGACCAACCTTTACACAACATTCTTGTTTGTTGGGAGAGGCGATAGTTTGGTATCTTTTATTCAATATATCAGCATTTGTTGCGCAAAGTACCTATATTTACAATTAGTCTACCGTATATTTAATTGTTTAACACTAGAAGTGATATTTTTATATTAAAGTATAAAAAATATATATTATGAAAAAATATATATATGTATAATAATTAAGCAATATTGGTTAGCAGAGGGTGGCGGGTGGTAGGAAGGAGCGCGCGGCGCGGTGCGAGAGCGCGCGCGGCAGGTGACCGGCGGTCCGCGCGGCTCATGTGGGCGGCAGGCGCGTGCTGCTCGCGCCAGGCAGGTACTGTATATCCGTTATAATCTTATTTAGCTAGATTAATTACACTACGTGTCGTATAACTTAACCCAAATTCGTATCTGCCGAAATGTTTATCACATTAATAATTCTATTATACAGCTTTTATCATAGTACGACCGTTGCCAAGAAGAAAATATTATCTTTTAGTCAAAATGTAAGCTGTAAAGTTTCCTTTCTGAAACATATTTCAAGTGAAGTTTGTAATAAAATAAGAAATTCACGCAGAACGTCTACTAAACATGTGTCACGCAGCTCAAGTTAGTTTTAGTTTTGCTTGTGTAAAACTCGTATGAAACGCTTGTACAACTTGAATAGTCTACAATAAAGTTATATCTTTTAATACATTTTGTAAAACGTTTTGTATATTGCATTTAGCTGAAAGGAAACTTATGTAAGGAAATGATTCTATCTACGATTGTTTTCTATTATGTTACATCTTGACAATTTGGTTGGATGAAAAAATAATAATACGCAAAATAAGTTAATAAAAGGCTCCATTTGCATTCCAAGACGACGAAATTTAAAACAAAAAAGTATAAATTACGATGTCGGTTTCCATGCAAACTCACTACCGCAAATGCCTAGGAACAGTGATTCTAATTGGCACAATTGATGGCAATTTGAAGGCATATAGTCAGCTGAGCTTATTTATGCTTCATTGTCCTGGATGCATTTTAATTTGTACCGGACTATTATTGTTTGAGACCAGATTAATTTCGTATTACTTGACTCACTGTGATGATATATATTTATATACATATATAAAGGTCATTGGTAGAACAGAGACATTTTTTTGCGTTACCAACTTTTTGCATATATGTTATTTACTTACGTATTATTTGCTAAATTATACTTATTTAGACTTAAAATATTAAGAGCTTCGCTTAGTTAGGTTTTATATTTAAGTTAAATTGTTTTGATTGTTACCGCATGAGTGCTGTTACTAAATGCCCCACGTGCACTATGGGAAGGAAAGATCGCGATTGAGATTATAATATAATTCTATTAAAAAATATTAATTATTGCTTATCTTAAATTAAGCTAAAATCAATCCTACGATAATATACGGCATTTACCATGATCGGATCGAATCCATCATTCCAAAAGTCAATCAATCGCCGAAACGTGATGCCAGAAGCAAAACATATTTGCCCATGATCAATCTCAATGGCGGTCAGCGGATAGTGCACTTAGGGCTGGACATAGGCAACGTGGGGGGTGTACGATGTACAATGGGTGTGTGTTGGTAGCTAGCAGGCACTCATGCGTGAGGGGGTGACTAACCGTGGCGGGGTGGCAGGCGAGGGCAGCGCGGCGCGCACCCCGGTCAAGACGTTCCAAGCGTACCTGCCGCCGGCGCACCGCACCTACAGCTGCATACACTGCCGCGCGCACCTCGCAAGCCATGACGAGCTTATATCAAAGGTAAAAAAAGATCGGTTGACGTTCTTTTCTAAATCTTTTTCCTTTTTTTATTTTTGCACTTAGAATACGAAAAACATTTTAACACAGCGGGACTCAAACCTGCCCCTCTTGTAAACCGTCCACTAAGTCATACGATGTAATGCGTACTATGAATGTTTATTTTTTTTTAATGTTTTGTCTATTTGGTAAAGTAGAGAAACATTACACCTTTCTTCTTGATTAATATAAAGGAATTTTAATAACACACTCGCCTAATTAATTTTTAATTTAATTTTTCTTATCATTTTCTTTTACTTTACGCAAATACCAGTTCATACTATTTCATCTGCTTGTTTTCTAAGTTAATCCACCAGATAATAATATTTATAATGTAAAGAAGGAAAATTTCAACACGAGCTTACATGCCTAAGTAATTAAGAAGTCATAAAGGAATCACTTGCTGAATAATATTATAATAAACAACTAAATTAATACGAAATAGTTAACCGCTATTGGCGGGCGAGAAAGTATTTGCTCACGCTAGCTCTGCTACGTACTTTAACTATAACAACATTTACTTTAATAAAGTTATGAAGTTTTGATGTTCAATTAATTCTATGACGTATAGTTTGTAAGTACAAAGTTAGAAATTTTATGTGCTCTTGATAGTTTTGTTTAGTTGAAAGACTTATTAAAATACGATATAATTGTAAACATGAAATTAACATAGACGCTTTACGACACTTGCGCTCAATCCGGTTGTAGATGTAGTTCGTGATGTTCGTAAATGAGATCATTAAAGCATTTGTAGTTTATACTTAGTAATTCGACATTTTTATTGTTGTTTTACAGTCGTTCCAAGGCAGCCAGGGGCGCGCATATCTGTTCAACTCAGTGTAAGTATGAGTAATTACATAATAAAAACATCTCTCAAGTCCAATGTTTCACTTTGTTCAACTGAGCTATTTTTAATATGAAATTATAACCTATAAATAGCGTACACATCCATAAGTTAGTATTATCCGTTTATATTTCAAGGATTTTAAATCGAAAAATTGCTTACAGTAATAAATTTGTTTTTTTTTTTGCTATGCCCGTTACTCATAAATAAAAGATATATTCTTTTATCAGAATTAAGTGTCATAGAGCTATTCTAATAAATGATGGGGACTTTAGCATGATAAGTTATTCGTCGCTCGACCTATTTCTTTACGTCAAATTACCGCCATGTATATTTCATATATCAGCTCTTGCTCGCATTATGCATTATCCTTGAGATGGCAATATTTTATTCACACGATTTCAATGTTATTGTGTGCTACCTAGCTTTATTGCATTCATGGATTAATTTTTCAGTCTAGTTTTTTGTTTACATTTAAGGAAACCGTATAGTATGGTAGGGAAGGGAAGTTCCTAATGTCCAGACACTCCGTACTCGTTCCGGGATTCAAGACATTGCGTGTTGATTGGCGGATGTTACGCTACGCTTGGTCTTACCAGAGCTAGGAAATGAAAATAATTTGAATATAATCATTCTCCCTGGTGGGAATCGAAAACCAAAGTATTTTCAATACGTAATTTGCTTCATTTGCACATATATCGATACTTTGTTTTTTATAGTAACTAGTTAATCGAGTTAGTAAAAAAATAGTTTAGTTAAAACATTATTTTCTTAAATTATTTATATTAGCAAAGCTATTACAAACAAAACAAACAGTGAAATTTACCTGAAATACATACTTATTTTCATTAAATGTTCTCGTACAATTTTAAATTACTAAATATTTTATCGTTTTAACTTTTAACTTGTTTTTGTTAAATGAGGCTTTTTATTTATAATTTTAGCACTCACCTACTTTTTATATGAACTTTTACTATATATAAATTGTAAAAGACACAATTACTGTATATTTTAATTTTATTATTTAAAAGTTTGTATATGGGTGAGAATTTAATAGAGTATATCGAATATATCGTATAACGTAACTTGAGAGCCATTAAAATTTTAAAATTTTACGACTTGTAAAATTTTACGACGCTCTTAGACTGTGTACATCTAACTTTAAGTAATAGAAAACCTTATTTGTAATATTACTTATAGGTATGTATACGGAAAATCATAATAAAGATAGTTTTTAATTGTGAGGTTTAATTTAGATATAGTTTCATTATATCATGAGATAATACAATGCTGAATGTAGAGCTTCAAACTCATTAATATTAGATATTTTTGTTGGAAATCAAAATGTTATTCAAGTTTAATTTCCTAGTAGAATAAATATAACATTTTCAATACACTCCGATAATCATACATCCTTGCGTAGTTTGAACACTTGTTTCGTACGTCAAGTACTTATTGGAAAAATTCCATTATATGAACTTCCTTTCTATATGAATTCCACTACCCCACAGGATATTGTACTTTGAGTAACTATATATATTTAATGTATGAAAGAGGAAATATTTCATAATATATTTACGTTTGAAATAACGCTTTGGAGTAAAAGAATTTGTTAAAACTTGCTTAAAATGCTATTATAGGTCGTCTATGAATTTATCTAGTTTTTTTACCCATTATAAATTCTTAAGTATATGATTTATTGGTACTTTTCCAAAAAGCAAAAGCCACAAAATTAAATCTTGAAATTAAAACAATGTATCAAAAAAACTGTAAACCCTTAAATCTATTTGAATATAAGTATCGACCGTAACATTATTATTTTTTTAACTTCACGCTTTTATCTGTCTCTGTACTGTACTGCTCTGTATTCCGCCTTTTGGGTGACGGAATTTAAAAAGACAAAGATATTAAATTAATTTAAATATAATCATTTCCCCAGTGGGAATGGAACCCATAACTGATCGCGCTTATAGTCAGACGCTGTCTCACTGCGCCATAAACAACCTCACATTATTCTTTTACAACCAAAAAAAATATATTTATATTTAATATTAATATATTATTAATTTAAATATTCTGTTTGTTTGAATTGCAGTGTAAACGTAGGTTGCGGGCCGGCGGAGGAGCGCGTGCTGCTGACGGGACTGCACGCCGTCGCAGACATATACTGCGAGTGTTGCAAGACGATGTTGGGCTGGAAATATGTATGTAAAACTGATATTTTGTTTACATTTATTATGTAATTTTTGTATAAGAAAAATATGTTTTTGCTAACGTCTTCCTACTTATTATTTAGCAAAAAAAAGGAAATTCTTAAGGTCATTTGCCATAAAAAAATATTTTGATACAATTATTTTCTTATAAGATTATAATAAGAGAAACAATGTTTTTATAAATCTAAAGAGAATATAGTCTCCTATAGACCATGTCATTTATAATTGAACGTAGTATATATATTAGTATTTTTTTTAACTGATAATCACGATATTATGTTCCAGGAGTACGCGTTCGAATCCAGTCAGAAGTATAAAGAAGGCAAGTTCATAATAGAACTCGCTCACATGGTAAAAGAGAACGGGTGGGACTGAATGCCACCGCGCTCGGACTATAGTGCTGTGACACGAACTGTCAATTACCGTTTAATATCGATGTCGATGTCGATGTCAACGCTCGGTGTCGCGATGTGAGCCAACATGAGCTCGCCACGCGCGCGCGAACCCTCGTGATGACGTCACAGGCGAGACACGCTCGCCTTACCATCGTTATCGATGTTTAGTTCAATCATGCGAATCGATTATTGACAAAAGAAATTATTTTTGAAAAACATGATTATTATTGAAACAGTCGGTAATCGATTTGCGCGATAGTGGAAGTGCGGGATTGTTTATATTCGGACAGACTGCTAGTGACGTGACGTAGGTTTCAGCGCTTGTTGCGAGTGCTTACATATACATATATATAAGTATCGATCTCAGCCGCCCCAACGGGTCGTGGGCTTACAATTTATACTAATTTCTAGTTTTACCTAAAAGTTTTGATTTCACCGCTCGAAACTAAAGCGGCTATCTTAAGTTGTATTAGTTTTATATTTACACGTAACTGCTGTATTGAGAGAACACTAATACTTTCTCTTGTCCCCTTAACCTGTGATAAGTATGTTAGTATAGAGTTTTGAATTTCTTGATGGATATTTTCAAGAATTGCTCAGAAATGTCAGATGTATGTTCCTAATGATTTCAACTTTACATGATTATTTTTTTTTGTTTTCGAGGAAACTAGTCGCACCATACATATGCGATATGTTTGATTTTTTTATTTGATTATACATTTAAAACTATTTTGACGACTGTTCCTTAATATTTTGATGTATTATCTGTTACTAAAAAGGGAACTTACATATTCTTATTTAAATTTGATATTCTCATAAACGTGATAGTAAATAGTCGGAGATGATTCGATTCGATCGAAGTCGTTTTTTATATAAACGAGAAAGGTTAGGAGTGAGGAGTTTTATTATTCATTTATTGTTTCCATAAAAATGTTATTATATTAGTAGAGACATTTAACCCCTATATTTTATCTTAATATGCATATGCATATATATACTTCATTTACAATTATAATAATAAAGTTATAATTATAAGAAATGCATGAGCTTCGATTATCTATCGATATCGATATATCGACATCGGAATACTTGCATACTTATTATATGACTAACAATGCAATATAAGACTATATATGCAATATACGCCCAGATATAGTCATAAGAACATAAAACAACATGATTTTAATATTTTAAAATCTCATATTTTTACTCTACGTCATACAACGACCAATATGGCGTATTTATTATATATGTCAATGTCAAACGTTAGAATTGATCGAAAGGAAACGCCTAATGCGTTTATAATTGTGTTGACGTCCGATTACAATAGAGTTATAATATACACGTGTTTCCGACTGCGTTTCTATAAATAATTACATAGAAAAAGAATTTTCACATATTTTCTTATAATATTTTAAATATCTAATTTTAACTGTCATGTATCTTCCTTTTGAATATTATTAAATTAAAAATAAATATTTTTATATGTACAGCGATATTTTTCGTTACTGTATGAAAAATTAAATCTCAAATATTACATAGATAACGCCGTCGGATTCAAAACGTGTTGTATTAAATTAATTGTACTCACTGTGCTTACTCTTATATCATAACTTAATGTTGTTTATATCCTAAATTAGTTTGTAAAAGTGCCATTTAAAGTACAAGCCTCGGATTAAAAATTCAATACTTAGATACAATGTCTTAAATATGACTAACTTATGCCGCCATATTACTATTACTACAAACGGAAGCACAAGTGCGTGGAATTAAATTAATACCTAACCAATAAAAAAATCAATGATTTTTGCCATCGCTATTATATCAGAGCGTTGAAACTGCCACTAGAGTTATAAATTTGTAATATACATAAATAATTAATAATAAAATCCATTGTAAAAAACGCTCGTTTGATGATAAATTCTTTATTTTTACAATAAGATATATACATGGCTAAATTAGTTTCCCCGATATTTAGTGACAGCTGTCAATGTCTAGTGAAATCAAGAAATATGTAATGTAACATACATCCTAAACTACTGATATAATTAATATTAAGAAAGTGCCGGAATTTGAAATTTGTATTTAAAATTATATCTGTGAAAGTGAAGCAAAATAGTCTGTGATTTAAAATCCGGTATTTTTCTACATTGCACAATGTAAATAATGTTGCCAGTTTTCAGAAATATTGTCAAAGTTATAATTTAACAGCCTAACGCTTATTTAAATTTACAGCGATACTTTAAACGAAAACTTTACGTCACACAGTGATATCAAAATATATTTTGTAATTTGATGGCTTTGAAAATATTTTTATAAACATATTAAAACTGGCAATACTATACATATATAAATTATGTCCAAAATCCCCTTAGATAGACAGTAAGACACGATTCTTCTATAACGGGCCTAAAATATCTGAATGTTATGATGCTTCTAATCTTTCTTTTACCTATGAAGGCTCAGTTTGGCTTTAATGTTAAGTGTTAAATTAATTCACCTTAAGCAAAGAGTTCTGTGATGTTCCCATACCGATTGAAACCTTGATTGACATCACTTGTGCTTTTCGTTATAGCGCCACGAAAAGCACTCGTTGAAACGAAACCTTTACTCGTATTAGAGGTTAATTAATTGTAAACACGTTTAAACGGCATTCTAAACATGCTTTTTAGACGCGATAAAACTATTGGTGTTCAATATGGTATATGTATTTTGTGATAATCGAGATCAGATAGGTACGTCTTTTAATTAAATCGTAAGGTTATTCGATAGACGCATTGCAATTTCACGTCTGTTTTGTGTAATCGTATATCTGTTAACGTGTTAGGGTAAACATTAAGTACACGTGCACAATGTTCTGAGAAAGCTGGAGAGACACTGTCCGAGGCCCGTGTTGTAATAGTGTGTAAAAAAAATAAAAATATACCAAAAAAAAAAATCAACAAATTATATTGATAATAGTAAATAGCATAGAATATTTTATAGTCCCGTAAATCGTTAACGAGCTGTCGCGCGATTTAACAAATCATAGATGTCTGGTACAATTTCGTGGTGTTCACTACATACATATTTGTAGCCTTAAAGGTGTTATATTTTATTCATTTCCTTGTACATTACAATCACTGTCGAACTTATTGAGATTCTCACAGTAGTTTGTTGTAACACTCTTAGACCTTATATATTTCGATCTTTGCCGTTCGACAAAGAAATATCATGGTGACGTTTAAAGTGAGAAATTAAAATGTTAGAATTCTGTGAGGCATTACATAAAAGTATTTTTCTACTCGGTCGTTTAGGGATGCTATTAGATATTTTTGGACCATTGTTAAGATTGCGATCAGTATTGGTGAGATAAAAAAAAATATAGTTAGTTTTCGTGAATGTTGGCCGATTTCGGTTTTTTGAGATAAGAACAAATATGCGCTTTTCCATCTATCAAATGTGCACCCATATTATCAAAACTGGTATTTCTGCAAGGCTACACACTCGTACATCATGCGATTAGAATCACTTATCGTACAATTTCGACAATTATCATTAAAAATATTTTTATTGAATCGCGTTTCATCACTCATGTTCCACCTCATCATTTTTTATGACTTAAAATAGACATATCATTTGCGAATATTTGTCATCAGCCGTGTAGAAATACCAAGTCCCGGTCTCGGAGTGTTAACTGACCAAGATGGCGGTGCATTGATGTACTTTCGCATATAACGAAGGTATCCCGGTAGAACCAATACCGCTTAATATTTTTGTATTTTCCTAGTACGTAACGAAGCATTATAAAATTACGTGGTGTCTTCTATGATGTGTATGCATTATGCTATAGAGAGTATTTCGTAAACATTTGGTTGAAATAATAAGTGCGTAATAAAACACTTTCGTATTAAACCTGTATTTACTTTAAACCCTTTCCTTCTACTGTCAACATTTAAACGTAAGTAGCAAAATCTGATAGATTGATAGACTATTTCGTATAAGTAAGCTCTGTTCTGTAAGTATAAATGTTTATAAAACTTAAAAAATATATACATTTTAAAGCCTGCTTTTCATAAGATTTAATTTATATGTCTAATTTCAAGCTTTACAACACTTATCTGTCTTCAAACTCAAATTTAAAAAAAACAATGATTTTTAATAAACACTTCTATAGTTAACGTTAACTTTCTTTCCATGAATAAGAGAGTCGTATTTCGTAAAAACAATCATTTACTGTCATGTATTGTAATAAGGATATATGAAATTCAGGCATGGAACATTTGAAGGTCTCTGTAAAAAATAAGAATTACTATTAATTTTTGGTGAGAATTTTAAGATTTATACCGCTTTCAAGCTACTACATAATTCATATGAACTACCTGCTAAGGTGTCAAATTGTCAAAATAAAGTACGATGGCGAAATAGTAATTGTTTTACACTTCTATTCATCACCATTATTGTTATGTCTATTTTCTAATTTATATTTCAAAATGTAATTATACTGACAGATTACACAAAGTTAGTTAGTTTAGAACATAAGTGCAAGAAACCAATGTTTTTTTTTTATAATAATACATTAGTTTATGAACAAGAAAATGGTTTTTTTAACTACTATTAGGCATGATAGCATGCGTTTGACACACTTATATAAAATAGTATACGGCCTAAATATAAAATATGAATCATGATATAAAATAAAACATCAATAACGAAATATATATAAAAATATTTATTTTTTCTACGTTGTAGCAAACAAAAAACTAAAATTCATTTTTATTACAATAAGTAATAATAAATAGTACATCAAAACTTGTGCAATCAGCTTAGCCATACATACACAGTATGCAATTCAAACATATGATAGAAACAGTATATATGTCTGTAAAAATTACGTTATCTTAAAAATAATTAAATTATATATGAATGTAATATTAAACTAAATAAAAAATATTTTAAACTAAATTGACCGTTAAAAGAAAGAAAATAAATAATAATAATAAATTTATTACTAAGAATGAAATAACTTTAATACTAAAGCTGTCGCGCAATAATGTAGAAGTAATAATCACAAACAAACAGCAAAAATCATATAAATATAAGTTTTGAATCACAAATATGCTAACAAAAGTACTTCATTTACTTAAATACATCAATAAAAAAGAAATAAAAAAAAACCCTTCTAATTTTACACCAAATAGGTCTATTTAACTTAACCAAAGTCATGTTAAAAATCACAGGCAAATATATATTAAAAGCTAATTTATATATTAAAGTTAGATATATCATAGTGTGGGTCTTCCACTTCATGTTTAAATATGACTTTAGCTTGCTTCACTTGCGTGTCCGACATAGTTGGTAGTTTCTTGAAGAACATCTGTAAATTCAATTAGTCAATATTTTTATCACGCTATACTCCACTTAGCAAGAATATATAATAATCCTTCCTATAACGCGGTTATTTGATTCCTCGTTATAGAAAACGCATTATAGGAGTATTCTCATACAACGCGCCTTTGTTACAATAAACAAATAGGCTGTTTACAAGCACTTTTGAATCGTCAATCAACACAAGTGTCAGTATTGTCAGTCCTACAGAAAGCTACCGCCGGAAGGCAGTTCTGCTAAGAAGAGCGGAGAGGGGTGAGAAACTCAACAGTTGCTCTTTTCAAATATAGTCAATGATAGTTTCAATGTATATTGATTTATATACATGTCTTATTTAATTTAAATTTTCTCATTAAAAGGATCTAAATGGAATTAAAAAAACAACATTAAAAACAAACTACGTCATACGGAATAAAGATATACCTATGCATATGTATATGTCAGCACACAAACGAACACACACACACCCAAACCCACCGGTCACGGTGGTCTCAAAGTATATTTAGCATATAAAAATTGTATAAATCAAATATATGTATAATACAATTAATTTGTATAAAAAAAGATGTTATAAATAAAAAAAATAAAGTATGTTGCTTTGGCATTTTTGATTTGCAAAATTTTTTAACATTCAAGTAAATTATAAAAAGACAAAAAAAAAGAATAGTTTTAAAGGTAATAATTATTATAACATATTCTTAAAATAATTATATACAAAGAACTGAGAAAATCAGAGTGTGAATATATGTAAATATAAATGATGAATACCTTTCGTGTCATAATCATCATTCCGTGCACTTTCTTCATATGCTCCTTCAGTAAGGACATTCTTGGATATCTGGGAAACAATATAGATTTTATAGTTTACAATGGACGGTTTCCAAGAGGCGCGGATTTGAATCCCGCTGCGTTTAAATTTTTATATGTTTTTTTTTTCAAAATAAATAAACTAATAAGGTGTCTGTTAGTAACATTAAAAAAGACAATTTTTAACTGAATGCACAGATACATATATAAAAAAGGCTTTTTTTTCAAATTTTATCTGTCTGTTTGTTCCGACTAATCTCTGGAATTGCTAAGCAGATTTTGAAGAGATTTACACTGAGCAGATAGTTGATGTAATAAGGAGTGACTTTGATTACTTTTATTATAGAATTATGAAAAGAACTAAAGATATTTCCAGTTCCAATTTAATGTGTTACATCTAATATTATACATATAAATTTAACACAAACAAAATCAAGTAATTTCTTCAAAAATATATTACAAAAAATGAGCAAAACTCACATGTGCACCAACTTACAATAATTGGAAATTTCACCAATTATTATATTTTAAATACATACAAAACAAATACAGATATATTAAATATAAAAATAAATAGAAACTGGCATATTGATTAAGTTTGATAAGAATGATTGGCTAGAGCGCTCAAACGGTTTCCAGGGAAGTTCGAATACTGCTACATTCAAATTATTATACATTCCTAAAACATTTTTCTTATTCAAATTGTATACTTAACAAATATCTTAAAACAAGTTTACCAAAACTTATTTCAACTAAAAAAAAAACATTTTTATACGTTTTTTCAAGAATGTTTTCTAATCCTAAGTGTGAAATAACACTTTAAAAATAGTAAATATTAAAAAAAAATAGCAATCTCTCTTGTTAAACAATTATTTCTTAATAATCTTTAAGTAGTAGAAATTTGTAAAAATCTCTCTACAGAGATGCGAATAACATAAATAAGTTGTAACAAAACGTATAAGAATTTCGACGCAGCTGGTAGTAGAACGCATGGCTTAGCGGTCAAAGCGCTTGGACCGTATCCAAGCGGCGCAGGTTAGAATCCCGCTGCGTTCAAAATTTTTATACGTTTTTTCAAAGAAAATTTATAATTATTTTTTTAAATATCCTACCAAAATCTACACTTACGATTGTATGGAAATGGCTAAAAGTAATAAATATTACCTTTTCGGGCATATCTGACAGGCGCACGGCGGCGGCAGGTTCTTATGCACTTTGTTCACATGCAGTAGCAGCGCTGCTTTCTGCGAGTAGCGTTTGGGACACAGTTCACAACCAAACTTCTTCATGGCTGGGAACAAATACACCCATATAAATACTTAAATAATATTGCATATTAATAAATAATAATAAAAAATTAAACCTGTGAAAAAAGTTTCTGGCATTATTTAATGCGCTTCGTACACCATTTTTCGTAATTTTTTTTTCTGAAATTCTCTGATTACTAGAAATATACAATTTTTAGTAACTTATTACTGGATTATTACAATATTTTTTTAATCTGTTACCTATTTGGGCAAAGAACTAACACATAATTCCGTAGAATAACCAAGTGTATAACTTTTCAGTTATTTGAAGCTGTTTTTTACATAATAACAACTAATACAATGGTTAGTCTAAATTTAGCAGGAACTTATATATTATAAATTTAAATAAAAATATGAGGCCAGTCTCAGCACAGTGGGACAGCGTCTGACTGCAAATACGATCGGTTGTGAAATCATTATATTTAAATTATTATAATTTGATTGCTCTGGTAAGACAAAGTGCGACGTTGATTTCCGCCACTCAATGTGCAATGTCTCGAACTCGAGGGAAATCGGAGTACAGTGCTGTAACACTAGGTACTTTCTGTGTACCCTGCTACGCGGGAGCTTGAATTTAAAAAAGAACAAGTTTCTTTCCAACTGCTTGAAGATGGTATTCAAAAATGCAAAATTAGAAAAATATACATTTATAAATTAAACCGAAGTCAGGAAAATCAACAAGTAAATACGCAAACATCCCCTATTTTAATACTTAGGGGTAGAATGATTGTTAAAAAAATATATTTTTTGACCATTACCAGTACCAGTTTATAAAAAGAATTTAATCAAAATTGGTTTAGTCTAATAAGTTATGCGTGGTCAAGCATTAGAATATATATATATACGTATCGAATTGAGAACATTCTCCGCAGTTTAGTTAGTTAAAGGGAGAAGAAACAACTTACGTCTATGCGTGTCCATGTGCGTAACAAGCGCGGGCTTCAGTTTAAAACTTCGTTGACAATGATCGCAAATATACTGTTCCTCGCTATGCTTCTTTTTGTGTCGCTGAAATACATTTATAATAAGAAAATGATATGCAAATTAATGAGGCGAAATGGAACAATGTGTCGAGTAGCTCTTATCGCCGCGCCATGTCACACCAGAGCGGGGATCGAACCCACAACTAATCGCGTTTAGAGTTAGACGCTTGGGTTGGTCACACAATGGCCTCTTTACTACTACTTTGTTTTAAAACAAACATATTCAAATATATTAAAATTCAAATCATACAACTGTTGTACACAAAAACCTTACAAATAAAATATATTTAGAAAACGTATAACAATTAAGACGCAGTCGGATTTAACCCCACGCTACTTGAACATCATCTAAGTCTATTCACTGAGTCTAAGGGTAAGACATTCTTATACGTATACGTAACTTTTTTTAATATTTTTACTGCTGAAAGAGTAATTCTAAGAAAAAATAATATAGCATGAAAGAATGCTACTTATTAAATAATTTGAACGATTACAATTAAATCATTTATATTTTCGCACTCTGGTAAGACAAAGCGCGGCGTTGAGTTCCGCCACTCTAAACGCAATGTTTGGAATTCTTGACACTAGGTACTTTCTGTCTACCCTGCTTTGAGGGAAAAGAGTTAAAAAAATATATTTATAATCACTCACAGCTAAAGCAGTATACGACGTGTAGGCGGCGGTACAGTGCCTGCAGCGGTGCGGGCGCTCGCCGCGGTGCAGGTGCGCGTGCGACCGCAGCGTGTACTTGCTACTGAACGACGCTGAACACTCCGGACAGTTAAATCTAAAAAATACAATATTAAAAAAATGAAACATAAATCTTGCCTAAATGAGGTCTGTGGTGCATATTACCCAAGTTACTAGAAATACTAGCACATAAAAATATTGTAGTTTTAGGCTGAAAATTTCGTAAACAAATATAGAAATAAAGATAATTTTATTACCATCTATTTATATTATTAATATATATATATATATATATATATATATATATATATATATATATATATATATATATATATATATATATTTCATTCTTCACATATTTAAACATCAATAACTTAAGAGCCTAATTGACACACTTAATATTTTATAATTATACCAGGTGAGGTGAGAAAGTGATTTTATGAAACTACTGTATTATCATTAACTCGGTTTCGGGTGCAAATGAAATTTTTTTAATAAATTTAGCTGGTTTGAAATGGGTCAAAATAGTGTTGCAAGATTTTCTAACATATTAACACACAGACAAAATGTGTTAAAAATCATTAGAACAAAAAATATATATTAGATATGAATTAAAAGTATGAATTTAAAACTCAAAACCTATTTGAACAAAGTAAAATAATGAGCAAAGATATTGTGTTAGAAAAAAAAAATTCCCTTGGTTTAATTAATGTTCATCAGTGTAACATTATGATGATAATTGTCATAAAATACTTTTTATAGTGAATTTTTTATATGAAATATTTACTTTTGAACTCTTTACCTTTTTGGGGTTTCCTCAGTTATTTTTGGTATGAAAGGTCTAGACCGTCCTTTTTTACCGAGTGAGAGTGCCCGAGCTCTCAATACTGTTTTAATATCTGGTGCTGAACAACGTTTTTCATGTTTATACAAGTTTGTTGTACTGAAATTAAAACAATGAAAGCATATCAAGCTAAATTCTAAATCAATTACATATTATTTTATGTAATTAATTTAGAATTTAGCTACTGCTTATAAAAATAGTTGATGCCAATAATTGAAATATATATTCAAATTGTATAACAAATGATCTCTATATTATGTTTCTGAACAGATATAAAAATATTAGTATATAAATTTAAACCTTCTAAAGTTCACCCCACAGGCATAACAAAACAGATATCTCTCGCCATGCTTTTCCTGGAAATGGCGGCCAGCTGCTGGTATTGTTTTAGACTGCCAACTACAATATATACATCTGAAAGAAGTACAACATTTATATGATAAAATAGGATAATATAACAATAATATTGTACTGAAAACTTAACATACTCCAGCATGATGCCATTCATAATGTAATAGTCTTGTGGAGGCGGTGGAGCCTTTCTACTCTTCATTATTTCAACTAAGCAACTTATCAATAACTTTTTATCATCCCTCAACTCAGGATATAGCTGCCTCAATTCTTTAACATATGATTTTCTTTCAGATGGTTTAAGCATTTTAGTTCTATGTTTGTCTTTTTTTCTTTTTATCATATTTTTGTTTTCATCTGAACTACTGTAATTAAACCTATCTAATGATTCTTCGTGTATATCTGGTACATACTCTTGATCACCATCGAAAATAACTTCAGTTTTGTCTGTAGTTAAATAGTCATAGCTATTTTCAATTTCACAGCCATCGTAATATTCAAAAGGTTCATTTTTTATAATCGATATATCAAACTCGATGTTTTCGGAATTTTGGAGTAATTCTTCTAAAATAGGCTTCATTTCCTCATCGTCAAGTTTTTCCTGTTTAATTTCAATTGGCGCGGCAAACGATGCATCTTCATCTTCATCTCCAACAATTACAATAAATGTATCGTCGTCTGTTTCCATGTTTAAGAACGCTTAAAAACTGTAAGATAACATGTTTTTCATTCATGATAAAAGTATAACATTATAAATATATGTAATGAATAAGTACTTCAGCTTTGTTTACGGCTTGAACACTTGAATAACTTAAAATATCTAAAATTTTCTTTTAAGACCCATTGAAAGGCAAAAGCCAAAAGGTATACATCTCACCATGAAATTAACTTTTGTAAATATCGTTTTGTAATTTTAAAATTCTTAATCTTCTTTAAACATTTAATGAAAGGTTTAACTTGCTTTGAAGAATTTAAAAATTAAAAATAATACGCTATTTTTTACCAAAATACATACGTAACGTTTTTTATTCCTTATAGCCTAATGGCTAACGCCATAGAGAAAGGGACGGATTTATAGATAGTACCTATTTTAACAATTACAAATTAACACTGCTTACAGTAAAATATTTTTCTATAAAATAAATAAATAAAGATATTTATATATTCAAATAGCAATTATTTGTTGGCATATATGTTTTATCCTTTGCCTGATTTACAAACACAGCTTTTTATTACTTGTCAAATCGAATTACGAAGATTTCAGAAGTCTTTAAAAATACAGATAATAAATCAACATTCTTTATAAATTAAAATAAAAAATATCCACTAACAAATTATTATAGAACAAAAATCCCACTTATTAGTAAAAAAAGAAGCGAAATTAATACAAAACAGAATATTTTGTGAAAAAGAAGATTTAAAGATGTTAAATGTAAGATAAAATATTAGGACTACCAAACCGCATTACAAAATACTGAGTTTTTTAGTTTCTTCAAATAATGAGAAATGTCAGTTTTATTGTGTAGGTTTAGTTTTGTTTTAAAAATCCTTCAATTTTAATAGAAAAACCGATGATGTTATCATTAACTTTTGGGCATAAAGTCACTATTTCAGTGACAAGCAAAAGTCAAAATTCAAGTGACAAGTGACTACTAATATAAGCATGTCAAAACAGAAAGTAATTATTCTACGATTATAAAGTGGCGCGGTTAAACTTTAAAAGCTTATACAAAAGTTTAACTTGATTAATTTTATTTTTTTATACGTATACAATATAACAACTAGAGAGAAATCTTAAAATAAAGTAATAAAGAATAAAAAATATAATATAAAGCATGTAAAATGAGCTTTACGAATGAAAATAATTGTATATTTTTTAAGGATCCTAAAACTTTCCCCAAAACCAAAATTGTTGCTGTTGAATCGATATTGCAGCAAACTATAGCAAAATTCAAAGGTTGTATTTTTATTTCTTTTTCCTAATAGATTACTTATTATTCTAGAAATAAATGATGAGTATTATAAACATTAGTTGTTTTATTTTAGATCTTGTTAGTGAATTTGAGGAGTTACATTTAGAAAATCAAAATTATAGAAGTTTCTTATCACAGAAGGAGCATATTGGGTAATTCTATTATATTGACATATTAATTGTATGTAATGATGTGTGTTTATTATCGAACATTTTATTTATAAATGTTGCAGGTATACTTGTAATAACTGTGAAATTTTGAAAAAGGAAGTGATAAATAAGCAAAATTTATTTGGATCAATTGGTAAGTTCAAATGTTAAATATATTAAAGTTATTATAAATTAATATATACTTTAATAAAGTAATAAATTTTAAAATGAAAAGTATTTATGTTTTGTTTTTGCAGTTTCAGTCCTTAATAAATTAAATGAAACACAAGATTTTAAGATTCTAGATAAAATTTATGAAATTTTGGACATACCTTATAAATCACCTACTAAAAATAATATAAAAGAAGTAAAATCACAGGCAAATTTCCAAAGTCTAGAGAAACAGACCTTGGAAAATCAAGATGAATCTGTATCAGAAATTGAACCAACCCCCAAAGGCAGTAGGAGCCCCATAATATTGAACAAAAAGAAAAATAACTTATATTGCTTAAGTTTAAAAGATAAGAAGAAATGTCCAGATTCTTGGTATGTTTCCATGTAATTTATTTTGAAATATTATTTTGAAACTAAAATATATGTTGTAAAAAATTGAAGACTGTCAAGCCTGGAAGATGTTTATATGTTGCATTTTTGATACATACAGCATTATATACTTTAACTTGCTTTTTAATTTCACTCCTATTATAACAATATCTAAGAGTTAATACATATTTTTGAATTTTGGACATATAACTTTTTCGTCCATGCACACTTTCAATTATATGAAAATTAATGTATATTTAATTATTTAAAAATTTCAACAAAAAATAACATTGATCTATTATCTAAGCACAGATGAATTAAAATCAGCACTATGATAAAAATCAGACTTTCTACATTTGTTATTGTTCTACATAGATTGAAAAAAAATACTAAAAGCTTTTAATAACGAAAAAAATGAAACAAAACAGATAAAAAATCCTATAGTTAGTTTATAATAATTAAAAAATTGTATTTTATTTTTTCAGGCCAACTCCAGAAAAGAAGAATATGAAGTTATCATTCCCAACTCCAACCAGAAGTAAACCTTCAAACAGATTGAAACAAGCAAGACTGAACTTGGTCAAAGTGAAGACATCAAGTATTGTGGATCTGACATGCTCTCCGGAAACATTAGGAAAACAGGTTAGTGATAATATTTTTCAGGTAATGGAACAATAGTATCAGTAGTTTTTAAGATGTGAGTAATATATTTGAAGTTTCAAATTTACTCATCTTTTAAAATTATCATGAAAAATAATTATATGTATTTATAATATTATTAAGGCGGGTCATGGTTCAGCGGGACCGTGTTTGACTTTACAGTCAAACATTTGAATGAGATTTCTAAGAATCCATGAACAATCATATTTACATATGATTGTTCGTGGATTCTTAGAGATCTCATTCGTATTTTTTTAACATTGATCATAACCTTGTTCTATGTTTCTTTTTTACTTTATTTTCTTATTCCACACACAAAAGGAGAAGTGTTATAAGTTTGACATTGAAGTCTATGCGCGGCGCGTGTATGTGTGTGTGTGTGTATGTGACTATTTATCAAACTATATCTCTCAAACAGATTGATCGATTTTGATGCAGTTTTGTTTTATTTATAAGCTTTTTTTGGATCATGTTTTTTCAAAATAATGTAAACATTTTAGCATAAGATTGAATATGATTATTTACATAAATATTTTAAATATTTAATTTAATTTTATCTTATATACATATAAGTTTTTTTTTAATAAGATAAAATTAAATTAAATATTTGAAATTGATTTTCTACTGAAAAAAAATAAGAAATACAATAGTTAAATTATATATTTGGTAGTTATTATATTTTTTGTTGTTTTCAGCAAAACATAAAGAATGAAATAGTGGATACAGAGGACACAATACAACCATCACCCACCAGTGGTTCTATATTCCAAACTATGTAAGTGTTTTTAAATATAATTTAATCTAGCATATCAGTTTGTTTGTATTAAATTTTATTATTTTTGGACCCTTAAGTGAAGCAGTCAATAATGATGTAGTGATTCTGGTAGTTCTTTAGATATAAAAAAGTGTTAATAATATAATGTATATACTTATAATATTTCACTATCAATATAATGAACATCCGGTCGGTTGTTTCACAGTGTAAGGGTGTTTGACTTAAACTGGTTCGATCCCACTTGTGGGAATGATTGTATTTAAATAATTTGCATTTTCTCGCTATGGTAAGACAAAACGCAGCGTTGAGTTCTGCCATCAGTGTCTCAAATTGCGGATAGCGGAGTGTTTTCACACTAGGTACTTCCTGTCTACCCTGGTATGCGCGATAAAAGGGTGAAGTTAAAAAATAAATAAATAATGAACATAAAGGTAATTATTATGTTTTGTTGGACCGTGCTGACATATTACTTTGACTCTTATAAATTGCATGTTATGTGTTTAACACCATATGAAAATAACCATAAACACTTCTCACGATATTTCAACCCATTACTACAATACGATGTGGCGTTAAGCTCCGCCACTCAAGAAGCAATGTCCTGAATTCTTGACACCAGATTCTCTCTAAAGTTACTATTCTAGTATATTCTTAAATACTAACATCAATAATGTCACAAAGTTGAAGTGGAAATATTTATATGTATTGAAAAATTGTTATTTTACTTTTAGAGGGAAATCTATCACAAGAGACAGCCCTGGCAAGTTTAAAATGCCTTCAGCTATGAAGCTGAAATTAGAGAGAGATAACAGCAATGAAGAAAATGAACCTATATTGATCGACATTGACATAAAACATATGGAAGATTCTATTAATTTGCTACAACAATATCCTCAAAGGTAAGTCTTGTAGCAACTTTACGCTTTTCTATGCATAGTCTACCTACTAACCTAGTGTAAGGAGCAAAATAAAAAAAACCTTGTGTTGAACTCCGTTCTTGATTTTGTGCGTTAAGTAGCGGAACTCAACGCCCCGCTTTGTTTGACCAGTGCGAAGACAAAAATAATTTAAATATAATCCCTTTTCTGAGTGAGGTAAAGTATTTTTTTTAAGAATAAGGATCTTGATTTTATGGGATTCTGTAGGAAATTAATATATTTTCATTTCTTATTTCTTCTTAATTTGCTGACATTGTTGAAAATTGTATATTTGTAAATGGATTGAAAGAAAAACAAGAAGTCTCGCTTAGTTTCCTGCCCCGATTCTTCTCGGTTCAAAAGGCGAGGCGTTAAGGACAAAAAAATAAGTATTAATCGGGAAATGAAAATGAATATCCCAATATCATGACAGAATCAAATTTGATTAAATATTATATTACTTATTTGATTAAAAATGAATATTATATTACTTATTAGAACCAACACAAAAAAACTAGATATATCAAATGATGTGACCCGCTGCCCCGATGAGAGCATGTCGTTACTACCGCAAGTAAACAGAAACACACATACAAATGTGAACATTTGCAGGTGAGATATATATATATATATAAATATATATGTATATATATATATATATATATATATAAATATATATATATATATATATATATATATATATATATATATATATATATATATATATACAATTTTCAGACCGTTCTGTTACTTTTTACATCTTAAATGCACTAATGCCTATAAATTACTTTTTTTTTAATTTCACGCTTTTATCCCTCATAGCAGGGTAGACAGAAAGTGCCTAGGCGTTAAAACTCCGTATTCCGCTTTCCATCGAATTGAGACATTGCGTACTTAGTGGTGGAGCTTAACGCCACACTTTGTCTTACCAGAGCTAGAAAGAGGAAATAATTTAAATACAATCACTTCCCCGATTGGAAATCGAACCCACTACCGATCGCGTTTACAGTCAGACTCTGTCTCACTATGCCACGACCGGCCTCATTTGTAGTTAAGAATAATTAAGAAAGCAAAACTACATAATAAACTAAACAATTTTATAATTAGCACTTAAATTAAATTAGTTACTATTTATCTAAACCATTTCTTTTGATTAACGTCGCAGAGAGGCTATAGTGATAACGTTTAAAATATCTCTTTCAAAGCAGATAGTGAGTACTATACTATGAACATACACGATATAAGGAATGTGTTATTTTTGTGGTGTGTGTTATTTTTTTATGTCTTTTAATATTTTCTTAGGCACAATAATTCAAATTTTAAAAACTATTAAAATTTTGTATTTAATCATTTATAACATTGTATTTTTGTTACAGTCCGAGCAAGAGTCCGCTACGAGAAAACGTAAATATAGTAAATTCACAAGAGCTGGAGTCGAGCATGTCAATACTACAAAAAGAGTGTAACAAACTAAATGACATCAACAAAAGGTTTATATTTTGTTTGTATTTTCATTATATGCAGAATTCAATTGGGGTTTGCATTAATTTATTATTTTTATATGTAATTAAAAAAAAACCATTTTAAATTAATTAATTGAGAAAAAATTAATAGAGTAAAATTAATTTTCTTTTTTATTGGGAAATATTTTTACAACTCATACTGATACATATGTAGAACAAAAACTGATGTGGAGCCGCCGTATAGAGAAATGGCAGTTCGAAGAAAAGCAGAGAAGAAAGCCTTACCGGGCTGGTGTTGCGATGATTGTATGCCTGTAAGTAGTTAGTTTTTGTTTTACTCTTTATCCCTAGCGGGGTAGTTGGAGAGAATGGAGAGAGAAATCCTGCATCGTGTCGTCCGCAGTTATAATTTCTACATTTATTTATTTATTTATTTATTGTTACAATATATACATACAAATTTATATAAAACACAAATATATATGTACATATATAACGGTGGGATATTATAGGTAAATCCGACAGTTATTATAGTAATAAATAGTAAATATATAACATTCATTAATATATAATTATAACAATACAAAACTCAATTATAAAATTAGTCTGTCTACAAAAAATATTTTATTGAAAAAGATTTGAATAACATAAATTTCAACAACTTGTTGTAAAAAGAAAACGACATACATAAAAATATAATTCATATATGCCCTTCTGAGAGTCCTCGTGCTTTTAACGTCCAGTACCATCCATACTGTGCTCTCGAGGGTCAACCGAGGTATTCCCCACTCCCTCTCCTCTTTCCAATGTAGTTTAAAGTGGAGGACGGAGCTAAAAATAGTTATTTATTTATTTTTAGTAGGATAATAGAAAAGTACTTAGTGCTAAGACACTCCGTGCTTCGCCTTCCACCGAAATCGAGACATTGCATGTTGAGTGGCGAAACTCAACGCCGCACTTTGTCCTACCAGAGCGGGAAAGTGAAAATAATTTAAACATAATCACTCCCGAGTCCACTTCGAGTGGTAATCGAACACAGAACTGATCTCGTTTACAGTCAGACGCTGTCCCAGTGCATCACGACTGGCCTTTTTATCTATTAAATATATATCATAAAATTTGCATTATAATCGTTACCTTTTAAATTTTCGGGGTAGGGCCAGGTAGAACGAACCTGGTGTCAAGATTCTGGGTGTCTGCTCTGGCAGATCTAAACGCCAAAATTTGGCCTAAATAAGCCAAAAAAATAAAGAAATCAATCATCAAAACCCCGAATGAAAAAGGAATCCATAACCAAATTATGTTCTAGTTTTTTTTAAATTAATTAATATGTTTTTAATTAATTATTTTAACAGTTTCTAATGAACCTCTACAAAGACAACCCACAAATGTTAGCAAAGAAAATAGAGGAATGTTCCAAACACCGCGGTCGGACTAACCCGGCGCGGCCTAAAACCCCTGAAGGATTCTGGAACCCGAGGTGGGATGTACCTGAAGACACAGAAGAGTTCAACAAACGGAATAATGTGTGAAAATTGTTGTTTCGACGACTTTGAGTGTAGAACTAAGTATATGCTTTTAGTTATAATGCATTTTTCAGTTTAGTTCGGTTCTTTGAATATGATGCTTTGGATGTGCCAGCAAAATATATATATATATATATATATATATATATATATATAACCGGGTTTCACTGTTATGTGTGCCGTGTACACATATCCATTTAGCATATGTATGTATTCACATTATATTTACTAGTGAAAGTCCCGTCAATATTATTCCAGCCGTTTCATAGATTATTCGAAACAAACAGACAAATAGATAGACAAAAATTGTAAAAATATTATATATATACCATGTATACAAATGCACTAAGTAAAAAGATATTATTTTAGTATTACAAACAGACACTCCATTTTCCTTTTTTTGTTAGTCATAAATATTACTACATGACTTTAAAATCTCGCAGCTAACTCCATGCAAATAAGTTTTTACATATATCCGTTCATGCATATTTTGAATAAAAGTCTGTTCTCTGGTAATTTATTAAATATAAAGTTTCTAACTTTACATTCTAAACCGACAATATTTGGTTATACACTTATTTATTATTATTTAATATTTACCAATCTTTAAAAATGATAATTTCCATCAGTGAATATCTTAACTAACGTTGTTAATCTATAAATCCCCTCACAAACTAGTTTAATAACACATCAATTATTAATAACTCAATTAATAATAAATATATTAATGTTTAACCAATATGAAAAACCTATTTTTATAGCTATTTTTACAGTACAGATTTGTTTTTCTACGTTTTTATTTTTTTGTCAGTGTCTTATTTCACATTTTTCAATATTGCACAAAGTTTCCAAGTCAAGAATTTTGATAAAAAATTACTTTTAAATTAGTAATAAAATAATTACGTTTTTAATTTGATATTATATTAATAAATATTAATACTATTTTGTTATGGAAGAACTTTATTAACTAGGTTTAAATAGTCATTCTAAATATAATGAAACATCCACTTCGAGGCCGGTGATGGCGCTGTAGGACAGTGTCTGACTGTAAACGTGATCGGTTGTGGGTTCGATCCCCACTCGGGGCAGTGATTATATTTACATTTTTATCACTTCCTTGCTCTGGTAAAGAAAGGTTGAGTTCCATTACTCAACACGCAATGTCTCGAATTCGGTGTAAAGCGAAGTACGGAGTGTCTTGACACTAGGTACTTTCTGTCTACCTTGCTATGAGAGATAATATGCGAGAAGCTAAAAAGAAATCAATTTCATAACAAATAAATTGAAACATTTTAAATGAAACCGTTTTAAACGGATTAATTGCGTATATCTTTATATTAGAAAATACATACTTTATACCCGACGTCTTGAACATTTTACAGTAGTCTGTGGTCGCAGCTAGAATCAACCACGATCCACGGGCTACTGTAAGTAATGAAAATGTATGATTAATCCGTTTAAAATAATTTCATTTGAAAATATGTAAAAATCTTATTAAATTATAAGAATAAAAAATAAAAAATTAAACCATGTGAAAGAACAAATATTCTATAGTGTTGTATTGAATGTGCCATATTTTACTTTCTTTTAAACAATTTACATATGATTCTCATTAAAACTTGCTCAAACTATGCCTTTTACAATAGATTTATAAAAATAAGTCTTATTAATGTCAATTTTTAAATAGTTTTATAATGTAAAAAGATTTTTCAACTATTTTTTTGTATACAATATTAATGTTTCTAAATAAATTATAGAATATATGAGTGGTTTTGTTTTTCAATTGTTTTTTATTATACACACTTTATAGGTCATGAGAATTATTCTTAAAATCTGGAAAACTGGTAACAAATAATTGATATTTGTTTAAACTTATTATTAAAAATATTTACAATAAGCTACAAAATTAATGTTATAACATCTGAAGTGCAGTGCACTGGTGATTCAAACATTCAAATAGGATGCATCGCACATGCCAAGACCTAAAATAAAATGACTTGCAAGACACACGTGTGTGGGCAGAGTTAAACAACAATATTTGAAGAACACCTTTTATTCTCAAAAAAACAGAATATTACAATTTTTCACTAGCTTAAGTTAAAAAAGAACAGTAAAATGAAATTAGTATATTAACTGATTAACATTTTAAGATTTAATATAATAAAAGTAAACAGTATATATTTTCTCTGTTATTAGTCTATAGTAGTCAACTCATTTAGTTTTAGAAAATTATGTTAATGAAATTTAGCATAAAAAATAGCATTAATTTACATTATTTGAACTGAAACTTTACGGTTATTTGATATATATTTTATTTTTAATGCTACAACAAATTTACAGGGGCCTATGAAAGTTTCTTAGCTTTCTGATAGAGGGTATCAACAACTTTACTCATATGATGGATGGTTTCTAGAACTGTCTCATAGGTTTTGTCAAGTGGCGATTCATCAAAAACAATCAGTACTCCTTCACCCTGGTCTAAAATTCCATTAAGCTTCTTATCGAGGATCATTTGAGATAATTTTTTCTCTACTTGAACAACTGGCAGACGGATACATTTAGCTACATGGTCTACTTGAACACGCATATAAGGCTCCACAATGCGACATAAGTTTTGCTCCAACATGGTGTCATACAATGCTCCCAAATGAGCTCTGACCACTGCATCTTCTTCAAGTTCAGGTTTATAAGTTTTTAATGCAGCCTGAAAATCAGCTAAGGATCTTTTATGTGATGCAGTGGCAACAGCTCTCATTGCTTCCAATTCTTTACCTGCATACTTGAGAGCTGCTTTACTACTACAAACTGTACCTACTTCTTCGGCTTGATTAAGCATAATTTTAGATAACAACATATATTTGAGTCCAGTGAGGGCTTTTGGACTGTCTGCTCCATCATAACCTTCAAAGGCTTCGTAAAAATAAGAATAAGCTGTTTTGAAATCTCTCTCATCAGCAGCGTGAAGAATACCAGACTGCAAATCGAGGGCGGCTTGCATTTTTGGAGGACAATAGATAGCATTCGCCGTGGTTCTTGCTGACGTCAATGATGCACGGGCCTTAGGTAAATTACTAAGGGCATGATAAGT
Source organism: Dryadula phaetusa (assembly GCA_032432895.1). Classification (NCBI taxonomy): domain Eukaryota; kingdom Metazoa; phylum Arthropoda; class Insecta; order Lepidoptera; family Nymphalidae; genus Dryadula; species Dryadula phaetusa. The sequence goes on from JAOYRS010000038.1 coordinate 6,610,208, forward strand.
TTTACTCTCTAAAAGCAGCACTTCAACTAGTAAATTTTTATCATCTAACTTCTTTAACTCTTTCAAAAGTGCGGTGGCTAAATCTAAGGCCTCTGTATACATACCGGTGTCGAAGTAGAGCGCGATGAGTCTCGCTTCGAGAGACTGTCTTAAGAACGTGCGCCTCTCTTCTTTGGCCCATTCTATACATTCTTTACACAGTTGGACCTCAATTCCTATGCCAGCTTCCAAGTCCAAGAAGAAGTCTACGAGGGATCGAACCAGTTTTGCAGCCTTAGCCTTACTTATCAGACTAAGAAATGGTCTGGTTGCTTTTATTAATTCAGCTAGTTCTTTAGCTTTACCTTCTTTCTTGTATTTTTCGCCGAGATTTAATATCCCCTGCTCCTTTGCTCTGATATTTTCCTCGTCATCTTCGGGGAGCTCTCCAGTGCTAACCATTTTGTCAGTCATGCGGACGTCTTCGTCTCTGTTTGACGATGAAACTCGTGACCTCTCAAATAACATTGCACCGGCCATACTGTATATGTTAACTATTTAAAAAGTGTATATTAAAATGACACAACAACAGCTACACTTTCTTTGTAATTTTGTATAATCGCAAAGTCATCGACGACCTTTTCGGAAACAAATCGTAGACGCGTACAGGGTTACCGTTTTCAAAAATTATATTAAATCTTTTCTCTACCAATATAGTATAAAAATTTCTACTAAAAAAGTTTTAATTCAAAAATGATATAAAAACATTTTTGTCAACATATTATTTAAGTTATAAATTAATTTAAAAATATAATATGACATTAATTATTGTTCTGTGAAATTATAATACGATTCACGTTAAATTTTGTTAAAAAATATTTGCAATGGCGAAAAAGTCAGATAAAATATCAATAGATAAAGAAATAGTTGTGAGTTTTCTTTTTGATATTACGCAAGTGGTGAAACATTTTTATGAAACTCCTGTAATTTTCCTTGCACAAAAAGATTATTCAGATAATATTTTCAATACAATGTGCGCAATGCGATCAGCTCTCCAAGAAGAATCAAAAACAGAAATAATGAATATAATAGTTGATTTTCATTTACAATGGCTACATGCAGTGAAGGATGTGGAACAATTTGCTAAAGCAATCAATGATGTTAAAAGAGAAGACATTTACCAAGCTGTTAGTTATACTATAGATGCTATATCGAATCGTTTAAACTATTATCAAAAATATATGTTAAGTCATCGCAAATCTCTTTCAAACGAAAATCAAGCCAATCTTATGGCCGATATGGAAATAGTTGAAGAAATGCACAAAGAAGTAACGCAGATACTCTTGGAAAAATTAAAATGCTTTAGAAACTATGACAGTGCTGATATGTTTAAAATTAAATTAAATGATTCTACAGAAGAACTTTTGAATTGGATCGATAAAATTTATGATGAACTTTCAATGTGCTTAACCAAATATATAAGCGTTAATATTCCGCATTTAACTGGAGATTTAACTAAGACACTACAGCAAATAGTCGAAGAGTTACAAATTTCTAAATCTTCATCTGCCTTGGCAATGTTGGAAAGTCTAAAAGAAAAAGGGAAAGAACTAAGCACAATGATTAGATGCACTACGGTTCATAATTTGGAAATAAGTAAAATTGTGGAAAAAATAAATATCTTAGAAGATCGAATTTCTAGACTAGAACATGAACCAACTTCGGCAGCTTTAGCAGCTTTGCGACGCAAAAAGAACTTTTTGGAAAATAGGCTTACATCTCTTGAACAATTAAAAACTACGTTGAAACAATTACAGGAATTGACAGATATACAATTGGAACAACTAGATGTAAATGAGATGTGTACATGTGAAGACTTTTATCAACTACGTATATTTAATCATAATTTGCCACACGAGGAACGTGAACGCTTAGTAACGGAACTTTGTTGTATATGGGATATATCCGTTTACGGCGAGCGGAGCCACAAATCTATTATATCTATTCTTAGTGCAGCAGATATAAAAGAAGAATATAATGATGAATTGGGTACATATTATGTCGACGAGCATAGTCGAAAGATTTACAAGCTCCCTGAAGATGACACTCTTTATCAACCAAATGAACAAAATGTTTTAGTGCCTTTAACGGATGATGAAAATCACGTATATTTTTACGATGAATGTGGAAGATACTTTTTAGACCCAAAAACACGCCAGCGAATTTACAAAGCTCATAAAACCGCCAGTGAATACATGATGGATAGTTCTGGTATTCTTTTGAAAACGAAGGAAGAAATTGATGGTATTTTTTATTATTATGATAATTATGGTCGTTACTATATTAACGATGAGGGAAAACATATTTATCGGGAAAGTGATTCTGCAAGTGAATATGAAAATGATGGCTTAGGTAACCTTGTACGTATTCGAAGTCACTTAGACATATTTGAACCATGTCCGGGTGATATTCCAGTTACTGAAGATTTTAAATATATTAAATTATCAGTTGGAAAGGCTTTACGAGAATGTATTGCTGATGTAATTTTGTATCAACCTGCCGATCCCATCAAATATTTATCAGCACGCTTAGTAAAATACAGAGAAAATATGGAATTTAAAAATAAATTAGCACAAGAGAAACAAGAATTAGACATTGAAAGGGAAATAAAAATAAGTGAGGAGAAAGTTGAAGCTGAACGTGAAGCTGCTTTACAGGCTGCCCTTTTTGCCCAAGGTGGGAGTGAAGCCAGTTACGATTCTAATCTTTTAAAATATACCTCCATGCATGCCGATGATACTGTGTCGGCTACTGCTAGTTCTCAACACTAATTTTTTTATTAGAAGTTAATCGCTTATTTCCTTTTTATTTAATTAGTATATTATTTTAACAGTTATAGAGGCAGTATATCATTTTAATAAACTAACTTCCTAAAACTTGTGTTTTTTTCATGTTTTTTTATATATTTTCATATTTTAAAGATATATAGATTTTAGAAATATAAGTAGACGTTGTTTTTGTAAAATCTACTAATATATATATTTTTTTATTACAGCAACATTGCCATTGACAGCTGTGTACGGCCATATTGCAATTTGTGAATTTGATGAATTTTATTCATTCAAAGTCGTTTAGTTACGAATCTGATTTATGGTGGAAGATTGTAAAGCTCGTATTTTTTTTAAGGATTAGAAAAGATAATACACACCACTGTTAATGGTGGTCCTTCATCTTTTTATTAGTTAATGAAAATGAGGTGATACCAGTTAAAAACAGTTTCTCGTGCCTACGTATTTCCTACAATGATTAATCTTTTAGGGCAAGGCTCTTAGTATTTTATGTAAATTAGCATGGGTCGGTGTGGAATGACGTATCGGCGATTGAATGTTTTTATCACGCGTCAGTATCACCGCGCATTCGTGTTGTGAGGACAGCGAGTGTACACAAGTAAATAGTTTAGTGCTCTCGGTTTCTATGGCATATAGTGCATAATACTATTTAGTGTTCAATCATGGCTCCGAGACCACCGCCTCCTCCTGGACCTCCACCTCCTCCCGGGCCTCCACCTCCACCCATTTTTGGCAATTCGAAAGGTGGTTCATCTGATAATCGCAATGCTTTATTAAGTTCTATTAGACAAGGAGCGAAATTAAAAAAGACTGTTACTGTGGACAAGAGTGGACCATATATACCAGGAAAGGTATCTAATGTGCCAAATAGTGGTTCTCAAATAGGAAATGGTGTGAAAAATGCAACCCCTGTGCCAAATGGAGGTGGTGCAATGCCAGGGTTGGGAGGTTTGTTTGCTGGAGGCATGCCTAAATTGAGGCCTACTGGAAAATTAGCTGGTAAAATTGAAATATTATTGATTTATAAAATGTAATAATAAGTATCTATAGTTTTGTTGATGATTATAGATTATTGATATTTATTTATCTTTAATATTACCTTTTATCTAACTAGCACAAATTTTGAGATATTAACATTAAATTATTAAATGAAATGTAAGGCCTATAAAATAGTAAGAAAATACAACAGTAAAAATTATCTTTTATAAACTGTTGTTTGAATTACTTTTTATGACTAGGATGTGGTAAATTTATTTCTGTATTTACTTATTTAAAGGTGTTTCCTGTTTATTTTCTTTTATTTAAGATCTATATATACAAACCATTGATGACCAATATACATATATATGAATTAATATAGAAATTATTTGTGTTTTCCATAATTTTATATTTTTTCACTTAACATTTATATTATTGTAGGTACTACGCCAAATGGACAATTACCCCAACATTTACCAAGGCTTCCAATACAAACATCACCAGAAAAAAGTAGACAAGCTCGAACCGATGGTAACATTGCTGCTGCAATTTCTAAAGTCTTGGCAGCCAGAGAGAGTCCTAACGAGTCACCTAGAGTATCTCCAAGAGAAGCACCACGAGAACCACCTCCAGCCCGGCCGATGATTAGGAGGCAACCTAGTGAGGCAAAAACGAGGGGCCCTCCTCCTGAACCTCCTGTACAAAAGCACATGCCTTTGGTGAGTGTAAGTAAATTAACCATTTTTTCCATATGTATTATTAACATGATATTTTTTATAGATTTGTACACTACTTACATTAAACCTATTACAGTACATAATATGCACATGCTTAAGCCATGGAAATAAGGCTGTGAGAAATTGTGTGTCTAAACAATTCAAGTTACAAAATTGCAAGAAACATTGGTATCAATATTCATTTCTTGTAACTCTTACTGTGTGTGGAAACTAATTTATCACATATGAATGAAGCCCATGAAGAAGTTAATGCCACATTTATTTTCTTTGTTTACATTATATATTTGTTCATTCGGGCAGGTTATCTATACAAATAAATAAAATTATAGTGTCTGCTGTAATATTAAAATGATCACTTTATACCACATTTATATATATGTATGTATATACGGGACATATATTATACAATTTTTATCATTTTGTTTGTTCTGGCTAACCTCTGGTAGATAGCTGATGTATTACTTTTATTTTAGAACTATAAAATAAAGATTGTTATCATTGAATAGATGTTAAGCTCCTAGGTGTTATACAGCTAGGATAGGTTACTGGTTAATGTATAAAAAATTGCTATTATAGGTTACTGGATTGGCAAATGTTTAATATAAATGCTTGAAAAATTATTGTGAAAATACTTTGAGGTACTAGTAATTTATATTTTACAATGTTTTTAAAGTGTTATTCCACACTTAAGGTTTACAAAGCATTTTTGAAAAAACATTAGAATTTAAACGCAACGAGATTCCAACCCACGCCTCTTGGAAAACGTCCAAGCGCTCTGACCGCTAAGCCATGCGTTCTACTTCGGGTTCTTGTGTATAGTCGAAATTCTTAAGTTTTTTACAACTTATTTTATGTTCTTAGCATCTCTGAAAAGATTTTAACAAAGTTCTGCTACTCAAAAATTAATTCTGAGAAATAATCCTTATGCAAGAGGGAATGCCTTTTATTTTAATATTTTTAATCCCACTGCGTTAAAAAAATTATACGTTTTTCAAAGACCTGTAGTTTATATTATTAAATATTTTTGGTATCCGGGTTGATACAAAAGGATAATAAATAACGTTCACAAATAGACTTGATTACATTTATCGTTAATAACATTACTATGAGTTTTACAAGCATTTCAATATAACACTGACTGGGCCATCGTGTGCCCGACACTATCGATAGTGGCTTATCCGTTAATCAGGCACCGCATACGTACCTCTTCTCTACCACACTATTATACCTGTAGATAAGCATCGTAAGCCGATTATAGGCAATTCAATGAAAGTTTTTAGTATTTTATTAAAAAATAAGTTTTGTGACAATAAAATTGTTTTATAATATTTAAATTTTTAAAAGGATCATTTGCCAAAAATGTGTAGAAATATTTGTCTTAGGAAACGTATAGTAAATTAAACATGAAAATCCGTTGTAATTTCTTGCAAGATTCGAACCCACGCGTCTTAGAAATCGTTCAAATTGTGCATCAGCCCAACTGTTTCAGAGATTAGCCGGAACTAACAAACAGACAGAGAAAACCTAGAAAAATGTTATCTTAACATTACAAACAGACATTCCAATTTTATTTATTTCTACAAATTCCTTTTGTTTTATTAATGCCAGTTTATCCACTTATATATTATTATTTTATAATGCTCATTACATGATATTTTTTTAAAAAAAGGCTTCGCCTCGTTCGTAATTTTTTTTGATTATAAAAAAGGTAATTGCAAAAAAATATTTAAATTTTAAATCATTTTATTTTAATAAAAGAAGTGGCGTGATTATTACAAATGAGTTTAGCGATTAACGATTTCGTTAAATGCCCATTACATCCAAACCGCCGTTAGAGTTAAGCGAAATTATTTAATGAAAAAAAAAATTTAAAGTATACTACTGAAACAAATAATATGAATAATTATTTAAATCTAGTTAATTCTATTCGAAATAATCATTAAATGAATTCCCAAGGTATGCAATATAAAATAGTATTTCCTTCCTTTTTACATGCTTTTATGCTCATTAAATAATATTTGAATTATAAAAAAGATTATTTCTCATTTAGGCATACGTGTACCTCTTCACAAGTTTACGCATTTTGGTTCATTTTGATATGGTGTGTAATTTTTTAAGTAGCATTGGGTTTTATACACACAGGGAAAATTGTCGAGGCCGGTCGTGGCGCAGTGTCGATCCCCATTCAGGAGAGTGATTATATTTAAATTATTTTCACTTCCTCGCTCTGTTAAAGATAAAGAGCGGCGTTGAGTTCCACCACGCGCAATATCTCGAATTCCGTGGAAAACGAAGTACAGTGAGTCTTTGCACTAGACACTTTCTGTCTACCCCGCTATGCGGGATAAAAGCGTGAAGCTAAAAAAAAATTGTAATTCCGATATACATGTTTGATTATTACATTAGTTATTTGCCAGTACAAGTTCCATCAAAATCGATCTAGCCATTACGGATATTATTCGGAACAAACAGACAGACGGACGAAAATCGTAAAAAATGTAATTTTGGTCTATGTACCTTGTATACATATACAATAATAAGAAATTCACTATATTCAAAATATGCACAAACATTGAGTATTAAAATCTTTGTATAATATTTAAACACAAATAAAGAATGATTTAAATGAAGTGTACGACCTTGTCGCAATGTTTTGTACAAGTTAAAAATGTAGCCATTTCACGTTTCTTATAGCACGTGGTTTAATGTATAGTTGCGTAATTGAATTACGGTTTGGGGTCTCGAGAAGGTAAAGATAGTAGTATACTTTACTTACTAATAAAGTAAGTAATCTTTAACCTTTGGTACTGTGAATTGACTTTTTTTCTTTTTTAGCTTCACGTTTTTATCCCTCATAGCAGGGTAGACAGAAAGTACCTAGTGTCAAGACACTCCGTACTTTGCTTTCCACCGAATTCGAGACATAGCGTGTTAGTGGTGGAACTCAATGCCGCACTTTGTCTTTTTTACCAGAGCGAGTAAGGGAAAATAATTTAAATAAAATCACTCTCACAAGTGGGGATCGAACCCACAACTAATCGCGTTTACAGTCAGACGCTGTCCCATTGCACTGGTGAATTGATGGTACATACATATCTCAGCGCCCTTATCCTTAACCTCACGTTCTATTCAGATACTTGGAAATTTCTATAGTTTGTTCAATTTATTTATGTCCTTATTGTTTCTTTTGTAGACAACATTTTGATACTTAAATATTATGTCAAAGAAAAATGACTTTGCAAGAGTAAAATCCCTTAGTTTTATCCCAATGCTGTTAACGCTTTAAAAAATATTAAAGTGTCCTGACACTAGGTTTTTTCTGTCTACCCTGCTATGCGGGAAAAAAGCGTGAAGCTAAAAAAATGTCTGAATAAATATTCCAAATGTTAGATAAATCTTCTACCAATTCTACCAATGCAAAGACTATTTGCGTTTTAACTCTTATGTAAACATATTTTTAATTTTTACTTATAAATACGAATAAACCACCTCGAAGAAATATAATTAGAAGGTATTGTTCTTAATAAACCATTTTACAACTGCCCACACGGTTTCTGGCAAAGGTAAAAATAGCCCCGGCGGGTGATAAACTAAATATCGCTCGTAGGTGGGGTCGGTTTGGTAACACGTTTTATATTCGGAATAGTTCACCTTGCCACCGAACGGTGCAATCCTTTTTTCGCAACTTCCACACGTACTTCAATATTTGGTGTACATACAAATTTGTTATTATCGACCACTTGTTATTCTCAAATTGATTTGTTTTTATTGTATGTAAGAATTGATTTCATCGGTCAGGTTTTGAATGATATATCTAATAGTTTCATAATTGTTCATTATTAAATGAATCATGAATAAGATTTTCTGATACCATTTATTGGCTTTATGACTAATAATATTTTTGCTTTACGCCTTTATCCTGCATAGCAGTGTAGACAGAAAGTACCCAGTATCAAAACACTCCGCACTCCGTTTTCCGCCGAATCCTAGACATTGCGTTGAGTTGGGTGGCGGAAATCAACATTGCGTTTTGTCTTACCAAAGCTAAGAAATAAAATAAGTATTATCATTTTCCCGAATGGGAATTGAACACACAACCGATCGCGTTCCGTGCTTACAAATTAATTTTAAACTTTATTATTTCTATTTTGATCATGGTCCTTAATAATTATATTTTTTCTAGTAAAGTTCAGCTTTATAGATGTTTCTTTTAGTTATATATTCATTTAACCAAGTCCGTTATGCTTAAATTGTCTACGGTAATAATATTTATGGTAAATTATGTGCAATGGCACTGCCTTACTGCATTTGAGGTCACAGGGTTCATAGTTGCGTAATTATCTCCCGAATATACCTGTAAATATTATCTATCACGGTCTGGTAGAGACGGAAACGCGGCGTCGGATGCGTAATGAAAAATTGGATATATATATATATATATATATATATATATATATATATATACATATATATAACATTTTAATTAATATGATTTTATTATTATAGGCTTTAATTGTGTATTGGGTTCTTTCCATGTATATTATATTTAGTACTGTTTTCCATTTATTTAATACGTAATATGGAATATATGTTTAATAGTTTTGTTTTCCTCGTGAAAAACCACCTTATAACATGTATTTTACCCAAGCGTAAATTGCGAATGTAAGGTTTCTATGGAAAGCGCCCGCGGGCTCGGGTGTCCTGTTTCATTTTAAAAGAAAAAGACTCCTTTCGCGTGTATATTTTCACTTAGTACTTTTCAAGTTTTAAGTTTACTACAACAATATTTTATGGCTATACATTTTCTGAGTCCATTGTGGTGCTCATATTGTTTTTTAGGCTATGCAATATTAATGGGTCCAATTACTAACAACTAAGAAAAAAATGATATTTAAAATGTTTTTTGGACAGATTTTTTTATACTTAAGCCGTTAGTTTTCGTCACAATACATACAATGCATCAAAAATAACAGAAAAGTGGAGAACAAAGAGCGTTTTGTTTGATTCTTCGGAATTAGTCGGAATAGACGCACAAGTTCTCTTATCTAGTGCAGAGAAATGATATATTGTAAAAGTATAATTTTAAATTTACGACGTTGTGGCATCCACGCAGTATTAAAATCAATAACGTCGGCTAGAGGTTAACTAAGCAATTGGTATGAATAAATTTTGTAATATTGTACGACATCCGAGGTTAATAACAGGGTTTTGAGAAGATTAAAGACCATAAACAGTAGACGATTGGTAACATTGTATGAATTACACAAATGTAGGTTTATTGATTAATTCGTTATAAAATTGCATGAAAGTTTAAACATTTAATTGTTATAATAACACCCCAATCTCATGTGCCTCGACTAGATAACAAGAGATACGTTATCGAAAGCGACCTGTGACTCAGAATGGTTGCGTTCTACGAATAACAAAAAAATTGCCAGCCATAAAAAAGAATAATATTTGTAGATATTTTTTTTTGAATAATAAACATACGTTACTACATACATTTTTAAATTAAACGATATTTTTGATGGGATTGTCACAATTTAACGTCGCACAAGTAACATAATAGGATCGCATATCTTTTAATGGAGCAATTTGGATGATTGCTTTTCAGGATGCGAGCGATTGACCCCGTCCCCGTATACGAGGCAAATGGAAATGCGATTGTAGGATGTGGGCTCTGCTATAATAATCTCTTAAATATGTTAAAAATATGCGCCATTATTCAGTTCTAACTTATTATGGACATGAAAAACTATTTATTTATTACTATCTAAGCATTTATATTTGGACACATAATCAAAGATAACGTATATAAAATTTAAAGATAAAATGGCCGCCGTAGTATCAACGACTCAGCCTCAGTTTTTAATGTTTGCAACTGAATTTTTTGTGATTATATTATATTTTATTTTACAAATTTTATCAAGAATTAGAAGCGTGAGTTTTTGAATATTTATATCTGAGTCTTCAATCTATTCTTTACGATCTTCTCATACTCTACCTTCTACGGCTATGGAAAATCTCTATCATAAAAGAGTAAGTTCTTATATGTTTGTATATAAATTTTATCATGTACGATATTCCACATATAAAGCTTTCATTGTAAGCAAGATTCACGTTGCTAACAAATCGTTAACTGGGGTAGTGCACTCAACCTATTTTTTTAGCATTTTGATCTAAATATTTACCAGGAAACAGTATAAAATATTTTATTTCTTTTTTACAATGTTATTTGGTGTTGTGCTTTGGAATTTCGATCTGTGAGAATATCTGTTTTCTCGTGTTCAATAATCAGCTCTTACTACGTAGTGTCTGTCAGTACATAAAACATCTGTTTTTTCTCGAAACGTCAACACCCCTTCATTATTGTTATGTTTTTCTACCTTTTAGCATTTCCTATAGCAGCTTTGAGGGCTATTAGTTCAATTTAAATTATTATAAACCTTATTATATAATAGATTATAATCTTGTGGTTTACTATTTTTAAAGTGTTATTCCACACTTAGGATTAGAAAACATTTTTGAAAAAACGTATAAAAATTTGAACGCAGCGGGATTCGAACCCGCGCCTCTTGGATACCGTCCAAGCGCTCTGACCGCTAAGCCATGCGTTCTACTACCAGCTACGTCGAAATTCTTATACGTTTTGTTACAACTTATTTATGTTGGTAGCATCTCTGTAGAGAGATTTTTACAAATTTCTACTACTTAAAAATTATTAAGAAAAAATCGTTTAACAAGAGAGATTGCTATTTTATTTTAATATTTACTATTTTTAAAGTGTTATTCCACACTTAGGATTAGAAAACATTTTTGAAAAAACGTATAAAAATTTGAACGCAGCGGGATTCGAACCCGCGCCTCTTGGATACCGTCCAAGCGCTCTGACCGCTAAGCCATGCGTTCTACTACCAGCTACGTCGAAATTCTTATCAACATAAATAAGTTGTAACAAAACGTATAAGAATTTCGACGTAGCTGGTAGTAGAACGCATGGCTTAGCGGTCAGAGCGCTTGGACGGTATCCAAGAGGCGCGGGTTCGAATCCCGCTGCGTTCAAATTTTTATACGTTTTTTCAAAAATGTAATCTTGTGGTTGTTAAAATAAATTTCTCACCGCTTTGCTCTTCAGCAGAATTGCATCCCGAAAGATGGTAACTTCCTATAGTGCTGACAATACTGGCATTTTTATGTTAGCTGACGATTTAAAACAGCTTATAATAGTATATTTGAATAAAAAATATTTGTTTTTTTTAATTTTAAATAATGATACGGAAGTGATAGTTAGTGCTTATTAGTTGCTTACGTTCGTATGTAACCACTACAATGTATTGATTGTCTCAAGTGCACTTTCATTATCTGCTATTAACAATTCATTCTCAGCTGATTTTGTGGAAACTTCCTACTACAATTGTACGCTGTTATTATGTATGTTTTGTAAATAAGGTTTTTTTTTGCTATATCCAAAGCTTAGTGTATATATAGTTTGTAAATAGATTTTACGCAAACTATTTCCCTGCAAATTGACAGTTATTGTATAAATGTTAATGAAATCGTAGTCGACGTATTTATTATTATTTATAGTATTTAAATTTAAACCTTTTACGGTGGCAAACTCAACACCGCGTCATGTCTTACCAGAGCGGAAAAATAAAAATAATATAATATAATTTCGATAATATAATTAGTAATTATTACACGATAACTACAACTTAAGTGTATATTTAAAAATATAGATTTTTCAGTGTGGTAACTTTTTTTCTATATTATGAAAATTATGTAGGAAACTAAAAATTTAACAATTCCAAATTCAACATTTAGTTAGCCATTTTTATCCACTTAAGTCATTACGCCTATATCATATAGTAATAATTCACTATACTTATATTAGTCATCTAACATGTAATGTTAGAGATTACCTAATAGCAGGTAGGTATGCTATATACTTAGTACAATATTAAATTTGTCACTTGTGTTCTCTATAGATTAGTCATGAGACGCCGCAGTCATGGCATTGAATATTAATAACATGGGTTTTTATTGACTCTGTGTTCTATTGTTGTAAAGATAATATGATCGTTACTTTAAAACGAACCTACGTGCAGTTGTTGATTAAAAAAATATACGGTGTTGCCTTAAATATTTTTTCTTCTAATTCGCCTATTAATTATTTTTTTGAGATATTACGTTTTTTTTTGTATTTCGAACGTTTAGCTTTAAATTGCAATAATTGCGTATTATTTTGGTATTAGATAACACTCTGTGAGAACTCCGTGAAACTTTTGGAAAACTGATCCGCTCTAATAATGTATAAAGCACAAAGTTATTAATTCTTTTTATAGGTATATTTATATAGTAACCAATAATTTAGATACTTAAAACGTCTCATGTTAAATATATCTTAACAGAAACGAATAATTGAATTGTTTTGTAATATATTTAAGTTACAAAATTTATGTAGAAACAGGAAAAGTAAAACGTTGTAGAATTTAGAATATGTATATGTATATTTCTAACGACGATTGCCCTCATAATATTTAAATGATTCAACAAGATAGATTTCTCTTCCACGACTAGTTAGTGGTTTCACTTAAGCACACTCTAAGGTAAAAAATAAACAAGTTGTTCAAACAAAATAACATAAAAACGAGGCGTGCCTCATTAAAACATTCGACCAGTATTCGTTGTAAGGCGGCGGTATAACTGAACGCCTGCCAACAAACTTGCGGAACGCGCTGTGCCAAGAAAGGGATGGCTTTTGGCAACCCCTTGTGTCTTCCTTTTGAGAAATTTGAACATATATTTCTATCTTAAGGCTATTCAAAATATTTTAAACTATATATGTACTGCATACTACGTATATTGTATACTACGTACAACTATTTTATTTCTATCTCTTTGTTTCTTGATTTATATGTTCATCTCCACAAATATTTACATATAAATTATGTAAAGGAAACAAAGGAGGATAGCAAAGACGTTATTGAAATTAATATAAAATTATATCTAAGTTTATGACATTTTGTGAGTGTTGTTTTCCTATATAATATATTGGCTGAGTTTCCCTGCTTTCGTAATGACGTTATTGTCTATGAATCAACGGTGTGCTGACCACAAAAAGGACGAGCGCCCTTAAGGCTTGCATCGTAAAGTGATCATTTGAGTCATCAGTGAGTCAATTGCGTTGATTCACAAAATTACAATATCTTTTATAGGGCTTCCTTTATTAATAAATGTATAATATATTCTTATTAAAATTAAATATTTTCGCAATAATAACCCATAAGTATATGATATCGTTTTGTTGAACGTATTTTCCGGTTTACGGCTTCGGTCATTGTGGCTTTGTTGTCTGAGTTCCCTATTTGGCGTATATCCTAATAAGTTATTTCGACGTTGAAGAAATAGTTAGGCATAATTGGTATGAACTAAAGTATTTAATGATTTAAAATATAACAAAAGTTAATAAATTGATACCGACACATTGTACGCCCATACTGAAAATTTAGTTTTAAAAGTTTCTTTTTTATATAATTTATACGGTTTATATTCTTGATTTGTACTTTTTAAAATGTTTTTATTGACACATTTCATTTTATTTTCCTTTCTTCAAGTAGGATAGTCAGAGAGAACTAATTGAACAGAGTGTTAACGAACTGTTTTCTATTTAGCACTCAAGATTGAAACATTGCGTGTTGAATGACTGAATTTAACGACGCGTTGTCTTATCAGAGCTGAGAAATGAAAATAATTGTAAATATCGTTTTCCCGAGTGAGGATAGGAATCTATACACCAGTACCGTTTACAATAAGAAGTTATCTCACTGCTCCTTATATACAATTTTCAAATTATTAGAACTAATAAATTCACCAAGATTTAATTAAAATTCCGAATTGCTTATATAATATAACGTAAAATACCATTCAGTCAAATTGTCTGTCTAGACATCGTCTGTCTGTCTGAATATCCGAGTTCACATATATTACATCTAGTCAGGCAATACTATATGATTGTGATAACCATTTTAAAAATGTAATACTCATTTTCTGTAACTCATTCATTCATTATTATTTATCTATAGGCACACATCTGTAGGCATGTTTTTTAGTGTGAGTCATACAAAACCGGTCCGTGTTGCAACTCAGCAGATGCGACATCAGACTGACCTTACACACTCGTTGAGAAGTGATTGATAAAAACTTTGTTTACAACTATACTAGTACTACAAAACAATTCGCGTTACTATGCTCTTCCGGTACCTTTGATTATTTTCATGAATGTATATGATATATTGCTATGAAAAGTATCTATAATACAATTAATATACCTTTACAATTTAGCCTAAATTGAAATTGTACCCCTATTTTTATTAATAACTTGTTTGCTTTTGTATCATCGCCTTAATATTATCTGTGCGCCGTTATTCCATTAAATATGAACGTTATTTTTTTTTTCATATAATTTATTCTTCGCGCTTAATTTTTTCTAATTTTCATAGGTGTTTTATTCATACTATTCATCTTATAGTAAATAAGAAAATTAGAAATAAGCATTTTAAATATAAATTTATTTCTTAAAATAGCCACTCCTTTTGGTTTCAGAGTTCATCAGACTCCGTGCTAATGACGGGTTCCGTATCGGATAGAATTACGAATCTACAACAGCCGTCCGAACAAACTTTAGCGCCTCATGTCGCTACCACGCTACATCGAAACAAGAGTACTTTACATTCTGGAAGTCAAACTTCTTTGGGTGCGTTTATTTTGTATAGCAATTATTTGTTATAATAATATTTTTTATATTCTTTAAAATTTATGGAACCATGTTTATACGGGCCAGCGTGGAGCATTGAGAAAGCATCCGACTGTAAACACAACGTTAGGTAAATTTTATCTCTCCACTTTGGCAAGACAAAGTGCGGCGTTAAGTTCTGCGAGTCAACATGTAATTCTGATTGATTACGTGTTGAGTGGCAGAACATAGCGGCATAATTCAGGCGAAAAGTGAAGTATGGATTGTCTTGACAGTACGATCTTTCTAAAACTCTCTTGAGGTCACTTTTTTAATATCTATTAGAGACTCTAAATATCATTATTGTGGGTTCAGCCTCAGGTTATACAATATGCTGAGTTTGGACAATCAGATCTAAATAACTAGAGTGATGCCTATATTTTTAGTTGAAATTTAAGTTTATATCCATCGCACAGTAGCGCCATGATGACGTTATTTTTATAAAAGAAAATGAAGTACGCTATATATGCATTATACGTATATAGTCATAATTACTATGAAGTACATTTATCATTTATGTTGAGATATAATCAGTTTTGTAACATCAAGAATTATGAGAAAAAATGACAGTAAAGAACTCTTAATACAGATTATTATCATATGGTTCTTTAAATTGTTTTTTTTTTAAATAGAAACTTCGCCATATAAGCTAGAGAATTAATATTGTTTTTTTAATACTTACGAAAAGTACTTCTTGAGAGATTATATGTTGTATGGTAGAACTGGAAATAGAAGGTAGGTAACTAAATCAAAAAAATATCACAACAATATAATTTAAATATAAACAGTTCAATCGATTACGAATCGGAACAAATCGCGTCCCATTGTGAGATGATATTGTTTAGCTTGTGTTATTATTATATTTTACAATTATTAAATATTCTAGGAGGTTCCATGACGTCATTATCATCAGCGCCTCCCACCCCTACGCCAGCAGCGTCTCTCTCGACATCCGATTTGTCTGAACGACCTAGAGTAAGCCATGGTAAGCCAAACCTGGCTCCGAAGCCACCGGCCTTGGCCCCAGCGCCAGATAGACCTTCACCTCCAGCAAAGAAGCTGATTACGAATGGAAAGCTAGCCGCTAGAGCGCAAAGTATGAGGATGCCTAGGTAAGTTATATATTATATACTTTCTTGAAGAATTAACATAGAAGATAATGATTTTATGTAAAATAATTTTAAGAAACATCTTGAACTTTAATCATCTTTTGTTTTGGTTTAATATTTTTCGAATTAACCATCTCGAAATAGTTTTGAATGTAAAACACTTTAGTCTCATACCAAAATGTGTCTATACTAGTCCCAGTAATTACAATTTTCCTACAGTGTAAAATGTTTATATATTTTCAGGTCGCCGCCGGTGTCACCACCGTCGCCGGGTGGCGCAGGCCCGGGCTCTCGGCCTCCACCCCTAACTAACCCAACTGTCGCAACGAAAAATCCAGCATCGCACTTTGGTAAATACATAAATGTTTCTATTAAAAAGCCCACTTTTAATTACATTTAGCGAAATATTTTATTTAAACCATTTGTATCATGATACAAATTTTTGTTGGTCTCTAGGCCCATAATTTATGTTTTATTAGTTTAGGTAACTATTTCTGTTCATTGAGTGTGTCATGTATGTCAACAGGCACGCTACGAGCGTCCCGAGGACTGCGGCCGCCGGGCGTGTGTCCTCCCCCTCCCCCGGGCGCGCCGCCGCCTCCACCCGCGCCGCCCGCGCGCTCCCTCGCGCACCCTCCGCCGCCGCCGCCCCCGCACCACCGCCTGCATGTGAGTATCTAACTCCTATTAATTGTGCTTTCCTAGTACCGATTATGCTACCCTGATACGGCTACAGATATGTTTTCTTTGGAGTTGTACACACTTCTTTAACTTCTTCTTCTTTTAAACTTTACTCATAATTTTTATTTAAAAGTTGAGTACGGTGATTTTCTTCATGTAACCTAATTCCTAAAAGATTATGCTACCCTGGTGCCGCTAGAGGTGTGATTTTTTTAATTAATTGTACACTTTATTATCTGAGTTTACTCGTAATTAATTAAACAATTTGGTATGGTGACTTTTTGTAAGTAACCTAACTCCTAAAAGATTACGCTAACCTAATTACTGCTACCGTCGTGTAACGTGGTAACTGCCAATAGTTTCTGCTATCCTGATACTGCTAACACTGTTATCTAGTATGATGACATTTCTTTAAGTAAATACTTACCTCTTAATATATTATCCTACCCTGGTACTGCTACTGGTGTGGCCGTTTTTTTTTGAATGAGGACATACTTTTTCCGCGGCCTTTTTGTTCTGATTCGTTTATTTAGACATTTCACTCAATAATGTTTGACGTTTATAGCGTAATATTTTCTTGTTGTTAAATCTAACTGTGGTTTCGATCCCCACGCGGGTGAGTAGATAACGTTTAAATTATTTTCACTTCCTCGTTCTGTTAAGATAAAATGCGGCGTTGAGTTCCACCACTCAACACGCAATGTCTCGGAATTCGGTGGAAAGCGAAGTACGGACTGTCTTGATACTAGGTACTTTCTGTTTACCCTGCTATATGGGACAAAAGCGTGAAGCTAAAAAGATCTGACTCCTAATAGATTCTGCTTCCGTGATACTTTCTATTGTTAATTGGTATTGTTAATATATATTTATTTATTTATCGTTTTATCTTATCTTTATTAACTTTATTTTTATTAACATTAAATTTTTTTTTAGAGATAGATGATAAGTTTATATTAGAAGTAGACTGAAGAAAGAATTAATAAGCATTTAAAAAAATCAAAATGCATATCGATATTTCGTTTGATGCTTTCCAACTGAGCTAAATTCGTTTTAAATCTATTATTTTGTTTTTTTTGTGAGTTTTATATAAGCACAACTGCAATCGGTCAAGTGTTATCATTTAATTATACACTTATCAAATATCAATGTATGTTTATTTGCGTGCAAATTGTGTTTATTATGTTAAAATAGTTTAAACATTCCTCACCCAAAATAAGTATTTTTTAGCTTCTAGCTTTTATCCCCCATAGCAAGGTAGATAGAGAAGTACCTGTCATGACACCCCGTACTCCGGTTTGCGTCCAATTCCAGACGTCGCGCTTTGTCTTACTAGAGGAAGGAAAATGAAATTTAAATATAATTATTCACTGTGTGGAAATGGAATCCACATCCGGTCGCGTTTAGAGTCGGACACTGCGCCACGATCGGCGGAATAATAATTCAGTTTTATTGTTGAACTATAATGTGACGAGAATGGCTGTTTAAGTGGTTTTACTGCTAGCCGACACGTATAAGTTACACCTATTGAACTCATTATTTTTTTTACATCTATACCTTTAAAACTCTTCCGTTATTTACTGAATGACTAACAGAAAATAATTGGCATGGAAAGCTAAAATTGACTTTGCTTGTAATTAGATATCTCGAAATTTCTACGGAAACGTAAGTAAATAGTAGAAGCAGCTGTATTTTTTTTCACCGTCGAAATTTCGAAAGATAGACTTTATAGATAAAAAGTACAAAGACAACTAATCTAATATTGGCGTTTTCCTAAAGTAGTTCAATAAGTAGAACTGTAGTGTATTTTGCAATTTAACATACCTCTCTTCTCTTGTAACAAGTGGTATATAACTAATTTCTATTTAAAAAAATATATATACATACATACTCAACACACCATCCATAGAACATAAGCACGGAGGACGCGAGCGCGCCCGCGCCGCCGGTGCGCGGCTCGTCCATGCGCTCGGCGGACCTGGAGGCGCGCTTCGCGGACCTGTTCAACCCCCCGCACAGCTTCCCGTTGCCCGACCCCTTCCTGCGCATTACCAAGGCCTACAGCAGCTCCACCGTGGCGGGTAAGTAGTGCGAGCGAGACATGTAGTGATACGATAGATATCTCGCTACGTAATCATAGTGAGGAGTAAGCGAGATAGAATGATGCTATAGTGTAAATGTGGTGGCGTTTAGAGATTTAGCGTTAGATTTGTGAGAGCGAGACGGAAATATTGTAAATTTTTGTCATCTCTTTCTTTAAATAATAAATGGTATAAATTTGTCCGTAAATATACTTCGGAAAGAACAATATTATTTAGTTGAAACTTGTTCAATATATGTTATTAAGTATCATATTTCTTAATAAGCATAACATTATAAAAATGATTTACTAAGTTGACATAAACAGCCTAGTGAGAAACTTACAATATTTTTAAGTCTCACTAAATTCATTATATAGAGATAAGAGTATTTGTCTCAAATCTTTTTCACAAAACATTGCTTAGACTCTTGTATGACGTGGAACGATATTTTGAAAATAGTGTTGCCACTAAATTAAATAATAAATAAGAATAATAAATAATTACGTAATTTTTTTGGCAACACAACATTTAAATTGTTAAAAATAAATTATTTTTAATTTGTGATAAAGACTATGTATTTATATTATCTAATGAGACAAAAAAATAATTGCAATTGCAATCTTCAGATATATTAATGATATTTTAGTTAATCAAAAAATATTCTT
Source organism: Dryadula phaetusa (assembly GCA_032432895.1). Taxonomy (NCBI): domain Eukaryota; kingdom Metazoa; phylum Arthropoda; class Insecta; order Lepidoptera; family Nymphalidae; genus Dryadula; species Dryadula phaetusa. The sequence continues at coordinate 6,630,079 of JAOYRS010000038.1, forward strand.
TGTGGAATTAAATGTATATGAAAATAGGCTCCAATATACGTTAGTTAACAAACTAATGAAGGAGCGAAACGCACATAAATTTTGATCTATAGTCATTACGCATACATTTTATTTAGAATGTATTTATAAAATATATAATTCGCATATAATGTTCAGTGCTCAGGGTACAAGTTAAAGATTTTTTGTTAGTAATGCGTTGTCACGCTGAGTATCGGGAAACCAAATTTGGAGTTATTAGTTTATAGGAATATGGTGCATGACTGTATGCATGTATGATCTACTTAAACTTGAAATATTTTTTTTCCTTTTATTATATCATAGTTTATAAGCTGTATGGACTTGATAGTTAAATTTTATACATAACTTTGATTTTACTTAAAATTACGTTTATTTTTTTAGTGTAGTTTTCTTTTTTAATGTTTATTGCTCATATTTTTTTAAATAGTTTTTGAAGAGTTTATATATTTTATTGGGTATTGCATTTTGAAATAGTCATTCCAAATTTATTATAAAAATTTAGCAATTTATTCATATTTGTAAATGGCAAGACGTGTTTTAATCATTCATCAAAATCATACATACCCATGTCATGGTTTATCAAATTGTAATTGGATTGATTGTTGAATTGTTTATCATTTGATTCGAGTCACCATAGACCAAAACTGTTGTTAAAAATAATTAAAATGGTAAGTTAACGTTAGTGATGTTGTAGTTCTATGTTGAGTCATTATTATATTATATAATCATATTTTCTAGAGTTACTTTTACATTGTTGGGGCGTTCATTGTACGTATATTTGTTTTTAATAAAAGTTTTAAACTTTTTTTTTTCAGTATATTCGCCTTGGCTATAGCTATATCTTTTTGCTTGTAATCTTATTCTTTTATTTTATACGTATAATTTGCGCCATAACCATGCACGTAGAAGTGTTGTACCTATAAAATGTTTGTGTCGTAAAATTCCTGTTGTGATTTAACGTTTATTATAGTGAGGTGCCATTATTGCAATTGTCCTGTAAGCGCGAATTTGCTTGGAAATTACTTTTACGTTGTTTAAATATATTTTTTAAGTCGTATAACTCGATTTTTGAACTGTTTAAATGCTTTTATTTGTTTCAAATTACTAAATGTTATGGATAAGTTTGTGGTGTTGCCATTGTACAACATTTATTTCGTTTTAAACAGTTGAAAAAATCGAGCGCTACTGCAAATTGTTCATTTTTGTCATACACAAAACATAAAATTTGCCTCAAGTGCCTTGTTATATATATTTAATATTTTTTCATTAATCATAATGATAAAAATGGCCAGTTTGCGGTGGCTGCTAGAATACGCTTTGCATTAAACTGCAACTGGTAATGTGATACAATGAGTTTTTATTATGCATAATATTTAAATTAATTAATTTTGCAGAATAAAAGAGTAATTATTATAATATTAAATATTTCATTGATTATACCTAACTCACTGCAGCATTTCGTTCTGGACCCACAATTCACACTTAAAAGGTTATTTACCAAAATGTTCAAGTTGTCATGGTGAATATTTTATTGAGTGTCATGTTTTAATAATTTCATGAGTTTTAAAAGAGAACAAAAATTACTCTCGTATATTCCTGTGTACTAGATGCACGTTGAGCATTCATTATTAGGTAAGTCGTTCATAATATTTTGTATTATTCACAATTCTGTTGTTATTTATTGCAAATTCTGCACAAATACTTCGAACGTAACGGTCAGTAGCTTATTATTCCAAGAGATGTTCTGATTTAGCTACCTTCGAAATGTTTGCATAGAGCGTAATGGGTAAGTGATTATTTATTTATGGGCATGAGTTATGATTAAATGTTTTGACTGCATGATACATATATTACAGCATGTTACCATTTTGATTGATCTAACATCCATATTTGTGTTTAGTAATAAGTCTATTATTTTAAGAATAACCTAACTTATTTTAAACACATAGTGCATGTGATAAAGCCTGCTGTGCACTAACATATTATTTGCATCTCACATTGCATGTAACACACGAAACACTGAATGCCAAACATCTCAACTAAAAATGTTAACTTACCAGCGATGATGATTTTTTCCAACACTAATAATATTAATGATGTAAATACACCGATTTTTTTGCTTCGGAATTCAGAATAGAAGTTTTATTAACACGAGAATGTTTCATCATAAAGTTGGACGAAATTAATATTGATATTTTTTCTCGAAGTAATATTTGTAAAGTTTATATAATATTTATAATAATCACGAACGTACCTAATATGGCGCATGTCATGTATAGTGTATATATATTTTGACGGGGGATGTTGGTACAGTGAGCAAGGCGCCGGCGCCGGCCCCGCCGCTGCGGCTGCCGCTGGAGGGGTGGTCGGGCACGTCGTCGGCGTGCTAGCGAGCGCGTGCGGCGCCCGCGCGCCTCGCCGCCGCGCTCGCGCCGCACGCGCACCCCGCGCACGCGCTGCTGTCCGTCGCGCACGCGCTGCTGCGCCCCGCCGACACCGTGGCGCGGCAGCCGCCCGCGCCCGCGCCCGCGCCCCCCGCCACACCCGCCCTCGTCGTGCTGCCCATCGACGAGCTCGCCATGCCCGAGGAGGACGTGAGCGACCTGCGCGACGTCGTCGACGCGATCAACAAGCTCTGCGAGACCATGAAGACCTCCTACGATGAGACCGACTGCGAGGATTCCTCCGACGCACTGGACGACGGCTTGGTGGACCCCGCCGAGGTGGTCGTCGCGCAGGTGGAGACCTACGTGGCGGAGAGGTGGTGCGAACCCGCGGCCGAGGCGGCGGAGCCCGCCAGCGAGATGTACTACACGGCGTCCTCGGAAGTGTCGCTGCTGTCGGACACGGACTGCTTCGACCGGGGACAGGGCGAGGACTCGGACAAGGAGCGAGACGACCGGAACAGCGTGATGGCGGGCCACGTGGCCGCCATGAGGGAGCGCTTCGAGAGCATGACCCGGACTAACACTCCGTGCCCGGAGCTCATGCGCTCCGCGTCGCCTTCGTTTGAAGTTATCAGAAACATTTCTACTTCTCCTGACCTTTTTGATAAATCTTAGTAGTAATCATTTGTTTACATTCTATTTATAATTAAATGTGTACTAAAATACCAAATGTCAGGGGTATATTACTGTAGGTTCCTAGTTACTATTCAGGTAGAACTGTCCTATAAAGATTTGTCTTCACTTCATGGCAAATTATGAGCACCTATATATTATAGCTTTGATGTAATTACATAATATTTTAGTTGCAAAAAGGTGTATAAAAAAAGGTCTAATTTGCGGTGAGGTGAATGTCGTATAATGGTGGTAGAAAACGTTTTTATATACTTACGATGTTATAGCTTACCATGTTCAACGTTAACATAGTATAATCTTGTATGGTGCCATACATCTAATCATTGTTCTTTAGATTAGTCACACTTGTATTGTATGGGCATCGAAACTGTAACCGTTGCTAGTCCTCACTACACAAACTACCCGTCGAACATGCCTTAGGGGTTCTTTAATAAGGAGGGTTGTGATTTTATTTATTCACTTCGCAACCAAACGAACAATTACATATCGAAAAAGATTGGTTAGCTTTAGTTACGTAGCCACATTTTATACAAGCAATATTATAGGACTAGTAAATGTTAATGTTTGTGGGTGTCGTGTTCTGTGTTGTATTGTGATCTTGGAAGCGCTCAAATTTTGTAGTTTTATATCAATAATGTAACGTTAGGCGTAATTTGTACTACTTATTGAACATGTTCAGACCAAATAGAGCATAAAGTGTGATCGCTTAGCCAGTACAAGCCCTTTTCTGACTGTTTTTACAATTTACTATATTGGACCTCAGAGAGCATATAAGGAGTTGTCATATGAGTGTATCTAGAAATTTATAATTTGTTGAATTGTACTGTTTCATTTTTAATATTTAGCTATATTTGTTTACATATAAAAATAATAATCTGTTGTGAACTTTAACTGGAATATTTAATTGGATCGTTGGTTTGATGGTGATACTAGATGTTTTAGAATTAATAATAATTAATATAGTCCTGTTACTTTAGGGTTTTGGTATCTATATTCTTCATACAGACTAGCAGTTAGATGTGTAATATAGACGTGTTATGTATACATTCGAGACCTTTTATTATAACAATTACAAATATATGACGCTATTAAGTATTATATGGAGTTTGATTAAAAATGATGAATACAAAGAAAAACAAGGTTACTAATTTGGAATATACATAAAGAGTTAAAATTGTATGCCAAAAGTAAATCATTCTCTAAAATGAAATCCGTCACCGACGACATGTGTGTGCGTGAGCGTGTATGTGGCAGATGACGGATTCGTCGGAAGCACTAGATACTAAGGTGCATATTATGTAGACATAATTAGCCGACACGGCTAACAAATAAAAAGCGCACATTCAAATCGAGAGCATTTATTGAGTAAAACGGTCAAAATTCTACAAGAATAGGCAAACGTCACAACTTCACGTGGAAACGCTTAAGAAAGAATCAAGGCAAATCGATAAACGTCGTAACGCACACGTCGGAACGGAACTCGGGGTCGGGCCGGCAATCCAACAACGCGCGTTGTGACGGACGTCGCCTGCCGCGGCAGGGAACTGTCGGCCCGGCCTTACCTGCACACGCTACCGGAACCGCGGCTGCATCACCGGCATGCCGCCCACCACGCCGCCCGGGAACACGCCCACCGGCATCACGCCGCCCATGCCGCCCATCCCGCCCATGCCTCCCATGCCGCCCGGCAGCAGCATCCCTGCGCAACGCAAAGGGCGTGAGGCGCGGCCGGGCACCACGCGACAGGGGACTCTCGTCCAACGCGCGGCGAGCCGCGGTGACTGCGCGAGCGCCCGTCGCCTGCCGCGTGCCGCCCGCCCGAGCTCCCGCCCTCACCCCGCGAACCTGCCATATCGACGCCCGGACTTACCTACGTGCGAAAGGATCTTACGTGCCCACTTCTAGATTGAACGCGTTAATATGGCATTTTCGCGGTATATTAATACAATATACAAGAGTTGAAAACAAAACAAGATAGATATTATCTAAAAAAAAGGTGAGAACATGGCCTAAGCAGCGGCGCATCGTAAATCCGCCACTGACAAAATACATAATATAGTTCACATGAAAAGTCACACGTTCCAAAGTACTCGCCGACTCGCCGCACATGCACGTTGCGTGGCCGTCGGCTCCGCATGCACATTGTAAAGCGACAAAACTACTGTACGTAAATAATATTAGTGTACCCACCCGTCGACCGACCGTCGCCTTACTACAGAACGAGACAGTAATGAGATAGCTGACAGAGCTACTACAGTGTAAGCGAATCCATCGAGGAATGTGAAACAGTTACCGCTCGCACTCCGGTAGCTCCGGTTAGTGGGCGTTAGTGGTTGGACGGAATGGTCCGGTACATAATGAAAGGCACCCACCGGGCTCGGCGGCTCGAACGGCTCCGACTTAGCGACAGTTTAAGTGCAGAGCCTCGCCGCGCTCTTAAAACAATCAATACTGTTCGGAGCTGCCGTGGAAAACAGAAATAAAATTACACGAGGTGGTAAGCTTTATTTCATACTAAATGCAACACTCACTCCATTTTCCACGCCGATATGTTTACAACAATCTGTTTCGTACAGTATTATACTACATAGCTGGTGAACACTTATTCACTAAAACACCCACTGATCACGTTCAGATTATTGTATGTGTAGTCAGTACAGTACCGTGACAGTCGACGTTACAATATATTGGGGGGCAATCCATACAAAAATACTGTAGATTCTAATTACATCACACATAGCATGTTCTGGAATGTTCCAATATGCAGTCTTATAGTAAGTAGCTTTAGAATGTGATGAGACAAAATTCGATATAATATAACAACATTAATAACAAACTCGATATCTATAGTTAACATCAATAAAAATACAATTTTAAATAGTACAATTCTCACATGAAAGACCATACATATACGTATTGGTATATGGTGTGTGACATATATTAATAATAACAAACTCGGTAATTTAATTAACATCAAAAATAAATGTTTGTATGATTTTCATAATATATAATTGGATATATATAATTGGTTTGTATTGTGTGACACACACTGACAATAACAAAGTTGATATCAATATCTATTTAGAATATATCAATTGTGTGGTATTCAACAAATTCACTATGAGATAAACTATGTGTTTTAGACACATTACCAATTAGACAACAAAATGACTGAGCGTCAATATGAATTTGCTACAGGTATATGTATAATACATAGTGTGTCATCAGTGTGTGTCGTTGTGTGTGGCATACTGACCGGGCTGCAGCGGCCGCATGAGGTTGAACTGCGGCATGACGGGCAGCATGCCCATGACGGGCGGCACGGACACGGGCACGCCCACGCGCACCTGCGGCAGCACCACCGGCTGCATCATGGGCCGCCGCATCTGGCGCGCCGCCGCCACCGCCGCCGACATGTGCGCGGCCACCTACACACACACACACACATGCTCATGATATTGTAAAACATATTGTGTACCATTAACAGATAAAGAGTAACACATTACACTTATAGGCAGAAAGTACCTAGTGTCAAGACACTCCGTACTTCGCTTTCCGCCGAATTCGAGACATTGCGTGTTGAGTGGTGGAACTCAACGCCGCATTTTGCCTTACCAGAACGAGGAAGTGAAAATAATTTAAACATTATCCACTCACCCGAGTGGGGATAACACCCACAACCAATCGCGTTGACACGCCAAACACTCCCACTGCGCCACGAAGGCCTCACCTCATTTTTTAAATTTACCATTGGTTCACTAAAATTAATGCCTCAACCTATGAATGAAACTCAATGACACACATACACATATGTGTGTAATAAACCATCCAAGTAGTCAAAGAGAACCCAGTATCATGACACTATTCTTCACTTTCTAAACTTCAGTGTTGTGTTCAATTATACATTTGCAGTCATTATGGTACAGTAAGGCAGCACTTGATTGCAGACATGATAACTGTGAGTTTGATAAACACTTGGGAAATGATTAAATAATTAATTTGACCATAAACTAATTATTTTTTCTTGAAATTATATAAAATTTTAATTTTAAGGAAATAGAACTAAAGTTATGAAATAAATATGCCATTATTAAATCATATGTTATGTTATATACAAATATTATTGATAATAATAAATTATTCATAATATCTCTACCACTCCACTATGGATAAGGCGTCAATCTATTATATAGTTATTAGACTATGTTATTAAAACAATTAAGTAAATCTCAATAGCAAAACAGGAAATTTGTATTTACTCTGAATTGTATGTATTAAGATAAGAAGCAAGGAATCATAATATTTTGCAGGTTTAATTCTGCAGGCCAATATTTAAATGTTTTTCGTGATTTAATTACTTATATCTGATTTAATTATGTGTATGATTTTCTTAAATTATTTTATTTAGTCTGTAAATAAACTAATCCTAATGCCCATTAATTTTTAAATAAACAAAGCCAGTGTAATTACATAATAAAGTGGCCCCTTCAACCTATACTTGGGTCATGGCTTCAAGCTCCCACATTGCCACATTATGGATATGGGTATCCATGGAGACTAAGGGGTTTTTTACAGCTTCCAACACAGCTGTATAGCAAATTAATCAATAAGAACCCACTGTCAAAATATTGTTTGCCACTAAATGCCACTTTCTGTATAACCAGAGTAGAGAAATTAAAATAATTTAAATATAATCACTTCTCAACTAGGAATCAAACCCACAACCAATCACTTTTCTACTCTTTTATAATAAAATAAAAACATACCTCAGCTTGACTGGTACTAGGTGTAATCATTGTAGGGGGTGCTGGAGTCACAGGTGCATCTGGTTTAGGTTTGGGTCTATATTTAATATTTCTTGCTCTAATTTCTTCTAAAGACACATCTTCAGGAGGATGTATAATCTTTGACCCGGCCCCAGTGGCTGTGACTAAGGGACAGGCATTGGCCGCTGGTGGTTTAACTTCGCCATTCTCTTTTGGATCTGAGCTTGACGTTGTTGGAGGTGCACTTATTGTTGCATTGCTATGGATTCGATAAAAAACATCTTTTAGTAATTATTAGAATATTTTCATTTAATTATATTTTTTTTATATATGGATATGAAATACAAATGTTAAATCATTTTAATGCTAACTTTGCAGTAATTATGAATTCAATACTTAATATAAAGAAAAGATTGTTAATAGGTCAATAAATGTGAATAAACAATTAATATTTTACCTGTACGCCGGGAAAGTAGGTTTGCTCGGCTGTGACGTGGGCACACTCGCCGCTGGGAATAGCGGCCTCATGCCCGGCATCATCATTCTGAAATTGTTAAAACTGTTTATGTTTGGTTAATATATTTAACAAAAATAATATCAACATTCATAATTTAATAAAATTTCTATTTATTTGCTCACTATCAAAGAGATTAATTGAAATTCTTGTCTCTTTCATTATATTAAAATTTATAATGCAATAAAATTATCACCATTATTTTTGGATCTATAATACATAACTGTCTGCAGTATGAAAGATATCATTGGCTTATAGTGTAAACCTGTTAAGTGTGTTTTCTCTTAAGACTTTTTATACTATACAAAAAAGTAAAATATTTAAATACAATATATCATTAAAAAAATAGGACTCCATATAAGTCTCCATAGATTTTTGTAATTACATTTATATTTTTTAAATTACTAACTACAAAGTTATCAAGTTTACCCTCAAATCAATAATGTTTTATAGATACCCTAAAATAAAAATTACAAATAAACTGTAATTGTCTCACCTAGGCGCTTGCATAAAGTGCTGCATCATAGGGTTCATAGGCATGGGAGCATGGTACATCCCTGGGGGGACGGGTCCCATAGGGGTTGGCAGGATCCCTGGATTGACCGTTGATGGTCCAGGACCCAACTGTGACATAATTCTTTAACATTTATATTTATTTTTATTATCATAAAATAGTAGAAAGAACAATTTCTCTTGATTTTAATTGGATTTGCATTGGATGATTTTAATTTGATTTTATTATATTTTGAATTTATAATTAGGGAAAATATAAAAGAAATAATTTTAAATTGTACTTATCAAAATTTCTGAAATCAGAATGTAAACAAAAATATACATAACTCACAGTATATTTTCAGATTTCCTATAACATAAAACATAATAAACAACACAATAAAGAAAGTAAACTAAAATAACATTAGAAAAAAACTATCTAATAGTGACATACATTGTATTAAATTACTATGGCCAGATTAACATTCATATTTACAAATTGTAAATATAAGAATGATTAAAAACTCAATGCAATTACTTACTGGTTTCACTTTAGCCTGTAATCCAATTAACTCATTATTATTCTCTGTAGTTTAAATTATATAAATAAGTAGTTCTTACCAGTGCTGGAGTTGCTTTTTTCTTTGCTGCAGGCTCATCATCGTCACTGTCTGAACCTTTCCCCCCACCTAAGGGATTGACTTTGGGTAAAATTTGCACAAGTATTTACTTTCAAAAAACCTACCTTGTTGGAACACTAATGCTACACATAAATTTACATCTATGGCTACAGTGTCCCAAGCATAAGTAATTCAAGATAAAACATGATTGTACATACTTTATGATCCAAAAACTGCCAAAATCCATTAAAAGTTTTTATACCTGTCTTTTGTTTCTCATGTTCTTTCACATCTTCAGGAGGTATACCTTCCATTCCATATATTTCTATTTCTATATTTGATCTATTTGGTAATGAATTTGGAACTTTATCTATGGCTTCTTTGTGAACCTAAAATAATAGTACAAATGTATACATGGAATCACTATTTTCTTTAGAAAAGTTTTAATAAGGCTAGATATTTACGTTTTACTAACGTAAGAGCACAATATGGCGCATGATATGTGCCAAAATATCTCAACCTATAAGCAGACTAGTGAAAAAATACTGCAGAGTGAAGGCGTGGGCGGGCGGGGCGTTTGCCAAGAAAATAGGGCGGGCATACCTGCATACAGTGTATTGACAGTCCGGGTCCAGTGTACAATTTCTTGTGACATATATGACATTTAAAATGCTTTGCCTTTTGATGTTGTATCAGAATCTTTTCATCGTCGAATTCCCTATTACAATACCTGAATCACTTATTTAGAAAATTATTTGCAATATATATATATTTATACAGTCAGAAAAAATAAAAAGTAAGAAGTCTTTTAAACGAAGGTCATATAAATATTATGTTGAAATCCATAGAAAATATTTGAAAAGGATACCAGCACCATGGTTTGGATGCCTTCTTCTTCTTCCTACCCATTATGAAGTCAACAAATAAACTAACAAAAGTCAATAAATAAAAATAATATAGAAAACTACACTTAAACACTAAATTATCACAGTTTTATTCAATTCAGATTCTTATAATTACAAAAATATGTAGCAACGCACAACGTTTAAGCAATGCAAAATGGCGGACAAAAGAATTATCACTAATCGAACGGTCTGTTACTTCAACTTGTTTTCACAGATCTCCAATGAAACACTGTTCTGTCAGCACTGTCACTGTCAAAGAAATGTTACCTTTAATATCTTATTGTTTTGCCTAAAATGTGATTCAAAATTATTAAAATACTGTAAAAAATAATAATAAACATTTATAGATAGTACAAATATGATATTTAGAAAGGAATATTATCTATATTTCCATTATTTGTAATAGTGCCAAAAAGTTTCATATAACGAAAAGTATGAAGCTATTTTATTTTAATTATACAAAAATTATAATAATATTCCCACTTTATTCTCAAATTTATAAAAGAATTAACTGAAGTTGATTTTTGTGGATATATCTTATTTTACTATAATTTGGGTGCAAGTTATTAAGCTAGCAACACATATTGATCACTACGTAAAGATTTTGGTTTGTATTTTTACCAACGACAATCGAGTTTGTTTCTATTGACAATGTTTTTGATTGGATAAAATGATTATACTCTAACTACAGATATCTAAATAAACGATTTAAAGTTTTTTCAACTATATAACACCACATTTAAGATTATGTCGATTTTGTGTTAAAGCATTATGTTTAAGTAACCTATATAGTAAATTAGTTCACATTAAAAAAAAATAGTTTATCTTGATTTTCATTCATAGTATATAATTGTTATTTCATTCTTTTTTTGTTTTACAAATAACTAAACTTGTTCCTGCTACAAACGTCTAAATAAATGTAATATTCGTCTAATGAGTTCTTAATTGCTGTAAAACAATTAAACAATTAGTAATTTATAATTAGACAATTGATTACTGAGTACTAATCCAAATATTACTTAATTTAAAAATAGCAAACATTTATAATATTTATTTGGTGTATCATATTAGTTTAAATTCGAATAAAAAATGATATGAAAAACAGATGTGGATATTACGTTACTTATGAAATCATACAATGCCAAACAGTAAAGATATTTTAGCAAAGTCCTTCACTGTAAGATCGATACATTGCTCAAGCTCTAACAATGCCTTTGCATATTCCATTGGCCAAACGAATGTCTATTAGAGATGATTAAACACGTTTTATTTAACAATATCAGTCAAGTTACACAAAGTATTGCAACTGTTGCGCTAATTATACTCCCATTACGTGACGTTATTTTGTTAAAGAAGTGTAGACTTTAGACTAATAGCATAAGAATGATATTTTAGTCAAAAATAAGGGATTTTTCTTAGATTTTTCCTTAAATCCTATGAAGTATGGGCTCAAGTTTACTATGCAACGATCGATTGAAATGTAGAGTTTGAAAAAATGTGTAATTCTTATTTTATTAAAAATATTTTAGTGGAAGATATTTTTTAACCTAATAGATTATTATTTAGCTTATTTTTAGCGGCAGATAAAATTGTTCATGTTTTTTTATCAACAATGGCTATGTGTACTAATTGAACAATCGAAAGCAAAAATATATTTTCATATTCTTTTCAAGGCTTTTCAGAGCTCATTATTTTCAGAGGTAAAATTGATTAAATAGAAATAATAATTTGCACTATTTAAAAATTACATTATTTTTTTTTGTCACGATCGTCCCAACAATTGTCAAAAAAATAAACCAAGGCATGTATGTGGTATGTTATAAGTTAAACTTTAAACACTTAAGCAAGAACACAAGAGGGCAATATCTTATTGTGAAACATTGCTATATATTTCGTAAGAGACAAATGTAGTAGTCACGTAAATTAGAATATATGTATATATATATATATATATATATATATATATATATATATATATATATATATAAAAATATATTTGCGTCTTTGCTGTTATATCCCGCAAAATGGGGTAGACAGGAAGTACTTAGACACTCGCTTTCCATACCATTAGAAATTACGTCTTGAGTGGTGTAACTTAACGCAGCACTTTGTCTTACCAGAGCAAGGAGGTGAGAATTATTTAAATATAATCACTCCCCCGAGATGATATCGAACCAGACGCTGTCACACTGCGCCGCGCCTCATGTTCATTGCCAAGCATGTAAAATTTAATAATAATTATAAATCTATAGATTTATCTAAAAATATATTTTTGTGATAAAGATAGATATTATTAATATAATATGATTATATGTATAATTATGTATAGCGGCAAAGTGTCTATTAAATCTAAAAGTGCATTCTCTATAAAATATGTTTACACAGGTAAGGAAAGCAGATACAATACATTGTTAGCTTAATTAAATACGATAAGCAAAGCATTAAAATGACAATAGTATATATTTATCTAAATGCTATACGTACTTCACGCGTTGCCTTAGCAACGAGTATGTGATTTAATACAAAATAATACGTTTAATATTATGCTATACTTAAGATTATAAATAATACTGTTGTTCTTGACAAAGTGTAATTGTGTTTAGTTGCATTTATTCCTCAGTTTGTAGATAGGGGTGCAACTAAATGTTTCTTTTTTCAATGTTTATCCCGCACAGCAGGGTAGTCTGTGACATTTTTTACCCAATATTAACACACTGCGTGTTAAATGGCAAAGTCAACGTCACGCTTTTCTTGCCAGAGCGGAGAATGAAAATAATTTTTACGTATAATAATTCCACTGAACCCAAAACCAATCGTGTTTACAATCAGACTGTCCCGCTGCGCCATGATAGTTTCTGACGATATTAAAAAATAAATTATCTTGCAAGGGATAACGCGTGAAGCAAAAAGAAAGAAAAAAAAATGAGGTAAATTTAAATGCTAGTCTTTCTCTCTCTCAACCTCTTGCGCAGGGAGAGGAGGATGGAGGTCATAAACGTCGAGGCGGCCAGTAACGCATCCTTGTGCACTGGGATTCGTGAAAATGGAGTACAGGGTTGGCGACAAAATACCCCCTCGCGGGACGCTAGCACTTGCGATGTGGCTTCTCGAGATCGTAGTCTCCACTCTGACGATAAACGATCTACGTTCCAAAAAAGAAGCGATTAACCGGGCCATGTGGATGGGGATCCCAGCTTTAAGGACCTTATGCAGTAATCCGAGATGCCACACGCGGTCGAACGCCCGGGAAAATTAAGGAACACAGCTGCGGCGCTCTCATGGGGATTGGTAGCTTCTGCGACGTAGTGGATAACCCTGGTTGCCTAAGGGGTGGGGTCGAATGTCCCTCACGGAACCCAAACTGTTTGGGGTCCTGTCGCAAGTGTGCCAAGATGAGCTTCTCGAACAGTTTGGATGTCGAGCACAAGAGGGTGATGGGGCGTTACGCCTCAGGTGAGATAAATTTACAGAGTGCTCATTGCTTTTTATGGTAATGGAATAACCGTTACTATTTTTTTGTACGTTAATTTTATATATATATATATATATATATATATATATATATATATATAAAATTTTTTTATATTATATATATATATATATATATATATATTATATATATATATATATATATATATATATATATATATATATTATATATATATATATATATATATATATATATATATATATATTTATATATATATATATATATATATATATATATAAAATTTTTTTTATTGTTATAAATATTTATAGTATTAGTTCTAATCGTAATAATATTTGACACTATGTTTATTTGTGAATATGAGCTTACTTGAGATAATTCTACATTTAATGTTGGATTAATGTAATGTTTGCTGTATATTACAGAAGTAAAATATAATTATGCGGTTAATTTTATAAAGATTATAATTACAACAGCGATAAACATTTATATATTCATAGGTTACATATATAAAGATTTTGTTAATCAGTATTTTTAATTGTAAAAATATTTTTTGTAGATATAGACTGATATGTTTTTATTTATAATTTAAAAGCACATGGAAAAAAAAGAAGTTCTAACTCTCTCATGTTTGTCTCGTATTATATACTTGTTGTAGGTAGCTTAAAGTATCGTACATCCTATTGTTTTCCCATACTGTCATTGCAGAGTGAGACGCAGTCCCACAGCGCTATAACGGCTTCTCTTCTAATGAATACTTGGCCCAATTACTCTTAAGAAACGTTCAGTCGTGTTCATATTACATCATAATAGTGTAAATGAAATATAATTTGATAATTTATGAATCAAATGACTATAACACTCAAGTAAAGCTTGTATCTACTACTAGTGTAATCATATAATCCTATCATCTGTATAAGAAAACAGCTTCACGTCAAATAGGAGGCGTGGCAAGGGTTTAGCGGTATTTGTTCACGTTTTGCACATCTCTCAGCGAAACCTCTCCATGCAGCGTACATGGACTTAGAGCATGACGCTCATGACATGGAGGCGTGCTGCTATACAAGAAACCCATTGGTTGATTTTGAATGCGTCACTCTGATATTTTCATGTCTTTAGGGATTACTTTTATCTTAAGTGTTTTTGACGCAAACGTCGGATGCTATATGCGGCTAAGGTTTTCAATTTACGTCTTTCGTTTACATTGATCTATTTTTATATCAATACACGTTTTTATATAATACGTACATAACGTAGTTAATATTTAAATTGTAATTGATTTTTTTCTATTTTTGATTTACGTCAGTAGGTAGGTAGATTCATAAAAAAATATGCATATGACACTATATACAAGGGGTGATTAGTAAGTAATTATAATTCAGTATTTCTAGAAAGCACAAACAATTGAATTATTAAATATTTGCTCGCTTGTATATTCGACACGGTGTTCGAACTGCTTAAACACCCTACCTATTCGACAGATGTAGCTTCCAGTGACTGCTACCTCTTTCTTCGGCTCAAAGAACACCTTCAAGGTACCAAATTTGATACCGATAGTAAAGTGATGGCCGCAGTAGAGGCATTTTGGGAGACTATAGGTAAAATAATTTTTTTTCGATGGGAATCATGGATTTACACTAAATGTTTAGAGAAAAGATACACTAAATTAACTTGTTATGAGACAGTGTTGACCAGATAAAGATTTATTTAAAATCATCTTTGCCAAAAAAAAGTAAGTAAGTATATTCAATGGTTATAAGATTTTAAAATACTTTTAAATATGAAGAAAAACAGTAAACTAACCAAAGACTAATATTATATGACGTATAAGGTGTAGCAAATTTGTTCTGAGATGTGTATATATGTGTTGCTGCATTGTGATCTTATAGCATCACACAAAAAACAATGGCACTGAATCATAGCGTGTGCTCATAAATGAATCATAGCACATATGCATATAAAAAGAAATATTTATGATTTTCAGGAAATAAATAACTGGTTTAATTAAAATGCACGTGACGAATTTAATGAACTTAAATATTATAACTTTACTTCGTCATCGTAAAAGATAACCAAGGTATTTACTCTATTTATATACTGTTTAAAAGGTCGTCTCAGACTAATATAAACGTTGTTAAAGTTATACGTAATACCATTTCTAACATTTTATATTTATAAAATGATTTATAATTTTTTTACTTTCATATTTTATTTATGATAGGCTCATCCTCTCACTATTCTTGTCTGTCAACTCATTTGTTAATTTAAAATCTTTGAAAGACTAATAAGTCACCAAATGACAAATTTATTACTTTGATCAATATCTCAATGTAAGAGAAATGCTATTGCAGCGTGATTTTCATGTACTTTTTGCCGTCTGTCCCGTTTACTGTAATCTCTTGGTGTACGATAAATTTCCTCCCAATCTTGGTTTCAATAGTCTTAACTGAAAAAGTTTTAAAGTAGGCAGAGGATTTAGTCCAGGAAATAAATATTTTTGTTGAACCCATAACCCTGCTATGATGTTCAGAAATAATCATAGATACTACTTAATTAGTTATCTTTATTAAAAGGTATCATATGGATTCTTGGTAAAGAAGGTACAATATTCGTTAGTGGGTAAAACCAAAATAAATAAAAAAAAATCATATATATTAATATGTTTTAATTAATCTTTTACTTTATGATATACAATATACATATAACAGCTATTTACTTTCTTATAATAAAATAGCTAACCTAGAAAAGCAGAAAGAACATAGAGTATGAAACTCAACTGTATGTACAGTGTATACCTAAACATAACGAAATTAAACAAATCTTTTCTATAAATATTACCTTTATTTGGTAATAATTATATGAATGTTACATTAGTAGTTTAGACATTACTTTAAATAAGTAGTTTTCTTATATACATATAATAGGTAAAATTCTAACGAAAAATATACCAAATTAATTGTAAAGTATTTTTTCTTCAAAATTATTCATAACGTAACGGTATTGAAAATCCTGGGTTGATAATAAAAATAGTACGAACTCAATACGTTAAAAAATAAAGAAATATTATAAATTTCGACATGACATGAAACAGAATTGTCATCTTGAACTAATTGAGTAATCTATATCAGTTTATAAAGGAACAGTTCATCATAAATCATGCAACAGATTATATATTATACATAAAATTCTATTAAGTAATACGTTGTTGGTTCTATTATAACCGTCATTTACAAATAGTTCTGTTTTATTATATTATGTATGTCTGTGTTTATATATTAACGCATTCAATTTTATTAATATAGTGCTGAAAAGTCTCATTTATTAAAGAAAATTAATTACGTATTTTGTGCACAGAATATGCAAAAATATTATTTATGATCTGGCAAAGCAGTTGTAAAGTTTAAAATATGTCGACTTGGCTTTCGTAAGTATTAAAATGATGACATTAAGATATTACAATATTTCTTTTAATAGTTTACTTATATTAAATGTGAACTATGGGTTTTGTAGCATCAAATATGTCTGACAGTGGGCAGCAGTCGCATAGTCGTAGCAGGGCACGAAATGTACCGCGTAAGTTTATTACTAATTATCACCATTATAAATTAAACCACTTACCAGTTTTAATGTCTAGTGTACTAACAATGAAAAATATTATGTATATATGTATGCTAATGAATAAAAAAATAGTTAATTCATAAATTTCAGTTAATTAATTATAACCAATAAATAGTACGGCTATGATAAATGGTTTAATAAAGAGAAGTATAACATACATAAATATTTGTTGTGGGTTTAAGCTATACTATTTATGACCATCTAGATTTTAGACCAAAATTAATTTGAAGTGTTTATCTTATAGATAAAATATATTATTAATGATTTTAAGGTATAAATAGACGATTTATTAATTCCGTAAAATTTATCTAGGGTTTAATTGCTTTTATATATTTTAATATTAATTTTACATATAGTATGCCCAAATATGATAATATTTCAATATCTGACAAATATGTAAAAAGCTTGATTCGTGAACGTGAAAGTTTTCAGTAACATTACAATATTATCTATCCCCCACGACACTAACGAGCTCTACTTTCTAAGCCTCTAATCGTTTACTAAACACTTAAGTGATACGATATCTTTACAGCGCTCTTAATAACTTGTTATTTAATAGAAATGTTAGACAAATATTGTTTTATAATGTTCATCGGTGGTACATTAGGAATTATTGCTACTATTGTATTATAATGCGTTATATCTTTATATTTGCGTTTCCAAATACAAATATATAGTTAGATAAAAAAACACTTGGAATTGTTATTTCCATATATTACCAATATATTAATAGAAATTATTAAAAATAAAGGTAATCACGTTACGAAAACTGTTATTTTTTAAGTTGTTAACCGACAACTGAATGACAGCTTTTACGACTTTTTTGTAATATATTGTCTTTCTTTAATCCATTTAATTAAAAAAATATATATTTAATATATGTTTATTTTTAGCAAACGGCAACATTTTAAACGAAATATCCTCATTCCATGTTGAATTATATGTTATAGTTATTACCGAGAAAGGAGGATCGGACACTTATTTACATTGACAGTAGGCCAATTGTTTCGAGAGACATGACTGTCAATTGTATGTAACTTGTAGCTCAATCAAAACGATAAAATATTATCTTTCACTCAAGCAACGAGTGGTTTACTCTGTTTTTTTTTATGGCAGTAAATATTTAATATTACGTTGTTTTAATTTTTTCTCCCTTATCATCAGCACTTCGTTGTAATGTAATGTAGAGATATTAAAGCTGCAATCAAGACATTTTTGTTGAATGGCTGTATTCAAGGCTGTCTTTCAGTTTATGAGACTGAAGAAGGGAAATATTCTCCTGAATAGGAATGCCATACACTACCAATTGCGTTTACTCTCTGTCACTGACCTCCTGGGTCCCAATAAATTTTCTTTAGAAAAAGAATAAATAAAAAGTGAAAAAAAAATAACTAAACTAACAGATATTCCTTTTCCCACCCATTCTTTCTTTCATCCTCTTTCACTTTCATCCCAAGGGCTGCAACGCATCTACAACTCTAAAGTTGTAGGTGTCCATGGACGAAGGTGACCACTTATTCAGGTAGTTTCTGCTTGTTTGCTGCTTTCTTGTTAGTTACATATATATTCTACTAGTTGTAGTTCGCACCATTTTATGCATCAATTATATCGCATTAAATCTTGGAATTTTCCGTTTCATGTGAATTTCGAGAAAGTCTCTCTTATGAACATAAATTAAAATTTCAGCTTTCTGGGTTTAGTAGTTGCGGCTGTGTTGTTTGTCTGTTAGTTACTCAGTAAAGCAAAAGCTATAATCATAGACAAATATTAGGTAGACATACCTTCTTTAGATTGCCTATAAAAATATTTAGCGCGTTCTTTCCAGTACTGTCCTTCTGTATAATAAAAACTACTCCATATTTTAAAATCACGGAATAACACTTTATTGTTACTTATATAGAAAGTGTTTATCATATTTAAATCAATGTATTTCAGATAATATTTGAACATCTTAATCTTTTTGATGTTAAACTGACAAGCTTGCGCAACAATATTTCTTATGTAATCTGCAAAGGAAAACTAAAGTACATTTTTTAACCATTGTTTAAAGCTATATCACCCCTACTTTACGATATTTCTAGAAGGTGAAAATGAATATATTGTACCGAAGTTTTTCCTATCGTGATTTAAGCCTATAATAAAATAGTAAACAATGAAAGGCTAGCAAACATCCATACTATGGCCGTAATAAAAATGATAATGTACTATTACGGTATCATTTAGAATATAGAGTGGAGTTTTCACTACTTTTCTACTCTATATTACCTTTCATATTTTTTGTGTACGTTAAAATATCCCTAAGCCTCGTCGTACTACAGAGCTTGTCTAGTTTAATCTAGTATATCGTATCGTCAGCTTATTGATCTACTTACTCCTTTTTTACCTTATCATTTTTTAATACCACAAAAAAATGTACTCACTAATGTTATGTACCATAAAAAGATTTCAATAATTATAACAGTTTTTATTTAAAAATGTCAAAAAGGCGTGATGAATGGTACTGTCAAATCCAGTTCGTCATAAGTTCGCCGCTAACTCCGTATAAAGCTAATACAAAAGCGATCTCGGAAAAATATATGGATTGTTTTTAAGGAAGTTTTTTACCATTCTTGATAATTAACTAAATTGCAACTTAATAGCAAGTTTGCACTTTAAGCCGACAATATAGTTGTTTCAGCTATTTATGACGCGAGGATTATTTTTAAAAGTGCTTTAATCTGTAAAGCATAGGTTTATAATTCATAATCGTTATTTGAGATTTGTTAAACATACTGTTACACTTAGCATTTTTCCTCTCATGTGACAAATTAAGCTACAGCGATAGTATTGAAATATTTTTTTGGTAACAAATAAATTCTTACAAATAAATATCTATGTTAATTATACCGTAATAGGTATATATTTTCTCGTACTAATGGAAAGACTTAGAGAAAAAACAGTTAAGACATTTAGTTCTTTACTTTTTACCCGCTTTCATTGACGAAAGCCAACGTTCTAAGCCTAAAACAGTTGGGATCAAATTCACAAAAAATGTTTTTCCTAACTAAATGCATATGCGATGTACAATATAATATATAAATATAAGGGGTGACTGACTTATCTACACCTATCTCAAACAACTTGAAGTTCACTAAACAAACGCGTTTAACTGTTTATGAAACTATGATTTATATTTAGAATAAAGAAGAGAGAAAGAAAGTGTAATTTAAATTAATGATATAAAACAGATTTTTTAACCTTTTATCAGGAATCATAGATGACAGGTATACCTAAATATACAATCGAGCATAAGTGATATTGTTACTTAATTTAATTGTCAGGAAACAAATATATTTTAACTTCAAATGTATTTATGTATGTATGTATGTATGTGAAAACATCTTTGAAAAAACGTATAAAAATTTTGAACGCAGCGGGATTCGAACCCGCGCCTCTTGAATACCGCCCAAGCGCGTCCTAAGTGTGGAATAACACTTTAAAAATAGTAAATATGTATGTATGTATTTATGTACGTTATTCTACATGGGGGCATGTAGAATAACGTACATAAATACAATATTTTCTTTGTTTTAATTGTCATTTTAGCATAAATTGATTTTTAGTAAGAAATATCTACATTTCTTTTAGCTACCCTCTAAAATTTCAGAATATTTGTAATTTTTGAGAATTGGAAAGACTTTGCAGGATTTAATTATTTATTTCATAATTTGTCCTACTTACAAATCAATATATATTGTTTATTTGTTCTTTTAAGTGTACATATTGACTTTATCAAATAATAGACAATGGATGGATTTGAATAAGTAACCTTCACACTGTAAAGTATTATCTAGAGTAAGTTTCTCTTTTACGGTCTGAAAATGTCGATTGTATTGTCGGTGTAAGTCAATAAGTATTTAGGGATTAATTGGAAATTCTACGACTATTCCACTTGAGTCTTCTGGAGATTTCTACATTAAAGATTAGATAATAAATAGGTACATAAACAAAGTATATTTATTTACGTATAACTTTGTTGAACCTATTTAATTTAGTCAATGTACACTTTATGCATATGCATTTTGAAGTTTGTCTGTTAGACAAGCTGTTTTAATGTATGATAAAATAAATATAACAAACACAATATCCATAACAGAAATACAATGCTGTAATTAGTGTTTTGACGGGTCTTTGATTGGCAGATTGGAATAAATTAGGGTTTTATTTTGTAATTATTAAACAAGTATCCAAATATGTTAAATTTTATGCGGACATAGTCGCGGGCACAGTTCGTATGTAATAAAGTGACAATAATGACCTTTATGTCTCATATAACAATATGAAATACCGTATATTATAAGAAATGAATATTATGTTAATTTATTTAATTTATAATAACATAAAAATGTCACATTACATATATTCTGTATATTATTAATTCATACATTTTTTACTTCAAAGTAGATACAGCGCAGAATGAAACATATTGACAGTTAGAATACAATCTTACTTAATTGAAATTTCACCTTTGATTTTTGAGAAGACCAGAGAAAATGTCAACAGTACCATATTAAAGTTTAAACATTTGCCACAGATTAGAAATTATATAGATTGGGCTTGAAACTTTATGGGTCATTAAATAAAAATAAAGCCATATAGGCTTTATTTTTATTTAATGACCCATAAAGTTTAGTAGTTTTAATTACAACTGGAAAATAAATAACATAAAAATACTTGAGATTTCATTAGTCATCTAGAAAAAGCACATAACCGTAAAACATTAATATCTTCATAATATTATATGCTCTAATATAAAATACAGTAATAGTTACAATATGAAATAACACACCAGTGTGGCCAGACGCAATGAAATTTTTAGGTTAATTAAAAAAAAACGAAAGCAACATGTATAACCTAAACTAAAACGTTTCAATCTATAAGACTACTTTTATAATACCTACATCTACGTAGATATGTAGTCAATTTATGTTTTGTCTTGATTATTTGATTAATATATTTTTTTTAATCATATTACGTGAACAGTAGTTGATGTGTTTTTTTTACTGTATTTTTAATTTTATCACTTTTTATTTATAGTCTATGTTAATAGGTAAACTTTAACTTTAACTTTTTTTTAAAAATCGAAGCATTACATGTTGAATGACAGAATTCAAAGGAACTCTTTGTTTCGCCAGAGAAATGTAAATAATTTCAATATTCTCACGCATCAAACCCACTAGCCATTGTGTTCTGTATTACTGCACTATTAAGGCTATTATAATATACTTAGTATTTTTATTTGTTTATCTATAAACTGTTTAAGATAAGCCGTAGTTCGGTTATTGAATGTCGTTTTGAAATAACATAAAATTTCCCATCCCACGAGTTCTGCGTATAATATGTAGTGAATACCTATACCTTGTTATGAAAAACATAAGACGAAACGGAAATTTAAATCGTAATAAGAAATTCAAGTATTCATTAAAATATTAGTACTAGATACTAACAAGGAGACAACGACAGACAAGACAATTTGTGCGATTGAGAATTGAAAAGATGCTATATATAGGTTATACATAAACATATACCTTTTTGTATTAATGCGTTAAATATTTTAATAAATCGATAATCGATTACTTATTACGTATATTAACTATCTATGTGTATAATAACTGTTGATCAAAAACATTCTGTTTTGACCAACAGTTTTTCGTAAAGTATATAAGTCACATATTGCTAAGGTAACGCGTAATATACGTGTCAATTGATAGATTATAAATAATGAAAACATTAGTAACAAATATGTCATGTTGAGACAGCATTCTAAAAACAATAGAAAACCAGTTTCGTTCCAGAGAAGAGCAGAGCGGCTCCAAATTAGGTAGCTCGTTAAGTTGACCCGTTTCACTCACAGCCTGACGCCTCCAGAATACTTAATAAGAATGATGGCAAATTTATAAAATGATGACCATCGATGCCTTCATGAGGTGGTTGAAATGCATTTGATCAGATGAAATGGGTGCGAGCTCAAATCCTCTACAAATCTAAGAAACAGCATATTAAATTTACGATCTAATAAACTAAAACAAGTGAACGGATTTTAATTATTATTTTTTTTGTTATGAAGCTGTTAATCCTGGGTTACCGTATAGAGTATAATTTATGTGTAGTGGTCATCGTTATATTATTTTATTATAGATACATTGTATTCTTTTGTTATGGATATTCATTATAATTTAATGTAATTTAAATTGTCTTTATATTATATCAGTTTATAATAAAGGAAAAGCAAGCAAGAGCGCCCTTATCTTTATTTTACTGATCTCTCGAGATAAATTTTTAAGCAAAACGAAGCGGCATTATCCAATTACCTAATGTAGGATTAGGTTCAATATTAATTACATTTTTATTGATAAAAATAGTTTTTTCACTGTAATTATTTTTTTATGGATCATCTATTTCGTATCGGTCTATCAGTACTATACAGGAATATATATATGTATATATATATATATATATATATATATATATATATATATATACATATATTCTCTACTGACTTTAATCTTACTAAATTATTTCTATACTGATTATTTTTTTAAGTTAACCTTGAAACTAGCCTTGAAATTCGGTTTCGCATAAATAAATATTAATAACTTTATGTATATATTAATTTTTATTCATATATTTATATGTTTAGATATCGTAATGTTTTATTTATATAGATTATACATGAAAACATTGCAAATTAATCTATTGTAACCGGATTAATAGCGTATGTTTTGGTATTCGAATAATCATATTAGAAAACCCGAAGTTTTAGTCTAAGGTGGACCAGTCAATAGGTTAAAATAGTTTTAGTCTATAAACTTTAACCAATCTTATATTAAAAATATTTTACAGTAACTAACATGTAAAGAAAAATTGTTCAGTATCTATGTATGTAACGCAACTCACTAGACTGTTTGGACTTGACACTCGTATCCTTGCGCTTTGTTGCTTTATTTTATTTTTTTTTTCTGTCAATACAAAACACATATATAAAAATCCCGAAATAAATAACTGAATTACATCTTATACATCACATTCATGATCACGACAAGTATTTATATCACTTTGATGTATAATACGTGTCGATGTTGTCAATATTATAATGACTGCTTTCTTTGAATTCTATATACATTTTAATATTTACACTCTTTTAATGATACCAACACAGTGAAAATTTTATCATGGCATATAATATAGTTTTATGTAAAATTATTTGAAAGATAAGCCCTAACTAGTGGCTTATATATATATATATATATATATATATATATATATATATATATATATATATATATATATATATATATATATATATATATAATGCTTATAAATATATTTTAAAAATAATAATTTTCATTAAAATAAGGTATAGGTTAAAGCCTTGTATTACTCAAGGAATTCTTAATTATTTTTTTATACTGCTTCAAGATAAATTTTCCAAGTATACCTGCAATACTGTACTTTGTCTCTGAAAGTATTTTTTTTTATGAAGCCTACCCGCATCATCAATTCAAATTTGAAAGGACACTAAAATAAATCGCTTTATTAGCACATATCTACTCATCTTTGCGAGTCACAAAATTCATGCATAATGCAAAAAAAATGTAAATAAGTAACATTAAACAATTGTATGAGGAACTCATTGCGCTGACGCAGTTACTTTCTTTTGTAACCGTATGTCACATATTTTGGTTAATGCCTTTAAATACCTGCAAGGTTCAACGACTTATAAATATGACGGTATGACAATGTCAATATAGATTTTGCATACTTGAAGCATGTACATAAACTATCTATTTATAAGTCTATTAAACTTTATGACATCTTCCGGCCACCATCAGATAATGTGCAGTTCAATTGGATCTGATAAGCGTCATATATCATACGGATAAGATTCAACACTCACATGTCAATTTCACTGATCTCTCAACTTATCAAGCAATGGCCGTAACTTAGTCGCGTGGCTTAAAAACAAGGTTGCACCATTCCGCCGTGACAGTCCACGGAAACCTTCGAGCGGTGTAACGCGTGCCGCCGGCAGCATGACAAACTGACGCAAATAAATATCCGATAAAAAACTCAATACTAATAAAAAATAAAATTAAACGTCAAATAAAAATCTCGTACATAATTAAATAACATTAAATTTGTGAATAGTATTGAGTGTAGTAATAAATATTGTTAAAAAAAAATCATATTAGTGAAAATGGGGTTGAAGCCTGAAGATGATAAAAGACCCAGCAAGCTGGCGATCATGGATGACATTTCAGACACGCCACGTAAGTTTTTTTTTAATTTTTATATTTATAATTATATTAATTTTGTTCTTAAAATAATATTAATATGAAAATTCTTTAATTTAAATAGTTCCTCAACATTTAAAAAATATTTGTAATCCTTATAATCATCTTTTTAAAAGAAGCTATTTCTTTGAAACCAAAATTATTTCTTTTGCTTCTTTTGTCGATACCGCCATTTTTAACGACAGTAATTACTGATGCCATTTGCAATTACAACTTATAAATATTTTAAAACATTAGCAATGCAATTGATCGCGTGTTTGTCTCAACATTTAATAGTATAATTAAATTTAAATTGTCTTGATTAGATACTACTATATTAAATTGACTTTACTACGATTTTTGACACACAAAATTACTTTAAAACTACCTAAAAGATAAGAATAAACCTATTTTAAATATATAATTTATATGCATACACAATACATATTTTAAAAATATATCGTTGTGTAAACAAACAATTATAATTATTTATTTACTAGTTATATAAAGTTACGTAATAGGTTTAATGAAAAAGAAATAGTTTTCCTTTTTTATTTTCTTGTCTAAATATTATTTTTTTAAAAAATCACTTGACTTAATAATCAGAAATATATATATATATATATATATATATATATATATATATATATATATATATATATATATATATATATATATAATATATATACTATAATGAAAAAACGATACACTTAAAACAGAACAATGTTATTTTCTGTGATTAACTTTTATTTGATTGCATAAATAAATTTATTATCCTCAAAATATAAAAATTATAAAAATAAAACAATTCGAATACGGTGAATATTTATACCACTATCCACAGTAGTTTTATACCATTAGAACAATCATTATTGAAAAGCGGTCAACGGAGTGTCTTGACTACCCTGCTATGCGGGATAAAACGTGAAGCTGCATTTTAAAAATGATTAATTTAAGTATTAAAATAATATTTAAAATACTGAGTTAACGTTCTCAAAAGTTAGACAGATTTGGACTTAACTAATAATATAGATAAACTTCTTCTACAGTAAATAAACCGAATTCTGTTGTTTCAATTTGATACGCCAGATTTTGTTCTATATGTTTTAATTTCACTCACTTCAGATGTAATAAGTTATAATCGTACCTTTTGCTTTCTTTATTAAACATTTATATTTTCTTCTAACACTAAAACTCCACTTATATAAGGATATAAATCGTTTCTACAAGTTCTATAACGAAAGAATATTGTAAATATCGAGTAATAAAAATCTGATATATATGTATTTTTAAATTTAATCATTACATCATTCATTCACCTTTAATAAAATGGGTTTTCCTGCTTCAACATGAAACAGGTTTTAGTGCGTCAGATGACAATCGGCACTGGACTAATAAACCCAAAACGTCAATTTTCTGCAACGGATGAAAAGGTTGCAAAGGGAATATCGCAAGACAGATAGGGCGTCGCCACAAAACGACGCGCAGATACATCGCCCTACCTCTGCGACAAGTATACGAGGGCTATCGGATCAAGGACGGGTCCGACTAAAGAAGCTAGTCCCGGAAAGCAACAAGAAAGTCCGCTTCGCTACGTTGAATGTTGGAACCCTTTCAGGGAGGACTAAAGAACTCGCAGACTTATTTACGAACGACATGAATAGCTGCGATCTGGAGGAGGAAGATGTCCACGATAGAGCGAAGTGGAAGAAGAATAGCAGGAAAGCGGACCCGGTCACAAGACGGTATTAACGCTAAGAAGAAGAAGAAGATTCAAATTTAATAAACTGTTGTAGTTAATATGAAAAAAAAGAGTTATACATTTGCTTCCAAATAATTAGTAACTTATACATTATTAAAATATTATTCCCATAATTTAGATAAGAAAAATATTGAGAAACTTATAAATGTTTATATGTTTTCTAATATTTTTCATAATTGCAACTTTTTATCATAAAGAGCAAAGTGTTTTTTTAGTGACAATTTTTTTTTGTGATGTTAGTTACAAATGTAGAATATTTTTAAATTAAATATATTTTTAAAAATATATATAACATTTCTATATAGAGAGTTGCTGCTAAATTTTATTTATTACAATAAATATATAGGAGGATAGAGGGCCGGTCGTGGCGCAATGGGACAGAGTCTGACTGTAAACGCGATCGGTCATGGGTTCGATCCCCACTCGGGGGAGTGATTATATTTAAAATATTTTCACTTCCTCGCTCTGGTAAAAGACAAAGTGCGGTGGTTAATTCTATCACTTAACACGCAATGTCTCGAATTCGGTGGTAAACGAAGTTCGGAATGTCTTCACACTAGGTACTTTCTGTCTACCCTGCTATGCGGGATAAAAGCGTGAAGCTAAAAAAATAATAAATATATAAAAAAAGATACTGTACGACTAAATAATTAATAAAATAACACGCTTTTTTAAATTCACTTGTATATCCATTTACGTAATAAAATCATTCAATGTTTTTTTATAAACTGTCACTGTCAATCATCGATTTTCTAGAAAATTTCTGTCTACAATGTCTTAAAGGACCTTGCCTATTGATTTTCTAGAATAACAAGAACAATTGAAAGCGTATTTTGTTTAGTTTCTCAAATTTTGATTATTTACTTGTCAGACTTAATGTGTAAATAAAAAAAAGACAGAAAATATCTTAACTTATTTTACTGAGATGCTAAATTCTTTTTCTATATTTTAGTACTATATATATTTTAGTACAATTAGCTTGAAGGTGCTTCAACATGTAGTAGGTCTATGTTATGCAAATAAGTTTTCATTGACATTTGTTATCAACAATAACGGCTTCCGCAAGGCTATATAGCTACCTTTTATTACTTTAGGTTTTTTAAAGAGTAATTATACGTAATGTAAAATATAATTTTTTTTTTTCAACATACGTACATATTTATCTGGATTTAATTTGTCAGCCTGATCGATTCATTTTGATTTTAAATCATAAACGATTTTAGCAATCACATATTTAACACTTAGTTTAACTTATGGTCTACAAATAAAAATGTAACAATACATAATAAAAATAAAAGTCGATATAATTATACCTTCTATTAAAATATATTTTTATGATGGACATTTTATTTAATGTTAAAATTATAAATTATATAAAAAGTATGACGTTAGCATATATTATATATTGTTTTTATTCTAAGCTTTAACAATGGCTAATAATTTTCAGTCATTGATAATAAAAAAGCAGTTACAAAAACCAATTTATTACATTATTTAAGATAAAATATATGGGATTTGATATAGAAAATTACCCACAAAGTCTGTTTAAATATATCAATTTAGATTTTTTTGCGAGATCTTTGATTTTCACGAATTTTAAACTATTTAAATAAAACTATTTTAAACGGTAATCCCTTTGAGTATATTTTTATATTAAAAATATATTTTTAAAATCTATTCAAGATAACAAAGAAATAGTTTCATTTAAAATTGATTTCTATATGTAAAAAGCTAATTTCGGAAAGATTCGAATACATAACCATTATGTACGCAGTATGAGGCACGTTCAAACTCTTTGCTCTCTTTATTTGTTATATCAAATAATTAGTATTAAATCATATAAAAGTAATGAGGGTTAACGATTTTCTTTAATATTACATGAAGTAAGTAAAAAACGAGCCATACGCACTTTTATACAAAAACTTTAATGGGCTTTCTCTATACGCCCTCATATATTGTTCGTATGTAAGTGAAATATAGAGAACACTCTAAAAACCTAAAACCATTACCTAAATTTTAAGTAATTAAAATAATATCAACTAAGTATGTTTATTTATTTTAACTACTTATATTATACAACGAAAAGGTGAATAATATACATAAAAAGTAGTTATTTCATTTATTTTATATAATGTAAAGTTAAAGAAAATAAAGTATTACAAAACTATAAAAGAGAATGGAATTGTTTGGTTTTGTAATAAAATACGATGTATGGACACAAATTGTGAGGTATTAAAACGAATAGGTATTTTACTCATACTATATAGAAACTTTAATTATTTTTAACAACAAATAGATAAAAAACAACCTTTATCCTGCATAGCAGTGTAGGCAAACATAATCGAGTGCTAAGACACTCCGTTGACACCTTGCTGCCTTAAATTGAGACATTGTGTGTTGAGTGGCGAAAATAAATTTTAATTATAATCAGTCCCCCGAGTGGGAATCGAACCCACAATCAATCATGTTTAAGTCAGACGGTGTTCCACTTCGTCACTTCCAACGATAGCCTCAAACGCATTATAAAATTTGACCTGCGTAACGTCATTTACGAAGCACCAACGTCATTTACTTATAATTAATATCACCAACTTTATACTCTAACAAAATTAATTACAATATGTACATAAATTGATGTTAATTTTTTTTTCTTGTACTATAGTTAAAAAGTTTTCTGTACTTTTAAAAATCATTCTTGTCACCACGTGCGCTCGACTTACGAAACCAAAAATTTCAAATAAGCTTATCGATATTAACAATTACTTCGATAACAGTTACGAAATGTCACCCGCGTACGAAATATTAGTTTGTTTTTCAATATATGAAAATTTATGTCAAGGGTGCGGATTGGTTTTCCAAATTGACTAGTGCATGCCGTTAGATATTTTAATTGAAAAAAAAAATGAATATGAGAATGCTTGCCTAATTTTATTTCATATGAAATAATATAAAATTAAGCATTGAGATATAACACTTTGTTTTAAGTGGCAAAGCTTTACCGCGCACTTTGTCTCACCAGGGTGGAGAAATGAAAACTATTTTAATATAAACGTTTCCACAAGTGGGACTTACAACTTATTATGTTTACTGTCAGACGCTTTCCGTTTGCGCCATGTTTGACAACTAGTACATGTATAATAGCAATCAATCTCTCATCGAAACAGATAAAAAATAAAGAAAGGAATAATACATCCATCACAGTCTTTCCCCAATATACTTATGAGCATAGTTATTATAAATATGAATTTGGAAATTAATTTATTTTTATTTTATTATGAATGGAAATTATAATTATTCAATACTATTCATACAGATATATTGAAGGCCAAGTTTTCTTTGGTAAATAGTATTGTAAACGGCACGTTATCAATTTTATTTATGTCAAGTCCAGACGTATCTTTGTCGGTCATCTATGGCTAGTTTATAGTTTTGAAATAGGTAAATATATACCTTTTATCTTATTGTATAAGAAATTACGCAAGCGTTTCATTCCTTTAACAAAGGATGTCTGATAAGTACATATAAGTATCTATACCTTTTTGTTCTTAAAGGGATTTATAATTTAAAATAATTATTGTCAAGGAAATAATTATGTAAAAAATAAATTTGTGTAAGTATATGCATAAGGAATTAAGGAATAAGTTTTCAAAAGAATATATTTATGAAATTTTCATTGTACCCAACATTGTGGGAACTACATTTTTTACATAGGTACATCTATATATATTTCAAATTTACAATATATGTTAAGAAAATACTTTAAATTATTTTCCCGCGTTGGCAGGAATAACACGTTCGTGCTATGAAAATATCTTATTGTCATAGGATACGGATTTATGTGCACATTTTGATTTAACTCCGACAGTATGAAGTAAGTAAAACTAGAATATCCAGATTTTGTATGATACTTTCTTACACTGATAGATAGGTAGATAGAAAAAAATCTAATAAAACATTTCTAGTATCTTCACGCTTTATCTGGTATAACATCTAGTGTTCATCAATCAACATTCAGTTTACTGGTTCAAGACAAAGCGCAGTATTGAGTCCGCATGCAATGTCTCGAACGAACGAATCTAAGAATTTTTGTAATCATAATATCAGTATATAATTTAAAATCATGCATTCTAAATTAGGAATAAAGAATCAAATTTCGCCAGCTATAACCTTTTCAATATGTCAAAAATATTATAAAAAGTTATGCAAACATATTTGCAAACTTTCTACCAACTTATGTTATTATTTAACAGTCTGACTAAAACTTAAACATGTCTGTTAATATATAGCTATGTTTATATTATGTTGCGAAAATTATTTTTCATAAAACGTGTTAAAACAATATTGGTTTTCCATTATACTATAGTGACCTAATGGTAGCTATGATAAGAACATCTAACACATGACATGTAACTTACATATGCCATGTGACAGAGACAGCATGTGGCGGAGGCCGGTCGTGGCGCAGTGTAACAATGTCTGAATGTTAACGCAATCGGTTGTGGGTTTGATCCCCACTCGGGGGAGTGATTATATTTAAAATGATTTTCCCTTCCTCACTCTGGTAAGACAAAGTGCGGCGTTAAGTTCCACCATTCAACACGCAATGTCTCGGATTCGGTGGAAAGCGGAGTACGGAGTGTATAGACACTAGGTGCTTTCTGTCTACCCAGCTATGTGGGATAAAAGCGTAAAACTAAAAAACAGAGGAGACTCATCGGTATTTCACGAAGTTAAGTAAGTACACCTAAGTGTCTTGCTTTACACAAAATCATCTTAACGGCACTTTTACAAACGTATTATTTAAGTTATTTTTTAAGCTTCACGCTTTCATCCCTCTTAGCCTCCTCTTATCCTAACCGAGGCAGGAAGTAGACAGAAAACGATCCGTATTCCACTTTCCGCCAAACTCAAGACATTGCCTATTGTGGTTGAACTCAAAACCGCGAACTCAAAGCCGCACATTTTGAATTGTGTATTATATTTTTTATCTTTATAATACATAATATGTGGGTGGTAAAATCAATTCTTATTAATAAGAAACGCAGATATAAAGCTTAAATGAAAATATTTAAGTAGTCCACATTAACATACGCTATTCCATACTAAATTCGTCTCTACTTAAATCTCTTCTTTATCTACATACATGGTTTGTTCATTTGGCAACAAAATGAGCAATATCTTTATTGCTTAACTAATTATTTAGATTTAAATATATTTAATTAACCTTAGTTACAGACGGACGGACAGGTTGTGGATTCCATAAATATTAGTAGTTTCGTAGACGATTAATCTTAAAAAATAAACCGTGCAAATATTTTTTTGCGTATATTAAGGTGTTGTTTCACTTTGTTTGTCCACTTGAATAATGATTTTAAATCATCTACAAATAGTGAATCACGCGTCCGTGTGTTTGTCGGCAGTGCTTTGACAAATCGTATTAGATAGATGTGTGTAAGCAAATATTTAAAGGAAACACGCCTAGGTTTATTTAAATAGATATTAACAATCCACGAGGTCGAGTTATATTGTGCCTGTATATAACTTCCAGTGTTTAGGCCATTGTGGTCCACTGTGGTAGCGTCTGTATATAAAAGCTATGGCTATGGTGTTAGATTGCTACTCGGGGAATGAGTATATTAAAATGATTTTCGTCTCTTCGCTCTGTTACAACTAAGCGCAAGGTTGATATCTGCTACTCAGTACATAAATTGTCACGTCTCTATTTGGAATTGAAATTGTAAAACTACTCCGTCTTGAAACTAGGTTTTATCTGTTCGAAGTTGGAAAAACGTGAACCTGAAAGGAAAAAAACGCACTTTGTGAATTTAAGTTAAGGAGATTCAATCCAGAATATAAATCGTCATCATCGTAAAATAAATCATGTAGTAATTGTTATTACATGTTCTATCAATGGTATAAATATAATATATGACTGTAAACGCGAATGGTTGTGGGTTCGAACCCTCTCGGGGTATTTAAAATTATTTTCAATTCCTCGCTCTGGTAAGACTTTGCGTGTAACACGCAATGTCTTGAAATCGGTGGAAAGCGAAGTACGGAGTGTCATGACACTAGGTACTTTCTGTTTACCTTGCTATGCGGGATAAAAAGAGTGAAGTTAAAAAATCAATAGTATATTATAATTATGTTAATATATTTTAGGTTATATGAACCTCTTAAATATATAATAAATAGGTACTTCATAAAATATTTAAAAGGGGAAATAACTTTTAATGTCAAGTTTAATTACTGGTATATTGGAAAGTGGGAAAACTGGACAACATCGCCTTTATCAATTACTTAAATTACGGCTCAACGTTAAAATAATAAAATATGTGTATTCAATTTAATTTAATAGCTTTATAGCACTATTTATTTTGTAGTTAAACGCGAACGCTAAAACAGCAACATCGCAATTTGTCTAACTATATGGATTCAAGAATGGAAGAATTGTGTACTTATTTACGCTAGTGTACCAAGTAATGGTAGGCTTAAACGATTTTGAAATATAATGAATGATTGACAATAGTGCTAAATTATAAGGCCTCGTAAAACAGTTGTAATGTCCATACTATAAAAGGAATAGATGTTCATTATTCTTTATTTTTTTTAAATCATGCGTTATATCACATAACAGAGAGAACCTACTGTCAACACTTCGCTTTTTACTTTCTGGCGAGTATTTAGTGGCGCAACTCGTTGCCACGCGGTTGAGGAATAAAATTCATTAAAATATAATAATTTTTCCGAGTGACAATTAAATCCACAACTAATCGTGCTCGCTTTCAACCGCTGTCCCACTGTGCCAAGATGGCCTCCTTTAATTATGTTTAAAGAAAATTGAAATCTTAATATTTGTTATGAATACGTATGAAGTTACTTAGAAAGTGTAAATTTTTCTTTAAATATTGGTAATAGTAATCATAGAAATCCCTTGTTTCCCTTCAGTAAAGTATTCTCGTTGTATGTATAATGTATTATATTTACATGTGTGATACTCAGATATGTATAAATTTAGCTTAAGGCATTTTAGAGTGACACTTGAAATATAAACGACAGATTAAATAGATAAATCTGTAAAGTCATGTAAAGTAAAAGAAAAATGAAAATGATAAGAAATGAAAGATGAAACCGTCATATTTAATGTACTTAGATTTAATCTAGAAATAAAAGATTTACAATTTGTTGATAAGCGAAATAGTTTTTATTTATGTTTTTACGTATTTATTTATTACATTGATCGCTAACAGATTATACATATTTACAGAAGTAAATAATAAATACATAAGTAAAACTAAATAAATTACAGGAAGTGTACGTACCAAAAATAAAATTTTAACTTGCCTACGTATAGGCAAGTTAAAATTTTATTTTTTCTTATATTTTACAAAGTGATTCAGATTTTATTTTTAACTTTCACACTTTTATCCCGCATATCAGAGTAGACATGAAGTACCTAGTGTGATGACCGTACTCTGTTTTCTGCTAAATTTGGAGATTACGTGTTGAGTGGCGGAATTCAACGCCGCGATTTGTCTTACCAGAACGAGAAAATTGATATCATTTTATATGTAATCATTTTCTGGGGTAGGAATCGAACCTGCAAATAATCGTATTTACAATCAGACGCTATCCTACTTCGCCACGAGTGGCTTAATATTATCTGTACATAATTTTTAGTTGGAATATCATAAGTTACTGTTGACGTAACATTATTTTAAGGATGACGTCAAAATTTCCTATTTTACTTTTTAGGAACAATGTATAATTAAGTACATTATCAAAATAACGAAACTATTGAAGAAAGGCATTTAAGTTCATTAACTTCATAGCATAGTTTTTAATTGAGACAGTAAAGTCAATACACTTATAACCTTATATAATCTTTATTTGACTCAACCTAACCGTAATTTCTAGTATGTTAAAGCTAAATCTATAAATTATTCCTAAAATCAATAAACATTTAACTCAGGTCGGTTGTAAAAAATCAATACACGTAAAATAAAAACGTGATACTTTTTGACAGGAAACAATGTGTAGATATGGGTTCTTTTTTGGCAGTACGGTGTTCTTCTGTTAGAATCTGGAAATTGGTGTAAAAGAAGACGCATTATTAGACTTTTGTCTGTCACAAAGACAAACGCCTGATAATGTTTACAAAAAATGTTTAAAACTCATTAGAATAAAAAATAGAGGCCGGTCGTGGCGCAGTGAG
Organism: Dryadula phaetusa; assembly: GCA_032432895.1. Lineage (NCBI taxonomy): Eukaryota > Metazoa > Arthropoda > Insecta > Lepidoptera > Nymphalidae > Dryadula > Dryadula phaetusa. The sequence goes on from JAOYRS010000038.1 coordinate 6,665,829, forward strand.
ACAGCGTCTGACTGTAAACGCGACCAGTTGTGGGTTCGATCCCCACTCGAGGGAGTAATTATATTTAAATTGTTTTCTCTTCCTCGCTTCGGTAAAAGACAAAATGCGGCATTGAGTTGCAACACTAAATACGTAATGTCTTAAATTCGGGGGAAAGCGAAATAAGGAGTATCTTAACACTACATACTTTCTGTCTATCCTGCTATGCGGGATAAAAACGTAAAGTTAAAAAAATCCCCACCGCTAGTTACTGCCCTGGGATCTGCTACCTTTTTATCGAACCTACTAACTTCCAAACAAATATATACCTATAGGTATCGGTATACCATTTTTAAGTGTTGTATTTTTTTACATGTATAAGATTTGAATCTAGAACCAACGTTTGTAAATAAAGAAATTGTAATGGTAACGTTTAATTAATAATATATTTAAAAGTTAAAATATGCGCGAAAGAAAACATATTTTAACTATACCTCTGACTCATGAAACATTAAATATTTGTGGACGTCCATCAGAAATATATAATAGTCATGTATGGTTTTGTTTATAACGCACTTACTTTCGAAGTTATGCAACGATACGCTCTCCGGTGCGACTCGATTAAGTGTAAATGTTTACAAGGAACATAATATCATTTTGCACGTGTCCGTTCTAATTTGTTTGTATACAAATACAGAACAAATTATATGTGAATAAATAAACTTACTAGTGAGTTTCGCTGTTTTGAATTATGCATGCATGTGTAAATATGTCAGTACTTATGTGCCTTTCGCTTTTTAATATTGACATTATATGATTATAACGATAAAGGCGGAAACACATTATTAAAGCGTGAGGCGACGTGTTGACACCCAATGTGCATCAAGCATTTTACCAACATTTTTTGAGTTAAGTTAGCTTATAACTATGTAAGATGAGACTGAAGAAAATTTAATGCAAATTTTAGGTACCTATATGATACTTAAACTACCAAAGAAAAGCAGAATGTTTTAAATTGGATTATCTTAAACGGATAAATCGCTTATATTTTGTATAAGAAAATATAATTTTACAGTAACCGTGGTCATAGGAATGAGATGGCATTCGTCTGGTGGTTGATATAATTATCAATTATATCATTATAACGCCATGTCTTTCTTATTTGCCTCACGTACTACCCTGTATTCTTGCAGAATGGGCTGACTGTGTCTGTCTATGATTTGGTGGATATTGGATATGAGACTGTAATATTTTTATTAGTGGGTCCCAGGTGCTAGAATGATTCCATCTAAAGACATGAAGAGTTAAAAACCGTTTAACATTTTGACAGTCACCTGGCCCATCTGGATCGGTTGGCGTGTGCGCGGATGGGGTAGCGTCGGATGTTCACAGCATGTTTCTGGTCTATAGAAACCAATACATTGGATTCGATTCGATACTCATCTCGTTCCATCGGGTCACGTCGCGTGTTAATAATGTGTTGCCACCATAAGGAGCACAGATAAAAACATTAGAGAATATTTAGAATTGCAGAATCCAATCATAGGTCTAATTTATATTTTTACAGTTTATTTTTTTTTATTATTTTATACTATAGCTAGTGAATATAAAAAGTGATAAGCGATTAATTTATTTTCTTCTTCTGCCACTTTTAGAGCCATTTATAGTTGAAATTGGCACTCGTGTGTGATTAGAAATACCAACTTAGTATAGCGCTTCACCGTAATTTTATTAATTGAATTACTTAAAAACAGCAACATAATTAACGTATAATTTTTTTGTTATTAATATTTTATAATTGTTTAAGATCGAGACAATTTATTTTTATATTTAATTTATTATAAGATTTTGAAGGTCAGAACTTGAATAACTATTATTCATAATTTTTTGATATTTTTGATTAAAATTATTTTAATTAAGATTTATAATATGGCTATATGCATATACTATTAGAAATTACGAAAATATTATTTCGTTCATAATCATAGTTTTTATGTTACGATAATCGTCATTTCTTAATTAAAGTCCAATATGTATATTTAATCTTTTTTTGCAGTTATTATAAAAGATCAATTAACGGTAAATAAACTCGTGACCATTGCCCAAGAAGTTTTTAATTACGATGCATTATTACATTAATTATTAATTTTTATTATCTGTTTAACTTTATTTTATATAAGTATTACCAACCAGTTATCTATTAGTACTACGGGGAATTCTAATAGGAAATGCATTCTTACGAGACACATATTACATGCTACATAGATACGATCTCATTTCGCAATCTTTTATATATGTGACTGACATAATCTCAATTCTCAACATCCTTGAGATAGTGTTTCGGTTGCAGGAAATATTACGTTTTTATATATTTATTACACAATGTCTTTTATCATATATTTATCTTGACACATCACTCGTATTTTAGGCATAGAGTAAAAAAAGTTAATCGCTATGTATTCACTTATTTTATTTATTTTCAATTAGTCTATAGTGTCTGTTAAATAACCTACTTGTTAATTAAAAGTGACAGTTTCCAAGTTCAAAAATTAAAATTCATACATATTCTTTCTAATTAATATTTTTAATATATTTCGAGATGTCCATTAAAAAAGAAATTATAATTTCAAATAATTTACAACAATGTGGCTTTTTTGTTTCAAATGTACATATGTAGATAATATCAGCTTAGTACACTTTCGTTGATTGTGCTTTAAGTAAATAAAAAATCTTTTCATAGCTCAACAATGACAATTCAAATCCTTACAGGATTGGATTGTCATTGCAGGCGTGATAAGAGTACATATTATGTATAAATTTCAAGTGCCTCTTTAAAGACGGCTTTCGTTAAAGAAATTTATTAATTTTAATAAAAATATTAGAAATTATACAAAATTGACTTCCAGGTATAGGAGAAAGTTACAAAATTGAAGTAGGTAATTTGCAAGTAGTTATTTTAGATGAAGACTTTGATATTAAATGTAATTATAATGAAATGATTAATTTTTATTTTAAATTATCGCCGCAGGGGGCTTAATACACTTATCATTAGTTCTACTATTTAAATATTAGGATGGGGAATAAAAAACATATAATACTTTTAAAAAACCATATTAATTCAAATTATATAATATCTAATATGTATGTGCATCACAGTTTATTAAAACCTGTTCAACCTCTTCATTGTATTATAAAAAAATTAATATGAAATTATTTGAATTACTTCGTTAAGAAGACTAAGTAAATCAGCTTTAAATTGATTAAATCATACCTTGAATAGTTATTATTTTGTTTTACCTAAAATGTATTGTATTTAAGTAAAATAACATATTTTTCATATTATTTTATAGAAGAAACTCCATTAATCGTAATACATATACTCTGACGTGGTCATAAATGTAATTTCAGTTATGGAATACGCTCGAGACATTCGAAAGTTAGGTGTTTCTCGTGACCTTTGCCTTTGCCAGTCCTATTGAAATATGCTTATATGGTCTTGACTTTTAACACTAATAACTTTCAATACTTCAGGTTTATTTATATGAAAATTATTGTTTTCGAAAGTGCCAACTGCCACCGCAAATGAACGGGAGACAGCTGTTTAAATGTATACTAGCAAGTCGTTAACAATAAATAGATACTCGATATAATATTTTTAATTAGGTATGGAAAATATTTTTAATTGGACATGACGACGTATTAGTGGTTTTGGCCCTTATAACTAGGAAGGGATTAGGAAGAACCAAAGTCATATACCACAGTAGACTTTTAATAGAACGTTGATGTTTATGTGTGACAATATTTTTTAAAAAATGTAAATGAAAATATTTTGCAAAAAAATAACGCGGAATTTTATTTTTCCTAATCCCTATTTATTATAATAATTATTTAAAATATAATCATTTTCCAGAGTAGGAATAGAACTCACAACCATTCACGTGCAGTCAGATGCTATCCTATTGCGTCGTGAGGGCCTCAGTTTATTTTGAATTCCCTGCTCTAGCAAGAAACAGTGTCTTGAAAATAGATTGTCTCAGACGAAAGAGGGAGAAAATGTTAAGCTGAAATATAAAAATGATATTACGCAAAAATACTTTTAGTATATTTTTAAATTGATTCAAGTATAGTTTAAACAAAGATCAAAGTGTGTGAACACTAGGTTTTTCCTGCCTACAGCAGTGCAGCCTTTTACAGCAGTCATGTTATGGGATATAAAGGATCGTTCATATAATATAGTTTCTAGTCACGTATTTATGGCGCTTAATGGGTAATTTTCGGGGTCCTAAGTTTTATTACAGAACAGCACGTGAAAATATTTTGTACTGTTGTGTTTTGTTATATACAAGGATTGGCCGGTTGATTGTTAGTACAATGTATCTCCATATTTAAGACTTTTATATATATGCCAATAATAAAATCTTTGATTTTCGCAATTCTTAAATATTTTAAATAAAACTATTTTAAACGGATTAATCGCGTATATTTTAGTATTCGAAATTAAATCATGTCAATCATCTTTTCGTGCAATTTTCTTGCATATAAAATAGACCAAAAAAACGTAAAGCTGTTTCGTTGCCTTCTCTATAGGAATTTCAGAAAATCTTAGTACTCTTAACTCAAACAGAGGAAACTTAATTCCACCTTAAGCTATGTACGTACAGTAATTTCAACTATAAGTTAAAATAGTTAAGTTTTACATAATAATATTGATTGATTATATTATTTTCTTTTAAGCCCATTATTAGCTACGTTGATGAAAGTTTTTTTTCATTTTACAGTGTCTGTCCATTAAATCGAACGGCCGGTGAATACTATTATTGTTATTATAGCTTAATGCTTTTATGCCGCATAGCGCGGTAAACAGAAATTACCTAGTGTTAAGACACGCCGTACTTTACTTTCCACCGAATTCGGCGCATTGCGTGTTGAATGTTGAATTTTTTAACTCGATAAGAATAAAATCAGTCTCATCAATGGTTTAATGGCCTGTGAATATTGTATGTAGAGTTGTTATTATAACAATTCAATTAAATTTATTAAAAGACAATTATCGGCGCAGCCGCTAAGCTTATAAAATAATCTGTTGCGGCCCCATTTGAAAATCTTCCATTAACCTTGACTTTTTTTCTTAACCTATCACGAAGATCTTGCAATTGTCTCAGGGGCTGAATACTCATATCCAACCTGTATATTGAAATATAATTAAACAAGTATGTATTTTACAATTGGAATCAAGTTATCCTTAAAATTCTGGACATGTCCAATAACAGTATTCTATAGAAAAAAACGTCTGTATACAGTGGAAAATCAACGTACGGAAAATTTTATAACATAAATAATACAATCACGTACCTACGAAAACTTTAGTGTTATAAAATAACACAAATCATGGCTGCTAATGACTTTTAAACTTCTTTATTTGCAACTTTTTGGTGGTGTTCACTAATGCATCTATATATGTATCTATATGTACCTATGTATATAGTAAGTAAAATTGACTTACGCTTCAAATTTTACATCATTATGGAAAACCAGTAGCTATAGAACCCGTTCAGGGTGGTTCATTGACCCGACAATTTGCACGTTGACCCAAAAAAACCAAAAAAGTCTATAAATTGTTATTTACTTTTAAAATATCGTATCGATGATACCAACAGTAAAATAATATGTACCTATACACATTCAACATGCAACGTCTGCAAGGCTTTGGTGACACACTGGGTCGTGTTCATTGCATGAATGTTGTGGATTCGATTCCTAATTGAAGTTATTTAAAATTATTATAATTTTTCCCGCTTTGGATAGGACCATATGAAATCAAGTTTAGTAGCGGAATTTAAGGAAGGATTTCTCTGTATTCAGGGGCGGCTCTAGCTCATGTAGACGTATACCCGTGTGCAATGAAACTCTCACGTCCCAAGGCCTGACCCGTCCTTTTTTTATATTCTATCAAGCTATTATAAGGTTGATTTTATCATGAAATAGAATGTTCGAAAAAGAAGCCGCCCATAGCGTGTTCGCATTTAATCACTGCCACCCTGGCTGGCTGCTTCTGTTATATCATTGTTGTATCATGATGGTCCAAGACGATGCTTAGCGGCGCCCTTGTGTACTGTATACCCTGCACTATAGGTTAAGCCGCCCCTGTCTATATTGTAATAATATTAAAAACATGTAAACACATAGTAAATTGATAACAAGATTAGACTAGGAAAATACCAGTTTATAATTTATTAATTTATAAACAGTATTTTTTAACATTTGTAATAGAGTTATTTCGGAATTTCCATTCGCAAGAAATTATTTTTATGGTGCATAAGTGGCTTCATAAAACACAAATACTGGTTTATATTCAGTGTCGAAACCAGTATTTGCGTTATTAATAACAACAATTTAATTTAAAAAGCAAAGTTCAATATATAATAAACTTACTTTTTGTTTCTACTTTCATATATCTTCCGCGCCTTGAAGGCTGAGTAGAGAAAAAGCATCTATTTTAGTTAGCTTATTTTAAAGCTTTTTTAAATTGCTAACTCACTGGGATAAATTTAATTTGATCATAGATATTACCGAATATTACCGAAAGCGGTAATCGAATCCACAGCTGTAAAATTGCATAATTCATGACTTACAAACTTATGGTGTGAGGTGTTAGTTTCAAAAGGTTAACTAAGCCCGTAAAAATTTAAATGGAAGAGGAAATATCAGTGTGTATATTCATTTAGTCTCTATTATATAGTATATTACGTCTATATCATGTGCTAATATGTTTTATTATGCATATTTAAAAATAAATTATTAAATTAATTAATAAAATCGTTTAAAACTAACGTTTCAATTAAAATGCTAAATAAAACCAAAATTAAACATTTAAATAAAATTCGACACAAAAACTTACCTTTTGAAAAGTAAAAACTAATAAAAGAATCTTAAAGTGTCTAAGTATGTATTAATAATTCTAAAGATAAATGACATCGCTTTGGAGGACCGCACACGATTATTTATTATCACAGCTTATATATACCTTTTTAGTTGTTGAACGGTTTGAAAAGATCACTACTGTCTAATGACAATAGATATTTTCTATTAAAAACTAATTACAAATTATTCCCCCTCAAAGATTTTACCGTTTCTATACCCGCTAAGTACACGCTCATTCTTATTATTAAAATTCTTTTCGTTTACAACTTATCAGAAAATCCCTAGCGTTACTTGTTATCACACAATTTTACACACCATTTTATTAATATTTTTTCATTTATAAACATTTTGCATGTCGCAAGTCGTATAAAAGCTTATCAAGGTCGATCTTTTGCATAAAAACAATTGTTTATGCACATTGCGGTTGGTGAAGTTAACTTGGTCGGGTACTCCCCTATAACAGTATTTAAATATTATATTTATATAAATGTCATGCGTCATTTGGTATATGAATATTTATATAAATATTTGACATACAGTATGCGTTGATTTTATGCTATGACAAAGGATGAAAAATATTGAAAGGAAACAGTTATCCGTCGTACTATCGCTTACAAGCAAATTAAACTTTTAACACAAAACGTGCCACATATTTAAGTAAAAAAAATATAATAAATATCTATGGTTATCTGTTAATTTGAATACTGTATTATAATTTTAAAATTTTAAATATTAAATTGATACATATTTTCAATTATAATGTTAAAAATACATTCCAATATAATGTATACAAGAATTAAAGTAAATAATTAAAGCATTTTTATAATAAACACCAGGAAATGCTGGTTTTTACTTATTATTCAATTAAAATCTTATTATAATGATTCATACATTTCTTTTGTAGTTAATGTAAAAGCGAGGTCGGTATGAGGAAGCTCTTTGTAAAATCATCCTTGTGCAATAGGGATAAACATGTTTTAAAATTTTCCGGACACGTTTGACAAGCAATAAAAAGGAAAAATTATAAAATATCTTAACCAACCACCAACAAACTTATTTTTCTAGAGTATTCATACTAAAGCAAATTTATGTTATAGTTTGAAGGTATTTCATTACCTGAAAAATAAACCAAAAAATGACAAGGTGCTATAAATAACATACCTGCAAAAACAATAACTCGCTTTAAATTCTGCTGCTTTGGGTTCTCTTTACGAAATTTTATGAATATATATAAATATATCCTACAGAAATGTTTCCAATAAAAATAAATTAAAGCGAGCGTATAAGAATTTCGGGGTAACCGGATGTAGAGCGTATGGCTTATGGTCAGAACACTTAGATGGTTTCCAATAGGCGTGGGTGCGAGTCCTGGTGAGGTTTAAAAATATTAAAAATAATATTTTTGAACATTATTGTACCTAAATGTGTAATAATAATATCATAATACAAAGAAAACAAACGTGGCGTATCACACGTTTTAGTGGTCACGATAAACGATAGTGGTTTAAAATAATGATTTACATTGAATTATGTATGAGCAAGTACATAATACCATATGACGCATGACATTAAAGAGTTTTATTTAAATGATATTTTTGACTACAAAATGTATTTTGAACTTTCGTTTATACCTTGTTCGAACGCAATGGATCAAAGCCACAGGAAATGATACAATATTTTTGCCTTTTTACTTCGGTTTGACGAATTAGGATAAAAATTGACTGACATGTTCCTGCGCTAGCCTCTGCCATTTTCTCTTAAATAACTCTATCTATTATGTCCTTGAGCAAAGCATCGCTATAAATTGTATCATTAGTAGGTACGTTGAATATGAATTTTTACATACACTACCATGTGTTAGATATATACTTTTGTGATATATGAAGTTGTACAGCAACGCGGAACGAATTGGTAGTATGACTGAATTCAGAAGTATTGAAATGCCGTTGTGAACAATTTCAATATTTGCTTTGAAAATCTAGTAAAAACCCACGATCCATCTCTCTCACGATCTATCCTACTAAGATCTAGTTAACAGAAACTTACTGTATGAGGCCATTTAAAATCTTAAAGCGTATAAGGATAAGACCTATATAGTTTTAAGGACGTATTCTTGTTTATTGTACTTAATGTACTCACCTAGTGTGATACAAACTAACAGGAAAATGTATACCGCTTTTCATTAACATTCAACTACCGTATGTGTTTCACCAAAACTAAAGTGACAATCTTTAATGTTGAAATTTGTCACTGTTGAGTCCCAAAATAAAAATGTCTTAAATCCCAAAAAAAAGGCGCTATCTTTATTTTTTTTAATATTTTAAGGCATTAAACAGTAAGGGAAATTGTATAATATTTTGTTATTGTTATAACTTGAAGCTTGTGAGTTGTCTCTCTTGTGAACTCTGATAATATAAGAAACACGGTTTAAATTGTTTTCTCGTCAATTTAGTCGCCATTTTATGGAAATGAGGTTTGCGTTATGAAAATATTGAAGAATTCTCACTGTATTCTTGACACGTGACATTTTTAAAGCAATATAAGTCAAAATAGTTTTTCATACACTGATAGATATATAGATAGTGAAAGGCGTCCGTTTATCAAAATAATTGGCTTATGTTGTAGGTTAAATCATAAACATTGCCTATTAAGTAGCAGAATTTAAATTCAGAGTGGAAAAATAAAAACAATTAAAATATAATCTTCCAAATGAGATAATCTATATTCAACTGCGTTTACAGTCAGTCAGTTTATTAATTTAACATAATTCTACTACGGTCACTTACAAGTTAATTTTGATATTAATTATTGAATTTATATATATTACATCTATATTTATATGTTTTGACATATAAATGTAGATGTAATATGCATGTGTTAGTGTCAATCATATTGTAAGAAATAAACGTGTGAGATCAATTATCACATGTTCTATTTGCAGTGTTTAGCGATTGATTGTAATAACACCAATGTACTCGTAAACTCCGCTCATACCTGTAATATTAATAATGATAGATAAAAATATTTGAAAAAAAAGAAAATAATGTAACAAGTATATGTATTAATTATTTTATATTTATTTTTATATTACTGTGTATTTTAAATAAATTTTTAATTTGTATATTTTAATTTAAATAATGTTTTAAAAAAATAACGTTTTATTCACTTCGTACTTCTTCTCCATACTACATAATGTACTAAAAATAATAACATACATATTCTGTAACTTCTGTTTTTATTAAAGAACCATTTCCCATTTTTTCTAAATTTTAATGTATTTTACTTAGGTAAATTCTTACGTTATATATATTACGTAAGAATTTCAACACAATCTATTAATAAATTACAATTTTATGATTATAAAATAAATAAATATAAATACTTATATTTATTTATATAAAAATATATTAAGCTTATAGTCGATTTTTTTTGACGTCATTACTTTATTACGTTTTCAAACGTAATGGTAGTTTAAATTGTATAATCTTGTTCTCCTTAGCCTAAATGCTAAACATATCGGATATAGCATAAAGGATAAAGGATGTATATACATATTCATACAATTATCTACATAACAATTTTACTTTGTGTTAAAAATTTAATTGAAAATACACTAAGGATTTCATTAGAGTATACATACATATACTGTTGTATGTAACTAGACACCTAGTATATTTTTCTACTAAGTTTTCTTATATAATTATTTCTCTAAAACAAAATACTCTCGCTTATTTTTACATATTAAAAGATACTACAACTAGCGCAATTTATTTAAATTAATATAACAAGATTTTGAACTAAAAACACACACTTTAAAATATATTTTTGATCTGTGGAAAGATCCGGCCAGGAATGCAAATTTTGAACTAATACAAACGAATAGAAATTTATTACATTAGAGTTGTGTTGCTAGATTTTCTTAATTTTTATCATCAATGGTAAAGCCAGTAGAGCCAAATAAATTAAAATAGTAAAAGGAAAGTAGGGAATCGGCATTTCGTTAATTAATGTTATTAATACTTATAATAAAAATGTATATAATACTTATAAAATAACTCATTGCTGACTGTATATGGGATATGTATTAGAAAATCTCTTACTGGGCACATTTATTAACGTAATAATGATATTTGAATTTTTTATCTATTTATCTGAATGTCGTTTTTGCACGCTAATCTCGAAATCGGCTAAACGATTTTAAATATTTTTTCGCTATTGTATTTTTGCAACCTTCTTTTAACTTAAATGTTTTTTTTATATGAATAGGTTTAGTAAATAAAAAATATTATATCAATTTAAAGTAAATCATTCGACAAAATTATAGCAAGGGTCAAATGCACGCAAACGAAGTTGCGGGATAGATAGAAAGGGCAGAGCGCCAAATGCCCCTACCTCTTTTGCCTCATCCATAGTCAATAAAGCTCTTTATACAAGCCCTTTGTCCTCGTGGTTTTTACAAATGACAAAATAGATCTTACCCAACCTCTCGTACCGCTCACCTTTGTTTTATAAATCTTTCTTACAATTCTTTTCCCACTCATCTTGAACACGTTCTTCTTCATTCTCATTATAACATTCACACTTACGCCCGGTATTCTGCGAATCTCTTCGCTGCATATACGATCAGCTAAACTGATTCTCATAGCATATCCTGCGAAGAGAGCGCATTTCCACAGCATGGTTATCAATATATTTTATAAGATGTTTAGATTTTTTTATTAAGCATAATATTTGACTACAGACACAATGATACAATGACTTCTCATTGAATTCATTCTGTAAACAGAAATTATAAAAACTGGAATATTTTTCACAAACAAAAGCGTTACTAATTTCAAGTTACTGCTTACAAGAAACCGTCACGCACCGTAATATTTATTGATCTTTAAATATTATAAAGAAAAAATACCTCCATCTATAAAATAATTTAAAGAATTTACTTCCTCATTAATATTATATAATTCGTTTAGGTTTCTTTGTTACTAATTATACAATTTACAGGTTTTGTTTCCAAAACGTAAATAATCATTTATTAGTATATCATTAGATATATATAAAATGATGATATATCCGTGTTAAAGTGATAAAGTTAATAATATGGAAATAAATAAATTTTAAAGTTCAAAATCTGTAAAAGAGTACTTTCACACTTTCTCGCATAGCAGATACCAGCGAGCAACAGGTAGCATGGACAACCCAATGTACACTCGGATCAGTTTTTTCCGTCCGAAATCAAGATATTTCGTGTCGAGTGGTAACTACCTTTTAAATATGTGTATATATATATATACATATATATGTATATAAAAGGTTTGTTACTGAATACCTATACATGCGACTAAAAAGATTTGGGGATTACGTCTGTGACTTAATAAATTTGAGTAGTGTTTAACCATTGTAATATTCGAAAAAATATTAATATAGCTTCACGCTTTTTATCCAGCATTGCAGAGTAGACAAAAAGTACGTTGTGTCAAGAAAGTCTGTAATTCGCTTACCGCTGAATTCGAAACGTTGTGTGTTGTCTGGTGGAATTAAACGCCGCCCTTTCTCTTACCAGAGCAAGGAAGCGAAAATAATTTAAATATAATCACTCCCCCAAGTGGGGAATCGAACCCACAACATGTACAGTCAGAAGTAACTTATATCATTAATATAGAAGAACTTTTATTTCATTTATATACGGATAAAGTCGAAGCAATCTACTAGTATATATGTATATATTAAACGCAGTGAGCAGTGAAGGTTCGTCTAACTTCTTCCATGGTTTTTCAGAAGCAATGGCGTATCCGACAAGGTTAGCGATTAGTTTTGCTCGACTTTAAACCTGCGGCCACTAATGAATGTAGCTGATTCAATATATTTTTTCTTATATAATTAAACATAACGCTTTAATTTCTTGACGTAAAATAAAAGCAATTTATGTTAATCTGAGTAATTTTTTTTTCGATAACCTTAATTTATTACATATTAAATATATACAAATAAATAAAAATTGGCGTATCTGTTTGTAATGTAATAGTGAGAGTTATTAAGCTTTTTTTTCATTTTCTGCATTATGCATTTCTGAAAAGGGCAAGCAGAGGATACCTAGTCTCAAGATATTTAGTTCTTTACTACTAATACTGAGTACCTAGTGACTGATCTCAACGATACACTTTGTCTTACTAAATTAGTTCTCGTAAGATGGAATCAAACTCACGACCATAATGTTTACTGTCAGACGTTTTCCCACTGCACTTTAATAACATGGCAAAAATAGGCTACGCTTTAAATTAATATATGTTTCTACTGTACTGTTGTAAATACTTAGGTGTATAATTTCATAATATATATCAAATTGTTTGAAACCGATATATATGAAAAAAGAACTGTACACACAATACCTTTTTATTGTGTCATAACAATTATTTGCTTTTTCGCAATATAGTAAAGTGGATTGTTCGTTTTTCACTGCACACGCAAAACGTAAACACTTGTTGTATCATATAGACACTTCATGTAGACATTACTTCTTGTCATTTTCTAATCGTGCTCATTCTCTAAGTCTGACCTTTAACCTATAGTAATTTTAATATGAAAATGTTCAAAGATTATATTACTATAATATTATTTTTTGCTTTTTTATTATAGTTATTCCGTATAATTTTATATTCAATAAAATATTTAATATGTTAAATAAAATTATATACAAGAAAATGGGACGCAAAAGAGGTTTTATTTATAATTCTTCTATATTCCATTGTAGGAGATTTTCAATTGATATAAGTGGCATCTGGTTACTCGTGATACTCATAATATATTCCAATAGACGCTGCTTAAACTTGGCTTTTTGAAAAGTGGAAAAATTGTTAATCTAGTGATAAAATTAAATTAATTAATTTATACTTTAAATTAATTTCAAATTAACACTTAATAAATAAATTGAAATTAATTGATATGTCAGTTATAAATACTCATTTCAAATTATTTTAGATTTAAGTCTTTATATAGCATAAATAATGCATTGCTCTTCTTAACTGTTATAAGACCTATAAGATCAACTGAGTTCTATGTATCAATATATTATACTTACATGGTTAAAATGCGCTATAGACTTATGAAACGTCCGATAAAAATGGTTTTAAATATATTTGTATTTTTTTTCAGCATTACGCTTTAAATTTAATGTATTGTTTAAACAGTTGATAACAAATTTAGAATTTATTTAGGCCTTTTGGCAACCAGAAGTAAGTGCTGCAGAATATGTACTTTTAACAATCATAAGCGCTATGAGGTTTAAATTATAAATTAATATAAAGTGACCTAAAGACTACCTAAAGGATAAAAGTATTAAGGAATGTTCCTACTGAGATCACGCACTCGGTACAAAAGATCTAGAGCGTCCACTTAATCTGAATCATCTAATCGACGTCCCGGGGAAGTGTAAATTGCTGCTATAAATAAGCTCCTTAGTTGCATTGTTATACCTGGAGTTTAAGCTTGCTTTTATATATCTGGTTATGTAAAGGATTCTTGCTAATAAAAATACTGCTTTGACACACTAATTACTGTCCATTTTAGTTGAAAATGCACAATTGCACAAGTAAAAATGCAATCTCCAGAAGACAATACCTTCTGGTATTGTCCCTACTAAAAATGGCAACACTTGCCTTTTTTTGAAACATGGTGTATTAAATGACGAAGTCCAACACCGCACTTAATAGGAGTTTAACTAAATAAAAATTAAGAAATATATTTCCTTTTTTAATTTAACATTACATTGTTTTATGGTTTTGTTTTATAAAATACATTAAATTTAATGTTTAAACAATGACAAATTAGGTATTTACTTTTTAAATTCAATATTCCATTTTTTTCTAGAATCTATGAACAATACTTTTAAGGTAACTTTATGTTATGATAGAATTTTGACGCATATATTATAATGTAAAATTTTATTTGTTCAAGTGTTTTCATACTTATTTTTTTATTTCCAGGTAAGTTCTCGATAGTACAAACACAAAGAATATGTCAAAACAGTAAGCCTCATGAAAACCATTACTTATACCTAAATAATATAATATTTTACAGTTTATATTTTTATATATAAGTAATCAAATATTTACTATTTTTAAAGTGTTCTTCCACACTTAGGATTAGAAAACATTTTTCAAAAAACGTATAAAAATCGAATAACTTACTGTAATGTGCCCAATATTACAATAATCATTACTTAGTCTAATTTTTAAAATGTTAGTAAAACTAATTCGATCGCGATAATTTAAATTTTAAAAAATTATTTAATAATAATCTAATAATAAAGTGGAATAAAAAACTGGCACATTTTAATCTTTTTTTCTCGAAATTACGAAAAAGTAATTAATGTAAAATAAAAAAAAAAGCATCAAAAATTGTCACGAATACAGATTACGAAAATTCGTACGACGTTGGGTTTCGCAAAGCCAAAGGGTTGATTCAGTATATGTAGTTCCTACCTGGGGAATTGAAAATAGTTATTTAAATTACTTTCAATGATTTAATTCCCTTTCTCCTAAGGCAAAGCACGGTGTGCCGCTCTTTGTCTTTACCAAAGCGAGGAAGTGAAAATAATTTAAATATAATCACTACCCCGATTGGGGATCGAACCCACAACCGATTGCGTTTACATTCAGACGCTGTCACACTGCGCCACGACCGGCCTCAAAATCGATATTTTTATATTAAAATATCTATATATCACGCAATTAAGTATATTTTTTCTGCAAACTTTATCAGTTATTTTACAACGGTATTAAAATTTGCCCTAGGTGGTATTAGTACATACAATAAATAAGTCAACGCGTGTAGATTTCAATATACATATTTATTATTCACACGACTATATGCAAAACGTTGTTCTTCCTCAAATGTCAATTCAATAAGAATTTTCCTTAACTTTTAACAACTTCTCATATATATTCGTGTTTAAAATGTAACATATATTTCGTTTGTGTGACAATTTTTTACGCTAATCTAACATATTCGTTATTATTACCATTATGGATCTCTATTGTTTTTGAATATACTAGAGAACTTTATTTCTTCGTTCCGGAAAGAGCATAAGATTAGAATTACTACGACAAAACCTAATTCCTAAGGCTTAGGGATAATTTAATTAATTAAATATATTTTTATATTAATTTCTGAAATTGGCGGAAAGCGGAATGCGGTCTTAACACTAGATCTACCCTACTTTGAGGAATAAAAGCGTGAAATAAGCCATTTAATATATTTTCTAAAGTTATATTTATAAAACACTTATAATTTGTTTTATACGTCTGGCGGAAGAAACTAGACCTTATACTTTTAGTTAAGTTTCTCATCAATGTGAAATAATTCTTTTTTTAATTGAAATCGCAAACGATCTCAGACCAATCCCAGCTCTACTAGACTGATGTTACTTATAACTACACTATATGCATATTCATAAGAAATATATTTGATTTTAAAAGTTGTTACCATCTCTGTTGAAAGACTTTTACAAATTTCTGCCCCTCAAAGATTTTTTGTAAGTAACAATCGTTTGATTGTTACTGTTGATATTAAATATTTTATGTATTATTCCAAACTTAGTAAAAGAAAACTTGATTTTTGTATTTTATACTTTTTTTTAATTTTTAGGTGCGTATTTGTTATTGTATATGTTTCTTAGAGCGCTTGAACAATTTCCAAAGGGCGCAGGTTCAAATCGCTTTATCGTCCAAATTTCTCATACGTTTCCCAAAAAGATTTTTGAATTATAATATTGTGAATAACGTTTTGAAATATTTTAATGTATTTGATGTTTACATAATTGTGTGCCGTAAATATTTAAATTATACCATAACAGCTTTAATCGGATCGCTTGTGTTTTAAAAGCACTTTTGCATTCGTTCCGTTCCGTTCCATTTTGTATTATGCAAATATTACAATATATGTATATAGCTTACGTCTAATCCACCATTTAAATTAATATATTTAAAAATATATTTATTTTAGAAATATATTAAGTAAGAATAATATTTTGGCGATTTTAACTTATCTTGAATGAAGCTATATTTTATTTTAGAGGCCACCGTGGCGCGGTGGGTCGGCGTCTAGTCATACGCCGTAAAGGCGATTAGTTGTGGGTATGATTCACACTCAGGGAATTAATTATATTTAAAAATGGTTTCCATTTCTCCGCTCTGGTAACCAAAGGCCCGCGTTGATTTCGCCACTCAATACCCAATGTCTCAATTTCGGGTGGAAAGCAGTTAACGGACTTGACACTAGGCTGTCTCTGACTATCCTGCTAAATGGGATAAATCGTATAGCTATTTTTTTTCCATATAATCCGATGAAAAAAGTAGACTTGTGATCATGGACCAATAATATGGTAGTGGTCGAAATATCGGGTTTCTAAAACATTTATTAGAATATTAAAATATACGGAATAAATTCGTTTTAAGTAATTGCTATTAAAATAACTATGAAGATTTTGTTAAAAGTTTTCAATTTTAACAAGAAATGTTTTAAATACACTATAGTTTCATTAAAAAGTGTAACTTGAGCTAAATTCACTTAATCTAAACATTATATTAGTATTGCACCACCAAAGTGTTTATTGTTATTTTTACCTTAATTGTCATTGTAGAACAAGTCAAGTAAAAAACTAAACCAAAATAGAATCACAATAGTTACTATTTGGTTAGCCTCTTTGTCTAGGTTATTTTTTTCGATATACGCTGTAATATAAATAAAATTAAGTTTATAATTTTTTTTGTGTTTTAAGTGTTTTTCATATACTTGGGATAAGACAAAATTAAACGTAGCGGGGACTCGAACCCGCACCTCTTGGAAACCGTCGAAGTGCTCTGGTGACTATCCCATACTCTAGCTTGATTCCAGACATCCCTATAGACAGAATTTTACAAATTTCTGCAACCATCTTAGTAATCTTTTTACATTTTTTTTAACTAAAGTAATCTTTTTACTTCGAAATAATCTTTTAGCCACAGAGAAACTCTTTTAATATTTTTAAAGGGTATTATAGAATATATACTAGGATAAAAAAGTGTATACTTTTTTATTCTTTTTTAATTAAAGACTATTAAATTAATTGCTAAGGAACAATTTTGTGTGTCATCATGCATTTTCTGTCCTTGTTGAAATAACTGAAATGACTGTTCTCAATTTACCAATAAAATAATTTTACGATACTCATGTACTTAAACTTAAGCTTTACTTTTTAAATTTTCGTATATAATTTATTCCCTGGAAATCCCTCTTATGTAGTAATGGGCGGTTCATTGTTACTGATAATTTATCCAATCGAAAACTGTAACTATATGAAAAAAAAGTTACCGTCAACAAAAGCAATAAAATTTATTAAAAATAAAGTCTTGTTCTTAAAAGTTCCAAACCGATTACCCACTAAAACAAATTAAATAAATGTAAATATTAAATTATATACTGTTCTATATTATAATTTTCATTTATTTATCGTATTTATTATTATTCTTTTTTTTATTCTTAAATATTTGTGTTTAATCTAAGCAACATTATTTTATTTTGTAAAATGACGTACATTTAGTTTTTGATACTACCTAACGTGACCTATATTTGACATTACCTAATGGCCTAAACAATATATATTACCAAGAATTATAGATTAAATAATAATTTTACATCATTTGTGCGAAAACAATAAGAACTAAATGACCATTTATCTTAACGTAATGCGGCGTTGAGGTATTTTGAAACAATCGCGTGCTAACATCGCATGTTAAAACATCTAAGCCTCTAAAATTATCATGCCACACAAAAAATATTGGGGCTAAATGTTAAATTAGTTATTATGGTCATACATTAATAAATAAACTTAAGTTTCGTAAAATTATTAGGATAAGAAAAATATTTTCGCAGGTGCATTGGGATAGTCTAATGGTAAACACAATCGTTTGTGGGTTCGATCCCCACTCAGGGGAATGATTATATTTAAATCATTTTCACTCCCTCGCTCTGGTAAGGACAAAGTGCAGTGTTGAGTTCCACCACTCAACACTTGAGACATTGCATGTCTCAAATCCGGTGGAAACCGAAGAACGGAGTGTCTTAACGGGTACTTTCTGTCTACTCTGCTATGCGAGATAAAAGCGTGAAGCTAAAAAAATATTTAAAAAACGTTTAAAAATATACGTGACATGTACTATCGAAAATATTGATTTTATGCACTTGCAGATGTATTTTTATTTTGTACTTCTTCTTACATTAAACGAGATAGAAAATGTTATCATATATATTCTTATAGCTATTAAATAATAGACTGTAAACGTTTTTCAAATAATTGATATAAACTAGTTAATGATTTTTGTGGAACTTGACCGGTATGAATTATTTATATGGAAAAAAATACGTTATAACATAATACAATAACACTTCCGTTCAAATACCAACCGACCGACATAAAAGCGATTGGTCTTATATATATCTATATAAAAATATATATTTTTGTACTGTTTAAGTTAATATTAGATTAAAACACAAAATGAAACTTTCCGAGATATCGTGTGATATATGAAAAAAAAACATTAATTCACATATTTTTTACCTTACAATTTGACTTAACATATATATATATAGAAGATAAATTTTACTTATTACCTATCTCGCTTTTTATCCCGCATAGACGAAAAGTACCTAGTGTCAAGACACTCCGTGCTCCGCGTTCCTTTAAAATAATTATGAAAATAATTAACCGGGTTAAAATGTATTAACCCGGTTAATTATTTTTATAACAATATATATAAATTAAAACAAGTATTTCGCGTATGGTGAATTATTAGACTTATTGGAAGCAAAACAAAGAAACTGTCTTTGTTTCTTTCAAAGGTTTATAGTCGTAAATGTCAATGTTCTACTTTATTTTATTTTATTTATTACATATTTTATTTACTCGTTCTGTTTTACTTAATCCAGTCTATCTAGTTCATTTTATTTTTACCAAGAATAAAAATAAACAATTCTAAAAAAATCATTCCAAGTATAAAAATGAATAGTTCTGCAAAACTAATACTGTCAACTTCACATTTTTTTTGCAAAGTTGGTTAGGCAGAGAGAATATTGTGGTTCTAGACACTTTGTTTTAAACTTTTCGCCTGATTCAAAACACTTGTTTGTTTCAATTTTTCTACATAATGAGAAATAGGTCTTATAAAAAAAATGAAAAGTCAATATAATAAAATACTAATAATTTACCGAAAGTCGGATGGCCTATCGTGGCCTAATGGGACAGCATGACTTATGTCATGTCATATCATGTCATGTCAGTCATGACAACTGACTGAAACACTGACCGGTTGTGGGTTCAATTTCCACTCGGGGGAATGATTATATTTGAATCATCCTTACTCTGGTAAGACCAAGTGCGACGTTAAGCTCCGCCACTAGACTGCCTGACTGCTATGCGAGATTAAGACATGAAGCTAAAAGGAAAGAAAAAAAAACTAATATAAAATTTAAATACACGTCTAACGTAATCCTTAACCGCTATTTGCGAGAACTAAACTCCTTCCAGTAACTAGGTCGAGGTATTGTTACTCGAGTCCCGTTTCCTATTGTTATGTGAGCAAGCAGTACTAATGTTATCTATACCTGTTGCCGGCAGCTATTCTAACCAGCAGTTAATCTAAATTAAAAACGATTGTTGCAGTTTGAATTGGTTCAATAATAAACATACCATATACCAATTCATATATTTATAAATAAAACTCTTCCGTTACTCTGTGAGTCATTGAAAGACTATAAGAGGCAACTGATGGGTGCTGGATCTACAAGTTGGTTTGTCGGTTCTTTGGGGAAAATAGGGAACCACTATGAAAGGATTTCCATAAATTCTAGGAAATAAAACGAAAATAGAATAACAAAATATGGAATTTAACAATTAACATTTGAAACTAAGAAAGATAAAAATGAAAATAGTATGGCAACCGTCAAAAAGTCTTCGTAAACAAGAACCAATATGTCATTTTTGAATTATTTTTTTAAAAAATGGCTTCTTGTAAGTTTAATTTATAATCTAAGCAAAATATAGTATCCATATAAATTCAACTATAAAAAAATTGCAATTATAATATACGAGAATATTTTTACAACTTATTTTATATCTACGAAGAGAAAAACTAAATATTACAAGAACACAGGTATATGATCTTGTAATCCGCGACCTCTAAGCTCGTATTTCCATACTATTTAGAAAGATTATACTGACCCATTAGTTACATCGTGTCCATAGGTGAGATACATATTATTATGTATTTCGGGGAAAACCAATCGGCTTCATATGTATTGTAATCTGACAACAACAATTTTATTTCGTTTGCGTGAAATCGATAATTAAGAAATAAGCACAATTTCAACGTCTGTTATGAATCAATATATTTGTTGCCTGTTTTGCTTATAAAAATCGGAGAAATCAAAAATATTTTAAATATAATTAACTATAATAATGATGTACATTCGAGTGGAAATCGATATTGCAATCTCATTTACCTACCTACCGGTAGGCGTCGACTGCGTTATGTTTTTATAGTTTTTTAAACATAGAACCGTAGATAAGTGGCAAGAGGTAGAATTTTTGTATAAATCTGTATCAAAAATAAATACTTAAAGAAATAATATTTAGTACATTATAAACAAAATACCTTTTGCTATGGGGTTGAATATGATTTTAGATACACTTTAAGCCTCTTGCTTATACTAGACGTCCCGTTGACGCATTGACAACGCGTTGCCTTTACAACGTGTATGTCACTTTATATAAACGTAGATGCTAAGCACATGGTAGTGTGGATAACATTTATTTTATTAATTTAATACCTTTTTATAAACTATTTTTTACAAAATATTAGAATTCTGCACTCCGTCTCTGTATAATATATTACAGTACCGAATTGGTGCAAAGATTTTGCTTCTCGTATTAATATTTAAATATAATAATTTACTTACTTTATATAGTGCATATATCTGCTATACATAAATTAATTTATTTATACATGTCTGTCTGGACACTTCGCTACTGAATCCTGGATGTATATAGGTATCAAATATTCAAAAGAATCACGATGTGATCTAGGTGTGTGCTCTGCACAATTACCTGCATCCGGCGTAATGAGTCGAAGCTTGTTATTCAATGATGCTATATCACGTTGCACTGTCCCACCTTTTAGTACCTACTTGTTTTGTATGTCATATAAATACGTATATATATTTTACATAGACTAAGAAAGTGAATTCGTTTGTAGTTTCAAAGAAATGTTTGAACATTTTTGTTTCAAAGTAAATAGAAATATATTTTTTTTTATCTGAGGGATTTATGTTTTGTTCATTCACATTTAGCTTAATATAAAATATATTGTGTGCAATTCAGTTTTGTGCTATAAGAGCACATCTACTAATGGTTATAAGAGAAATACAATGACTCCTATAATTGATTTTTAAAAATCCTAAGTGTGGAATAACACTTAAACATAAATAAGTACTCCTATAATTATTTTTTTATATACTTTCCAAATAGATTTTTAATTCACGTCGTTACTTATATTCCAAGTTCCCCGACATATTAAACTATAATGAAGAAGTCTCCATTTTTAAATAAGTGTAGAATACTTTTAAAATAGTAAAATAAGAAGTCTATATTATAATATACACTATTATTTACATATGTAATGTCATTTGTCGCAGTTTTTCATGTCATGATCCCGTTCTTCATCTTAAGTCGAATTCATCCTTAGACAGCATCCATTTAGTACGTAAAATGATTTTTGTCTGATTTTGACTGAAAAATAACTTCTCGCAATTAATTCGTTCAAAAGTGGTCAGATCTGGTGTGCCAAAATATTTTTTAAAAATTTTGTCGTATAAGATAAAATTTCAATTATAAAATATTTTAATTTCTGATTGTACCTAATCGGCAATATTAATATGTACTGTTTAAAATATTCTTAAAATATTATTAATTTCTTTATTCTTGCGTAAAAGTCCATTTCCATCCATTCATTTCTGAACTAAAACTAAATAATAAGTTGTCATTTGTAATCACGTGTATTGAAACACGTGTTAAATCCATCAGTTACTCAATATGCATACTTGTCAATGTGTAGTCAGTGCTCTTTATTTTCTATGATGTTACTATTTTATTTTTATCTTCATCTTCGTTTTGAAACATTTAGAAAAAATTCAAAAATATTTATAACAGTAACAATTTATTGATTATTAATTTTAGAACTAATTCTAAGAATTTGTTAAAATATTATTAGTGTTATTATAAGCCATTTACATTTTTTGTGTGTTAAAAAAACAAATTTGGTTATCCAATTAGTTATCTATAAACATGTTACAATAAGTATAACGTTTCAAACAAGTATTCGTATAAATCTTAGAGGCGCCATCTATTATACAATATATATAACACATTCGTCATTGGCAGTTTCTATTTGGCATCAAAAGATGGCGCTTCTTAAGTTTTCAAGTTTACCACTAGATGGCGTTGCGCGGACTAGGCTAAACGATGACCTTGCTTTACTTTATCAGCATCGTCATCCGTACGTAAATAGGAGGCTCGGCAGTGATTAACGATAATTTTAAAGCACACATGTTGTTTTATATCTAAAATAAGCTTCTCTGCATTTCCTTTTGGATAATTATAGAACATGAGTTTAATTTCTCCTATTACATCATCTTCACATTTTTTGCTTCTTTCAGAGGTAAACCTATTGTCAAGTGTCAATCTCAAGGCGCTTCTAACATTATCTCCCTATTTTGGAAATATATTGCCTTGTGAGTGACGGGAGTTTAAGTATATATTAGGAAATGTAAATATTTTCAGTAGCAATCGAACCCACAACTACTGTGTACAATTCAACGCTTGCCGACTGCTCCACGTTTTCGATCTAGACATCATACCGTTACTCTACGTATAGAAACTATGAATATGCTTAAACATTCATATATTTTTACTACACATGCAAAATTCGCACTTGCTCATTTATATTAACGTTTGCAATTGTATGCTACTGAACGAAATCATATTTCAAAATCTCAAAGGCTATTGAACTACGTTTTTTACTTTGATTTAAAACATAATTCATCGTAATCTCGGTATGTTGAAAAAGCGTGTACTAAGACTGATTATAAATGATGTTTTTGAAATGCTGCAGGAATACAAAATAAAAGTTTCGACCATTTCTTACTAAATTTTAATTTGACGTACTAAATTCAAGTGTGAGTGAAATTAAGTTTTGATTGCGTAACTTGGACGTGCATAAGCTGTTAACTAAAATTAAAAATTAATTATCGTTTCTTTATATATGTATGAGTTGTAAAAGATAAAAGTGAACGTTTTCAATTTTTGATTGTCAAATAAGATTCGCTTATATTGTCTTTCTGGCTTTTACTCACTCACTATACATATTTGTTTAGAATGTTTGAATTGTGATGACGCTAAAGAATGGGTACATTTCTTGGGGATTTACTAATTTAAAATTAAATCACGAATTTCTAAGTAATTTTTATGTTAAATATTGTCTTTCCTTATAAAATTATTGTTTTCTTGTTTTTTCATTTTAATGACATTTTTATGCGAAATTATATAAAAATATGACGTTACGCAGGTAATATTTGCTTTTTACTACTAAGAACTGCCTACATACAGCCTTTCGATGTGGGTGGCAGTTTCCCATAGGACATACATAAGGCGCTATGTTTGTATATAAATTAATAAAGCTATTCAAAGAACTCTAATGTGCTGTTCAAATGAAGAAGGTAACGCTGCTTTATAAAAAAATCTGCAACCAAGAAGTTATATAAACTATTATTTAAAAAGGATCAGATCAGATCAAATCGTTTAATATAAAATCAGTATGCAATATAGATAATATAGACAACATAAATAATTTTAAATACAAGGTACAGCTTGTTACATTCATCATATTATCATTACAATGTATCTCCAAATTGCTACGCTTGAAAGAGCCTTTGTAAGACGATTTCGAGAAAAGTTTAAATAACTGTGTACAGTATCAGAGCTCTTGTAGATAATAAATACGTATTCTGCCTATTTAACTTCCAGTACTTTTGAATGATTTTACTTGGCCTGTAACAAAAACCAAGGAATCAATTTATTCTTTTTATATGTTAATAGTTGTTAAACGATTAATTTTTTAACCAAATCATGAAGAACACTCGCAAAATTTATTTGGCTTGTTCCAAAAAAACAATATGCAAAAACTTTTCCCGCGATATACTTATAAAGAAAATTGTTACTCGAAATATTATATTGTAAATTCAAACATTTGTAATTTAAGGACACGGCCTGTATAATGTAACCAAAATTATTTAAAAACGTCAGTTTTAATTAAGCAATTCAATAATATAAAATTTATAAACTTCTGACGTACAATATGAAAGAAATGAAATCAATTCAAAATAATTGCATAACGTATGGCAAAAATTAATAAGACTAGTGTCATTGTAACAATATAAGTAACTAATTTAAAAAAAAAGAAAATATTGATTATATTATTACAAAAAGCGTACATCAACAGGTGATCTACGTATGAAAGAGCAAAGTAATAGCGGTACCGGGTCGTTCACAGTTTTTCAGTAGAGTGTTCAGTAAAAACTCGCGGTGACGTCATAGCACGCTGCGGTCGCGTGCTACCCCTCGCCCCCCGTATTACACTAGCCGACCCACACCGGAAAGAAGCCAGCGCCAGACGCCAGTCGTGAACCGATTCTCGTACTTTAAACAACCCTCGCGATGAAATTCCACCTACTCGCTCACGTTGGTACTCCCACCAGCGTCACGTAAATTCAACTTTACGTTGCTGCGTTTTCTTCTGTGTTCGAGTTTTTCTTATACATTTTTTTTATTCATATAAATAAATTACATTAAATTACAATATGGTATCGAACCGGGGAGCTCACGTGTTGGTCTGGGATCAGCCTGGATTGGAAGACCAGAGGCCCAAAAGCTATAGCGGTGAGTCAGAATGACGTCACGGGTTTTCTCCAGTTTGCTTATCACGCTAGCTTGATTTACATTATTATGCCGGCGTTGCTTTTAATGAATTTGGAACGTACTTATTATAATTGGGTTACAGTATATTTTAATGCCACGAATCATCAGTATAAATATTTCATATAGGCTCTTATTATAGGTTCATATTAACTTTTTAATATAAAAAGCTATTAATTAAATTTAAGAAACGCAGGATTTAATAGGTAACGTTATATATCAGATGCTATGTATGAAAGCATGCAATTAACATCCAGAACAGTACGATTCGTTTGTTTATTCGATAATAAATCATACAGGTGTTAAATCAATACGTCGTATACGTCTTCATAGTGGTTCATTCATGGCCACCGTCCTGATCTATTTCTAGAAATATCAAAGCTATATTTACATAATAAAACAATGCTGAGTTTTTCTCGGAAATTTTCAACATAACCTATCGTTTGTTCACGTGCAAAGGCGCAATGTATTTTGTATTCTTTACCACGTGGTATTGAATTTAAATTTTACCTAGATTGTTTTATAATTTTTTTTTTTTGAATAATTTTGGTTATGTTGTTCCATAAATTATATTTTTGATGGAATTGGACAGTAGTTAAAAATGTAGCCGACACGTAAGCGACTTTCGAATTTTACGCGGTAGATACGTAGACGAGATTATTTTGAAAATGTAACGCTGACAAAAATTAAGCTAATTAAAATTACATATATACATATATATATTTAACATTTTACACTACAACATTTATTCGAGAAAATATTTATGGTACATCCGTAACTTCAATTTGCAATTACTTACTTTTTATTAGTGGGTGCAGAACCTACAACCATCGCGTTTACAATAAGACGCCAACTCGTCTCGTCGTTATTTATAGTATGATTTAAATTTATTAGTTTATTTTTGATTTTTAATTTTTAGATTAATTTCTTAGATTATTGATCCTAAGATCATAAAAAACGTATTAAAAAATGTCACTAAATACTTAGAAATTTATTGAACATAAAATATCTTAAAACCTTACAATAAGACTTTGATATTAAAAAAAAATCTCAAATCAAAAAGAGTAAAAGAAATATGTACATAACTTTTAATCACAAACCATCCTTTCTTTATATTATTTTGGCTGTCAGCGCGTGAAGGGTACGTCATATTCTACATGCAATAAAGCGAAAATCAAATTGAAGATGATTTTTGGATATTCTTAGTATAAAAATCATTTCGTTATAATTTATTACATTGAAATAATTATTATATTATTATAATTATTTTGTACATTGTGCTGTGGATTCAAAAAGATTTTACAATATTTTTGGCATTAAATAAAATTAGTTATGCTATAAATTTTCATTTCCTCTCTCTGGTAACACAAAGCGAGGCGTTGAGTTCCGCCACTCAACACGTAATGTCTTAAATTTGACGGAAAGCGCATTACGCAGTGTCTTAAGATTAGGTACTTCCTATCTACCCTGCTATGTAGGGTAAAAGCGTGAAGCTATCAAAAAATAAATAACATCTAATATTTACAATTAATTAAATTTAAAACTATCAACTTTATTTACAAAGTTATTTATATAGAACCATACATTTTTATAATAAGTCATCATTTTATCAAATTCGCGCCAAGACAGATAAAATGTATTGCACATTTATCGCATTACTTCCTTAAAGTGCATATAATTATAAAAAAAACTTGATGGGTATTTTATTACAATATAAGTTATAATTTCTGTACGTCACATCTCCATTATGTATTATAAATTTAGTTTTCCTCGAGTAATTAAAAGAACACCGGTATCCTTCTACCGGTAGAGGAAAATAACTAGATTAATTAATACTTCATATAATATAGACATACTTATTTAAAGTATATAAATAAAATTATTTCACGATCAAAGCCGCTATTTTTGACATGTGATGACTTGTAAAATACGCGTTGCTGTCATTTTATACAAAAATATATGTCAAACACGTGGTAGTGTAATATTTATTTCATTAACTTAATTTATTTTATTGCATTATTTTAAAAAAATATATTTTCCGCTTATATTATTCACAAAACCAAATTCCACATAAGCGAAGTTCTTTTTTTAAAAAAGAATCCTTTAGAATATTAAACCATATACTGTATAAGGGTGAAATAAATTTTATATACCCTTTTAAATTAAATTATTTTAAACGGATTAATCGCGTATATTTTGGTATCTGAAAATACATTTTTGGATACCTGACGTTTCAAACACTACAGTATTCTGTGGTCATAGGTAGACTATGAGTAGTACCTATGAGTAATACCGTATTTAAAATAGTTTCATTTGAAAATATCTAAAAATCGCAAAAATCAAAGATCTTATTTATTATACTCTTTTATTACATATCTAAATTTAGTAAAAAAGATTACTTCAAAAGCAATGGCAAAACTAAATTTTATTTTGAAACAGAAAAGAAACATGTGTCAATTCAGAAGACTCACAATGTTTGTTTATATTCTTTTAATCATCGTACTTATAACAATGATAAGATAGACGTTCCGGAATAAGATAATAATCCTGCGAGTATCAGTATAGTCTTTTTTATCTATGAACTTTTTTTGACTAATAACGTTTCCTGCAAATATGCGAAAAAGTAGCAAGCTTATATATAATAATCTATATTTGGGGTAAAGCATGTATATATGTATATATATACATGCTTTACCCCGAATATATATATATATATATATATATATATATATATATATATATATATATATATATATATATATATATATATATATATATATATATACATATATACTCGTATAACGAACAGTCAAAGAAGACCGAAGAGAGAACATAATTTTGATATAAATCTTTCTTGAAATATAATATCATTTAACACTTTTCAAAGAATAGAAAGTGATAATTTTATGTAATAAATACAAAAATGTAATAACTTTAAAAGTGTTTAACTAACAAACAATTACTCAAAAGTTCTTCGTAAAATGAGACCCTCAATATCTAGGTTTGTAGTAGTTGCTTTTAATAACTGACTCCACTTGCCGCGTTGGAATTTTTTAGCTTCACGCCTTTATCCCGCATAGCAAGGTAGACAAGAAGTAACTAGTGACAAGACACTCCGTACTTCCGTACTCCTCATGCCGCCGAATTCGTTGCGTGTGGAGTGGCGAAAGTCGATGCTGCGCTTTGTTTTACCCGAGTAAGGAAATGAAAATAATTTTAATATAATCATTTATCCGACTGGAAATCGAATCTACAGCCTATTGAGTTTACATTCAGACGCTGTCTCACTGCACCACGATGAGCCTCACTATTTTCTAAAACATATTAAATTTACCAAACGTTTAATAAAACTTTATCATAAATTACTTTCGTTTGTAGTATCGTAATTACTTCAGCTTATTCGATATCAAATATATATGTATATTGATACATATTATTCCCAATGGATATTGACAAAGAAAATTTTTCGTTTCTATACATAAAGAAAGATAGAACAATGGATCCTACGGTTACGCTTTGTGGAGATAAATTTGAATTCAAAATCAAGGTCACTTAGACCATTATCGCTGACTAGGTGTGACGGTATTTTATACCCCAGTTTATTGTGTTTCAGTAAATGTAATTTTTGTAATTGATACAAAAATGTTACCTACGAAACTTTAAGCGAATTTTTGTGGTATTTGGAATCCATTAGTCTAGAGATAAACCTAAGAGGCAGTGCAAGGCACAAGGTGTCTACATGGCATCTATAAGA
This sequence comes from Dryadula phaetusa, assembly GCA_032432895.1. Taxonomy (NCBI): domain Eukaryota; kingdom Metazoa; phylum Arthropoda; class Insecta; order Lepidoptera; family Nymphalidae; genus Dryadula; species Dryadula phaetusa. The sequence goes on from JAOYRS010000038.1 coordinate 6,695,540, forward strand.
TCCGTTCGCCTTGTTTTAAGAATGAAGACAGGCATTTTTTTATTAATGTCTTATAAATTTAGTAAATAAATAAAGAAATTGAAGTCGGTCGTTGCGCAATGGAACCGCTATTACTACGCGGGGGGAGGGTTGTTTTTAAGTTATTTTCGTTACTCGCCCTGATAAAACAAAGCGTGGCGTTGAGTTCCGCCACTTAACACGCAATGTCTTGAATTCTGTGGAAAGCGAAGTATGGAATCTTTTGAGATTAGATACATCCTGTTTACCTGCTATGTGGAATAAAAGCATTACGCTAAAAAATAAATAAAGAAATATGATAACTACTTTTCACGAACTAATATACATGCTACCTATATGCTATATACGACATACAAAGGTATACGAAAAATTATAGTTAAATTTAAACAGTAAGTAAAATTTCCATTTAATTACATTAAAATGTTACGAACTAGGTTTGGTGGATTGAGTATTAAATAGGCCACTAAAAAATTACTCAACAGAGTATAACACTTGTTGGACGTCACTACAGTACAGTCAACATGCACCTGATGCATGCATTCGATTTTTATCAATTCACAAACATCCGAATAGTATAAAGCTTGTACTTTTATATATAATAAAATAACTCAAACGGCAATATATGTATATATATATTTCCTATAGCTGTTTATTACCAATGCATTTAGTTAAAATTTTGAGGAAATTGATACAAATATGACGAAATTTATTATAAATTACTTTAAATAGTGTACATGTTTATATAAATGAGTCACTTCTTTAATAGTACAGTAAGTAAAGCGTTCAGTAGGTATTGCGCATATGTACAAAAAGTTACCCAATTAGTTATTATCAGTTTTTGTATGATAAGAGATTATTTAGAGCTCATGATGGCACAGCGGGCGTGAAAGTAAATGCAATGGCTTTGGGATCGATCTCATTTTTCACTCATTTTTCTCTTTTCTCCGTTATGACAAAACGGCGTTTAGTTCACCTTACACCTTAACACCTTGAAGTGTCTTTGCCATTCAAAATTGTAGATTAAATTTAAATAAATTAAAAAGTCATAAATAACGCCTCTTTTTAGATACCGATCAGTAAATTTCATCTAAATCTGTTTGAGCTTTTCCTGCGTCATTCAGTAAAATAAATATTTAAACAGTCACGTGTACCTAAAAATCATAATATGAACAGGAAAAAGTGAAATATTATACATATTACCTAATTATTTTTAATTCCGATAAAATAAACTACATTGGGATGTAGATTTTTTTTAATGAGCTGTCATTTAGATGTCAACGAATTATTAGTTCTGAAATCGTATCTTTTTAATTCAGACACCACACCTCGTATGTCTCAACTATTACTTACTTCTGGAAATGTTGTAAATAAAAAAAATATATATTTTGAACAGTTAATAATTAATAATTATATGAAAATATATTTTTTAAAATAAAACAAACGTTCAACAATAATGTTACGCAAGATTTAAAATTTAACTATCATATTGATAATTGTGTATGAAGTAAAAAAAACACTAAAGATAACAAATATTATATTTAATTACACACAACCATGTGACAGACATGTTGCAGACACCGTCAACGTCATACGTGTTGACGTTACACAATATTCTGTAATGTCATTACGCTGCGGAAATATTTTTTTTTAGTTTTGTATATACACTTTTTGGTTTTAAAAAAACGGTCCACGCTTCCACTTTTTTCTGTAGGGCAGAGTAGATAGAGAGAACCTTGTATCAAGATTCCTCCTTCTCTATTATCCACCTGAATGTTATGACACTGCGTGTTGTCTGTTGATAGACGGAACTCAACCATGCAATATGTTAAACCGGAAAGGGATAATGAAAATAATTTAAATCGTTCCACTGAGCTTGACAGGTGTCGGTTTTTTTTAATTGAACCGAAATGTGGCCTTCTCAATTGTTATCTAACAAGCTCCTGCAAAAAAATCAGGTTAATTGACTGGCAGAATGCAAAGTATCGCGCCTTAAAATTCTACCTTTTAACTATTATCTTTTTACATTTTTTTATATATGAATACTATTTTAAATTTTATTTTCATATGTAATTTAAATAAAAATAATAATCTATTGTCTCCATACGAATAATACATCCATATGAAGCAAAAAATGAAAAGAAATCTTTTTGATGTAACTGTTACTTTTGCCTTTCGCTAATAATAAATAGAACGATGTTATGCTAAAAATTCAGAAAAAAAACCTTGCGTTAATAATGTATACGACGTTAATTATTCGCTGACGACATCGGACTTTGCCCTCGGAAGAAAAACACACGTAAAACTAATATTTCTGCGTGAACATGATGATTTATTATTACTGTTAGAATAGTTATCATTTTTTTACTACTGTTAATTATTTAAAGGTAATTTGATTTTGAATTTAGCATAAAAGAACAGAAATATATATATATAACTAAGATTTAATTAAGTTTTCCGTACAGATTTCTATAACAATTTTTTCGGCACTATGCCAAGGTACTTAGAGACCTTAGTGTTGATATTAGAAACTAATCAACAGATTGTGTGTTGACTAGCGGAACCCAACGCCGCGTTATATATTACTAGAGAGGGGAATTAAACTTATTTAATCATAATGAATCCTCTGAATGGGTGTGGAACTCAACCAATCGCGTTTACAATTCAGATTCAGACTACAACACTTATTAGAGGTAGTTCAGCACTGGTCCCTAATTACCTATTTAACTATATACTGAGTCATAATATTTAAGAGTATAAGTAGCAAGGACGGTATTTTCTAACAATAAAAAAAAATAATCACGTATATTTTTCGATTACAATTTATGTAAATGATATTACGTGACCTTTTCATAAAATGATTTCAAAATGATTTGAAAAACATATAATAATACTTTATCAAAAATACTTTTTAAACTTTATAGAGATTAAACTCTGTTCATCACTTAACGTTCAAAGATAGTTGAAGCAATTTCGCATTTTATTTTGTTAGGACTGATAAACTAATAGTTTATATAAAACAGCGGCTCGATTTATCACATAGCAACGTATTCAAAGACAACCTAGTGTCAATACACTACCTTGTTCGCAAGAAATCAAGACATTTTTAGGCATATATAAAAATTACTGAAAAGTCACATTGATCATTTTTCCGGATAGCTGAGTACACAGACCAGTGTCAAGTCACTCTATTCTCTACTTCCTTCCAAAATTTCTAAATTAAACATTTGGTGGTACTCTAAATATAAATGATTTATATATATAATGTGTGTATCTAGTCGTTAAACACGTGATATGTCGCCTGAAGCCTTAGGCACGCGACCGAACAAATTGCAACTTATTGGCTTCTTGTCGCTAAGGCCTTATGAATAATAATAGCTATACTATTAAGAATATATATCCGAAGGAGAAATTATCTAACATTTAGTTTTACTTATTTTTTATAATAACTTATAACTTCTTATTTTAGTTTATGACTAACGTTGTGATTAAGCATCAAAATATGTTCTAGTTTACATTTTTTTTAATTCTATTGACGTCATGTCAAAATTATACTATATTTTATTTTGGCAAGAGATGCACACGCCTACACACGAGTCCGGCAAAGTATTCAAATTTATATTTTACGGTTTTTTATGGCTATGATTTGATTGATGCCAGTTTATAGTTACTTGTTTTATTTATTGCTTAAAAGTTTTATTGGAAAAAATGCAGAAGACGTAAACGGCGAAGGCAAAGTTAATATAATTTGTTATTAAGTTTTAACTGCAGAAAGGAGTGTCTTAACAGAAATTTCTATCTTTCATCTTGATAAGGTATTATTATTGATATTGATGTTTCATTAACTCATAATAATAATGTTAATTTAATAGCTAATAAAAGATTTTTATTCTGTTTTAATTTAATTAAAAAAATTAAAATATTTATACATATAATATAATGTAAAAAATATAAAACTGCAAGGTATATGCTACTTGTTACCTTACTAATTTCCACATCCATATGTTTGGCATTAGTACATGAAAGACTTTTTTGTACGTATAGGTAAATATATATTTTAGGACACTAAACACGTGACTATCCAGAACTTGGCAATGGAGGATCAGATAACCGATAGATGTATTTTAATACATCCACACAAAAATATAAACTGCACACCTATTATCACATGAATATCTGCCGTGGATTTGGTCAGTCCTAGTGATCAACTGTACGTACTAATTACTAAGCAAATAAGAAAATCTGAAGCAAAGGATAAAATCCAATCCCACATATATTACTATTTTGAGCTTGTTATACAAATAATGGCGTTAATCTATTGCGTATATGATATATAAACAACATTTAATAATTATGATTTTTACAAAAATGATTTTGTGCTTAATATGTAAACTAATAATAATATAATATATAAAACATTGAAGCCGATCGTGGCGCAGTTGGACTGTAAACGCGATCGGTTGTGGGTTCGATTCCCACTCGGGGGAGTGATTATATTTATACTATTTTCACTTCCTCGCTCTGGTAAAAGACAAAGTGTGGCGTTGAGTTCCACCACTCAACACGCAATGTCTCAAATTCGGTGGAAAGCAAAGTACGGAGTGTCTTGGCACTAGGTACTTTCTGTCTACCCTGCTATGCGGGATAATAGTGTGAAGCTAAAAAAAAAGAAAAAAGTTAAACATTTTCTTAGATTTCACGCTTATGTCTCGCGTAGCAGGGTAGGCATTATTAATAATATGTTTAATAATTAGAAATAACGTAATTTAATCTGTAAAATCATTATAAAATTAAATCTCATAAAAAAAGTATTCAACGTTTATTACCAGACATGCTAATATATTTAACATTACATCGTAATTTTCATACCATTTCTCAGTTGTCCATAAAATTATAATTAATTTCATACATTAATTAAAATACGTGGGAATTGACGTTTTGGCTACCACACCATTGCAGTTAGTCTATTTTCAAAACCACGACGGCCTCTATGTGCGCAAGCAAAAGATTTTTAATATATGATTGTATAATACTAAAAGGGAATAAATCAACATATCTTTTGAACCAAACCTTATTTACATGCGGATAAGGATCTACAGTTGGAAGTATGTAAAATAGAAAACAAAAACCTATGGTTTACTTAAAGCTACAGATTATCCAAAAAAATGTTGTCATCTTTATAAAAAAAATCAATCAAACCATATTAATTTTAAATAAATATTATAAAATATATATAAATATTATTGAAAAGGTTCTTTAGTGCCATGTAAGAGTAGTGTAAAATTACATTTTTGGAACTGGTCACTTTTTGCTTACTTTAATTAGTTTGAGACGAGGTTATTTATTAAGTCGTGGGCGTATCGTTACAAGCATATCAAATTGAAGAGTCTCAATTTCTCAGAAGTTTTAACGTCTCATTTTTTGTACAGACTTTTTGGTCTATTTAGCATTATTTTAACATTTTTAACAGTTTTTTTAATAATTTAATTTTTTAAAATGATAAAATAACACGTGCCGTCATTTGCTTAAATTAAGAAGCATTTCTTTTATGCTCACTCAGCCAAATGGAGAACGCGTGGCTTAGCACTGTTTCGAAGAAATGTGGGTTCGAATCGTTTGAAAAAAAAATCTAATCTTAGGTGGGCATAACAGTATGAAATAAGCAATAATTTATTACATATTAGATATTAAATAGAAATTACACTTTTTGGAGTTTTTGTTTCATTTTTTATTACTGATGAGTAAATATGAAAAATAAATAAATGCTATCTAAATTATATTTAGCAGATGTTAATTTAAACTTTGTTTTTAAATATAAATAGTTTTAATTAAATTATTATTAAATATTATTTTCCTTTCCCACAGGTGGCCTGGGTCATCGTCACTGGGTGACATTCATGCTGTTCCTTGGCATGGCGAACGCGTACATCATGAGGACTAACATGTCAGTGGCGATAGTAGCTATGGTGAATCACACGGCGTTGCCCGTGGACAAGGAGGCTATAGACACGGAATGTGGAAATGTTAATACAAATGCAACTGATGTAAGAATTTATATTTAATTACATATACAGTAAAATAATAAAAAAACTTTTAATTGATAGAGGCCGGTCGTAGGGCAGTGAGGTAGAGTCTGATTGTAAATGCTATCGGTTGTGGGTTCGATTCCCAATGGGGGAAATATTTTAATTATTGTCATTTCCTTGCTCTTTTAACGCAAAGTGCTGCGTTAAGTACCATCACTCAACACTTAATGTTTTGAATTTCGTCGGACAGCGGGGTACGGAGTGTCTTGACATTAGGTGCTTCCTGTCTATCTTGTTACACGGGACAAAAGTGTGATGCTAAAAAAAAATAATATAATTAAATACTCAAATTTCGTATGAAAGTTTATCATCACAGGATTTGCTCCTGCGTTCTCGTAGCTAACAAGTTCTACCTATTTTGTACCTACTGTTGGAATGAATAAATGAAAATAAGTAGTAATAACTGTTTTTGGAAAAACGAAAACAAATTATAACTAGGAACCCATTTTTTAGGCGGCGGCCTCTCAAGACGGGTCTTTCGTGTGGAGTTCGACGCTACAAGGTTACATCCTATCCTCCTTTTTCTACGGCTACGTCATCACGCAAATTCCTTTCGGCATCCTGTCTAAAAAGTTAGTTCATGATATATTTTTTTTACCTTATTCACAGATACTAAAACCTACCGATATAGTATATACAATACTTAGTCAATATACAAAAATATAATTGTAGTTTAAGTAGAGTTAACTAGGTATTGAAAAAAATTTCAACCTACAACTCCTTCTTGACAACTGATTTCATCAGAACTGAACTACTATAACATTAAGCAAAATTTCTTATGTTATATGACATGTGCTTGGTTTTATCGTCGTGACCTTGTAAAGGTAATTATGATTTATCTTACACAAGCCCATTGTATGCTAAATGGCTAAACACTTCCGATAAATGCATTATATCGACTCTACTTTTCTTTATATCTAGGTATTATTATTTATGAAAAAAGTGGTTATTATGAATAGATTAATTATTAGTTTCAACAGTATAAAAAAATCTACTGAACCACTTTTGTATAGCTGAAATACTTGAGATTGTATTCCTATATAATAAAACGTAGTTTAAAGTGACATATAGATTGTTAAGCTAACTAGTATTTTACGCTTCACGGGGTTATTAGTATCATCTAGGTTACATTATCGTAAATTTTAAAAAGAAAAAAGATATAAAATTTAATTCGTTTACACATTAAAACAGTCAGATAAAGAACGTTATGTATGTACGTTACCTACTTTACATTTCCATACATATGTGGGTTAAATATATTTGTAGAATACAATTTGGTCGTCCCATTTGTTTTATTAGTATTGGATTACTTCTTTACGAGGCTTTTATCTTTGAATATGGCACTTTGTGGTTTCATATAAAAGTAACAAATATAATAAATCAGTCACATTACAATGGTATTCGAATGCTTACACTGTTTAGAATAACATACGATGCGGTCGACGTTATGGGAGTTTTCCTTCAATATCGTTTAGTTTGTCGCCCGATATTAAATTATGATAAGGCATAACAGCGGATATAAAACAACAATACAATGGTACTATTAAGTTTGTGGCCATGAAAGATAATTGAGTAATAAGAGCTTTGGATGAACTTGTGAATGGCACAGTGGTTGACACTTAAATTGTTAATTTTCTACTTTTGTTTAGTTAGCAATCAATATATCAATATTAAATTCTTTCATAGCCTAGTGACTTGCTAGTAAAACAACCTGATGATAAAAGTACTCAAAGTGAGGCCATTCGTGGCGCAGTGGGACAGCGTCTGACTGTAAACGTGTTCGGTTGTGGGTTCAATTCCCACTCGGGGGAGTGATTATATTTAAACTATTTTCACTTCTTTGCTCTGATAAGACAAAGTACGCCGTTGAGTTCTGCCACTCAACATGAATGTCACAAATTCGACAGCAAGCGAAGTACGGAGTGTCTTGATTGTGTACTGTCTGTCTAAAAAATGTACTCAAAATTCTCTACTCTTTTTATTCCTTTTGAATATAATTCAACGTTCTTCATACAAACAGATCTAAAACATATTATTTACAGATATGGTGCCCGACTTTTCCTTGGAGTGGGTATGTTGATCAACTCGGCCTTCGGTCTGCTTGTGCCCGTTGCAGCGGAAGCTGGCTACGAGTGGCTGATCCTGGTGAGATTCATACAAGGTCTGGGCGAAGGACCCATCGTGCCCTGCTCTCACGCTATGCTTGCTAAATGGATTCCACCCAATGAAAGAAGTCGGATGGGTGCTGCCGTGTATGCTGGTAAGTGTTGACTATTAAATATTATACAGTATTTAATAAATAAATTCATTTTAGAAGACAAGGGTTCGAATTCAATATTGATATGAATAAAATGTTAAGTTTAGTAAAAAGACGGGCTTAAATTGGGATAGAGGATTTAATAAAAATGGAACATTCATTTTAGAAAACGTATAAAAATAAAAAAATATAAATGTATCTATTTATCGCTTTAACATTTTTATTTTTGAATACAATTCCGATGACTTAAACCTTATGTATCTTATATATAAATCATTATTTATAATTAACAGGTGCTCAATTCGGTACGGTTATTTCTATGCCGCTCTCCGGCTTGCTCTCTGCATACGGTTTCGCTGGTGGATGGCCTTCAATCTTCTACGTGTTCGGTATTATCGGAACTGTGTGGAGTTTGGCTTTCCTGTTCTTCGTCTCTGAGGACCCTGAGAACTGCCCAAGGATCAAGGAGCCGGAGAAGAAATACATCTTGAGCTCGTTATGGGGCGCTGCTGGTTCCAGCGTAAGTATAATGATTTAAATAATTAAGAAAACAAATAGCCTATGTAAATTAATACCACATTATCCATATCCATACCTCCATCTCTTATAAAACCTATATTGCCGGGAAATTAAGAAGAAATTGTTAATCCTTTTAACTATATTGTTAAATACAAAAATAATGTTTTCTAAATAAATATTTTTTTATATTCCAGTCGCCTCCTATTCCTTGGACCAAGATCATCGTATCCATGCCTTTCTGGGCTATCATGTTGGCGCACATGGGACAGAACTACGGTTACGAAACGCTTATGACAGAACTGCCAACCTTCATGCGACAAGTTCTCCATTTCTCTATCAAAGATGTAAGTTAATTATGTTTTCATTTCAATTAGGTATATATACGTTTATACAATCATCATCATGAATATATAAACATATATATGCTTAAAATCGTATTTTTATGCAACTTTTATTCCACGTTTTGAATGACTGTTGCAATTATTTAGGATATTTTTAAATTTATTTATTCATTTAAACTGAATAGAAATTCAAAGCCCATTTTAAGGGAACACAGTAGGACATAGATCTTTTATAAATAATTTTATTACACTTTATTTCATATTTAAAAAAAAATATTTCTATATATCGAAATAAAACGCCAAAAACCACAGACGGGAAATACACGCTAGACTATTTATAGGACGATTTCGTTCACATCAATCATTTTAGCTGTCAAGAGGTCAAGAGGCCTGTCGATCAATTGACCCTTCAGAATCATGGCTCGGGCGACTCAATTGCCCTAACTACACTCAGCGACTAAACTATTTTTTCCTGCAATTACACATCAATAGGAAAGATATACTTTGTATGTATTTAATATACATTAAGTATATGTATCTTGTAACTATGACTACATTGATATAGTCTGGGGTTCTATTTATATAAAATAAAATAAAAATAAAAATATTTTTTTATGATGTAATGAATCAAAGCATATTTAAAATCGAAATCATATATGTTAGCTTTAATCTTTTTGCCGTTTTCCAAGCTCTCATGGCACTCCGTTCTTTGCCTTCCACCTGAATTCGTGATATTGTGATTCACAACTTGTCTTACTACACTGAGAAGAAAGAAAGCTAATTTGAATATTTTTCCAAGTGGTAATCGAATCTACACCACAGCCAGAAACCTCTAAAATTAATTTTAAACAGCTTTGTAAGAAACAAGTATAACTTCAAATGCCGGAACAAAATAATGTAAAATTATTGTTAATTGGCTATGAGGCAATTTGAAAGACAGCCAAATAATATTTTTGGAACGTAATTTTTTACATGTGACTTAGTTTCCGTGTTGTTTTCAATATATTATCTGTTTTATTAAAATAAACAAAAAAATATTTCTGTGAATCCTTTTTTTATATTTTTATTATTTTTTGTACGCATTAGCTGTAATTTTTCATAATTTGCAAAGTACGTACTTTGCTTGAGTTATGATTAATAAGAAACCACGTGCTTAAATATAAGTCGATCACGTGAATGTATATTTATATGATAAAAATTATTGCATAGCCAGAAATACTTTATAAGCACCGCTCGTTCTTGACCTAGTTGACGATAAAACTCAATTAACAATCCCGTTGATAAAAATAATCAAGAATATGAATTAGATATAATTTCATCAGCACTACTAAAGTATTAAGCTATATTTATATGAAATTATTTGCTGTTATTGATTAATACTATAGTAATATTATGATGAGAATATTATGTGAGAGATATGACGAGAGTCAGGACATTGATGTTTGTTTATGTAATTTTCTACAATGACCTAACTCTCGTCATCTCTTACATCT